>CM041015.1:6262500-7512500 GCA_022984855.1 Dimocarpus longan | reverse complement strand
AAAGGTCAACTGTTTTTTTTTTTTTTCAATTGAAGATTGGTGAAGTCATAGTATTGAATTAAAATCATTTTTGACAACATTAATTTAAATTCGAAGCTATATGCCTGTGATATCATACTGGCTTCATATATTATGTAGCTTGATTAGAAGTAGATATTAAAGGTATTTAAATTACATTTTTACTATAAAAAAATTCAATTACGATAAGCTAAATGGTTGAAATCAGTGTGATGATAACTGAGCCGAACCTATGCTTAGGATGTGATAAACCTTTAATTTATTTAACAATATTTTATTATTTAAAATTTTATTTAAATATACTTTCTAAACAATCTGATAAACTAATTATACTAGCTTATTTAAATCATTTCATACTTACTACAAATTAACATACAGTGTGACTCAAAAACAATATTATAAAATTATTGTCGATTTTAAGAGATTTAGAGAAGTTGTATTGAGAAATTTTTTTTTTTATTTACATTTTAAAGTGAATAAAAGCGTTGCTAAAGATTATACAAGCATTTGAAAAACCATCAAAAGAATTATCTTCGTAGTTCCAAAACCACACATTAAAAAAAAAAAAAAAAAAACCACCTTTTAAGGAAAGTGTGGAAAATGCCCACTGATTTTCAGTGATCTCAAACAGCAATTAAGACTAAAATTAGTATAAAACGGATGCATTAGATTGTTGTCCCATAAAGAGACCAGAGCGAAGTATGCGCCCTACTACATTTACATTACGGTCACATTTTGATCAACTCAGGTTCAAGGCTTAAACTTGCTTTCTGACGAAATGACATGCACTACTGATTACGGTTGACTATTTTCAAATCAAAGTTCAAAACATTTAGATGTACAATTATTTCCGGGTCTGAGAAGATAAGATATTTATGAAGTCTAAATAAGTTTCAATATTTTATATTTTAATATTGTTACCTTGAATAACTAACATATACATGTCCACATCAAAATATCTTGGTGTACAACTATAAATTTGTAAGGCATAGTTTCTCTATTGTTTTTGTATAAGACTTAATTTCCTTGCAGGAATATTGATAACCATGAATAATACTGTCTTAAGTGACATATAAATAAAGCTAGTTATATAAAACCAAGGTTTGTAAATACGTGGTACGGTACGGTACGGGCACCCTGAAATGGTACGGTGCAATATGGTCGGTACGTATTATACGAACGTATTATACAGCAAATAGTTAAAAAAAAAAAGTAGAATATGTCATGAATTTCTAGAACAACAATGTATTTAAATATCAAATCAAACCAAAAATAATATAGAAGTCATAAAAACCAAAGACGAACAATAATATATTGCTAGTACATACTACATAATAACAATACGTCAATACCAAACCGAAAACAACACAAAAGTCACAAAAATAAAAGATGATCTAATCAAATGATTCTGGTAAAGTCTCTAGTCAGACATGAGAATTGAAATGGAAGCTTAAAAGAGACTAGATGTCTATACTACCTATAAAAGACAAGAGAGACTGTTGACTACTGAGTTTTTCAATTATGTTCAAGCTTTTACCAGGTTTCAAAGTTTCAAGTTTCAATAGACATTTCATTTTGCAAAATAAAAACCAGTCTGAAGAAATGAGTTAAAGAGAAGAGAGAAAGCATAATTCAAAGGAGAATACCAGTCGAAGACTCGAAAAAGAAGAAGACAAACTCGCGGCACCAGCCTGAAAGGCTTTGCGTCTCGCTGTCGTCGAAAGTGGAAGCTTTGGTCGCCGGAAAGGGAAGTTTTGACGTTGATAAAGAGAAGGTTTGGGAGGGATGCAACCAATCAGGATTTGAGGGAGAAAATAGGAGAGTTTTAGAGTAGTAGCATGGTTCATAAATATGGCTGTATCAGGTCGTATATACGCTGATACGTTCGTATCAGCACTGGCACACACAGATACGAGCAAGATACACCTGTATCTGTTTTTTCCCGTATAACGTGTACTAATACGATTGTATATGGTTGTAAAATACGCATACGCCCGTATATGACATTATATAATAGGGGCAAAGTGGGAAAAAAATGTATAAAATCATTACTACCCTAAAACTCCCATTTTCTCCTCTAAATCCTGATCGGCTGCATCCCTCCCAAACCCTCTCCTTACTGATGTCAAAGCTTCCCTTTCCGGCGACCAAAGCTTCCACTTTCAGCGATGATGCGACACAAAAACTTTCAGGCTGGTGCCACAAGTCTGTCTTCTTCTTTTTCGAGTTTTCGATTGGTATTCTCCTTTGAACTATGTTTTCTCTCTTCTCTTCAACTTATTTTTTCTGACTAGTTTTTATTTTGCAAAATGAAATCTCTGTTGAAACCTGAAACTTTGAAGCCCAGCAGAAGCTTGAACATAATTGAAGAACTCAGCAATCAACAATCTCCCTTGTCTCTTATAGGCAGTCTAGATGTTTATTCTCTTTTAAGCTGCAAGTTTTTTTAAGCTTCAATTTTATATTTACATTTACATTTTAAGCTTCAAGTTTATATTGTCACTTATAAACTGCAGGAGGCGTTTTGGTTGTGAAGTATTGAAGTTGTGATTTGTGAATTGTAAATTTGCGATGGCTAGTAACAAAAAGGATCTGACGTGGAAGTACGGGGTTAAGATTGGAGTAGATGGAAAAAAGTACATGCGGTGTACTTTATGTGATAAAGTGATAAGGGGTGGAGTTTATAGGATGAAATAACACCTTATAGGTATTAAATGGAATGTTGCCCCATGTACAAATGCTCTATCGGATGTTAGGGATGACATCAAAAGTTATATGGTGAATTCAATGAAAGTGAAAAGATTTAATCAGTTAGTTAGAGAAAAAAGAATTGATAAATGTATGATATTAAATAGTTTATCGAAGTTTATGAAAGCGTCGGGTAGTGGTAGTGTGACTTAAAGTCAAAGAGGGATTAAGGGACCTATGGATAGGTTTCTCAATAGTGTGGAAGATGATCATATTGAAGAATTGGGGGGAACTAGAAAGGAAGAAATCGAGAAGGAGTTACGTGACCGAACATGCAATAAGGTAAGCCGATTCTTCTTTAAGAATGACATCGCATTTAATGTTGTTGATAGTCCATCTTTTGTGGCAATGATGCGGCAGTTGGGCGCTATAAGACAGGTTTCAAATCACCAAATAGCTATGAGTTGAGAACTTCCATATTGAGGAGGGAGAAACAAAACACCGAAGCAATAATAGCTAAAGTGAATAAGGCATGGGCGAAAACAAAAGTGTCGATATTATTGGATGGGTGAAAAAATATGATGGGTAGACAGTTGATCAACTTCCTTGTAAATAATTCATATGACACAGTTTTCCTTCGTTTGGTTGATGTTACTGATGTAGTGAAGGATGCGACATTGTTGTTTAGTTTATTTGATGTGGTTAAAGAGATTTGAGAGGATATTGTTGTGCAAGTGATGATAGATAATGTCTCCAACTACAATAAGGCTAGGGAAATGTTGATGGAGAAAAGGAAACGGTTGTGGTGGACGCTGTGTGCAGCTCATTTCATAGATTTAATGCTTGAAAAACTTGAAGAAAAGCGAATAAGGTACCATAATAGTCATAGTATTACTATTTCTTTTTATATTTTTTCAACTTAAGTCATAATTTAATTAAAAAATTTATGTCCTATAATAGGTGACGAACTTTATTTACAGTCATGAATGGGTGTTGACGTTGATGAGAAAGTTTATAAACAAAGAATTAGTCCGACCCGCTCCTACAAGGTTTGCTACTATATATTTGACATTGTAAGGTATATCTGAACTGTGGCAACCTTTACCGTATATGTTTACATCAATGGAGTGGGAGAGATGTTCACTAGATGATTAGATCATCTTTTATTTTTATGACTTTTGTGTTGTTTTCGATTTGGTATTGACGTATTGTTACTACATAGTACATACTAGCAATACATTGTTGTTCATCTTTGGTTTTTATGATTTTGGTATTATTTTTGGTTTGATTTGATATTTAAATATATTGTTGTTATAGAAATTCATGACATTTCCTACTATTTTTTTTTTTAACTATTTACCGTATAATACACCCCGTACAATACATACCAACCATACCGTACCATATCATTTTGAGGTATCTATACCGTACCGTACCACGTATTTACCAACCTTGAATAGTAGTGATTTTATACATTCTTTTCTCTTTTTGCCCCTGTCGTATAATGCCATATACGAGCATACACATACGGTACGGTTGTACCAGCACGCGTTATATGGGAAAAACCAGATACAGGCGAAATATGCCCTTATCTATGCCTCCCAACGTTAATATAGCTGTATCAGTGTATATACGACCATATTTCCGAATAATCATAAAACCACATAATAAATGAAGCTTCCCCAAACCAAGTCTATACAAGTATTGCGAAATATGACCATAAAACAAATTAACATAACCAACCTCATTCTATCACAAATTAGCAAGTCTGTTTTTCTACTCTCCGTAATAATGTGTACATGATTTCTTTTAGATAAAAAATTCAATCAGATAAATTGTCACTTACACTCTGTTTAGTATACATGATTAAATTGGATTATTTTTAAGAGGATAAGATTGGATAGAATTATATTAATTAATACTGTGATGCATTTGTCGCAGTTGAGATTGAATTTAAAAATAAATTGTCTTTTGTTAGGCACAAAATCTTTCATGAAACTGTTTTACAACTGATGAGATGAGACAAATTATTGGGAAAGGTAGTAGAAAATAAAAAGACTAATAAAAAAGGTAAAAGAAAATAAAAATAATACTATTTCATTAATTTGTCCCACTACATTAGCTTTGGGATGATTTCGTGGAAGATTTTCTCTTTGTTTGGTATAATGTGAAATTGAATTAAAAAAAAAAAAATATGTTTTATATTTAATATGGATTAAAACAAAATTATATTAAATTCATTTTTTGAATAAAATAAAATATTTTTAAAATTAATTTCATAAAAATAAAATCATATTAAATTAAATTTTGAATAATATAAAACATTTAAATTATTTTTTAAAAAATAAATAAAATCATCTATACTAAATTTTAAATAAAATAAAATTTAATTTTTAATTGACATTAACAACATTATAATAAAATTTATTGAATTTTTAAATATATTTAATGTATTGTTTTGAATTAAATATACCTAATATTTAAATATAAATAATATTTTATCTCATTGCTGAGTATGGGTTTAATTACTTCCATAGTCATGGGACAAATGCTCTATTTGTTTGAAAGGATTTGATGAGTGGGATGAGATTTCAAATCCCAAACCCATCAAGTTATGTTTGAGCCTGGAAAGGAAGAAATAATGGGTTTTGTTAAAAACTAACCCACTTTTAATAGTCCATTTAAATTTCAACCTCAAAGTAGAGAATCTCAACTTCAACATAGAAAATCTCAACTTTCGAATATAAATGTTATTTTTTAGATGGATCATGTAAAAATGAATCATTTTTATAATTATTTCAGAAATAATTTACTTCCCCAACCCACCTTCATTTCATGTCCTAACAGGAAATGCAAAACCTCCCAAAGATGATGGGTTTTCAGCTCCTGCCTTGACAGGAATAGATTTTTATTTTTATTTTTTACTTTTTTTTATCTATTTTTTTCTTTATTCTACAATATGTAAATTATTTATTATAATAAATATATTTAATAAAATTCATTAAAAATATTTTTATGAAATTAATAATTTAAAAATCAATTAGTAAATAAAATATATAATTATTTTTTTAATTTTTCATTTATAATTAATTCTTCTTTATAATTCATTTTTTTTTATTTAACATACTTGAAAATTAATTTAATCTAATATATATATATTTTTCATTCTAATTCAATCCAATACCATCTGCACTAAACACATTACAACATCAGTTTAATCCAATCCTAACTTATTCAATTATATCCTATCTAATCCTATCCAATCAAATATTATCAATTTTATCTTATCCCATCTCATCTAATCTCGAGTGCCAAACGGGGCTTAAAGGAGACATAGGTCTCCACCAAACGCTAGATTGAACCGAAATTAAACCAATCTTAGTCCAATCCAGCTCTCTACACACTTTATCCAATCCAATCCGATGCTATCAAAATCATCTGATCTGATCTTGCTGATCAAATGAAGCCTTGAGTCTAATCCATCATTCTAAATCTTAGGCCTGAATCACAGGTCATTGATTTTATTTTATTTTTAAGTCATAGCATAGCTTCCCTTTATTAATATAATTTGTCTTTGCAGATGCACACTAATATCAGAAATTATATCTGATGGAGACCCTAATTAGGCGACAAGTCAAACATATATAAAACATCAGCAAAAGCAAAACATTAGCATTAACAACCCTAGCATGAGGAATAGAGACAATTAAAATCCAAATTTCTTCAAAATCAATGATTGACTCCAAATTTGCGTATAAAAGAAGGCACAGCACCGAAATGCCGTCATATCAGCGACCATGTCATTCATGAAAAGGTCCATCTTGTGGATACTCTTTTATGTCTACACCCCATGGATAAAAATGGTCCAGACACATGGGATTCAAAATTTACATATATCACTACTATATTAAACTAATGATAAGCAAAATTCGCAAGTCTCTCACATGATTGAATAACATCAGCTAGTAATTTTGAGAAATAAATTTGTTACCTAACAAATTGCCAAACCAATGCAGCTCAAGTCGAATAGCTTCATTCAATGGTGGCTTTGAAAATACTGAAAGGAAAGCACCCTCCCTCATTATATTTGGTCGTCGCAGAAGTTGACAGCAAGGTCCCAGTAATGCGCTATGCCAGCATCAGCAAAAATCTTTCTGGCAGCAGCTTCTGTTATGCATTCGTGAACAGAAAACCTGTTGAAGCTGGATTTGGCAACACTACCTTGCCACACAAGCACACACCTGTTTACAGGTTTTTCAACATTCTCATCTTCATCCTTGTCTTCATCTTCCTCTTTTACAGCTGTTGCCCAATCTATGCGTCTAAGCATAAGCTTCCCATATCTCTTTATGGACTTGCTTCTGCCTTCAACAACCACAACACTAATTCCCTCAGAAATCACAACACAACCAGTTAAGCGGTTCTCATGTGCATTAACATCAACTTTAAAGCGTGTCTTTGGGTGTGAAAGGTCATTAATCTTGTAAACTGAAACAATAGTCTCCACTGTATTAGGGTCATCAAATAACTTCCTCTCTTTCTTTTCTCGTCGCTCTGCAGGAGTGAGCTTGCGAGCAATATTCCTGTCGATATGGGCTTGTTCACGCTCAGCAGCAGCACTTCGGATTTCCTTTTCTAGTCGTGTAGGATCTTGGGTAGCTTCAGAGCCAAGGACCTTCATCAAGTTGCTCATTTTGACTTTTGGTTTAGGGGGTTCAATCAGGCCTTGTCTAATCATTTCCTGTCTATCTTTTTCCCTAGCCAGACGTCTCTGAGTACGGAGTTTCTTCTGCTCTTTCTTGGTTAGCTTCAATGGTTGAGGAGGAGGAGGAGGTGCCTCAGCAGGAGGCTCAATAGGACGAGGATGTTCAACATAAATTGTGATCTTCTCCTTCTTCAGTTTGTCTTCAATTACACCATCACATATGTCATCATAAGAACTGGTAAGCAAAAGAGGTGCATCCCTGGAATTCAGAAACATAATCAAACTATGATCCAAAAATTTAAAAATAAAAATAAAAACAAATAACAAAGAAATGACAGAGAAAAAAATAGATATTGACAAAAGAATGTCATTTCAATTTACATAAAAAAAATATAATAAAAATAAAAATTCAACTTAATTAAATACCTTTCTCCCTAAAACTGCAAATATTGGGTTGCTGTAATTTTCCTGATGATGTTACACAATAATCTATCTTCAATTTGTAATAGTCTAGAGGCATTTTACTTCTAATAAAGTGTGAAACCATTTTCTAGACTACTATGAGGTTTCTTGCTTTAGATAGTTCCTTAGTTAAAGATATGGATTACTTCTAATCATAAAAACTTCATAGGGGCTTGAATGATCCCTCCTGTTTAGAGGACTGGGAACCTCATTGCTTTAGAAATCAAAATACTATGGTAGGAGACCTAGACGGTAATTAATTAGTTCCAAATTCAACTGTAATTACACGAGATGATTTACTTAAAAACAAGGCTAAACTATTATGGGAATTCTAGGATTTATAAGTAACTATCTCTAGTAAGGGTGAATCAAGAAAATAATCCAGGCCAACTGGAAAAAAAAAAAAAAAAAAAAAAGCTAACATGAACAAGACTATACCTAAACCAAAAACAATACCAACTTACCACCACTCTATTTCAGGAATTGGATCCTTAGGTTTTTCCTTGGTTATAACTCTTTCTGCCACCTCTATCAAATTTGGATTGATATCAGACCCTCCTTTTGCCTTTGCCAACTGTGCCTGCTTTGCCTGTCGCTCTTTTGCTCCAGCTTCTCCAAATTGACTCTGTGATATGCACATGTAAATGTCAGTGGAACAAATAGAAGTGATTAAAACAGGGTAAAAAAGTCAGTAAAAAGTACCTTGACTTTGAGTATCTCAGCCTCTTTTGTCCATTTGCCTTCCTCCACAAACTGGAAGGTCATTCTTTTAGGTCTCAAAATCTTATTTTTGTTGACACCCATCCTTGGATCGAAATGAGGATTTGATTCTGGATCAACATCCAGTTCAGGTTTAAAAATTTGGAATGCATCTTTTTTTTGTTTGTTTATGTTGACCTGAACAACACAGTTTAGATGGGTCAGTAAAACCACCAACAAAAATTAAAGCAATAAAATAAGCAGTAACAGAATAACAGTTTCTAAGAGTCAGAAAGCAAACCTTTAAAGTGCTAAGGTTGCTTGGTTTAGTAACATTCACTACATTTCCCTGTTCATCTATTTCCCTACCAAGCGCATCCACTCGCAGAACAGGAGCCTTGGTAGGTTTCTGAGGAACAACCACCTCTGTTGGCATCTGTCCAGGGAATAAATTTATGAGAGGAGCAAATTCAGGGTCCTGACGAAATCCCATCTTAGCAGCAAGCTCCTGAGCACGTTTAACAGCTTCAATATTTGGTATATTAGCAAGGCCAGGAATGGTAGACATGCCACTAGCAGTTGGCTTTACAGAAGCTGCAGCAGCAGCAGGTAATGCTGATGAACTTGACGCTGCACCAGCTGACATGCCGGTACTAGTAGTTGTTGATGGAACGGATCCCTGCAATGTTTCAATACCAGAAGACTGCGCTTTCATAACCTCCTTTGTTCCAGGTACCGGGCTACCATCTGAGGTAGAGCCCTTGCTCAACTGCATAAATTAAAACAACACCACCACTTAATGTGCACCAAAGCAACACTTGAATTTCAACAATAGAGAAAAAAGGATAGAACTAAGGGCACGTTCAGTATCAATTTAAAATGATGTTTTCAAAAACACATTTTACAAAACAACCAGCCAAACACATTTACACCCATTTTTTGTTTTCCAAAATGGATCAAAACACCACCTAATAATCTTCTAACAAACGCAGATTCTTACCAATGGTATCTTCTTTAGCTTTTCTGACAATCCCTTCTGCATTTGTAAAGCTTTCTTAGCTTTGGCTAAAGCATCTAGTGATAGACTTCCACTTTTTCCGGCAACTGAAGATGACCCATCTGTACTAGAGTTTCCAGGAACCTCATGAGATCTGGTAATACTAACTCCCTTATTTTCATTTGTGGTAGAAATTGAAGATACCTTTGTAGGAGGAGGGGGATGACCAGCAGCAGTCACAAAGGTTTCAGGGACAGTCCTTGCCATGGTAAATGATTCCACAGTGGCACCCTGTTAATGTCAAAAAGTTAATTCAGAAGGTCAATTAACAACACGAAAAGCAACAATGCAAAACAATTTAACAACATCTTACAGTGTAAACACTTTCAAAACATTAAAACAGCCTTACCATGTAGTGCAGCACAGGAAGGGGCTCAAACAAAACGAAACAAAATCATGTTAATTAGACAACTGAAAAGTTTCAAAGTTGAATTGAAATAAAAGAAACTCACATTGGCATTAGAAGAGCCACTAGGAAGCGTAGCATCGTTATCAGACAATTGTTTCTTGACAGTAGTCTCATTGACGACTACATTTTCAGAGTCGTCTTCTTTGACGGACCTGTCCTCGAATCTTCTCCTCTCTCTCTTCGCCTTCTTCTCTCCTCTCTCCTCACTCTCCTCCCTCTCCTTCCGCTTCTTCCTCGTCTCGAACTCCACATCGTCTCCGTCCAACTCCTCGCGCCGGTGCCTCTCGTGAGATCTCTCCCGCTCGCGCCTCGACTCGCGATCGTCGCGCGAGCCCTCCCGATCCTCTCGCTTCGAAGACTTGTGATGATCCGACGATCGGTGATGCTCCCGGTGTTTATCATCTCGGTCTCTGTGTCGGTGCTTGTGGTCCCGGTCGCGGTCTTCGCGGGAGCGTTTGGAGGATTTCTCTTTGTCGGAGGAGCGATCCATAGCTAGGGTTTCCGTCAGGGTTTTTTTCTTTTCTTTTTTTTTGGTAATATAAATGGCTCTTTAGAGCAGAAGCCAATAATGAGATTGTAGAGGCTGAAGCCTTAGCCGATAGTGTGTACCTGTGGTTCGCGGTTTGTTTTGTTGAACCGGCCGGTTTTCAAATATTTTTAAGCGTGCGCGAGGGTACACTTTCAGTATCTTGTCAAAAGTTAAATATTTTTTTTTTTTTTCCTTTATTCATAATTTCAAGGTTATTGAAAAATGGATTTACATAGTAATTGAAATTTATCGAGATTAAATATATTATATATATAACATAAAACCTTATTTCATGCAATGTTTCAAAACTCGTTATTCGGGATTCGATTGATGATCCAATGAGCGGCGAGTAATCGATAACTCTACGAGTGCTTGAAAAGTACTATTTAGAGGTAAAATTGTAAGTTTTAAAGTTTGAAATCATAAACTGACATTTTTATAAACATCAGGGGCCATGGTAAAATTATCCTCACCCTATTTAAAACTCACCTACCGATCAAACCCTCATTTTCTCATTTCTCTCTCTCTTTTTTCTCCTCTCTCATCCTTCTTCTCTCTTTAACACACCTACGCCGTCGTCATCGCCGTCACCATCAAGTCAGTTGTCGTCATCGTCATCATTGTTTTGAGATCACAAAGTCCTGCTATCATCGTCGCCGTCTACATCTCCAAATCTAGTCCCTCTTCATCATCGCCGAAATCTCCTTCTCTCTCATCTACGTAGCCGGCCGTTCAAGGCTTCTTCTCTACCAGTTTAAGTTTTTTTTCCCTCTTCCTCTGTGTCATCGATATCTTCCTTCAAGCCATCATCGTTGTCTCTTTCCTTCAAATGGTTGCCGACCGAACTGAGTGTGAGTGAGACTTTGAGTTACACTCACTTGTTTCTTTAATTTTTTTTATTTATTGTTTATTTCTTCATAGTTATTGGTTATTTGGTAGGAGAATTGGATTTTGACTAATTTTTTTGTGGTGTTTGGGATGAATTTTGACCGGTTTATGTTGGGTAAACTTGCTGAGTCGGTCGAGGTCGGACAAGTTGGGCCGAGTGTCCATCTCCAGCGAATAGGTTTTTCGATCTGAGGGTTCTCGAATTGGCGAAGTGTCGATCGACGAGAACCCGACAAGTTCTCGACGAAACTCGCCGACTTTTTAAACAATGATTTCATGATGGTAAACATATGTAATACATGCTAGATAGTTTAACGTGTGGTGTTATATACTTACTTATATGTATAATTTTTTTGGTCAATATCTATTAACTTTATATATATTTATACATCAACCATTTAAATTATGAATAATATATCAAATGTTATAAAAATCATTGCTGTGAACTCTAGATTATAAGTAGAATAATTATGTTCATAGGACTTTAATTGTCTTGAGGCATATGCAACCACCTTTCAATGTTGCGTTAGAACACAACCCAATCCATTCTTTGAAACATCATTGTAATAGAAACTAATCTATTCTTGAGTTCTTGGAAAGCCTTTTTATTTTCATAATTCCATACAAACTTGACACCCTTTTTGGTCAACTGAGTTAAAGGGGTCATAATACATAAGAATCCTTTTATAAAACATTGATAATAGTCAGCTAACCTAGAAAACTCCGCACTTCATTGGCATTAGAAGGTCTACTCCAACTTACAATCGCTTCCACCTTTGCCAAATCAACATAAATCCCTTCGTTATGCACCACGTGCCCCAAAAATGTTACACTATCAAGCCAAAACTCACACTTATTAAATTTGACATAAAGTTTCTTCTTCTATAGTGTTTCAAGTACAATAATCAAGTGTTTCTCATGTTCTTCCTTGTCCTTAGAATATACTACTATACCATCAATGAAACCGATGATAAAGTGGTCTAGATACGATTGAAAGACTCTATTTATCTAATCCATAAATACTACAGGAGCATTCGTCAACTCAAAATATATCACTAAGAATTCATAATATCCATATCGAGTTCAAAAAGCTGCTTTGGGCATATCATCACCTTTAATATTTAGCTAGTAATATCTTGATTGTATATCAATCTTAGAAAATATCAATGCATCATATAACTTGTCAAATAAAGCATCAATGCAAAGAAGGGGATCCTTATTTTTAATGGTGACTTGATTTAGTTGTCGGTAATCATTATATAACTACATAGAGTCATCATTCTTTTTCACAAATAACACTGGAGCACTCTAAAGAGAAACACTAAGGTGTATAAATCCTCTTTTAAGCAAATTTTCTAGTTACATTTTCAACTCTTTATGTTTCACTGGTGCCTGCGATATGGTGCTTTTAAAATAGGAGCAATTTCTGACACCAAGTCAATTGTAAACACAAAATGTCGGTCGGGGTACAACCTATTTAAGTATACAAGAAGACATAAAAAAACTCTCTAACCACTGAAACATCCTTTACTATAATCTCATTTTGATCGCCATCTAGACAACAGCTAAAAATCTTTTGCACCGTTTCATAAACATTTTAATAGCTTTGACAATAGAAATCAAACGGTTATAAAAATTTTGTATTCATTTAAATCAAAATTGAATTTCGTATTCCCTTGAATCAAAATTCTTTCTCTATAGGTCTATGAAAAATCACCTTTTTAGCAGAATAATCAATGCTAGTATAATAAGTGGCTAACTAATCCATTCTCAAGATGACATCAAAATCAAACATATCTAATGGTAATAGGTTTACAAGGAATTTTCTTCCCTCAACAATAATCAAGCATACTTTGTAGACATTATCTATAATCACACCATCACCTAAAGAATTCATTATAGTCAAACAAAAGTCCAAAGGATCAACGGTTTACTTGCAAGCACAATAAATGAATGAGATACGAATGAATGAGTGACACCAGAATTAAACAACGTTTTAGCTTCCTTATAAAATAGAGACATTATACCTATCACAACATCATTAGATGCACGAGCATTCTGCTTAATAATGGCAAATCCCCGTCCCTGAGTTTTTGGCTTCTTTTTCTGGCACTTATCTGTTGTTGTATTATTGTTCATCCTTTCTATTTGGACAATTTTTGACTTTATGATTGGTTCTTCCACAGCCGAAACAATCCCCCCCATAAGAACGACCTTGATAACTATTCTTATTGTTAGCTTATCGCGTTTTCCTACTTTCCTCAATGGATCTCTTAACAATCAGTGCTCAATCAATGACATTCACATATCTCATTAATTGGAAGAGAATAGATGATAGTGGTTGAGCGGTAAAGTCGACGACTATAACGACTACTTTTGGTGATTGGAACGACAGTTTTGATGACTGACAGAACCATAAGGTTGAATGAGGGAAAAGGACAAAAGAGCTATGTGAAAATGATGGCTTTGGTTTGTTTTTGGTTGACCAAGGCCTTTAAAAATTAGGATTGTGCAAGGTGTGCCTTGCTAAATTGATGAGATGCAAGTCTTAATAGGGATGGACCCAATATATGGCTAACCAAGGCACGTGCCTCTCTTGGAATTTCATAAAAATTTATTCAATTTATGATGCTAATATACTCACAAAATGTTGAAATGCATTAATAGTTAGAGGCGTGTCTTACTCTTGAACTAACTCCATGTTCGATACCCCATTTCAAAATTCCAATTTTAACATTTTTTTTTTATACATTTTTTCTCTTCAATTCCTCATTTTAAACCTTTTTTTTATACATATTTACTGTTCAACCTTCCTCTTTTGTTCATTTACTTTTGTGGAAATTTCCATAAATACTCATTTAAAAATAGTCAATTTTGTTTTTATCCACTATTTAAAAATAAAATTATTTTTAGCCTCTTAAACTAATTAATTTCTTCATATACCCAAATTACCCATAATGTCCCTGCACGTACCCATAAACCCTCAACTTGTATAATTTCATAAAAAACTGAAACGTAAAATTATGAAACAACCCCTATATATATTTTGGAAATCTCGATAAAAAACACTTTTAATTATCAAGCAAAAATAAAAATTGACATGTTTTATGAGAACCAAACCCGATCGTAACCCGACAAGGCATATCGATTTTTTCCGACCATTCTTTCAACGTTTTTGACCTTCCTAGAGGATCTCTGACTATCGACGAGCTTCCACATCTTGCGAATGTATGTGTAATTCATGTTTCCATTTGAAAGCTTGTATTTTTTTTTATTTTGTTTTGCGATTTTGAGGTGTTTCTTGTGTTATAGATGTTGAGTTATGATAATTAGGCTTAGAATATGTTGGATTTTATTGGATTTAGGTTGAAAATGACCGATTCCGATGATAGCAGCGTCGTCAGCATTGATTTAGTTTTTCGATTTGATTTTTTAGTTCAGTTTTTCACAATTGTTTTCCTTAAAAGTGAAAAACCGAAATAAAAAACCGAAATGAAAAACTGAAGTGAATAACTGATCTATTACATTGACTAATTTTTCAAATACAATAAAAAATCGATTCGGTTTTTCACATCCAAAATACTGATCTTTTGCTGTTTTTCTTTCCTATAGATGAATTTCAAGTATAAATACAGTTCGCAAACAATTAATAAGAATACAAACGTGAATTTACACATTGGTCAGTAATGGATTAGTAAAATAATTGTAGTTCTTTTTAGAAAAAATTTGTACAATCGGTTCATAGAAAAGTGTCAATTCGGACATATTTTGAAGACTACCACAATACAATTGTTGACTCTGTGATATTATGGGTTCTTGCTAGAGAAGTAAAGGTCACTGGTGGGTGCTGTGATGAATGTAGTTTGAAATTGGGGAGAGAACATATAGATTTGAGAAATAGGATTCTTATTAATTACAGGACTTTCTTTTAGGGGTATCGACTGCGAAATCTTCAATATATTGCAAACTGATCATAATAGTATCCTATGACGATTGTTTAATGGAGTGTCATTGGATGTGACCGACTTAGCCACAATTCTTGATGCAAGAAACCATATAACCTTCCAAAGCGGTGCAGACGATAATGTAATAAATGATGAAGATCTTTTGAAGTTAGTGAATATAAAGGTCGTTTTCCATCTCTTTATGGGTAAGGATGTCAGGGCCAACAATGCTCAGTTTATATAGGTCATAATTGAGAATATAGAGATGTGAAACTTGTTCTCTTGGGGTACATTATGCTATAATGTGCTATTCTACTACCTCCATATGGCGATTAATGAAAAGCAAATTACAAACCCACCGAGTACCATTAATATTTATAGCTATGTCCTGACGTTTCAGGTACAACTAATACCTTCAATATTTATTACTTTCTCCTATTATAATTAATATATAAGGTTATATATGTTAAATATATGTTTTTGGTTTAATCATTTTTGCATTATAGTGGTGATTAGTAGGAATATTCCTAGTGTTGAGAGGGAAGATATCGAAAAGTAACTAATGATTGCAAAATGATCTACCAAATGTAAAAGATGGTCACTTAAGTGGACACCGAAAAATATGAAAAGTCTTGATAATTTCCCCTCTTCCCCATAAGTGGCAAACGTAACCTAAATCGGTCTCAATTATTTGTTTATTTTAACTATCCTCATTTATATTAAGTATATTACTATAGTATAACTATATATGTATATAATGCAGATAGTTGGCATTGCGCAAACCCTTGAGCCTACTGACGCCGAAAGAGACACTGATTATTGAAAATCTTTCGATCCGAATCATTTGGTTATGGAAGACGTATATAAAGTTGGCAGCGGTAGAGGGAGTGAAGGTGATGATAATGATGATGATGACGACAACGATAACAATGATGACGATGATGCTGTATGGGGTGATGATGATTATTAGGTAAAGAGTGGAAGGGATGATGATGATCATGTGGTTGATGAATTTACAAAGGAGGATGATGAGCCAAATGAAGATATCTGAAGCGTACAATTAGAATCAGATGATATATTTTCAAAGTTTTGGACAAAAAAGTCACACGATATACAAAACATACATCCTAAGGTATGAATCTCCGACCTTATATGATTATTTAGTGAATATTCATTGTAGTCAATGCAAAAGATGTAAACATGAAGTATAGTGGTACGAAGTGAGACAGAGAGATAAAGTCTCTAAACATGACAGACGAAATGTAATTTAAATATACGGGTTATATTTCCCTATATACTCAAAAAACAGGGGAGGTTTTGTCAAAATTTTTTACAATTGTGCGGACTGTATAAAATGATATATATTATTTTAGTTTATAGGTGAAGCGGTTGTTTAAGTATATTATAGATTTATAGAAGGCAACCCATAAGAAGTTAACAAGGATGAATAAGAGGCAAAAAGCAACCTTTAAGATCATAAGGGAGATGGATAGGAGGCTGAGACGAGTGGAAGAGCATTTAAAAATTCCTAAGTCTTCGGTTGGTAGGCATGATCCAGATGACGACGACGATGATGGTGGGAGCTTTGTTCTAAATGAGCATATGTATTGCCCACCACTATCACTACCACATCAGATAAGGGGGTCCGTCAGTCACTTCTCTGTGTGGATGAGATGGTTTATCGGTCACCTATTAATGCGGGCTAGTCAGCCATCCATCAGCAGAATTAGGAGATCTTTCAATCACAGGGTGTCTACCAATCACCCCATCAGTAGGACGAACAGGAGATCCACTATAACAAAATGACTCAGAAGGTTTATCAGATGTAGAAGCTGAGCATGGTCATGATTAGGTAGACATAGTATATCTAGTGTGTTGCAGTCTGACATATAATTATAAATGTGTAATTCATGTTTTTGATTTGATTACAGTTGCAAGATGAAGGCATCCAGGAATAGAGCAAACGAAAGACCAAGCTAGCGGCACCTCTACAAATGCCATACACGGATCCTGAACCAGTGAAAAAGAAAAAAAGGGTGGTCCAATAGCAGGTCGAAAATGTGACGTGTAACACCCTTACCCCGACTTCCCTGTCCGTATGAGGATCGAGGTGAAAGGTGTTACCTTTTTTTATACTTTTTTCGATTTCAATTATAAAAATACTTTATAAAAACGTTGATTTGATTCTAACGAAAATCCAATAGAGTTTCCTCTATTTTTTGGAAACTAAAAATTTAAACCTACAAGAAAAACACACTTCTAGACAAATTCATTTCTCAACTTCCTTTATCAGACCTCCTGTCCGTTTCCAAATCACTTCAACGCACAAACATTTATAATAAATATTTCTTTTAATGTTTCAAACCTTTACAGAAATCAACACAATATAAAACATTTTCAACTAATAATTTACATCAATTACAACAAGTGGTGAGTTTATAATACAAATTTCTTTACAAAACCTACATTTTGGATAGGTAAATATTCACATGGTGGTGCCTTTTCGTATGTATACATATGATGCAAAACGATAATTACCCAAAAAGGATGACTTCTATGTGACACGTGAGAATCTGTAGGGGTTTCATCTTCGTCTTCAAGTCCAACTCAACTACTTATGCGTAATAAATCCAATGCACTAAGTCTTTCGACTCAGAATGTGTATACATAAAATAACAAAACCAAACTTATTTCGAAAATACAACAATAAAATCAAATAACATGTTTAATCAATCAACTTTTTCAAATACATACATATCAAACATTATTTAAATCAAACTTTAGACGTCTAAAACTTTTTAAAACTCATTTATCATACACTTTTACGACATTATACTTTTCAAATTCAAATTTCACGCATAATTACAAAATTGTCATTTTTACAATCATTAGAGTTATTTATAAAATCTAACACGATACCATGAATCGGCAATGGATCTCCTGGCATCAACCACTCGGTGGTTACTAGCTAGAACAAATAGCGACCTCGGCATCGGACACTCAGTGACTACTCGCTGGGTCGTATATCACCATCTGTTTCCGTTTTAGGATCGGACACTCGGTAGTACTACTATTAATCACTCTATTGGCTAGCCAACTACCAACCTCCACCTACTAGTGACTAATTTTACGCGAGCCTTTTAAATTTTTTAAAATTATGACATTTTCAATTTTAAACGAAACTTTTAATCGCGTAAACTTTTTATTATATATTTCAATCAATACTTCGAATTTCTTTGGCGCACTACCTCTGGCTGTATCAGATAACCATTTTGCCTCTAGTTTTCATATCACATCTTAATAAAATATTTGTCACATTTTTCATACTTCAACTTGACCCCAAAAGAATAAATTCTTAAATTTTTCATTTCTGATTTCAAAGCCGGCACACGTACCACCGAAATACCATATAATTTACACAAAAATGGAGGCGAAAAGATAAAAATACCTCTAGTTTCTCCCAGGGCTACTATTCGGTTAAAGGGGGTAAAGTTTTAAAAACTTTGTTATACCTCATATTTTTTCAAATAGACCATTCAAACATCATTAGAATATTACGTAAATGAGCCTAAAATGATGAAAATACCCCTAAAAAACTCTATGCACCCAATTTAGCTATATGAGTTTACCTCATGCGTTAAACCCTCACCTAAGATTTAAAAATTAAACAAATTTCAACATAGAAAGCAAAACAACCAATCCAAATATAAAACTAACTTTCTATGCATACTCAATGATGCATTTATGACATTCCTAATGTAAACCCCTCATAAAAACCAAAACCCACTTTCATATACCTTGTTTGATCTATTTTCTAGCAAAATTCACTTGAAATTCTAAAGGGATTTTGATGATTTTGATGCTTTGGAGGGGTAGAGTAAGGAAAGAACATAATTTATGAGGGATTTGTTGATGATTTTGATGCTTTAGAGGGGTAGAGTAAGAAGAAAACATAATTTATAAGGGATTTGTTGACTTAAAAAGTAAAGAAAATGAAGATAAGAAAAAGAGAAAGAAGACGGCAGCCAAGATGGAGAAGAAGAAGTCAACAGCCAAGATGAAGAAATGAAAAATTTTCAACTAATTTCACTTTATATACTAACCAACTTTTGCTATTTGCGAATTGATCCCAAACTTTTGATTATTTGCATTTAAGCCTATATCACACATGCTAACATCCCATTGGACATTCTTGCCAACTCACTATTCCACTCACTCTCTCATCCTTATCCATAAACTTATCTTTATCCAAAAATAAATATAATTTATTTGAATTTTCATTTAAAATTTTGAAAAAAAAATTCCTCATTGATTCCAAAATTATCTCATTCGATGCGATCCAATTACACTCAGTTATTTTCCAATCCTAACATTCCGTTCTCCGACGTATTTTACTTAAATTAGAAATTAATTCCTTACACGGAAAAACGTTTTCAAAAATATTAAATTTTGCCTATTAACGATCGAAATATATAACTTTACACTAATTCACTCAATTTCTAATTTTAATCCCATTTATCGAATTTAAATATTAAATCAATGAATACGGATCGTATGGAAATAACATCGGGGCATTACATGACGGAGTCTGTAGACCCCATAGAGGCTATCTTTAATGAATACAAAGCTTCCACATTTTGGACCTCTAATATTGAAAAAAAGTATAATTATCCTTACATCCTAGTTGTTAATGTAATAAAATTCACAATCATGCTTAATTTTTGTCTTAAAAAAAAATTTAAGCATACGATTGATCATTGTGAGTGGTGCGTGACATCGAACACATTGGTATCCCTTGAGAACGAGAACCTATAGTTGACTAATAAGCACATCGATTCTTATTTGATGTACCTACGAAAAAGAAAAAAAAAGTGGTGAAATGAAGCTGAAGATAGTAGATACGCAGTCCATGAGAGTTCTTTGTTTGTAAGTATTTATATTTTAGTTAGTTATTCATTTACAATTTCATGTCATGTGTCCCTGAAATTAAATAATATGTTTAATTTTTATCATGCAAACATTTATGACAATACATTATAAACAGTATTGCATCAATAAAAGTACAAAATTTGATCTGATTACAACTGATATATCTTCAAAATAGCTTGCATTCAGTTGTGAGCAAATAGACGCATCAGTCCCGTGGTGGCGTGTTGACAATGTAAATGTTGTTCGAAGATTAATATTTATTATTTGATCATCCGAACTAATCCTATAGCACTGACGTCTTTAAACTGCAGTATTATTACCGTGTAGTCAGAATCAAAATCACTAGATCTTCTGTCAGGTGTGCCTCAGAGAGCAGAAAATATTAATATACAATTCTCTAGCAAATGTTGACGAAGTCAAACGGCTCCAGCCACTTAAGTCGTTGGTGTATTTCATGTCTATTTTATTGCGGTTCATAGGATTTTATGAAAAGACCCAAATAGATACGCCACCCGTGGATAAACGATGGAAAGTTGAGTATCTTGATAGATCAATTGTGCCCTAACAACCCGATTGATGAGTAACTTTATCACTGAATT
Source organism: Dimocarpus longan (assembly GCA_022984855.1). Taxonomy (NCBI): domain Eukaryota; kingdom Viridiplantae; phylum Streptophyta; class Magnoliopsida; order Sapindales; family Sapindaceae; genus Dimocarpus; species Dimocarpus longan. The sequence continues at coordinate 7,491,573 of CM041015.1, read as the reverse complement.
AATATATCTATAGTCCGTATGTTATGTTAATATCATTTAATTAATTTATTATTGATACAGGACGAGTTGTGAAGTATATGTGGTCATGTAAATATGCGACCTTTTATAGTCCAAAAGGAAATTGCCATGGAAATCAAGACAACTCGATTAAGTTACAAACGTTATTACACTGAAGGCAGAGATTGCCAAGGATATATATATATATATATATATATATAGATATATGTTTTCGATGTCAATATATAAAGTAAATGAATATAGAAAATGAACACTAGACTCTGATAGAGATGTTATATAAAACTAAAATTATTAATTTGTATGTTCATTATTTAATTAATTTTGTTAATTACGATTTTACAAAAATAATATATTAAAGATTAAAACAATGAAGTTAAAAATCAATGAATCAGTATTTTATTGTCGTTTAAAAACCGAAATCAGCTTTTTATCCTATTGGAAAATCGATTAGAACAAAAAATTCAAGAAATGAGTGGATCGGTTTTTTACATGGGCTGAAAATCTGAAATCGGTTTTTTATGCCCACTTGAAAACCAATCAGTAGTTTTCTTCATTTTTACCTTGTTTTCCACTCTATTTGAAGGTTCCGAACGCCTAAAAAGATACAAAAACTATAGAAATGATGTTATATCTCATAACAGATCATTATTACCAACAAACATAGTTGGATGAATCAACATCAACATATTTTAGGTTAAATATTGTCATGTAAATATCCTATGTTACTTCAATATTACCATGTGGAGTTATTAACTTCATTATTAATGCAATTTTATGTTAATTGATTAACTTGAAGTAATTCTGGGCTCATTTGTTGGTTATAGAAAGCCATCTAGAAGGAAGAACTTGAAGAAAATAGTTGATCAATTTTTTACATTGGCTAAAAAATCGATTTTTTACGCCCACTTAAAAATTGATCAGTTGTTTTCTTTCATTTTTACATTGCTTTCCACCTAGTTAAAGGTTCCGAACAACTAAAAAGATGTAAAAATCATAGAAATGATGTTATATCTTATAACAAATCATCATTACCAATAAACATAGTATGATGAATCAACATCAATATGTTTTAACTAAAATATTGCTATGTAATTGTCCTATGTTACTTCAATATCACCATGTCGAGTTATTACATTAGTTATTTATGCAATTTTATGTTAATTGGTTCACTTGAAGCAAATTTAGAGTCATTTATTGGCCATCGAAAGCCATCTGAAAGGAACAAATTCAAGGAAAATCATGATCGGTTATTTAAACATGTTAAAAAAAGGGTAATCGATTTTTCAAGGATGCCTGAAAATCGATCAACAGGGAAATCAAGAAAACCAGTGATCAATTTTTTATAGTTGATGAAAAATCGATATCGGTTTCTTAGCCGCACTGAAAAACTGATCCTATATTTCCTTCACTTTTTACCCACTTTCCACCACATTAGAGGTTTCCAGTTATTGATTGATGATTGAAGACGTAGTTTTATATTTAAATACTAAACTTCATTCATTAAATTTGATGTTAATTACTTTGCTTATTTTATGTTTTTAATGACAATGCATTATATGAATGAATTTTCATGCATTCATTAAAATTGATGAAATTAAGTAACTTAGTAATCTATTCGATTATAATGTTATCACTGTATTATTACATATATAGAGTAATATATATTTAACAAAATAAAATATACATGAAACAGAAGTTAAAATTAATGTCAATATCTAATCATTGTTTTCATCATTAGTCACCTCTAGATTGGGAGTAGGAAACCATTAAAAACATCGACATTGGTTGTGTCAAGTCTCGTGACACAAGCGACATATTCAAGATAACAACGCATTTTCATTAGCATTTGTGCTCGTCCCAACTCCCGCATCCACAGCTGCACTCGTCCCTTCCCTAACGAAAGTTGGGGGGTTAGGGCAACGAAGACAGTTATGTCTCCTTTGACCACATCTTCCACACTTTTTTCACCAACGATCTTCCCTACTGAAGGAATCCGAACCTTCTTCGGTCTACATACTTGTTTTTTTCCTATGGATGATAGTACAACCATATTTTTAACTTCTGCAGAGACATTCCAACTAGCCAATATAAAGGCGGGATTAATCGGACGTGTATATGCAGCTTTCAGCCTCTACACGTTATAATACTGACTACAAAGTGTATCACAATTGATACCTTTAAACCTGAATATATAAGAAATTTAAGTGTCATGATGTGACATAAAATACCAAAAGCAACAATGTACAATTACCATATCTGGCCATAGCATATGTATGAACAAATGGTAATTGATCAAAGTTTCACTGCTTGCACGTATATATGTGCTGTTGAATATCAACCATCACATCTCCTTTGCTAAGATGCATGACGCTGTACTGATACAGTTCTGTAATGAGATGTACACTACCTTCCATTGATAAATCTTTTGCCAACATGATATAATCGTACGTAGTGGTGATAATATAAGTCGTGAGCTTCTCAACAGCAACACGTTTATTATTAAACCATCTTTGCAACATATTTCTTACATATTCATGTGCAGTTATCATTAGCAAACGATGTGCTTGCATCATGCAATTGTTGAGCAACTCTGCAATGTTGGTAGTCATCATTTCATATCTTCTTTTAGAACAATGTGCTTGTGATCATCTGCTCACTCCAGCCTTAACCAAACTTACATATGTGCTCGGATGTAACACATGTATTTCTTCCAATATTTTGTTATATTCATTAGGCACATAACAGTATGCTGTATTGTAAAATGCATTTTCCATATCCGAACGCTTTTTACAATGTTGCTTAAGGTTTTACCACAGGTGAGAAAAACATAACACGTATGAGACTTCAAAAAAAGTTGTCTTCATCACATTCGATATATTTTTATGCTGATCAGATACGATAAGCAAATCATCTGACACCTCGATCGCCTCTCGTAACTTTTTTAAAAACTAAGTCCATGAATAGTCTTACTCCTCATTAGCAAATTCAAAAGCGATGGAATAAATGATCTTTAACTCATCTTTGCATGCAGCAAAAAAAATCATCCCTTTATATTCACATTCCAAATGAGCGGTATCAATAGTAATAACTGGTCTCATGTAAGATCGAAAACCCTCAATGGAAGCTCCAAGTGCAACGAAGAAATACAAGAACCGATTGTTTTCATCTCTCTCAATTATCCTTACCGGGGAACATCTTAAAATAGGACGGAAGCTATTGATATAACTCATCTGTTTGTCTATATGCTAGTCTTTTTGCATATTGTAAAGCCTTCTAAGCTTTACTATATAAGATCTGAACTCCATATTGCTATAATATTTTTTCAATCAAACAATTAGGTATATAAATATCTCTCCCTACCTTTACTGCATACAATTTTTCAATGATAATAGCCTTCACACTCTTCATATGTGATTCCATGGTTGTCTAATGACACGTGTGTTTCACCACATACTTCAACACAAACCACATCAAACAACCATTTTTACATCTTGCACGAATTATAAAGCTACAAATTTTATCCTTGCAATCGGTCTCAAATCGCTTTGTGTCTAAATGTCTAACCGATATTTAAAATTGGTTTTTAAAGCATATTCTCCAATAACTATACTCATTTCTTATTTTACTATTAAAGAATGCTCATTTATACAACGTACCACATTGGTAGACGGTTGACGTAACACTTAAAGTAGTCTCAATGTTGCACGGTTCTATATTAGGAACAATTTAATATGGTTGTAAATGATTGTTCTGAAATTGTAAACCTGAAAATCTAATTTTTGGAAACCTTTTTTCTTTAGAGACATCATCAAATCGTGTTTCCTCTTCATCACCATCTCCAGTTTGCTTTTTGTCACTATTCTATATCCCATCACCATTATTATTTGTGTCCTTATCTTCATTATCAGTACCATAATTCATATAGTCATAATTGACGTCACAATTGACGTCACAAATGGGGCTTTCCATATATGTAAATAGGGTGACAAAAGTATCAACCTGATTGCTCTCAATACCTGAAGTAAGTTAAAAATGACTTTTAACCAGATATGAATTTTCAGGTTTATTCGTGTCTGTCTTGTCATGTCTTATGTCTGGTATTGAATCGGTGATAATTGGATTAACAGTACATCTACTAAGCTTAACTCCAAAATCTCTCGCAATCTTATCGATATAAATCTTTTTAACATCAATATTTTTTATTGCCATTAAACCAACCACACCATGATTGGACATGATGCGTATCTTTTTAACTTGATTATTTGTCGTACTTTGTAGTATATACATATGGATATCTCATCTTCTTCTATCAATGATAGACCCCGAACCTGATTTTTCATTATATTCTATGTACCTGAGTAGTATATGGAATATTGATCCAGAAATAAGGCCAAAGAATGATTTAAGATCTGATTAGGGTATATAAAATTTTAGAGTTTGTTTTAGCGAAAAATGAAAACTTTCGGTGAATAGTATTTTCGGACGGAAACATCTTCGAATGAATAGTGATTTTTGAAAAAGAGCCCTAAGAATCGAAAATGTCCGAAATAGGTCATGGACATTAAGGGAGCTGAAACGAAATGAAACGGAATCCGTTTGATTGAGTTTCAGGAGATCCGAAAGATTCCAGTCAAATTGCACTATTTTTCGAATATTGAGTTTTCATGACCTAAACTCTGTTCAAAAATTACGCGAAGCATAGGATTGAGAGGTAAGGGACCCAATTAGAGTATTTCATGGTCAATTTGAAGTTTAGATAACCGTGGAATATTTTCAGAATATTTTTCGGACTGAATAGTATATTAAATTGTGAAAATTGAATTAGAGTTTAGGTTAAGTTGAATTTTCACCCAAACTTTGGTATGAGCATTACATTTGAAGCAAGAAAGAAACACAATCCATGTGAGATGGATTAAACCAATCAAAGCATGACAAACCAAGTGAAAGAAATGATGATTAAATGACATGTGGTTTAATGTAATTGAAGGAAGTTATATGTTATTACATTTGGACCAATCATGGGAGTTTGTTTTTAATTCTTTTTAAAGGCATAATTAAGGGATAATTGGAGGACCAAATGGCAACCAAAAAAGTGACCATTTATGGACATAAAGTGCCGGCCATCATAAGAGAAAAAGGGAAAGAAAAATTGAATAAAGAAAAGAGAGAAAAAAGAGAAAGAAAATGGGAGATTCGGTCAAGGCATGGAAGTCCAATTTTTTTTCTTTCTTCTTCTTGCTAAATCAAGTGTGTTGAATCTCAAGTCAAGGAACATTAAAGTGTGAAGAAACAAGAGAAAGCTTGGAAGATTTGGTGAGTTTTCTAAAATTAGAAAGTGAGATTTATTGGATTTGTGGTCTTTATGGTGGAATGATGTAATTGATGATTTTTATGACTTATTTGAATTGTATTTATGTTGGATTTGATATTGGTTTAAAAAGAAATTTCATGGATAAGAGAGTAGTATAAATTAGTAAGGGTTTTAGTTAGGGTTTGGTAGAGATTATTGTTGGAAAATTGGATTTGATTGATTTAGTGAATGGATTATGTTTAGGGATAGTTTGGAGGTAGAATTGGGTGAAGAAATTAAAAGAAAAATGATGGCATGGAAGACTTCCCATTTTGGCCAAGGGGTGTGATTTTGTTATGAGTTGTGTTTTAATTTATTTGACTTGAAATTATGACATTTAGAAGTTGATTAAATGTATGGAAAGTGAAGAAATTGAAATGGAATCAATTGGAAATAATTAGGTGTAATATAGTTAGTTGAAAGGCTTTTTAGATTAATTGTGAAATGAATGAACTTGTATGGTTATTGGCTAATTGAAAATTCATGGAAGTGTGTAGAGAAATATTGATTCAATTACCATCTAGACAAGTGGCGGAAAAATGCTAGATTTCAAGTTTAAGGTTTTGGACATTATGTATGAATATTTGTAAATTAGTGATTGTTATTAAATGGAGATGTTGTGGTATAAAAAAATTTATTGATTTAGAATTTGTGTTTGGGTGGCTTTGTAGTGACCTTGATTTTGTTTATAATCACTTACGGAATATTGAAAAATAGCATAAAGGAATTTGTGAACGCGTGACGGAAGGAGGAAAACGAGGAATGAGTTATTAGTTTGGCGCAGAATTGTGAGTGGAATTATAAGTTTTTAACATTTATATCTTTTTAAAGTTTATTTTAAATTAAAAGAATTTATTATTAATAGTTATTTATTTATTTATTAATTGAATTTATATTTTAATTCTAGCATAAAGATTTTAGTTTATTATTTCTGTATGTGAGAATATGCTAGAATTAAATATTTTAGGCTTATTGCCTTAAGATTTAGAATATATTAGTATATTGAGAACAAGAAATTTTAATAGCCTATGATTTACCCTAGCCCCAGTTTAGTACCCGGCCGAATGCCCTATGCGTGATACGGTAGATGAGAGGAAGTCAGTGAAATTTGAGTCTAGTCGACTCATGTGTGAGCGAGGTATGAGTGATCCGTATGCACGTATAGGGTAGTGTAGTCGGTCCGCAGCGTGGGCCTGCTTTCGGCGACTACACATGGTAAATCCCCACTCCTAGTGGTTAGATTTTATATGCTACCACGCCAGGAGTAGATATTCCCTAGGTTACCATTTAGGCGAGAACTAGAAAAGATTTCAGAAAGTTTTAGAAAGAAATTTAGAATGAGATTCAAAAGTAGTTTTAAATGAGTTTTAGAAAGTATTTTTCTAAAATACTTTCGTTTTATTAAACTGTTTTTGGGAGAAGTTTAAGTGTAGAAATGACTTTTAGTTTGAAAGTTAGTTTGAAAGTTATTACCACTCACTGAGTTATACTCACGTTTTTCTTTAAATGTTTTTCTTAAAAATTCTCCCACAGGTGCAGGAACTAGTCGTCCAGCCGACGAGGTTCAATCAGACGTGCAGGCGGACATATAGGACGACACCTACTACATGTATATATTTTGTTATTTTGATCATGTATATATGTTGATGTACATAGTGGTAAATATTTTAAAGAAATATTGTATGCATTAGATAAAATGTTTTATTACGTTTTATGAAATCCTGTTTTTAAATTTTATGATTTGTTTGTGGTTGTTTGTGAGAAAGGAGCCGGAGGCTCCAGAAGTTGAGAAATGGATTTCATAGAAGTGTTTTTATAAATTGTATTTGAAATTTACAGGGTGGCATAGTTTAGAAAACAGACGGCATACTGCCGAAATTTTTATTAAAAAGCGAAAAATTTTTATCACCGTCACCTTGTAAAGAAAGTTAAAATATCTAGTTAAATGAGTTTCGGTGCCTTGACGGGGTTTCTTCGGGCTGAGTATAGGGTTCGTGGGAATTCTTTCGAGGTGCTACGGGATCTTTCTCGAGTCTAGAGTAGGGATTCGGGAAGGGTCTCGTCAATCAATACCAGTCTCACTGTACACAACATCCACCAATGATGAAAAACTACTATTTTTGTGGATCTCACACATTATCGACTCCCCTTTAACGTAATTACATCAATTTCACTCTCCATCAAAGTTGATTACGATCATCTCTTGAGCAATTCCTGTAACGTTCAAATTAAATAATATAATATTATTAAATTAGTCTTATTTCAATTGGGGAATATTACAAAATACAATCATATCGAATCAAATTTAACATTATAAATCAATACCCAACATCAATAACACAAGAATTATCAAAATTTTACTAATACTGTCTAACTCGATTTTTAAGTGGACAAAAAAATTGGAAGTAGTTTTTTACTCCATTAAAAACTAAGTTAAATGCATTGATTGTGCACTTACAATACTTCTCACCCAAATATAATCAAATAGAATAATATACAATCACATCTAACCATATATAACACAAAATTCAATACACAATATTCAAAACACAAAAATATCAAAAAACATGAAAAATTGCTAATTTTAGTTTTTCAGTACATTAAAAAACTATTCAATTACTGAAAAACTGGTATACTTCTTCAATCGGTTTTTCAGTCATGAAAAATCGATTTCATAATAGATTTTGCAGATTTCGTTGCAGCTTTTTACGGATACCATATATCACAATCAAATAAATTTTTACAGTCTTTTAATTTGTAATACGAACAAAACAACTCAAAAACCAACCAACAAAAATACATACATTATTTTTAAAACTCAAATGGAAGAAGAAATTTCAAAACCTTTAATGGATGAAACTTTCTAATCTACTTGTTATTTTGATTTTTGATGGAAGCTTGGAATAGTGATCCTAAAACCTATTTATAGGCAAAGTTCATCTCCAATTACACTATCGCATGCATCATCTCTTTTTAATTTTCCACCCTTCTGCATCATCGCTTACATTATGATTCACCCACCTCATGCAAGTCAAACTTTATATTACATTATTGCTTACATCATAGTTTCACATTACATCATTATTTACATCATAATGACATAAGTCTTTATATCTGCATGACATAATATTTATTTTAAAAATACTCGATCTTTAAACTGTGATAACTTCGTTATGCGATCTTTTATTTAAGTTATTATTGAAGCAATGAGATACTTTGAATGATATTCATTTTATAGCGATAATCTTGTTATGAACAATAGCACTCGATGGGGTCTGCATTCGATTTTTCATCAATTTTATTTTGAAAATGAAAAATAAAAAAAAATGTAATAATTTACTTAATAATAATAAAAATCTCAAGAACTAAGCAAGAATTTAGATTTAAAATGATAAAATAGTTCTATAAAAATAGAGTTATCACACTCCCAAATTTAAGATTTTACTTGTCCTCAAATGAAACAAACTCCAAACCAACTTTAAAACCAATAGCTCATAATCATTAATACAGGGCAAAATAATTATTATAAAGATCTAAATATTAATCAAATGATTAAATGACCTTACCAAGCCTCCTGAAGTGTGTGTGTGTGGATGGACGATTTGAATGATCCAAACCTTTAACTCCGGCAACTAGTTTTGGCGACGTAGACTACGAGTTCAACATTATTTATTTTATTTAATTATATATGTTTATTATTATTATTATTATTATTATTATTTTTATATATTTATTTAATATTATTTTTTTTCAGCAGTTGATCCTAGGAAATAGTTCACATTTTTACGTGAAAGTCCATATTTGTGATACAGACCCCCAGTTACTCAATAAAACATTTACACTAGCATGTTTTGCACGCTCATACCTTGGATACTCCTTTTTACGTGAAAATCCATATTTATGTTACAGATTCCTAGTTACTCAACAGATATAAAGACATCGAAGCTTTTACACTAGTATATGCTTTGCATGCTCATACCTTGGATACGTCTTTTTACGTGAAAATCCATATTTGTGATACAGATTCTCGGTTATTCAGTATATATTAAGGCATTGAAGCATTTCCCCGCTCTCTTTTTTCTTTTTTTTGTTTTTTTGTTTTTACTACAAAACAAATAACATACTAAATTATTTTATTTGAGCATCGTAAGAAAACATTCATTTTCCTTATTACCGAGTTTTGGGTTAAGATCACTCTTTTTGTCACAATATCACAAGGCCAAGTAAAAGTGAAAAACCCAAAGATTAATACAGATATAAAGAATGACTATTTAATACACATGTCTTTGAAGCAGAGTTATTTCGTCTACAGTGATTATAGAGCCTTTTTTTTTTTTTTTTTTAGAAAAAATAACAAAGATGCGTATCAAAAGTACAAAAGTACTTCTTACTCTACCCTCTTTTGGTTTCAACTCGGACCAGTTATGAATCTTATGGTTTTAATAATAGCAATTCTTTTTTTTAAGACCAAACTCTACCCCTAAACTTATTTGAGGTATTGTCCCTAATGTTTAGTAGGATAAAAAAAAGAAAAACAAAAATGGAAATTCTATTAGTAAAATCATTTGGTAAGAAAGTTACAACATGAGATTAAGATTCAGTGTACGCTTCTTGTTATCGCTTGCTTCAGAATCACAAACGATCTGCGATATGATTGGATCAACTTCGGGCATAAAGTTTTGCAGTTGATCAATCGGTTTATCAACACTTGAAGATGAGACTAGAATGCCCCGGTTTGCTAGTGTCATAAAACTCTATTCCACAGCATGATCAAGAAAAGTCAATAAACCATCATAGAAACCGTTAACATTAAGCAAACCTAATGACTTTTTGTAAATGTTGAGATGGGCCCAGGACGCCATGTTAAAGATTTCTTAAAATGTTTCCAAACCACCAGGTAACACGATAAAGACATCAGCATTGAGTAACATGAACATCATTCGCTCGTGCATGCACATGGCATGAAACTTATTACCTATACTCATACCGATGATATCTCTTCTTTTAGCTAAAGGCTTTACTATGATACCTAAGATTCTGCTGCCTGCAACATTTGCAGATCGCGACAGAACCCCTCTGTCCTAAACTGCCTGCCCCATACACCAAATCTATTTTTCGAGCAGTTAAAGTCTTACCAAGTTCAATGGGTACCTCTGAATATTGTTTACCCACACCAGACTTTAAGCTATAAAAAACACAGGTGGTTTTGAATCTGCTGCTCGATGACTCTACCATTTTTTTTTTTATCTTTCCTACAAAACTAGTTATTTGTTATCAGCAATGAACACTCATTTAAAGAAAAGAAAAGAGTAAAAGAACAGTTCTACAATGCTAAATAGTTGTAATTAGGGGAAAAGAAAATATTAAGTGTAGAAATGTCAAAAAGAAAGCACAATCTTAAAAAAAAAAAAAATTAAAACAAGCCGTTAAAAATAAAAAAATTCAAAATGTTACGTGAAGAAACGTCAAAAAGTAAATACAATTATCGAAAAAGTTTAAAATAAGCTGCTAAACAAAGAAAAAAAATGATATTATAGTAGTTGTGATTATGGCTCACATCTTCTTTTGGTTTTACATCCAGAAACGACTTAAACACCTTCTATGAGTCGAGAATCAACTTTCCATCCAGTTTTCTTATAAAATGGCAAAAATGGTCTTTTAAAGTCAGATTTTCAAGATTGTAGCGCTGTTTATTTTTTAGAGTTATTTTATTTTTTTTAAACCTGAATTCTTACTTAGTTCTTGAGATTTTTATTATTATTAAGTAAATTATTATATCTTTTTGCATTTTCAATTTCAAAATAAAATTGGTAAAAAATCGCATGTGGATCCCACTAAGTGCTATTATTCGTGATAAGATCATTGTTGTAAAATGAATGTCATTCAAAGTATCTCATTACTTCAAAAATAACTCGAATCAAAGATCGCCTAAAGAAGTTATCGTAGTTTAAAGATCGAGTATTCTAAAAATAAATATTATGTCATGCTGATGTAAGGACTTATGTTATTATGATGTAATGTGAACCATGATGTAAGCAATGATGTAATATAAAGTTTGTCGTTCGAGTTGATGTGTGATGCTAGCGATTATGTCATTGGAGCCGTGCTAAGGCAACGTATTGGTAAGGTTTTCCATACCATTTATTACACTAGTCATACACTAACCGATGCACAGGTTAACTATGCTACCACTGAGAAAGAGCTTCTAACCGTGGTCTTTGTATTTGACAAATTCCGACCATACTTGATCGGTTCCAAAGTCAATGTATTCACGGATTACTCAGCCATCAAGTGCCTTATGGACAAAAAAGATACAAGAGTTTGATTTAGAGATTTGAGATAAGAAAGGAAGTGAAAATGTGGTGACCGACCATCTTTCTAGCTAGAGCAACGAGGGGATAAAGATGATCTCGACATAGTAATTAAAGAAACTTTCCCTAATGAATAGCTCTTCGTTTTGGATAGAAACAATATCCCATGGTATGCTGATTTGTTAATTTTCTTTCTCACAAGTTTTATCCACCTGACCTTTTATGGTTGCAAAAGAAGAAATTATTGGCGGATGTAAAACATTATTATTTGGATAAGCCGTTCTTATACAAATTATGTCCAGATTAGATCTTTCGACGATGTGTCTCAAAAGATGAAGCACGAGATATTCACCACCATTGTCATTCTTCTAATTATAGTGGACATTTTGGGGCCAATCGAACTACAGGCAAAATTTTTCCATCTGGATACTATTGGCCCACCATTTTCAATGATGCTCAATCGTATGTTACTGCATACGATTAGTGCCAACGCACATATAACATTTCACGAAGATATGAGATGCCCTTAAACAATATTTTGGAAGTAGAGTTGTTCGATGTTTGGGGTATCGATTTCATGGGACCATTTCCACAGTCTTTCAAGAATCTCTACATTATAATAGTCGTAGATTATGTGTCAAAATGGGTTGAAACCATTGTCATGCCAACCAATGACTCTAAAGTGATGGTGAATTTTCTGCGTAGAAATATCTTCACTAGATTTGGAACTCCAAGAGCAATCATTAGTGACGAAGGGAAGCATTTTTGCAACAGGTATTTTGATGTTTTCTAGCAAAATATGGAGTCAAACACAAAGTTGCTACGGCAAACGAATGGATAAACTGAAATCTCAAATCGAGAATTGAAATGGATTTTGAAAAAGATGGTAAGTGCATCTTGAAAAGACTAGTCGAAAAAGCTTGATGATCCATTATAGGCTTATAGAACAACGTTCAAAACGTCGATTAGGATGTCTCCGTACAAGTTAGTATTAGGAAAAGCATGCCACTTACACATTGAACTTGAGCACCGTGCATATTGGGTTATCAAAAAGTTAAATTTCAACATAGAAGTATCAGGAGCTCTACGAAGGTTGCAACTCAATGAGATGGACAAATTCTGTCATGGTGTATATGAAAATACTAAGCCTTACAAAAAACGCACCAAAAAGTGACATTATCAATGTATCCTAAATAGGGAGTTCACTCTAAGACAGTAAGTTCTTTTATTCAATTCACGGTTACGGTTGTTCCCAGGTAAGCTACGCTCCATATGGTCTGGGTCCTTCACAGTTGTTCAAGTTTTTTCACATGATGCTGTTGAAATTCAAAGTGCTGATCTTCGATTCAAAGTCAACGGACAACGACTTAAAGCTTACATGGATGGTGGAGAGCCTCAACAGAAATCCACCATCACGCTTTCAGACTCAAATTAAAACATTTTTCAATAGTCAAGCTAACGACTATAAATTAATCACTTCTTGGGAGACAACCTAAGTTTTTCCTTCTTAATTAGTTTTCTTTTATTTATGTGTTATTGTTTTCTTTGATAATTTTCTTTTCTTTTTTAGAGATGAAGGCAAGTCTTGCAACACTTAAAAATCATTTCCCTACTCTGCCTCAAGATGTACTTAAAAAGATTTACAAGTGTAGACTCGAAAAAATGAGGATACTAACATGTTTCGGTCTTCCCGAGCATATTCGGTGGATCATTGAAGTTAAAGTACTTCTAACAGGTGAGTTGAATGATTCATTCATTAAACATTTACTAGGATTGGGAAGAAGTTCTTACTCAAAGAAGATGAGAGTTAAGAGAATGGGAGTTTGTCATAAGTGTGCAGGATGGAATTGCAACACACGCTATAAAAATCATGGATATTTGTCCATAAATTGAGAAGATAGAATTAAATACATAAAGGATGGGTTGAGTAAGGAGTCTCTGGATAATATCCTTTAGACTCTTGAGACGTATCCAAACTGGATGGGAAGCCGATCCTCTACTCATAGAATGTGTTTAAGCCATTTCTGAACATAAAACCAGAGGAAGATGTGAGCCACAATCACAACTACTATATCATTAATTTTTTTTCTTTGTTTAGCAGCTTATTTCAAACTTTTTCGATAATTATGTTTACTTTTTAACGTTTCTTCACCTAACATTTTAAATTTTTTATTTTTAGCGGTTTGTTTTAAATTTTTTTTGAAGATTGTGCTTTCTTTTTTATATTTCTACACTTAACATTTTCTTCTCCCCCTGATCACAACTGTTTAATATCGTAGAACTGTTCTTTTACTCTTTTATTTTCTTTAAATGAGTGTTCATTGCTGATAACAAACAATTAGTTTTATAGGAGAAAAAAAATTTAAGAAAAAAAAAAAAGCAGAGTCCTCAAGCAACAGATTCAAAACCATTTGTATTTTTTGTGGCTCGAAGTTTGGTGTGAGTACATAATATTCAAAGGTAGCCATTGAACTTGGTAAAACTTTGGCTGCCCGACACATTGATATGGTGTATGGGGGAGGCATTTAGGACTAAGAGGTTCTGTCGCGGTAATTGCAAATGTTGCAAGTATCCTAGGTATCATAGTAAAGTCTTTGGCTGAAATGAGAGATATTATCGGTATGAGTATAGATAATGAGTTTCAGGTCATAAGCATGCACAGACGAATAGCGTATATGTTACTCAATGCTAATGTCTTTATCGCGTTACTTGGTGTTTTGGAAACGTTTAAAGAAATTTTCAACATTGCATCCTGGGCCCATTTCAATATTCACAAAAAGTCATTAGGTTTGCTTAATGTTAACAGTTTCTATGATAGTTTATTAGTTTTTTTTTATCATGCTGTGAAATAGGGTTTTATGACACCAGCAAACCGGCGCATTCTAGTCTCAACTTCAAGTGCTGATGAACTAATTGACCAACTACAAAACTTTGTGCCCAAAGTTGATCCAATCATATCGCGGGTGGTTTGAGATTCTGAAGCAAGCGATAACAAAAAGCATGCACTGGATCTTGATCTTATGTTGTCTTAAAACAAAAAAAGTTTTACTAATAGCATTTTCATTTTTTTTTTCTTCGTTTTATTTTAGTAGACATTGAGGACAGTGTCTCAAATAAGTTTGGAGGTAGAGTTTAGTCTTAAAACAAAAAAAAAAATTATTATTATTAAAACCATAAGATTCATAATTGGTCCGACTTAAAACCAAAAGATAATAAAATAAATAGTACTTTTGTGCTTTTGATACGCATTTTTGTTTTCTTTTCTTAAAAAAAAAAAAAAAACCTCTATAATCACTATAGACAAAATAGCTCTACTTTAAAGGCATGTGTATTAAATAGTCATTCTTTAGATCTGTATTAATCTTTGGGTTTACATTTTTACTTGACCTTATGATATAATTTAAGCACACTATTATGACAAAAAGAGTGATCTTAACCCAAAACACGGTGATATGGAAAATGTATGTTTTCTTACGATGCTCAAATAAAATAATTTAGTATATTATTTGTTATATATATATATATATATAAGAGCTCGGCAAATCTTCGATGCCTTAATATATGTTGAGTAACTGGGAATCTGTATCACAAATATGGATTTTCAAGTAAAAAGACGTATCCAAGGTATGAGCATGCAAAGTATATACTAGTGTAAAGTTTCGATGCCTTTATATATGCTGAGTAATTGAGAATCTGTATCACAAATATGGATTTTCACATAAAAAATACACATCCAAGGTATGAGCATGCAAAACACACTAGTGTAAATGTTTCACTGAGTAACTATGGGCCTGTATCACAAATATGGACTTTCACGTAAAAATGTGAACTATTTCCTAGGACCAGTCGCTGAAAATAATAATATTAAACAAATATATATAAAAAATAAAAAAAATTAATAATAATAAAATATATATAATTAAATAAAATAAATAATGTTGAGCTCGTAGTCTACGTTGCCAAAACCAGTTGTCGGAGTTAAGGGTTTAGGTCATTCAAATTATCCATCCACACACACACTTCAAGAGGCTTGGTAAAGTCATTTAACCATTTGATTAATATTCAGATCTTTATAATGATTGTTTTGCTCTATATTAATGATTATGAGCTATTGGTTCTGAAGTTGGTTTGGAGTTTGTTTCACTACAAGACAAACAAAATCTTAAGTTTAGGGATGTGATAACTCTATTTTTATAAAATTATTTTATCTTTTTAAACCTGAATTCTTGTTTAGTTCTTGAGATTTTTATTGTTATTAAAGTAAATAATTACATCTTTTTACATTTTTCATTTTCATAATAAAATTGGTGAAAAATCGCATGTGGATCCCACCAAGTGTTATTGTTCGTGACAAGATCATCGTTGTAAAATGAAGTCATTCAAAGCATCTCATTGTTTCAAGAATAACTTGAATCAGAGATCGTATAAAGAAGTTATCGCAGTTTAAAGATCGAATATTCTAAAAATAAATATTATGTCATACTAATGTAAGGACTTATATCATTATGATGTAAGTAATGATGTAATATGAACTATGATGTAAGTAATGATGTAATATAAAGTTTGACTTGCACGAAATGGATGAATCATGATGTAAGCGATGATGTAGAATGGTGAAAAATTAGAAAGAGATAATGCATGCGATGATGTAATTGGAGGTGAACTTTGCCTATAAACAGGCTTTATGATCATCATTCCAAGCATCCATCAGAAATCAAAATAACAAGTAGATTAGAGAAAGAGAGAACTTGGAAAGAGAAGCAAAACAGAGAAAGAAATTCTATAGCGAAGTTTCAACCCACTAAGTTTTCTTATATTTTGTTATATTTAATTTTCTAGTATTTGTCAATTTTAATTTAAGTATGGAGTATATTTATTTTTCTAAGATTATGATGTAGTTTAACTTTGATGTTCCATCAATTTAATTAAGGATTTTCTATCTTGGTTGATGCATTTAATACTGTTCTTAATACTTCTAAATAACTGACCACTATTTAGTTGAATTGTTAATCATAATAATAGCGAAAGTTAATTTATGTGTTTTAGTTCATTGTATTGAATGTCATAAATTACATACATGATAGGAATATATATGCATGATTTGTGTAGTCTATAAAAGATATTCATAAATCTTAATGAATTTTTTAATATTTTGACTTGCATGTGAACGTAGCAGTTAAGTTTTATATGGTATTTTCTTTAGACCTCGGGAGAGGCTATATGAATAATTCAGAGAATCTCGACTAGCAACCAGATAATTAATTTCTGTTAAAAAAATAACAAATGTGAGGAACAGATTAGTTATGGTGAAATCAGAACTTTAAAATTTTTCTTCATTGAATTAATTTTAGTAAAAATTCATTTATGTTTGTAATTAAATTTAGTTATAGTTTTCAACTCCTTTACTCAAATTTCGTCTACCAAATAAAAATTGAGTTACTTTAAGTTTGGGAATTAATTAACAACAATCCTCGTGGGACGATACTTTTCATCATTATATTATTTATTCGGCTCGTTCACTTGAGATTTTACACGACAAGTTTTTGTACAAATATAAATGAATTTTTACTAAAATTAATTCAATGAATAAAAACTCAAGGTTCTGATTTCACTATAATTAATCTGTTTCTTCCCTTTGTTCTTTTTTTAACAGAAATTAACTATCTGGTAGTTAGTCGAGATTCCCTAAATTATTCACATAATCCCTCCCGAGATCTAAGGAAAATACCCTATAAAACTTAACTGCTATGTTCACATGCAAGTCAAAACATTAAAGAATTCATTAAAATTTATGAATATCTTTTATAGACTACACAAATCATGCAGGTATATTCCTATCATGTATGTAATTTATGACATTCAATACAATAAACTAAGATACATAAATCATCTTCCCCTATCATTATGATTAACAATTCAACTAAATAGTGACTAGTTATTTAGAAACATTAAGAACAGTATTAAATGTATTAACTAAGATAAAAAAATCCTTAATTGAATTGAACAAAGAGTTGGAACATCAAAGTTAGGCTATACCATAACCTTAGAAAAATAAATCTACTCCGCATTTAAATTAAAATTGACAAAGACTAGAAAATTAAACATAACAAAAAATAAGAAAACTTAGTGAGTTGAAGTTTTGCCGTAGAATTTCTTCCTCTACTTTGCTCCTCTTCTCCAAGCTCTCATACATTATATCATAGTTCACATTACATCATTACTTACATCATAATGACATAAGTCCTTACATCAGCATAACATAATATTTATTTTTAGAATACTCGATCTTTAAACTGCGATAACTTCTTTATATAATCTCTTATTCGAGTTATTCTTGAAGCAATGAGATGCTTTAAATGACATTTATTTTACAACGATGATCTTGTCACGAACAATAGCATTTGGTGGGATCCACATACGATTTTTCATCAATTTTATTCTGAAAATGAAAAATGCTAAAAGATGTAATAATTTACTTAATAATAATAAAAATCTCAAGAACTAAACAAAAATTCAGATTTTAAAAAATAAAATAACTTTATAAAATTGGAGTTATCAAACTTCAATGAATCAAAAACCTTTAATGGATGAAGAAACTTCAATTAAGAATCCCTTACTAAATTGTTTTTCAACCGCAACGGTTAATCGAATCTCATAAACTATGAATGGAGAAGAGGAAAGAGAGAGGATATTGTTAGAAAGAAGAAAACTATATTGGTAATTTCAAGTTGAGGCATTTGAGTGATTTTAACTTAAAAGTATTTTGGTAATTTTGGGTATACAATAGAAATAATTTGTTTGAAAGGTCAAATTTTTTTTTAAAAAAAATCTGGATAAAAACAAAATTTCCTTTTCATTTAAGTAAAAACTATAAATTTTCCTTTACTTTTTTACATTTTATACACATTTGCTGTTTAACCTCGTCCTTTGCACATTTACATTTTTACTTTTTTTATCACAATTTACTTACCAACTGAACAAACCTTCAAGCTTAACATGTTTTAGCTTCATAAACTTTTATATCCTATCACGAACTATGAAAAAAATCCTAAAATCTTAATATACATTCATCAATAAATTCTAAAATCTTAAACTTCAAATTATTGAATTAAAATTGTCCATCTATTGTCATGATTTAACTTATTTTATATATTTTTTTCTTATTTTCTAATTTTACTTTATTTACAATCAACAAAAATTAGAACTTAAAAAAACATTTAGAACATAGTTTATAATTCGTTGTATAAATTTATTGTTGTTAATTATAAACACAATTTTTTTTTTGTTATGAAATTAAACTGAAATTGTTTTCAAATAAGTCAAAATGGTTTGAGTGTTATTTAAATTAATAATTTTTTGAGTAAATAATAAATTTACGTAGATTTTTTTTTTTCATTTTTACTTATGTTAATAATTTCATTATGATTGTTAAGCATATGACTACTTATTTTGCTTAAATAATATATATGTTTCATTTTGTTTAAACTATATTATATTATTGAATTTTATTTTACTTTACATAAAAATATTATATATTTAGTATGAATGTTAATGTTTTTATTATTTTGTTCATGTGACCTCTCTTAACACATTTTCTAGGTTTGCCGCTACGCCTTAGTGAAGTCGTTGCATCTATTCTCACATGCCTTAAGGCATAGCCAACGCATCTTGAGGCATCTTGTGCCTAGGCAGCCTTCAACAACTATGGATGGAAGAACTAATTATCATCTTTTGGCGAGTATGGTTTTGTAGAAACAAACTTGTCATTTCTCAAAACAGAGAATCTCATAAAATGACACTAAAGTATCGTTAAGTTTGAACATGATATTCAACTATTTAAATGAGTTTTAATGGCACGTAAGGATTTGAACCACCAAGCTTATCTTTCATTATTACAAAGTCTTTATTTTCTCTTTCTCCTTTAAGCTTTGGTCTAATCAAATCACTCCTCATTGCTCATTGTCTCACTCATCTTCTTATTCATTGTCTCTCTCACTCGCGCACCTTCACTCTCATTCATCTTCATTATTGGACTGTTTGTGAATGGTCTGTTCACACTAATAAACAACTTGTGCGAACTAGCACAAATTGTCTGTTCGTGTGATCTATTCATTAAAATTATGGATAATTTTGTCTTAAAAATGTTAAATATTATTTAGGTGTTATTATAACTCATTTTACTAGTAGACTTGTCATCTTCCAAATTCATCAATACTTAGTGCTATATTAAATATAGACTCAATATTTAAATTTTCGTTTATATTTTATTTTAATAAATGATAAGAGTACAAATATATACTCAATAAATCAAAATGATCCATATATATATATATATTAGTTCTACAATCAATATCTTCTAATTTTAAAAAATTAAGATAAAAAAATCTCAACTGTCAATTAGATCTGATGGACCAAAAAAAAAGAAGATAAAAATGAAAATAAATAACTAAAATTTGATTATTACCATCATAAGAAGTTTTCATTAGTATTTTTTTTTTTTTTTTGTAATAATGATTTGATTATTACAATCAGTAAATATGATCACATTTATTAATTTACTGATTGTGATCATATTTACCGATTGTAATTATATTTAACAAATTAAATCATAAATTTTAGAATACAATTATGTATTTCTTTTAGTCAAGTGTATGTATATTTCAGGTATATCTACAGAGACCCATATATGTGTGTGTGTATAGTGTGTGTATATATATATATTTATGGGAATGTTAAAAGAAGGCTATTCTCATATATAACGTAATTTATAGACAAAGTCATGAGCATAATTTACGTAAGTTATATGTGTATATTTTTCTTCCTCTATACATACAAAATAAGGGTTCCAATTGCAAATCACCTCTTTGTAGAGGTAGTTTGGTGTCTTTCCCATTCTCTAGGTGTTAGAGGTCTAATTCTCACTAAGTTTATTTTAAAATTTATGTGGATAGTTTTTTTCTTTTGTTATGGAAGTAATTTTCTTTCATCGATAAAAGTAGATATTCGAATCATATAATTAATATTTGATCTCGATAATTCTTGATAATTCCTAAATCCTATTAACTTTTGGAAAAAAATAAAATAATAGTTCAAATTCTAACTATATCCCTTAAAATTGTAAAGCGTAGAAAAAGAAATTCCTTTAACAGTATTTATTATGACGTTTAATTAGATAATATTTAGCCCTCATGGCAACTTTAAACTTGCGGGCAACAAAAGGTACGAGGGTGAGGCAGCAAGGACCACCGCGGGTGATTTAATCAGTACGAAGAGGGAAATATTTTACTTTTTTTATATAGATAATAATAAAATATGAGTTGGACTCGTCCCGATTCTATTAACCAAAGTCAGAGGCGGCGTCTGGAATCATCCTTCTTTGAAGACGCATCTGATAATAGAATCAAATACTGACAACAAAGAGAAAGCCACACAGACAAATAACAGGCAAATGATGCAGTCTTTTCTGTATTCAACTGCGTAAATGCTTTACATGATGAAACACAAAATCCATTGCAAAAATATTCTTGCAAACCCCATATATTGTCAATTGAAATGCTTCCATTACATAGATAGTAAAAGTGACTTCAATCCGACACACCATCCTACACAATCTACAAGAAAGAACTCTGTAGTGTAACTCTTGGCTTTAGTACCTAGTTTATGATATCTCCCGCATGTCCCCTCTCACCATTTGAGCGAAAACCTTACTCATGGAAACACCAGCAAGGTTGCCTACGCTGAATTCCGTGGTGGATACATTAGTTTGCGAGTGATTGTTGATGTTGACATGTGAAGATATCTCACCATTGTGGTTAGATTTTTCTTCGCTGCCTTGGAGCTGAAGCGCGCACTCCAAGTTCCACAAGATGTCTCCCATTGAAGGCCGGTCCAGACCACATTCTGCTATGCATTTCTCGGCTATTCCAATGTACTTGGTCAAAGATTCTGGTTTTATTTGATTGATGATGTCAGGATCGACAAGGTCTTCCAACCGCCCTCTAATCTTAGATTTCATTGCCCATTCAACTAGATTCACCTTTTCTCTTGGAAGTGATGGATCAATAACGGGTCTTCCACAAAGGATTTCAAACATAACCACCCCGAAGGAGTAAACATCTGATTTTTCGGTTAGTTGTTGCCTCGTCAAGTACTCTGGATCAAGATACCCAAAGCTGCCTTTCACCGCTGTACTTACGTGTGTTTGATCAAGGTCGGGGCCAGTTTTGGAGAGCCCAAAATCAGCTACCTTGGCCATGAGATTTTCGTCTAGGAGTATGTTCGCGGACTTGACATCACGATGAATGATTGCTTTTGCGGAGCCAGTGTGAAGATAGTGAAGCCCTCTGGCTGATCCAATGCATATCTCCAGTCTCTGCCTCCAACTCAAGCAGGGAAATTTCGAGCCATGCAAATGATCCTTGAGTGTTCCATTCTCCATGTACTCGTAAATTATTATCATCTCATTGCGTTCATCACAGTACCCAATTAACGACACCAGATGGCGGTGACGGAACTGAGATAGCATTTCAATTTCAGTCCTGAATTCTGCAAGACCCTGATGTGATTGAGAACCTCCCCTCTTTACTGCCACTTGTGTTTCATCTCTCAAAACTCCCTTGTAAACCTTCCCAAAACCCCCAACCCCAATAACCAGATTCTCACTAAAGTTGTCAGTAGCCTCTTGAATTGCCACGAAAGGGAAGCGATACCCAATCTTCGAGCTGGAAAACAAGGCAGAATCATTATCTCCTCCAGTCACACCAAAGTTGTCCCCTGCCTTCAAATGAGCAACATGTGCTAGTTTTCTTCGTCTTCTGCAGATCAAGAAGAGAACTAAAACAGAAACCACAGTGATAAATGATCCAGTGGCTATTCCTACTATATAACCCACTTTCATCTTTGAACTCTTTGAGGAAAAAGTGTCCAAAACATCAAGGCTGCCCCTATAGTTGCTTATCTTCATGATTTCCAACCCATTAAGAATGGCATATGGGTAAATCTCATTTAACTCTGCAGGACCAATGCTTACATTTAGTTGATTACTCTCACTCTTTCTTACGATGAAATCCATATAAAACGGGGCACCTCGCTTGTGTAAGGTGCGCGCTCCAAGATCAAAATATTGAGACACAACCCACGTATTGATGTAAACATTGAATATGAGTTGCGAAATATTCACAATATTACAAAAGTGAAACCGAACTAGATGCTGAAAACCAGGATCCACATCAAAAGTCCAAGTTATGTTCAGCTTTGTATTCGGATCATGCGCAGAATTCAGCATGGTGGCAGTGCCATAGACATCAGCAGGAGCGAAAACCTGAGTTACATTCGTCCCATTAAATGTAACAGCTGAGACATTTGACACAAAATTTGGCAGGCCATCGTGTGTCAGATATGCACCATCCGAAGCCCAACTTCTCGACAACTCGTCTTTTTGAGGGGAAACAGATTTATTACCCATATTTACCCGTGCAACCGTCTCCAAGGCCTGATTCTGCAGACTTTCATAACCATCTTGAGGGGTTGTTTTGACCCTTTCAGGAATGAGCTCATCCGGAACCGAAACAACTTCTAAGGCATTTATGAAGGCAAATGAATTGGCAACAGGACTAAAAGTGAGAACAAGCTTATCAGAAGCGACGATCAAAGAGTACTCCCTAACAGAAGAAGCACTCTCTGGTTTGTACTCTTTGATGAGGATAAAGTTTTGAGTGGTGACAGAGAATTTCGCCATTCTAACATCGTACTTCTGATCAACAAAAGGGAAGAAATGGAGGCGTATCCAGTGCCTCCCCGGTTTATTGATCGAAAACGAGTAATTGGAGACCGCAGTGAAGATTCTAGCAGTGTAATACAATTCTGACTCATTGGTGGTTGACTTAGAATTCAGGCTATTATTGACTACGTTTTCTGGGGTTAAAGGGGTGTTGGAACCAGAGTCATCAGCAACAAATACACGATTGCCCACTGATGTGTTTTTTGAGGATCCACAGTCTATCAGATAATTGTCTATAGGATCAAACCCTATTGAGACACATATTAGAGAAAAAACAGAAGCAACCCATATCTGCAATTCTATACTCCTAACATTCATCATGACCAAAAACTCTTGGAGAGACACACAGAGAGAGGATTTGTACCAAAACTCAGATTACAAAATGCAAGAGAATTGACAATGCTACAAGTGACAAAGAATTAAAAACGAAACTGAACTAAACAGACAGAGAAGACATGACAAAAGAATAAAAATTTGTAGCCAAAACAAGCAACAGAAGTACCGAATACCAAAATGTAGTATAATATAACTTCAAAACCGACCCAAGAAATCAACAAAATGGCAGATAATATCAAGAAATGAAAAGAACTAACAAAAGGGTGAGCTTAAAAATCACCTGAGCATCACTGAAAAAGAATAAGAAGAAGAATCCAAGTGGAAGAAACTATGAGCTCTGCAAGCTTAATACTTCTCGTAGCAAAACAGCGCATTATAATAATAATAAGACGAAGCCAGTCAGAACCCCGGAAACAAACACGTTTGTAAAAAGACGAGCATTAGCTAAACGAAAACGACCCCAGGACGGATAGTGTTTGTCGTGTACTGGTGTCCTGTTGTGACAAGTTCATGGAACGTGAAATTTTAAATTTGTTCTTTTTAGAGAGAGAGATGAGATGGCAGAGAACTGAGAGGGTTAAAGTTGGCGAGACAGTCAAAGTGGTTTGAACCGACTAGACATGGAGTAGATAGAGGAAGACAGCTGTGTGGTTGACAAGAGTCTGCTCGCATCTCACGTGGGAGGAAGGAGAGCTAAACATTTCGAGTACGGTAGGTCTACTCGATAATTCTGTTGTTTGGACTTTTTTCTGTTTCGTTTACTTTTACACTTCCGCTGTACACAAATAATTTTATTTTTTTTTTTTAAATAAACTATACATATTTTTACGTTCGTATCTTTTCAAACAAGCGACGACAAAAGTTGATTTTTTTTCCCTGCTAATAATCATGGTTTTTTTCCCTACTAATAATGATGACTACGTGTTATGTCTTGGCTTCTCCATGATGCTCGCTGAAGCATTAAGTTGAATAATCAAATGATTTTAACTTCCAATTTGTGTAAGATTCTAGGTAGGGGTGGACATTTTCAGTTCGTATTGGTTTGAGTTAGAAATTTTTTATATTGGGTTAAATTTTTTTTAATTAAACCCAACCCTAATATTGAATTGGATTTAATCTATTATAAAAATATAAAATATCTAATTGATAATTTTTATAGTCTTAATAATTTGATTACAAATAAAATAAGTACAAATAAACTAGGAATGTATCTTTCTAAAGGAAGGAAAAATTATTAGATTTATAATTAGTTTGTAAGGTTAGATTGGATTGAAAATTTTTTAATCTAATCCATCCTAATTTTTTTTAAGATTTAAAACAATACAACTCAATAAAAAACGATCATATTAGATTAGATTTGTTGGGTTGAGTTAGAGATTCTCATCTCTAATTCTATGCATGATATGTATTCTTATTCTTACTAAATAAATATGAAGATAGAGATGTTTGTCTTTTCTTAATATAAATGAATTTAATTTAATCTTAAATTTTTTGTAAAGTTTTGAAGGTGAATCCGTTTTAAGGTAAAAAAAGAAAAAAAAAATCCAATTTAATACAAAGAATTATTGTGTAGATCTGCTTTGAGTCGATTGAACTTGATGTAGTACAATACATTTATATAAATTCAACTAATTTGTTGTTGTTGTCCTTCTCTTATTAAATAATAATAATAATAATGCGCTTGTTGTATATTAAGTAAATTCACCCACCTAATTAGTCAAATCAAATAATATACATTATCTTATTCAATACATTATAATCACAAAAGGTAAGTACATATATACTATAGTGAAGGTTGATGTCTAACATTAAAAAGATTAAAAGTATTTTAGTATCAGTTAAGACCAGTTAAAATATTTATTTTTATAATATTAAAAAAATTCTTATACATATTTATAAAATATGTATACTGAAATTGAATCATTCTATCACAAATGTAAGTTCAGATAGGTAAACTATTTAAGTTCATATAAGAATTAAGAGGTCAAACAATTACTAAGCAAATAATTTATGATCCAACTAAACTCAATTACGTAATTAAATGAAAGAAGTTTTTTATTATATTTATTGGTTTGAATAGATGTATTTATTTGTATAAGGGAAGGCAGACATGGCCCTGCACTATCTCCGAGTCCCTCTCATTTTTTGGAGTAGTGAGAAGTTTCTCGGGGTGGTTCATAGAGTATCACCGACGAGTAGGCATCAAATCTAATAATATATGGTAATGTTTTGTCGTCTGTCAGACTATCTAATCAATCAATGTCCATCCACTACGCGGTTTCGCACACCTGCCATCACCACGAGAAATTCAAGGAGGCGGGCGGGTCCCTATCATCTGCCACCATCATTCTTTTCGCTTTTTTATTCTCCCCTATAGTATCATGACACGTCATGCACATTTGATTCTGTGGATGGCTTGCTATTTGGGCTGGCTGCCTTTTTTACTGGGCCTGATTTCACTTGGAGACACCGAAAGTTTACGTCGAGAAAATAAACAGATAGTATGATCCAAAAAGCGGCTCTCATATGGAAAGAAGAGATCCACCTATAAATAAAAGATTACCCTAACATAAAAGGGAGAACACAGAAAATGCTGCCTATGGGTGGTGAACCCACCTCTTATGAAAAAGATAGGTGTGCAGCTGATGCTTATTTACTATATCAATGCAACTTTTGATAAAAATGCTTAGATTTTAACAGTAAAGTATTTGTTGAAATTTTAAGATATGAACTTTAACAATATTTGGACGCGAAGCACCCAAGTGTCAACAAAAATGAAGTGTTGAAATTGTTGATATTATGATATATTGAACCAGAATTTTAATAAAACATTGAATGTATGTATCTATAATTTTTAGAAGATAGACAGATATTTACTTTATAAATATTGTTTGTAGAGCAACAACTTAAGTTTGGGATATTGTGACGTTGAATAACTATTTTCTACCATCAAATTATATTAGATGATGGTAATTTTTTATTATGATTATAAGTCAATTTTTAAGTGAAAATCATAAAATAGTAAAAGTTGATGACCTTTTGTAGTGAAACTTTGTTATGAAATTCAAATTAGTGTCTTGATAATTTTGGGTTCATGAAAAAGTTTCCATAAAGTGTCGTCAAGATATTTTTACAAGTGGATGAATGAATCAATTCATGTATACCGAAAATGGAGGTTTCTCAAAACATGTGAATGAAATTGAAATTTTTCCTTTTAAAATTTAGCTCGATGTTAGTTGTGATTTCTAGTTGATTCAAACTTTGTTAAAAACAAATAGTTTGTGATTCAGACTACTAACATTAAGACCAGTTGCATTCATGATAAAGCAATATTCGTTCAATAATTACAACTATAACGTAACATATTACTTGTTCACATACAGCTGTAATTTGTCTTGTAATAAAATAAAATATAGCTTTCCACTTCACATATTTTTTGCTTTTTCAAATTTGTTTGATATTTTGTTTTGACATTTCTTTTGACTGAATTCGGCATGATGAGCATCGTTGGTTACTTGATGTGGTGGCTAAATGAAATTTTATATATTTGAAAATGGATAAATCCAAAATAAATGTCAGTGGCAGGTAAAGTTATGGTTTTAGATTAGAAAACCGAGTAACAAAGTGATTTGGTTTTGAATTCAATATTAAATGTCATAATGATTTTTAGCTTCCATAGAGTAGCTGGAACAACAACCGGAAAGGGAAGGTGATTTTATTACATTTTAAAAATGAATATGAATGGGTTAGGTTATAATACAAGATTCGGGATTTAATTTAGATGGTCAAAGTTATAATTTTTAAGGGTCAAGATGTAAAAGTTTTAATTGAAGTCTGAATAGTACATATATATATAGTGATTTTACAATTAATATCTCTAACTATAAAAAGAATTTTACTCATTATATTTGAATTTGAATTAAATAGAAAAACAAATTGTTTTGAAAAAGAAAATACAATTGATAAATTTGATTGTTCCGTTTTAACCTTTTAAAGTTAAGAGTCATTCATGACAAAATCACTATATATATACATATATATATATGTATATATATAATCATAAAAAATTTCCTATATAAAAATTTAAAACCATCGCCTTCTGGCTGGCCATAGGGGCAATCAATCATTGAGATTTAATAACTATTAAACTAAATTCAAATATTCAAAGATGACAATGATTTTGAAATAGATAATGAAAAAGAAAAGAACAAAATATTATATAGTAATAAAAATTAAGCATACTTTTAAATTTATATATTTATGGGTAATATTAACAATATTGGTTAGAAGTTTAATCAAAAATCGAAGAAAAAAATTATGGATATATGTATTTAAAATATAATTTTTTTTATTGAATCTTGAAACTAAGTTAAAACCACTGCATCAAACAAATTACTTTTGACAATAAAATATATATGTATATATTTAATGTAAAAAAGAAAAATTGATGAAATTATTCTATTTTATAACATTTTGTACAACATAATGAAATTAAATATGTACTTCAATTAAATCTCTTAACATGCATTATAAGAATTATTTAGACAAACTTGAAAGAGCTATTATCATATTCAGAAATTAGAAAACTTAAAATTATTTCACTTAATCAAAAAAGAATTACCAAGTTGAAACTCTTTCCTTTGTTTGCCATATATGTACCTATAGATGCAATAATGAAATATATAGAGATTTGTATATTCTTTATAGTGATTTATTAGTTTTGTATTTTTGTTCTATCTTAATCAATAATAATAATAAAATGGAAGCTTCTCCATTTCTAAACAGTTTCTTGGTATAATCAAATTGGATCGCACTTACTCAAAAAATAAATTATCACACTTCAAATATGATTACGTTTGGGCTAAGAGATGTTTCCACCCTTTGAATATTGTATGTACACCCTTTTTCGTACACAGACCTAATTAATGGTTGTTTTAAGAAATTATTAGTTATAGGATTAATTGCACAAATATTCCTTAAATATCTCAAAATTACACTAAATGGTAATTGTAATATTTATTGCACTAACATGCCTTAAAAATGTTAACCACAGTTAAAATCAACTATTGATTAACTATTTATTATGAAAAGTCAAAACTGTCTCTAGTATATATTTTATTATTTTATTTTTAATTATTATATATATTTTTAAAAAATTTTGTTATACATATTTATAAAATAAGTAATTAATTAAAAATAATATCATAATTATATTTTAGAAGCAAAAGTTCTTTATAATTATAATTATAATATGATTTTTTTATTAATTTTTTAATATATTAGGGGCGGTTTTGACTTTTCACAATAAATGGTTTGTCAATAGTTAGTTTTAATGATCATCAACATTTTTTAGGATATGTTAGTGCAGTAAATGTTAAAGTTATCATTGAATGCAATTTTGAGATACTTGGGGAATATTAATGCAATTAACCCTATAGTTAATAATCTCTTAAAACAACCTTTATTTGAGTGTTTGTATAAAAAGGGTGTACATACAATATTTAAGGGTAGAAATATCGCTACTCGTGGGCTAAATATCATCGTTGGGTTACTTGATCCATCATCTTTGGGTTATTTGACCCATTAAGCATTAGGCCTAATTAATTGTCCAATGGACAAACACGGCTCAATTGCTAACATCTCCCACTTACATCGAATGGAACAACATTGTAGCAAAGTAAGAGTTTACAAAACACGAAATTGCATCAAATTCAAGGCATTCATAAAGATATATACATTGTATAACCTATGAACAAGTAATAACTTTTGAGTTAACAATTTTGACAACTCAACTATAAATCGTTACAAATGGTGAAATATTGTTGATATGTGTCCCAGACTTAACTTTAATTTTCATCCGTACAAGCACATGAATGTATTTAACCCAGAGTTTGTTGAAATTTAAGAGATTTTGAAATTTTGTTTATATTTGATTCATACTTCTAGAAAGTACATACAAGTTTGAATGTATTTAATATAGATTTATATAAATTTAACTGAAATCTAGATGTATTTGATTTAGATTTTCAAAAATTTAAACAAATTATGATATAGTTAGAAAGTCATTGACTCTATAGATTTTGTTTAAATGATAGAGTTGGATTTTAAAATGTGATTTATCAATAAAAAGTCCATCGCAAATGTTACCTAACTCCATAAAAAATGTTACCTTACTCCCATAAATTTCACACAAAATTCTAACAAATCTATATGGAATTTATAGAATTCATTTATTCTACCAAAATTTATCATTTCAAAATAGTCTGTTTAATATTTATTTGTACAAGCTAGCTTGAGTCTATCACATTCTATGTATTCACAATTATATTACGTTTACAATTAGTCGACTCGTGAATAAGTCAAACAAAAATTTATTAATTCTTCCCATTTTACTCTTGTTTCTTGGTCCCCAAAATAACTCTTACCTTGGGCATGTTTCATAAACCGAATAATATTGTAACCATAGATAACATGCACAAGGCGTTATCATTACTCTGTTACTTCAAGACAAAGTCATAGTCACAAAGAACATCACATAAAATTTTATAAAATTCCAACGGAACTTACACAATAGGGATGTAGAGATTCATTCACTCATTTCTCATATCGATCCTATTAAACACATGTCGTATGAATTTATAAGTTCATAGAATTTCATTCTCAATGATGAATGGGTGTATTAATTTGTATGATAAATGCATAGGTTTCGGGTTAGGAATTCTCATATATATATAATATATATATATTCACTGTATAAGTCTAAGTTCAATAATAGTGTGGTATATCATGATTGATTCAAAATATATTTGCTAAAAGTGAACCTCGTCCTGACACTATTAAGGTAACAAATTCATTACTGTTGCTAAATATGCCATAAATTGAACTTTCATCATGGACAAACCAATGCACATTTGCTTCCTACTAATCAATGACATAGTGTTTTGGCTAAGCAAAAATGCTTAGGTGTAAATTTCCATTTATAGCTTAAGGAATAATCTGTAGTGCCTTTGAGATTGTCTTGATGACATTCTACTGTTTCTATTTAGTGACAAGTTTACTAATCAGAAATCCAAAGAATAAAAGAAAACTTAATTCCTTATTTGTGAAATCCTATGTATACTTAAAACCTATGAGAATTAAATTAGTGGACTTCATACTTAAATTAGAAATTAAGTTCTTGTTGAAAATGGAGCTTGATTTCCCCCCTCTCAACTTAAGACTTGTGAATCAAGTTCTCTTTTCTAATCAAAAAAGGAATTTATATGGTTTTACTAAAATATCCTTTACCAATTTTAATAAAAAGAATTGCAAATATATATATATATTTTTTATATTGTTCTCTTTTACTTATTCTCTATTATTTTTTTCACTCATCGTCTTCATCTTATCTTCCTTCAAATATGATGAATTCAATAATATAACTGATAAAAATAAATATAGCATATGTTTGATTTTATCCATTATTTTCTTTTTTAATATCGTTATATGAATATATATATTTTTGTTTTTTTTTTTTTCAAAAAAATTCAATTGTCTTCTCAATTAGATATAGTTTTTCATGAATTACTTTATATTTAAAATCACAAATTGATTTTGATGAAAATTGACAAATAATACGCATATTAAACAAAAAAAAGAAAGAAAAGGTAATAATAAATTGATTGCTTGATTTTGTTGATTTACGTTTAGGGTGCGTTTTGGGATTTCTCCAATATGATGGTGATTTTGGAGGGTTGAATTATGATTAAGTTCATGAATTCTCATAATTTCTTTCTTTGTTATATTGTTTACATTAACACAAAATAAAACTGCTAAGAAATAAACTCAAATTTGGGTGAGTTTTGATTGTTTTAGAATTTATAGATTGTATGAAACTTGAAAACTAAAATCCATTTTAATTTACTGGCTATTTTTGTAATCAATTTTATTTAATTCATATTCCTTATTTAGTAAACATAAGAAAAGGAATTAAATTAATTCCATATATAATTCCTAAAGGTTAGTAAACACTAGAATAAGAACTTATAACTTAATTTAATTGCTCTCCATTCTCTGTTCACTAAAACTTGATTCCTCTTAATTTTATTTCTGATTAGTAAACTCATCTTAGGATTAGATAGGTGTCCACTCACCATCATGACTGCATAACAAATATAAAGCCTTGTGTATATCATAACATACGTGAGACTCCTTATAGCAATGAAGTAAAGAACTCATTATATTCTTTCACATTTTTGTGGAGTCGTAGGTCATATATCCAGAAAAAAAGTTTGTCATTTTGAGATAGAAGTATCCATAGGCTTGGAATCAATTATATTAAATTGTTCAAAAATGTTCCTAATTTAACGTTTTCGTTATAAAGCTAGAAGTTTTATTGAACAATATTTTGTGATTTTAACTCCTAGTATATAGGAACCCTCATCAATCTCTTTCCTCTTAAAATTTGAAGACAATTGTTTTTATATGGTTATAATAAATTCTCTATAATTCTCAACCAACAAAATATCATATATAAGGATAGAATTACTAACTTATTCTTAACCTAGTTAGTGTACGCACAATAATCTTCCTCAATCATAACAAATCCATTCGACATGATTACCTTATGAAAATGAAGGAACAATTTTCTAAAGGATTGTTTTCTAAAGGATTGTTTCAAATCGTATATCGTTCGTTTGAGCCAATATATATCGTGCTTTTGGCCTTTGGAAACAAAATTAAGAAATTGATCCATATGAATTTCTTCCTCTGATTCTCCGTGACCAAATATTGTTTGTACATCCATCTAATGCAATTCTAGATTCATGTGTGTGATGATTACTAAAATTAGGCATATTAAAGCTTCCACAATCCAAATTCTAGTTACATGATTTTTTTTTTTTTGAACCTTTTTAAAGCAATAAGTTAAATAGGTAAGCCTTAAAGCATCATTTCTTGAATTTCAAACCCAAAATTTATAATTTTTACAAAACTTTTATAGAGTTTCCTCTATTTCTAGAGCTTTCTAAGAGTTTCAATTACCTGAATTTATACACTCTAAAAATTCACAACAAAATCTAACACAAATAAAGATTCCATCCCTCTACATGATATTTATATTGCTTCAAATATCATACATACGTCATAGGGTATATAAATACTTCATATTTTGCAACATCAACTCTTAAATTTTGAATAAATATGTACATAATTACATAGAAAATAAGGATTGCACATGTTAAGTTATCTGTCCATACCATTGTAGCACCAAAACCTTTAACCTACAAAATATTCATTGAAATAATAGTCATTGTAATCAAGGGGAAATTGCCAAAAAGTGTAATCTCAACCAAATACAATGTACTTAGTACAATCTGATATAAAATAGGAAAAGAATCCTACTCCTTCCTATAATCTACTATTATAATCGTACAAGGTCCAAAAACCCTAATACTATAAATAGAATCATTTACATAGAAAAAATAGTAGAGAACTTCAGTCCCCTTGTACAAAAACTCTAAAACTATGACCTTCTCCTTCGTTATAATGATATAATCATGGATGTAGGCTTTTTTCACATGGTCGAACCTCATTATTATTATTATTATTATTATTATTATTATTTTATCTTGTTTCTTTTTCTACTTTTACGTCTTTAATAGATCATTGTTACACCATCGTTACATTCATTCAATCACTAAATTCATCCAAAATATATTAATTGAGTGTTGACCGATTTTTGACATCAACAATTATAAATATAGTAGCAAGATGGAATTTCTAAAATATCAAGAAATATTTTAGGTAATTTGTTTTTTTTTTTTTTTTGAAAAAAAAATGCAATATAGGATTATTAGAGATGCTTTAAGTTTCTTTTTAGTAGATCTAAAATAATATTTGAAAAAACTTTTAAGTGTTAAAGGAACCATACCCGGTACACTTACAATTTAAAAATGCATCTTGTGAACATCAATTTTAATGGTCTATCAACCATTTTAAAGAATTTCAATTGCTTTTTCTAACATAAATAATGTTGTTGATACCAAAACTTGTCCACACCAATAGCACCACTAATAAATAGTAAAATCACGGTTGGAATTTCAATATCTATTAGGAGACAAAAGGCATGGAATCATTTATTGACATTGGATTTACAAGTAAGATACAATATGTGGGAAAAAGGGAATGAACTCTAACGAAATCCCTTTGGATGCCTAGACCTTTCTTAAGAATGGAGAGCCCTACCTTTTAGATAGATTATCTCTCCCTTCAATTGAAACGGAAGCATTTAGGGTGAAGCCTTTTTAACCCAATAAGCAAAGAGAAAGGGGTTTGATATTCCTCGAATGACAAAGAATGAGGCCTAGGCTTCTCTATTTCTCACTTGTCCCTCCCTTTGAATAGTGGAGGTCTTTTATATGAGTCACATTTTTCTTTAGGGTTTGTTTTCTCTCCTTTTCTTATGGTCAACTTTCCTTCTGCACCCCTTTACTCTGCATTATGTCACGTGATACCCTTCTTGGTCAGGTCGCTTTCTCTTTTTTCATATTGTTTGCTTTTTGCTCGACCAACTCAGATATGGTGTGACGAGACCAAAATCAGATTCTCTTTAGACTCTTATCTGGAGGGTCTCACCGAACACTCCAACAGACTTCTTAAACCCGACTCGTCGGATAAGAGAATCAGAGAAGCGAACCATTAAATCACTTAGCTCGTTTCTTGCTTTAAATTAACACATTTTTAATAAAAGAGTTGGGTTTATGTAAATTTTTCGCATTCAGTTGAAACATTTTTTAATAAAATTTCAACAACATAACGGCTGTGGTTTTAACATTTCCAAAATTTTCCTACGAGAAAATACATTTCGAATTATTTTTAATTTCCACCCAACTCCTTTTTGTTCACAACCATGCATTTCAATCACAATCATTTCTCAATCAACATATAATAAACACTAACTTTTATTTATGCATGTTAAACAAAACATATTATGCTATTTACATCACAAAACTTTTATTACATATTTTCTTTTAGGTTGAGTTTCAAAATATAAATGATATTCGCATGGTGCATTCTTCAGTTTTTGCCCACCTAAAATTTATCAACGATGATTTTTGAACTCAAAGTCACCTGTAGAAGCACCTAATATAATATACAAGCTGCACCAAGGTAAACAAGGTTAGTTCAACAATTAATAATGCATCAATATATAATTATATCAAAATTATTTTTCGATTTTTAAAACCTTTTCTTTCTGAAAACTCCATGTATACCCCTAATATACTCAAATCATCACGTGGCGGTTTTCGACTAACGCCAAACGTGAAGCTAATGAGATATCTCGACCATTACGATGTGGAATTTTCTACATTGCAAGCATAATGTGAAACTATCTCAAATCTGAGCAACTACAATGCAAAATTTTCTACATCATGATTGTAGTGCTATATATAAACCGTAATTTTAGGCGACTACGAGCGAAATTTACTACATCGTAACGTAGTGCCAAACCTGCAAATCTAAATGACTACATACGAAATTTCTGTATCACAATGTAGCGCTAGAAATCTCTCTACATCTCAGCGATTATGTATAGAATTTTTTACATCGTACATATCACGCTAGATATTCTGAAAACCGAGCGACTACGAACGAAATTTTCTATATCGTCATGTAGCGCTAAATCTCATATAAACTTGGGGTATATACATGGGTTTCGAAACTGTTTTCACTAAGAGTAAAAGCACAAAACCTTTTACTTTTCAAATTCTTAAAATTTTCTCGATTATAACATTTTGAAATCGACTTTGTTTTGATTCCTTCACTTTGTGAATTTCATAAGGAACTCATATGCTCAAAACTTGGATTTAGGATTTGGAAATCATTTTCGTTTTCGATTAACAACAATAAGCAAAATTTAAAATAGAAATTAAAATAGATGCAAGTGGAAAACGCTTACCTCAATCCGCGTAAACTCAAGTCAAACGTCTCAATGAGCCTCTCGTGTCTCGCTCGCTCGTTCGTCACCTAACTCTTGCTTAAGGTTTGATTTCCTAGTTTGGTTTGCCTTAAAGACTTGATTTGGAGCAAGAAAAATGGATGGAAAATCACCTATCTCCCTTTCTCTCTTGTTACCACCACTTCTCCCTTGCTCTCCCAACTCTCTCAGTTTTTTGCTTCTTCTAATTTACTAAGTGTTCTAATTACACACACACACACACACACACATATATATTTCTTTAGGCAATTGACTATATTACCCTTAGTCATCTATTTCACTAATAAGGCTTACTAGGTTTTTAAGTCTTTTGATAACTTACCCTTGTAATCCCATATTTAATTCTTATAATAATTTTTACAACCTTGCCACTTAATGGTTTATTTCTTATTTGCAAAATGACCCTTTTGCCCTTCGTGGCCTTTATTTCACCTTTAGTATCCAACACTTTTATAAGTTTTTATTAATACTTATAATCACTTATAAGGTTATTACTCCGAGCCTTAATCTTTCTTTCTCCATATTCTAACTTATAACATTAGGAAATGAAATGTCGAGAATGGGGGTTTACATGGTGAACAAATGGCCCTTTTTTCTTTCAGCCAGCTTCATCTCTGCACCATGTGACGTGATTGCTACCCATCCTTTTTTCACTTATAACCACCATCTGATCCCCCTGCCACAGTCAGTCTTAGGCTTGATTCTAGGCTAGACATGGGGTGATGTGCTGATGTCATAGGGATTTGATGTCTTCCTTCATTTTTGAACCAATCTCTCGCTACCCTCTTTTCCCAATGCTTGGAGAGGGTAATCAGACATGACCACGGTTCCGATTCCGGTTCTTAAAAAGCTAGAACTGGAACCTTAACCGAAATAAAACGGTTCCGATTCGATTCTGGAACCGTCGGTTCTATAAAGGTTTAGGTTCCGGTTCCGGTTTCGGTTCTATAACGGTTTCAGCTCCGATTCTGGAACCTTTTTTTGAAATGATAATTTAAAATTTAAAAATTAGTGTTAAAATATATTTTAAAATTAAAAAAATAAATCGATACCGGATATACTCATACACAAACGAAATAAAAAATTTAATTATTTGAAGTCAAATTACTTATAATTACTAACTTTAATTTATAAAATTCATTAGGACCGTTAGTCCGTTACCATTATCGAATTATCCATTTACTGATTTACCTTGGTCCCTCATCACTGACAGTCACAGACTGACTCATCAGTCATCACTCACGAAGTCACGTGACTCACGTCCCTTACTCACTAGTCACTAGTGTTTTCTTCTCTCTCTCAGTCTCTCTCTTCTCGGCTTCTCAGTTCTCAGTCTCTCTCTTCTCTCTTCTCCTTCTTCTCGGCTTCTCCTTCTTCTCCTTCTTCTCTTCTTCTCTTTGATTTTTTTGTTTTCGGGTTCCGGTGGGTACGTCTGGGTTGGAAACCCAAATCGTCTGGGTTTCCAGATCTGGAAACCCAGATCGGCGTCTGGGGGGAACCCAGACGCCGATCTGGGTTTCCAAATCCGTCTGGTTTCCAGATCCCAGACGGATCTGGGTTTCCAGATCTGGAAACCCAGACAGATCTGGGTTTCCAGATCTGGAAACCCAGACGCATCTGGGTTTGCAGATCTGGATCTGGAAACCCAGACGTCGTCTGGGTTTCCATCTGGGTTTGGAAACCCAGACGCGGATCTGGGTTCCAGAACCCAGTGGGTTCTGGAACCCAGATCGGCGTCTGGGTTTCCAGATCTCGTCTGGGTTACCCAGACGCGACGTCTGGGTTTCCAGTCGCGTCTGGAAACCCAGATCGTCTGGGTTTCCTGGGTTTCGAGGGGAAACCCAGACGTCGATCTGGGAGAAACCCATATCGGGAAGCCCAGATGATTTGCTGGGTTTCCGTTTGGATTGATTTATACTGTTTGTTGATGATGATTGTGTCTATGATGGTGTTGAACCGTTGATGATTGTGTTTATTGTACATGGAATTGATATTTTGGGTCTATTTCATGCTGAATAACCTGGATTAATGTCTGTTGAGTGTTGAATTGTAGATGAACCAGAATTAGAAATTCATACAGATATGAGATATCCTTCAACTGCATGAACAAATGAACAAATGAACCGAAATTATTGTCAAATTTTTATTTTTTATTTTTTAAATATTATTTTTCTTATAAAATATAAATTGATCTAGACCGTCCATCCCAAAATGGACGATCTAGATCCATTTAAAAAAATTTTAAATTAAATTTTTATAATTTAAATTAAATTTTTTAAATTATTTAATTTTCAAATATATTAAGTTTTATAATTTTAAATTATTTATTTATAATTATAATTTAAAAATAATAAAAATCAAATAAATTGATCAAAATATCCATATAAGTTTATAACTTTGACGGTAAATCATGGTTAAACATTAATAGAGAGGAGATCATTGTTACAAAAGGTAAAAGTGATTTTCGATTGTAATAAAGTAAATATGGAAGAGAGGGTTTACACTTTATAGAATTATAGTAATTTATTCATTGTTTAAACTTTGATTGAATAAAAAAATAAAATAAAAATATTGGACTTGTACTTAATTTATTACCATAATTAAGTTGCCTACGTATCCTCTCAAATTTTGGAGGAATCAAAGCCCACGTAGTTCTCTTACCTTTTATTACATGGAGATGGAGTTTATGAAAATTTGTGACTCACTTAATCGTCACTCTTGTTTCCAGTGCCCTCGGTGGTGGTTTGATCAGTATCTTCAAAAAAATCATAACTTTCACCTTGAACTTTCACTTCATCCATCTCTTGCTGTCTCAACTGTGCCTTCGTCCAATCGTGGACACAAACTTCAACTTGTGCAGACTCTGGACTCATTAAGGACCGTTTGAGGTCTAGAATATTACCGCCAGAGCTAAATTCTTATTCCACTGCCACAGTTGAGACGGGGGTCCCAAGAATTTGTTTGGCTATTATAGACAAAATTGGAAAATGTTTCTCATGTTCCTTCCACCACTCTAAGATATTAAATTCAATGTTATCACTGTCCATAAACTCGAACTGCGTCTTTAAGTAGACGTCAACCTCGGTGGTGGAGGATGAAGATGAAGTTCGACCTTTTTTCGTTTGTTTGGACATCAACATAGAACCTAACTTCATAAATGATTAAGAGGATTCTCGACTTTTAGAACCAGAAGCATTTTTAGATGTCTGAACGCCGGTAATGTTCATTGATGGACCGTATAGTGTAAGGTACTCATCATACAATTCATAAAATAAAGTTTTAATATTATTAGCTAGAACAACTGGATCTACATTAGTTATCCCTAAAAATTAATAATAATTGCTATAAAAAATAAATAAATTTTCAAATTTACATCGTGGGTCAAAACATAATGCAATTGCATAAATTAAAGGAATTTCTCTATAATAATTTAACCATTTTTGCTTCATAGCTGCTACAATATTACCTAATAATTCATCATTTTCACATGCAGAAAATGCACCTACAATATTAAGAGCTTCTTCAAAAAATAAATGGGTGGTAGGATAATAAATGCCAGATAAATTATGAGTACTATCATTAAAAACTTTTAATAATTCACAAATTTTTGTGCAAACATCCCAATGTTGAGAAAATAAAACAATTTCTGAACAATTATATTGCATAAAAGTAACTAATAAATCCCTATATTCATAACTTTCAGAAAGCAATTTATAGGTTGAGTTCCAATGATGTGGAACATCACGAGAAAATCTAATAGGATGCATTCTATTATATTTACAAAATTTAGCCCATTGTTTCATGATATTTGGATGTTTCCATAAATAATAAAGTGCATTTCTAATTGGGATAATACTTTCTTTAAGTAAAGTTAAACCGGTTTGTACACATAAATTTAAAACGTGACAAACACATCTTTGGTGAAAAAATCTACTGCCAAAATAAGGGTTACATAAATTAATTAAATGAGGAATAGCAGCAGTATTATTTACAGTATTATCAAAACCAATTGCAAAAATTTTATTTTCAATAGAATATTCTTCAAAAATAATTTTCATAAGTTTATAAATATTTTGTGCAAAATGAGAATCATCAAAAACTCGAAACGCAATAACTCTTTTTTGCATAATCCATGAATTATCTATAAAATGACAAGTAACACCTAAATATGAATGTTGTTGCAAATTATCACTCCAAATATCAGCACAAATTGTAATACGACCTTCATATTTTTTAAAAAATCTAATTAAAATTTTTTTCTCTCTTTTGTAAATATCATATAATGTGCGTGTGAGAGTTGTTTTAGGTACCCTACATGCAGCAAGATTTAAGGCTTTACGACAATAATTAAGAAAACTTGTTTTTTCACCAAAACTAAAAGATAAGCTTTCTGTGGCTACAAATCTAACTAATTCTTCCCTATTTTGTGCATCACTATAATTAAATAATTGATTAGTAGGACTTGCAAACCTGAAAATTTGTTGTTGTCCACGTGAACGATTCGCTTCGACCGGATGTTGAGATCTTATGTGTTTCCAATATGAGCCACATCCTCCAGATTTGTTCCACTTGAATTCTGCTCCACAATAGTTGTATACAGCCTTGATCGTACCTAGTTCTTTTTCAACCTTCTTCATGTGTATCTTAAAAAGATCGGATCTGTACTTTTTCTCGTCATCAACATCAGCTGGCCCTGCATCACAATTCCCAAGCCCAATGTTAGACATATTAGCTGAATTACTTCCAAAATTGGACTGACGAGATGTCGGCGTCTCAGGTTGGTCCTCCTGGGGTTGGGGGTTTTGAGGAGTAGCATGAGGAGGATTAAGATTAGGAGGATTTTGAGAACCAAACATTTCTAAAAAATCTGCTTGTCGTTGTATAAAATCATGATAATTTTCCTCATTGAAAAGACCAAGATTTAAAAGATCTGCATTTGGTTATAAATCTTGTGGTGTTTCTTCAATATTAATAGGATCTTTACCCTTATTCCTAGAAAATGATTTTCTTGAATTAGAACTAGCCATTGAAATAATTTAATAAT
Organism: Dimocarpus longan; assembly: GCA_022984855.1. Classification (NCBI taxonomy): domain Eukaryota; kingdom Viridiplantae; phylum Streptophyta; class Magnoliopsida; order Sapindales; family Sapindaceae; genus Dimocarpus; species Dimocarpus longan. The sequence continues at coordinate 7,450,758 of CM041015.1, read as the reverse complement.
AATAAATTGAAAATTTAATATTTAAAAATAATAACTAATAAATTAAAAATTTAGATTTAAAAATATAAATTGAAATCAAAATTTAAGTTAAAAAATATTATAAATTAAAATTTTGAAATTTATAAATATTATAGATTGATAATTTGAAATTTAAAAATAATAAATTAAGAATTTAAAACTACTAACAATAAACTAAAAATTATAATGTATAGATATAAGTAAAAAAAATAAAGAAAATTAAAATTAAGAATTAAGAGAATATAAGAAAATATTTTGAAATTGAGAGAGAGTTGAGAACTTGAGATTAATGGAGAGAAAGAGAGTTGAGATTGAGAGAGATAAATGTGAGAAAAAATTAAGAATTCGGAGAGAAATTTATAGGAAAAAAAAAAGTGACCGTTTTTAGCCTAAACGGCTAAATTTTACTAACCCAAATACTCAACCGTTGGGGCCAACGTTCGGGCCGCGTGGCCCGCTTGGCCCCAACGGGCAACTGCAGTCAGTGGTCTGACTGCAGACCACTGACTGCAGTTGGTCGTTGGGGCCACGCGGCCCGAACGTTGGCCCGAACGTTTTTTTTTTAAAAAAATTAATTAATTTATTTATTTTTTTTATTTATTTAAGAACCGGAACCGTCGGTTCCGGTTCCCCCGGTTCTTGAACCGGCGGTTCCGGTTCTAATTTTAAAAGAACTGGAACCGGAACCGCTACAGTGACGGTTCCGGTTCGGTTCCGAACCGGAACCAGAACCTTATGTTCTGGTTTCGGTTCTACAGTTACGGTTCGGTTCGAACCGCACGGTTCGAACCGAACCGTGGTCATGTCTAGGTAATCCCTTCATTTTCTCTCTAGTTGTGTGAGCCAATTGGGCTTGGGCCTATCTTCCTTAAGGAGTTTGTCTTAGGGATCTGATTTAAGGCCTTCATCAAATTGATTTCAATCAATCCAATATTGGGCTCAATTAATTCAATTGGCAAAAGGGGCCATTTCTCCCCCAACAAATGTTAAATTATTCTCTCTTTCTTTTAAACAAAGATCCTTTATAAAAAACAGGCTTATCTAGCTCTTATTTGAGGATGTATTCTAAGCATTACTAATCAAAACAAACACAAAAGCAGTCCAAACACTATTATGAAACCAAAAAGGCTCACAAATTTGATAGTTTTTAGCATATCATAAGCCAACCATATATGAAGCCAGTGAATTCAAAATTACCTCAAATAGTTTGGCAACTCTCGCTGATACACGTTGCATTTATATAAACATTATTTAGATATAGTTTATATTATAATATTGCATAATATTACTTCAGAATTCAATTAGCATAAACCATTTTTTCATTCTTGTCATATGAAAGGCTAAGAAAGATGCGTTAATTAAGATTAAAGCTCTCTCTTCCACAACTTTCCCGTCTTTGCTTAAGCTACTTTGATGTCATTTCCCAATTCCACTGCTTTATCTTCTTTAACACATTTTTCGGCTTCTGCTTCCCCACCTTCGGGCTCCTTATCGTTCAACAATATAGATAACCTTGCAGCCAAGCTCTTCTTTGCTGGAGGAGAAACACCATGCTTTCCAATCATCGACTCTAGAATTGCCTCAGAAAGTAGTTTATTCTCTATCACTGCATTTCCAACTTCTGGTATGGTACCATCTTTGGAGAAGCTTATCTGTTGAGCAGCAGAAACATGTAAAGAAAATATTAACTATACTTCTATGACTGGTAGAAGGGATGGACTATTGTATCATGTATAGTTTGTTAACAAAACTCTTCCATTATATTTTACAAAGGAGTAATGCTAGGTTACTCAAAAAATTTGCCCAAATGATATGACATGTGACTTATAATTGATATATCAATCACCACAGTATTCAATGATGTACATAGTATTAATAATTTATATATCACATCATTTGAGATAGAATATGGGCAAATTTTTTAGGTAACCTAGCATACTCTTTTACTAAATTGTTCTTTTGGAAGAGTAATGCTAGCTTAATCAAAAAATTTGCCCAAATTCAAGTTCAAATAATATGACATATGAGTTACAAATGACACATCAATCACCATATCAGTTAATATTTTACATGATATTTACAATATACATATCACATCATTTGGATTTCAATTTGGACAATACTGAGCTATCTGGCATTACTCTTTTTGGAATTACTAGATACTTACAGTCAATGAGCCGTGTGGTGATTGTGTGAAAAGAATAGAGGTGCCCGGTGGGAAGGTTTCATCCTTGAAGATTTTAGTGAACTTCTCAGTGGCTCTGGCTTCAGCATCAGTGTAAATTCCAATGGATTTCCAAAAGGCGATGCAATTTTCAGTGACCTTCTCAGAGTATTGTTGACCCGTTAATGGCAAGATCATCGTCACCTTCATGAATTTCTCGAAGGGACCTACAAAATATAGCAAGAACAGACTTCGTAATTCAGAACCTTGTATAGATCCTCTATTGCATATTCATTCCAGATAGATGAGTGGTGTCAAATTTATTATGTCAGAATGTAACTGTAATCCTAATTTGTGTAACTCCTCGACTTAGGACCAGATACTTCACCTATAATATACAGTACAAATTACTCTTAATCGATCCATACATATTAAAAGAAGAAATCTTCTTAAATTTAACAAGACCCCCGACAACAGTGGCGTGTACTAAACTTCTTCACTTCCACTACGATGATGAAAGATTCCAGTAAATCTTATTATTGACCTTGATTCATGTCCAGTTGATCATTAAAATATTTGCTGTAGTACTACGGAATGGATTTGCATTCATGTTGAACCTTAAAAAAGAAGCTCAACTAACTTATATCTATAGCTAGTAAATCAGATTTATCAAACATGCCCAGATGCCCCAATGGATTGGCTTTAATGCCACACAATACATAATTCTCTACCTATAACTATCTGCATGACCTCAACAAGGTCTAATGGTTCCACAAGATGCATCAAAATTGTTATGTAAAACTACTATTGGACCAAAAAAATAAAATAAAAGGACATTAAATCAAATGATTTACATCATCAGCTACTCATCATCTCATCGATTTCAACAGTTTCTAAAAATGATTTATCGCCCACAAGTTCCAAACATAAAAATTGTTGAAGGTAACACATACCCAGAACTTGTTTTTAATTTTATCAACTCATATATAGAAACCAATAAACAAATTAGAATAAGCAGCATTATTATAAATGGCTCATCTGAGCCATGCTGATAATACCAATGAATAATAATCACAACAGTCCATCAAGTTTATTCATGCTCTGACTCTGTTCACGTTGATTATTAAACTTAGGGACCAAAAGAGCTGAAACATTAAATCGACTAAAAGATGATATTTCCCAAAAAAGTAGAAACTTTTTATATGGAATAATCTTATTTGCATCCTTATAGTTTAACATAATAGTCAAAATCCCTCAATTTTTTTAAACTACTGACATCTTCCTATCTGTTCACGAAATACCTTTTATAAGGAATGAAAATATCCAAAAAAAAACCTCTTATAATTAAAGTTGACATTAAAAATCAAAGTTTAACCCTTGATACGGTAAAACAAAAATATGGAGGTACTTCCATCATTTCCATCGTTTCGATAACAACATTGACTACATGGGATATAATAGTATTTCATGAAACTATAAAAGGGTTATAAGGGGAAAATGGAATTATTATTATTTTTTTTAATTTCTCCATTTCGACAATTATCACTCAAACAAACATGTAGTAAAAAGTCAACGTAACTCCACAACTAAAATTTAGCTAAAAAAAAAGCGTTACCAGTAACGATATCTCTGAAAAACTCGACGGATTCCGTCAACTCCTCGGCAGTCTTGCCCTTCCACTTAACGGCGAGCCACGACACAGCGACATCCTCCAAGTAAACTCCGATCGCCGTGAACTTAATGAATTTCCCTTGGATCTCCAAACCTCTCTCCCCTGCACGAATCGAAAGTAAAAATCGAAATGTAACTCCAAACCAAGTCAAAACACAAAAAGACAATCTATCGTGACGCGAACGGTGAGCAGTTTAACTAACCTGCGCCACCGAGGAAGTGAAGCTTGGTGGAGCCAGGAGGCTTGACGGAGGGAGAGAACGTAACGTTCTCGACCTGGACTTCGGTGACGTTCGGTGACATTATTCACAGGCCGTTGCGTTTAGTGAGACCGAGGTGAGGATGATGGGGGATTGCGAGTTCGACGGTTTCTGTTGTGCTTTTATAGAGAGTGACACTGAGGGGAGTTGGCAGGTTCTGCGAAGACAAATTGATGGCGGGTACGGGTAGATGGGAGGCACGTGCGTTGATTTTTCGGGTCACGTGGAGTCCCATTACCGGTCATGTGGTGAGGTGCGTTTATGCTACAGTCTACTTGACAATTAGGTGCCCATGATTGCGAGACAGTACCTACCCAAAGTTAAGTCGATCAATAATAAATATTGTGTGACTTTAAATTTTTTAGTTGACTTTCTCTCCATTTTGATTTTTAGTTTTGTTCAGAATGATGAAATCAATGCATCATTTACCATTTATATTGATAAATTTTTAACGGTTTGTTACACCGATTTAAAAATTTTATGCACATTCAAAAACAATTTAAATATTGAATACATTTTCACTTCATACTCAAACGAGTTGTACCATACGTGTTACTTAATGTATATAGGGAGATTTTCCTCCTTATTAATTTTAATTTCAGCAGATTGTGTATGACTCATGAGCATTAATGCCAATAGAATCATTATTTAAGAAAAAAAAAACTAAAAATTTTGTCTTATATTTATGACTTCAATTTATATCTATCTATTTACACATAATTTGATATTTTTCATTTATCATGAAATTTTTTACTTTTTTTTAATCGTTAAATAGAGGAAAAATGAATGAAAAAAAAATAATAAAATCATAAATGTAAAGCAAAATTTTAAGTGAAAATAGTCAAATCCCCTTTTTACTTATAAGCACTTCTAGAAAAAAAATATCCAATATCTCATCAACTCAGTGCCAAACAGTCAGTAAATATTGCAATGACAGCTATACAACTTAGGATCACATTTGATCTTAAGTTCGACACCTCGTGGTCACTAAATGTGGCGGGCTTCCCCCATTTTCGTGTGAATTGACCTTTTATTCTCGTGTGGACCGACTATTTTAATATGAGAGCAACTCTTCGAATTGTGCCACTGATGTCTTATCTCATTTAATCCTAATAATTCTCTAGACCAATTCTAATAATAATGATAAAAAAAAAAAACTCTACAGTGTTGGATAGGGCCTAGGCAAATGAGGCTTAAGATCCCAAATTTTGGTTTTATAAATTTTGGATTTAGAATTATATATTATTTTTTAAATTTTCTAATTAAATTGGTTTGATGGTACTAAATTTGCAACCAAAATAATTATAAGGTTAATAGTTCAAATCCTGAGAGCGTCACTTTGTTTACTTGCTTTTTAGGAAGGACTTCGACCATGTCCAGCCTTTACCACACTCTTACTTGTGGTTTAAGGGGGATTCGATAACACCCAACCTCTATCACACCCCTTCGAGGGTAATACCAAAACCCTCCATAGATAAATAGCTATCGTAGTGATCTTTGGTGAAATATGTCTTTCCTGTTGGTACCTTTCTACACATTTTCATTTTTATTTATTTTTCAATTTTATTTTCCAACTAAATAAACTTCCTCATACACACCACACAAACTTTGATTTATTTTTATAACATATTTTTCATTTATTTGCTAATGGGTGTACTCAATATTTAATTTATTTTAAATTAAATTACTTATCCTTATTAATCATTTTGTGTAAGAACTTTTTTGTAATTAAAACTTTTTATAAATAATGAGTGTTCAAATCATATTTTTGGGAGACAATATCAGACACCTTTTAATAATTTCAATTATCTATACATAGACAACAAAATGCTAATATAGACTGAAATTCTACAAAGATTTGGTTTGTCCAATCTTGTATTGCCACAATCTGAAAATTAAAATACAAGTAACTGTCCAATCTTAATCTAATTCTAATCACCCAACGAGACTTAACATGTTTTTATGAAAAATTTTAGACTCAAATGCAATTTCAATTAAAAAATATATCAAAAGTTTATAAACATATTTACCTATTTTTTATTTTTATCACCTCAACTTAGCATTGATAAATGATAATTATATTGGAAAGACTCAATGTCTATTCATCCTATATGACATATAATTTTTTTTTTACAATATATGAAGATGCTCTAACAATTCGAGATTAAGAATTCCATGTTTCAAATATGTCAAGTAATCTATAAGAGTGAATTATACGATTACGTTTTAGGAAAGGCCTTATACATAAACAAATGAAGTTTCGTTTTTACAATAAAAAACCCCCACTCTAACAGTCAAAAGGCGTTAAAACTTATTATTAACTCTCTTTTTCTAGTCAGGCTATGAAAATGTCTTACTGTTTGAAATTAGATAGTTTGACCAAGTTACTTATGAATGAAGACAAAAAATTAATATTAAAGATTAAATTTATCAATGAATAACTAAAAGATTATTGAAAGGACAACTTTCATTTTAATCCCTATATTTTGATTAAATATTACTTATTTTTTACTCGTTACTGTATTTTTTATTCTCGTTATTTTTAATGTTTGAGAAATTTATCAAATTGATCTATCTAATCAAAATATCATTAATTATTTTATATTTATTTTAATTAAATTAAACAAAACAAAAGTTAAAAAATTAGATGTACTAATTAAATTTTAAAATTTTAAAAAATAACATTTTTAAAATAAAAAATAATTATGTCGAAATCTCTACCGTTCATTACAATTTGGACTGTAGAAATTTTATAAAAACAAATTAAAAAAATCAAAATTTAATTTTTTAAAAAAAAGAAAAAATTGAAGAAAAAAAGGAGAACCCAGTGTTCCTCTTGAAGATTTGAGTTTATGAACTCAAATCTTTAACTTAAGAAAAAAAATGGAAGAAGAAAACAAGTTGAACCCAGATTTTTAAAGGTTGAAGATTTGGATTCGAATCTAGTTCAGCTTAAAAAAAAAATTAAAAAAATGAGAAAAAAAAGGGAAAAAAAAAAAACCTCTATTTTCAACTTAAATTTTTTTTTTTTTTAAAAAAGAATATATAGGTTTGAACACGAATCTTCAATCTGAATATCTAGGTTCAAACTCATATTTTCAAGTTCACAAACTTAAAGAATTGTAGAAGATTTTTTTTTTTTAAAAAAAAAAAATCTGGTTAGAGGGAAGAAATAAGAAGCAGAACGTGAAGTTTGAATCAAAACTTCATGTTCCTCGATCAACCTTTTATTACTTTTATTTTTTAGTTTTTAAATTTGATTTTTTTACGTTTTATTTTTTCAATTTTCTTATTAAGTTTTATTTATTTTTATTAAATCTCAATTGAAGACGTGTAAATAAAGATGGCTAGTGAAATGAAAAAGGCCAAAATTCTCCTCCAACTTTTAATTTTGATTAAAAATCAACTAACAAAAAATCTGTATTGATGAAAATTTAAACCTTCAAGATGACGAAGACTACAAACACATTCACATATAAAAAAGTTACATTTTGTCAAATATTATAGACTAAAGTGAAATTCTTCCTTATTAAAATTCTTGAAAGAAAAAGTGGAGATTCAACTTTGGTTGGATCTCCATATACCTCTCCAGCTCCAATCATCTGGTTAGAGATGAATCTCTCCAACCAGAGAACCGTTGAAGACCCAGGACTTCATTATTGGAGTCTTTGACTAGAGGTCTCAAACGATGGAGACCGATTAAAGACCTACAACAGAAACCCATTCTAGGTTTCCATTGTTGAATGGAAACCTAGAGATAGGAGTCCATCGATGGAGTTCTAGATGAGTCTCTAATATTGGAGACTCATCTGAGCCTTTAACGATTGGGTTTCCATCATAAAAAACTCATTCTGGGTTTTCATTGTTGAAAACCCAACGATATAGTTTCTAGCGATGGAAGCCTAGAAGATGATCCATAGTTGGCAGTAGGATCACGGATGTTGAGAAGCGACTACGAGGACATCGTGACAAAGTGATCGATCGCGAATCTCTGTGGCTATCTGCTCTACTTGAACATGCTGCCGTCATCAAAGGTGTGACCGTGAAAAGGATTTTCTATGGCTACTTGTACTGGAAGCCAAAACTTTTGGGCTCCATCACCGAGATTTCTACAATTTTTTTTTTTTTTTCAATTTTTGAGGGTGAATGATGATGATGAGATGGTTAACTATTATTTTCTAGGTTGCTATTGTTTTTGGTGTTGATGATGGTAAAGAGAATGGTGATGATGATGGTGATTTGGTTTATGAGGGATTAAAAGATTGTAGATGCACTGTATGTGCTTGATGTTGAAGATACACGGGAGAAAGTTAAGTTGAAAATGAACCATTGATCTAGCTTTGAAAGTTGAATGTTGGTGTTGAAGATCAATAGATGATGAAAATCCAATCCCAAATTGTATTTTCACAATTTTTTTATTATTTCTTAAATAATTGATTTTTAAATTTCTAAATAAATGGTATTTTAATTTATTCATAAAAAAAAAATGATATGCTAATTGATGGATTTAAAAAAAAAAAAAAAAAGTGATCGAACGTGACAGAGAGATCTTATCTGCACGTCTGACAACTCAAATAAATGAGCGAAAACACCCTTCATCCAATTAATGGCGATCATTAATAATGTGGGAATTTCTTGTTGGATAAAGCTTATGGGACTCTGTAACTCACTCAAAATTTCATTGAAAGCAGTCAATTAAGATAATGGAGGAACTTTAATGCATCTCGGGATACATGCATGGTCCACTTTTTTTATATTATTAATTTATTATTCAAAATCATGTGACGTAAGAGTGATTGTTTTTCCTGCAATGAATAACTTTTTTTTTTTTTTTTTCGTTGACGGACTTCCTGCATTGAATAACTTGATTAGAAAGTTGTTTGGAAAACAAAAAAAAAATTGATTAGAAAGTTAATCATACATAAATGAACTACGACCTTATCCCAATATGACTTTACTCGAATTGGATTTCTTTCCCCAGGTGACTTCGTTTGATATCTCATATTGATTTGGATTACTTATAATAAATCATTTTTTAATGCATAATTGAATCGGATTTAATTTAATTTAATTAAAAATAATCATTTATTTGGTGTGAAATTGGATTATATGAGATTAATTAAAATTAACTTTCTTAACTAATTTTTAAATAAGTATTAAAATTAAAATAATTTTCACTTATATATTAATAAATTATATAAATATATTTTATATTTATATAAAATTAGTATAGTTCCTATTTTAGAAATATAATATTTTTTCATTTTTATTAGGTGAAATTTCAATTTAGGCCCTAAAGTTTAGCGAACTATTAGCTTTTTACTCGTTTATGCATTTTCAATACCCGTCATCTATAATGTTTTAAAAATTCACCAAATTGATTGTTCTATCAGTTGACTGTTAATCAAACTTAACAATTGAAAGAGTGTTTCAGTCTTTTTATGTCACTAACTATTTAAAATAAATAAATCTTATTTCTTATTTTCAATAATAAAATATTAAATTAAAAACTAAATAAAAATATAAAAAATAAAATAATCATGTTATCATCACGAGATGGACAATGATTTTTTTAGAATTAAATTAAAAAGAAAAGTTTTAAAAAGAAGATAAAAAATTTAATAAAAATTTAAAAATCAAAGGCGAAGATCCAAATCAGATCTTCACCAACCATCGATTCATCTCCATAGATGGAGATGTTCCCAAATCCTTCAACCCCCAAAACTCAAACCATTTCTCTTTCTTAATCCTATCAACTAGATCGGTCAATCCTCTATCTCCAACCATATCAGACGATCCTTTATCTCTAACCCTTTTCTCTTTCATTACCAAATCAGTTGCCACAACCCTTCATCTCTATCAACAACATTTGCATAAACACGAATACAACAACATCGAGAATGCCACAATTAGAACCAATGACAACAAAGACAAAATCAAGATATATTTCTTTAAAAAAGATAGAGAAAGAGGAGTTGCCGCTATTAAGGAAGAGAAGGTGGAAGGGACTGCCGCTTTTAGAGAGGAGGGCACCATGATAGCTGTGCGACAAAGGGTTTGAGGTTACATAACCCTTGCATCATATAACTCAAACATGAACACTAACCCTTTCAACATTCCATGAGAAATTGCCAAGCAAATTGTTGACTTAAAACTCGTCCTCACCTTCACCACATGTCCGATCACTCGCCTTTATCACTTCCACCACACACCTACCACCCTCACCATACCACACACACCCACATGTGATAGGGAGAAGAAACAAGAAGTTTTATGTTCAATTAAGTCGTTTTCAATGTAGGTTCTTTGATTTGGAAACAAACCAAATCGAATTGATATGGTTTTAATGCAGATTGATACAAGAGTGTTCCATTACATGAATTCAGATTAAGGAGCAAAGAAGTTCCAAATTCTCACTATGGTTTGTTGAGCAGTAGATTCTATATTAGGGATATTTTTGAGACTTCATATCTTTTGATTTTAAAGGGATTCTGAGTTGTGTCATAGCTTATTGAAAAGATCAGAGTCTTAACTTTATTTTGATATATTAAAACACATCAAATGAAATTTCCAAAATGAAGTTATGACTGATTAAGTTTTGACAGACATAAGTAAACAAATGTCCCAACTTGATTCCACATTTCCATTAGCAATTAATTATCTAAACGACTAATTTTAGTTAGTAAGTAGTAGATTATGATGTATTTAATGTTTGTTGTTTTCTAGCTTCTAAATATGTGTGTTGTTAGCTTGTGATAAAAAAATGGGCTTTTTTTCAATAAAGGTAGTTAGGTAGATAACTATTAACATTAATTTCATTTAAAATATGTATCTTAGAGCCTTTAAATATGACTTATCATGGATGTACTAAAAAATGAAGAGTTTGATGAAAATTGGTCTTTATGCTCTCTCAAAAATTCTATATCTCTTGATGGATTCCTTAAAAGGTGAATTTTAAACTTTCTCTCAAAATTTTATATCTCTTGGTAGATTCCTTGAGTGGTGAATTTCAATTCTTAGGGTGGTGATATCTGTATCCCTAAGCTATCTATCCTACTTTATTTATTAATTCTTGTAGTGGTAAAATCTGTATCCTCAAGTTTTGTTTAACTTGTTTCATTTATTAATTGTCTATTCTCTTGAATTTTAATCTATTTTTTCATTCCCTAAACACAATATTTCATTTCTAGGTGAGATTAGAATCATTTAGTCATTTCCATTCATTTGGATCGGCATCATTTAGTATCAGAGGTTTTAGTTTATCATCACTTATTCTAATCTCATCATTTGATATCAAGGCTTCTGGTCAGTATCATTTGGTATCAGAGCTTCAGATTTGTTGTCACTTATTCTAATCTCATCTTTTGGTTTTAGTTTTTTTATCGCAAGTTCATCTCTTTTGTTTCTTTTCAAAAAAAAAAACAAAAAAAAAAAAAATCAATGGCCATGAATTTTAAACTTTATCTCAAAATTCTATATTTCTTGGTAGATTCTTTGAGTGGTGAAGTTTAAACTTAGGGTGGTGATATCTATATCCCTAAGCTATATATTCTACTTTGTTTATCAATTTTTGAGATAGTGAAATCTATATTTTTAAATTTTCTTGAACTTATTTCATTAAGTAATTACATATTCTCTTGACTTTCAACCAATTTTTCCCTTCCCTAAACACCATAATTCCTTTCTAGCTGATATTAGAATCATTTAGCCATTTCCATTCATTTGGAACGATATAATTTGGTATCAGAGCTCTTGGTTTATTTTCATTTGGTATCAAAACTTCAGGTTTGTTGTCACTTATTCTAATCTCATCTTTTGGTTCTAGTCTTTGATTGTAAGTTCGTCTTTTTTGTTTTTTTTTTTTTTTTGTTTTTTGTTAAAATAAAATTTGATGGCCATGAATACCTAAAACCTTGCTAAAATAAATGAGTCCTTTCATTTGGTCTTTTTCGATGAAACATATGTGTCAAAATTAGTTGTCATTGATCTAGATTTGCCACCTATATTTGATGAAGAGGTGTCAAAACATTTGGTTTTTTCGATGAAACATAGGTGTCAAAATCAGTTTTGGTTGATTTAAATTTGCTACCAATATTTGATGAAGTGTCTGAAGAAGATCATCAGAGTAATTCAACTTTTATGGATTGTTTTTATAATAATCACGTACTTCATCATTCTACAATATTTCCAAATTATTTGCTACTCAAAGCATTGATGATTGATACTTTTATTTTGATTTATTGGATTGATTGTATGGATGTTATTGCAAAAGTGGGAACATTCAAAATTCCTCATCTAAAATTATATCTCTTGGTGTACTAGAATTTGTTACATGTCCACGGAACTAAGACTCAAGGACAAGTCTTTTTCCAACAGAGGAGATTGATGCAGATTGACACAAGAGTGTTCCATTACATGAATTCGGACTAAGGAGCAAAGAGATTTTAAATTCCCACTATGGTTTTTTGAGCAATAGATTCTACACGAGAGTTATTTTTAAGACTTTGTATCTTTTAATTTTGAAGGGATTTCGAGATGTGTCATAACTCATTGGAAAGATCAGAGTCTTAACTTTATTTTAGTATATTAAAACACGTCAAATAAAGTTTCCAAGATGAGGTTATGACTGATTAAGTTTTGACATACAGAAGTCAACAAATGTCCTAACTTGGTTTAACATTTCCTTCAGTAATTAATTATCTAGACAACTGATTATAGCTAGTAAGTAATGGATTATGATATATTTAATATTTGTTGTTTTCTAACTTTTGAATGTGTGTTTTGTTGGCTTGTAATCAATTGGGGAGGGAGAGAGGGATAAGGAGAGTGGGGCATTTTTCCAATAAGGATAGTTAGGTGGATGGTTGCCAACATTAATTTTCATCAAAAATATGTATTTTGGAGCTTTTAAATATGACTTGTAATGGATGTACTAAAGATGGACGAGTTTGAAAAAATATTGGCTTCGTTTTCTCTTAAAAAATTCTGTATCGCTTTGTGGATTTCTTTAGTGGTGAATTTAAACGTTCTCTCAAAATTCTGCATCTCTTGGTGGATTCTTTAAGTGATGAATTTTAAATTTAGGGTGGCGATATCTATATCCTTGAGCTATCTATCCTACTTTATTTATCAATTCTTGGGGTGGTGAAATCTTTATCCTTAAATTTTGTTGAACTTGTTTCATTAATCAATTACCCATTCTCTTGATCTTCAATCCATTTTTCGCTTCCCTAAACACCATAATTCTTTTCCAAGTGAGGTTAGAATGATTTAGGCATTTCCATTCATTTAGAACGACATCAAGTTTGTTTCTAAATCGAAGAACCTAGATCGTTCTTCGATCTGGTTCTTTGTGCTTTTTATCTGATTTGACCTGTTTTGACTAAAATCCTTTATCTGGTTTGAACCTATTGATTCATGAAAAATTTTTAGAGGAGAAGAATGGAAAAAGAAATATGAAACTAAGAAGCAAGGGACAGTTTTTGTACTCAATTCCACACCTTTCATTCAAATAAAAACTAGCTATTTATAGTCAATGACATTTACAACCGAAATAAAAGTAAATAAACTACTATTTCCAATGACCACCCACTAACAACAACTATTACATCAATTATTTACCATTATAACAGCCATTACATCATTAACTAAAACTAATTTGACCTATTAATCCATTACATCATTAACTAAAACTAATTTGACCTATTAATCCACTGACTAGATGGTTTGCACACAATATCCTTGTCCTCACTTGTATTATCCTTGTCCTCAAGGATAAGTTCAAACCCTTTTTTCAACCTGCTTCCACAGAGTCAATGTAGATAATCTCGAAGTCTTCGTTCCTTCATTCAACGGCCATTCCCAAACCACTTTCACAAAGCATGAGTTCATTTCATCCATGATTAGAATTCCTCTAATATAAGGCATGACCGTTACCTTGGCTTAAAGAAAGAAATCATTTCTCAAAAATTCAACTGACGCTCTACCATGATGTGCACTCAGCCTTACCTAGACCACACCTGAAGAGTCAGATTTTTGATGCCTTAAAACTTGCATTTGCATGACTTCTTTGTTTGCAACCCTTAAAGAACATGTACTAGCACTCAATTGTAAACTCAACTTACTAGCTTTCTGAGATGATATGATGCTGCTAAATGCTCCCGTATCTAGCATTGCTATGGAACCAAATCCATTCACCTACACATTAATGCACATTAATTGCCTAAATGATCACTTAATTTTGGGTTCAATGTTGTTCATTGTATTTTTCAGATCTCAACGTTGGTTTGAAGACTCTTTAGGAATAAAAGAAATGAGTTCATTGTTGTTGGTATTGGCAGTGTGAACTGTATCACTAATGGAGAAATGCTTGATTTCGGTTTTCTCAGAGATTGGAGTTCAGGTGTTAGAAGATTTGAGAGCTTGAATTTCAATTAGGATTGATTGAAATGTGACATGTAGTTAATGAAAACTTGACTCATGGCGAGCCAATATTTCATTGACATCACTACGAAACTCAACATTCAACTTTCTACAGGTATTCATTGTTTATCTCGATTTTGATACCAAATGATGTGCGAAGAATTTTTGAAGAAATAGAAGGAATAGGACACTAAGAAGCAAGAGAAAGTTTTTATACTCAATTCCACACCTTTTATTCCAATAAAAATTGGCTATTTATAGCCAATGATATTTACAATTAAAATAAAAGTAAATAACCCACTATTTCCAATAATCATCCACTAACAACAACCACTACATCAATTATCTAGCATCACAACACCCATTACATCAAATTACTTTGACAACTAACTTGATAAATTGACCCGTTAATCCACTAAATACATGATTCGCTCACAACACCTGTTTTGATCAAGTCTCTCCACTGTCAACTTTTTCTTGGTTGTGATTGATCCAGTAGAAGTTATTGATGAAATAGGTTGGGATAAACTGAAGTTGTTGATGAACTGGGAGCATGTGTTTTTCAGGGTTGAGGCTGTTGATATGTTGATTTGATTTTGAGGATGAACATATCTTTTAGAGATAATCCAAAAAAAAACTTATTGTAGTTTGTTAAAATATCTATTTTACCACCTATAGTTTTATTTTTATCCAAAATCCTCTTTACCATTAATAACAATATTCAAAATACCTCCTCTAGGTGTGTGAAATGACGATAATACTTCCGATAATCATAAATTGATGATGAAATCATAAAGGGTACAATAGTCATTTTTTGTTAATTTTTTAATATCAAGGGATATTTTGGACAAAAATAAAATTATAGTAGTAAAATGAATATTTTTATAAACTACAATGAGTTTTTTGAGATTATCCGTATTTTTTACAAATACTTTCTACAAATCAAATTTTTTCAAACGTTATGTTCTTCTTTGCATTGAAATTTTTGTTATTTTATTTTATTATTTTTTGTTGGTTGATTGAAAGTTTCAATGTAAAGACATCTAAAAATATATAATTATATATTTTTTATTTTTTATTTTATTTTGATCATAATTTATTTTTGATTTTGATTTTTTCAATTTTTAATTTAATTAAAATAAAAATAAAATGATTAAGGGTATTTTAGTCTTTGTACATATTTTGTAAGGGCTGACCATTAGTTTTTTTGTTAGAGGGAATAATTTGATGAATTTTTAAATAGTTAGGGATGATAGATATTAAAAATATATAAATGAGTAAAAAAATAATATTTTATTAAGTATTAGGGATTGAATTAAATTTTTTTTTTTATTAAATGATTAATAGAAGCGACAAAAGAGTAATTATTTTAAAATCTTATCATGAAAAAATCTGTGCCCCACCATCGGATTTGGTGAAACCCACTTCTAGATAGGTTTGACATTTTGTATACGAAACCATGTAAAATTAAGTTACAAAAAAATTTAATGTAATACCAAAAATAAAAAAAATTGAATGAGTCAAGTAGGATGACTCAATGGTTAAGGCCATCCTCACCCACCTCAAAGTTATGGAGTGGTGGCTTTAAACTCACATGGTTCACAATATATGAACAATTTTTTCATCTTTATATAAGTAGCTCTCTCCCATTTTCTGGGAATGAAGTTTTGGACTCTGAGTTACGGTTCTATTTCTACTGATCGGTAACTCTCTTTAATCTCCTAAGAGTAGAGTTTCAAACTCTACGTTACAGTTCTATCTTCTCCATCTCCCAAGAGTAGAGTTTCGAACTTTACGTTATAGTTCTATCTCCGTTGGTCTTGACAGTATTATATTATAATATCAGAATAGCAAAATAAATAAAAAACATTGTAGGTCTTTCTTCGAAATCAATTAATTTGTAATGAGAATTATGTTTCCTGTGAAAATAAAGTTATTAAGAAAAATATATTACAAGAAAGTAATTTAATGTCATAGACCTTTCTACGGAATTATTAGGCTATGTTTGATACAAAAAGTTCATCACTAATCTCTGAAAAAAAGTTAGGTCTCTAGAGGAGGGAATATGTGATTTCCTTTGATTTCCTCCATAGGAGGAGATTTGAGGATCTTCTATGGTAATGCAAATCTCCCAATGAAGGAGAGGACTCCTCCATGAGAAGTCCACGAGAGGAGTTGTAGATCTCTTCTCATGAAAGAGTTGACTCCTCAATTAAAGGGGATTGTTTTTCAGCGACCTCCCTCCAAATTAAGATATTATTTTTTTTTAAAAAAAAGTACTTCCTTAATCTAATTTTTTAAATTATATAATATAAATTTGAATTATTATTTTAAAAATAATTAAATAATTGATGCATGGTTATTTTAATCATTCCATCCCAACCGTTAAAATGGCTACTAGCTTAGAGGTGGTCAACATTGACCAAGGAAGGTTCGTGGATTAATTAATCTTTTGCTTGGGAGTGTAATTTTACCTAAAGTTAGGAATATTACTGTAATTTTTCAAAAAAATATATTACTAAAATATTCTTATATCAATTTACTTAAGAGTCCATATTAATAGACCAAATTAATATTCTATTTGGTTGGGCTTTGAAATATTCCTATGTGTAAAAAGTTTGTTTGAAGTTGCGGTAAATCTATGAGAAATGACAAATGAACCTTTTGAAAAAAAAAAAATTTAGTATTTTAGTTAGCAATTAAAAAGATAATTTTTCAGCAGTAGGCTGTTTGATTGTATCAACTTAAAAGTAAACACAGGTATTAAACTACAAAAAAGAACATATTAATTATTCATTGTAATACAAATTAAACCTTAGAAGATTTTTATTTTCAACATGTTACCGGCATCTTTATTGCACCATAATAATAAAATTCACTCACATTATAATTTGATTCATAATAATAAAATAAATTAAAATTAAATGATATTTCAAATACTAACTAAAATTTTTATTTTTCACCAAATAAACTTAAAAATAGTAAATGAATGAATAATAAGAATAATAAGAAAGAAATATTATATATACCAATTGAAATTTACATGTACGTGTAGAGCAAAGAAAATAACCTATTTACGGAGAGCAAAGAGCAAAGAATATTATACGTTCAAGGGTTTCGTTTTAATGAGGGTATTATACATCAATAATTAAAAACTATGGATTTTTAAATCAAATACATTTTTTTTTTTAAGTTGTGATTAGGAAAACTCCTCCCTACAAACATTTGCCTAGTAGAGGTTTAGCTTCAATTAACCGACGATCACTACCTCTTTTACATAATTAACATCAACATACTTGAATATTCTTCAGCCAAGTCATTTTTTTTTTCCTTTGAGCCAAATTAATTCTTCAACTCAATATTTTTCTCTTAAGTTATTAAATAATGAAACGAAAGCTCTTGTATCATTTCTCCCTGCAACAATATTTGTCTAAAATCCTTATATCCTTCCCAAACTCTAACTCGATAATTAAAACTAACGAACGAGGATTCAAAAGAGGAAATGACATGTTTAGCCCTTCACTAGAATAAAATCTAATTCAACAACTCTTTTTTAAGAACTCCAACTTCAATTGAGTTGCATACTAAACAAATAGAATACTGATATTACAAAAGCAAAAGATTTTTTTGATTGTTGACTTTTTCATGGCTAGGTTTATTTGTTTCCATAGATTTATTGGATGACAAAGCAAATAAATGTAAATTGGATTCGGAGAGAAAGAATGATAGGGTTAAAAGTGATCACTATTTTAAAGGTTAGTTTTGGCATGTTAATGGGTGCAGAGAATAAATAATAAATTTTAATTATTTTAAAGTGGGTGTGAAGAGCAAATGGGTGTAGCAAAAGCCAATTGAGTGGCTTCACTTTTAACTAAAACCAGATTGGATTTTGAATTTCCCTAGTTAATAGTGGGCTATGTTCATACATCATGAGTCATTTTTACAGGCCAAGAAGGACTACTAATGGGCTAAATTTTAGGAAGTAGGCATATTAGGTATAATTTGGGCTTGATCTGTAAATTATGGAAACTTAGGCCGGGCCAAGTCGACTCAGTTCTAATTCTTGGATACTGAGGATGCGAGAATTGACAGGGACATTTACAACCCTGTTATTTTGTATGTGCACCCCATATCATTATGTTTTATGATTCTTTATAATTTTTCTTTTTACTAAATTTACTAAAGAAGCCCCATAAATATAAAATCTGAGCATCTAACTACTATAATATTTCATATTAGATATTACATCAATTTTTTCGGTGTTAAAACCAAGAAAAAAAAAAGAAATTGCAGTAGAGTATCAAAATAGAGTAAAGTGAATTGAAACAATTATTTTAGATTTTATTTGAACAATCTTGAGTATCAAGTCCACAAAAAGATTCAAAAATTTTGAGCAATTTAATAAAATTTTCAAAAATAAATTTATAAATAACAAAACAAATTTAGTTTGGGGTATACATGCCAATTATGAAGGGCACCAATACTGTCACCTTGCAAGAATTAGAAGTTTTGATGTATGGTCCATGTTTTTGATTCATCAATGTTGTTTCGAAACCCCTTTTGTTTTTTATTTCAGAATTATTGAATATAATCATGAAAGGTGTCAAGTCACGTGGATAACATTCGCGGGGCCAACAACACTGCCTCAATTTATCTTGTAAGTTTAATTTTTTTTTTTTTTTCCGTATATGATAATATTATTACACATTCACATTTTATTTTATTTTTTTTGAAAAAAGGAGATTCACAAATGAAATCAAAGAAGATGGGATAAATTTCACATTAAGTAAACATTTTAATAAATGAACGAATTTATATTAATGGGTGTCATAACCCAATTATCAATTTTTTGGATTTTAAAGCTACCCAACAATGTGTCCTTTCCTTTCTCAAAATCACATAAAAATACAGTTGTTGTTAATAATTAATTAATATTTAATGCTATTCTCTTTTTTTTTCTTTTTATCATGTGAAGGTATAAGGTCTAAAATATTTTGGGTAACATTATAAATAGTGGTGTTGTTGGCCCATTGAGGCTTCTAAACAATGAACAATTAATCATTTGCAGCTGTAAAGTTTGAAGAAAACAAATGGACATAAAATTAGAAGTTAAAAAAAAATGCCAATAGAAGAATAGAAGGGGTTTTTTTTTTTTTTTTTTTTTTTTTAATTTTATTTAATTGAACAAAAGTTTCTTATAATACATTTTTTTAAAAGCAAGTTTCTTATAATACTATAAACAGCAATTTTGAAATTTTAGATGATGCAATTTACAGTAATAATGTAACTCCTTTTTTTTTTTTGGGGGGGGGTGGGTGGGGGTGTGGGAAAGAATATAATTTTCTGATTGCTGTTAATTTCCTTTGGATTATAATCCTTCCAAACCTTTTTGGCCGAAATGGCATTATACATGGTTGAAATCGTTTTAAAAAAAAAACAATGTGAAACTTATTTGCTAAAAAAAATGTGAAACTTATAAAGTGATCTCATATCTCATATTCACATTAATCAAACATCAATTTGTCGCGTTGAAATTTATAGCCACTCCAATTTGTGTGGACAATCCATTTACTTTCCTTCAATGTTAAAATTTTTTGATGTGAATCAAGAAGAATGGTAAATGGGCCGAAGCAAGCCCACTAACCCAACACAAACAATAATTTTTTGAAAAATGTCTCAAGCCGCAAAAAATGCCTCTAAAAACCCTAGCACCTAGAACCTTCCAAAACCCCCCGGAGAGCTTATAATCCCAGAACCAGCACCGCCTCTCCATAGCTTCACTCAAACCATTTTCGTCTCCACCACTTGTCTGAATCGCTGAAATGGCGAAGCGTTTGATTCCTACATTTAACCGCGTACTGATCGAGAAGATCGTCCCTCCATCCAAGACCAGTGCTGGTATTCTCCTCCCTGAGAAAGCGAGCAAGGCAAGTACTGACTCTTTAACTCTCTCTCTCTCTCTCTCTCTCATGATCAGACGATGATTGAGTTTTGAAATTGACGTGCGCAGCTGAACTCCGGCAAAGTGGTTGCGGTGGGCCCGGGAACACGTGACTCTGAAGGGAAGACGATTCCCGTGGCCGTCAAGGAAGGCGATACCGTCCTTTTGCCTGAATATGGGGGCACTCACGTCAAGCTTGAGGACAAAGAGTACGTGTTTCGCTCCTCGTTTTCCTTTTTAACAGAAATTGCAGTACAAGTCACAAATCAAGTGACTTTGTATTATGTGCTTCTGGTGTTTGATTAGAGGACAAATTAGAGTTTCATTTCTACATTGAAAACAATTTGGCTTATTAATTTCCATTTAAAACTATTTTCCAACTGAAATTACAAGTTTATTAATTGAAAACTATGCAATTAATTGTGAGTTTATTCTCGTAAGAGTTCTTAATACTACCTCAGCATAATTCTTTTGTCTTTTTCTTTCTTTTACTTTTCATTAATTTGAGAAAAAGGACAAAACGTAAATGATACTGAATGGGAGCTTAGGGTGATTTGTTAGTTGCCACTTGATTAAAAGCTTACGCGAATTAGAGCAGTTTATATCTAAGGATTACTTTTTTTGTTGTGTTTACTCTCTACTGATGTTTGTGAAGTTCAATGTTGAATGTGAGTTTTGTTTAATTAACATGATTTGCGAAGTTTGCTTGCCAATATGTGAGTTAAATATAAGATATTTGCGTAGTTTAATCTGACTATTATCATGTAGAGAGGATTTGAATGTAATTTATGTGGTGTGTTGGGTTTTGTTTGTATTGTGCAGGTTTCATTTGTATAGGGATGAGGACATCTTGGGTATCCTGCATGACTGACGAATTAGTAATTCATCTGGCTGAATGAGTCATTGATTTGGAAATGTAACTGATTAAGCGATTAAAAGACTTTGGATTAATTATGTTGTGTATTCAGCTTGGATTATGTTAAATAGAACTTTTCTTTTTTGATGTTTTTAATCTCCTCTTATGATTATTTTGTTTGCATTGTTTTTTTGTTTTTTGTTTTTTTGCTTTTGGGTAGAAAGGAATTGTGATTTAAGATGAATAATCACACAATTGTATGAGGAGAAATCCAAAATTTCCCAAGTATTCTCTTTTGATTTGTTCATTTTATTAATTAATGCGCTTTTGTAGATGAAAATAATACAAGTATCCTGAGGCAGTTTAACCTTGTTGTTGATGTGGGGTGAATGAAAATATTTTATAAATGAAATAAATTTTCATTAATATGTACTTATTTATTTATTAATTGTCATATCATTGCTCGGTATATAGATTGGATCCATCCATCTGAGAGGATCAATTGTCTAGATGTATTTTAAAGTTTGTATAAATCTTTGATTTTGATATTGGAATAGCCTTTCAAATCTGATGTATATGATTATGTGTCTGTTTGGGATCTATCTGGAAGAGCTTATTCTGGCTTCTTAAAGCCAAAAGTTATTTTTTGGAGTGTTTGTGTGTTCTCCTGAAAATGGCTTTTGACTTTGGGAAAAACTTCGAGCTGAAACTATAATTATCAGCTTCCAAGAAGAGAGCTTTGGAGAAGAAAACACGGGAAGTCATTTTGTTAAATGAATCTTTCATAGTACTAATTTTACCCTTCAAATTATAAATACCAACATAAACTTTTCACTCATATCCTTCCATATGTTTTGCTCTTCCCTATTCGTCTCCTTTCATGCGTGATCTCGCTGGAGAAATCACGGGGCTCATTTGAATGGATCTCCTTCTAGCTCCGTGTCTTCGCTTGATCACTATGAATCTTGAGCATTAAGCTCCTTCTTATCGTCCCTTGTCTTGTTTTGTTACGTTGTGTTAGGGTTTTTGATTTGATTATGATACGATTTGAATCTGGAGTGTTTTGTTAGGGTCTATGCATAAGTCATTTTATTTTTGCATCTGGGTTGATGTTATATATGTCCTTTCTTTTGTGGGTTTTTTGTTTTTGGTCTTTTCTTGTTGTGTTGTAGTTGGGTTTTCTCGTTTAAGTGGATTTTGTTGTTGGTGGTGTTGAGGGCTAGAGCTGGTTGTTCTAAAGGAGATCAATTCTATGCAACAGATGCTTAAGGTAGCAGATCTTGAACTAGCTTGAGCATTTACTCTTCCAATCAAGTAAGTACACTCATGAGGTATTCTATGTTTATGCTAGATGGCGGTTTTTATTTAGCATATGCTTGTGTTCAAGCATGGAGTTTTGCCATCAATTGTGTTCAGCCCTTTTTGGTATTTGTATCATTCCATGGCATGAATATCCCCTTATATAGTTGTCTTTACTTGTTCTTCATTTTAGTCTGTACTGTTGATGGATTTAAACATAAATGATGATGTCATTTCAGGTATCAAGCTGTAGCTTATATCGAAGCATCGGCATATTACTACCAAGATGGAAAGGTGACAAAAAACTATGGATATTTCTTACTGAACGTGATTTTTATTGTTGAAAAAAATACTTTTTGGCATTAATCGCGTTTGTCAATTGAAAGAATTGTGCCTATTCCTGAATTTATTCGCTCACCTGTACCCATAGTTCAATTCATCTAAGTTCTTCTGGTTTTGGGCCTTTACTTAACGCAGTGAATGTTTTAAATGTGGAACATAGTCTTTGTCAATATTTTTGAAAGGTAAAAAGCGAGGCGAGATGATGAAGTTGAGACAAGGAGAGGCAAGGCAGTCACCTTGAGGCAATTGAGGTGATTGCCTCGACTCCAAATGAAAAAAAAAAAAAAAAATCAAACATATAAAATCATCTATAACATTTTAAAATATTGTGAAAGTTAGTATTAAAAACATAAGTATCAAACAAATCAGAATCAACACAACCAAAATATGGATCATCTGTATCATTTTGACACAAAATCATCCATATCATTCATATAAATCCTAATATATAAAATATCAAATAGTTCATATCATCTTAATGATCACTATATTAAATAAAGAATCATTTGGATCTAATGACCTAAAATTTGAATCAAAACGTGAGGTTGAATGTGGAGGTAAGGTTGAATTTGAAGTTAAGGTTTTGTTATCATCATGTGGTGTGTCATCTTCCAAAGAATTATCATCATATTTGATTCTTATGTCATTATCTTCATCACTTTTTCATCCTTCTCTCACTCGAGTTCTTCAATCTCTAGTCATATATTATTCTTTTTGTCTAACAAATAATATATAATAAAAATTTAGTAACTATCATATCATTAACTCTTAACAAAACTTATTATATTTAGTTAGAGAATAACTTGTACTTACTCTTCCTGTTTCTTTGTCTACTACCATTTGGTTGATTCATGTCAACTTTTAAGGATTCATCATTCATCCATTCAACATCAGAAGGCATCTCATCACTAATAACTAAGGGATCTCATTAGCTTTTAGTGCCTGTTTTGTCAAGTACCTATGTTGTGATCTTCTATTGTACATGGTGTACACCAAATCAATCAATTTCTTGATATGTAATCGATTTCTCTTTTGTGTATGAATCTACACAAATATTTAAGGAAAATGAGCATTAAGAAAAAATTAATTTAGTATATATTAAATTTTTGTGTGTTTATTAATTTAGAAAGCTATACCATATTAAAGACACTTTAATTCCTCTCATAAGCGAATGATGAGTAAGTGAGATTTAAAATTCTCACAACAAAAGATGCAAGTTCAGAAGTGTCAGCTCTAAATGCACGCCATCAATTAGTTGCAAATAATTATTTAAGAATTAGGAGAATACTATAAATTTCATATATAAATTAATAATGGTAAATGAGAACTTCACATACTAGGACTATGTTTGTACACAATACTTTTCACCAATGCATATCCAAACATCCCTTGGTTTTTGTCATAGACATTCATTTGAACATGAGCCTTAATTTTATCCTTCTCATTGACAATAAGTTTCTCCACACATATAACAAACCCTCTCTTAATCTCTGGATGAATGGAAGGATTTTCACTATACTGAATTTGTGGATTCAAAAAGTAGACAGTTGTATGCAAATAACTTTGCAATTGAAACTCTCATTTCTCATCAATAATGTCTCATATCTCCTTGTAAGCCCCTAAGTCACTTTTAAAGTTTCTAGCTATTTCCTCTTTAGTTTTATCAATGGCATCATAAATAAATCCTATTATAGGCACTGTTTCAGAATCTACCATTCTCAACACATTCACAATGAACTTAGTTGTCTTTAATACATAAGAAATACTATCATTGAAGCTCCTATCCCTGAATATGATGTCTCTTATTGCTTTTCCCTCCGGTTTGTTACTCCAAGTACTTTCATGCCACTTTTTTTAATTGAACATCGTCTCCAATGACTTCCTTAAACTGTACATACTTTATAAAGTCAAGTGTATTGTTGCAAATCTTGTAGGAGCAGGACGAACCAACTCTTTGTTCGTATGACTCCTCATCAAGGCCAACACCCATCCCATGATTATGGATAAAGTTACTTACCTATAATAAAACAATAATAAAAATATTAGCACATAACAACTACAAAATAATTAAAGGAAAAAAATAAAATATTTATAAAATAATTGAGGAAGTTCTCCAATTTTCTTAATCATTAAGTCCACGCAATGAGTAGCATATAGTGTCCACCACAGGTGTTTTCTCTTCACCATCAACATTTCACCCATTTTTTTTATAGTTGAATGTATTATTCGTCGTCATTTGAACAACAAGATCTTTACCTACTTATTCAACTACATCATCTAGTAGGTTAAACATCAAATTTGCATCTTTCACCATATCACTTACATCAATTTATTTTAAAAAAACTGTATCATACGGATTGTTCACAAGAAAGTTCATCGATTGCCTTCCTCTTATATCTTTTCAATCATCTGACAATATTGACATCTATGTCTATGCCCATGTCTTCTTTGTGTCATCAACAATAGCCACTGTGATGCCTACTTTATCGTTAAAAACCTTAGTGCACATCTCACATAATGAAGGGGGTTTTAAACCACGTCTATAATTACTAATTGATCAGCACATATTAATGAACGAATGAATCTGGACAACAATAAATGCAATTCCGTTCTTAAAGAACAACCTACTAATATCCATACACGTTTGATAACTTGCCTTCTTTACACCTCTTGTAGATGGTTTCCGTCTCTCTAACTGCACATAATCCTATCCACCCTCACTCAAAAACTTATTCATTAGACCCTTGATTTCTTTTTGGGTCACGAAACTTGTGTTTGAATCTTCTGTAGATTGATGAAGAGTGTTGAAGTTGATAGAGCTATCAAATTTTTCTTTCCATTCTAATTAAGCCTTCGTTTTGGCATCTTTAGTTTTGGCCATGTATTTCCTAATTTCATCCCAAGCTTTCGAGGTAACACTTTCACACGGGGCAGCATTCCAATGAGTATCCGCAAGGTGCTTTTTCAACCTAAACACCCCATTTTTTATTATTTTGTGACAAAAAATGCAGCAGACGTACTTGTATGGCTTCCGTGCATCCAATTCAACTTCAATCTCATACTTCTAAGCCCAATCTTTTCGGTTCAATATTTCACACAAAATTTACAACAAATCGTGTACAAAAGCAACTTACAAGTAAACAACAAACAACAATATACAAAACTAAGTATCCATTGCTATATAATTATCTTTAACACATATATATACTAATATATACTAATATAATTTAGTTATATATACTAATATACAACAATATATACTACTATATAACAAACTTACAAGTAAACATACAAAATATATAACATACAAGCTGAAATTCGTCACATCCCTTCAACTATCGAACAAAAACCATTGATGATGATAACAATATTTTTAGAAAACAAACAAACTTAAACAACCAATCAAGTAATTTTAATCAAAACCCATTGTACAGACCCATTGTACAACAAGTTTAAAGTTGAAAGAAGTTGAAAGAAACTTACTTGAGAGTTGAGACTTGAGACTTGAGACTTGAGAGACTTGGTTGTCGGATTTAAATCTTCATAGAGCCCTAGTTGAGAGGCTTTTAATAACTTGCGAGGAGTATTTAAGTGATGGATGAAGAGAATTTCAAGAGAAAATCCCACCAAAATGGTAGAAAAGGGAGAATATCACACCAAAATGAGGGAAAACCTTAAGTCGACACAGAAAAAAAGGGTTGATCGGGTAGATAGGCTTTTAAAGGGGAAAAAACCTACTGAAATTCTGTTTTTGCACTTCTGGTGCCTCAGCCTCGTCTTTGCCTCGAGGTGATATGAGGCGGTACCTCAAGGCGTCCAATGCTAGATTTTGCATGATTTTCGCCTAAATAAGACGCCTTAAGTCTTCGACACAGGTGAGGTAGTAAGGTGGTGCCTCACCTTTCAAAACATTAGTCTTTGTTATGTTTTAAGTTTGACTTGATTTGACAAAAATATATCAAATTGGACAAAATTGTACCATGTCTCCCTCGAGTAAAGCTGCACTATATGAAGGATTGAATCAATTCAAAGGCAGTCCTATACTGTAAATGATATGCTTGAAGATCAATTTTCTGATTTATAATGTTCGAGATACTAACTTAAAACTATCCTTTTGTTAATTGCATTAAATTGTCTTATAAACATTTGTTTGGTTAGCTACTCGACTATAATTTATTGGACCTTTGTTTAATCTTGTTATCGGTTGTAAAATTCTTTTATTCTGCGATCAATCCTTGACAATTGCATTTATGTGATGATGCACTTCAAAAAAGAACAAAAATAAAAATAAAATAATAATTAAAAAAAAACAAAAAACAAAAAAAACAAAAGGTTTTCTTCTCTAGATTTCAAGGTACTCAGTTTGGAAGTGCTCTTCATATATGTAATTTTTATTAATTCTCCATTATTCCTCTCCAAGAGAGAGAAAAGAGTTTAAATATGTTAAAATCCATGTAATTATTGTAGGATAATCATTCAATAGGTTTGTTGCGATTAGGTGTTAGATGTTATTAAATATTGGTTAGGTGTTAGATTAAATATTGGTTAACGGTTTGTTAGTTGTTTATTAAATATTGATTAGTAATTGTAGTGATTGTTAATTGTTTATTAAATATTAATTAGTGGTTAAACGGTTAGTTGTTTATTAGGCATGTATATTTAAACCTTCTCTCTTTTTTAGGGATGTGTTGTGGAGAATCAAAAAAATCCTCTCTCTTTTTTATGGAGGTATAGTGGAGAATTAATAATCCTTATAGTATTAGAGCTTTTTTAGCTCTCAGTTTTTAAATATTGTGATCCAAATACGGGATGGCAACCCCAAGTTCTTTAGAGGTTACATCTGGTTCGAACTCAAATCCTCCTAATAATATGGGAGGAGAAGGGTCTAATAGTTCTTAAACTCTTAATCTACCCATTACCACACACAAGCTGAATGAGAACAATTTTCTCCAATGGTCTCAATCAGTTTTGATGTGTATCGGAGTGAAAGTAAAGGATGAGTATCTTCTCGGAACTGTCATTGTAGCAGTAAACGACTAGTGTACATACAAGAAGTGGACCACAAAAAACAATATAGTCATGTTATGGTTGATGAACTCCATGAATAATGATATGAGTGAGACTTTCTTGTCATGTGAAACTGCAAATCAGATCTAGGAAGTACCAAATGAGTCTTATTCAAAGAAAGATAATACAACAGAAAAGTATGTGATTGAAGGCCTGATGCATGATTTGCAATAAGGTAATGGAACGGTGACCCAGTACTACAATACACTTACTTATTACTAATAGTAACTTAACACATTTGAATGGAAAAATTGGAAGTATGTTAAAGATGCACTGAAGCACAAGGAAGAAGTTGAGAAAGGGAAAGTGTTCAAGTTCCTTTACGAGTTTGGATAAGGTTCGTGGTAGAATTCTAAGCTATAAACCACTTCTAAAAATAAGGGAAGTGTTTTCGGAAGTTAAAAGAGAAGAAAGTCGGAAAAAGGTGATTATGGGAATACAATCCGAACATGATAATATCAGTTATGCTAAAAACTCAGCCTTTGCTATTCAAGGAAATCAACTCTATGATTTTAGGTAGAAGAGAGGATGTCCATGGTGTGAGCACTATAAACTACCTCGTCACAGTCGAGAGACTTGTTGGAAATTACACGGTAAGGCAATAGATTAGAGGCTGAATAGGACTCAGAACAACTATGAAATCAAAACAAATCAAACAGCTATTAACGAGTTATCTAATGCAAGTAAAGATGGTCTTTCAAATAAAGAATTGTTTAACTTATTGCAAAAATTTATTGTCCAGAATAACATAAATAATTCAGTGGTTGTGATAGGTTCTGTGGCTCAAAAAGGTATTTTTGTCAGTGTTTTAAAGGTTGATAGTAAAAATGTTGATATTTGAATTGTAGATTCGGGTGCTATTGACCATATAACAGGAGATCCTAATGTCTTTCATTCCTATAAACCTTGTCATGGAAAATTTTCAATTAGAATTGCAGAGGGTTCACCGTCGAAGATTGAAGGAATAGGGACTGTTATGATTTCAAAGGATATAACTCTTAAACATGTTTTATTGGTTCCCAATCTTGTTTGTAATTTACTTTCAATAAGTAAACTTACAAGAGATTTAAAGTGTATAACTAAATTCTCTTCTGGTTTGGTTGAATTTTAGGACTTGGGCTTTGAGAGGATGATTAACAATGCTGAAATGGGGTTAGAATTTTATCTTCTTAGTGTTGGTTTTTTCCCAAAAAGACAAAATCAAATGGACAACAGTCTTAAGTCTAGAATTATGTTGAATAATCATGTTAGAAAAAATAAGGAAAATGCCATAATATTATGGCATCATAGGTTGGGGCATCCCAATTTCAAGCACCTTCAAAGGTTGTTTCCATCGTTATTTAATAATAAAGATACAAAGTATTTTCAATGTGAAATTTGTCAGTTATCCAAACACATTAAGAATTTTTATTTGGTTTAACCTTACAAACCAACTCAACCTTTAGCAATGATACACAGTGATGTTTGGGGACCCTCTAGGGTCAACATAACTGGATTCGACTAGTTTGTATTATTTGTAGATGATCATACTAGATTGACTTGGGTATTTATGATGAAAGAAAAATCCGAGATAGTTCAAAATTTTAAATATTTTTATGGTATGATCAAAAACCAATTTCAAACAAAGATTAAAGTGTTAAGAACTAATAATTGAAAAGAATACTTTAATTCAGTTTAAATGAATTTTTGTTATGTGAGAGAACAATCCATCATAACTCATATATGGAGGCCCCACAACAAGATGAAATTTTAGAAAGGAAAAACCGACATTTGTTAGAGGTAGCTCGGTTTTTAATGTTTGCAACTAATGTTCCTAAATTTTTCTGGGGTGAAACTATATTAATTGCAACATACCTCATTAATAGGCTATTTTCTTGAGTTTTAAATTATCAAACACCCTGTTAGGTTTTTCAAAAAATTTTCCCACAAAACCTAATTATTTCAAATATTCCTTTAAAAGTGTTTGGATGTATTGCATTTGTTCACAATCATTCACAAACTAAAAGCAAACTTGATCCAAAATCCATTAAAACAATTTTAATTGGGTACTCGGCTAGTCAAAAGGGTTATAAATGTTATTCTCCTAGTGTTAGGCAATTTTTCATATCCAAGGATATAACATTTCTAGAGTTTTAGCCTTTTTACGACTCTAAACTAGGAGAAAACAATTTAAAACCATTAGAGATTGATTCTCAAGTGTCATCGTTGTTTGAATCGAATGACAATTTTAAGTTTCAGCCTAATAGAGTTCCTAGCATGTTTGAAAATTCACATTTTGAGCCATCCAACCAAACCAACAAAAACTAAATACTAATCTACTTATCTCAGATCACTCCCTTCAGACAACTTCAAATCAAACTTAGCCTGAAAACCTGAGATTGTTGTTTAGAAGGGGAAAAAGAAAACTTAAATGGAGACAAGAGTTCAACCTTGTCAAGAATCCGGATCAAATGTTCAAGACCCTGAAAAACCCACTTAACAAGAAAATAAAGCTACAACAGGTGAACCAACAGCTGAGAAACCTGGAGACAGATACGGTACAACATAAAGATAAAGGGGATGAATTGCTAATTGCTTTAAGGAAAGGAATGAAGGAGTGCCGAAACAAATCCCTATATCCGATGAGCAATTATATTTCACATGACAGGTTGTCACCCAATTTCAAAGATTTTACCACAAGAGTTTCAGATGTTAAGATTTCGAATACCATCCAAGAAGCTCTCAAATCATCAGAATGGAAAACTGCAATTAATGAGGAGCTGAAAGCTTTACAAAAGAATGAGACTTGGGAGATTTTAGACTTGTCGAAAGGGAAAAGCATAGTGGGATGCAAGTGGAATTTTACAGTGAAATCCAAGGCTGATGGGAGCATAGACAAGTTTAAAGCTCGGCTGGTTGTTAAAGTTTACACTAACCTATGAGATTGATTATTAAGAAACCTTTGCACCAGTGGCAAAGTTAAACACAGTGTGAGTATTATTATCTTTGGTAGCCAGTTTGGATTGGCCTATTTACCAATTAGATGTGAAAAATACTTTTCCAAATAGTGATCTCAAAAAAGAAATGTACATAGAGATACTGCAACACAGTGCAAGTATTATTATCTTTGGTAGCCAATTTGGATTGGCCTATTTACCAATTAGATGTGAAAAATGCTTTTCTAAATAGTGATCTCAAAGAAGAAGTGTACATAGAGATATCACAAGGGTTAGAAGATGAGACAAATATAAATAAAGTGTATAAACTCAAGAAATCTCTCCATAGGTTAAAACAATCAACAAGGGCATGATTTGATAGATTTACTAAAACTCTAAAGAGATTTGGTTATAAACAATACCAAGCTAATCATACTTTATTTGTAAAGCATTTAACTCATGGGAAGGTTTCAATTTTAATTGTCTATATGGATGATATAGTGATCATAGGTACACTTCTTCTTGGCATTGAAGTTGCTTGGTCAAGAAGAGGTGATCTTTTTCTCAGAGAAAGTACAATCTAGACTTTCTAAAGAAATCGATATGATAGGATGCAAACCAGTTGACACTCTTAAAGGCTAAAGCAGTACCTAGCTAAGGGGTTTAAAATTAAAGACTTAAGAAGTTTGAAGTATTTTCTTGGCATTGAAGTTGCTTGGTCAAGAAGAGGTGATCTTTTTCTCAGAGAAAGTACAATCTAGACTTTCTAAAGAAATCGATATGATAGGATGCAAACCAGTTGACACTCTTATGGATCACATTATAAGATTTGGAGCTCTAAAGAATAGTGCACCAGTTGATAAGGGTAGAATTCAAAGGCTGGTTGGGAAACTGATATACCTCTCCTTGCGATTAAAATAATTAACTAATTTATGAATAGCCTCACGGAGGAACACATGAATAAAGTATACCAAATTTTGAGGTACCTAAAGTTATCACCAGGTAAAGGATTATTCTTCAAAAGGGGAATTGATAGGAGCCTACAAATTTATGTAGACGCAAATTGGGCAGGGTCTACTGTTGATTGTAGGTCTACCACAAGGTATTGTAGTTATATTTGAGGCAATCTCGTGACTTAGAGAAGTAAAAAAACAATTGATAGTGCCACGAAGTAGTGCTGAGACAGAACTAAGAGCAATTGTTCATGGTTTATGTGAAGGAATATGGCTAAAACGGTGTTGAAAGAATTAAAGATACAAGTGGAGAAACCTATAGATTTATATAATGGCAATGAAGTTGCTATAGCTATGGCAAAAGATTCGGTTCACCATGATCGCACTAAACATGTCGAAATTGACCATCATGTCATCAAAGAAAAGCTAGAGAATGACCATCTAAATCTGCTTTACATTCCTACAACTAGTTAAAATGTAGATATCTTGATAAAAGCTCTACCAAAAATCATCTTTGAGAATATGAACTCCAAGCTAAGTATGATTAATATCTATAACGCAACTTGAGGGGAGATGTTAAAATCCATTTAATTATTGTAAGATAATTCAATAAGCTTGTTGCGGTTAGATGTTAGATAGATGTTATTAAATATTGATTAGTAGTTGTGCGGTTAGTTATTTATTAGGCATGTGTATTTAAACCTTTTTTTCTTTTGGGAGGTATGGTGAAGAAATAATAAAATCCTCAAAATATACAGACATAATAAAACAATTAATTACACAACCACTAACCAATATTTAATAAATAATTAACAACAACTTAAACAATGATATACATCAAACTAGAAAATAAATAATGCTTGTTGAAAAAAGAAAATAACTCTATCTAACACCTAACTTCAACAAGACTATTGAATAATATAAAACTTCTAATAGCTAGAAAACACATATCTCAACACCTCCCTTAAGCTGGGTCATTAGATGTTAATCATGTCCAACTTGGAACTCACGTTTTCGAAACGCGCCCTAGGTAAAACTTTCGAGAATATCTATAGTTTGATCTCTTGTTGGGATGTAATTTAAGCTCAAAATACCTCTTTTAATCTTTTCTTTGATTAAATGTCGATCAATTTCGACATGTTTTGTTCTATCATGATACTTGGATTGGATGGTTCATACACAACAAAGGTTTTTGTCTGACTCTTCAATATGTTTGATTATTTGCAAATGCACTAGCATTATAGAACTGACCAGGACCAGCATTTCTTTTCTCTACAATGCCACTTGAGTGGTAACTGACACTTCAACTATACGTTTAGAGCTATCTTCAAATAATATTGGAAAGATTACCAACAGTGGAAAGAAGTTCAAGTGGAATTCACACCTAGCAAGCTGCAAGGTTGCCGGAACTTGTGGGATTTATACAATCTCAGGTTCTTCGATATCAATGAAGTTAACCCTGAATTTAGAGTAGGGAAATGATAGTTTACTCCTAATTTTTTATTTTCTAGGTTGAAGAATTCATTTTGTTGAAGTTTAGTAGTAACACTATCAAAACTAACAGCGTAATAGTTCACCTCCGGACTCTTCGCAAAGTAGAGAGGTTTCTCCTATAGAATGCATGATTGAAGACATGCAAGCAGGGATCAAAAGGCTCAAACTTTGGCATACTATTAATACGGTAGATGAACTACCTCCCTCTTTAGTCTCTTGCATTGCTTTAATTTCGATTTACTTTGGAATTGCAAATATTTCGAATGTCAGAATTATGTTCTAGTGAGTTTTAACACAGAAATTTATGTCATTAATTATTGTTGTATATTGCAAACAGACAGAGGAATCCCTTTTCTGCACAGAAGTCCTTAACTGCTCTCTGTGCCTAGCAGCTTAATAACTTTTTGTTTGTTCTCTTTTTTTGGTCCTTGATTATATGATAAATTAATGACAGGCGCTATAGACATTTCTTATGCCTGCCCTTGTTGGTTATTCACTTTACCAAAGAAAGTGGCAATGACTGGTGGTTTTCTGTATAACTGCGTGAAATACTGGAGTCTGACAAAACTTCTAACGAAGTTAAATGTTTCTTTTAGACCTAATATCATATTTTACAATGAGTGACAAAGTATACCTCTCAAAGCCTATTATTCGGTTGCCCTCGCTCATAACTAGTTGCATTTGTAGGAATAAGAAAACTTAGATCCACAAGATGAGCGTACTATTTGTTCTCAGCTCAATTTTGTGTTGGCATATGCGTCTGAGCTAGCAAAGAAGAAACAGATACATTTAAGTCTTTGACAATATTCTTTTTTGTATTTGTGTATGTGTCTCTTATGCTGAAGTGGATATAATATGCAAAAATTGATTGCACACACAACTCGGCGTCTACCAAAGGTTGTATAGCTTGCACAATGTTGAAAGGAAACAAAAAATTGATTGGTTACGGCTCAAACTTTTTCACGGTAGGGAAGCATGGTTGATGGATGAGATTTGGTTATATGTATTTGAAACGAAACTTAGAGACACTTCAATCAAAAGTACATGCATTATGTTACTTTCTGGTAACTATAACATCTATTAATTTGGTTCTGGGAACAAGTGAACAGTCCCATGAAAAATTTGGTTTCATAGAGTGTCCCTTAAGGTATATGTGTATATATACTCACATACGCATAGAGCTTTTATAGTTAGTGCGTTTTACATTTAAATTGTTAAAATCACTAATCTTAGTTACCATGTGCTTAAATATAGACGGTAAGTATGTCCTTCAGTTGTGTCTGATAACTTAGGCTGTGTTTTGACAATTAGGATAAGTAATGAGATTAGGACAAAAAAAAGTTTTCTGGTCCATAAAAATTTAGGTTTAGAGTTAGCTTTGGGCACTAAAAACCCTCACATAAGAGAAATTTTAGTTTCCACCAATGCTGGTGGGCTTGTGATTTTTTTTTTTTTTAATTTAATTTAGTTTTTTAATTTTATGATTTTATCTATTAAAAATAATAATTTATTATAATATTTAATATATTTAACAATTAAAAATTTATTGAATAGTTCAAGGAAGTTTATACATTTAAGATTAATTAGAAAACAATTATTTTATTTTATTTATTTAACTTTTAAATATTTATGTACAAACACAATGTTGGGAAAAGTATAAAGATTTCTTAAAAAGTCTTTCGCTATTTTCCTTTAAAGCCTAGATTGCAAAGATTTTATGTCAAAACATATTGTTCTTGATATGAGATGACATAAAGAGAAATGTGTTAATAAGAAAGGCCTTAAGACATCGAGCGGATGTTAAAGCACGGAAGGATTTTGATAAAATCCATAACTGGTTTGGGCAAGATCTTAGAAACGTAAGATTGACACTTGTTTTCGATAAGTTTAATCATTTGGGAAACATGAATAATACTTATAGTATGTGGCCTATAATGTTTATTCCATATAACTTGCCACCTTGAAGTGTATGAAAGAGCTTTTTACAATGATGTTATTGTGAATTCTAGGAAAACAATCCCTTGGAAAAAACATTGATGTTTATTTGCAACAATTAGTTAATGAACTCAACTGAGTTATAAAATGTTATTGTGAAAACTTATCATGTTTCAAGTGGACAAAATTTTCAATTGCATGTAGCTATTTTCTGGACTATGAATGATTTTCCTTATATATGGTGATTTGTCTAGTTAGAGTAAAGAATGGTATTGGCCTAACCTATTTGTGATGAACATATGACATTGAGGAGTTTGAGAAGCAAGATTTGTTACATAGTTTATTGTAGGTTTTTACTCATGAATCATCATGGCAAAGGAGTATAAAACATGATAGTGATCTTGAATATAGGAAGATCCCTAAAATGTACAAAGGACATAATATTGTACAACAGTTGCAATATGCTGAAATGTCAAGTTCAAAAAACATTCTAGCAATCTACATAGAAAAAGAAAACGTATAGCTGCTAAGTTGAAATGGACAAAAAAAATTATATATATTCTTTTAATTATCATATTGGTCCACTTTAAAAATAAGACATAAGCTTCAAGTTATGCATATAGAAAAAAAATATTTATGTGATAACATTTGGGCACATTATTAAAAATATAAAGGGGAAGACAAAAGACACTGAGAAGACTCATTTAGATTTAACTGACATGAATATTAGATAGGAATTGCACTTGTAACTTAAAGATAATGGATCATATGTAAAACCACAAGCATGTTATACAGTAACACAATTTTTTGCAAGTTTCTCAATTTGATGAAGTTTCCTGATAGTTTTGCTTTGAAAATCTCGAAATGTGTCAATGACAATAAAAGCAAGATTTAGGGATGAAAAATTATGATTGTCATGTTATAGTGCAAAGACTTATAATGGTTAACATTCATACTTATTTGTGTAAGGATATATGCATGACTTTGATTGAATTGTTTAATTTTCTTAAGAGATTATATGCAAAGACTTTAAATGTCCAAAATTTGGAGAAACTAGAAAAAAGGGATTGCATTAATTATATGCAAGCTAGAAAAATTTTTCCCATCGACATTATGGTTCATTTGGCTGTTCACTTGCCATATGAAGCAATCAAAAGGTACAACGTAAATTATTAAACATTTTTACTTAATATTAATTCTATTATGACATTTAAAATTATCTATAGGGACTTGTGAAAACTTAAACAGTTTGTGAAAAACAAAGCTCATCCATAAGGTTCAATTGTTGAAGGTTATATTGTGAGTGAATTATTAATGTTTTGCTCTATGCATCTTCATGGAATTGTAATAAAGTTTAATTCTGACAAGCGAAATGATGATGGATCTCGCTCAAGTCAACATATTGAGCAAATGTCTGTATTTTCTAAGAAGTCTGCCCATTTGACGCAATAAATTTTAGACAATATTCATAGTAAGATACAGATACAACTCATTGGTATGTTTAGAATAACCGTGAAGAGTTTGAGACCGTATATAGAGTAGGTATCATCTTTTCTTTTTAAAACTAGTTATCATTTTCAATTGTAGTAAATTATTAATTTTTGTTTTTAAGTGTAGCAAACACTTAACGCAATTACAATAGAAAAGCAACATGAATTTCACTGGAAAGCATAAAAAACAATTGCTAAATGGTTTTCACATTATGTAAATAGTTCATATAGTTAGTGTTTTCGCTTTTTACTATCATTTTAGTTGAACATGATTAAATATATGTTTACTGCATTTTTGTAAGAGTTTAGATAAAGTCATTACAATATGATGGGCCACCAAAAGCCACAGATGAGTTGTATGTGTTAGCTTGTGGACCGGATGCTCATGTACAATCATGTCTACAATTGATTTTTATCTTATTATAAAAGAGGTTATTAAGTTACACTAAATGTTCAATTGTCAAATTATCTTATTTCAGTGTGATTGGTTGGACACAAATGTGAAGAAAATGATGCTTATATTGCATTGATGTCAGCCACAAATGATAAGAAAATGATGCTTATATTGCAGTTCAAGCGCAACAAGTGTTTTTTTTAAATGACCATAAATTTGCATCAACTTGAAAAGTTGTTAAAAAATTCAACACAGAAACATATGGGATGTACCCGAGATGGAGAAATGGGTAACAGAACAAGAGAAGATTGTTGAAATTTTTTATGTTAAAGAAGAAGATTAAAAAAGAAAAACTTTAATATTTTTACTTATAAAATAAAACAAGTCTGACAGACCGTCCAAACCCATGCCATGATGCTGGCAAGCCAGCTTTGGGGAAGGCATTTTAAGCCCAGCTCTGTATTAGGCCATTGAGCCCATTCGGGCGCGTTCAAAATTTATGACCTGGCCCATTTGACACCTCTATTTTCGCTAGTGGGCTTTATTGTACGATTATAGTCGCAGTAATGATATTTACACCCAACTTAATTTGTATATACACCCCCAAATTGGAAAAATTTGTCAATATTCCCATACTGCCCTTAAAGGAGACTGTTGTAAGATTAAAATAATTGTAAAAATACCTTATACACCATATTGATGATTAATGTTTTAAACTTATAATATATTGTTTGATTGAAATATTAATTATTTATTAATTAAAAATATATAGTGATTATTATTGATTAAATGTATAATACTGATAATTAAAATTAAAAATATTAAAAACTATTATATTTTAAAAGAGTCATTAAATTTAATTCAAGAATCATTTAAAATAAAAATTTTAATGTTTTTATAACATTGGGATTTGGGAGGAGCTATACCTCTTCTTTATTTTTATTTTAATTAATTTGCAATTTTTTAATTTGCGTTATTTGTAAAAATTGGATTAAAAAAGGACATTTTTTTTTATAATAAAAGATGTATGCTCATGAATTTAATGGATTGCCCATACAAATTGGAGTGACTATAAATTTTCTAGGGTTGTAAATATAGTTGCTTTTGTAGTAGCAGTTGATTTTCAATACAACTGGATTAGAAATTTAAGAAGAAAGCCAAATGGGCCGAGGCAAGCCCACTAACTCAACACAAAAAATTTAAATAACCAAAAAAAGTCTAAAACCACTATCGACTGAACCAGCTGCCCTATGCTCTCAAACGTATGGGCCGACACCCGGTGATATTAAATGATAAATGTTTTTCCACATTCTTTGTGCATTGTTGCGCAACCCCCTCCCCCCATTACTGTGTGCGGCTCTCACTCACTTCCGTGTGAGTGAATTCCTTCCATTTGAGAATAGCTCTCTCAATTATACCATCAATGTTTTTATCCCAGTAAGTCCTGATTGTCTATTGAGTCAATTTTAGTCATAAAAAAAAAGAAAAAATCTAAAACCTCAGAACCTAAAAGCTTTTACAGCCATCTAGAGGTGAACCATAGGAACTTAGGTAAGTGGGAGGTAATTTCCCTCTTTAGGGCAAATTACCTAAAGCCATCCTGGAAATTTCATATTTATAGGTGTGCATAGTGTTTTGGTTTTTTTGCAATGTCCTTCCTTTGACTAATGGGTTAATTGACTTTGATTATCAACATTAAGGCCATGAAAGGTAGTATGGTCGTTTACTTGGGTTCAAGCTAATTTACTTTTTTTTTTAATTTTTTTTTAAAACTTATATTAACTAATAGGTTGATAGGTGGTGAAAATCAATTTAAAATTATAAAATAAATTAAAAATTAAATGATTTTGAAATTAAAAAAAAAAATTAAAACATAATTTTAAATATGAACAAATATTTATTTATTTTTCAAATGGATTTAAGCCGTCTGTCTTAAAGATGGATAATCAAGATCAATTTGAAAAAATTAAGAAAAATTTTGAAAAAAAAAAAATTAAAGATGGCAGTGGAGACCAAGATTGGATCTCCATCGTCCATCTATTTAGATGGATGACAAAGATCTAATCTAGATCTCTACTGCCACTTCAATCTTTATGGACGATGAAAATCCAATCTAGATCTCTACTGCCACTTCAATCTTTATTAATGGTAGTTCATCAACAAAAAAACAAATAGGGGTCCATCCTCATGACAATCATCAACACAAACATAATTACACTAAATCAAACCAATACAAGTCACCTTTAAAACCAATCCCAAAACCACCATCAACATAACTAGACATCTTCAACAAATTCAACACTTTTTTTTTTTAAAAAAAAAAAAGAAAAAGAAAATACACAAAACTAGAACCAGATGAGGATGAAGTTCTATTCATTTTCATCTTCAACAAATCCAACCAAAACAACACACCAACCATCATTACCATTATCATCAAAACCAAAACCAAATACCTGTACACACCACTGCTTGGAACCAGATGCAGTGGATCCAATCAAGATCCAAATCCAACCCATATCTAAATCCAAAAACCTCTTCTCTTTCTTCTAAAGCACACTAAATCCAACCTTACCTTAACCATCACCGTTGCCACAATCACAGCTCTTATCGCATTTTTTTCATTTTACTACCTTTTCTTTCATTTGCGCCACAACCAATGCTTCCTTCTTCTAACACTCCATAGCCATCGACAAAGGTAACATCAACACCCGACTCCATGTCTTCAGCTACAAACTAGGACGCAATGAGTTCAACTCCTTTAGTGCTTTGCTGAAACCCAGATCAGATCGGCCAGATACAACTCACCTGGTTCGACCCTTTTAAGTCCCCCATAAAAACTACAACTCACCTAGTTCGACCAACACCAAAACTAAATCTAGTGATGTAGATAGTTGATGATGTTGATTGGAAAAAAATTTTTAAAGAGAAAGGGAAATAGACCAGAGAATGAGGGTTTTTAGAGTATTTGGATTTTTTTTTCATTTTTTTTTTTAATTATAACATAGAAAAATATATATATATTTTTGAGTTTTGGTTTTTTAAACTTAATCTTCATTATCGTTTATTAATATGATGGACTGTATAGATACTGCTTCCTTATTATTTTCTTTTGAATTTTATTGAAATTTTAATTATTTTATAATTTAAATAACTTAGCTTTAATAATTGTTTAATTGTTTAATGGATTTCAATTGTCTATTTTCGAGATGGACGGTGAAGATTTTTCATGTTTTTTACATTTTTATTTTGTTTTTTTAACCATATATAGAATATTTTACATTTTTGTCTTTTTATCAAATGGACGATGGTAATTTCACATAATTGCCAAACTAACACAACCGTTATTCAGGGGCAATTTTGTCTTTTCACACCTTTTAAATGGTGAAAGTGACCATTTGATGGTCAAAGTCAGTCAACCCATTAACCGAGGGGAGGATGCTACCAAAAAACAAATGTAACACCCTTCTCTCGATCCTCAGTGGAATAGGAATCGAGGCGAATGATATTACATTTCTTACTAAAATTCATTTACATTACTTACAAAAATTTATTTAAACCATTTACAAAAATTCATTTATTCAATTGGTTTATTTTACAAAAAATCTGTTAGAGTTCCCTTTGTTTTTTGGAAAACCTAAAATTTAAAACCTACAAGAAAAACACAACATTTCTAAAACAATCATTTCTCAACTTCCGTTTTGGACATTTCCGTCCGTTTTTCAAATCACTTCACCATACAATATACATAACCATAATTTCTTTTCATAAAAATATCACATTCACAAAAATAAATATAACTCAATCCATAACTATTATTTCATTTATAAAATCTCACTTGAATACAAAACTTTACAACTTTTAATAAAAATCATATTAATAAAAGTAATTGTCAATTAAAAGAAAAGTAATAAATTTATTTACAAAATTACCTTACGATACCAAAATCTTTTATATTTTTTATATATATTAGCATTTATAAAATCTCTTATATACATATTTGTATATATAGATATTTACGTGCGTGTCGATACACTTTAACAAAAATACAAAGTGCCTAAAAGATTAACTACTCAAAAGGTGGAGAGATGTAATTTGTAGAACGCACGATAAATGTCTTCTCGACTGTCTCTATTTACAGTGCTCAATTCTCAATCTATGCGTGGAAAATCCAATGCGCTAAGTATTTCTACTTATCGGGTGTATACTTAATTTTAAATTCACTATTTTCCAAAATACAAGATTATAAAGAAAGATTTTATATCTCTCCAATTTCTATAATAAATCATAAAGATATCAATTTATTAGTAAATACACTCATGAAGTGCATGAAAGTTATTTTTTAAATATGACTTTACAAAATCAAATTTTACCATTATCAAATATTCGTAATAAAACACACTAAAATTTATTAACTGATAAATACATACAAACATAAAAATCTCTTTTAACGATCATTTTTAACCTTTGTATCAAATTCACTAATTGATCAATTAACTAACAATTTCATATACAAAATACGTAAATCATCTCTTTCCAATATAACCACATGATTTTCACCAAATATTTTTCATTTATCAAAATACAAATCGTAAATTAATATTTCACGAATTTTTACACTTTTACAAATAAATTATGACGATCTCAACTTATAAATTAATACACACATAAAACGCAACAATTGTCATTTTTTAACCATCTCAATACGATTTTCTTTTATATTTTTAAGTGCCTTTCATAAACACTGACACAATATCATGGATTGAATTTGGGTCTTCTGACGTCGACCACTTGATGACAACCAGTCGAGTCGTATATCATAATCGGATCTCCTAGCATCGGCCACTTGGTGGCTATTCGTCAGAATAAACAGTGTCCCCGGCATCGGTCACTCGATGACTATCCTCCGGGTCGCATATCACAATCGGTTTCGACTTTAGGACCAGACACTTAGTACCTCTCATAATCTATCCATGAAAAACTGCATGTCGGTGTAATAGTGCAATACTCCTAATCTATCATATTGGCATGTCAACTTCTGATCCCCACCTAACAATATTCAGGTTTACTCGAGCCCTTATAAATTTCATTTATTATTAAAAATTTAACAATTTCCGTTTCCAAATAAAATTCTCGTTGTTAACAAAACATATTAAATTTTTATCATAATTTTTCATCGTTTCATCAAAAGTAAATTATAAAATACTGTTTTTCATTCGATTATTCGTCAAAATTAGGCAAATATCACGTTGCCCTTCACTTTTTCAATATACGATCAAGTCCTTAAACTTGTCTGTTTCTTTTCCGTTTTTATTCGAAAGTCATTAAAATCACATGCAAACAATATTAAATCACAAATTATCAAAAATAATTTCACCAACCCTCTATATCCATATTCGGCCAACATATACAAGTAATTCAAAATTTGTCAAACTTTCATCATTTCACACATCAAAATAATCTACAAATCATTCCAAAATGGAAAACAATTTCATGATTTCTAATATATAATAAAAATTAAAATATATGTAAACGTACCAAAAATCTTGTTTTATTCATTCTCAATTCTTAAATCACTTTATATACAAAATTGTATAACTCGATTTCTAAATAGAAATATAATTATCGAAATAAATATTCTATAATCAAATCATAAAAAATAATACAAAATTAATAAATCAATAAACTGATTAAATAATTTTCTCCTAATATTACTTAAATAAATAAAATTTGAAATATATGTAAACTTTTCTTTCTATCTTAAAACATAATCTATGAAATCAATTAACTCAACTAATTATTTACTTGAAATCAATAATAAAATCTGAAATAAAAATAAATATAACTCAAACAATTTAAGTTAAATATAAAACTATCCACTCACATAACTCATTTATCTATTTCTGGATCTATCCTAAATCAAATAAAACCCAATTTATAACTTATAGAAAAATAAACTAATTTTCTAGAATCCAAATCCTATTAAAATAAATTTACATATATAGATAAACTGGGCATCCAAAATATTTTCTTTTTCTTTTCTTCTTCCCTGCCTGGTTTGCTTTTTCCTCTTTCCTTTTTTCTTCTTCTTATTTTCCTTTTTCTCGGTTCTGCATCTTTTTTTTTCTCCCCTTTATCTAAAACTACACCCATGTATATATACAAAAACAATCACCGCCTCACTGTTA
Organism: Dimocarpus longan; assembly: GCA_022984855.1. Taxonomy (NCBI): domain Eukaryota; kingdom Viridiplantae; phylum Streptophyta; class Magnoliopsida; order Sapindales; family Sapindaceae; genus Dimocarpus; species Dimocarpus longan. The sequence continues at coordinate 7,407,352 of CM041015.1, read as the reverse complement.
CAGTCATTTCTCTTGTTTTATTTTAATTTTATTATTATTATTTTTTCTTTCCATCATTCGACTATCAACTTAGTTATTTATTTTTTAAGTGGGACCCACTGCTAATAATAATAATAATAATAATAATAATAATAATTATTATTATTATATATAAAAATCACGCCGACCTCATTAAATTATTATTATTATTATTATTTATTTTTTTATATATAAATTTTCATTTATACTTCTATGATCATTTTCCTTTTAATCCCAACTTCTTAATTTCTTTTAAAAATATCATTCAATCGGATATTTATTCACAAACTTCTGTAATTCTAAAACTAAAACTGAACTAAATTAATAATAATAAATTAAATTTCAATTAATCTCTTATGTTCAATTAGATTAGAACCTTACAATTCATCATTCCTTATAAAATTTAATCCTCGAAATTTAGGAACCATCTCATCTCAAAATATCTTATTATAAAGTCATTACTTTCATTTAATCATCAATAATCATAATAATTTTATTCTAAATAAATCTCCAATGTTTCCACATACATAAGATCATATATTCTATACTATAACAATTCACACCTCTATAAATCATCATTAACCAAAGCTCTCTAATAATCATAATTGTACCCTTATAGAATATTTCATAAATTTCTTTATATATAATATCCAAAACCATAACAATTAACACCTAAACAAAAATCTTCAATTAGGATTATCAACACTAATCATACTCGTAACATTTTGAACAATCACACATGTAACTATTGTGAATAATAAATATTTATAATATTCAAATAATAATTCTTTCCTTTTTATCACTTCCAATAATATGTAAAACTTAATAAATTATTCCTTATAACTTTTACACTTCATGTAGCTTCCCATTAATAAATCAATATACATAAATGAATAATTAATCACACATTTTTCACTTTTAAGTGACATTCTCTTATTGACAAATTTTACATGACATGGATTTGTGTTTCTTGGTGATAATTTCTTAGTGAAATATCTATTTTGCCCTTTAATGTATTTAATTTACATTCCTGTCTAAATAAATTTCAAAAATATTCTCTGGTCATCCAATCATTAAATTGACCATGTGACGCTTGAATTCGGCCTTTTCGAAATTTTTTTCCAAATCCTTTCAAAATTTCTCGGGGTTTATATTTAGATTTCTTATATACTTCTAGTAATATCGATGACTTTTAAAAGTTATTCTATATCCCTTTTTGGCTTTTCGAATTTCACTAAATCACTTTTGACGATTTTCAGATTGATTTCACTTTCATTCGAATCTCTTTTAAGAGTGCCAATTGAGTTTCTAAAATACTTCTTGAGCATTTTTATACTCATTTTAACACTTCTCTAAATTTTTGAATTTTTCGAAAATCTTTTCGAATTTTCGGTCGGATTAGGAAATTATTTCATTTTACCTCAAACTGACTCGTTCTTGCTCTGTTTCAGTTTTTGCTAACTCTAATTCTTATTCCGATACTTTTGATTTTTGGAGTCCATTTTTTGAAAATCACTATTCATGAGTACCGTTTCTGTCCGAATACACTATTTACTTGAAAATACTATTCATCAAAAATTTCACTTTCAATGATTTTCGGGATCCGTTTCTCAAAAATCACTATTTATTCATTGCTATTTATCCAAAAATCACTATTTATCCAAAAAATACTATTCATTTCGAAATACTGTTCATCCGGATATATATATTCTTAAATAAAGAACATTCGAGGCGTTACAACAAAAACATTATATGCGCTTGTAAATATGAAATTTCCAGGCAGATGGGAGGTAATTTCCTCATTAATAATTCTAGAAGTAGCACCATCTCTCTATTCACTTCACTTAAACCCTGATTTCGTCCTTGATTTCATCTCAACCACTTGAAATCAAAAAAATGGCAAAGCGTTTGATTTCTACACTTAACCGCATGCTGATCGAGATGATTGTCCCTCATTCCAAGACCAATGCTGGTATTCTGTTCCTTGAAAAGCCAACAAGGCAAGTATTCACTTTTTAACTCTCTCTCTTTTATGATCAGACGGTTGTGATTGAGTTTTGGAATTGATGTGAGTAGCTAAACTCCAAGAATATGGTTGTGATAGGCTCGAGAACACGTGACTCAGAAGGGAAGACGATTTCGATGTCTATCAAGGAAGGTGACACCATCATTTTGCCTAAATATGGAGATACTCAAGTCAAGCTTGACGACGAAGAGTATATGTTTCTCTCTTTGCTTTCCCTTTTATCAAAAATTGTAGTACAAGTTACAAATCAAAATGACTTTGTATACAAATAGGTTTTTATGTTATTCTGGTGTTTGATTGGAGGACAATTAGAGTTTCATTGCTACATTGAAAACAAATTGACTTATTTCCATTGAAAACTATTTACCAAGTGAAATTATAAGTTCATTAATTGAAAACTATATCATTAGACACGAAAGCTTAAGATGATAGGAAAAGTTTCAATTATAGTATTTAAGATTTGATGTTATAATCCCCTTGTAAGTAATGTGAATAGATAATAGATGACGGACACAAATTAGATGTTCTATATCGTATAACATATGGTATAATATGTATAACATGATGACAGATAAAAGGGGGAAGAACAAGTATGAACAAAGACCTTGTAGTTGTTTATTACCATCAGACCAAAAATCTTAGACTGATATGAAAGAGCCTAAATGTATTTAAAATTTAAAATTATGATACTTTAACAAAAATTATTCAATTAATTATTAGTCTTTTCTTGTAAGAGTTCTTAATACTACCTAAGCTTTATTCTTTTGTTTTTTCTTTTTCTTTTACTATTAAGCCAAGAAAAAAGACAAAACTTAAATGTGTGATAATGAATGGGAGCTTAGGGTAATTGACATAATGTACGATCTCAAATTAACATCTAAAGTTTGAAATCTAGCTGGTAAGTAATAGCAGTTTATATCTAAGGATTACTCTTTTCTATTGTGTTTACTACTCTCCATTGAAGTTTGTGAAGTTCAATGTTAAATGTGAGTTTTCTTTAGTTAACATGATTTGTGAAGTTTGCATGCCAGTATGTGAGTTAAATATAAGATATTGCATTGTTCAATTCTACTTTTATAATGTAGAGAGGATTTGAATGTAATTTATGTGGTGTTAGGTTTTGTTTGTATTATGCATGTTTCATTTGTATAGGGATGAGGACATCTTGGGTATTCCACATGACTGAGGGATTAGTAATGCATTTGACTGAATGAGTCCTTGATTTGGAAATGTGACTGATTAAGCAATTAAAAGACTTTTGATTAATTGTGTTATTTAGCTTGGATTATGCTAAATATAACCTTTCTTTTTTGATGTTTTAAAATTTCTCTCATGATTACTTTTGTGTGCATTATTTGTTTTGTTTTGAGTAGAAAGGGATTATGATTTAAGATGAATAATGACACAATTGTATGAGAAGAAATCCAAATTTTCCTAAAAATTTTCTTTAGATTTGTTCAAATTACGAGTAGTTTAACCTGGTCATTGATGTGAGGTGAATGAAAATGTTTTATAAATGAAATAAATTTTTATTATTATGTACTCGTTATCATATTTATTGGCGTTGAAGTAAGGTTTATCACATCCTAACAGTTGTAATTAGTTATTTATTTTGTAATTATTGTAGGACATATGTGTTTCCTAGTTAGATGGGCATTATCGTTTTTAAATATTGGTTAGTGGATGTTACTTGTATATTATATATTAGTTAGTGGTTATTATTAGTGGAGCATTGAATATTGATAGTGGTTGGAGAGTTAGTTGTTTTACTATTAGTGGTGTATTAAATATTGATAGTGGTTGGAGAGTTAGTTATTTTATTAGGCATGTATAGTTAATGCATCACTCTTCTATTGTAGTTTTGTGTAGTGGAGAATAAATAAAAGATTTCATGGTATCGAGCCTTTCAACTCTGAAAATTAGGCAATTTTTTTTTCTTTTTTCTTTTTTTTTTTTTTACTTCTCCAATTATGGTTAATACCTTCACACTTGTTGAAAAATTCCTTTGACCATCAAACTGTTCAAATCTCTACAATCAAACTTAATGGAGATAATTTTCATCACAGGTCTCTCTTTGTACGTATATATATATGTGGACGGAGGGAGATTGGGTATTTAACTAGTGACAAGAAGGAACCTAATGTGAAAGATGCCCAACATGCTACCTGGGATATAGAAAACCTAATGGTGATGGCGTGGCTTACCAATTTAATAGATGAGGATATAAGCTCATACTATCTTAGCTATACGATAGCCAAGGAAATGTGGGACAGCCTCATGGAGATGTACTCAGATCTGAGCAATCAATCTCAGATTTATGAGTTGCAACTAAAGATTGGAAACTTGAAACAGGGAACAACGACAGTTACAAAGTATTTTTCTGCCTTGAGAAGAATGTGGTAGGAATTGGATCTGTATCGTGACTACAGATGGAAAGATCTTACAGATAGGGCTCACTACCAGAAAGAGGTTGATAACATAAGGGTATTTATTTCCTAGCAGAATTAAATATGGAGTTTGATGATGTAAAGGGCAAAATCATAAGTCGACAGTCTCTTTCATCTCTTAATGAAGTTTTTGTAGAAGTAAGGAGAGAGAAAAGTCAACAAACAGTGATGGTAGGAAAAAAGGAGCAAGCAATCAGTTCTATTGAGAATTCTACATTAATTTTATAGGACAACGTTGCCTATAAAGCTTTTACTTGTAAGTCTGAAAAAAAAAAAAGAAAGGCATAGTGTGACTACTGTCATCGCCCTCGTCACACCAAAGAAACAAGCTGGAAGTTACATGGCAAACTTGACGACTGAAAGCCATGAGATAAATCCTTCTCTCGCGCAAATTTTGTTGAATAGGTCATTCTCACCAAGAAACAAATTGATCAGCTTCTATTTGGTTAACCCTTCCTCTATATCCAATTGTTCTCTTGCTCACATAGGTAACCTATCCACTAGCTTTTTAAGTCATTTCAATCATGCACCTTGGGTTATTGATTCAGGTGCTTCTAACCACATGACCAGCATTTCCTCTATGTTTTCAAAGTACAATCTATATTCAGGTAATAAAAATTTGTATTGTAGATGAGAGTTTATCTCATATTGTTGGCAAAGGCTCAGTTAAACTTTCAAAGCATATTACCTTAGAATCTGTTATACACATTCCGAATCTATCATGTAACTTGATATCTGTGAGTAAGATATCTAAATATTCTAATTGTTATGTTCTTTTCACATAAAAAAAGTATGTTTTTCAGGACAAAAACTTGGGGAAGGTGATTGAGAAAAGTATGTATTTCAGGACAAAAATTTGGGGAAGATGATTAGTAGTGCTAGAGAGGATAATGGTCTTTATTATTCTGAAGACAGTATAAATAAGCTAGTCTTAGGTTTATCTTGTGATGTAAGTTTTTTTTCTATCAGAAAACAGATAATGACTTGCCATTATGGGTTAGGACATCCTAGTTTCCCTTATTTAAAACATCTATTTCTTGATTTGTTTTAAAAGTTGTCAAATCCACAATTTTAATATGATATTTGTTCTTTTTCTAAGAGTACAAGACACAATATCTCTAAACCCTATAGGGCGTCAAAACCCTTTTACTTAATTCATAGTGATGTTTGAGAGCCTTATAACATCTCAACTTTATTTGGAAAAAAATGGTTTGTAACTTTATTAATGATCATACTAGACTATGTTGGGTGTACTTAATGAAACAAAAATCTGAAGTTCAAAACTTATTCAAGACATTCTATAATTTGATTGAAACTCAATTTCAAACAAACATTAGTATCTTATGTACTGAGAATGGAAAAAGGGTATTTTAATAAATATTTAGGACAATTTTTAAATGATAAAGGCATCCAATATTAGTCTACTTGTCGTAATACACCACAAGAGAATAGGGTTGTAGAACAAAAAAACTGACGTCTTCTTGAGGTTAGTAGGACTCTCATGCTATCTATGAATGTACCCAAACATTTATGGAGGGATGTAGTCCTAACTGCTGTATATTTAATTAATAGGGTTCCATCCAGAATTTTGAATCATAATACTCCATTAAACTGCCTAAAAATGTCTTTCCTGAAAATCGATTAACTTATGATTTGCCTCTTAAAGTGTTTGGGTGTACAATGTTTATTCATATACTAAACTTATTTCAGTCAAAACTAGAACCTAAGGCATAAAAGGGTGTCTTTATTGGTTATGCTAATAACTAAAAGGGGTGTAAAATTTTTAACCCTCAAACCAAGAAAGTGCAGGTTAGTGTGGATGTTATTTTTCATGAACAAAAATATTTTTTTAAATCTCACATTCAAGGGGAAAAAAAATAATGAAAATGAAGATGAGGTTACTAGTTTAAAAGGAAAAAAATGTTGTTTTCTTAGAAACTTACTTTCCTAATAATACCAGAGGGTCTTTTAAAGAAACTAGATTAGATCAAACTGAACCAGATTAGAATGTACATGCTTCAGGGGGAGAAACATCATCACAGAATCAATACTTAGTTGTAGGAAATCAACCTATAACAGAGCTACTAGTTTATACAACGAAAAGATCTCAACAAAATAATAGAGATCATTAGTCCACTCAAAGCCAACCAACTGCCTCGAGTGATCCTACTCCAGGTCAACCTCTTCTAAATAATATTCCTACAACAACACTCTTATTATTATGTTGATTTCTACTCAATTTGGTTCTAATTCATCTTCAATTCAATCCGAGTCAAACTTTACTCATAATTCTGAACCTAACATCATAAGAAATGATTCAGACCTTAACATCCCAATAGCACTTAGAAAAGGTACCTGGTTTTGCACCAATCACTGTATAGCTAGATATCTATCCTATTATAAGCTATCTAGTAACCACAAAGCCTTTACAGTCAAAATTTCTCACATGTCCATTCCTAGAAATATATAAGAAGCCCTAGAATGTCCTAATTGGAAAATAGCTATTATAGATGAAATGGGTGCTCTAATAAAAAACAAGACTTGGGAGCGTGTTAAGTTGCCTAGAGGAAAAAAAGCAATAGGATGTAAGTGGGTTTTCAATATTAAATGTAAGGCTGATGAATCTATAAAGAGGTATAAAACACGTTTGGTAGCTAAGGGGTTTACACAAACCCATAGACTTAACTACCAAGAAACCTTTTCACCTATGGCCAAGGTGAATTCCATTATGATTCTCCTTTCATTGGTCGTAAATCTGGGTTGGCCACTAAATCAACTAGATGTAAAAAATGTCTTCTTAAATGACTATCTTGATGAAAATGTGTCTCTTTCCGGTTTTGAGTAGATGGTTGGTAAAGGAAAAGTATGCAAGTTAATTAAGTCCATATACGGACTCAAATAGTTACTAAGGGTTTAGTTTGAGAAATTTGGGGAAGTTGTAAAAAAATTATGGTTCATTAAAGTCAAGGAGATCATATCCTATTTGTTAAGCATTCCAAAGAAGGGGAAAAAAAATAGTGTTAATTATTTATATTGATGATATCATCCTAACCGGCGATGATGGTGATGAAATAAATAAACTTAAAAGGTTATGGGCTCTTGAGTTTAAAGTTGAAGAGATAGGGGAAGCTAAATATTTCCTAGGAATGGAATTGGTTAGATGTAAACAAGGGATTTTTGTGTATCAAAGGAAGTATGTTTTAGATCTTTTAGGGGAAACATGTATACTTGAGTGTAGGATGGTTGAGACACCTATGGAACCTAATTCGAAACTTAAAGCAGCGACCTTTGAAAAACAAATTGATAAAGAAAAGTATCAAAAGCTAATCGACAAACTTATCTACCTAGTTCATACTTGACCAGACATCACCTTTGCTATTGGTGTAGTAAGCTAATTTATTCACTCACCAGGACAAGAACATTATGAGGCAGTTTTGAGGATTCTAAGGTACTTAAAAGGAACTCCAAGGAAAGGTTTATTTTTTGCTAATTATGGACATTTTCAGGTTGAAGTCTACATAGACGCAGACTGGGTAGGAAGCATCATAGATCGGAGATCAACATTCGGATATTATTCGTTTATGTATGGAAACCTTGTAACTTGGCGTAGTAAGAAACAAGGTGTGGTGAAAAGTAGTGCTGAAGCAGAATATAGGGCAATAGCTCTAGAGATCAGTAAATGACTATGAATTAAAAGGATTCTCGAAGACCTAAAGATTCAGTATACTTCTCCGATAAAATTATATTGTGATAACAAATTAGCTATAGCCATAGCTCACAACCCGATTTTACATGATAGAACCAAACATGTGGAGATTAATAAACATTTTATTAAGGAAAAGATAGACAAAGGATAGATTTGCATGGCTTATCTACCAACCTCAGAGCAGTTACTAGATATTCTCACTAAAAGTCTCTCTAGAAGACAATTCGATGACTTGGTGTCTAAGCTAACCATGAAAGACATCTTTAAGCCAACTTGAGGGGAAGTGTTGGTGTTGAAGTTAGGTTTATCACAAATATAATAGCCGCAATTAATTATTTATTTTGTAATTATTGTAGGACATATGTGTTTCCTAGTTAGATGGACATTATTGTTTTTAAATATTGGTTAGTGATTGTTAGTTGTGTATTATATATTGGTTAGTGGTTGTTAGTGGAGTATTAAATATTTGTAGTTATTGGAGAGTTAGTTGTTTTTATTTTTAATGGTGTATTAAATATTGGTAGTGGTTAGAGAGTTAGTTGTTTTATTAGGCATGTATATTTAATCCATCACTCATCTATTGTAGTTTTGTGTGGCAAAGAATAAATAAAAGATTTCAATATCATTGTGCAGTTTATAGGTTGGATCCATCCATCTTATTAAGTGGTTAGACATAGTTGGATCAATTCCCTAAATGTACTTTAAAGCTTGTATGAATAATTCTTTGTTTTTGATATTGGAAGAGCTTTTAAATCTCAATCAAATTCCCTAAATATACTTCAAAACTTGTACGAATAATTATTTATTTTTGATATTGGAAAAACTTGTATGAATAATTCTTTGTTTTTGATATTGGAAGAGCTTGTCAAATCTCAATCTAATTCCCTAAATTTGCTTCAAAGCTTGTATGAATAGTTCTTTGTTTTTGATATTAGAAGAGCTTTTGAAATCTCAATCCAATCCTCTAAATGTACTTCAAAGCTTGTATGAATAGTTATTTGTTTTTGATATTGGAAGAGTTTTGAAATCTCAAACCAATTCCCTAAATGTACTTTAAAACTTGTATGAATAATTCTTTATTTTTGATATTGGAAGAGCTTTTTAAATCTCAATCCAATTCCCTAAATGTACTTTAAAGCTTGTATGAAAAAGTTTTTATGCCTATTTGGGATGAGGCTAGAAAATCTTATTTTGGCTTCTTGAAGCTAAAACCATTATTTGAAGTATTTGAAAGTTCTCCCAAAAATGGCTTTTGAGTTTGGGAAGAGATTTTAGATGAAACTACAATTTCTAGCTTTGATAGAAAGAGCTTCAAAATTTTTTTTTTAAAAAAAAAACATGCGAAGTCATTCCATTTGATGAATTTTTGTAATACCAATTTTGTCCCTCAAATTATAACTATCAAAATACATTTTCCACTTATATCCTTGATGTTTTGGTCATCACTATTCTTCTCATTTCTTGCCTGACCTTATTCTTCTCCTTTATTGCTCGATCTCACCTGAAAAATCATAAGATTCTCTTGACCTGATCTTCTTCTAACTCTGTATCTTCGCTCAACACCACAAATTCTAAGATGTAAGCTTCTTTTCAGTGTTTTATTTGTATTCTTTTCAGTGTTCCAAAACTCGCTGTTCGTGACTCAACCGGCGAGCCAGCGAGTACTCGACAACTCAATGAGTATTCGGGAAGTACTCGGTTTGACCATCGGTCAACGGTCAAACTGTTGACCCATGGTCAAACCAGGTCAAACCTATAAAAACAAGTGGAAGCTATGGATTTAATTGCACAATTTGAGCTGGGGATATACTATAAATAACTATGAGGTACAAGGGAAGGAGAGGCACATTCAATATACAACACAAATAAACATAACTTTTAGTTTATACATTATTTTCGACAGCAACTCAAACAAATTCTGTTATAACATTTTCGATAATTAATCAACATTTTCAATAATTAATCAACGTAGTTAAAACATAAGACCCAAAATACCGTTTAGGATTCACTGATTCATCCACACAAAAAAAAAAATGAAAAAACAAAAAAAAATTGAAAAAAAAATAGTAATAAGTACTAACAGTAACTCGGTGTCGGACGGAAGGAATGGACTCATGGATGGAGATGGCGACTGCAGTAGGTGGAACGACGGACAACAGCGACAGCAGAAGTCGCACACCACTCGGCGACAACGGTAGCAACGCAGCAGACGTCGCATACCAATGGACGACAGCGGCAGCAGAAGTCGCACACCAACCGGCGACAGTAGGACTAGCCGACCAGACTTGAGCACACCAACCGGCGGCAGCAAAACTTAAAAGCAGCGCGGCGGGCAGAAGCAGAAATGCAGAATGTAGAAGATGAGAAAAAGGAGCCAGATCTGAGCCGACTGAGGCTCTCTGGTGTGAAATACTGACGCCAAAACGGCGTCGTTTTAGTGTGCTAAAAACAGTGTCGTTTTGGCAAAAAAAAAATTAAAAAAAAAGCCTTACTCGGTCGATCTGAGCTGGGCCGAGTCTGCTCGAGTTGGGCCCGATTCGGGCCGATTTCCTACAGTAGTCGATTTGAATCCCCCGATCTGTGGGTTCTCAGCTCGGAACCCAGCTGAAAGGCGAGTACTCGATCGACTCGGTCGAGTTTTTAAACAATGATTCTTTTATTTCAGTTTGTTAGAGTTTTTTATTTGATTATTTTCTCTATGTGAGTATGAGAGAATTTGTGAGTGAGTGAAAAAATTAAATCCTTCTCATTAATCTTCAGCCATTTCTTTACGAGAAGAGAATGATTATTTAAACTAGCCATAATAAAAGCAAATAACTATCTACTAACACTAAAACAGCCACTGTCTGCCACCTAACTAAATATACCCACCTAAATGGTAATTCCCAATACAACAATAGCTAATAAAATACTTCTAATAAAACTTGACAACACCTAGAAACATTTTACAACACTACCATTCAAGCTAGATAGTAGATGTTAATCATGGCCAGCTTGGAACTCATGTATTCAAAGCTTGCTCTTGGCAAAACTTTTGTTAGGATATCTACAGTTTGATCTCTTGTTGGAATATAGATTAAACACAAAATACATTCTTCAATCTTTTCTTTAACAAAATGTCGATTTATTTCAACATGCTTCGTTCTATCATGATGGACATGACCTTTGGACATGCTGATAGCAGCCTTGTTATCACATAGCAACTTTGTTGGGCCATTAACTTCAACCTTCAGTTCCTCTAAAAGTCTTCTAACCCACAATCCCTTACATAAACCATGTACCATTGCTCGTAACTCTGCTTTTACACTGCTACAAGAGATAACAGATTGCTTTTTGCTTCTCCAAGTAACAAGATTTCCCCACACGAATGAGCAATACCCTGAAGTAGACTTTTTGTCCACTACTAAACTTGCCCAATCTGCATCCGTAAGTATTTCCAAACCACGTTCAGTTCCCTTCTTAAAGAAAAGGCATTTTCCTGGTGTCATTTTTAAGTACCTTAATATCGTATATACTGCATTCATGTGCTCCTCATTAGGATCATTCATAAACTAACTTACAGTGCTAACAGCAAAGCTAATATCTGGTCTGGTATGAGATAGGTAAATCAATCTGCCCACCAGTCTCTGAAAGCGTCCCTTATCAACTAGAGCCCTATCTTTCATACTGCCTAGCTTAGTGGTTGCATTTATGGGTGTTTCTACTAGTTTTCTATCTAACATACCGGTTTCCTTTAGTAAATTCAAGATGTATTTCCTCTAGCAAACTGAAATACCTTGTTGAGAGCGAGCAAACTCCATCCCTAAAAAGTATTTCAAGTTTCCTAGGTTCGTGATCTCAAATTCTTTCGCTAAGAATCCTTTCAAGTTCTTGATCTCTTCCTCATAATTTCCTATTAACACAATATAATCAACATAAACTATGAGAATAGTCACCTTACCATTTGGAAAGTGTTTTACAAATAGAGTGTGGTCCGATTGACATTGTTTATATCTGAATCTCTTAACAGCCCTAGTAAATCTATCGAACCAAGCTTTAGGGGACTGTTTTAGTTCTTAAAGAGACTATTTCAACTTACAAACAGACTTAAGTCCCATTTTTTCTTCACAACCTGATGGAATCTCCATATACACCTTCTATTCCAATTCTCCATTTAGAAAGGCATTTTTTACATCAAGTTGATGTAAAGACCAGTCTAAATATGCAGCTAAGGACAACAAGATTCAAATGGTGTTTAGTTTCGCTATTGGTGCAAATGTTTCTTGGTAGTTAATGCCATAAGAGTATACCCTTTAGCAATTAACCTAACTTTGTAGCGATCTATACTTCCATCCGCCTTATGTTTGATTGTGAACACCCATTTGCAGCCTATTGGTTTCTTTCCTTATGGAAATGTAGTAATTTCCTAAGTTCCATTCTTCTCAAAGGTGTTTAATTATTCATTAATAGCTTCCTTCTATACTGGAATCTTCATTGCTTCTTCCACTGTTTTAGGTGTTTGACCTTCTATTATATGGATTGTGAAAGCTTTGAAATTAGAAGATAGCTTGTCATAGGAAATATAGTTGCTGATTGGATAAAGTGGACGGGACTTGCACTCTCTTTTTCCTTTTCTTAGGGCAATAAGAAGTTCATACTCTGTGTTCTGTACAGGTTTTGCTACACTTTTTTTATTGTACTGTATAGGCCTGCCTTCATCCTCCTTTTGAGTAATTTGATCAGGTTCTTGAGACACCTGAGAAGGTTTTTGGCTTGACATAAAATGTACAGGGTCTTCTGCTTCCTTTTGAGTTTTATTTCTCTTTCTATAGACAATTACATTAGGTCTGTTGGTGTTTGTAACAGATTTAGTTTGATTTGGAACCTCACTGGACTGTTCTGATGAGTTTTGAGATGATGAGTCAAGTGTGGAGAAGTTTTTATGAGTAGAAAAGTTGTTATGAGTGTTTTTACGATCAGACCAAATGGGCTATCAAAAGTCCAAAGGATGGGCCCAATGACCTGAAGGCCCAAAAAGCTCAGCAATCTGCTCGTCTCTCTGCCTGTCTCTCTATTTGTCCTTAAGATCATCTCTCTGCTTGCTTATCTACTCACCTATCTGTTCGCATATCAGATCGTCCAAATACTCATTTATCAGCCTTTGCATATGCTCGTTTGTTAACTCGTCCATGAGCTCACTTATGAGATTGACTGCCTGCTAATTCATCAGATCGTCATCCAGTTTGTCTATCATCTTAAACAACAGTTCAGAATAAGATCAACTTGATAGAAAGTCTTATTCGCTCATCAACCTGACAAGGCATCTTTCTTGTTAAAAAGCTCGTTTTAGTCATATCTATTAGAGTGCAAGTCAACTACAGTCAGAGCTGTCAGATCGATTACAGCTTAAAGCGTATCGTACACGTCAATCTCGTTATAAATTACAACATGAATTAAGGAAAACTCACCTAACCGTTATAGGTTTACTGTTTAAACTCATACTTTGACATAATTAGGCCTAACAAATGTCATTGTCATTAAATGTAATTCATTATTACAATTTGACTTATTGTATTTTGTCTTATTATATATTACTGTAACTCATCCCTCTCTATAAATAAAGGAGAAAATTCATTGTAAAAGGAGGATAATCTTTTGAGTGTTGTTACTCTACAGAAATAATGAAAGAGCGAACGGTGGACGTAGGCATCAATTGGGCTGAACTACTCTAAAAATTCCCATGTCTACCTTTCTTTCTTACATTTTCTTCTTCGTTTTCTTTGCATTTCCATTTGTTGCAGTACTAGGCCTAGACAAACCTTGGTTGACTGATATCGAACGTTAACAAAAGTCATAAGATCCACTCTTTTGGTATCTAATTGGAATATGAACCATATGAGGGTATATTCTGCTAAAAACATCAAAGGAACTGTTCTCAATGGACTTAGAACTCCCTTCTCCTTGTTTGTCATAAAAAAAAAATTATTTTCAAGAAATGACACATCCATTGATATATAAAAAGGTCTAGTTGAAGGAGAATAACACTTATAGCCTTTTTGAGTTGCCGAATATCCTAAAAGTACATATTTTGTTGCCTTAGGATCCAACTTTCCCCTAAATTGAGAGTGAATATGTACAAATGCAGTACACCCGAAAACCTTAGTAGGAACATAAGAAATGAGTCTACTAGTAGGATTGTAATTTTGAAAGACCTGACATGGAGTTTGGAAGTTCAGCACCTTAGAAGGCAATCTATTGATTAGGTAGGTTACTATAAGAACATCTTCACTCCATAAAAATTTTGGAACATTTGATGTAAAATTAGAGACCAAGCAATTTCAAGAAGATGTCTATTTTTCCTTTCCGAAACTCCATTCTGTTGAGGTGTATCCACACATGAACTATGGCGGATGATACCTTCAGTAGATAAGTAATCTCTTAAGGATAAACTAAAAAAGTCTTTAGCATTATCAGTTCTTAAAATCTGAATTTTTTCTTGAAATTGAGTTTTGATCATATCATTGAAGTTTCTAAAAATATTTCCAACTTTAGATTTTTCCTTCATAAAAAATATTCAAGTCAATCTAGTGTGATCATCAATGAATGATACAAACCACTTTGATCCAGTGATGTTGCTGACCTTAGTAGGTCCCCATAATCACTATGTATTAATGAACAAGGTTTAGTTGGTTTGTAAGGCTGAAATTTGTAAAGGTTTCTGGAATGCTTTGAAATTTCACACACTTTACATTTGAATTGACTAGGATTTTTATTACTAAATAAAGATAGAAACATCATTTTTAAGTACACAAAATTAGGATAACCTAATATAAGATATTACAACATAATATCATCATAACTAGCATACTGACTTTAAAATCCTAAACTTCTTGTTGGGTAAAATTGTCTTACAAAGGAGAAATCACTCTTGAGGATGTAAAAACCTGATGTCATTTCAGCACTGCCAATCATCTTCCCAGTGTCCAAGTCCTGAAAATCACAATATTGAGGAAAAAATTTAACTGGACAATTTAAGTCATTTGAGAGCTTGCTTACTGACAATAGTAATCAATATAAATTTGGAACAAATAACACAGATGTTAGAGTGATATCCTTTGTAATATTTATTGACCCAACTCCTTTTACTTTTGATAGAGACCTATCAGCAATCTTAACACTATGATCATCAATACATGAATCATATGACTCAAATAATGATAAATCTCCTATCATATAGTCTGAAGCCCTTGAGTCAACAATCCAATACTTGTTTTTCTGCTTTCCAGACATAAGAGCATTAAGATTTTTACCTTTCTATGCTACTGTCCCAGTACCTATAACAGGTCCATTCACAAAATTCTAGGCTGTTGTTTGAGAGATTAGTTTCTGCAGCATCTCCATGAGTTCTTGGTTTGTTGTATTCTTATCGGACTGTCGTGAAGTTTCTCCTTCCGCCACCATGTTTCCACTGCTCTGACCATTCTAGTTAGGTTGCTGGAATTTAGTTGGCTTCCAGTTGGTTGGTTTTCCATGTATCTTCCAGCACTTTTCTTTGACGTGTCCTGGTTTTCTGTAGTGTTCACACCATGGTTTTCCTCCTCTCTTTGCTTGATTATCTGTTGCAACGAGCTGTCATTCATGCACAATCAATGCAGAACCTTCAGAGCTATTATCAGTCTTGTTTTGTGTTCCTAACATCAACCTCTTTCGACTATCTTCTCTCCTTACTTGAGAATACTCCTCTAATACTTAGAAGGGGTTTCATACCTAAAATCCTCCCTCGCACATCACCCAAGTTCTAATTTAAACCGATTAGAAACTTATAAACCTATTTTTCCTCTATGAATTCTCTATGTTTGATTCCATCCTTAGCACATTTGAACTCAAGATGTTCGAACATGTCTATCTGCTGCCATAATCTCACCAGTGTGTTAAAATATTGTGTGACCAATAAATCTCTTTGATGTAAATCAAGAATCATGTTCTCAATGCACACTATTTTTGACCTGTTGTCACTATGAGAGTAAGTCTCCTTTATAACTCTCCAAATCTCTTCTGCAGTTTCATACAAAAGAAAGTTTCACTTATGTAGTTGGTCATCGAATTGATAAGCCAAGATATTATTAGATTGTTGTCTGCATCCCACTTCTTGTAGGCTGGACCGTTGCTTGCTAGTGCCTATGATATTCCATTCAAAAAATCCACTTTGCCTTTGCCAGTCACAGACATTCTCACAGATTATGACCACTGGATATAGTTGTTTCCATTGAGTCTATGACTTGTGATGATAAGACTAGAGTTATTTGTGTTATCAGCTCCTCCTCCAATGGTAGAATAAGATGGTTCTGGATTTGAGGAGATTTCGGATGATGTACTTGATGAGGCCATACCATATTTTGTCATGAGGTATGGTTCTGCTCTGATACCATGTGAGTATGAGAGAATTTATAAGTGAATGGAAAAATTAAATCCCTCTCTCTAATCTTCAACCATTTCTTTATAGGAAGAGAAGAATTATTTAAACTAGCCATAATAAAAGCAAATAACCACCAACTAATACTAAAGTAGTCACTGTCTGCCACCTAACTAAAAATACCCACCTAAATGGCAATTCCCAATACAACAATAGCTAATAAAACACTTCTAATAAAACTTGACGGCTAGAAACATTTTCCAACACTCTACATCAAATCTTGATTGAACCAATCTCTTTCTAGTTCTATAACTTCGCTTGACACTGTGAATCCTAAGAAGTAAGCTCCTTTTCATTGTCCTCTTTGTCTTCTTTTGTTTTAGTTTGTTAGGGTTTTTTATTTGATTATTTTCTCTGTATTAGATCTTGGTTGGGTTTGTTTGACATGAAAATTTTGGGTGTTTAGGATTGTAGTTTAGGTTGGTTGTTTAGATGCTTGGGGCGGTGTTGGTTATGAAACATGTATCAGTTTATTCTCTCTCAATCTTTCCACCAACAATAAAAGAAATGGAAAGATTGTGTGGTGTCATCTTAGTTGAGTAGAATTGGTTTTAGATATTTAAAGATTATTTTCCAAACCAGAGTAGATATGATTATGCTTTATTACTAAATTGGCAAAATGTTCAACCAAAAGTGTATTACTTACTATTCTTGTCAATAATTATTTTTGAGGACGTCTTAAATATATCTGAATGGTTGATTCAAATATACACTACATTTTTGGTCATTCCAGTGTCGGTATTCAATAGCTTGCAGTAGTTCTGGCGGCTGTATTTTCAGATATTAGATTCGATTCTAATAGGAATTATATCATATTACTATAATGTTGCTGGAGTAGTGGGCTACTGCATGATAGGGGCATTATACAAGGAAAGCTGTTTTTGTTTCTCTAGGAGTTGGCCTGTTTTTCCTCTACATTGTCTCTCACGTCTGGAAGAATTTAAGAAAAGAGTAAATGTCAAGAACATTTAATATTGTATAAGAAGTGCATGTAGAAGGAGATATTGCAATTTTGTTTTGGCTAAGCAATTCTTTTTATTCCTTAAGTTTAATTTCCTTACAAGTCCTTCATATATAACAGCTTATGAATGCAGAAAATAATAGAGAATAATTTTTTTTTTTTTTTTGCATTTATTTTCTATTGATATGGCACCAATGTTGTCTTGTCTGCAATTTTACTTTTCTTCTCCCGTCTGTGCGTCAATAGAGGCAAGCTTAGTGGTGTTTTATTGTATACTTGCAATAGAGAAAATATTATTCATTTCCATCATGTTGCAAGTCAAATATTTGTTTTTTGAACAATTGTACCAAGATGGATAATGAACAATCATTAGGGGACTGAGTACTCTCATTTTCTTATTTCAAACACATTCTCAAAACATAAAGAGTCACACCTTAACATTTAGAGTGATTCCATGTTGAGGTACTATATTGTACCCTTACCACAAACGAGTGCTGGTGTTTCTGGGACAGTGAGAAGCTGAATTTGATAGAATGAGAGACAGAGAGAGAACAACGTTCAATTATGCCATGACAAAGTGTTGGCCTGCACATGCTTAAGGGCCAACACTAAATGGCATATAAGGCTATGGGATCTTGCAGGCACTTATAACTCCATTTGCAATTTTTTCTGGGTTGAATTGTTGCTCGATCATCAGATCCCTAAAGGTCCAGTTTCTATTGTAATATTGGGAAGAAAAATAAGGAGACATGTTAAGTTGGTGAAGACATGCCATCCATTCAGCAATTGGCATAGTTTGGAAACCTCAACTACAGGTTCCGCAACTTCTCCCCAGGAGACATTTGTTTGATCTTCATTTTATGAAAATTGTAAACACAAATGGTCTTGAAGAGATGAGGTTCTTGGATGTCTTCATGCAGGAAGAAAAGACTAGTGAAATTGTAGGATGTTGTTCCTATATTTATTCATTTTTGCAACATCTCTTTGATACACTTTTTCACTTTGTGTATGAATAGATGCGAGGTACTATCCTGGATTGATATCTTTTCTTGGTTGGAATTAGCAAGCTGTTTGTATCAATGAAGTTTCAATATTTATAGTTAGTTATGCAGTTTGCAACAATGAATGTTGTTCAACTTGTAAGTATGTTTATGCTTATTCATGTACATGTTTGTGATATATGCAATAATCCTTTTCAGACTATATTTTGGTGTGATGAATATCTTTGTGCCCTTGTTTAAAAAGGGAAA
Organism: Dimocarpus longan; assembly: GCA_022984855.1. NCBI lineage: Eukaryota > Viridiplantae > Streptophyta > Magnoliopsida > Sapindales > Sapindaceae > Dimocarpus > Dimocarpus longan. Next base: position 7,388,492 of record CM041015.1, on the reverse strand, counting down.
AAAAAAAAGAAGGATATTTTTGGGCACTTATGACATACATGCTTACTCATGTAATGTACATGTTTGTGATTTATGCAATGGTACTATTCAAACTCTCTTTTGGTGTGATTATTACTTTGTAAAAGAAACAGTACAGGAACAAACTTTAAATTATTATAATCTTTGCTGTAAATTATGCAATGGATTGTAATTTAAAAATTTTTGTTACCTTATTTATTGTAGTATAATTTTTTAAAGAAATAATGTAATACCATCCTATTTAAAATAAATTTTCATAAAAGAATATATATATATATATATACATATGTGTCATTTATTTAAATTAAGCTATGAATGTATATTATAGTTATAAAAAATTTTAAATTGTTATAATCAGACTCAAAATCTTTTTTTGAAGGGTAAAAGGGTAACATCAAAGTTAGAAGAAATATAAAAATATTTTAACTGAACAATCTCGGAGACTCTTTTAAATATAAAAGTTTTTTTAAAATCCAATATCTAAATACTAACTAAAAAACTCATACTTTTATTTTTCTTTCTCTATCAACAAAAACTAAAAATAAAAGTTATTTCACCTCTTTTAAAACACAGCATCCAAACACTAATTAAAAAGGTTAGACTTTTACTTCACTTTCTTAATTAATAAAAATTAAAAATAAAAATTATCCTAAACAAGTCATGAATATGGAAGGAATAGAATGAAGACCTGAAATAGACTAGTAGGTTGGTGTAGCTGAAAAAACTCCCATCAAAACGACACCTCATTGCACGTAAAACGACGCTTGACCATCCCATTTCTCGTCTTTCTTCGTCTTCAACCCACAAAACCCCCCAAAAACATAATCCATACACAATACATTGTCTCTTCTTCCAATTTCTCAACCAAAACATCGAAATCGTCTGCGTTTCCAGTCTAAAATCTAGATTCTAACTGTCTTAATTTTCCTGAAACTCGAAAAATCGAAAAATGTCGTGGCTTCGAAATGCGATGAACAAAGCAGTAGAGGTTGGGAACAAGAACAACCTCACACGCACCGTCAAGAACTACGCCGACACCGTCGTTCATCAGGCCGGCCAAGCCGTCGCCGAGGGAGCCAAAATCTTGCAGGATCGCATGGTTATCTCTCTCTCTCTCTCTTTTCGACGTCGTTTTGTCATTTTCTTTATTCGAGTTAGATTTTAGCATCAATAATATATTTTTTAGTTTATGTTGAGTTATTGATTTCGTTTTCGTCTTCTGTGTAGCTCAAATTGCTCAAATGTTGCATTTTTTTAGGGTTTTATTGATGTTCTTTTTTTTTTTTTTTTTTTTTTGTGTGTTTTGAGTAAATTGAATTTTACTATATGTGTAACTGGTTTCAAATGTTGCATTTTTAGGGTTTTATTGAAGTTGTAGTTTCCGCTATTGAATGTATTTGCATATCTGGTTACGTTTTGCTAGTCTATCAGAAACTGTTTTACTTGCCATTTATGTTTCTGGTCATGTTATGTTGTTTTAGTAAATTGGATCTTCTTGCACTTGTACATGATTTGGTTGTGTGTGAATGAAGGGGCCGCGAAATTTCAGAAGCGTGAAGCAAACAATTAGAAGATTAGAGGAAGCTGCAGTCTCATGTAGGGGTCCGGAAAGGGTAATGTTGCTCAGAAGGTGGGTGGTTGTGCTTAAAGAAGTTGAGAAGTTGTCTCCACCTGTGTCCGAGGATAAAGATAAGGCGAATGAGCAGCAACATGCGTCTGATGAATCAAAGGATAATCCGAAAAGGCCATCTATGGTGAGCTCAATCTGTTATGTTTACCAAGTGTTCGAGTTTTCTCATTGCCAAACTCTTGTGTACTATCGGTTACTTGGAATAGTTGAACTTTGATTCTGAAACTATTTGGTAATTAGTTTTAGGTCTTAAAGAAATTTATCTATCACAGGTTTTGTCCTTGTTTGTTTCAAATTGCTTTTCTCTAATGTTTTGTTATTTGGTTAGGTTCTGTATTATGACTCTGATGTTGGGGGTGAACCATTGAACTTCCGTGATGTTTTTCTTCAAAGTCAGGCTCTGGAAGGAATAACTTTGTCTATGGTGAGTTAAAGTGACCCCACTTGATCTGATGTGTGGTGGATACCTTATATCCATTGAAGATAGGCATGATTTATTCCGCCATCCAACTTTGTTGTAAATATGATTCACTCATGCAAACACACACACACACACACATTCAGAGCAGTAAACAAAGATGCACATGGTTCTCAAGTTTAGTTTTGTAAGTCTTTTCAGAGGTGAATTATGTATGTCCTATATGAAGCTTTTAGGAAACATCGAATGGCTGTTATACAAATATTTGAACATATTTAATTTGGAAATCGAGAAGTTTAAATTGTTATGTTTACATAAATTCCTTTACAGGTTAGATGGAAATATGATGTGGTGGCTTAAAATAAACTTGGATTGTCCTCATATGTATAAAAGTTAGAGTTGGCATTAGCTAACCTCAAGATGTTGGGAAGTTTTCCTTTTCCTCTGGTCTCTAAGGACAAATTAGTTTAGTCAAATATGAAATTATTGAATAAAAATTATAAGCCATATAGAAAATTGACAATTGAATTCATTCTAAATCATATAATAAACAATTGGAAATGTAAACAAATTTATTCTAGATTATTTTATTTGAAGACATTCAAATTGTGCTAGGATAATTAGTTTGCCTATAATTTTAAGGTGGTCATAGTAAATTCCTGTTGGCTGGAAAATTTTGTTTACCTTGGCAAGGTTTATTGTGTCTTTTACCATGAGCTGCAAGCCTTACTGTAGGAGCTCGTTTTTTATAAATATGCAAACCTGTAATCTGTTTGTTTTGTTAATGAACTTTTAGATTTTGTGAATTGTTGTGTATCGAGGTTTTACCTCCGATTAACTTGTCTTAATAATTCAGATTCTTGAAGCACCAAATGATGAAGAAATTTCTTTACTCTTGGAGATGTTTGGGTGAGTTTTTGCTATCTAATCATGTTTATTTCCTTATTCTGATCTTGAATTAACATGTATTTAGGGTGTAAGATTAAACAATTTTCTTTGTTATCTAATATTGCCAGAGTTTCATAAATTTTGGCTTAGGATTGTTATTAGTTAGTTTTGGCATGATAGACTTTAACTGTGTTTCATTTCTGAGTTCATCTGTAACTTGTTGGAGATTTTGTTGTGTCCACTACTAATTTTAATCAAGTTGCGATTATTCTATGATTGGAGTCAGCTGAATGGACCACTTCATGTTCTTTTAAATTTGTTTCTTTTCATTAATATTTAGCTTTCATGCAGGCTCTGTCTTACTGGCGGAAAGGAAGTTCATAATGCAATAGCTAGTAGTATACAGGATCTAGCTACTGCTATCTCGCGCTACCAAGATGAAGTATTGGTAAAGCCAAAATTGATAACCATGCTTAGACTATCTGACAGTTGTTTAGATGATAAAAAGACCTGTAATGCCTCATTTCATTAGTGATAGATATGTGAACATTATGTTGTTAAAATTTCTTCAATGGCATCCCTTAACATAGCTAGATAATTAAAAAGAACTTTATTTGTATAAAATTTAATTTCATAGCCCAAAATTTGTTGCTCAGATGTTATCAGGTTATCATATGGGACTTCTAAATGGTTTCTGCTGTTTGGAAGATTAACCACTTGATCAAAATATCGTCTCTGCCTTACCAATATCCGTGCATGGGTTTGTTTTTCTTTGGCTTAGCAATAAGTTGTTGGTTTAACAACTTCATTTTCTTCTTTTCTGCTTTTTTGGTGGTAAATATGTAGGTGAAGCGAGAGGAACTACTTCAGTTTGCACAGAGTGCCATTACAGGGTTGAAAATAAATGCTGATATTGTAAGGTGGTTAAGACATGAAGATCTTCCTTTTTTCAATTCTTTTCTTTTGCGATGTTTGGTTTTCACTCTATTGCTTCAGTGCATTTTGGTTTGAGTGTCAGCCTGAGACTGTTGATGTCTTTAATATTTACTGCATTGTTCATTGTTGTGTATGTATGTGGATGAGGTGATTTTCTTCCTATTACTATTTTGATGGAACATGGTGACAGTTTGAGTGATGTTTAATCTCTTTAATTAGATTCTCAGGGATTAAAATGTTATATTTGTTTTAGTTTTATTGAAATGTTATATTTGTTTTAGTGACAAAGATGCGCAAACTGTTGCTTCCGTTGAAAATGATACATGGTCTCTGCTGGGGGAACAGAAACAATCCTGAACACTTTGTAACCTAGGTCATGCCTTCTGTGTTCAATTTTGCATGTCTTGGTATATATATGTGGCTAAAGGGATTATGTTCTGTTTAAATAGAACTGTCAGCTGCTATCATTAGTCATTCAACCTCCAATCATTTGAGAAACTCTTCAAATCGGTTGATAATATGTGAATTTTGAAAAGGAAAAAAACAGTGATCTTGATTAACCACTTTGTATATGTGTGTGGGCAGTTGGACATGTTCACTTGTTTTAAATATTCGTCCTCCTGTCAACAAACCCCAGAAGGTGAAGAAAGGATGACATTCTCTTTGGGAGAAGTCAACCTTGAACTTTTGGTTCTTTTGTGTCCATTTTTACAATAATATATATATATATATATATATATACACATATATATTTGATAGGGAACATACAATTTTACAATAAATTGGAAACTTTTTTCTTTCCCCGTTTGAGTTCTGATACCCTAAATAACAACGTATTTCCATTTTGTCTTGGGTTCAGATAGCTGTGCTGCCACTTTCCTCATTAATGTTTATAAAAGTTCCGGAAATTTAATCTATGGATTCTTGTATTTATTGTGTAATTGACAAGACCAAATTAAATGGCTCTTACCTTGTTTGATCTGCTTCTGGTCACAGGATAGATGCTGAAGCGTCTAATTTGAAGAAAAAACTTGAGGGAATGAATGCTATCCTAAAGTCTGAAAATGAAGGTCTTGAGCAAGCATCTGAAAAGACAACTAAGGCGACTATAGAGGTGAACTTGCTGTGATAATGGTTTGTTTGTTTGTTTGGTGGTTCTTATTTTGTTTTGTTTTGTTTTTTATAATCATTTCATGTTAATTGGACTCTATGGGATGTCAGATGCTTTTTGGGATGTAGCAAGGCTCAAACTCTTTGGTGGTTAGCCATGATGGCTCTCCTTTGCATTGTTTGGATGGGAAGGAATAGAATAATTTTTGAGAATGAAATGGGGAACATTTTTGCTTTGTGGGATAGATTCACTTTTGGGCCTTGCTTTTGGGACTCTTTTTCTACTGTTTTTAAAGAAGGAAGCTGCTGTAGCTTGATAGGATTGGACTCTTACTTGGAGCTGTTTTGATGGCTTTTTATAGTCCAATTTTTTGTCTTTTGGAAGCCGTTTCCTGCTTTTTCTTGTTAAGGACAGCTTGCTTTCTATACTTTAAATGTCTTTGATCAATATGACATCTGTTTTGATTCAAACAAACAAATTAATAAATAAATGCTTGAATGGCAAATTCAAGGTATAATTCATTTTTGGGCCCCATTGGAGCATTTCCAACAATACTAGCTATCTATTGTCCTTAGCTAAAATAGCTGGTGATGTAACTTTTTATGAACTCCAATTAATTTTTATATTGTTAGCTATTTTGTAAAAGTTGAATCCCCCTAGCTAAATATAGAGAGAAAAAATATGCTAGCCCAATTCTTTTTTTTCTATCGTTTTAATATTTCATTTGCAATAAAGTAATTTGAAAGTCCTAGCTAAACTCTCTCTCCTATTATTTTAATATTAATGCTTAGTAAGATGATGGTTAGAGTGACTCACTCAAAAATAGCTAGCTAAAATAGTTTTTTTTGGTTATTTTAGCAAAAATTTAGCTAAAATTTAGGGAGTATGATTGGAGATGCTCTTTTAGCTTTCATTTCCCAAACTTTTGATTTTTTTGTCATCCAGCCAATCTCGGAAGCAGTGGTGGCTTACTGATTTTCATTAATTTTCTTTCTGTGGTTCATTTGTATCTCCACGGCTTAAAGCTACAGGGTTTGTAAAATTTGAATTGCTCTGCTAAGTTTGTCTTTAGTTTTGGTCTATTTCTTGGATCTCTTTTTCATTGATATAATATTTGCTTCCAATTAGAAAAAGAAAAGAAAAAAAATCTAAGTTGTAATTGTAATGAGTTTATGATAGTGTTTTAAGCCAGAGTTTAGCTTGGACAGTTTTCTGTTGGTAGTACAGTTCTGATAACCTCATCTCATCACTTTATTTTCTCTTGCTCCACATGTTTCCAATATTTGTGTATCATTTTTAAATCATTGTCTTTTTCACGTTTTATGAGTGAGCTTCTTTTACTTCCGTAGTTTCCTGCCTCTGCTGATCATTATGAAAATTATGGTTGTGTATTTTTTTTCAGTTTGAAAATTTCTAGTGATTACTGGTTTTTAAGTTTGAAGTTAGAACTTTAATTGGTGTTTAGTTGTCCAATCATATTGATAACTTATTTTTGACATTGGCCTTGCTTTTAATTTTTGCTTATTACTTATAAATGTGCTGAAGAATGTATGTAGTTCGGCAAGACATTATGCTGATTTTTGGTGATTATTAAGAATGTATGTAGATGTGCTTAATGGTGTAAAGCATCTGACAACTCGTTACTTGATGATAGGCTCTAAAAGTAGCACTTGCTCACATTAGAGTTTGTTCCAGACTGGAAGGGCTTTTGCTAAAAAAGAAATTGTCAAATAATGGAGATTCCCCAGAGGTTCATGCTCAAAAGGTGTGGTTCTTCCTCTTGGTTGGCACTTTGCTTCCTGTTTCAGTATACTTCCACATGTTTGTGTGTGTTGTTTGTGCCATGTCAAATTATCTTGGTGTCATTTTAGTTGTTATTTGTGGGCATACTTGATTATTTATATTAGCAAATGCCAAGTTTAGTATATCATGACATTATACTGTGCATCACATATTACCATCTGTACTTGATCTATTACTATATTAGATGTTTCTGTATTTGTGCAATGTTTTAAGCCTATAAATACGTCTATGTAATACAAAGAATATTATAAATCACCCCTTCACATTCTTTTACAGTTTGGCTTAAGTTTACTGTAAGCTTTATTGTCTTTCATATATGAACAGGTTGATAAGTTGAAGGTGTTATCTGAGTCTCTTGCGAACTCCAGTGCAAAAGCTGAGAAGCGCGTTTCAGATCACAGGTAGTTTATTCATTTATTTTTTTGTATTTGGTGTCGGGACAAGACATTGACAACTCCTAGTTTTTACTTAATGTTATGGAGCGTTAAGCAATTCTGTAAAAGTGATAACCAGGAGTTTGTTAGTTAAAGGGGTTAGACAGTGAGGTACACAGTAAATGCAGTCTCTGCTGCCTGCTGTATTATGATTGATGTAATCACATTATAAGTCCCAACTCTAAATTATTAGCAAGAAGATCAACCTAGTTTTCCCTTGTCTGACATGATGTCTTAATAAATACTTTGTAAAATTTGTAAACAATCACTTGGTGAATTGAGTATTTACTTCTTTGAAAATTTTCGTGTTTCTTCCTTTTATTTTCTTTTGTCTAAAATTTGATATGGAGTGACTATGTATCTTAGTCCTTGAAAAGGGAGAAATAGAAGTTTCTACAGAAGCAGTGTGGGGGAGAGTGGGGTTATATTAACACATTTTTGTGGATGAGGAGTTATTTCTAGCAAAGATGACAACTGTTATTGCAAGATTAGCTGCTTTTTTCTTACCCTTCATTTTTTTCCCACTGATAAGATACAATATCTTATTGGAAGACAACGGGAAAGCAAGAGAAAGGTGAATCAACTCAGAATGACAAAATCCTAAACATACAACCCTAGAAAACACCAAAAGCGCAATAAAAAAATGCCCCTTAAGTTACATAGACTTCCTAGCTGTGTAGAATAAAACAGAAAGAAATTTTCCAGAATTTATTGTGAGAGTGGTTTTTGAATTTGTATCTTTTAGATGATTGTTGCATACTGTTTGTAAAAGTGAGTTGTCCTTCTTTAACAATTTTAAATTTCTGTTGTTTTATAGAGATATATATTTTCTCACAATTTTTTGTGGAAGCGATTTTAGGTTATTTATCATTTATATAACTAAGTTACAACTTACAAGATAATGAGTAAAAGTGCAGTTCTTCACATAATCAAAGAAGATGATTGGATGGGTAACTGAAATACCTTTTATACTCTTACCTGATAGCTCTATTGCTGTAGTACCCCTACATGTTCAATTATCGATGTGAACTATGTTTTACAAAACTTCTAGGATATTGTGAAAGTATATCCTCATGAGGAGAAATGTTGACAAATTTAGAAAATGAATGACACTACTGGCATATAATTTGTGTGCCGTTTATAACTGCTTTCAACTATATATATTCTATCATCATAGGTATATTTTTACAATATTATTTGGCAGATTACAAAAGGAGGAGGCTCTAAAAGTTCGTGTGGTCAAGGCAAGTGAAGCTAGTGAAAAAGAGAAGGTATTTTTGCTTCCACAATGATGCTCTTTGTTGTCTTTCCATCTCAAGAACTGCTAAATTTCAGAAACTAAGAAAAGTATACAAGCTCTTGTCAGTTGCTCTGGTTGCTATGTTTGAAAGATAACTTTGGCATTCTGACGTTCAACTGTCGTATAAGGTGTTGTGCATTGTTCTATGAAAAGCCGTTATTATGAAGTTTTGTTAATAGTTCATCAGATGTTTAATTAGAGAGGGAAAGTTTAGTTGTGAATGAAAAGGAGAAAATAAGATTATGTAACCTTTCATGGTTTGCCCTCTGATTTCTGCTATCTTTAAAATCTGAGGATGCATCTGTCCTATTTGTGTTGCCACTTCTACCTAGGTTTAGTTGTTCTGAAGATATTGGAAGATAACTATTATGGCGTAAATCTTTTTGCATTGGGGAAATCCTCTTTGAAAAATCTCATGTTACTGTTCTCAGTCCAGTTGGCTTATCAATTTTTTATTTTTGACATCAATCTATCTTATGTGTAATTGTACTTTGCTGTCATATATCAATTACAGAGTCTAGTATATAGTGATTATTATGGTGTTTATAAACCTTTGAGTGCTGCAAGCCTGCAAGCATGTGGACTGTGAATTGGGTGATGGGGAAGTTGATTTTTATTTGATCTATTTCCAGGAAATAGGAGCTGAGATTGCAGAACTTGAAAAACAAAGAGATCATCTGGAGGCTGAATTAAAGAAGGTCATTCTGCTATCTTTCTCCTTTTTTGTTGTTTGTCTGAAATGATAGGAAGAAAAATGTATGCTTTTGTTAAGACATATTATATTTTGATTTTATTTAATACATATTTAGTCTTTTCTTACTTTTATTTGTGCAGTAATCTAAGTTTATTAATGTTTGCATGTTGCAAAAAATGAAAACTTAACTTGAGCACATCTTATGATAGTTTTGGTAAGGAGAATCAAACAGTTGCATCTCATTTTACCAAAAAAGATCTTCTTTCTATCTGTTGCAGGAAAAGTTTGTTAGTAAGCAGGTGCTTTTTAAATATTGCTTTTCCATTTTGATGCTACACAATTCTTCTTATGTGATTATCTTGATGTAGTAGGGAAACCTTTTATAGTGTAAGGACTTAAGTTTCATTTAGTTGATGACCTGAGGAATCCTGTCTACATTTAATTTATAACTGGCCTTATATATATAGACATTGAGTTGTGTTCGTGCATTCAATGATCCTAAATTGTTTAAATCTGGTCCATTTGCTACAGGTTAATATTTCCTTGGCAGCTGCTCAATCACGCCTACGCAATGCTCAGGAAGAGAGGGACCAGTTTGATGAAGCTAACAATCAGATTGTTGAGCACTTGAAAACAAAGGTTTTTAACTTTTTTTCTGATTCTTCAGCGCATCTAGTAATATGGTGTTTGGAATATTAGTGTACATTTTCCATCCCCTTCCACCATTCAAATAGCTTAATTATTTTGTTCCATTTCTTTGCAGGAAGATGAGCTCCTGAAATCAATTACTGCATGTGGGGTTGAAGCAGATGTTCTTCATACATGGATTAACTTTTTGGATGATACTTGGGCTCTCCAATGTTCCTATACAGAAGTTAAGGATAAGCAGGTCAAGTATGTAATTCAACTTTGAGTTTTGAGCATGGACAGTAATTATTTAGTCAGTGTCCTTTGTTGGATATGTTTTGTCAAAATTTTTTAATCTAAAAGAAGATGAATATTATAAGTCATGCTATTAATTCCTCTTTATCTGCCATAAATTGCTATATAGAATACCTTAACTTCTTGGTTAATACTTGTTGCTTCTTTGCAATTTCAAGTGATGAACTGGAGAAACATGAGGAGTATTTTGTGAACTTGGCTGTTACTCTCCTCTCTGCATACAAGGTAACAATTATATTCTTTTTTTCTATCCAGAATTTGCACCTAAATTTTTGGATTAGTTCTGTTGCTTTCTCTCCCTCTATTGCTCCCGTCACGGGACGAAACCGTTTATCATTTCTGCAGAAAGAGTTGACACCTTCTATCACCCGCATTGAAAAGTTCGTGGAGAACTTAAAGAATTTGAGCGAAGGGTAATGCATTTGTTGCACTGAATGGTTCTCACCAATTTCGATGCATTTCTTTTAACTCCTTTTCACCTGATGAGCCAGGTCTGAGATAGGATCTGGAGTGAATAATGAAGATCCAAAAGAGTTAAACCCAAGAAAAAATCTTGAGGAGGAATATCTAGAGTTTGAAGCCAAGGTACAGAGATGTTTTTTCCTGTCTTCTAAAATTCAAATGCTCTCATAAGAGTGAGTTTGTTTATATTTTTTGACTTTTTATTTAGGCAGTGAGCACCGTCCCCTTCTCTCTCCCATTTGATCTTCAACTGTCACCTTTGCCAATTCACTGATGGTATTTCCATTAAGCAATGCATGTTTTCTTATAAATGTTTTCTTAAACCCTAGTTCTTTAAGTTTCGTCCGTGATTCCTCTCTCTGTGTCTCTCTATCTCTATTCCTCTCTCTCTTATTCCTTCTAATGTTCCTGATTCTAATAAATGACAATGAATTTGAACTTATGATTGATAATCTTTTGCGGCCTTAATGTTGTTGTTGTCACCTAGTTGTTAAAGTGTCTATCTACTCGTATTTTTGTGCTGATGTGATTTTGTTGCCTTGTTTCAGATCATTACCACCTTCAGTGTTGTGGATAACATGAAAGAGCAATTCTATGCTCAACGTGGAACAAATTCCAGGTGTGATATTGTGGTCTGGACTATATTATATGTTTTCTTGTACATTATCATCTATGTTCCCTTTATTGGCATAGTCATCCGATTTCCACTTTTTCTGATTCAGGAAAGATGATGCAAAAGTTAAAGAGCTATTTGATGATATTGAAAAGTTACGACAGGAGTTTGAATCTATTGAAAGACCAAATTTAGAATTGGAGACTCCAACCCCAAAGTCTGATGCTCCCTCAAATGAGAAGCCACCTGGAAGCCCCTCCAATTCACCTGGAAGCCCCTCCAATCCTACTAAAGAGGGAACTCAAACATTAAAACCTGAAAAAATTGAGCATCATGAGGCACGTGCTGTCAAGGCGGAGCCGGGGCCAGACCCTGATTCCGACTTAGCTAAGTTGGAGTCTGAGTTTGGGAAGGTTGGTAAAGACTACTCATCTGAAGAGATTGGTGACTGGGAGTTTGATGAGCTTGAAAGGGAATTCAAATCCGATTCAACAAGGAGCAAATAGCCAAATGCGATATACCAAATTAGTGACTGTTGTTATAAATTTAATAACCAAGCACACGTAAATGTGATATAATCTCTTATCTGACCTCTCCAAAAAAAAAAAAAAGCTGTTTTTTAGATTCAGAGCTTTTTCTGTAACTTATATGTAACACTGAATGGGGTGTTAATTTATTCATTCTTCTGTAAATTCTCGAACCTGTATGTTGTATTATGGCATTGATGAAACAAACGAGTGAAAGGCTTTATAATGTATGCTGTGTGATATTTTAACATTTCGGCCGCAAATCCTGTGCTTGAATCATAAGTGTACACTTAGAATTGGTTAAGGAATTAGAGGGTTCTGTTTCAAACCGTTGGTGGTTGGTTTTCGGTCTAGTTCTCCGAACACCAAGTACTTCCTAGTTTAGATATTGTCTATTCTATGCTTTGAAGTGGATGATGTTGATGACCAGCCGATATCCAAGGGGACCCATTTTGCTTCCCTGTAAAGCAATGAAGGAACCAAAAACGGGATATGTGGCTTAGATCTTTGTTAAGGTCTGGTGATTGTGAATCCAGAGAAAAAAAATGTAGGACTTCATTTAAGTGTTTCCTGATATGGAAGTTGGAACTTGTTTCTTTTGACAAGCAACATGATTGTGTTTAGCCAGCTGTGTTTTCAATACAGGGGTGCAGACGCTAGTGGACTTGGGGCCCCCCCACCAAAATCTCTTCTAAAGGCAGCTTCTAAAATGACATCTCAAAAGGTTTTTGCTTGGAATTGTTGAGTTTCTATTTCAATCTCTGCTTTTGTTAATGCTAGTGGGTTAGCCAGCATCGCAGCCCGGAAAACCAAACCAGAGAGGTTCTACTTGTCCATCGTTCAACCAATTAGAGCACTCTTGCTTCCTCATTTTCTGGGTGGTGGGTCATTGGATTGACACATTTATGGCTGTCCTCTGCTGGTACCTCTTTCTCTTTGCTAGAAGAAACTGTGCCCCAGCAAAATCTTGATCCAATATCTCAGAGACAAACCATATACTGTACTGTGATTGTTACAACACCGGAGGTCTTTGGATGCTGCTATTGTGCATCAGATTTTTTTAAGCTAAATTTTACATCTGTCCTATTTTTTTAATCAAATTACAGGTGAATTCAAACGATTTGGAATTAATAACTTTCAAATGAAATTCCAAAATCCGTTGAAAACTTCTAAAATATCCTGGTGTTTTGTAAAATTTATCAGAAAAATTTGGTAAGTGTAGTATTATTCTGTAAAATAATGTTTAAATTATTAGTTTTAATTGTATTATTGAGAGAATTGTACTTAGATATTTGTCAGGCAAACCTAAAACCTCTTGGCTATGGAAGAATTTTTATTTTTATTTTTTTTGACAAGCACTAGATGGTACCTATTAACTTAAATCTGCTCATACAAGATTTTATATGAGATGTGGATATTCAATAAAATCTACGATTTATTCTCTAAAGAAAATAAAGCAGACTGAACAAGAGAATGAGCCACTGAAATCCCCTGGCAAGGAATAAAGTAACACATTACATTACCAAAAAACAAAGAAGAAAGATAATGTATCAGAGGACCAAATGAGGCTTTGACACGCCTTCAGTCACCAAAATTTTAGCTGAAGGAAAAAATGTTGTGGAGTGAGTGAGCATAATTTTGGGCATTTTACCGAAATAGATTACTGATATCGTCTTGAATGATTACTCTCATAATCGGGAGATAACAACTCCCATCAAGATGAGAATTCTCCCCACATCTTATGTTTTGATAAAACAAGAGTGAGACTAGAACTCTACAACTTCTTAGGGTGATTGGGGTAGTTATCCACTCTTACCAAAATATTGAGGGTGTGAAATTCCTAAGGTAGTAAATAATTTGAAATTTTGATTACTTTCAGAACAATTACTTAACAGATAGTTTTTTCTAAAAATCTATAGTGTTTCTATAAAAAGTTACAAGTTGTGGTTATAAACATGGCCTGATTAGTAACCAACTAATCACATATCTTAGCAACGCAAAGTTTCAACCAAATCCCCTCCTCCAAAGTTAAAAATAAATAAATAAAATGTTAAGGTTCTCATGATTTTTGGATTTCTTAGGGTAGTAGCTTCCTCCTCCTAGAGGTACACATAATGGTACCTTGAATATGGCTAAAAGACCTTGAAAGAGTTGCAAGAAATAGTAGTTGAAGTGTTTTTTCTATATGTTTGCTTCAAAACACAAGTAATCTTTGAAAAAAGAGGGAATAGAATCCCTTTTGTGTTTATATATTTATCTAGTGGTTTAAAATATCAGATCAACAAAAACATGGGAGTGCAAAAAGAGAAGACGAAAAAAATATAATAATAAAATAAAAATAAGATAAGAATAAAAATTAAATGAATAAAATCTCGAGCTTTGTGGACATTCTATCCACAATTCCCTTCTCCCACCAAGAAATGTCGGATCATGTGTTGTTTTCACTCTCAAATCCTTTTAATCGTAAGTCATTTTTAGTGTAAATATATGTAGGGCACTTTTCAAGGGCAGAATTCCGATTTATAATGGTACAAACTACTTATATAATTTATCTTGCACTGGTGGATACTGAGATGATTAGATTTTATACCTTTGTAAATAGGGATGAATGCATTTTGTACTATTGCAAATTGAAATTTAAAATGGAACTTCGGGAAAAATAGAAGCCTACACCTACACCTATATATACATACATACATATATATATATATATATATACACACACAACTCATTGTGTACTGATATAACAATTCTATTTTTTAATTATCAATTGTTTGATTCATTTACTTTTATTTACTTTAGTTTAGTTAATATTCATTTATGTTCAATCAATGTCACATAAATTATGTATTGACTTTATATATATACATATATAGTGCTTCTACTATCAATGCCTCATAACTTTAAGTTCGAATAAACCAATGAAATTCATCTATTGTACTATATCTCTTAAAATAAATTTTTTCTTTGATTTAATTTAAATGCAATGAATGAATTTCATTGGTTCATATTTAACTTTTTAAAGTTAGGAGACACCGATAGTAAAATTATTATATATGAGTGCTTTTACTATCAGTGCCTCTTAACTTTAAAAAGTTAGGACAAACTAATCAAATTCATTCATTGTATTCTCTCTCTTAAAATAAATTATTTCTTCTATTTAATTCAAATATAATGGATGAATTTGATTAGTTAGTTCTAATTTTTTAAAGTTAGAAAGCATTGAAAGTAAAATTACTATACATGAGTATTTCTACTATTAATGCCTCATAATTTTAAAAAGTTATAACGAATCAATCAAATTCATCCATTGCATTCTTTATTCTAAAACAAATTTTTTCTCCTATTTAATTTAAATACAATGGATAAATTTGATTGATTCGTCATAACTTTTTAAAGTTAATAGACACTGATGATAGAATTACTATATATGAGTGCTTTTATTATCAGTGCATTATAACTTTTTAAAGTTATAACGAATTAATCAAATTCATTCATTGTATTTTCTTTTAAAACGAATTCTCTCTCCTATTTAATTCAAATACAATAAATGAATTTGATTGGTTTGTCCTAACTTTTTAAAGTATATATATATATAATTTCTACGGTTTATACGTCTTAACCTTTAAATTGATAGAACTAATTATCTTAGCATTTATTATATTCTCTCTAGTAAAAAAAATTTCTCTCTCCCTTTCAATGTAGATGTAACGAATGACTGACTGCAGATATGAAAAACTGAGATGATTGGTCTTAATAATTTAAAAGCTCGGACATATTGATCGTAAAAACTATATATATATATATAAAAGAAGAAATTTTTTTTTAAAAAAAAGAAGAAGAATAAAGTAGAAGGGAAAAAAAATGTAACAGTGATATGGGGAATTTTCAAGGAAAAAAAAGTGACACTGGACCAAGAAAAAGTAGGAGGAAAAAATGTAACAGTGATGGAGAACTTTCCGAAAAATACAAGCCCAGGAATCCAGTAAAAGGAAGTAAAAAAACCAAGTCTAAAAGTAATGCTTTAGATATTATTCTATTTTGAAAGAAAGCAACTCCTCTCTTTCCATGACTGTTTTTATTAGTTATGGGGCACAGAGATGGAGCAGAAAACCAGGTTTTGAGATCTGGGCTGCTTTCAAATTTAAGTTTTTAGTCTTTGTAGAAGATGCCGTAAATATCTAATTATTTTCATGTGCATGCTCTTAGTTTGAATTTGATTAAAGTAATGAAGTTGCAATAGAAAATGTTATCAGAATGTGGGGCTTCTTTAATGTATTGACTCTTAGTGAGATACACAACGATCTATGTTAAATATAATATTTACTTCTACCAGAATTCATACATTTTTCTTTTGCTTTTAAACTAGTCAGTTTCAACATATTTCTAATATTTTAAAAATTAAATTATTTATACACTTTCTGAGCTCAAGTTAATTTTGAACAAATTTTTTTGACTTTTCCTACCTAGGGGCTAAATACATATAGATTTGACCGGTTTTAAATTCATGATCAACATCTTTTAAAATTTTTAAATCGATTAAAAACTTTTTTATATATATATTCATTAGACATCGTGAATTATAATAATTTAAAGAGTCTAGAAGTTAAAGAAATTTAGTGCTCATTCAAAATCATTCATATTTAATCATTTAAGAAATGATAATGGAACCATATGGATGATAATTGAAGTGATCAATTTCGAGTCATGATTGCCATCCTAGCCATCCGACTTGGTGACCTTCTGATCTAAAATTGCACTTTTTTGAATGATGAAGTTTTGCATACTTTGATTAGAATCAATAAATTAGTGATTGTCCCAACAAATAATCAAGTCTCAATGATGTCAACTATGGGGAGAGAACAAACTCCCGCTTTTATGAGCAGAAATCCAGACCGTACTTCAAAATATCATTTCAATTGGTTCCGATAATATTTTAACCTGATATTAGTAATTATATATATATATATATATATATGCGCACGTCTCTTTCCGAAATATACTTTTCTATTTGGAAAAAGTCATTTGTATTGTGAAAAAGCACTGAGAAATGAACCACAACAAAAATTTATAAATTTAACAAAGAAAGAAATGGAGACATGGGTCAGGTCTGCTGGGCCATTAGAAAAAAATTCCCATGATGTTCTGTATTTTATATTTGGAAGCATTCAACATCCTGACGGTAACCAACATCCACACTTTTAAAGCCCACACTTGCCTTCTTTTCCATTCTCACAAAGCTCACCTCTCTCTCCGAACCTACTATCTTCCTATACAAGAAAAGATATCAATCTGTTGTTATCCTGAAAATACTCCAGAGTTCACCTGAAATGGATGTAAATTTCCTGTCATACGATCATGGAGATGATGATTACATTGACATGGAAGTCGGCTTGTATTCTAGTTTCCTGAACCATTCCATGAACTCCCCTTCTAACCCCAGAGAATTTGAGTTTCAAATGGCTTCAAATTGCCTGGAAAGAGAGCCTACAACTTCTCCAGCAGATGAGCTATTCTACAAGGGAAAGCTACTTCCTCTTCACCTCCCTCCACGTCGACAAATGGTTGAAAAAATCCTGGAGAACTCGAATTGTCCTTATGACAGCAGTAACGACACATTTGAAGATTTCTACAGCACTCCATTGATGACAAATGCTGTCACAACCCCGACTACGACTAGCACTCCTTTCGAATCCTGCAACATTTCGCCTTCAGAATCCTGTCAGGTTAGTAGAGAGCTGAATCCGAACGAGTACTTATTAGAGTATTCGAATGAAGTGAGTGAATTTATTGGTGAAAATCCGAAGAAGTCCTGGACGAAAAAGCTCAAGTTGATCAAGCAGTCGTCACTTGGTTCCAAGCTGAAGGCTTCCAGGGCTTATCTCAAGTCTTTGTTTGGTAAATCAGGTTGCTCGGATGAGTCCTGCACAGCTGCCAGAAAAGTTGCGGATGAAGCACAGGTTTCAAAAGCTAAGGAGAGTTTGAATAACTATCTGAACGCAGCGAAGAAGAATCCATTCGGGCAAATTCAGAAGGGCAAATACCAGCGTTCAGCTGCTATAACCAGGAGATTCGAGAATGATAAAATTTCTGAAAGCAATGGTACTTCTCACAGGAGATCATTTTCAACGGTTATCAAACGACATTCGACAAACAAGTGTTCATCATCTTCATCATCTTCTGGCTCTTCTTCATCTTCCAGCTCGAATGATTCAAATGGGTTTCAGGAACTGCAGTTCCTGAAGAGAAGCAGCAGCAGTGCTTACTCAGAGATCGAAAATTCCATCCAGGGAGCCATAGCACATTGCAAGCAGTCGCAGCAGCTTTTCCATTCTAGAAAAAACCTACGTGAAGTTGGTTTTCATTCATTTTCAAGTTCCAGGATAACAGTAAGTGAAGATGAAGAAAGACCAGAACTTTGCAGGGTCTAAAATAGAGAGCAAAAAAGAACGACAAATTTACCGAATTTTTAAATATTGTTTCTGATGTATTTCTTTTCATAATTTGTACAATGGGTATGCTTTGTTTCAGGCCAAGCTAGAATGATCAAAATTCTTCTTGAATTGTAAGACCAAATCATCCTGTTTAACTTTTTGAAAATTTTTCCAATAAAGTTCTCTTTCTTTTAACAAACATTGAGTGATTGCTTTTGAATTAATAACTTCTCAAAAGAGACTTGGAACTTTCAAATCTACCAAGTCATGTTTTGAGGCAAGAAACTGTTACTCCGAAATCCTGTAAATGCTGAAGTTGAAAGAATGCAAAAAATTAAAATTAGAGTTATTTGGATAAAATGCACTATAGGGCCTGCGTTTTTGACTCAGTCAGTATAACGATACTTTGAGTTTCAATGTCACTAAAATATGTGTACAAGAAAAAAGATACATTTGTGCTAAATTTTGGTACAAACGATAGGTCATTTCTTTAAGAGATAAGTTTTTTCTTCGATAAACAAGTCCCTCATGATATATTTTCTCTTTCGACAGATAAGTTTTTATTTTGATAGATAAGTTTTCTTTTGAAAGATAAGTAATTATTTTTTAAGAAATAAGTTACTCGTTCGAGAGATAAATCTTTTTTTATATAAATAAATTCTCACGATATATTTCTTTCTTTTCATATATAAATCCTCATGAGATATTTCTTTCTTTCGAGAGATAACTCATTTAAAATATATATATATATATATGTATTTTTTCGTTTTATAGATCTTCAAGTTATTCTTTTATATTCGAGTTTTCTTCTTGTTTTCGACTTCTTATTTTTATATTTTCAAGTTATTTTTCCAAATTCAAGTATTCTTTCCAATTATAAGAATTGATATATAAAAATGGCGAAAGGAAAATGAGAGAGAAAAAAAATGAAAGAAAGAAAGAAGAGATCATATGAAAGATAGATGGAAGAGAAAACTCATTAAGGGCATTTTTGTTTTCACATTTATTTTATTAAATTCAAATTCAAATTATTAATGTAATGATATAGTCATAAGGTTTGATTTAAAAGATATCACACCATATCATTTTCACTTAAAATTATGAATCAAGAAAAAGGGAAACTGTTTCAGACTATATTGTCATCAAATTAATTTAAATTTTCAGATGTGCAACAAAAAATCTTGTACCAATAGTGGCTCATTTCCCTTTCTCCTCGAAACAAATTCCTGACTGCAGACTACAGTTTTGTATCAAGTAAGTGAAAATGATGTGGGCCAAATTTCAGAAAATGATATGATATTTTCAGCGATTCTGCTAAGAGAATATAACAGTCTCAAAGATTTATTTTTATTTTATTTTGTAATAAA
Source organism: Dimocarpus longan (assembly GCA_022984855.1). Classification (NCBI taxonomy): domain Eukaryota; kingdom Viridiplantae; phylum Streptophyta; class Magnoliopsida; order Sapindales; family Sapindaceae; genus Dimocarpus; species Dimocarpus longan. The sequence goes on along the minus strand of CM041015.1, from coordinate 7,368,915 downwards.
TCTCAAAGATATTTTAGAAACATCAGATTCCATTATGATTGTGATTTTTTTTTCTTAAATAATAAATAATGAAAAGAGGATTCATGACTTTAGAGAGCTATAGTGATGCGACTGAAGAGATTTTACACATAAAAGCTTTGGTTTTAACTTTCATGAAATGATAACTATGAAATCATTTGCATCAGATATATTTTAAATTTTAAACATAAAAATTTAAAAGATTTTGCAATATATTTATAAATCACCAAAGGTTATAAGGAACTCAATCTAACAAAACTAATGAGACATGTCTAGGAACGTCATCTATTGACATATCTAGAGATTGTTTCTAACAAATTTTAAAACCTAGTTTTTGACTGAGTAAAGAATTATCAGTCTTATTAAACTGAACACGGAAAAATTAAAAATATATATATATATTTATAGTCACATATTGTAGTTGAGTAATATTACATTATCTAAACTTATGTGCAAATAACAAGATAAGGTGATTTAGAACTTTATTATACATGAGATATTATATAAATGATGTCATAATTAGACGTTATCTTAATATGTCATTTGAACAAATTTTGGAAGAAATTTTCTTTTAACAATGTATCATTGCTGACCGTTGTGTCACTTTGCTTACCTGTAAAGATTAAATGAATCTCTCTTGTTATATATTTTATATGCGCAGACATGGCTCCCCTGGATCATATAAAATTGCAAAGTGACATAAAATCAGGCAAAGACAATCATGAATATGCTCCAACCAATCATCGGATAACAGAATTTAATCATAATCAAATACCAATTAAAAACCCACCTGTCTGTCTCTTAAGACTAGATAGGAGACACCTGCTGAAATTAAAACTACGAAAAATGGATCAACAAACAAAATGTTTCTGCTTACAAAGCAATAAAAAAATCAGTAATCCAAGAAAAGTGGTTTGGCCAAGTGGAAAGGCTATTCTCACCCACCATACATCTTTAAGTGGTGGGTTTGACTCACCCCTCTCATCAGTGTATGAATAATTTTCCTACCTTTATATAAATAGTTCTCTCCCATCTATTGGAAGCAAAAATTCTGACCGTTTCTCAAAGTTCTATCTTAACGAGTCCTGACAGTAATCTAACCTAGTATCAGACAGTGAACAAAAAGAATCAATCTTCCAGGGCATTGTACATATATGCACAGATACATACTAGTAATTCAATCAACGACATTAAGAAACAAAGAAAAGGAAATCTTCAAGTGGAGACAAACACCTTTTCAAGTGGGCTACTCTTGGCTGCTTTTAATTCATAGATTTTCGCAGTGGGTGTAAACTCAACCTTAAACTAAGTAAACATGTCTGTCAGAAATTTGGCAGGATTATAGCCAAAGAAAAAAGGCTGTGACAAAAAAGAGGCTTATCTGATAAACATATAACAGGAATAGCTTTTTCCCCACCCAATTTCCAGGCCAAGTATTCCAGCTGGAATACTCAATTATATCTGTTTTGTCTTTTTGTTGTTTCTTAAAATTTTGAGATGGCCCCACAATTTCCATGATAAATTAAGATCAAAGGCCAGATTATGCCTATCAGTTCATAATACTTAATTAGCTTTCCTGTTTATTATAGGGACTATCAGCGCAATTACGTTAATGTTGCAGATGGGGATTGTTTTTGCATTGCCAACTAGTGTTTCTTAATGCTGTCATTACATATATGTATATTAAATTTGGAACTTTAAAAGTTTGCATTGCGTTTTTCACACCTGTTGTTAACATATTAATCAAATTCATATATTCTCATATAATACTATTCCCTATTTTCATGATTTTTATTTTTTTGTATTATTAAAATTTCCTTATTTAAGAGAATTGATTCTTTTTTTTATCCTATGAATAGGCTCTTAATTCTAAATTAATGTACAGTGAAATATAGAATTTGTTCATATTCCATCCCTGATACTGATTTTTCATAATTTAGACGTATGGATAATGTGGTAACAGTGATTTTATCCAATAATTGAGTACATTACTTTTTGTGGTAGCAGTGTACTGATTTTCAGAATTATACAGGGATGAAATCTGCCCCAAGATTCTATATTGAACTAAAACGACAGATGTTGAAATAATAAACTGATATGCAAGACCTGTTAGAGATTTTGCTTTGTTTGGAAGAAAGAAAACATGATTTAGCTAGCAGTCTATCTGGGCTCCAGAATACCAGTGACACTTAGCACCCATTCCCATTAAGCGTAACCAAAGTCCTGCAGTTCTATTATCCATACTGTTATCACAGTTTCAAACAAATATAAACCCTTTTAATTCACATAAATTTAGTTTTTAAGATGCTAATAATTAACAATTAAAATTGACAGAAAAATTAGTCCTGCTGAAATGAGTGCAAGTGATTTTATATCTTCCATTTCAATTTCATTTGATGGTGATGGATTCATTCCATCGAAGAATAACTCTTGAGATCAAAACAATGAAGATAAATTAGGTAACAGATATCATGCATCACATAATGTAGACATAATTGGATATAACATTTACTTGCAGTTGCAGGTGTGGATGGGAGATAAAAGACACATGAGTGTACAACACTTTGATACTCAACCAGCTTTTTCAATAAAATGAAATCTCTCTTAAAACTTGAGCCCATTGGACCTATAGCCTATCTTGTAACGAGGACCAAGGACAAGATTGGGACCAGTACATGAGTTCCAACCCAACGCAGGCCTACAAGGCAAAGACAAGATCTTGAGTGTCAAGCACCGATGCGTTTTGGTTGAGTATTATTAGGGGTACTTGTACAAAAACATTCTGACATATTACATATCTATACGTATAATATGAGTTTATCAATCTTTACAGATGAATAAATATGACTGGATTTGACCAATGGTTAAATAATGACAAGTTTAATGTCTCAAGGGCATATTGGTATTTTTATATGTTAAATTTTTTTTTGAATAAAAAATTATTTTTCCCTATCACCAATTTTCATGTCGCACAATTATTTAAAAATACTTAAATAATTAATAATGATGCTTTTAAAAAAATATATATTAAAAAATGAAGCCAAACATTGGTGTTATTTTCGGTGAAAATTTGACAAGCTGAATCTGTATAAATGAGTCTTCCATGACACCTAACATTCTGCTGCCAAACATGAGGAAATCAATTTTAAACGTCTCAAAAGACATTGGTGTGGTCTCTTCTTCCAAAGTGCAAAGGAGGTGTCGATCTCTTCTGCCACCAAGGGGAAATCTATCGGTGAAGATCCAACAAGTTTTGACTTTTGAATTTCATTTTTTAATTTAAATAATAATTTTATTAATTACTTTTAAATTGGTATAACTTGATAGTTGAGGATTGGTCATAATTATTTTTTATTGGCTTACTTTATTATTTTTTTTTTTCGCATATAAGAGAACCAATCCACCCTTAAAATGTGAGGCTCGTCGTTTCTTGGACGTTGGTGTAACTGATCAAAGGTATTTACGTGTAAAGATCGATAAACTAAAATTATGCATGTCATTATGGAAAAAGTCAGGGTGCTTTAGTATAATTAACTTGTATCATCATTATAGAATTGGGTGTCGCTAATTTGTGTTCCAAGCCCAATGGGACACATAATATGAAACCAAATTTTAAATAAATAATTCAAATTTATTATTTCAATCCATTAAGTCATAATTTTTTACGTTTATAAAGAATTATTGAATTAATGTATAATTTTTTATTCTTAATATATGCACATATTAACAATTTTGTAAGATAGGGTTAATTTAGACACTCTAGAATTCTTTAGGTAATAAATCATGCCAAACATTTTAAAGATGAAAACTTGGAAATTTTTTGTTTTAAGAAAAAACAAATTAGTGGTCTCTTGCAAAGAATCTTGTGTCAATAACCTCCATGCATATAGCACCATAATTTAATTAACACATCAGTCACAAACATTTTTTTTAATAAAACATCAGTTACTTAATTTAACGTTTTTAACATAATTCTGACTTCTGAGAACTAGAAGAAATAAGGTGAGAGAAAATTAAAACCATGTTGTATGCTGATTTCATCGTTAATTATTTTTTAAAATCTTATATAATTATTCCATTGCATAATCAAGCCAAGTTTCAATTATGTCCATCTCAATATTTTAGATAAATAAACCACAGAAGCTACCAAGAATCTGACGAGGACCTGAAACCAGTGGTGGCCTAAATCATGCATTATAGTTAAGTGTATATTTATTGAGATATTGGGTGGTTGCCATGGAATATATGGATCATGTGAACATTATTCTATATAGCATTTGGGGTCTTATCATTCATATTTTCTATCATGAGAGCACATTCCCTTCTTCAATTATTGTTCTTATTTCTTTTCAACAACAATCTAGTGGGTCCATTTGACATGTGAACATACGACCTTTCTCATGTTCGGTCTCCCTGTCTTGTCCAAAAGTAAAAGCATTGGAATTTTGGACACAAACACACACGATGGTCCATACTATTAGTAGTCAATGTTAGCAATTTCCTGTGTGTTTTCAGGAAAATGAGACTCCAGGAAAAGTCACTTTCGCATGAATGATCATTTAGAAATTTTTAAACCAAAAACAGATGCTGTAAGCCTTCACAAGTATCACATGTTGTGTAGGTCATCAACGACAAAATAAACCAATCGGATTGGTTTGGCATTCTTGACCTGACTTATATTATATCATTAAAGGTTAAGAGTATGAACAGCAATGATCTTCCTTAGACAACATATATCTATTGCAGAAGAGTTTCCATACATCTACTGTGATAGACCAAACTACATCCATGACTACTACTAGCAGAGCAATTTCACAGCAGGCCTCCCTATGCCATGAGTTTGTCTACAGCTAGTTATACATGATGAGATATTATTAAGGGTTAGCTTTTGGAGCTTGACAAGTCTCAGCACAGAACTCTCAAACTTTTGCTGCTGTTCTGCGACCAAAGAGTACCTCCTAGCAAGATCAGAACCACCACGTGATCCTTGCAGCTAAGACACTATCCACATACATAATTGATGCTAAATCACAAGAAGATGACCAACATTGCATTGGACGAATAGAAATAAGTCCAACTTTTTTCTTCTGGCCTGACCGACATAGTAAGCAGACAGGCATAACATTGGCAGTTCACATTTATAGAGCATGTAAACGAAAAGCATACTGACTGAGGAGCCATAGCAAGATATATTACTGAACTCGTGTTATTATGCAGGGAATGCATTAACCACATTTTGCACTTGCAGTATTATCCTCTAAAATCCTAAACATTCCAAACTGTTACATGAGTAGACAAATTAGAGGGCATAGATTCGATCAACTTCAGAATTGGAGTAGTCAGAGTGATGCCACGAGTTGGATCCACTCCTCCGTGCAGACTTCTCTTTCTTTCTCATTGATCGAATCCTTTTAGACCTCACTACGTAATAGGTCATGGTGCCAAGAACCCCAGCCATTATCACTCCCCCAACAACTGTAACCAAAATTGCAGCCCATTGATATTTCCGGCCAACCACTATGTAAGAGGAGGCCATAAATGCCACTGAAGTGCAAACAGAAGCCAACCACATCAACTTGTTAATCACCCCCACCACTCGTTTTTCTGCTTTTGTCTCTCCTCTGACCAATGTAATTTGAACAACCACAACAGCCAGAGATGTGAAGAGAGCGAGTGCGTTAAAAATGAAGAAGATTTTGAATGATGCACGATTCACCACTACAGCCATCCCATTATCTTGATCACCACCAGGCACAGTAAATATAGCTGCGAAGGCAACAGTGGCAAATAAAACTGCCACCACAGTCACTGAATTGGTGGCATTGTTGATCCCCTCCCGATGAAGTTTCCTTAGCTCTTTAGAAATATTGCTAACGTTTTTGTTGGTTCTTCTGGTTTGTTCAAGTTGGATGTGGACATCTTTTTTAATTTGAGTCACGGTTTTCCTCAATTCATCCCTCGGCTGGTTCAGTTCGTTAGCTCTAACAGCACCAAAGCGAGAAAGGCAGTCCCTAATGTCTTGGGCTTCTTCCGAGAGTGGAAGCCCTTCAGCTATGTCAAGAGCTGTTTTGTGGTCTCTGGTCAATGCATTAACATTGGTGTCTGGAAGGGATAACAACTCATTCACTATCTGCAAAAGAAACAGGAAGAGTTAATACTTCAGATGGTTTTATGAAACTGTTCTAGTGATCCTTCCATTTTTAAAATTGCAACAACTGTGTTAACTTATCCTACAATGTGCTATGAAAGCAAACAATACAAAGCAAGCCAAATCCCATATAGAGTACTAAATTAATAGAAGACTAATGTGTAGCACAATTTTATGTTTTGTCCCATCAATCTTTTGGAAAAAATAACTTATATATTAGGGAAACCAACTTCTAAGAAACAAGATGACATGCCTCTGTGACTCTGTCAAAACAGGATATACTTCATTTACAATGCACCGGCATGTAAAATGTAATAGTTCATCTAAGGTGCATTTATATAAAGTTGAAGGTCTTTCATATGTAAATACAAAGAGAGTGATGAAAAAAAAACATACTTCTGCTCGCTTCTTCCTGGTGGCCACATGTAATGCTGTGTTACCAAACTTGTCTGGAAGCATTACAATAGCGGCATCTGCCTCCAGAAGCAATTTCACCACCTCACAGCTCTGGCCTTTCACAGCCATGTGCAGTGCAGTTTGCCCTTTCTTGTCAGTCCTTCGCGCCAACTGTGGATCTCTGTCAAGTAGAGCATTAACAATATCCACATGGCCTTGCCGGGCAGCTAGATGCAATGCATTTTTTCCATTAGATCTAGAAAACTCTAACAAGCCACCATCCTTTGACAAAAGTTCAATGACTACAGTTATATGTCCTCTAGTAGCTGCAGATATAAGAGGGGTTGCATTCGATTGCCCAACTGTTCGGCTTAAGCTGGGTTCATGATCTAGCAGCACTTGGACAATGGCTGCAGCAGAACAGTGATTATTAGATGTGTAAGAATCTAAAAAACAACAGGATATTCTTTCCTTCTTGAAATAACTTCATACTCCATTGACTAATAAGCTACTTATCATAGACCAGAAGCAAGTAACCTGTTTAAAATTTACATAATCACAACCACAAGCAGCCTCATAACATTGAGATACTAACCTGTCAACAAAGTTAATCATAAGTCTAGCACACTCTTAACTGCTAATAGCACCATTATCAAGAGATCATAAAGTCAGAAAATCTAATCATCTACAGTCCATTAATAAAATATCTTATAAAAAGCATTGATTTAGATAAAATTTGGTGATAACTCAGTTGACTTTGCAAACTACTAAATGGTAACTAACCATACTAGCTAAGTATATTAATTCTACCAAGACAAGCGGAAAAGTTTCTGTTTTATGCTCTCTAAATCTAGTCATTTTCAATTCATATTCATCTTGTTTCTCTGATACTTTCCAGGCAGTCAAATATATCCTAATTCATCAAACACCTTCGCACAATTTACCTCAACGATTGCAATTACACATATGAAAGAAGACTAATGTCTAGTTCTTCGCAATAGACATTTACAACAATACACAGATGATATAGCTTCACATGGCATATTTCAAGTTTACCATATTCAAACTTGCAATTGTGAAATAAAAAGCATGAACTTGACAGTTGACATGATTACCATGATGCCCTTGGAGGGCAGCAATATGCAGGGGATCAAACCCAGACTTATTTTTCTTCTTCATGCCTTCTTTACTCGTATACTTCAACAACTCCTTCACAACCTCAATATGCCCCTTCTCTGCAGCTGTGAACAGCGGGGTCTCGCCCAACTCGTTCACCTCATTCACCACCGATGCCCTTATCTCCGCAACTTCAGTATCCAATTCAGCCCCACTCAAGGTTCCCATCATTTGCAAGTCAATACCGTCAAGAATCTGCTTCACAGCCACTAAATCCCCACGCTGAGCTGCCAAATGCAGCTCAGTATCATTATGACGACCTGTCACTTGCTTGACATACTTCTTATTCCTCGCTTGATCTATGCGTTTTCCTGAGTTGGAGAGGACCAAAGCCGGAGCTGTTGCTGTTGCAGATGGTGATGGTGACGGCGAAGGCAGCGGTGAGGGCGAGGCCTCACCAAATAGGCTCTGGCTTGATTGTTGTGGACTCAACAAACCCTTTTCAAGGTCCCTCTCAACTCCTACAAACAACCATCCGATCAATCAACAAACCATTCTAAGTCAACAACCAATAATTTGTTAAGATCAAACCAATCAAAAACTACTCAAAAGCTTCTCTTTTAACTCCAATGAACCTTATCATCTATCTCAATTAATGAACCAAGTTAAATATACCAAATCTCACAACTACCCAAAATTTATCTTCAGCTCACAATCAAGATTCCATTTTCAGGTACGATCAATCAATCTAGAAATCATACAAACATATACCCACAAGTTCAAACGAAGAAAACAAATTTACTGTTTAGAAAAAAAATCATTTACATGCAGAAAAATTAGATTTTTATAATTTTATATCAAACAACTTGATTAAACTTTTTTTTTTTTTGTTCTCCTTTCAGCTTAAAAAAAAGGAGATAGATCCTTAACTAGATTCACTCAAACTACAACTAAAATATCAACTAGGGAAAGTTCAAAAAGCATACAAATAAAAAAAATTACCTTGGTCAATAGATGAGGCCATGGTTGCTGATTATCAAAGAAGAATGGACTAAGAGATAATTCAGGGGAGATGAAGGAATGAAGAATCTTATGAGTGAAGAGAAAAAGAGAAAGTATGGGAAGTGATAAGTTTGGACAAAGAAAAGAAAATAAAAAATAGATGGACAAAAAGGCAGGGACGAAGGTGTTAGGAAGGGGAGAGGTTGGGACACGGACTCCGAGTGAAAATTGTTTGTCTTTTGGATTTTTATTTTTTTCTTTTTGGGTAAATCTTTGCTAGTACCCCAACAAAGTTTTATATAAATTGATTTTCAAATAAGTTATTAAGATATTATTAATTATAATATCATCATATTATTTATAATATTTTGATAACTTAAATATCACATCATTTGAACATAAATTTAGATAATTTTTAAAAAAAATTTAATATTACTCTTTTTGAATTAATATTTATTTCATTTAATTGATCTCATCAATAATAAACCCTTGATTGTAAATATAATTATTGAATAATATTTATATAGATTGTAATTGAACCTAATCTTATTAATTAGAAAGATAATTAAATCTATTTTTAAATTGAATAATCAATTATAACCTTTTTTTTTTTTTTAAACATCCTTTGGAGGATTGGAATTTGGGTAGATTATGAGTTTCCCGTTCACCAAACTACGGTAAACCGGTCACTCTTTTAGAATTTGTATATTTGCATTAAATAATACAAAAATGAGAAATACTAAATATACTCTTTTAATATATTTTGGTGGCTCTATTGCAACCCAACAATTTCCTTGTTACACCCAATTACTTTATAAACTCATATTAAAAAGTTAAAATTATATTTTTACTTCCTACACTCTTAAAATACCAAAACTATCATTCAACATCAATAATAATTTTAATAATGTATTTTTTTTTCTCATTATACCTATTTTACACTCATTTAAAACATAATTCTATTTGAGCGAGGCTAATTGCTATGATGACAACTGCCCTTTGCCTTGCTCACCCGCAAATGCAAGGTTTGATGGCTCACAGTCACATAATACAGAGTGTCAATTTTTTCATTAATTATGGATAGTCTTTTTTTATCCAGGAAGTAAATTTATAGGCTGTATGCTCAATCGAAATATCTGTAAGTTTTGTCTGGAAATGGATTTCTGAGCTGTATATTCAGTCAAAATATCTGTAGATCCCAACAAGCATATAACTTGATGAAATTATTATATATATATAAACACAATTCCAGTTTTTTTTTTAAAAAAAATTTATTTTAATATAGATTTCATTGAGACTTTTATTAACCTTGTTCTTACTTCTTTTATTGTTTTTTCTTCTTCCTCATCTCTTGTTCATTTTTTTTTTTCATGTTCATTTGATTTTCCCTTTTTATAATTTATTTTTAATAATGGTTATAGTGATGAGATTTTTTTTTTCTTAAAAAAAAAAAATAGAGTAATCAAACTACATATGGTTTTTAGATATGTTCTTAGGTTATTTTGATTTTATCTTAATTTATAAAAAATTATATATTTTTTTGATGAAATGCCCCAAATAAAAAGTAAAGCCACTAAATTGTTTAAAAATAGTGTTGGTTCTTGATTTTAGTGTCCATTATATATGTGATTGATGGAATGTCTTAAAGAAAAAGTAAAGCCATAAAATTATTTAAGAATAATGTTGGTTCTTAGTTTTAGTGTCCACTACATATATGTTTGATGAAATAACACAAAGAAAAAGTGAACTATAAAATTGTATGATGACGGAAAAAAAATGGTTTTAATGTCCACTACATATATGTTTGATGAAATAACATAAAAAAAAAAATGTGAACCACAAAATTGTATGATGACAAAAAATAATAATAATAAAATAAAAACCCTTTTACATATTTTTAAATATTATTTATACAATTTTTTCTTTCCGCTATTTTTGTGTGAACATTAGGTGTATGGAAATTTATGAAACAAAATTGTTTTCTTCAAACAAAACAATCTGCAATCAGGAACTAATTTCGTTTGTTTAAACAAAAAAATATTTTTATTTGTCATAAAAAACAAATCTTAAAAAGTAATCAACATTAAATATACTAGAAGTTAAAATAAATATATATATATATGTATACATTTAAAATTCATCAAATCAATTTTTGTTCCTCGTTTATTTATGAAAATTATATATTTTTTATATCATATTACTTTTGATTTTGTATGTATTATTAAGGTTTGTATTAAATTGGATGTAGAAAGGTAATTGGAAATTTTAATTATATAATTAAGTACTTTTAAGGATGTTATAATAATAAAATATTTTACCAAAAAAGGGTATAATAAGGAATTTTTTGGATGATAATATATTTTCCGTTCAATTTATAATATATGTATAAATTACACTTTTTTAATATAAGGTTTACGGTAAAATCATTTATGATAAATATTTGTATATTAAATTAAGGTGTATGAAAGCTCATGAAACAAAATCGATTTGTTTAAACAGAGCAAACGGAAAAGGAAAGTGTTTTGTAGAAGTGTATGTAGCTCATCTACAAAATTAAAATAATTTTTTATTGGGTTTTGTTGCTTTACACGTCAACGAGCAAAATGTCTAATCTGTGGACTGCTATTTATTTAGAGTCCAATCCTTAACAGACTGAAATGCAGCAGCCGCCACAGTCCACAGAAGACACGTGTTTTATCTATTGATTTATTTATTTTTAAGCTTGTTATTTATATCCTACACAAAGTTTATTTATTTTTTTAGGAGTTGAAACCAGACTGAGTTCAGAGAACCATCGGAATTAATCAAGATAAGATATTAATAGTACGATCCGGGATACTATCCCCAATTGGGAGAGATCTATTCCATATAGAGATAGAGAAAGGTTCATACGAAAGTGAAATGTCAACTCATACATAATAGTGGGGGAATTATTATTATATGTTATTATTATAATTAATATTATATATATTATTTGGATTTGATGAGTGAGTATCGAACTCATGCCACACATAATGGGGGACACGGAGGTTGCTAACGTCTAACCAACGGTATCAGCAACCAAAAGCTACATAAAGTTTAATTTGATTGTTATGGTCATTATAACAATTTTTGCACTACTTAGTACTTACTATAAAAACAAGTGGAAAGTACTAGAAATTGCTATTCGAAAAATGGAATTTTTGTTCTTATCCACTATTTAAAAAAAATTATTTTGACCCCTTAAATAAATTAATTTCATCATATACCCAAATTATCCGTATTGCCCTTACCACAATTTTACCCATGAACCCCTAACTTTTACAATTTTCTAATAAGTAGGAGTTTATAATTACAAAATTGCCTTGATATATATATATATATATATATATATATATATGTAAGGGGTTAAGAAATCGATCGTACACTTATTTCCATCGATTTCAAAACTCAAACATCGATAGTTTTTGTGCTTGTATTCGATCGAGACTCGATGAGCCATTTTCACCATCTCCGACCTTCTCGTGATGTTGCCAACCTTGTCAGACCTTCTCTGACCACCAATGAGCTTGTTCACCTCCTCCGTTTGCCAAGGAATGCAACGTCTGGATTCCGTTTCAAAATTTGTGATTTTTTTTTTTTTTAACTTTGTTTTGCTATTTTTAGAATTTTTTTGTATTATGGATGTTAGGTAATAATGATAGGGTTAGATTTGGTTGGATTTCACTTCAAAAATAGAGGATTTCAGTGAAAACAGAGTCGTCATCTTTGATGAGATGAATAAGTTTTTTAGTGGGATGTTGAAAACCGATTAATGTTTTTCATCGGTTTCAACATCCCACTAAAAATTGATTGCACGATGTTTGGTTTCTATTTGAAGATTTGTGATTTTTTTATTTTGTTTTGCGATTTTTAGATTTGTTTTGTGTTGTGGATCTTGGGTAATAATGAATAGGATTAGATTAGGTTAAATTTGATTGGATTTGACTTCAAAAAAGGATGAATAATGATGATCTGTCAATTGGTTTTTTAGTGGGATGTTGAAAGTCGGTGACCAGTTTTCAACATCCCACTAAAAAACTGTTCTATTTAATAAATTAAATTTGAATTAGTAATAAGAAATTAATTTGGGAATAATTAAATTAAATTAGTAATTAAAAGTAATTAAATTTGTAGTAATTAATTAGATTGTAAATGAAAAAAAATTTAATTAATTAATTAAATTAATTAAGTAAATTTTGAAAAAAAAAAGAAAGTAAAAGATAATGTAAGATTATATAAAAAAATAAATAAATTTCATTTAAAAAAAACAAATAAATAAATTGTAAAAGGTAATTTTTATTTAAATATGAACCAAAATTTAAATTGATGATTAAATTAAATTAAATTAAATTAATTGAGATAAAAATTATTAAATGAATGCAATTACAGTAAAAATTATTTAAATTAAAGAAATGAAAATAAAATTATATTAGCCGAAAATAAAACTAAAAAAATTGTATTAATTTTTGTATTTAATTATAATTTTTAGTGAAGTCATACTAACTGTTTGCTATTTTTTTTTTTCTTACAGATGCAATTCAATTACATATATAGTTCGCAAACAATTTATAAGAAAATGAATGGGAATACACACATTAATCAGAAATAGCTTGGTAAAATAATTGCAATTGTTACTTGACAAAATTTTTACCAACAATTCATAAGAGAGTGCTCGTTTAGACATATTTTTCTCAATACCCAAGAACAGTATGACTACTCTCGCTGTGACATTAGGTTTCCTTGCTAAAGAGGTGGTGGTCCCTAGTTTGGGGTATTGACCAAAATTTTTCAGTATATTGCAAAATGGCGAGCAGAGTCTCCTATGATAATTTTTCAATAGAGTGTTATCAAATGTGCCTAGCATAGCCACCTTACTCAAGGTAAAGAACGATACAATGCGCAAGGGCCGTGCAATTGAGGTTGTGATAAATGATAAGGATTTCTTGAAGTTAGTTAATGTAGCGATCGCCTTCTATCTATTCTTTAGATAGGATGACAGGGCCTTCCTTTCTCACTTTCTATGAGTCATTATAAAGGATGTAAAGGAGTGGAACTCGTTCCCTTAAAGTACATTAAATTTTAGTATGTTGGTCCATAACCTCCATTTGGTGATTAATGAGAAGCGAATTAAAAGCCCACTGAAGACCGATAATATTTATGACTATTCCCTTAGGTAAACCTAATACAATTAATAATATTTATAGTTTTCTTCTAATACGGTTAATATTTATGGTTATATATATGTATATATATCATCTATATATTTGTTTTTTGTTTAATCGTTTATGCATTATAGTGGTGGTTACTTAAAATATTCCCTATGTTGAGAAATAGGATATGGACAAGAAACCAGGGCTTCGAAGATGAACTGCCAATGTGCTAGAGATGGACATTTAAGAGGATGCCCAAAGACATAAAAGGCCTTAAAGATTTTCCCTCTATAAGTGTTGAACCTAACCTAAATTGGTTTTCCTTTTATTATTTTTTTTTCAACTATCCTTATTTATTTGTAATATATTAAGTATGTAATAGTATGACTACATATATATATACACACACATATATATTATGGATAACTGGTAGAATGAGGACACTTAAACCCACTGACACTGAGAGAGAACAAATTATTAGGTTCATTCAATCTTAAGCATTTGATCGGCGAAGAGGTCTATAAAGTTGGTAGTGGACAGGGTGAGAATGACAATGACGTGGAAGGTGTGGGGAGTGATCATGATGATGATGAAGTGGAGGGTGTAGAAGATGAGGATGATCACTAGGTGGAGGGTGAAGGGGGTGATGATGATCATGAGATGGAGGAGTTTATTAGGGAGGAGGATGAGTGGCATAAAGACGTCTTAGACTTACGATCCGGATTAGAGGATACATATTCAAGTTAAGGACAAAAAGATCGCACGATGTACGAAACATACATCTTGAGGTATGAATCATCTATTATTATATAATTTATTTCATTATTAAGTAAATATTCATTTTAATAAATGAAAAAGTTATGGACATGTTATATAGTAGTACGGAGTTGGATAGAAAGACGAAGTCTCCAAATATGATAGACAAAGTGTAATTATTTAAATATATAGGTTATATTTACCCAGACACTGAAAAAAGGAGGGGAGGGGCTCTGTCAAAATTTTTGTAAAATTGTTTCAAAGTGTAATTTATATATATATATATATATATATATATATATATATTTTTACACGTGAAGAAGGTATTTGAATGTCTTATGGATTTGTAGAAGAAAAACCACAAGATCCTAAAGACAACAGGTAGAAGGCTGAAAAGGGTGGAAGATCATCTAAAAATTATGGGTCACCGGGTGGTGGACATGATTCGAATGATGATGATGATGTTGGGAGCTCTATTAAGAATGAGCACGTTCATAGCCTACCACCACCAAAAAAATCACCATTCCATCAGGATTAAATGATCCATCAATCACTCCTTTCATGGGATGAGAAGGTCTATCAGTCACCCATTTATCAATAGGACTAAGAGGTCCACTAATCTTAGGGTGTCCACCAGTCACCCCTTTATTAGGAGGATTAGGAGGTCCACCAATCCCAGAAGATCCATCAATCTTAGAAGCCGAATGTCGTGATAACCAAGTAAATTTTGTAATTCTATTATGTTCTAGTCTTATGTATCATTCTAAATGTCTAATTTCAATTTTTTATTTGCTTAAAATTGTAGGAGGAGGTCATCCAGAAATGGCGTAAATGAAAGATGAAGCGACATATCTATAAACACTATACATGGATCCTCAACCGTCAAAAAAGAAAAAGAAAAAGAAAATGCCAAAAGTGGTGATCGAAAAGGTGACAGAGTCTGTAAACGTATAAGCTGTGTACGATGAGTATAAAGCTTTCACATTTTTGGATCTGACGTATTGATAAAAAATATCATTATCCTTTCATCCTGGTTACTAATATAATAAATTTTTCAATAATTTTTTTTT
Source organism: Dimocarpus longan (assembly GCA_022984855.1). Lineage (NCBI taxonomy): Eukaryota > Viridiplantae > Streptophyta > Magnoliopsida > Sapindales > Sapindaceae > Dimocarpus > Dimocarpus longan. Next base: position 7,353,238 of record CM041015.1, on the reverse strand, counting down.
ATTTTTTTATTTCAGGCACACGGTTGATTGTTGTAGGTGGACCGTAACACCGGACATGTTGAAAACCATCAGGGACAACCACCAATAGTTGAGTTCAGAGCATATCAATTGTTATTTGATGTGCCTATAAAGAAATGGTGGAATAAGGTTGAGGACATTAGATACATGGTTTATAGGAGTTTTTTGTTTGGGATTGTTATATTTTAGTTATGCATTTTAACCTCTTTTTTTGTTTTTTCATATGTCCCTGCAGTTAAATAACATGTTTAAATTAATTTTTATTTTACAGGCATTGATGACATACTACTATGAAGAATATTACGTTTTATATAAATTTTGATCTGACTATGACTGTTGTACCTTTAAAGTGGCTATCATTAGCTAATAGTGAGATAAATGTATTAGTCTTGTGATGACATGTTAAAAATGTAAGTGTTGTTCCAAGATTAAGATTTATTATTTGATCATTCGAATTAGTCCTATACTACTGACGTCTTCAAACTGCAGGTGCTGTTGTCATGTAGTCTTAATCATAGTCATTAGGTCTTCTGTCAAGTGTGTCTGAGAGAGCAGAAGATATTAATGTATAATCCCCTTGGAGATATCGACTTTGATATACAGTAACACCCCTTACCCCGATTTCCCGTCGACGCGAGATTCAAGGCGAGGAGCGTTACGGTTCCGAACTGAAAATTCATTTATTCATTGATTTGAAAATTTCTTATTAAAAAAAATGGAATCACCACTAAAATTTTACGATATAAAAAAAAAAAATTAATATCATTTTCTCATAAATCATTTTAGAAAATCCGGCAGAGTCTCCTCTATTTTTCTGAAAATCCAAAATTTAACCTGTAAAGAAAAAAGATAACACTTCTATAAAATTTATTCCTCAACTCCAATTCGGACCTCCCGTCCGATTCCAAAATCCAGAAATCACTTCAACACGCAACCAATTAAAATCAATATTTAATCAAAATTTAAAATCCATCACCATAAAACTTTTCACTACATAATTATCAAATAATATACATAACTTACAAATTATTTAAAACTTTAATACAAATTGTACTTTACAAACTTTTAAATTTAGAAACTTATACACATACATGATGGTGCCTATACATATATACATATGATGCAAAATGAATATTACTCAAAAATTTATGACGGGATGTGACTCGTAGAGTATCTGCAGGAGCTTCGTCTTTGTCTCAACAACAAGCCCAAATTTAATTACCTGCGCGTGGTAAATCCAACGCGCTAAGTATTTCTACTTAGTGGGTGTACACTTAATTTAAAAATCATAAAACTTTATTTTCTCATAATATAATCTCACAGAACCTTTCAACAATAGTTGAGAATTCGGAAGAAAACACAAGTCATAAAGTACATAAAATGTTTATTCAAATATGACTTTATAAAATTCAGTTTTTCTCAGTTTCAAATAAACATCATCTAACCCATTAGTAATCTATTGACTGAAAAATATATATAAATATAAATTTTTTTTTAACGAGATTTTTAAACAATTTTCAGCCAGTATTTTTTTGTTACTAAATTTCATAATTGAATTAATTTACTAATAAATACACATACAAAATATATACAGTTTATTATTAAACACATAAATTATATTTGTAAAAATTCTATTACATATAACTATGAAAACACTTTACTATTTATTATACACATTAACTACATAATAATCATTTTTTATATCTCTATATATATATATATTTTAAGATACCACAATTTCATTACATCATCCTTAATTCTCAAAATAATAGTCGTCAATTAATATTTCATAAAATTTCAAACTATCATCATTTTCGCTAATGATCTAAGTTACTAAAAATTCTAAATGCAAAACATATCTCACACACTTTACTTTATCCAAGAACATTTATCAAATATATTTGTGATTCTATCATTTTTATTTAATTAGAGCCCTTTGTAAAATTCTATCATGATACCATAGATCGGTAACGGGTTTGCTAGCATCAACCAGACCAAACGGCAACCCCGGCAACGGCCGCTCGGTATCTATCCACCGGGTCGCATATCACAATTTGTTTCCGTTTCAGGACCGGGCATTCGATGCCTCTCAAAGTCCGTCATACAACGTCTATGATCAATCGTAACGGTGCAGTACTGCTAAAAATCACCCTATTGGCTAGCCAACTACCAATCCCCACCTACCGGTGATTAGTTTTACGCGGGCCCTTTGATTTATTTATTAATCACTAAAATCTTCACACACATATATATATACAACTTTTATCTTTTAACAAAGATTTCATTTAAACACCAATAAACACAATTATATATTCAATTAATACCTCAACTCTTTTTCAAGTGTTCATACCTTTATTCCGATATACATATATATTCGGTCAAGGTACTCAACTTATCCATTTCTTTCCGTTTCAGTTCGTTTCCTTTTTCGTTTACGTTCAAAATTCAATCAAATCATATTTAAATAATCTTTCAGATTAACTTATCAAAATAATTCCACGCACTTCAAAACCCAACAAAATTTAAATCACATATATATAATAATTACCTATTTAAATCTATTAGTCAACTTTCTTTGTGTCACCTCTCATGACTACTGTAAATGACTATTTTGTCCCTAACTTCAGAGTTAACCTTTTTTTTTTTTTTTTAATAAACCCTTTTTCTTTTTCTTTACCACAAATTAGTTTCAAGAGATTAATTTTATCTATCTAATTTTATTACTATTATTTATTTATTTATTTTTAACACATCGATCATTCAAACATCACTCAAATAATATACAGATGATATACAAATGACAAAATTACCCCTAGAGCACACTACACATCAATTTCGTCCATAGGGTATATTATTCCTGAAATTATTTTTCAAATCCGTTTTTCATCAATTAAACTCATTCATAAGCATACAATTAATATCCAATTAACATTTAAAACCTTTTAACATCTCAAATAAACAACAGAAATAACTGTCAGGAGGTTTTATATATTTGATTCAAACTAAAAAAATTAAAAGTCTCAAAATAAGTGTACACCAACCTATTTGGGCTTTCCAATAGCTTTCCACGCACTCAATGAGAGGTTTTCGTGCTTCTCTAACCTCCCATAAATCCTCACACAATCAAACCCTCGCCTAGGGTTCAAAAATACACAAAAATCAACTGATAAACCAAAATAACGAAATCAAAAGCAAAAACAACATTAAAATCATGCTCATGGATGTATTATAACATCCATAACTAAAACTAGACATAAAATAATCAATTAAAATCAAATTACCTCTTTTGAGCTCCCTTGAAAATCCGAAAATCAACTTGCAAATAAATGGGTTTTGATGATTTTTGGAGCTTGAATGAGTAGGTGATGATTTTTGAGAGATTAAGTAGTTAAACAAATAAAAACAAATTGAAAAATAGAAGAAGATCAGCCCGAGCAGAGGAAGAAGAGCTGCTGTCGGCGATGAAGAACAGCCACTGGAAAATCTGGGCAGAAACTGATATTGAAAGTCACCAACTTTTCGTATTTACAAAACTGCCCCGAAATTTTTGTTATTTACAAATCGACCCCAAAAGGTTTCATTTTCTGCACTTACACCCCTACTCACATACTAACATCCCATTTGACATTTTTGACACCTCACACTTCCACTGACTTATTCAAATTTATTCATAACCTTATTTTATCCACAAATACATAATTTATTTTTAATGAATAATAATAATAATAATAATAATAATAATAATAATAATGATAATACTAATAATTATATAATAAATCATTTATTTAACTCAAAAATTATTCGCTATAATACAATATAATTATACTATCATTTTGCTACTTATTTCTTTGTATTTGAAAATACTTCTTTACGGGAAACACATTTTCAAAAAGATTTAATTTCATTTATTAACGACCAAAATATTTTACAATCGTGCGAATTTCATAAAATTCAAATTTATTTCTATTTAATAAATTAATTATGAAATCAACAAATAGTAATCGAACGGAAATAATTATCGGGGCGTTACAGGCAACCACTTGAGCCGTTGGTATGTTTGATGTTTATCATGTTGTGGTTCATTAGATATTATGAGAGGACTAATATAGATATGTCATTTATGGTAGAGTGGTGGAAAGTTGAACATCTTGATATAGTGTCTGTGCCCCAACAACCCATAGGTCAGTAAATTAATTACTTAATTATATTCTAAATGTTAATTTAATTTAATTTAATTAGTTTATTATTGATACAAGATAAGTTGTGGAGCGTACGTGACAGTGTACGTACGCTACCTTTTACAGTTTTATAGTCGAAAGAGAGTACGTAGAAATCAAAATGACATAATCAAGTTGAAGATGTCATTACATTAATGGTAAAGATTACTAGAGATATACATATGTATATGTATATATGTATGTATTCCACACCATTGTATAAGGTAGAGAATTTTGTGGAATGGATGCCAAACATGGATGGAAATGTTGTATATAATAAGTAAATTAATTAATTAATTAATTATTCATTTTTTGTTAATTACTAATTTATGAAAATAATCTATTGATTATATTATTCCGATTAATATTAATTACTTAATGAGTTTATTACTAACTTAGGAATAATAAATAAAAAAATTAATTTAAAGATTAATTTAATTTAATATATTATTAGTAAAGTAAATAATAACCTGAAAAAAAAAAAAAATCAAACTCAAAGTCCAATTCAAACTCAAAATTAACATGGAAAACCCAACATTAAAAAGAGGTAAAGTCCAAGTCAAACTCAAATTGTAAGTACAAGACAATACTCACCTAATACACATCTAGAAGCAATGAACGGTTTTAAGAGTAGTGAAAAATTGAAATCAGTTTTTCAGTTCTCTTAAAAACCAATCCAACATTTTTTCTTTTTTTACCATTTTCCTCCCATTTTGATGATTTGCAATGACCAAAAAGACACAAAAACCATAGAATTGATGTTATATCTCACAATAGATCATCATTATAAACAAATATAGTTAGATGAATCAAAAGTGAGATTTTAGTCACCTAATGTCATGTCTCACTCTAATGTCACTATATAGTGGCATTTTGTAAGTTATTAACTCAAATAAGGTTAATTGATTAAATTTAAGCAATTGGGAGGTATTTTTTGGCCGTTGGAAACCATATAAAGGGGAATTTTTTTTTTAAAAAAATCGGATTGGTTTTTAAAAGGGTTTAATAATCGAGTTTTTAAGAACCAATCCAACAATTTTTTTTTTTTTTTTTTTTTTTTCTGTATTTTACCTCTTTTTGCTTCCATTTTGATGGTTTGCATTGATAAAAAAGACATACAAACCATAGAATTGATGTTATATGCTACAATGGATCAACATTATAAATAAACATGGTTGGATGAATCAAAAATAAGATTTGTATAAAGTGATATATAGTCACCTAATGTCATGTCTCACTCCAATGTCATCATATAGTGGCATTTTATAAGTTATTAATTCAATTAAGGTTAATTGATTAAATTGAAGCAATTGGACGATATTTGTTGGCCATTGAAAGCCATATAAAAGGGAAAAATTTTAAGAAAATAAATAAAAACATTGGATCGATTTTAAAAGGGGCTTAAAAACCGATTTCGGGTTTTTAGTCTCCTTAAAAACCGATCCAACTTTTTTTTTTTTCCCACTTTTTACCCTTTCTTCCTCTCATTTAGGTGGTTTGCAATGACTTAAAAAAACACACAAACGATTCATTTTGATGCCAATTACTTTAGTTTATGAAATTTAAATTTATTACTAATTTAATTTTTAATAATAGGTGAAATTTTCACGGAATCTCCCCCTGTTTTTTTATTATCCGAGTATAAGAGTACCTATATTATATATCAATTAGAATGAATATGAATATAACATAACCACTACTACAAAATATCTAATGAAGTCGACATCTGTCACAATCTTATGTAAAATAGGACATACATGGAATAGGAAGTATCAAAATATAATATACATAAAAACAGAAGTTTCAAATTAATGCCTATTCATCATTTTCATCATTACTAAACATAGGATTGGGAGTAGGCAATTATAAATGACATCAACATTGGTTATGTCTAGTCTAATGACAGAGGCGGCATCTTCTAGAGGGCGCGATATCTTCATCAGCATTTGCACTCATCCCAACTTGCATAGTAGCAATTGTGCTTGTCTCAACTTTTGCACTAGCGGTTGCACTTGCCTTGGCTTTTGCAGTAAAGGCTACATTTGCCTGGGCTTCTTCAATAGCAGCCATGCTAGTTCTTCTGATGGTAGATGTAGGGGGGGTTAGGGTAATAAAGATAATTATGTCTAATTTGAATATATTTCTCACACTTTTTCCTACGATAACCTCCCCCAACTGAACGAATCCAAATCTTCTTCGGTCTACCTGTTTGTCATTTTCCTATAGGTGGTAGTGCAATTATGTTTTTAACTTCTGTGTAAAACATTCAAATTGGCTAATTTAGAGATAGGATTGATCGAATGTACATATGCAGTTTTTAGCCATTTTATACTATAATACTAACTACAAAGTGTATCGCAACTGAGGCCTTTGAACCTATCATGTATCATAAAAGTAGAATGTTATGATATAACATTAAATAGTAAAAGTAACAATGTACAATTACCAAACCTGACAATACATGAATGAATATATGACAACTGATCTAGGTTCCACTAAAAGTAACTGCATATGTTCACTAGAATATCAACCACTACATCACCTTTGTTAGGATGCATGACAGTGTACGTGTTTGATTCTGTAATAGGATGTACGCTACCACTCATCGATAAATTTATCGCTAACATGACATGATCATATGCAACAATGGTAACATGATTTGTGAGTTTCTCAGCAGTAACATGTTTATTATTAAACTATTTCTATAGAATATTTTTCACATATTCATAAGCAGTTGTTACTGACAAATGATATTGCATCATGCAATTGTTGAACGATTCTACAATGTTAATAGTCATCATTTCATATCTTCTTTTTGGATAATATAAACATGACCACCTACTCACTTTATCATTAACCAAAGTTGCATGTGCTTTTGGATGTAACGCTTGAATTTCTACCAAAATTCTATCGTAATTATTTGTCATATAACTGTATAACGTGTGGTAAAATGCATCCATCACATCCAAATGCTTTTTACAATGTTGCTTCAGGTTTCGTGACAGATGGAAAAAAACAAAACATGTGTGAGACTTCAAGGAAAGTTATTATCATCTCATTCGATATGCTTTTATGATGATCGGATACGACAAGTAAAATGTCGACACACCGATCACCTCTTGCAATCTTTTTAAAAATCAAGTCCATGAACGTCTTGACTTTCTATCAACAAATCCAAAAATGATTAGATAAATCATCTGTGACCCATCTTTGCATACAACAAGAAAAATCACCTCATATATTCACCTTTCAAATGAGTGGCGTTAATAGTAATAACTGGTCTAATGTAAGATCGAAAAACTTCAATAGAAGCTCCAAATACAATGAACAAATATAAGAACCGATTGTTTTTATCACTCTCAATTATTGTCACTATGTCGGGGTTTGGTTATTTTAACATTTCAAAGTATAAAAGAAACTATTGATATAATTCATTCACTTGCTCATATGCTAGTTTTTTTGCATATTGTAAAGTTTTTCAAGTCTTACTGTACAAAATCTACACACTATACTACCTAGCATTTCTCCAATAAAATGATTAGGTGTATAGATATCTATTTTCACTTTTCCTATATACAATTTTTCGATGACAATAGCCTTCACACTCTTCATATGTGAATCCATGTCTACTTGACGACACTTGTGTTTTGTTACATGTTTCAACACAAACCACATTGAACAATCCTCTCTGTATCTTGCATGATCCGTAAAGCTACAACTTTTATCTTATAACTGACCTCAGATTACTTCGTGTCTAAATGTTTAATTTGATATTCAAACTTAGCTTTCATAGCACATTCTTCAATGGCTGTAGTTAGTTTTTGTTTACTATCAAAGAATGTACCTTTATACAACATATCATATTGGTAGACGGTTGCTTGAATAGCCTTAATATTGCCCAGTTTTACACTAGAAACAATCTAGTATGATTATGAAGGGTTGGATTGAAATTGTAAACCTGAAAATCTTATTTTTGGAAATCTTTCATTGGCAACGACATCACTATCTCAAGTTTCCTTTTCATCACTATCTCATGTCCTATCACCATCATCATCTGTGTCCTGATCTTCGTCATCACTAGCATCATTCATATAGTCATCATTAATGTCGCACATGAGGCTTTCTATGGATATAAATATTATGACAAAAGCAAAAGTCTGATTTTGCTACTATTACATGAGGTAACATAAAATTGACTTGCGACCATATACGGATTTACAGGTCTATTTGTATCTACCATATCATGTGCTGTTTTTATTATTAAGTTAGTGACATATGGATAAATAGTAGGCCTACTAGCTCTAACTCCAAAATTTCTCGCAATCTTATCGATATAAATCTTTCTAACATTAATATTTTTAATTACCATCAAACCAATCACACCAACGGACATGATACGTAGCTTTTTAACTTGGTCATTTGTCACACTTTGGAGTAAATAATAAATACGGATATCCCAAATTTTTCTATCAATGTCAGTCTCTTTGTGAACAACGTCCACCAACGATTAAAAACTACTATCTTTGAGAACCACACATATGATCACCTCACCCCCAATATAGTTAAATCTATTCCACTCTTCATTCCAGTTGATTATGATCGTCTCTTGAGTCACTCCCGTAACATTCAAAGAAATAAATAAATTAGTCTTACTCTAATATGTCAACATTATAAAATACAATTATATCTAACCAAATCTAACGCTAAAAATCAATATCCAGCATCTAAAACGCAAGAAATATAAAAAATACTCTAAAATTACCTAAATCAGTTTTTAAATGGACTTAAAAATTGATACGTAGACTTAAAAATCGGTACAAGTTTTTAAATTCACTTAAAAACTGATTGAGGCAATTAATGTGCAAAGGCAAATCAGAACACTCTCGAGCTAAATCCAACCAAATCAAACAAAATACAAGTATATCTAACCAAATATAATATTAAAAATCAATAATCAACATCTAAAACACAAGAAATATAAAAAAAAAAAAATACTAAAATTGGAATATAAATCGGTTTTTAAATTGACTTAAAAACTGATACTGGTTTTTAAGTCCACTTAAAAATCGATTTATATGTAGAATGTGAAGAATCTATATATCTGCCTTACGGATATCATAACTTAAAAATTAGTAGACTATTTAAAAATTGATTTCATTGTAGACTGTGAAGAAACTGTAGATATACCTTATTGATACTATAAATCATAACCAAAATCACTCTTAAGACCTTTAACTTGCAATGTGAAAAAAAAAAAAAAAAAAACCTAAAAACCAATCAAGAAAAACACATACATTACTTTCAAAACTCAAATTATTTAAATGAAAGAAAAAACTTGATTTAATGGATCAAAAATCTTGAATGGAGGAAGAAGTTTGAATGAAGAATATCTTACTATGAGGTTTGTTTTTTGGCTACAATGGTGAAAGGAAGAAGAAAAACCATGAATGAAGTAGAAAAAAGATGTTAGGATATTGTTAGGAAGAAGAAGACTATTTTGATAATTTCTAGTTAGGGCAAGTGGGTGATTTCTACTTAAGGGTAGTTTAGTAATTTTGGGTACAGAATGGAAATAGTTTGTTGAAAGGTCAAAAACAAATTTTTTCAAAAAAATGGTTAAAAATAAAACTTTTCCTTTTATTTGGTCAAAAACTAGAAAGCTCCCAATTTATTATTCAAAAAATTTATTATTAGAAAGCTCTCAATTTATTATTATTTTGCTTTTAAAAAAATAATAAGTAGCTGAAATTATTTATTTACAACCATATTGAAATGATAATGAGTTGTAATTCAAACATCATCCTTTGCATAATTTTATAATTTATAGTAATTATAACTTATAAACTAAAATATTTGGGTAATTTTTTTAATAATATATGAAATTTGTTTACAAATTATATCATTTTAAAAATTTTAATAAATTATTTTTGTGAAAAAAAAAGTGCAGGTTCAATTTTTCAATTGCAAATATCGCCACTTTATTTTGCATGTAATTCAGTTAATATTTAATTCAAAAATGGGTGTGAGAAGTAATTTTTTGGGTGGCAATAGCCTCCCCCATTTTGTTTTCTATATTAATTATAATTGAAGTTAAGTTTGAGAAAAAAAAGAACTGAAAATACCTAATTCACTATTTGAATCAAAAAGAGCATTTGATTCCGAATATGACAGAGGGAAAATCAAATTTCCTTAAATGTAGTAACTTTATTTATTTATTTTTTGAAATAACTTGATTCTTAATTTGTATTCGGAGTCGATGGATAATTCTATATGTAAATATCCAAATCTATCAATTAGGAATTATTATTATTATTTTTAAATAAATTCTTTATAGTAAACACTTTAGCATAAAAGCATTGCCGCTTCTATATTATGAGTGCTACATATACTTTCTACACATATACTTTCTATTCATAACATGTGTATAAAATATATTCTTTTAATATAAAATTTATCAGAAGTTTCGCTTTTCATAACGTGTGTATAAATATATTTTTTAAATGTAAAATTTATCTATATATATATTATCACTTTTTTCTTTGAAGTTATATTATAACTTTTGTTAAGACACTAAACATAAAATAACACGCACAAATCAAATTTATGCATTCAATGTATTTGAAAAATATATTGACAAGTGTATCAAACGTCCTCATAAATTAAACAAAACGACATTAAAACTTACGACTTGACAGAGGCGTTTACAGGAGAACATATCCTAAATTACATATTCGAAACTTTGAAAATTATGATTTGCTGGAGTTGCTCACAGAGGACCACCTCTCCAAAAGATTGGCATATGCTGCTACAGGCGGCGAGCACACGGCGTTCTTCAGTAAAAAGCGAAAGAATAGAGCGCACGGATCCGCGTCTTTTCAAAGCTAATGCAGCTTCTTTATTGCTTTGGAGTCACTTGCTTACGCTTTCAATGTCGGATAGTTGCTCTTTCTCGTTGACTCTTGAGAAAGGAAAATATATTAGTGATATGTATGAATATGAGGCGTAATTATGAAATAAGGGACAGGGCCTACCAGCACATTACAGCGAGCGGCATAATTGATTAGTTGGTCGCTACGAACATGCTTCTGATAGACGTCTGGCTTGTCAGGTCCTAGTAATGTTGGTAGCTGATCCAACAAGTCATCAAAGTATTCTCATGCATTAGCCTCAAGAACCTGTCCCTTTATCAGTTCCTCCTATCATGAGCGCCTTATCCTTGGACTTCTGACGTTTAGCAGGAGGTTCCATGGTCTCCTTCCCTTTGTCCCCGGCCACTGAAGGCCTTATTGATTTATCCCCAGAAATGGAGATTCCCTTGCCAGCAACATCCTTTGGTGCGGGTATGTTCTTCACGGCTTTCTTCCCCATAGTCTTATATTTCATTGTCGATTTTGTAACGGATAGGACGGCCACTGTATCAGACAGTTCTATCACCGGCATTGGGGGCTCCTTCGAACCTGTTATTTCTACTTCAAACTCCCCTGTCTCGACTGCTGGCGAAGGCGGGGGAGAGAGCATATCGAGGTTCACCATGATCATGGGCTGCTTTTACCAGGTCTAGCAAAGACAGATTGGACCTCCCGACCTTTTCGTATTCCAACGTCCAAAGCCAATTTCAAAGGCTTGGTCTCGGGTCCAGGAGCAAGCCCGAATTTTCCCAGAAGAGTGTTTGTAGAGAAATAATCGTCCTCGGGATCCTTCACCTCAGAAAATCTCTCAAGTGTCCTTGTCTCCTCGTTCGAAAGATCAATCGAGCCTTTGACAAAGGCTGCAAATAAAGGGAGAAAATGTCAGTAAAAATGGGGCATGATGATATGAACGTACATACACGAACAGCGAGCAGAGACATGCTTACCGGGATCGTTGTTAAAGTCAAAATTGGCAAGTTTCAGCAAAGACGTCGACAAGACGCGTAAAACCAACGGGATTTGTAATCCCCTACATTTGATTTGCCAACCTTCTGCGATAAAAGCGCCTTATATAGAGAATTACGGGCGGTTATATAGTAAATACCATCCCGTTTTGTGACTCGAGGGCTGGTGGTGGATTTGAAAAAGAAAAGGCTCTGGATTATGTTCGAAGTCGGTGGTGGAAAGCCGTTTTTGAGAAAGATATAGGTCAGAGTAGTCACTTGGACGTAAGAATTTGGTGTAAGTTGGAAAGGAGCTATTTCTAAGTCGTTTCACAAGTCAATCAAATATTGGGGGACTGGGAACCTAAACCCTGAGTTCACATGTTGGCAGCTGATCGCTATGAACTCTTCAGGGGGAGATGCCGCATGGTCACGATGAGCAGGGACTATGACACGACACTCGAAAGGAAAATGGAATGTCTTGGCTACGGTCTTGAGCTCATCAAGGGTGATATGAGAGTCGTGCTGATAAAAGGTCTGATTGGCAAAAGTTTCCTCTCATCTAGAGGAACTCGGCGCATCCTCGCTGCCCTTGGTGGTTGCACCCGGAGAACCTCTGTTTTGTTGAAAAAAACCCTCCCCAAAGTCCTCTTCACTAGACATGACTCAACGATATCGGAGTCCACGATTTGACATCTACAAAAGAAACAACTAGTTAGGCCGCGAACAGCCTACCGGATCCAAGGAATAGAGAAAGCCTAAGTCTACTAAGCCTAAGCGTCAAGTCGTGCACTTAGGAAGCCATAAAGGGGGGCGATAAGGGCCTCATTGAATGAAGTTCCCCCCAGGTTGATTATTTCACATGCATTCCAGGCTCGATCGGACCAGAGACAGTACGGAGACGCTTCGCCCACACCGGTCCAAGTTCTCAGAAAAGCAAGTACAATGCAAAAAATGAAAGGCAATGATAACAAGAACGACGGAGGTAGAGAGTTTTACCTTGGATGCAGAGGTAACCAGTGGTGTTGACTAAGAGTCGATGAACGAGAGTGTGAAATCGGAAAAAAGGACGAAGAGAGAGAGAGTCTCTGATTTTTGAAATGCTAGAAGAAGAAGAAAATGCACGTCTCTCAATTGACATGCTACATGATGACAAAATCCCGAGAATCGCGTCATGCCGTCTGATTGGGGGCAGTTACACAGTTGTCCTTATCTAACGGTTGTGGCTTAATTGCTTTAAGAGGAAGGCGCGTGATATGACTTGTAACCGTTGCCTGGGGAAGCTCCACGTGGTCTAGCAATAAAGCGAAATTTAAAAGGTACTGTAACTGTTCTCGCCTCATCTGTTCGCTCAGGAATCTGTAGCTCCTGGTCCTCTATAAAGCACCAAGAGCTAGGGGGCTTAATATTATGGGTAATTTAGCGATCAGGTTAATCGAGCCCAAGAAGATCTACAGTGCAGGCCCAATGGCCCAAAAGCTCAATGATTCGTCATTCTTCCAATCCACTTCCCCAACTGGTGACCCATTCATCAGACCCGTTCCCCATTCTTCAGCATGTCCCAAATCCTATTTTGTTCATCAGATTGTCCGTAAACGGGTAACTATCAGTCTGACCGCTAACCGTGGCCGTTCATTCTGTCCACTGGCCAATGATTTTGTCCGTTGACTCTGTCCGCTGGCCGATGATTCTGTCCGCTGGTCGATGATTTTATCCGTTGGTTCTGTCCGCTAACCGCTGATCCTGACCGCTGGTTCTGTTCGCCATATATGTTCACTAGTCCTGCTCATTCAAGATTATCTGCCTGGTTGATTGGTGATTTCTGAGCGCGCCCGTGTACCTGCTCATCTACGAGATTGTCTATCTATCGTTATATTCTGTTGCAGAGGTACCGGTTCATAACCTGTCTCCCCAACTCTCCAGATGTCCGGTTCACCGGAAGCTCATATGTTCGCCATGCAAACTTAATATTTTGTCTATTGAAAAGTCCATCTCCACCATGTTCTTCAAGGTAACAAGTCAGTAGAAGTCAAAGGTGCCATGCAGACTACAGCTCCGAAACGTGCCATGCATGCTATGCCGATCAGAAGCTATAATCAAGATTTCAGTAGCCTATCATGACCTGTGCAGATCAGCCACCCGAAATCTCTCTCGGACAGACCTTAGAAACGACGGATTCGACCGTATTAAATGTATTTTCGACTGTATTTAATGCACTGTCAGCCGCATTAATTGAGATCCCGACGCATTAAATGCGGCCCATCATTGTATTGTCAGATTACTGTACGCCCTTGTCTTATTCTGTTTTACTGTAGCACCTCCCCCTCTCTATAAATAGGGGAGGACTTATATTGTAAAAGCATCCCCGATCTTGAGTGTTGTTATTCTATCAAAATAGTAAGAGAGTGAACAGAGGACGTAGACATCTTTTTGGAGCCGAACCACTCTAAAATCTTCGTGTGTCTTCTCCCTCGCCTCTGACCGCTTTCTCTTGTTCTTTTCATTTCGCATGCAACATATCAATCACACGAAACTGCAGCTTGAGCCCATAAACAACCTCGTTGACTAAGGATCCAAATCCTAACGTTAACAATAGTTAAAAGGAGATAAATATAAAACTATTTATTTTTAGATATTTATTTGTGATTAAAAAAAAAAAAACAAACAAAAAGAACATTGGTGGTGTTAGGCTGTGTTAGACTTTCGTTGGCAAGGTGGTTCATTAGGGTTTATTAATTGGGCATTTGTATAAAGAGTAAATGATGTCAAATAACATTAAATAACTGATGACATGTATAACTAGTACCGAAAAACTGGAATGAGTTTTTCTAACACCTCAATGAATAAAAAGACTCTTAATACTCTTTCTTTAAAAAAAATTAAAAAAAAAATTATAAGTAATAGTTCCTCGCTCTCTCTCATTTTCTACTCTCTCTCTCTTGCACTTCTTCATCTCTCTTGTTGTCTTCATTGTCAGCAACCAACCAGAACCTTCATTTTTTTTTTTTAATTTGATTTTGGGTCGAAATCCTCTATCACCGTTCACCCACCATTACCTTTTTTTTTTTTTTTTTTAATGAAACCAACTTGTTCAAACCAGATGGTTCTATTTATTTTATTTTATTTTATTCATTTTATTTTTATTTATTTATTTATGTGGATGTTGTTAATGGACGTGGTTGTTGTTGATGTTGTTAATGATGTTGGAGAATGGATGACATGGATGGTTGATGGTGTTAAACACATATTCCCAGCGATTAGAAATTGCCCTAACTATTGTGTGTGTTCCGAGCCCTAGCTGTTATGTGTGTTCCGCGCCCTATATTGAATGTCTTCGATATAGATACGCACCATGAGGGCACTGACACGCATATGAGTGTGCGGACATGCACATGAGAGTGCGAACCGCATACATAAGTGCACGAACCACACACAATGAGGGCATAGACCACGCACAATAAGAGCGCGAACCACGCACATGAGTGTGCGGAGGGCGTAGACTACTCGCCATAAGAGCGCGAGCCATGCACATGAGGGCGCAGACTACTGGTTAATGATGTCAAGAATTCAAAACCATGTACATGAACGTGCAGACACGCACATGAGGGTGCAGACTACTCGTTGATGATGTCGAGAATTCAAAATTTGTGCTAGTTTTTTAAAATTTTAAAACAAGGGCAATTTCGTTATTAAAAATTAAACAATAAAATGGTACTAGAAAATATAAGTTCAATTCTTTGGTGTCATGAGTAAAATATATAACCAGTTTTTAGTGCAAAATAATAAAAAAAAATAACAAAAATAAACAACTTTATCAAGAGCAATGATGTTTACACCCTTCAAAATTGAATACACATCTTTTTTTATAAATACAATTAACTATTTCTTAAATTTATTTTAAAAATTATTTAGTGAAATTTATTTACAAAAATATGATATAATAAAATTAAATAAATAATATTTTTCATATTAAGTAAATTATAATTTTATATTTGAATATCTAAAAATAATTTTGAATGAAGTATGTTCTCATGAAAGGATACATGAACATCTAATTTTAGTGAGGTGTGTACATCACTTTTATATCAAGCTTAGCTTGCTTCTCACCTTCCAATAATCATGGCTGGAATATGATCACCTACACGTAAAAATTAGACTAACCTCATTATAAAAAGAAAGCCATGGAATTTGATTGCCATTATTGCTGTAAAGTTTTCTCTCTGAAAAAGTGTATAATAGTTTTGTTGCCATAAAGTACTATAAACAACAGTTTTGTTGATTCAATTAATTGTCTTTTCTTTCTACCCTAATTATATGTCTAAATTTTTCGTAGACTGAAAGGTTTTGGTTTGATGCTAGTACTTATCCAGGTCTTTCAATATTAGAATATGGATTTGAGGGCAAGACTAAATGACTATTTTTAAGTTTATAAAAAAGTAATTTGGAGATTGGAGGGAACTAAACAGGAAAAAAGGGTTTAGTGGAGGTAAATGATGTGAATGCTCTTAGAACATGTAGTTCAATTTTTCTTGTTTTTGGGTAGACAGGGTGCTATGTATTGTCGGGATTTAATCCTATTCATTTGAAACTTGTGTTGATTGTTTGGATCACAACAATCAACGTAGATTGGGTTTAACTACAAAACAATAAAATTACGTTAATATATAACAATAATAGGATCAATAGGATCCCATTATAACAATAATAAACCATTATTAAACCTCTTTGAATGACTTTTTAGTTCCGTTTCCTAGTCGTAAATATGTTTCCGAGAACTGGCCGGGAGGGTATGATTGACAGCTTAAGTACTATTCTGCAGGCAACGGGGGGTTGACGTGGAACAGGGCAACGGGGGGTTGACGTGGAACAGGTGAGGCTGGTGGTTTAAGCAATGTAAACATTTTCTGGCAATTTCAAGAAAACGATAGTAAAGAGCAAAACTTTGGAGATGACGATGGACTATGAAACAAGAAAGGAAAGAGCAGCTCTGGATGAGAATACACTTTTCTTTCACTCATGCATGCGCTCCAACAAACTTAAAACGAGAGACTTCTCATTTTGGAGGAGGGGCTGGAATCTAGGCCCGTTAACGTTTTCAATTGCGATCCATGTTATGATCACCCCTTTATTTGGAAAAACAAAAAAATAGTTATAATTTTATAAAAGATTAATTACGATTGAAAAAAAAAAAAAAAGTAAATAGTGCTGGCCCCTTGTTTACTTTTAGAGGGGTAAACAAATAATTCCAATGGTAGATATTCCAACTTTTATTTTGAATTGAATTTTAACTTATTTTTAGATGATAAGTGAGAATACAATTTCTAAAGTTGAAAATTTACAAATTCATCTAACAAATTACTCTCATGGATACTTAAACCATGCGTTTTCGACCTAGGTGCTCTTTCTTCAGTCACGTTAACTTCATTATAAAAAGAAAGCCACGGAATTTGATTGCCATTAGTTTTAGGTGGCAGTCATGGCACTTACGAACCCACTCCTGGTAGTCTACTTCAAGTTCTCCTCTAGACTTGTCAATAAAGACGTCAATGTCTAACCTCATACCAACTTGTGACTTGATGGCATTAAATTCGGTTTTTACGTACTTGAATCTATCATTCAACTTCGTAGCATCATCATTTACAATCATCCTACAAAGTTCTTCTCCGTATTTGCCGCAATCATCATAAAGTTCCAATTCCCTATGCATGGACTGATCAGTCGTCCCTTGGACTGGTGCACCTGGATCCTTCACGTATTCTTCTAGAACGTCCTCTGCAGTTGCTCAAATAGCAAGGGGAGTTGCCATACAATATTTTCTCCATCTTTATATCAATAAAAAATAGTAGAAAATAACAAGTTGTACATTTATGACCTAATCCAAATAAACAAGCAATGCAGCTTTCATAATAACAAATGGAGAGTATTTTATTGATGTTCTATTCGAAGCCTATAATATATATTAAGAAGGTTTTGTGATATATAGAATTTCATTTACATGCATACATCTAAGAGAACTGAAATTCGGTAGTGCTCAGTGAAACATATCTGTACAAGACCAACTGGACCCAACCATGGAATTAGATAAAACTGAACCTAAGAAAGTAGCTATCTAGGATTGCAATAATATAAACTCACCAGAGGTTTTGCCAGATTCTTCCCTTGGCTCTTTCAATCGGGTCCAAACTTCATTTATCTTCAACTCCATTGCATTCTTCAAAGATTCATCTATGTGTTGTGATCCGTGGGTCGATGAAGAATAACAATCAACACTCAAACAATTTACGTAATTTTATTGTTTGAAACTTAATCCTATTGTAACTCCTATAATTGCTATTTTATTAAACTTCCTAAAATAGTGTATCTTTAACTTGGTTGCTATATACTGTTGGGACATAATTTATCCATTTGAAACTTATGTTATGTTTCTAAACAATGGCTGTAATTTAAATAATATTATGCGAAGCATCAACTGTTATAATTTGCTTGTTGATTTTGATCTATTTTGTCTACTTTCCAATTCCAAAGATTGAAATATGATTTGATAACTTATGATAAATTTGAAATTTAACATCTCAAACTTGTAATTTGTCATTGACAACATGACATAGTGTGGAATTCATTTAGATTTTAGCTATAATTCACATCGTTAAATTACTCATTTCGATTTATTTGTTACAAAATTGCATTATGTTATTTGAATAATCATTTGTGGTAATGTTTTGTGATAAAGGTGGCATTTAATAATTATACACTAATTTCTTAGTATTATTATTAAAAATTTATTGGAGGAAACCAATCAAAATAATAACTCGCTTCCAAATTTTGTCACCACATGTAATTAGGGGCGAATCTAGTATAGGGCCAATCGAGATACGTGCTCCCCCTGAAATTCTGTAAAAATTTATTAAGTTTTATGGTGTTAGTATGTATATTCACAATATGTGGAAATGTATTGATGGTTGGAGGCGTGTATATTCTTCAACCAGTTCTAGGGTTTGAATCCCTATAAACACATTTATGTTTTTACCCTTTTTCATAACATTTCCTTCGAATCCCTATAAACACATTTATGTTTTTACCCTTTCACACGTTTTTATAACATTTGTTTTTCAACCCTTCCTTTTTTTATACACATTTACTTTTTACATTTTATATACATTTGTTGTTCAACCTCTCTTTTACACATTTACTTTTTTATATATTTTATTACAGATTACTTATCAATCGGATAAACCTTCAAACTTTACATATTTTGACTTTATAAAAGTTATATCCTATCACTAACTATGAAAAAAAATCCTAAAAGCTTAATATACATCCATCAATCAATTCTAAAATCTTATTGCATTAAAATTATCCATTTATTATCATGATTCAACACACACATATATATATATATATATATATATATATTTTACTTTCTACTTTTACATTATTTAGAATCAATAAAAATTAGAAGTTCAAAAAAATTTAGAACATAGTTTATAATTCGTTGTATAAACTTATTGCTAGTCATTACAAATACAATTTTATTTTGCATAAAATTAGACTAAAACTGTTTTCTAATAAATACACATGATTTGTGTCATATTTAAATTAATAATTTTTTTAGTAAATAATAAATTTACATGGTTTATGTTAATTTTTATTTTTATTTATTTTAATGATTTCGTCATGATTTATAGTTACTTTGTTTTAATATTATATATATTTTATTTTATTTAAACTGTATTATGTTATCGAACTTTGCTGTAAAAAAAAATATATATTTAGTATGAATATCGATGCTTATATTACTGTATTCGTGTGTTCTCTAAATAATTTTTTTGGTCTATCACTGCATTTAATCTATATATAATAATGAAATTAAGTTAGATGCCACTTCTCAAAAAAAACACCACTTATGTGTATACCAGTTATATTATATGTTAAATAACCTTAATATATGTATTATGTTAAACAACCATGTCCTTACTTTCATGATATATGTTAAACAACCAACTTTTCTTCCTATAATAAATTCAAAATTGTGAATTACTACTATTTCCCACAAACCTCAAACCTCAGCAGATTGTCAATCCATTTTAAGTTTCAAATATAATTTTGTGTAAATAAAAATAAAAAAAGATAAAAACCAGATAAATTTAAGTAATAATAACATCAAACAACACAAAATCAAGCTGTTTGACACCATTAACCCGTAATCAAGTTCCAGTCCTTAACAAAACTCATTAAACACATAAAAGTTGGCCCTTCTTAAATCCAAGAGAACTCATTATTGCTGACCCTACATCAAAGCTAGCAAACCCGAATCACTAATATATTAAAGTTTAATGATGTTAATTGCATGCTTATCTCAAAAATCATTTTGCGTTGTAATTCTTCAATTAGGTTCCATAAATCCTAAACGGATGTGAAAATTTAAGAGCAGAAATGCGAAAACACCATTTTCGTTTAATTTTTATAATGCTCCATAATTGTTCATTTATCATTATTTTTGCGGGATCCCTGTTGATTTGCTGTGCTACCTTTTTAGCCTCGTAAATATAATCAGGATAGATTGTGAACAGGTACCCCTTATTAGGTAGGTAATAGATCAAAGAAGGGAGGGACTGACCGCCCATACACGTACCTTTGGAAACGTAGAATAAGGAAAATAATCATGCGGGCTGCAAACATGTTCTGATGCTTTTCGACAGATAGCCCTCAGCATCAATTGTGGTCCAAGGGGTAGAGAAGAACCCCAGAGGGCAGATAAATAATTCAACCTCTTCTTCATGCAGCCATAACATATATAACCATAAGATAATATTAATTGGATGATGAGTCGAGAGGGAACCGGATGATGAATATGTGTCGCTGTTCGCTTACTTTTTTGACTGCTACTGGAGTTGATAAGAGGTTGTGCTCGAAAGGTAGGGGCTTGAGCATATACAGCCGGCTGCGCTCACAAGGTGAAACCTGAGCATTTACAGCAAGTTGCGCTCACAAGGCCGATACCAGAGCATTTACAGCATAATGAATTGGACCTCTCCAGCTGCGCTCACAAGGTCGAAACCTGAGCATTTACAGCGAGAGTTGTGGAGGTTGGGACTTCGGTTGCGCTCACAAGATCAAAGCCTAAGCATTTACAGCATAATGAAATGGACCTCTCCAGCTGCACTCACAAGGTCGAAACCTGAGCATTTACAGCGAGAGTTGTGGAGGTTGGGACCTCGGCTGCGTTCACAAGGTCAAAGCCTGAGCATTTATAGCAAAATGAAATGAACCTCTCCAGCTGCGCTTACAAGGTCGGAACCTGAGCATTTATAGCGAGAGTTGTGGCTGAGCACCGTGATGATCAAGTTTCCCATTTTCGTTCGCGCGCGAATGCGTGGAGGGGGAGGCCAATCAGCGAGCGGTGATTAGGTGCGCAGGAAACGAATGTTTGAGCTTTATGATGACGCTTTGCCTTTCAGGGTAGGGTACCTCACACACAAGAAAACATATGAGCATTTTGTGTCGGTGATATTTCATAATAATTGATGAGTAGTTTTCATTATATCTGTACATGCTTTGCTTTACACAGACAACAAGATAATGATGAAAATACAATGGTCAGGTGTAATAGGGTCTTAGATGAATAGCATTTCATGCTCTTGAAAGCATCGCCCTGCTCATGTCTGCTAGGTGATAGACCCCATTCTTCAAGTCTTCATGGATCATGTATGGCTCTTCCTAGTTGGGTCCCAACACTCATTCACTGGTTTTGCGAGCGCTAGGCAGGACTTCTCGTAGTACAAGAATATGGTGGTCATCTTATATATATATATATTATTATATATAATGACCATCATATTCTTATTTGAGAAAAATATAATATTATGAAATTTTTGTTTAAAAATAATGAAAAAAGAAATTATAATGTGATTTCTTATTATGGATAGTTTAAAATTCATTAACATTAATAAAAATAAAAAGTAAATTATAGATACATAATATGTTTACAATAATATTTTTAAGAATGATTTTTTTTTTTTTTTTTTTATGGAGTATAAAATATTGTTAATCAAAGACATTTTTATAACTAGTAATTAATTCATTTTGATTTCAAAGTAAAGTAAATAGCTCAATATAAATACTGTTGATTTTAATTCTGATTCTTGTTATTGAAATAAACAACTTATTCTAGGGGTGGGCATCTCCAACCCAACCCGACAAACCCAACCCAACCCGACTATTTTTTATTGGGTTGGGTTGGGTTAATTCTTAAAAAAAATAAGATGAGTTGGGTTGGGTTGGGTTGAAAATTAAATTGGGTTGGGTTGGGTCGAAAATTTTTCGACCCAACCCAACCCGAACCCGACAAACGTCTATCCCTAATTCTAAATCTAAAATTTTCTCCTCTTTCTAAAAGAACACTTGTTAGGGATGATGATTAAAGATAACTTTTATGATGAAATAAATATTTTATTTATAATTATTAAATATTTATTTATACTTATTTTATTTGTAATCAAATTGCTAAAACTATAAGAGTTATAGATTAGACCTTTTGTACTTTTATGACAAATTAAATTCAATTCGATCAACCTAACCCAACCTGACTAGTACTGGGTTGGATTAGGTTAGATTGAAGAATTTATTGATTTGTTTATTATGATAATGTTAAATGTGTAATGTTATATATTATTAATATTTTGTTCTTCTATTTATATAGAGATTGGAGTGAGCATACCATTGGATCCATAAAAAATAATGTGAATTGATTATTTTTCATGCTATTAAGATAATTATTTTAAATAAAAACTTTATATTTTACTTACATATGTTTGTTCTTTTATGATTTGCAAAAGTTGAAAACATGTTAGTTAGTTATATTTTGGGTTGATTTACATGTTTTGTTTGATGTTAGATGTGGCATGCAGTTGATACTTTGGAAGCTACCAATTTGACGTAATTTTTTATGGTTTTTTACGCTTGTGAGGACTTTAATAAGCAAACAAGTTGTGTTGACAGACTCTATTAGGATTATTGTCTTAATTTTTATTTTGTTATTTTTGTACCTTTTTGTGGTGAATTAATTTTTTTTTTCTTTTTTAATTATGTAGTGGCTTAAATTTTTATTTGTATTAAATCTATTATGTAATCAACGAGAATGTTTTACATTTGAACGAGTTGATTAATATGAATGTTTTGTATTTCAACAAGATACCAACCCGATCAACTTAACCTAACCCAACCCGACAATTATTGGGTTGGGTTGGGTTGGGTTAAAGAATTAATTGGGTTGGGTTGGGTTGGGTTGAAAACTTTTCAACCCAACCCACATTGGGTTGAAGGATTTTCAACCCAACCCAACCCGAACCCAAAAACGCCCACCCCTAACTTATTCTAATTTCGATACATAATTTCGATTCCAAGTCATTCTGATTCCAAATCATTCTGATTCTCATTTTGATTCTTACAATTGAAGTAAATGCATTAATATTGTTGTACAATATATTGGTAACATCTTTCTAATTGTAAGAAGATAGAATCATTTCACATAGGATATTGGCTTATAGAATCATTTCACATGGGATATTGGCTTGTACTCCCGATAAATCTCAATTGATGTGAAAACGTTTCAAACAGAGTCCGAAAGATCAGCTTTAGAGGGATCCAACACCGCTAATGACACTAGAAACAAAAGCTGGAGATCCACTAGCGTGTGCTCTTAGAAGGCAGTAGGCTTAATTTGGAGCAGAAAATGATTAACATATCATGTAGATGAAATGTTGTGCGAACTTAAAAGGGGTAAAAAATGATTGAACTTTCATTTGGGCTAAAACCAAATACCAATTTTTTTGGGTCAAAAATGAACTTCCATTATTAGAACATTTTAAATAAATTTGACATACATGTTTGTGCACAGATGTTACTGTTTATGAACGCATATATTATCGATTGTGTACACTAGTGCAGAGATACTTTTATTTGACAGGGTAAAAAAACCAAAACAAAACAAAGAACAAAACACGTATTATTGCTTGTGTACACATATTATTGTTGATGTACGTTGATGTAGACATATAAATCTATAGTATATATCCTTTTTTCCTTAAAAACAATAACGTAGAGTTACTATTTTGTCTATACAGATCTTCTTTACTTTTTTTTTTTTTTTTTTTGAAAAATTTCCTCTATACTTTAAACATAATAAATACATTCTTTTGAATTTGATATGTTACTGCAGTGACGGCAACTTGCCTCGTCTTTGTTTGTCATGCAAGGATTAGGTTTGACTCACGTAGCTACAAAATATGACAAAATTTTTCCTCCATCTTGTGGGCTACTTCTCCCTTGTTTGAGAGATTTCGTCTTGCTTTTGAGAGTTTTAGTTGCGGACTATGCCTTAAAACCCTAATCAAGAGAGTCCAATAATATTAAATATACTTGTAATATGTACGTGTAATAGGTTAAAAACGAAAAAAACCCCTCTTTTCTTTTATCAAGAATTTTTATAATTTTTGACTTTCTACATGCAGCAAATTAAAACTAAAATTTTTATCAAAAACCTAATTTAACCATAAAATAAATTAAAACTAAAACATGAACTGTGTATTGAACACAGCTGGAATGTTTATACACCAAACTCATCAAATGAAAAGGTATTTAGATGGTACAACTTAATAGAGTTTTATTTTAATAGATTATATATTGAATATATTACTAATTTTGTTTTTTAGTACTTCACGGTCTTCACCAAACTAGTAATCGCACCCTACACAATGAAAATAATAAGGTTAACAAAATTAATTCTTTATATTAATCTTCACTTGTTTTGAAATCTACTTTAATTTATTAATATTTTCTTGAAATGATTAAAGGTGAAGGAAGCGAATGTTTCGGTTGAACATACAATAAAATTTAAAAACTTTGTTGTACCGAATATCAATCCCACGTTCTTTCTCTTTCCATCTCCCATTTTCTCTGCGTGTAGTTGAGTTGGTGTCTAGTTTATGGTTGTTGTTTGGATGTATAGGGGTTGGGTGTTATGGATATGGTTGTATTGGGTAGTGTTCGGTGATTTTATGGTAGGCTGCGATAGTGTTGGTTTGATGGCAGCGTCAATTTGCAGAAGACAGTGTTGGTTTGATGCCATCAGTCTTGACTGATGAATGACAACGATGTTGGTTTGGAGACGGGGATGGGTAATAAACAGCTATGATCCATTTTTATAATTTTTTATTTTTTATTTTAATTATATTTTAAAATGGAATCTCCACCGTCCATCAAGATTGATGGATGGTGGAGGTGGCAGCGGGATCTCCATCCCTAATTTAATAAATTTAATTTGATGATGAGACCGTGGACGGTGGGTGATGGTCGATCTGGTAATGAATAGTACATGATGAAATTGCGATGAATGATAGGTGATGATGGATGTTGTGATGTAAGGGTAATTTGATAATTAAATAATTTATTATTACTTTTTAATTTTTAATATATTAATATTATTTTTAATATGAAAAAATTTTAATTTAGTTCATCATATTTGATAAATTATTACCTTTTTACTAACATTTGCATTTCGAATTCTCGTCATCCCTAACATTTTGAATATATATCAATTTAATCATTCTGTTAGTCAACATTAAAAGATTAATTTGGTCATTTTAACTTAAATATATTTATATAATTTTAATATATATATTTAATATAATATATGTTTTTAATTTAATATATAAAAAAAATTTTAAGTTAAAAAAAAAAAAAGATCTCCGTGGGAGACCAGAAAACTAGTCTCCATCGTCGAATTCTCCGGCCTGATCTCCGAGCTGGAGACCAACTACTGGAGACCTTGGTCTCCGTTGCTGGAGACCAACTACTGGAGACCGGTTGGTCTTCAGCTCGCTAGAGACTAGTTAGTCTCCAACGACTAGAGACCAATATCTCTATCGTCAGAGATCAGATCTGGTCTCCAACGATGGAGATCTGATGTTCTCCACCGTTGAAGACTAGTCTTTGACCGTGAAGATTGATTGGAGATGGCGTTGCCATCTCAAATTTTTTTTTTTTAATTTACATTTTTTTTTTTAAGATTTGGAAGATGTTTTGTTTGATGTAAGATGTTTAGATGATGTTGATTTGATGAAAATAATGGAGATGATGATTTTAATGAATATAGAAGATGAAATTGAAGATGAGGAAGATGAAGAAGAATTTTTTTTTATTATTTTATATTAAAAATATTATTTTTTAATTGAAATATTTATTAACAAAAAATTGAATTAAAAAAATTGATTCAATGATGTGTTATAATTTGATTGGAAAGTGATCGATGACAATTTTGTAATAATAGAAATGATTATTTTACAATTATCAGTTTTTAAAAGGGTAATTACGTCATTTTAACTATTTTAAATTATATCAAGGATAAATTCATCTTTTTGTCTCATTTGTCACGTTTGACGTCACGTTTGACTGTTAGTTTTTTTGTTAGAGAGACTAAATTGATGTACTTTCGAAATGTTAAGGATGACGGAAATTCAAAATATAAATATTAGTAAAAAAGTAATATTTTGTCAAATGTTAGGGACTACATTAAAATTTTCTCTTTTAATATTTGGAAATTCAATATAATATTTTTAACCATCAGTTTTTATCTTTTCATGATTTTGTCACAAAAATCGCTTAACTTTTTGATGAAAATCGGTTTTGGACTGATGGCTGAAGGTTTTTGACTAATATTTTAAAAATTTGGGATTCAATAACATTATATTTTATTTAAGGGGATTTTTCAGCTTTTTTCCCTTTTAAAAAACTGCCAAGTTGCAGCTGGCTAGTTGTTGATAGTTTTGGAAACTGTCAAGCCGTCTGTTACAGTGGTTTTTTTTTTTAAATTATCTAGACCACTTGATTGTTTTTTAAGCACCGTTAAAATTTTTTGAAATTTAAATTCATCCCATTTAATTGTCTAATTGTTTAGGTTAATTCAACTACTATTATTTTCTTTAAAGATTTTACTACCTTACTAGTTGGATGACTTTATCTATCAATAGCAACTAATAGGGATTATTCAACAATCACCTTTATAACATATCTAAGAGTGGTTAAATTAAATTGATGACAATTAAATAAATTCTAGCTATTTATTTATGTTACATATGCTTCGTCACATAATAAAAGACTGCAGCACTAAAAAATTTGCATAAGTGATCATAGTTCCAGCAACTTGTTGGGTTGACCTTTAAGTTCTCAACTTCAGTTGTCAAAGAATGGATCTTTTCTTGAATTATAACAGGGGTTTCTTTAATGACTTGTGGAGCTTTTTCAATGGCTTTTCGAGCTGCCTCTCGTTCTTTGATAACCAAAGAGTTAGTTTCCTCCAGCCGTGATTGCATGGCATGCAATGCTTCCCGCAACTTAACAATTTCTTTGGCCTTTGCTTCCTCAAGATCAGTCAGCATTTCAGAACAATGTAAGACAATATCATCACAAAGGGACTTCTTAGCACCACATCGAAAAACAATAGATACTTTAGGAGCGCTTAAGATATTTATATCGAATATCAATCCTATAATCTTTCTCTTAGTTTCCTCCAATTTCCAAAATTTCTCTGAAGTACTGTCACAATCCTTAATTCAAAAATTGTCATAGTGTATTTTCTCTCATGCACTATTTTATTTTAAATGGAGGGCGAGTGTAATGAATTATATATCTTAATACAACAAAAGTATAAAATATTGCAAAATAACTTCAACAAAAAGGAAAAAAAATCCTTTAATTGTACTCCTTTTACTAGAAAAAAAATGAATATACTTGTATACACACCTGCCTTTGCTTTGTATAGGAACTTATGAGTTCATTTTTTATTTGCAATCATGTTTTGGCGATGATCTGTGGAAGGTGAGAAGCAAGCTAAAGCTGTGACATTTGCCAAATAAGTACCACAATGCACTGTTACTATGAAGAATAAAGTATTGTTGACAGTTGTTTTTGAAATTTTTAAAAACTGTCAAGTTTGCAGCCTGATGTTGATAGTTTTGAAACTCTCAAGCCATCTACAACAGTTATTTATTTATTTTTAAATTTAAATTATCTGGAGCGCTTGATTGTTTTTAACAACCGTCAAAATTTTTGAATTTTTATTTAAAAAAATTGAAATTTAAAATTAATCCGATTTAATTGTTCCATTATTCAGGTTAATTCAACTACTATTATTTTTTTTTTAAGGATTTGACTACATTAACTTTATTCATTAATAATAATTTTAAGATATTTTTCAATAATTATCCTTATAATATATACTATACATTCACAATTATCTTATTGTTTGTGAGAGAGACAGAGAATTAAAGTTATGTTACACTTTCAAGATTAAAAGTCCCAAACTAGTCAAAAGAGAATCCAAATCTCTTTTCTCTTCTACCTAAAGGACCATATTTATATTGTTAGAGTTCCTTATACAAATAGAATTTCAGATTATGGGAATGTTTATGATTCCTTTCTGATTTTGCATCAAATTGCATTAAACAAGGAATATTTGAGTTGAATTTCACTTTTTGGATATTTCCTGCTTTGATGAAGAACTCTTTTACTTTGAGGATCCTATTGCGATATGATATAATGCACGCTTCTGTCATTCAAACTGTCTTTGAAAGGCACGAGCTTCTTTACATTTGAGCTGTTTGTTGGTCACTTTTTGGTTGCTCGCTATTTAAAGTGATGAGCCTTAAGTATCAATGTGCCACTACAACAAAATAGACTATCCATACTGGAACATTTATGTCGGGCACTAAAAGCCTATTATGGATACCATTATTTAATAAAAAAAATAATTATATGGAATTATCCATACAGAGCATAAAAAGTTTGGTATGGATAAAATTTTTTTATTATTAAAAAAAAAAAATTAAAGTCTATTATCCATATTGAGCATTAATGCTCAAATATGGATAATATTTATTTTATTTTTTAAAAGTTTAAATTTGATTATCCATATCGAACATTAATGGTTCGGTATGGATAATTATAATTATTATTTTTTAATTTTAAAAAATTCTTTTTAATATCTATATTGAGTCATAATGAGCATAGTATGGATAACAATTGATCTATATCGGGCATATTATGGCCCAGTGTGGATAATACATTAAAAAAAAAAAAATTGATTATTCATATTGGGTGCATGACCTACCCGATATAGATAATCTGGGTTATACGGGTCAGCTCCTTTCCCTCCCTATTCATTTCTCCATTTTCTATCTCTCTTTATTTCTTTTTCTTATATCATCTTTTTCCCAAACCTTAGTTGCGCCCACCTCTACCCCCCATTCCCTCCCAATTTCGCCACGTCGTTCGTTATAGGCAGCCGTTGTTATCGATCCGTAGTCATTTAGTCTTCTCTCCCTTTTTCTTTTTTTTTTTTCTCTATTCTTCTACTCATTTTCTTTTTATTCTTCTTCTGCCCTTCTTTTTCTCATTTTCTTTTTCTTTGTCTCTTCTTCTTCTTCTTCTTCTTTTTTCGTCCACATGACGACCAGACTTATTCCAGTCATATGACGACCGACATTGCAATCCAACCGTCATTTTTTTCTTTTCGTTTTTTCACTTCTTTTCTTTTCTTGCAGCCATCGTCAAGTACTGTCGTTGTCCGGTGCCATAGTATTCACCGATCTATTTTTCTTTCGCAGTTGGTACCGCCATCTTTGTCGATCTACTCATCTTCCACTGTTTTCTTTGCCAACAAAGTATAAAGTTTATGATTTTATGCTTTCTGATGTTCCAATTTATGATTGTGTTATATGAATTTTACTAAATATTGTATATATATATATATGAAAAAATCTTTTTAGATCTATGCTAAAATTTGATTAATGGTTTTTTGATTTATATTGTTGCTTTTATTGTAATGTTAAATTATATATATTTTAATTTATTTTTTTGAAATTAAATTGTTTTCTATACCGAGCATAAGTCCGATATGAATAAAAGTAACCATACTAGGCAACTCAGTATAGATAACTACCAATTTCGATGGAGCTTGAAATGAGTATGATTATCCATATCGGGTTGGTACCCGGTATGGATATGGTTACAAGTCATGGGTCGACCTGTAACCTGTACCTATCCATACCGCGTATCACCCGATATGGATACTGTCGATATTCATATCAGCAGTATCCACGCTAGACCGTTTGCTCGATATAGATAGTTAACTATACTGGGGATTGTCTAGTATGTGATTGACCTGTTTTATTATAGTGCTGACGTGACATGCTAATGTGGATCCCAGTAATGTTGTCACTCTTTGGGCTTATGAGCTTTTTAATCTTTTATTAGGCTCAAGGTTTAGGTGCAATTTTCAGACACAATAATTTTTTTTTTTCAAGTCTACCCTCCCAAAAATAATATATTTCAAAGTTTATACTAATTTTGTATTATATGATTTCCAATTTTCCCCTCCAGTACTTATAAAAAAATCTTAAGAAAAAAAACCTTAACATGTCTCATTCAAATATTCTTATCATTGTACTATTGTATTTTAATTTATATTTTCTAGTTGCTTTATAATTCAATTAAGAGGTAATTTCATTTTTACTTAAATATATGACTATCATTAATTATGCTATGGTTTTTAATAATACTTTAATTATGAATAATATATACATAAAAGTGTCTTAAATTTTGTTAAATTATTTGTTTTTAATTGTTTGTATCATCTTAAATAAAGTATAACAAGTAATAGTAAGAAAAGATATAAATATCAAATTGTTAGTTTTTAGATAATTTTAATTTTTTTTAAAAAAAGTTTGATTGATTATGAGATAAGGGAAAAGAAACATATATATTATACAAATTTTAAGTTTTAGTTACTATTCAATTAATCTATAGTAAATTTCAGTACTGTTTAGTTCCCATGAAAAAAAACTGGAAAAGAAATCTACATCAGATCATGTTACCTAAGTTAAATAGAATTCTTAACATTTAATTCTTTAAGTTTTTAAAAGAAAAAATAAGTGATTTTGTTGATAAAGGATAAGAATATCGTCTTTCTAAAACTCCTAAATCCCAAAGATTTATAAACACGTTAAATGTACTTCTTTTGTCTTTCCATCTGAAAAAGAAAAACAAAAATTTCTTTCATCTGCCATCAAGGAAACGAATAATATTAATATCTGTCTCACTATCATCTTTAGCAAAGGTTTATTGTGATTTCGAGAAAAGTTTTCAAGGTTTGTCATGATACTTCACTGTTATTTATTTATCATAGTTTTAATACTTGGAGATTTTTGATTTCTTGATTTAGGTTGTGAGAACCATAGACATCTGTTAGAATTGGATTTTAGTTTTTCTACTTAGACTGACTAGTGCCTAGTTTGAAATTTATTAGTTTTCCACATATTAAATTGTGGTTGAACATTTGTCTTAATCTTAAAAAGTCACAGATTTAAAATATATCCCACAACATAAAACACGAGATGTGTTCTCTAAATTTAATCCCCTCGTCCGCTATTTAAAAAAAAAAAATTGTGATACTTTCATTTGACATTACATTATCAAAAATAGACTTCCTGCACTTTGTTGGATCGAAATTCTCACTAAAACAAAAATAAAACTTTTACAACACTCAAAACACCTCACAATATAAAGCTTTGCTTTGTTTCTCACACACTCACTAGAAGCTTTGCTTCTCTTCTTATGTTTTCTTCTTCTTTGTGATGATTAAACCTCATGCAAGAGGGGCTATATATAGTGCTAGAAAATTAATCTAAACCATTCAAATTAACAAATACAAATAAATCCTAACCACACAATTTCACCAACCAAACAAATACTTTTAAATTGCATTATTGACTCACCTAACCTTACACCTAACCTTAAAAGGTTCTTCTTGATGGACTTGGGCTTGGTAATGGGTTTGCTCAAAACAAGTTTATATTTTCAACACCCCCTCTTAAACTTGTTTTACCATGCCAAGCAAACTTCTTAATCTCACAAAATCTTCAAACTTTAGTGGTTTGGTGAAAATATCTGCGATCTGATCCTTTGACCTTACGTATTCCATTTGCACATTTCCTTTTGCTATGCATTCTCGTATGAAGTGATAACGAGTATCGATATGTTTGCTTCTGTCATGGAACACCGGATTCTTTGCTAAGGCGATGACTGACTTATTGTCTACACAAATCTCAGTTGGTTCTTCTTGTGGCAAGCTTAATTCCTTCAATAAATTTCTGAGCCAAATTGCATGACAAACACACGAAGTAGCAGCTACGTATTCGGCTTCACAGGTGGATAGTGTGACAATGGGTTGCTTCCTTGACATCCATATGAAAGCTGTGTTTCCCATGAAGAATGCAAACCCACTGGTGCTCTTTCTATCATCTGTATCTCCACCCCAATCGCTATCGCTATATCCAACAAGTTTGAAGTCATTTGAAATTGAATAGAACAAGCCAAAGTCAATTGTACCTTTGATATAGCGAAGGATTCTCTTAGCTGCCTTGAAATGGGTAGTTATTGGATTCTCCATATAACGACTCACCAGTCCAACTGCATAAAGGATGTCAGGTCTTGTACAAGTCAAGTACCTCAAACTTCCAACCAAACTCTTAAAGAGTGTTGGATCCACCTTTTCTGCTTCATCATGCTTAGACAGTTTGACTCCACATTCCACCGGTGTGCTTATTGGATTGCAATCATCCAACTTGAATTTCTTAAGTATCTCACTTGCATAGCTTTCTTGGGAGATAAAGATGTCATCTTCATTTTGCTTGACTTCGATACCAAGGTAGTATGCCATCAATCCGATGTCGGTCATCTCGAATTCCTTGGCCATTGCTTTCTTGAATTCTTCAAAAAAACTTGGATTATTACCGGTGAAGATTAAATCATCCACATACAAACATATAATCAAAACATCTCCATCTTTGAATTTGATGTAGAGAGCATGTTCATGAGGACATTTGGTGAAGCCATTCTCTTTGAAGTATTTGTCAATCCAATTGTTCCATGCCCTTGGTGCTTGCTTCAACCCGTAAAGAGCTTTCTTTAGTTTTAGAACTTTGTCTTCGTGGCCTTTGACTTCATAGCCTGATGGTTGCTGAATGTAGACTTCTTCTTCAAGGACTCCATTTAGGAAGGCGGATTTTACATCCATCTGATGAATCTTCCACTTATTCTGAGCTGCCAAAGAAATTATTAGTCTTATAGTTTCTAATCGAGCAACAGGAGCAAATACCTCATCATAGTCAATTCCAGCTTTTTGACTATAGCCTTTTGCAACAAGTCTTGCCTTGTGTTTTTCTATCTCTCCCTTAGCATTTCTTTTTATCTTGTACACCCATTTGACACCAATTGCTTTGTGTCCTTTTGGAAGTATAACGAGCTTCCAAGTATCATTCTTTTCAATGGACTTGATTTCTTCATTCATTGCATCTTTCCACTTCTTATTTTGTACAGCTTCTTCAAAGCTCACTGGTTCGGAATCAGCAAAGAGATAGAAAAGTGTGAGATTATCAGGTTGTTCAG
Organism: Dimocarpus longan; assembly: GCA_022984855.1. Taxonomy (NCBI): domain Eukaryota; kingdom Viridiplantae; phylum Streptophyta; class Magnoliopsida; order Sapindales; family Sapindaceae; genus Dimocarpus; species Dimocarpus longan. Next base: position 7,319,650 of record CM041015.1, on the reverse strand, counting down.
TTACCTCATAAAGAATTTGTAGGTTTCTTGTACGCTCCACATCTCTTTCATTCAGAAATGATGGTGGTGAGTTTCCATTATCTGTTGAGGCTGGTGATGTTGATGATGTAGTGGGTTCTTGTTCTGCTTGCTCCATTCTTGGTTGCTCCTCCTTCTCTTATTCAAAGTAGGGAAGGAAACTGTAATCTTCATCATGTGTTTTCCAATTCCATGTGCTTTCTTCATCAAATACAACATCACGGCTGATGATAGTCCTTCCATTGTTTGGATTATACATCTTGTAGCCTTTAGAATAATTATCGTACCCAATGAAGATGAACTTCTCACTTTTGTCATCAAGCTTACTTCTTCTCTCGTCTGGTACATGTACATGAGCTATGCTTCCAAAAACTCTCAGGTGGGAAATACCTGGCTTCCTTCCATTCCATGCTTCTTGTGGTGTCTTTCCCAACACACTTCTTGTTGGAGATCGATTTGATAGGTATACTGCGCAAGCTACAGCTTCCGCCCAAAAATCCTTCGGTAATCTTTTGCTTTTCAGCATACTTCGTGCCATATTGAGAATTGTTTTGTTCTTTCTTTCTGTAACACCGTTTTGCTGAGGGGATCTCGGAACGGTTAGAGGACGTCAGATTCCATTTGCTTCGCAAAACTCTCGGAACTCTTTTGAGGTGAACTCTCCTCCTCGATCAGATTTCATTGCTTTTATCTGGTAGCCACTTTCTTTCTCCACAGCAGTTTTAAATTTCTTGAATACTTCAAAGACTTCTGATTTCTGTTTCAAGAAATATACCCATGTTTTTCTTGAAAAATCATCAATGAAGAGAAGGAAATAATTACTGTTACCGAGAGAGCTTGGCTTGATTGGACCGCACACATCAGTATGGATGAGCTCGAGTGGTTTCTTGGCTCTTGATTCTGACTGTTTTGGGAAACCTTTTCTGAATTGCTTCCCAAGTAGACACCCTTCACAAAGTTGGTCAGGATGATTAATACGAGGTAGTCCTCTCACCATTTCCTTCTTAGACAACATTTCCAATCCTCCAAAGTTGAGATGCCCAAATCGAAGATGCCATAACCATGATGCATCTTTATAACAAGCTTTCAAATACTTTGCAACATCATTTTGAATGTTCAACGAAAACATTCTATTCTTTGACATTTTCACCTTAGAATTAAATTTCCTATGTTATCCCTTATAAAAAGACTACAATCTTTCATGTGAATATCATAGCTTTTTTCTAAAAGTTGACCTAAACTCAAGATGTTGCTTGTCATGTTGAGCACATAATAAACATTTGAAATCAATTGGTGACTACCATCTTTAGCACGAATAAGAATGTTACATTTTCCTTTCACTGGAATTTTAGAACTATCTCCAAATGAGACATTTCCAGTCACAGATTCGTTGAGCTCTATGAACATGTTTTTCCTTCCACACATGTGGTTGCTCGCACCAGTGTCGAGATACCAAGTATTCTCTTGGTCACCATCATTGCCTCTATGTGCTAATAACAGAATTTCTCTCTCCTCTGCTTTTGCTTCCACAAAATTAGTCTTTTCTTCAACCTTGTTATTTGGAGTTCTACATTCTGAAGCATAATGTCCAAACTTCTGACAATTATAACACTGAACTTGAGATTTTTCGTACCTCGTGTTCGAATTGGCTCTCCCACGACCTCTTGTTGAATTTTCTCCTCTCTCATAGCTATTGTTGGAATTGTTGTTGTTATAATTCCAACCTCGTCCACGACCACGACCTGTACCTCATCCTCGGCTTCTTCCTCTGCCTCGACCACGTTGGTATCTCTCGTGGCTTTGGATTTCTTCATTCTCTTTGAGTTGGGACTTGAGGAGTTGTTCATTGATACCTTGCTTCCTTTTATGCTTTTCTTCGTAAGTTTGCAACGATCCTTGAAGTTGCTCAATTGTCATGGTTGTCAGATCTTTAGTCTCTTCTATCGTCACAACGATATATTCAAATTTGGAATCCAACGAGCGGAGTATCTTCTCCATTATTCTGGTATCTTCCAGTGTCTCACCGTTTCTTTTTAATTGATTAGAAACAGTTAACACTCTTGTGAAGTAGTCAGAAATAGATTCAGATGCTTTCATATGTAATGATTCAAACTCACCTCTTAAAATCTGAAGACGAACTTTCTTCACTTGTTCAGATCCTTTGCAAGAGGTTTGTAGCTTATTCCACGCTTCTTTAGCGGACTTTGCACTTGAAATTTTCTCAAAGCCATCATCATCTAATGTTTGATAGATGAGATAGAGAGCCTTTTTATCTCTCTTCCTTGAGTCTTTTAAACTATCCTTTTGAGTTTGGGATAGTGTCGACTCATCTTCTGATTCGGTGTAGCCCTTTTCTACGACCTCCCAGACATCGTGTGCTCCAAGAAGTGCTTTCATTTTGATACTCCAATTATCATAGTTGTCGTTTTTGAGTGTTGGAACTTGAAAGGATACCATACCATTAGCCATACCTTTTAATATGTTTAGAATTTCGAAATTCTGATTGCACGGATGGATTCAGAACGTCGAGAAACTTCAACCGGAACTTGAACCAAAAAATCAACTTTTGGTCAACGGTCAAAGTCAACGATCAACTCGGTCAACGGTCAAAGTCAACGGGACCTGTTTGGCTTTTGTCAGCAGCGGCTCGGCTCGATCTGGCTCGACTCGGCTCGGCTCAGTCTGTTAACCTGGTTCAACTCGTTTGAGTTGACTCAGTTTTCTGCAGAGATTTTCGACGGCGCGTGCGGGCACGTGGAACCTCCGATTGGGATGATTTTTGGGGCGTTGTGCTCCTCTCGTCGAGAGCTTCGATTTGGTATATTATAAGACACTTAACCTCGCTCTGATACCACTTTGTTGGATCGAAATTCTCACTAAAACAAAAATAAAACTTTTACAACACTCAAAACACCTCACAATACAAAGCTTTGCTTTGTTTCTCACACACTCACTAGAAGTTTTGCTTCTCTTCTTATGTTTTCTTCTTCTTTGTGATGATTAAACCTCATGCAAGAGGGGCTATATATAGTGCTAGAAAATTAATCTAAACCATTCAAATTAACAAATACAAATAAATCCTAACCACACAATTTCACCAACCAAACAAATACTTTTAAATTGCATTATTGACTCACCTAACCTTACACCTAACCTTAGAAGGTTCTTCTTGATGGACTTGGGCTTGGTAATGAGTTTGCTCAAAACAAGTTTATATTTTCAACACACTTTCTATAGAAATTAGTTTTACACAAAACAAGAAAAGTCTAGGTTCTTTTTATTTTTTATTTTTTTTATTTTTTAAATGAATTTTTAAGATTGAAACAATGGTGCTGGAAATTTATAATGTTTAAACACAATTTTATTTCATAAAACTGTTTAATTATGTTTTACTACTCCAAAAATTCTTAAATTTTAAACCAATATTAAGAAATCTGTAAATAATGATTCAAAAAATTAATAATTTTTAGTGTTGTAGTTTGAAAGTTACAAAATTTTTAAACAGTGTGTTATAATTTGTCCAACACCAAATAGAATACAAAAACCCAAAATACAAAATTCTTTAAAAATATGTACTAGTATACTTTTTGATGTGAAAATTTTATATTTGAATAATACCTATATCATTTTAGTATTGGAAATATTTGTGTTAATTGGAGGTCTATAGAAAGTTCTAAAATTTCTAGATTATAGAGTATTCTGGATTGTGCATCCGCAAAAGATTGTGTTAAGGTCTTTTGAATTAAAATGCACAAAATGCTGAAATTTTGTGAATTATTAGATTTATGTGCAAAGTGATTTTTGGAAAACTTTATAATTTTTTAGCTTGTAAAAAATTTATTAAAAATCATAAATTTAATGCTACTCATTTTTTGAAACAACAGTGGTTATATTTAGTTTTGAGTTTTTGGCTTGGGGAACGTTTCGATAACCCTATTTTCGGTTATAAGGCATCCTTTTGAGTTCAATTTGTGTCTGGTTGTGTTATTTAGGTTAAAGTTGGATCATTTACTTTATGAACAGTTGTTTCTTTTAGATTGTCGAAAGGTAATTACACTAGACTACTTAATTTTTGACACTAAAATCAACATTATACAAAGCATAGACTTCTTAATGATGATAAATTTTATGGAGTTTATCTTTAGTACTTAAATCTTGCAATAATCCAAATCTTAAAAAAAATAAAAAATAAATAATTGCTAATAGCCTAGAATTGCTTAGTATTGAAATGTGATTAAGAAAACTTTCAGTGGTTTCCTACTTCAGAATAACATTTGGTTCTTTTGGCTATGAAGAGACTCATACTCGTATGGAACATATTTGTAAAATTCCCTAAATGAGCTAACATTTTGTGTTTTATGTTTGATTTGGTTTTTATTTTTCCTTGTGGAGGTCAATTAGAAGGTAAAATTTGCTATGATTGACTAGAAGAATTGCAACTTCATTTATAATTTACTGTGTTGTGAACATGTTTATTTAACTTATGGTCCTATAAAATTGTTTACTTAGCCAATGATATTGTAAAGTTAATTTAGATTTGTACAATGAACGTGAGGATGTTGGTTTAAGTTAATTATTAGTGTGTTATGGATTAATGTTGGAGTATTATACATTTAATGAAGATAAAGATTTTGTTGAAGTGTCGATCGTTTATAGAGCTTTTGCTTGCTGCACACAGTGACATGTGTTCTCTTTTCGTGCCAAGTTGATGCACACAAGCCTTTACGGGCTGCCCAAAATAGACCCAACCAGCAGCTTGTCAACACAAGACCTGATCTCTGCCCACAATGCTTATCACACACATATAACAATCAAGCAAAGACATGTATTTACAGAACCTCCCCCAATCCAAAGATAATTTTATTACTTTAGGAAAACATTACAGCAACTAGCAATTATGATGATTAGACGACTAATCCGTTCACTCTTACATATATACACTGCACTATTGTTGCGTACAACCCTCTGCATACAATCACAATCTGCATTTTTGCTGCCTACAACTATACCATCAAGGCACTATTTATCGATATGCATGCAGTTTTGCACAATAACTGCCCAGCCCATGTTGGCACCAAACAACCCACTATATATTGACACAATTTTTGATGTAGTTGACAACTCCAACTACCTAGGTTAACCGCTCATATATCCCGCTTAGTGTTATGTCAAATAAATGTCACAGGCCTCTGTCATAGTGCTTTATAACTGCTTGGTAGCCACCATGACCCAGCAAAACAGTTTGCCCTTATGTGTTAATCAAATCGTGTCAACTGCCCATGACCATCACCATGTTGCATGCGTGGTCTACCCGACATGTGTCCACCTGTCGGAATAATTCAAGACCTAGTCTTTTGGCACTAAATGTTCCCCTTAAATTCAGTTGCTATTTTTTAGCAGTAGTGCGATAAGAGCTGTCATGTTTAGTTTAAATATTTTTATCAAGTTGTTCAAATTAGATTTATGAACGTGTCCCATGTTCTCATTGAAATATGTCTATTTAAGTAGCTATGTGTTAGTTTCTTGGCGGGGTGGTGAGAAGTAATTTTAATTCAATAAAAATTCTATTTGCTCTTTGTTTTGTGTCCCTACTGTTACAAGTGAGATAGAGTGAGAGTTTTATTTAACATCTAGTATCAGAGCCAGGTTGTTTAAACACAAGTTCTATTGTGATTTGAGAGTGAATATGGCTGCCAACAACAATCTAACATGTCTTCAAAATGTTTCAATTTTCAACGGCACCAATTATCAGTTTTGGTGCACGAAAATGAAGATGTTGCTCAAGTCACATGATTTATGAGAATTGGTCGGAAACGGATTTGCAAAGCTCGCTGACCAAGAGCAAGCCCTAAGATTGACTATGGCACAATGGCATGAATTGAGGGAGAAACTAAAAAAGATGCCAAAGGCCTGTTTATGATCCAACAGGGTTTGGATGATGTGATATTTCCACGAGTTATAAATGTTGCGACTTCAAAGGAAGCATGAGATTTGCTTCATGAATAGTACCAAGGCACGAGTAAGTTGGTGACTATTAAGTTACAGGCTCTTTGTCGAAACTTTGAGAATTTGCAGATGAAGCCAGCAGAGAAGGTACAAGAATTTTTGGCAAAAGTCTCATCCATTGTGAATCAAATTCGTTCTCTTGGAGAAGAACTAAGTGACTAGAAGATTGTTGAAAAGGTGTTAAGATGCCTTATTGCCAAGTTCGACCATGTGGTTGCAGCAATTAAGGAGTCAAAGGACTTATTAGATTATTCACTTGTGGAATTAATGGGTTCACTTCAAGCACATGAGCAACAATTAAACGGAGTAGCATGCATTTCAATCAAAGATTGATATGAAGAAAATTTTAGATGGCCCTAGAAGAGGGAAGAGTAGTAGAGGACGAGGAAATGGTCGGGGAAATTCTAGCCGCAGAAGAGGACAGGGCAAAAATTCTAGTGGAGGTGATCATGTTAATTCTGCATCTTATTCTTATTGTGGTAAATCAAACCATATGGAGAAAGATTGTTGGCATAAAAGTAAGGTTGATTAAGATAAAGCTAGTCTGCAATGTTACAATTGTAAAAAATATGGCCACATTGCTAAAGATCATGATTTAAAAACATAAGGACAAGCTAACTACCACGAGCAAAAGATAGCATGTGAAGATAATTAATTTGTTGCTTGTTTAACTGCTGATGTCGGTGTGTGTGAAGATGCATGGTATTTAGACAGTGGGTGCAACAATCATAGGATAGGGAATATAGATTGCTTTGTCGAAATTGATAAGATTGTAAAGACACAAGTTATAATGGGAAACGACAACCAAATATAGGTTTGTGGCGTAGATGTTATTGCTGTGACATTTAAATTTGGGAGGAAACTTATACGTGATGTGATGTATGTTCTTGGGTTGGCCCAAAATTTGCTTAGTTTGGGTCAGCTACTAAAGAAATGTTATTATGCATTGTTTGATAATGACAAATGCTTGATTTTTGACAAAAGAAGCAGTAGGTTGGTTTATGTAGCAAAGATAACAGCAAACAAAATGTTTCCTATTATGCTTTCACAAGTCACCTTCAATGCTTTCAAGGCTTCAAGTGATGATTTAATGTTGTGGCATATAAGGTAAGAACATCTCAATTTTATAGGGCTGCAATTTTTAAATAAGAAGAGCATGGTTTATAATCTTCCATTAGTGGAGATAAATGATAAAGTTTGTGAAACATGTGTCTTCGGGAAGCATCACAGAGACAAGTTTCTTGTTGGAAAGTCCTGGAGAGCCATTAAACCTCTAATGTTGGTGCATGCCGATATATGCGGTCCTATGCAAACTCCTTCATTGACTGGAAGTAAATACTTCCTTATTTTTGTTGATGATCTTTCGAGGGTGTCGTGGGTATTTTTTTTAAAGGAGAAATCTGAGGCCTTTGAATTGTTTAAACAATTTAAAGCACTTGTGGAAAAGCAATCTAGGAATTCAATCATGATTTTACGCACTGACCGTGGGCGTGAATTTACATCCTAAGAATTCAGTTTGTTTTGTAGGAATTGTACCATACAAAGGCAACTCACCGTAAGCTATACATCTCAGCAAAACAGTACTGTAAAGTGGAAGAATAGAAACATCGTTGAGATAGCAAAGACTATGCTAAAAGATAAAAATCTTCCTAAAGTTTTCTGGGTAGAAGCAGTAGCGGCAGCTGTCTATATAATTAATCGTTTTCCAACACAAGCAGTTGAAGGAAAAACGCCTTATGAAGTGTGAAGTGGAAGAAAGCCAAGTGCAAGTTATCTAAGAGTTTTTGGTTCTATTACATATGCCTTAGTTCCATCAGAATTAAGGAAGAATTGGATGAGAATAGCACTAAGTGTATCTTTATTAGGTACAATGAAGAAACAAAAGGCTGTAGACTCTTTAATTCAATCACCTGCAAATTGATTGTTGGTTGTGATGTCATATTCAATGAAGAAGAAGCGTGGGATTGGAAAGATGGAAGTGCAAACCCTATTTTTATGGAAGATGACAATTCATATTTGGAAATAGGCAACTCGTACTTGTCCCTCCAATAGTTGAATTTACAATTGATTCTTCTTCAAGAAAGATAAAAAAATCTATCTGACATTTATGCTTCTTCTGAGTTTGCTTGTTTTGCCATAGAATCTGTTTGTTTTAAAGATGCAATTATGAAAGAAGAGTGGATCAACGTAATGGAGGAGGAGATTGCTGCTATTGAAAAGAACAAAACATGGAGCTTGGTGGATTTGCCTGCAAGAAAAGAAGCAATTGGTCTTAAATGGATATATAAGTGTAAGTTCAATTCTGATGGCACCTTGTAGAGAAATAAGGCACAACTTATGGTTAAGGGATATGCTCCAATCCCAGGTATCGATTTTTTAGAAACTTTTGCACTTATGGCGAGATTTGATACGGTGAGAACAATCTTAGCTTTGGCTGCTCATAATGATTGGCTTGTTTATCAATTAGATATAAAATCAGTTTTTCTTAATGGTGATTTACTTGAGGATGTATATGTGGAATAGTCTAAAGGCTTTAAACTAAAAGGATTAGAGCACAAGGTTTACAAATTGCACAAAGAATTATAAAGGCTCAAACAAGCTCCAAAAGCCTAGTATAGTAAAATTGACTCTTATTTTGCACATAATAATTTTTGCAAAAGTGCAAGTGAACCTACTTTGTATGTTAAAACTTGTGAAAATGAGTTTTTAGTGGTGTGTTTGTATGTTGATGATATGATTTACACTAGAAGTTCAATTCAAATGATAAAAGCCTTTAAAGAGTCAATGATGAAAACTTTTGATATGTCTAATTTGGGCTTGTTGCACTATTTTTTGGGTATTGAAGTTGTGCAAGATGAAAATGGGATTTTTATTTGCCAAAGAAAGTATGGTACCGATCTTTTGAAAAGATTGGGAATGTCAAATTGCAAAGTTGCCAAGACACCACTCAACACAAATGAGAAGCTTTCCTTGAATGATGGGGTTGAGAAGACTGATGAGAAGCACTTCAGGAGCATGGTAGAAGGGCTTGTGTATCTCACCCACACACGACCAAATATAATGTTTGTTGTGAGTCTTATTTCTAGATTCATGCATAGTCCAAGCAAGCATCATTTTGGAGCAAGCAAAAGAATTCTAAAATATATTCAAGGGACCATAAGCTATGGCATCAGGTATGTGAAGGGTAAAAGCAATGTTCTTTTTGAATTTACTGATAGTGATTGGGCTAGATGTTTAGAGCACAAGAAAAAGCACATCAGGTTATGTTTTATATCTTGGGTCTGGAGCTATCTCGTAGACATCAAAGAAGCAACCAAGCACTACCTTATTAAGCACAGAGGCTGAGTATATGGCTGCAACAACTATAACATGTCAAGTCACTTGGATGAGAAGAGTTTTAGCTGATTTGAAGCAAAAACAAGAGTAGCCTACAATAATTTTCTGTGACAATAAGTCCACCATTTCATTATCAAAAAATCTAATACAACAAGGAAGATCCAAGCACATTGAAATACGCCATCATTTTATTCGAGAGCTAATTGCTAAAGGACAAGTCGAGTTACAGCACTACAATACTGAAGAATAGCCAGCTGATATATTCACCAAAGCATTATCTGAGGAAAAATTCAATAAGTTTCGAGCCTTGATTAGTGTTCAATCCCTTGCTTGAATTAAGGGGGGAATTGTTGGAATAATTCAAGACTTGGTCTTTTGGCACTAAAAGGGGTGTATTCAACTTTGGAATTTATTGAAATTTAAAGGATTTTAAAAATCTGGGTGTATTCAATCTATACTTTTTAGAAGTCCATTAGAATCTGAGTGTATTCAATTAAAATTTATAAGGATTCTAATGAAATTTTGGTGTATTCAATTTAGACTTTTAAGAATTCCAAATAAATCTAGGTGTATTCAACAAATTAATGATTTTGTAAGAATTGGATTTTCCTGGATTGTGATGGAATTTTTAAACTCTAAGTATAAATAAAAAACCTCATATGAAATCTAGCCATACCCCTAAAGATTTCTTAGGTTTTTCATTTTTTTTTTTTGTTGGAATAGACAATAGTAAATTGAAGGTACGTTATGTGTTTTTCTCTTCCATATTGAATCGTTCTACTACATTCAATTGATATGTTTTATGAATTGATGATGGGCTGTTATGTATGTGTTTGCTTTGCTGCTGATGTTTGTGTTTTTTTCCTGTTTGCTGCATCATGCATTATTATTGTTGAAGACTTGAAGCTGCATCATGCATGTGATTGAACTTTGAAGGCTTGAAGTTGAATGATAATGTGAATGGACTGTTATATATGTTTTTGCTTTGCTGCTGATGTTTGTGTTTTTTTCCCGTTTGCTACATCATGCATTATTATTATTGAAGACTTAAGCTACATCATGCATGTGGTTGAACTTTGAAGGCTTGAAGTTGAATGATAATGTGAATAGGTTGTTATATATGTTTATATAACAGATGTTATATATGCATTGTTATTGTATGATATGCACGGGTAATGGGTTATTGCCAATATAGAATTGTATTAATAAATAATTTGGTTTTTTGTCATTCTGTGTTCTATTTTATCTGTTATTTGCGTCATTAATATAGATTTATGGTTGTCCTCAATTGAGAACATCTATTTTAGCTGGTGAACCACAAAAGGAACCTAGTTGCGCATGTAAGAGATTTCAATTTGACTCATCCAAGATCGCCAAGTGATAAATAAAAATAGATTGTTTGTGGTGTTCCAGTGAGCCTGACAACCTCTGTTGACATCTTAGCAGCTTCCACGGCTGCTTCTACTGCAGCAGCTGTGGCAATGGCTACATTTATAGCATGTTTACTCTGCTCCTCCTTGGTTGTCTCACTCTGTGTCCTGTGCATAGGTGTTGTAATGGAAGCAAACCTTTTCACCTTTAGCCTTCCAAAAATCCATTTCCTTCTCCTCCCATTCTAAAAATTTGTTCACAAACATCAAGTCATATACCATCAACCAAACCATGAACAACAATAAATATTAGTGAAATAAAAAATTTACCTTTTCAAGTTTGGAATCTGAAATGAACAATCTTTTCAATAAATTGAACAAGCTCTTCTTCTTTGTCATTACACATCTAACATTAACAAATTATACTAATATCAAAGTCACAATTTTTTTTTTTTTTACATATTATATGCTATTTTCACATCAGAAACAAAAACCAAAGCAAAACTCTCTTACCCATCTCCTAGATTCTCAAGTTACGGTGAATGTCAAGACAAGAGCTACTGTTTCAGATAAGTTCTTGGTGACTTGGATGGACACTACTTTGTCTAGTGTAATTGCAAAATATATTGCCTTCAATTCATATAAAAACCAATTTGTATAACGTGACATATACCAAAGACTAATCAGAGAATAGGATTTTTCAATTTAGGATTTTTTTTAAAATATATATATACATATATATATAAGTTTGAGATTATTGAAACTAGTAATTTTTTTTTTTTAATTTAACAACTAACATCGATAATTAGATGTAAAAAAAATACTTTTTTATAAAATATTTATTTTCATTAATGTGGCTTATACAAATAAAATAATCATATAAACGATGAAAGTTGGGTCAAGTTTTACAACATACTACTCATCATATGAATTTTTTTTAAAGATAAATCATTAACAATTCCATATCAAAATATATCAAATTTCATTTAAATCTATGTAAAAAAAATCTAACAAACTTAAATAGCATTCTATCAAAATCTGATGGAATCCATTAAATAATCCAACAAACTTTAAAATAGAATTCTAACAAAATCTGATGGAATCTATTAAATCTATATAATCCATTAAAATATATCATTAAAAAATACTCCAACAAACTGCAATAAAATCTAAATTGAATACACCCCCCTAAATGTTCCACTTAAATTCAATTGCTATTTTTAAGCAGGAGTGCAGTAACAGTTGTCATGTTTAGTTTAAATATTCTTATCAAGTTGTTAAGATCAGATTTATGAATGTGTCCCATGTTCTCATTGAAAAATGTCTAAGTAGCTATGTGTTAGTTTTTTGACAGGGTGGTGAGAAGTAATTTTAATTCAATAAAAGTTCTATTTGGTCTCTGTTTTGTGTCCCGACTGTTACAAGTGAGATAGAGTGAGAGTTTTATTCAACACCACCCACGCACTAATGACCGCACCCAAGTGAACCAGCCAATCTTGCATGAACCCATTTCTTGATGCACCCAACCTGCATGTACACACTGTTTATGCCCACCATTAACACAAACTGCCCAGCTTCTGCATTAACTTTTCATAGCTTTGCATGCCTTTTGTTGTTTGCATGCACACTGTTAGTGTTCCACCAAGCACACAGTCCACACAACCCATGTCATCCTATGTAAGCACTCTTTTTTGCACCCTACCAAGAATGCACCATATCGTTTGATGTTAGCCCACCAAGCTAACACACCAAACTTTATTAGCACCGACCAGCAACCAACAACATGTGCGCCACCCATCAGACATACTTGGGCTGATTTTAACACCCACCAAGCTCTTGCACAAGCTCCAGCCTATGCCCACCAACGAGGGTCTAACAAACCACCCTCACTAGAAACAGTCGACTTTCTCATCGGGATATATGCTCCAATCTACCCCAATCCTCAATCTGTTCCACAGAGTCAATGTATATGACCTCGTAGTTTTTCTCCCTTTCATTTGACAGCCGCTCCCAAGCTGCCTTCACAAAGCACGATTCCTTTATCCATCATCAGAATCCCTCCAACACTAGGCATGATCCCTGCCTTAGCCTAGACAAAGAACTCGTACCCAAAAATTAAGTCAAAGTTCAATTGAGGCACCACCATGATGCACATTCGGCTTTGCCAAGACTGCATATGAAGAGTTAGGTTTGCAACCCCTAGTACCTACATGATTCCTTTGTTTGCAGACTCATCAAACTTGTGCTAGTACTTGAAGGTAAAACTAGCTCGCTAGTTTCCTTAGCCGACATGATGACGCTAGATGCACCAATATCTAGCATCGCAACAGAATTCAAACCATTCACCTAAATATTAACACATATTAGCTACTTAACGCATGACTCATATTCTGCGCAGATGTTGTTCAACGTGCACATTGGATTGCATTGCGAGGGATTATCATGAGCATCCACATCGGATCCTTCCTCTTAACATGCAAACGCATTCAGTTTTTCCTTACTTGGGGCAATATCTCGCTCTATATGGACCGTGACAAACATAACAACCAACCCATTTTGTTTCGCCGCTGCTTTGGTCTTTGCAATTCATAACATTTTTCACCTATTTTCTCTTTTTTACAACTTTCCTCTCACTGTCCTTTTCCCCCTTCTTCCTATCACCCGATTTGCCCTTCTTGATTGAAGAGGTAGAGCTACTAATGGAAATTCGCCGGGCCCTTTGTTGCCACGATGGCTGTACGGATGTCCTTCATCCCTACCTCCTCAACTCAGCTCGTGGTCATGTCTGTACATGTCATAAAGTTGAACAGCTTGTCCTTCTCCTACTTGTTCTTGATGTCCAACATCAACTAACTGAATTGCTTAACATATTCTCTTACAGACCTAACTTGTTTTAACTTCCTTAGCCTCTCCCTAGTAGCCCACAAAGTATTGTGAGGGAGGAATTAATGCTTCAACTCTTTCTTCAGTGCCTCCCATGTATTAATATTCGGTATACCCGTATCAAGTCATCTGCAACCCTGGGGCGCCATCTTAGCTTAGCATCCCTTCCAAGATATAAGCTAGTTATGTTTGCCTGCTCTGCTTCATGTATTTTGGCAGCCATGAATTATTGCTCCATGTCCCACAAGAAGTTATCTAGTTCTTTAGCACTCCTTCAACCATTGAACTATTTGGCTCTATTCCCTTGATTTTTGATATATGACCTTCGTCAAAATGCTAGTTATTGAGTACCCATCTCCGCACTACAATTTCATCCTCCGCATTTTCTTTGTTATACGATCAACCACCTCTGCATATTCAGGCATTTGGTTATTGAATCTTACCTCAAGATCCTTCAACAAATCTGCAAAACATAGTGTAATAGAGTGACTCAGTATTCAGGCTGGTTTCTTGTGCACAATGATGCCTGTGGAAGCCAAGAAGAGGATTAGCAAACCATAGAAACTCGCGGGGGAGCATTCAAGAGCAAACTTTGTGTACTTGGCTGTCCATAGTTTGGAGCATAGGGAAAGCTTCTTGACACCGTAGTAAGTTTACGCGGACTTGTTGAATGATCTTGAGGTAAGATTCAATAATCAAAGGCTTGAATGTGCAAAGGTAGTTGATGGTATAGCAAAGAAAATCCGATCCTTAGAGGATAAAATTATGGTGTTGAGACGGGCACGACCACGACCTGTACCTCGTCCTCGGCTTCTTCCTCTGCCTCGACCACGTTGGTATCTCTCGTGGCTTTGGATTTCTTCCTTCTCTTTGAGTTGGGACTTGAGGAGTTGTTCATTGATACCTTACTTCCTTTTATGCTTTTCTTCGTAAGCTTGCAACGATCCTTGAAGTTGCTCAATTGTCATGGTTGTCAAATCTTTAGTCTCTTCTATCGTCACAACGATATATTCAAATTTGGAATCCAACGAGCGGAGTATCTTCTCCATTATTCTAGTATCTTCCAATGTCTCACCGTTTCTTTTTAATTGATTAGAAACGGTCAACACTCTTGTGAAGTAGTCAGAAATAGATTCAGATGCTTTCATATGTAATGATTCAAACTCACCTCTTAAAATCTGAAGACGAACTTTCTTCACTTGTTCAGATCCTTTGCAAGAGGTTTGTAGTTTATTCCACATTTCTTTAGCGGACTTTGTACTTGAAATTTTCTCAAAGCCATCATCATCTAATGCTTGATAGATGAGATAGAGAGCCTTTTTGTCTCTCTTCCTTTAGTCTTTTAAACTATCCTTTTGAGTTTGGGATAGTGTCGACTCATCTTCTGATTCGGTGTAGCCCTTTTCTACGACCTCCCAGACATTGTGTGCTCCAAGAAGTGCTTTCATTTTGATACTCCAATTATCATAGTTGTCGTTCTTGAGTGTTGAAACTTGAAAAGATACCATACCATTAGCCATACCTTTTAATATGTTTAGAATTTCGAAATTCTGATTGCACGGATGGATTCAGAACGTCGAGAAACTTCAACCGGGACTTGAACCAAAAAGTCAACTTTTGGTCAACGATCAAAGTCAACGGCCAACCCGGTCAACGGGACCTGTTTGGCTTTTGTCAGCAGCGGCTCGGCTCGAGTTCGGCTCGGGTTCGGCTTGGCTCGGCTCGGATTCAGCTTGGCTCGGCTCGGCTAGGCTAGGCTCGACTCGACTCGGTCTGGCTCGGCTCGGCTCGGCTCGGCTCGGCTTGGTCTGTTAACCCGGTTCAACTCGTTTGAGTTGACTCAGTTTTCTGCAGTGATATTCCGACGGCACGTGCGGGCGCGTGGGACCTCTGATTGGGGTGATTTTTGCGGCGTTGTGCTTCTCTCGTCGAGAGCTTCGATTTGGTATATTACACGACACTTAGCCTTGCTCTGATACCACTTTGTTGGATCGAAATTCTCACTAAAACAAAATTAAAACTTTTACAACACTCAAAACACCTCACAATACAAAGCTTTGCTTTGTTTCTCACACACTCACTAGAAGCTTTGCTTCTCTTATGTTTTCTTCTTCTTTGTGATGATTAAACCTCATACAAGAGGGGCTATATATAGTGCCAGAAAATTAATCTAAACCATTCAAATTAACAAATACAAATAAATCCTAACCACACAATTTCACCAACCAAACAAATACTTTTAAATTGCATTATTGACTCACCTAACCTTACACCTAATCTTAGAAGGTTCTTCTTGATGGACTTGGGCTTGGTAATGGGCTTGCTCAAAACAAGTTTATATTTTCAACAATCCTAAGGAAGTTGAGGCAAGTTGGGTTTGCAAGAGAATATGTTTCAGTTCAGTGACATTGGATATCAAAACATGTCAGAGGAGGACAAGCTATTCAACTTTATGACAGGCTTACAGACGGGGGCACAAGTTGAGTTGATAAGGCAGGGGGTGATGTACATCCCCATAGCCATGGTGCCTGTTTGAGGGACTGATGGATTTCCATACTAGCAGTTCTATGTCTTTATCGGAGAAGGGCAAATCGGGTGATGACAAGAAGGAAAAAATAGGATAGCGAGAGAAAGGACGTGGAAAAGAGAAAATATGCGAAGAATGTTATGGGTAGCAAGAACTAGAATGACGACAAAACAAAATGGGTTTGCTCTTATGTTTGCCACATTGTCCACACAAAGCGATAGATTGCTTAAGCATGGAGAAGTTGAATGTGTTGGCATGTTAAGAGGAAGGGTCTGATAAAGGTGCTGATGATAATCTCTCATGATGGAATCCAATGCGCATGTTAAACAACATCGATGCTAAATATAAGCCTTGCTTTAAGCAGCTAATGTATGTTAATATGCAAGTGAATGGTTTGGATTTTGTTGCGATGCTAGATATTAGCGCGTCTAGCAACATCATGTCGGATATGGAAGCTACTAGGCTAGGTTTACATTTGAGTGCTAACACATGATTGATGAGGGCTGTAAACAAAGAAATCATACTGGTGTTGGGCATTGCAAACCTAACTCTTTGGATGTGGTCTTGGCGAGACCGAGTGAGCATCATGATGGTGCCTTAGTTGAACTTCGACTTTATTCTTAGGCACAAGTTATTTGTCTAAGCTAAGGCAGCGATCGTGCTTGTTATTGGATGGATTATGCTAATTGATGAAATGAATTCGTGCTTTAATAGCACCATTTATGAGCAGTTGTCAAATGATATGGAGAAAAAGTACGAGGTCATATATATCAACTCGGTAGAGCAGATTGAGGAGCGGGGTAGCCTAGAGGCCCTCCTAACAGGGACATTGGCTGTTTTTAGTGAGGGTTATTTGTTAGACTCTTTGTTGGTGCGTATAGGGCCCATAGGCTAGCCTGTGCGCGCAATGGCTTGGTGGGGGTGAAAATCAAGCCCAATTATGTGTGTTGGGCGCCAACATGTTGTTGGTTGTTGGTGAGTGCTAGCAAAATTTGGTGTGTTAGTATGGGTAGGCTAACATCAAACATCATGGTGCATTCTTGGTAGGGTACAAAAAGGACTATTTACACAGGATGACATAGGCCGCGTAGGCTATATGCTTGGTGCAACACTAGCAGTGTGCATGGGGACAACGGAAGGCATGCAAATTTGTATAAGGTTGTTGCAAAAGCTGTGCGGTTTGTGTTAATGGTGGATGGAGATAGTATGCACAGGCTGGATGGAAAAACAACATGCAAGACAGGGGTTCATGCAAGGTTGGTTGGTTCACTTGAGCGCTGTCATTGCATGGGTGCAAGCATGTGGGGTGGACCACACATACAACGTGGTGATGGTCAATGGCAATTGACATGGTTTGACTGGTATTGACGAGAGGCCAAAGACCATCGCTTGTGGTTGATCTACTTCCAGGCGTATTGTCCACCATTGGAGGAGATCCGACCATCGTTGATAAAAGGTGAGAGAGAGAGAGACGGAAACAATGAAGACAGTGAGGGTAAGATGGAAAAGACGGTGAGGTGAGGTTTAACTTTTTGTTTAGATGAAGTCACAATCTCATCTTTTCATTTTCATTTCATATTATTTAATAACAAATCACTTCTTTGACAAATGTGCATTACACCGAACAGACCAAGTCAATTATCTATCGACCCTTTCTGCTTTAAGGAACTACCAAATACTGGACGAAAATTACTTTCCAACTAGCTGGTTTAATATCTTGAAAAGTAATTTTCGTCCAATATTTGATAGTTCCCTATTACATATACAGCTAAACTGATTCAACATATGCAACATCTAAAACTTAAGCGAACACATGAAAGATTATAGAATAAAGTTGAACCACAAATTCAATCCGTTGAAAGATCAAATCTCCACGTTCATTTGAAATATTTGACAAACAGAAGATGGAGCCACATTGGAACACCAAAATAACAAAAAAGCTTGAGCTAAGTTTTTTGATGAGGGAGTCCGCAAAGGAACGCCTCAACGAAAATCCACCTATGCCGCCATTATATCGGTGAGCACACGGTAAAAGTTGAAAGAATAGTTGGTTCTGCTGCACTCATCGCACGTCTGCACAGCTTTAACCTAGTTCGACAAATGATTAAATACGGTCCCGGGCTAGATCGGTAGCTGTTTGCTTCTTTAATGTGGATGTGGACTTTTTGCTCCTTTTATATTACGTATATGCCTTACAAAATTTCAATTTGGTTTCTTTAATTTACTCGTGTATATTACGTATAGGACTTCTTTTAGCTCTTTCTATAGGAGGATTAATGCCTAGGTTGGGTAATTGAAGATGACTTTTGAACTGGGTTTTAAATGTTGCAAGTGCAAGCAATTAATGGTTCGGTTGAAGATGAACCATATCATGATAGGCTTGAGTTGTCATTCCTCTATGATGTTTAATTGGTTGAGCTCCACTACTTGCATCTGGGTTCGGCAACCTTTAATATAGAAATATTGAAATTATTAGAACTAATAAACTATTTTGCCGTATAGCTAATGAAGATAAAATAGGATAATACTATTAAGATCCTATATTTTATGTTAAATTATACACTTGATGTTTTAATTTTATGAATATAATTTTCAACTTATAGATTAATATTAACAATATTTGTACAAATTTATCATCTAACTATATATATGTTGGATCGAAATTCTCACTAAAATAAAAATAAAACTTTTACAACACTCAAAATACCTCACAATACAAAGTTTTGCTTTGTTTCTCACACACTCACTAGAAGCTTTGCTTCTCTTATGTTTTCTTCTTCTTTGTGATGATAAAACCTCATGCAAGAGGGGCTATATATAGTGCTAGAAAATTAATCTAAAATATTCAAATTAACAAATACAAATAAATCATAACCACACAATTTCACCAACCAAACAAATACTTTTAAATTGCATTATTGACTCACCTAACCTTACACCTAACCTTACACCTAATCTTAGAAGGTTCTTCTTGATGGACTTGGGCTTGGTAATGGGCTTGCTCAAAACAAGTCTATAACAAGTTTATATTTTCAACACCCCCTCTTAAACTTGTTTTACCCTGCCAAGCAAACTTATTAATCTCGCAAAATCTTCAAACTTTAGTGGTTTGGTGAAAATATCTGCGATCTGATCCTTTGACCTTACGTATTCCATTTGCACATTTCCTTTTGCTATGCATTCTCGTATGAAGTGATAACGAGTATCGATATGTTTGCTTCTGTCATGGAACACCGGATTCTTTGCTAAGGCGATGGCTAACTTATTGTCTACACAAATCTCAGTTGGTTCTTCTTGTGGCAAGCTTAATTCCTTCAATAAATTTCTGAGCCAAATTGCATGACAAACACACGAAGTAGCAGCTACGTATTCGGCTTCACAGGTGGATAGTGCGACAATCGGTTGCTTCCTTGACATCCATGTGAAAGCTGTGTTTCCCATGAAGAATGCAAACCCACTGGTGCTCTTTCTATCATCTGTATCTCCACCCCAATCGCTATCGCTATATCCAACAAGTTTGAAGTCATTTGAAATTGAATGGAACAAGCCAAAGTCAATTGTACCTTTGATATAGCGAAGGATTCTCTTAGCTGCCTTGAAATTGGTAGTTTTTGGATTCTCCATATAACGACTCACAAGTCCAACTGCATAAAGGATGTCAGGTCTTGTACAAGTCAAGTACCTCAAACTTCCAACCAAACTCTTAAAGAGTGTTGGATCCACCTTTTCTGCTTCATCATGCTTAGACAGTTTGACTCCACATTCCACCGGTGTGCTTATTGGATTGCAATCATCCAACTTGAATTTCTTAAGTATCTCCCTTGCATAGCTTTCTTGGGAGATAAAGATGCCATCTTCATTTTGCTTGACTTCGATACCAAGGTAGTATGCCATCAATCCGATGTCGGTCATCTCGAATTCCTTGGTCATTGCTTTCTTGAATTCTTCAAAAAAACTTGGATTATTACCGGTGAAGATTAAATCATCCACATACAAACATACAATCAAAACATCTCCATCTTTGAATTTGATGTAGAGAGCATGTTCATGAGGACATTTGGTGAAGCCATTCTCTTTGAAGTATTTGTCAATCCGATTGTTCCATGCCCTTGGTGCTTGCTTCAACCCGTAAAGAGCTTTCTTTAGTTTTAGAACTTTGTCTTCGTGGCCTTTGACTTCATAGCCTGATGGTTGCTGAATGTAAACTTCTTCTTCAAGGACTCCATTTAGGAAGGCGGATTTTACATCCATCTGATGAATCTTCCACTTATTCTGAGCTGACAAAGAAATTATTAGTCTTATAGTTTCTAATCGAGCAACAGGAGCAAATACCTCATCATAGTCAATTCCAGCTTTTTGACTATAACCTTTTGCAGCAAGTCTTGTCTTGTGTTTTTCTATCTCTCCCTTAGCATTTCTCTTTATCTTGTACACCCATTTGACACCAATTGCTTTGTGTCCTTTTGGAAGTATTACGAGCTTCCAAGTATCATTCTTTTCAATGGACTTGATTTCTTCATTCATTGCATCTTTCCACTTCTTATTTTGCACAGCTTCTTCAAAGCTTACTGGTTCGGAATCAGCAAAGAGACAGAAAAGTGTGAGATTATCAAGTTGTTCAGTTACCTCATAAATATCTTGTAGGCTTCTTGTACGCTCCACATCTCTTTCATTCAGAAATGATGGTGGTGAGTTTTCATTATCTGTTGAGGCTGGTGATGCTGGTGGTGTAGTGGGTTCTTGTTCTGCTTGCTCCACTCTTGGTTGCTCCTCCTTCTCTTCTTCAAAGTAGGGAAGGAAACTGTAATCTTCATCATGTGTTTTCCAATTCCATGTGCTTTCTTCATCGAATACAACATCACGACTGATGATAGTCTTTCTATTGTTTGGATTATACAGCTTGTAGCCTTTAGAATAATTATCGTACCCAATGAAGATGAACTTCTCACTTTTGTCATCAAGCTTACTTCTTCTCTCGTCTGGTACATGTACATGAGCTATGCTTCCAAAGACTCTCAGGTGGGAAATACCTGGCTTCCTTCCATTCCATGCTTCTTGTGGTGTCTTTCCTAACACACTTCTTGTTGGAGATCGATTTGATAGGTATACTGCACAAGCTACAGCTTTTGCCCAAAATTCCTTCGGTAATCTTTTGCTTTTCAGCATACTTCGTGTCATATTGAGAATTGTTCTGTTCTTTCTTTCTGCAACACCATTTTACTGAGGGGATCTCGGAACGGTTAGAGGACGTCGAATTCCATTTGCTTCGCAGAACTCTTGGAACTCTTTTGAGGTAAACTCTCCTCCTCGATCAGATCTCATTACTTTTATCTGGTGGCCACTTTCTTTCTCCACAACAGTTTTAAATTTCTTGAATACTTCAAAGACTTCTGATTTCTGTTTCAAGAAATATACCCACGTTTTTCTTGAAAAATCATCAATAAAGAGAAGGAAATAATTACTATTACCAAGAGAGCTTGGCTTGATTGGACCGCACACATCAGTATGGATGAGCTCGAGTGGTTTCTTGGCTCTTGATTCTGACTGTTTTGGGAAACCTTTTCTGAATTGCTTCCCAAGTAGACACCCTTCACAAAGTTGGTCAGGATGATTAATACGAGGTAGTCCTCTCACCATTTCCTTCTTAGACAACATTTCCAATCCTTCAAAGTTGAGATGCCCAAATCGAAGATGCCATAACCATGATGCATCTTTGTAACAAGCTTTCAAACACTTTGCAACATCATTTTGAATGTTCAACGAAAACATTCTATTCTTTGACATTTTCACCTTAACAATTAAATTTCCTATGTTATGCTTATAAAAAGACTACAATCTTTCATGTGAATATCATAGCCTTTTTCTAAAAGTTGACCTAAACTCAAGATGTTGCTTGTCATGTTGGGCACATAATAAACATTTGAAATCAATTGGTGACTACCATCTTTAGCACGAATAAGAATGTTACCTTTTCCTTTCACTGGAATTTTAGAACTATCTCCAAATGAGACATTGCCAGTCACAGATTCGTTGAGCTCTATGAACATGTTTTTCCTTCCACACATGTGGTTGCTCGCACCAGTGTCGAGATACCAAGTATTCTCTTGGTCGCCATCATTGCCTCTATGTGCTAATAACAGAATTTCTCTCTCCTCTGCTCTTGCTTCCACAAAATTAGTCTTTTCTTCAACCTTGTTATTTGGAGTTCTACATTCTGAAGCATAATGTCCAAACTTCTGACAATTATAACACTGAACTTGAGATTTTTCGTACCTCGTGTTCGAATTGGCTCTCCCACGACCTCTTGTTGAATTTTCTCCTCTCTCATAGCTATTGTTGGAATTGTTGTTATTATAATTCCAACCTCGTCCACGACCACGACCTGTACCTCGTCCTCGGCTTCTTCCTCTGCCTCGACCACGTTGGTATCTCTCGTGGCTTTGGATTTCTTCCTTCTCTTTGAGTTGGGACTTGAGGAGTTGTTCATTGATACCTTGCTTCCTTTTATGCTTTTCTTCGTAAGCTTGCAACGATCCTTGAAGTTGCTCAATTGTCATGGTTGTCAGATCTTTAGTCTCTTCTATCGTCACAACGATATATTTAAATTTGGAATCCAACGAGCGGAGTATCTTTTCCATTATTCTGGTATCTTCCAATGTCTCACCGTTTCTTTTTAATTGATTAGAAACGGTGAACACTCTTGTGAAGTAGTCAGAAATAGATTCAGATGCTTTCATATGTAATAATTCAAACTCACCTCTTAAAATCTGAAGACGAACTTTCTTCACTTGTTCGGATCCTTTGCAAGAGGTTTGTAGCTTCTTCCACGCTTCTTTAGCGGACTTTGCACTTGAAATTTTCTCAAAGCCATCATCATCTAATGCTTGATAGATGAGATAGAGAGCCTTTTTATCTCTCTTCCTTGAGTCTTTTAAACTATCCTTTTGAGTTTGGGATAGTGTCAACTCATCTTCTGATTCGGTGTAGCCCTTTTCTACGACCTCCCAGACATCGTGTGCTCCAAGAAGTGCTTTCATTTTGATACTCCAATTATCATAGTTGTCGTTCTTGAGTGTTGGAACTTGAAAGGATACCATACCATTAGCCATACCTTTTAGTATGTTTAGAATTTCGAAATTCTGATTGCACGGATGGATTCAAAACGTCGAGAAACTTCAACCGGAACTTGAGCCAAAAAGTCAACTTTTGATCAACGGTCAAAGTCAACGGTCAACTCGGTCAACGGTCGAAGTCAACGGAACCTGTTTGGCTTTTGTCAGCAGCGGCTCGGCTCGGCTTCGGCTTGGCTTGGCTCGGCTCTGCTTGAATCGGCTCGGCTCGGTCTGTTAACTCGGTTCAACTCGTTTGAGTTGACTCAGTTTTCTGCAGCGATTTTCCGGCGGCGCGTGCGGGCTCGTGGAACCTCCGATTGGGATGCTTTTTTGCGGCGTTGTGCTCCTCTCGTCGAGAGCTTCGATTTGGTATATTATAAGACACTTAGCCTTGCTCTGATACCACTTTGTTGGATCGAAATTCTCACTAAAATGAAAATAAAACTTTTACAACACTCAAAATACCTCACAATACAAAGCTTTGCTTTGTTTCTCACACACTCACTAGAAGCTTTGCTTCTCTTATGTTTTCTTCTTCTTTGTGATGATAAAACCTCATGCAAGAGGGGCTATATATAGTGCTAGAAAATTAATCTAAACCATTCAAATTAACAAATACAAATAAATCATAACCACACAATTTCACCAACCAAACAAATACTTTTAAATTGCATTATTGACTCACCTAACCTTACACCTAACCTTAGAAGGTTCTTCTTGATGGACTTGGGCTTGGTAATGGGCTTGCTCAAAACAAGTCTATAACAAGTTTATATTTTCAACAATATATAGATCTAAAATGATTATAGCAACTCCGTCAATTGATTGATGAATTTTATTTTTTAAAATTAATTTGATTGATGAATTTATGAATTCAGTTTGGGAAATTATAACAACGATTGATTAAAAGAGTAGAAAACAGCGAGATAAATCATTATTGATGCATTCTAGGTAAAAAAGTTGGTACATAGAGAGGAGAAATATTAAGTTCCTGGTGTATACGTCTGAAATCATTCCATAAATATGAATAATCAATCGGGTAAGAGGATCATGTCACATGATATAGAGTAACTGATTTGGGTATATATCTTCACGTATTAAACCTCTTCTCTAAAAAGAAATAGGGAATTCTTAACTACTAAGGTTATGATCTGTGACCACACATACCAACATGTATGTCTATCCAAAAAAGCTTCGATATGATGCAGACTAAGTGCATGCCATATGACATGGCTATTACATTATTATAGAAATTTGGTCACCAGTATTATCCATTCCTTAATTTCTTTTTATGACTATTAGCTACAATTTAAAATTCACCTAAATGATTTCAACAATTGGATGTATTGTGGCCTACGTATTATACTTGACTCTTTCTCTTGTTTATCATTTTTAGGTCGTGAACTCTCCATTTCTTTATTGATATAATATATATATATATATATGTATGTATATAGTGCTTTTAATATCGGTATCTTATAAATTTAAAAAGTTAGGACGAATCAATCAAATTCATTCATTGTATTTTCTCTCCTAAAATAAATTCTCTTTTATATTTAATTCTGTTGTAAGTATATTTAGGGCTGCATAAGTGGACTGGTAAAAGCTTAACGAACTGATCCAATGAATTGATCAAATAAATAAAAGCTTAGTTGGCCAACATTCAACTCGTAGAAACGAGCTCTCCAGTTCGCTGTTGCAGTTCGTAGATTGTTGGTCAACCATGGTTAAGGCTGTCTTATGCTCAGCTCTAGGTTGCTCAGAGCAAGGTCCAGCTCGTAGCTAGAAGTGCTCATTAAAGAAATTTTTTCAGAAAAGTAGCAACCTAAATTGAGAAAAAGTTAACTACCAGAATTAGAAGTGAAATCAAAATCCTATTTCGGTGGAATTTATCTCTGAATTGATGGACATTGGTTTTAGAAGCATAATTAGTGTAGAATTCTTAAAAATCTAAGTTTCCTATTCTTTAATTAGGAACTTTCTAGTCTACAAGTCACAATGCCATATAGATTACTAGGGCCATACGGGCTCGACCTATGATCTAACAATCTATGAGCTAATAACCCATAAATATCGCATCCTACAGCTCACATATATTGTGTGATAAATAACAAACAACCCACAAAGGGCCAACCAACAAGATCAAAACAACAGAAAATGAAAAGTCATAACTACTAGCAACCATGCAACATCAAGAACATGAGACATTCAAGCCAATATCAAATCTAGAAAAAAACACAATGTGTACAAAAGATGGAAATCCAAAAATCAAGATTGGTTATAGAGACTTAATGTAAGTGCAGTAAACCTTAAGCATCTAAGAATAATCACACTAATCTTTAAAGAGAGTGAGAGAAAAAATGAGGTGTTTTAGGTTTGAAATGGCAAAGTAAAAGTGAAAAGGTAGGGGCCTTCACTTATATATAGGTGCAAAACCCTAACCGTTAGATTTGAGGGCTAATCAACTGCCTTAGATCTAACGGTGCTGTGTAAGTTAGGGGATTTGTCATCATGGGCTGACAATTAAGAAACATGCGCATTAAATACACATAAAATGAGATGTGCAAGTGATGCGGTTACTTGAAGAGTCGCCACAAGTCAACGGATGGGACAGAATTTGAAAAGGCGGCACGACAGGTCGTGACACATCAACTTTTACTTATGAATTTGAGCTTCTTGGCTGCGCTGAGGGCTTATGTTATGGGTATATTTGGGACTGCATAAGTAGGCTAGTAAAAACTCAACGAACTGATCTAATAAATTAACTCAATAGATAAAAACCTAGTCCACCAACATCCAACTCGCAAAAATGAGTTCTCAGTTCTCTTTTGTAGTTCTCAGGTCACTGGTCAACCATGATCAAGGTTGTCTTATGCTTCGCTCTAGGTTGTCCATAAAGAGGTCCAGCTTGCACCTCGAAGTGCTCATTAAAGGAATTTTTCAGAAATGTAATAGCCTAAATTAAGGAAAAGTCAACTACCAGAATTAGAAGTAAAATCAAACTCATATTTTAGTGAAATCTATTCTTGAATTGATGGACATTGGTTTTGGAAACATAATTAATGTAAAATTCTTTATTATTCTTATTGTATTCAAATTGTAACGCCCCACACTATAAATAAGGTTTGAAAATTCATTTTAAAGAACAATCAACAATCAATAATGTACTGTGACTCTACCAAAATAGCCAGAGAAGCAGTCGTAGACGTAAGCATCTTTTTGGGTCGAACCACGTATAACTTCTTGCATTCGCTATTCTTCCTCTTCTCTTTCTTTGGTCTTCGCATTTGTTTTGCTTTATTTGCAATATTGGATCAAGAACTTGGGTCGATTGAATTTAGATGTCGACAAATTCAAATGCAAATTAATGAATTTGATTAGTTTGTACTAATTTTTTAAAGTTAGAAAGAATTGATAGTAAAAACAATATATATATATATGAGTGTTGATGTTGGCACCCCTAAAATATTGTATATACACCCCTTTTTGCATGTTCATCATATTAATTTCTTTTTTTAAAATATTAAAAGCTTGTAATTATAGCTCACAAATTACTGATACATCATTTAATTTTTATTTTTAATCTCCATTACTATCATCATTGTGCTTTTCATCAAAATTTTTATCCAAAAAAAAAAAATTGGGTTTTTTTTCAAAACCTTTTCATCGAACAACACAAATCGCTTTATCTTATTTAACACAAACCACTTCATGTTTTTCCATCACAAACCGTACAACTGCTTCATCTTCTTCATTAACATTAAATTTGTTGACACTTAATTTTGGTCAACCCGGTTCTTGGAGCCTAATATCTGCGAAACAACAACTAACAAACAAAACAATAATGACTAAAATCAAAACAAGCAGGGTACAATGATTTTTACGTGGTTAGGCAAAGTAATGGTCTACGTCCATGACTGTCACCCTTATTCTCACATAGTAACGGTATATATTTCTTGTTTAAGGTTTTACAATTTGATCCCTTATTTATAGAGGAGATATTACAATTTGAATAGGTTTAAGAATCTTACAGATAAGACAAAAAATAATATACATTAATTGAGATAATATCTCCCAAGATTATCTCCACAGTATCTGCAACAATTGCCGAGAATATCGTGATTTGATTTGCATAGAAATAGGCAAGTTGACTCATTTCTTAAATTGAACTGATTCGGCATTCTAAAAGGTCAATTGGTCAAATTTAACGAATACTTTGAGCGGACAGACTACTCAAGTGATCAAATACTACACCTAGTGAGCAGATTGTTCCAAGTGACCTACCCCTATGACTAGCGATCAGATAAGAAGATCCCCTGATCGTTCTGATAGCCTTTGAAGAATACTATCGAGCAGTTCTTGACCACGACCAAATTGGCTTAGTGTTATAACATGTGGTCAGACCCTCACACGATCAGACATGTATTCACATGATACGATCAATCATTCAGTAATTAAAACGACCAGTCATTCGTTCAAATGTGCTCGGGTTCACAGTTTAAGAAACAACCACATGTTCATTCATTTGACCGTTGACTAATTGACCAGCCTCTTAGGCTTCTTCTCATAAGATAATATACTGGGCTCATCTTTAGGACTTTTTCAGCCCATTTTTTATGATTGCAAAAAATGCCCATAACAGTAGAAGCAACAAACTCATCTTCGTGGCAATTTTGGCGGGATTCGTTACGTTGCTCTTACAAATATTGACTTATCTCATGACATGCGACACTTCCCTAGGTGTCAGTTTACTGCACGTCCCACATCATGCGCTATTAATGTGCATTTAATGCACTTCTCTTCATTGGGTGCGCATAACGATAAAATGGCGGCTTTTGCGCTACACAGCTAGATTAATGATGGTTATACAACTGTTTTTAATCTGACAGCTAGGGCGTCAAGATGACAGCTATATATAAACCTTTAGTCATTTCCTTTTTCGCTTTTACCAATCACTTTCAGATATAGTCACCTCTTTGTCTTCAACTCTCTTTTGTTTGCCATTGCATGTTCTGTATCAACTTCTTCTTCGCCATCGAAATCCTCTATACTCAAGGTAAACTTCCATGACTTTTTTCAACCTTTTCAGTTACAATTTTTTACTTGCATTGTTGGATTATGTATATGAGTTTATCATTTTGCTTGCATGAATATTCCTATTTGCATTCTCGGCATGATAAAACCTGAAGAACCTGAATAAACACTTGCTTGATTGTATAAACCATATATATGTATACAATTCTCTGCCTGTAGCTATCTAATACTTCAACTTCGATCGAGTTGGGAATTTGTTGATGTTTGATAATTTCGGTAACTCATTAGGCTTGCAAATAGGGCTTTATTACACTCGTTAGCCCCCTGCACGCGCGACT
This sequence comes from Dimocarpus longan, assembly GCA_022984855.1. Classification (NCBI taxonomy): domain Eukaryota; kingdom Viridiplantae; phylum Streptophyta; class Magnoliopsida; order Sapindales; family Sapindaceae; genus Dimocarpus; species Dimocarpus longan. Next base: position 7,291,026 of record CM041015.1, on the reverse strand, counting down.
TGATCTTTGGGAAAGTAGAAATAACCTTAAACACTGAATTCTGGTTTGCTGTTCGCGACTTGACCCCTTTGTTATTTTTGTAGATGTCTGGTCATAGTCGTCGCAATCACATAGTGGGGACTACCAACATGGATCCCAAGGAGGAACTTGACAAAGTTAGAAATATTGATAATACGACCTCTCAAAGTAGTAAGGCTGTATCAGGATATTCAAGGCACCATAATCCCCTTGCCCGCACACCTTTTTTCTGACATGAGTCTTCTGTTAGTCTCAGCGAGCTCGAATCCATCGCTAAGGATTTTTCCTTGTCTTCTAGGTGTCAGGCAATGGTGCCGAAAACCCATGACCATGCAACCTATCCTCCAAAGGGATTTTTTCTATTAGCACCAACACATAGAAGTTGGCTTTGGATTTACAGTTCATCATTTCCTGATCGATCTTTTAAACAACTTTAAGCTTGCCCTAGTTCAGCTCACTCTCAATTCCTATACTTACCTTACTGGCCTTGCTTCAATTTTTCTCAAAAATGATCTTCCTCCACCAATTCCCGCAATGATTCAATATTTTTTTCTTTTTAAAAGCACCACGAGCCTTAAATCAAAGAAAAAAAGATGAATTTTATTATACATCGGCCCAAAACTCTCCCTATAAAGTAAACATTCTTAAGGGGGTTAGTAAATCTAATGTGAGCGACTACAAGACGCACTGGTTTTACGCGTCTTGTCTCTCTTTGTCCAACCTCAAAAACTTTTCATTTTGCTCTTCTCCTAGTAAGTATATCTTTATATTACTGCTTCGCACACATACTACTTGTTATTAATATTTACTTTTGTGTAGACATTGCCAAGAGTGAAATCGCGCTATCAAGCAAGTAGTTAGCTTTTTTGCAAAAGTTCAGAGGTGAAAACTCTTCTAGACGACCAACCATCATCTGAGCACCTCTTTCAATTACACGGCCTTGCTCCTCTGGCTGACCAAAAATTACTCGACGAGCGCTTTGACCTAGGGGCTCGCAAAAACAAAGAAATTTCTTCTACTTTTGAGGCTTTTGGGAAGGAAGTACTGAGCCTATAAAGAAGTCAATCTTCAATAATGGTGTGGCTCCACTTCGAGCAATCCCTTCCTGGCGAGGCTTATTCTCCAAAGAAAACTGACCAAGCTGCCAGGGGTTTTGATTCCCAAGCGACCACAAAAGTCCCCACAGGGTCAGCTATTTAAATTGATTCTACCACACCCTCTGCTCGTGGTATAAGACAGAAATCGGTAGAGAGAAAACCTTCGAGCAAAGATGCTCACAAGGAGCCTACTTCACAATCAGTTGCTGCTATTAGCAACTCGCCTGCTTCACGCCCCCATGACATTGACAAAGGTAAAAGGGTTGCAGAACCCTCCCCCCCAAAATTTCAAAAAACGTTAGGGAAAGAACCTGTTGTTGAAGAACATATCCAGGACTTCGACGTGGGGATATATTACAATGATCTGCTAGATCGCGCGTCCTAGTTCCTTGGTATTAAGAAACCCGCCCTTTACAATGAAGATACGAAGGGCGAGAGGCTAATTAACTATCTGGGTTTCCACAACCTGCTCTAAGTTTCCATACTTATTTCTATTTTATTGCTTTTTTGTCTTTTATCGCTTTACTAACATTTCGTTTCAGGCATCCATGGCCTACATGAAACTTCTCAGAGAAATTTCTGATTGGCTTGAGGAGAAAGCTACCATGGAGGCGACCATAAATTCATTGGAGGATGAGAAGAATAAAATCCAAGGTGAAGCAGACTTTTTTAAGTTTGAGGTCGAAAACTCTCAGGAGGCCTTCCGTAACCTGGAACGAAATCATGAAAAATCCCTGAGACATAAATTAAAGCTACAAAAATCTGTGAAGTACCAAAATGAAACTATTGCCTCGATGGGGAAAAAGAGAGATGAGTTGAAGAAGAAGCTCTATCATGCTCAAGACTTAGAGGAAAAACTGAAAAGGGAAAACAAGAAATTGAAAGAGGAGCTGGCCTCGCACGAGCATAAAGCTGACGAAGCTAAGAAGATTATTGAATCAATGCGGCAAAAGATAATCTTAACCAAAGAAGAACTAGCCCTGGAATAGAGCCACACTGAAGTCTTAGTTAGAGAAGCGGAGGAAAGAACAAGAAGCCTATTTTTATACAACTTATGACTGAAGCGGCTAGATGTGGACATCTCGTTCTTTGGCCAGAAGGCTGTGGAAGAAGTAAAGATGCACGCAATAAGGACAACTTGCGAAACTGCGCAAAAGGCTCATTTAGAAACCAGTCTTCCAACCTCCTAACTAGGCTTAGATCGTTCTGCTTCAGAGGTACCCTCAAATCAGCTTTGAGGCCCTTCTTCTGCAACATTGTATGGTGGAACTTCTCAAGACCCAGGTCCCTCTTCTAAAAGTGCTCTTTCAGCTCTTGCAAGACCTTCTTTGAGCTCTTCTCAGCCAATTATTATAGAAGATGAAGGCAAAACTTCAGCAGAGGCCACAGGTGAGCAGAATATACCTCCCAGTAATACTTAGAAAATTTTCAATTCTTTTAACTTCATTTGTAATACAATTTATTCATCTTGTGAACTTTAATATAACAAATGCAATTTGCTTCTCTTATCTATTTCCATATCCTCGTTCTTTGTTAATATTGAATGTTAAGCAATTCTGGCTGTTAATCAGATCAAATTGTAAGAAATATCATTTATGTTACAACGCTCATAGTTCATATGATATTACTTAACCTTTTCAGAGCTTGCTTGCTCATAGGTAGCATTGGTTCCTCCCAACATATAAGAATCCACAGATCAAATGTTCCTTCCAAAACTTGCTCGCTCACAGGCTATATAGATCTTCCAGGATTATTTTATAAGTCCACAGGTCATAAGCATTCCTTCCAGAGCTTGGTCGCTCACAGGTTATGCTGGGATCTTTTAGGACGTTTTTAGCTCACAGATAATGATTACACCTTCTAGAGCCCGACTACTTACAGGTAGTAATCATATTTTCTAGAGTATTAGCTTACAGGTAACAATTGCACCTTCCAAAGTCCACTCGCTCACAAGTAGCAATTGCACCTTCCAAAGCATTAGTAGAAATAATAAGGATAAATGCGACCAAAATTGCTTTGCCAAGAAAGTCTTTATTGATAAATTAACTGCACTCATACAAGTCAGATAAACTAAATAAATCAAACAAGATATGAACTAAATAAGTCAAACATAATATGGCCGAAGATTCTCGACAATCCATGCTCGGAGGATCTTTATCCCATTCAAGTTAGCCAGGTGATAAGCTCCGTTTTTCAGACTACCCTTTACAACATAAGGGCCTTCCCAATTTGGACCAAGGGTTCCATCATCGGCATTCCGAGCAGCAGGTAAAATGAAACCTAAGACCAAGTCGTCAGGCTTGAAGCTTCGAACTCGAACTTTCCTGTTATAAAACCTGGCAACCCTTTACTCATAAATCGTAACTCTCATTCGAGCTTCATCTCTTGCTTCCTCGAGCACATCTAAATTAGTTGCGAGCAACTGGTCGTTATTTTCCTATCTGAACGTTACTCTGTGTTGACTAGCGACCTCAAACTCTGCTGGAATCATTGCTTCTGATTTATACACCATCGAGAAAAGAGTTTCCCTAGTAGTGTTACGAGCAGTTGTTTTGTAAGCCCACAACACTTTCTGCAACTCATCAACCCAGGCTCCTTTCATTGGTTCTAGCTTGGTCTTCAAGTTTTGCTTGATAATCTTGTTAACTGCTTCAACCTGCTCATTTGCTTGAGGATGGTCCACAGCGGAAAAGCTTTTCTTGATTCCGAAATCTTTGTAAAACTTCTGAAACTGCTCGCTGTTGAACTGGGTTCCATTATCTGTCACGATCTGCTGAGGAACTCCAAACCTACAAATGATATACTCCCAAACAAACTTCTTAACTTTTACGGTGGATATTTCAGCAAGCTTTTTAGCTTCTGCCCACTTTATAAAATAATCCATCGCCATTATTGCATGCTTGCATTTTCCTCGAGCTATTGGGAGCAGACCGATCAGATCTATGCCTTAAACGGCGAAAGGCCATGGACTGACCATCTGTTTCAAGAAAGTTGGTGGGACTCGTAGAACCTTGGCGAACCTCTGACACTTATCACATTTCTTGATCATTTCAATCACATCTTGCTTCATTATTGGCCAATAGAATCCTTATCGAAGAGCCTTTTGAGCCAAAGATAGCCTCCCAGCATGATTGCCACAATGTCCAGCATGGATGTCTTCAAGAATGACCTGGCAGTCCATGCCATTAATGCATCTGAGCAATGAGGTTGAGAACCCTTTCTTGTAAAACTTGTCATCGTAAATGCAGTATCGGGCTGCTTGGGCTCGAAGACGACAAGCCTCTAACTTCTCGTTAGGTAATTCCCCATCTTACAAGTACTCTACCAAAGGATTCATCTAGCAGTCTTATACCACTACGATCACCATCACTTCATCCCGTGGTTCGATGTTCGGGACTGATAGAACCTCCACTGGTATAACCCCCATAAAATCTGCATATTTTACCTTGGCAAGATGGGCTAATATGTTCGTATGAGAATTCTGTGATCGTGGAACATGGTGCAACTCATATCTTTCAAACACTACCAACATTTCTCGGACTTTCTACAAATAAATAGTCATCTTGCATCCCTTGGCCTGATATTCCTCCCGAACTTGACATACTACGAGCTAAAAGTCGCTGTATATCCTTACTCGCTCTGTTCGTACTTCCTTGGCCAGTCTTAGTCCTGCTAATAGGGCTTCATGCTCAGCCTCATTATTTGTAGCTTTGAACTTAAACGTCAAGGTGCACAAAATCCGATGACTCTCTAGGCTTATCAACATCACACCTGCCCCAGCCTTCTGCTCGCTTGAGGACCCATCCACATATAACTCCCAAAACGGGCCTTCAGAGGATTCGACTTCTTCACTGCCCGATCCCATAAATTTAGCCACAAAATCTACTAGCATCTGCCCCTTAATTATTATCCGGGGTTTGAACTCTATCTCAAATTGGGCTAGCTCGATGGCCCATTTAAGTAAACGACCCTAGGTGTTTGGCTTCTGAAGAACCTACTTTAATTGATACCTGGTCGGTACTTCAATTGTATGAGCTTGAAAATAAGAATGAAGCTTTCTTGATGCAACTACTAGACAGTACTCTAGTTCTCCATAAGGGTATATCTGGTTACTGTATCAAGTAGCCTCTTGCTGACATAATATACAAGAAGTTGTATCCCGTTCTCTTCGTGAACTAAAGCGGCATTGAGAGCGTGTTGAGTAACCCCCAGATAAACGATAAGCTTTTCCTATTCTACAAACTTAGAAAGCAATGGTGCTCAGCCCAGATACTCCTTCAGTTGTTGAAAAGCGGCCTCACATTGTTCAGTCCACTGAAAGTTCTTCGTTTTTTCAACATATCAAAGAAATGGATGCACCTATCTATTAATCTAGATATGAATCTGCTGAGGGCAGCGACCTAGCTATTCAAGCTTTATACTTCTTTGATCCTAGTGGGCGATTTCATGTCAATTAAGGTTTTAATCTTCTCAAGGTTTGCTTCAATTCCCCTATTGTTGACCATGAAACCCAGAAACTTGCCTGAAGCCACTCCAAATGCACACTTCAAATGATTAAGCTTCATATGGAATTTTCTCAAAATCTGGAACATCTCACCCAGGTCGCGCACATGCTCAGATTCCTACTTAGATTTTACCAACATGTCGTCCACATATACGTCCATCGTTCTACCAATAAGGTTTTCAAACATCATGTTAACCAGCTGCTGATAGGTTGCTCTAGCATTTTTGAACCCGAACAGCATTACCTTATAGCAATATGACCTCACGATCGATGACGAATAAAGGGTGCTCCTCGTCATCAGGGTTCATTGAGATCTGGTTATACCCTGAATAGGTGTCTATAAAACTGAGAAGTTGGTGACCAGCTGTACCATCCACGAGCTAATCAATCATTGGCAGAGGAAAACTGTCCTTTGGACATGCTTTGTTCAGGTCAGTAAAGTCAATGCAAGTTCTTCACTTCCCATTCTTCTTATTTAGTAGAAAGGGATTTGCTACCCAAACTGGGTAATGGGCCTCCCTTATGAATCCATTTGCTAGAAGTTTTTCTACTTCTTCTCTGAGCGCCTCATAACGCTCCTCCATCATTGGCCTCCTCTTCTGACGAATTGGCTGATGGTGGGGATTAATATTTAATTTATGTGACATAATATCCGGACTGATCTCTACCATGTCTTCGTGATTCCGGGCGAAGACGTCTAAATTCTCTTTTAGAAAGTCAGTAAACTGTGCTTTGACATCATGAGGCAAATCCTTCCCTATTTTCAAACATCGCTCAGCATAATGCTCATTGACTGACACCTCATCGAGTTCTTCAATAAGACCCGTTGCTAACTTTGCTTTTATCTCTCTTGGGTCTCAGTCCTAGCTTACTCCTCTTATACTAACTGTTCGCGGCTTCTCCTCGGATACCACGTTGACTTTCTTCCATTTAGCCTCATCTTTTACTGTATTTTTATAATATTTCCTCACTAATTCCTGTTCTCTTCGCACACATCCTACTCCATTTGGCATTGAAAACTTAACTATGAGAGTCTTAGTCAATATTGCCATGTCGAGATCATTCATGGCTGGTCTTCCGAGGATAACGTTGTATGCTGATGGGCAGTCAATGATCAAAAAATCTGCCATCGTCATAGCTTGCCGATCTGAATCTCCAACAGCAAAGGGGAATCTGATTTGTCCCAACTGCATGATTGCATCTCCAGTAAATCCGAAAAGAGGCTCAAGAGATGGTGTTGTTTGATTAGGCCTTAAACCCATATACTCGAAGCAATTTCTATACATCGCATTTACTGAATTGCCTGTGTCCATCATGATCCTCCTTACTTTGGTATTACCAATCCTTGCCCTGATAACCAACGCATCATTATAAGGCCAGTGTACACCTTTAGCATCTTCTTTGTTGAAAACAATGCCTCTTGAAGTCATTTTGGCCCTTTTAGAGGATCCTTTTACCTCATTATGCCCCGTTAGCAGAATGTGACTGGTCTCCCACATATATCGCTCGTGCGATCTATTTGACGCCCCTACAATGTGTGATTCATCATGAATAGTAAAGATGGTTCTCACCGCGGGCATATAGTCCTGATCGACTGTTTGCTTAGGTTGTTATTGTTGGGTAGGTTACTGAACCGGATCAGATATTATTGTACTGGTTGATGCCTATGCTAAGGACGCTGATCTTTTGGTCGCGCTACATACTCTCTCAAGTGACCTCTCCTGATTAAGTCTTCTATTACGTCCCTGAGCTTCCTATACTGGAAAATGTAGTGACCTATTTCATCGTGGTAGGCACAATACTTCATTGAGTCTCGAAATCTGTTAGGGATGTTCGTAGGACTTGGCTTCCAGAAATTCTCCCGTCTCTTATCCGCTTCATAAATTCTGTCCTATCGGTCTATCAAGACGCTGTAGTTTTGGTAGCGATTTCACGGCGGGGATATCTTTCTTCCAAGCTCGTTCCTTGCCTGCTTCGCTACTTGATTGCTAGAGCGATTTCTGCGATTGCTCTCTTCGCTCTCACCTTGACCCCTCTTTCTTTCTTGGTGAGAACTGATCGCTCCGTTCTTCTGATTACTAGATCTTCTTTGCCCAAAAGTCTCTTCCCAGTGGATCTCTTTTGCTGCTCGATCATAAAACTCCCTAAGATTTTTTAAAGGGGACCTATAAATGCTCTCGTAGAGCTTTCCATCTTTTATAAATCCCACTGAAATTGCTGTCATGATAGTTTCATCTTAGGGGTTTTTCACATTATTCACCTCACTTCTGAACATAGCGATATAATCCTTTAATGGCTCATCCTGTTTTTGAAAGATTATCACTAGATGACAAATTGGCACGAGCTGCTTTCTCAGTGCCTTGTACTGATCGGTGAACTTCCTCTGGCATTAATCCCAGCTATTGATACTGCGACCTGAAAGATTCCTCTGGCATGCCCTCGGCACGTTCCCCAATATGGCTAAGAACACTCGGCACTTGACTAGAGGGTTGGATATCTGTAGGTCCATCTGGACATTGAAAGCATCTAGATTGTCATATGGATCACTATCCCTATTGTAGAGTAGGACACTTGGAAGCTTGAATCTTGGCTATAATGGCTCCATCTCAATTTCCCTTGTAAAAAAGGTTCTCTCTTCTCACAACTCTGCTTGACCATGAAGCCTAGGTCTTGCCTCCAATTACTGGACCCTCTGCATTAATTCTTCTATTATTTGGTCCTGCCGCTCCATTCTTCTCGTAAAGGACCAATGACTCCTCCTATTTTCCCTATTTCTTGAAAACAATCATGTGATCTCTCTCGGTCAACGAGCATTCTTTCACGCAACCTGTTTCTTCTACACGAGCTCTCCGTACTATGCGACTCTCCTCGACGCACACGTTCCTCGCTGCATCCATGAGCTTGCTCATTACCATGATTAGCCTCTACATGGCGGCTGCCATCCTGGCTCACCCTTACCCTCAAACTGGGTGAAGAGGCACTACTTCCTCTTCTCGAGCTTGACGTCCGCCTCCTCTATAGCATAAATTTGAGGAACGGATGGAACCTGCAGGCTGTACCCTCGCTTCAACAGTCTCCTCTCTTCTGGTAGGTACAACATCCACTGATTGGCATTGGGGATCTGCATTCCTAGGGATTGCTTGAGCCTGGGCTTGTGTCAGAGCCCTGATTGCCTCGTCAATTACGCCACTGTATTCTCCAATGCTTCGTAGCACTGCTGCCAAATTGGTATAGAATCTCCACCAACGGCAGCCTGATGCGGGGGAAGTGAAGACAAAGTAGCACTAGAAGTTCCTGTAGCGTGACCTTGGCCCTGGTGACCTTTTGATTGGTTAGCTTCAGATGCAACAATCCTAGTTTTCTTGATCCTAGCCATTTCATGAATCACATCTGTATTAAAAAGATTACAGAATCACAAAGTCTGGGCCTTCCTTCAAATGCCAAAAGATATTGACACTTAATTTTGGTCAACCCTGGAGCCCAATACTTAAAAACAATAACTAACAAACAAAACAATAATGATTAGAATCAAAACAAACAAGATACAATGATTTTTATGTGGTTCGATAAAGTAATGGCCTACGTCCATGACTGTCACACTTATTCTCACAGAGTAACAGTATACATTTCTTGCTTAAGGTTTTAAAATGAATTTGATCCCTTATTTATAGAGGAGATGTTACAATTTGAATAGGTTTAAGAATCTTACAGATAAGACAAAAAATAATGTATATTAATTGAGATAATATCTCCCAAGATTATCTCCACCGCATCTATCTCCACCGTATCTGCAACAATTGCTGAGAATGTCATGATTTGATTTGCATGAAAATAGGCAAGTTGACTCCTTTCCTGAATTGAACTGATTCGACATACTAGAAGGTCAACTCGTCAAATTTAACGAGTACTTTGAGCGAACAGACTACTCAAGCGATCAGATATTGCACCCAGCGAGTAGATTGTTCCAAGTGACCTACCTCTATGACTAGCAATCAGATAAGAAGACCTCTTGATCGTTCCGATAGCCTTTGAAAAATACTATGGAGTAGTTCTTGACCATGACCAGATTGGCTTAGTGTTATAACATACGGTCAGACCCTCACGTGATCAGACATGTGTTCACATGATACGATCAATCATTCAATAATTAAAACGACCAACCATTCGTTCAGATGTGATCGGGTTCACAGTTTAAGAGACAACCACATATTCCCTTCTTTGACCGTTGACTAATTGACCAACCTCTTAGGCTTCTTCTCATAAGATAATATACTAGGCTCATATTTGGGCCTTTTTCAGCCCATTTTCTATGATTACAAAAAATGCCCATAACAAAATTAAACCCAAAACTTCATCACTACAATACAAACCCATGAAACCCAAACCATTCAAACGAAATGAAAAATATATTATAATTTAAATTGAAAATAAAACTATTTCATTAACTTTGCTTTAAAATATAAGTGTTTTAACGATTTTCATCGATTTTAACAATTTTGCTTTAAATCAAAAGTCTTTGAAAACTAGATAGAAAGAATAATGTTAACTAAAATCTCAGTTTTCCTTTAAAATATAAGTCTTTCACCGATTTTGCTTGGAAATGTAAGTATTTTAAAGGAAACATATATATAGTTCAGCTGACCCCTTTCCTACAACAAGGAAGACCTTCATCGATTTTGCTAGGAAACATACATGGAATTCAATCGACTCGTTTCCTATAGCAAGGAGGACTTTTATCGATTTTGCGTGATAGTTTTGAAATCTCAGTTTTCAACAATGTTATATATCAAATATAGTATTGAGATATAAAAATTAATTGTATTTTGGGGTGTATATATAATTTTAGAGGGGGTGAAAATTATATCACCACTATATACATATATATATTTTAAATACCACCAGCATTGTAATTATTTGAACTTGAATCATTAATTAGCAAGCTCAATGGGGATTTTTCTACCACCAAACCACATTGAATAGTGATTTTTTTTTTATATTTAATGTATGAGTAATGTTACGTTTCCTAAATATTTTATTTAAATTTATGTTTAAATAATATGATATATGAGTAGTCAATATCCTATTAATTATCACATCATTTCATGATTTACAAGATCTTAACAACTTAAATACCACATCATTTGAACATGAATTTAGATAAAATATTTGGAAATGAGTAAATAAATTATTATAGTTTAGGTATGTAGATATGTTATAATTGAACGGTATCAAATAAACTACCAGATAAAGAATCAACGAATTTTTCTCCAAAAAAGTTAACAATTGTAACTATATTATTGCACTTTAAATAATTAGTTTTTCTGCTCAATGAGTGAATTGATTTTATTATTAGGGCAAATTATACAAACCTCCTATGAGGTTTGGCATAATTGCATAAAACTAATAATGTTTGGAAAACTCACATTAACCTCCTTTGAGGTTTAAAAAACTCAACACAAATATCCTCTACTATCAGTCAACCATAAGTTAATTATCATTAAATCAAAATTATGAAGGATAAAATGATCAATTCATAACCAATAAATATTTTAATTAAAAAAATATTTTTAATTACTAAAATAATACACACACACACACATATTAAAAAAAATCACCTTCATCTTCTACCTCAGTCATCATCATCTTCCTCATCTCCATTTTTATCTTCTACATTCATCAAAATCACAATCTCCATCATTTTCATCAAACCAACATCACTCAAATCAATCATCATCAAACCAAACATTACCCCAAAAAAAAATTCAAAGTCATGAAAAATTGAAAATTTTTTTAAAAAAAGGAAGTTTTCATTGTAGTTTCTGACGATGAAGACCCATTGCTCTCCAATGATGGAGACGGTCTCTATCGTTGAATCTTTATCTTTAGAGACAAGACCGTTTCCATAGCTGGAGACGACATCTCTATCATTGGAGACGAGTGATCTTTGTCCCTGGAGACCTACAGCGATAGAGACAAAATCTTTGTTGTTGGAGACAAATGACGAAGACGAAATCTCCATCGTTGGAGGTCTCCAAAGATGGAGACCACTCATCTCCATCGCTTGATATGCCATTTTCAGTGATGGAGACCGGCATCTCTAAATGGAGACCAATTGGTGTCCATCTCTAAAGAGTTATTTTTGGTCTTTATGGGAGACCAATCCTAGTCTCCTATGGAGACCAAGGGTTTTTTTTAAATATGTATTATAATTTTTATTTTTAAAAAATATATATTGTATTAATTTTAAATTTATTGAAGGATTTTTTTTTTCGTCCCTTTGACTATTGACCATGAAAATTTAACTGTTGTTGACAGATGATATAAGAGGTTTATGATGAGTTTTTTGAACCTTAAGGGTGGTTAGTGCAAGTTTTTCGAACATCATGATTTTTATGCAATTATGCTAAACCTCAAGGGTTTTGTACAATTTACTCTTCTTATTATTATTCCAAATTTATAGGCCATTAAATTCATTAACTTTTTTGTAATTATTTTTTTTTATAAATCTATTTATTATAATCAATAATTCATAAACTTGAAACTGGGATTTATAAAATCAATGTATCTTGAAGAGAGATAAACTACCTAAATAAAATAGCACTAATTTTAGCTCAATTTTGATGTTCACAAAATTTTACCTATGAATGGAAGTAGATTGGACCAAGCCATATCAAAAGATATTTTATTTTGTATTTTTATTTTTAAGGTCTCTTCAGAAAAGAAATGGCAATAATTCCAATTTAAACAACATTGTATGAGAAGGTAAGGTTGATCTAGGAGTATTCACCTACACCTAAGCTATGAGATCGTAAGTTCAAGTCATATTCCTTTCTTTAAATCCCAATTTGATTATAATATTTCAAAAAAAAAAAAAAAAGGTGTATGAAGTTTTGAGATCAATATAATAAAGTACAATAAAATGTTTAGTTGAATGGTACAATTTTAGCTAGAAAATTCATTGAAAAACCTACAAATTATATGTGTTCATGGGAAAGATAGATTGAGAATTAGTTTTTAATTTTTTTTATTTTTATGAAAATTGATACTAAACAAGTTAGAATTTTGTTAAAACTTGCAGAATGGAGACTTAGATATTAACTCTTATATTGGAATAAAACTACTCACCATCTATTATCTACACATATTTGTAAAATAATTTTTATGAAACTTGAACCTTCACCATTAATATTTGGGTGAATAATGAATTTCATAACCATCTGTGCTACAAGGAATATGCCATAATTAACTTTTGTTTTTGACAATAAGTGAAAATCAATGTCTTATTAACGAAACACACAACTACTTTCCAAATTTGCTGTAATGACATATGTTAAATGAATAAGAGAAAATTCAATTCAATTGTTACAGATAAAAAACAAAATACAAAAAGCACAAAGCAAGAGAACAAAAAACCTTTAAAACTTAGATTTTTTTTTTTTTCCTAATTTGAGAGTTAAGTACACCAATTAGAATATGATTGACAATTGAAATTAAAAAAACTACAAAAGCAATATCTAAAATCCATAAATAGAAAAAAAAAAAAAAAAAAAAAAAAAAAGCCTATTTTATAAATTATGTTTTTTTTTGCTTGAGCTTTTATCAAATTTAATTCACTAAACATGTGTAAGGCATATAGAAATACTAGATGATCTTACATCATTCTTAGCCTCCTATCCATTCTACCTAAGATCCTGTTGTTTGTTTTCTGTAAATTCACAAGATACTTAAACAACCACTTCACCTGCAGAATATATATATACATATAAGTAGACATGGATCACGATTTTAAAAAAAAATTGACAAACTCTCCCTTATTTTTTGAGTATCCGGGGAAATAGAACCTACTTATTTAAAAAATTATATTTTGTTTATCATGTTTAGAGACTTCATCTCTCTTTCAAACTTTGTACTACCGCACAATATGTCCATAACTTTTCCATTTACTAGAATGGATATTTACTTAACAATAAAATAAATAGAAGATTCGTACTTTAAAATGTATGTTTTGTACATCGTGCGACCTTTTTGTCCTTAACCCTGAAAATGTATCCTTTGATTTGGATTATATGTTTAAGATGTCTTTATGCCGCTCATCCTTCTCCCTTGTAAACTCCTCAACCACATGATCATTATTACCCTCCACTTCATGTCACCCTTCACCTTATGATCACCTCTTCCACCCTCCACCTCATTATCGTCATCACCTCCTACGTGCCCTCACTTTATCATCATCCTCACTCTCTCTACCGCTAACTTTATATACCTCTTTGCAAACTGAATGCTTCGAATTGAACGATTTCCAATAATTCATATCTCTTTTAACATCAGTGGGCTCAAAGGTTCTGCTCATGCCAACAATCTATAACATATATGTGTGTGTGTGTGTGTGTACGCACACATGGGTGTGTATATGTATATATATAGTTATATAACTATATAGTTATATTATTATCATATACTTAATATAAATAAAGATAGTTAAAAAAAAAAAAAAAAAACCAATTGAGGTTAGGTTCGACACTTATAGGGGGAAAATCATTAAGGTGGCATCCTCTTAAGTATCCATCTCTTGCACTTTAACAACTCATTTTCCAAGTACTAGTTCTTTTTCCCTATTTTATTTATCAACACCAAGAACATTTCAAATAGTCACCATTATAATGCAAGAACAACAAAAAAAATATATATAGTTAGTATATTAAAAAAAAACCTAAATATTAATCATATTAGGAGAAAACTATAAATATTAACGATATTAGGTGTACCTAAAACATCAAGACATAGCCATACATGGTAACACTCTTTAGTGGGTTTTTAATATGCTCCTTAGGGATCACCGTATGGAGGTTACAAACCAGCATACTATGGTTTAATGTACCTCAAAGGAATGACGTCCACACCTTTGCAACTTCTATAATGACCCATATAAAGTAAGGAATGAAGGACCTGTTATCCTACACCAATAATAGATGGAAGACAATCGTTACATTAGCTAACTTTAACATATCGTCATCATTTATTACGTCATCAACTGCACAACCCATGCACGTTGTATCGCTTCTTACCTTAAGAAAGGTGGCTATCCTGAGAACACTTAGCAACAGTCCATTGAAAAATCGCCATATGAGACTCTTCTCATCATTTTCCACCATATTGAAGAATTTTCTGTTAATTTCCCCAAAAGAGAGTCTTGTCACCAATAAGTACTCATGTTTCCCAAGCTTATATGTTCTCTCCCTGACTTTAAATCATATTTCATCATAGTGCCCACCGGAAACTATCACCTCTCTAATAAGAAACCCTAATATCACGGCAAAAGCAGTTATATTGCTACTGGATATCGACAAATTATGTCTGAATGGGCACTCTCCTATAAACTGTTGGTACAAAGCTCGTCTCGTAATAACAGCAATTATTTTACCAAGCTAATAATGCCCAATGTGTGTATTCCTACCCATTTTCTCATCAACTGTTTGTAAACTGTGTAAATATTTAAATTCCATCTGTAAGAAAGAAAAACAACAAATTGTTAGTATAACTTTACTAAAAATAATAATTAAATACAAAATTAATACAACATTTTCATTTCTATTTTTGCCTAATATAATTTTATTTTCATTTCTTTAATTTAATTCAAATAAAATTATTTACTCTAATTACATTTGTTTTAATTAATTTATTTATTTATTTCATTTAGAATCTAATTAATTACAACTAATTTAATAAAGTTTAATTTACTAGTTTAATTTAATTATTCCTAAATTAATTTCTTATTACTAATTTAAAATTTTAATTTATTAAATTGAATAGTTTTTTAGTGGGATGTGAAAAACCGTCACTGTTATTCAATGGTTTCTACGTCCTACTAAAAAATTGATTTCATAAGATGGTGCTCTTACATATGCTCTCAGCGGATTCCTCTATTTTTCAAACCAAATCCAACCAAATTTAATCTAATCTAACTCTATTAATCATTACCTAACTTTGATAACACAAAACAAATCTAAAAATCACAAAACAAAATTAACAAATCATGAATTTTCAAAATTTTGCCAATCGATTTTTTATGGGGATATGAAAAACTGATTCATCAAAACTAAGCCAACGACGGTGCTTTCATTGGAATCTACCTTTATTCAACCCAAATCTAGTCAAATCTAACTTATTCTAACCCTATATATATATATCATAACCCGACATCCATGACACAAAAAACATCGCAAAATCGCAAACAAAATAAAAAAATAATAATAATAACAAATTTTCAAATGCAATCCAAACGTCCCATACCTTGGCAAACAAAAGAGGTGAACAAGTACAACGACAGTCAACAACAACATGAGAATGGCCGAAAATGATAGAAATGGCTTGTCGAGTCTCGATCGGGTGTTGAGTTACACTTATGGGTCGATGCTTGAGTTTTGAAATCGGTGGGAAAGGGATTGATCGATTCCTTAACCTCTTATATATATAAGGGCTGTTTTGTAATTATACACTCTGGTTTTTTATAAAATTATAAAAGTTCAGGTTTTAAGGGTAAAATTGTGTAAGGGCAATATAAGTAATTTGGGTATAGGGTGGAATTCATTTATTTAAGGTGTTAAAAACAACCTTTTTAAAAAAAGTAGTAGGTAAAAACAAAAATCACTCTTTTAGAATGGGCATTTCCAAGTAATTTCCACAAATTTTATGTACATGTTATTGTCTAGGTAGGCAATGTGTTATAATTGGACGGCACCGTATATACTACCAGACAGGGTAATGACAAGTTTCTCTCCGAAAAACTTTGATTATGATAACTGATGAGCGTCGCAGCAAACTTAAATATTAGTAATAAATTTTAACCACTAAAACACAGATATTGGACCACGCCATACTATAAAGATATATATATATATTTTTTAAAGTTCCTCCGGCAAAAGAAATGGTAATAATTCCAACTTAAACAACATTGTCCAAAGTTCTTAGATCCATATAATAATTGTTTAATTCAATGGTACTATGTTAACTAAAAAAAATATCAATTCGTTGATAGATCTACGTCCGACGTATTTCAGCGGAGAAAACATATTCACAGTTTATTTAATCTGACAGTACATGAAATCTATGGATGATGGTTAACGAAATACATACACAACTCTTCTCCACACAAAAAAAAAAAAAAAAAAAAAAAAAAAAACCATGCACAAGTATTTTTCAAACGTTGCTATCGCATACAAGTTAAATGTACAAGACAAAATTCAATTTTCAATGACAACAGTACAAGATAAGATTCAATTTAATTGCTATAAATGAAAAACAAACTCACAGGTGTAAAATAATTCAAACTTCGTAACGTGGACCAATACTTTTTTTTTTTTTTTTTTTTGTGATACAGAAACTTGGATTCTTCTTGATTTGAGACTTACTCAAATCAGAATTATAATTGACAACTAAAAACAAGAAAAGACAAAAATTATCTTCTAAATACAAAAGTACAAAGGAAAACCATAAGCACCTAAGGCATATAGGACAACTATTACATATGAATCCCTCTCCTAATTTGAAGCTGGACTCAAAATCAGGATTAATTTATGAGTTATGACTAACATTATAGTCACTTAAGAGATAAAAA
Organism: Dimocarpus longan; assembly: GCA_022984855.1. NCBI lineage: Eukaryota > Viridiplantae > Streptophyta > Magnoliopsida > Sapindales > Sapindaceae > Dimocarpus > Dimocarpus longan. Next base: position 7,273,793 of record CM041015.1, on the reverse strand, counting down.
AAAAAAAAAAGGCTAATGTAATGGCCAAATGTGTTGATCACCTTATTAGAAACTTTGTATAAAGTTTAGATCAACAAACATATAATCTAGTGGTAAGCAGAAAAGTTTCATGCTTCTAGTGTAATCGAATGAAGCTCAAATACTCATCATTGATCCAGCTATACTTCTCCAAGAACGGGTTGATAATGGACTTGGGAGGGTAGCGATCAATGCAATCTTTCCACACATTGACATCCTCCAAGTCGGTCATGACCTCCCACACACAGTTGTTGCACTTGAACCCAGCTCCCAAGCTTATCATCAGAATTCTGTCACCTTTCTTCAGCCTCTTTTTGGCCTCCATGTAACCCAAAACGTACCAGAGCCCACCAGCAGACGTGTTTCCAAATCTGTGAAGCGCCATTCTAGCTGGTTCAAGATCGTATTCGCTCAGCTTCAAAGTTATGCCAAGACCATCTATCACAGCTCTTCCTCCTGGATGGATACAAAAGTGCTCCACTCGAGTCTTCAGATTCAAATTCTCCAAAATGTTTTCAAGAATTGTACGGCTTTTCGTCTTGGTATACTTTCTGTAGTAAAAAAGTATTGTATAGCGAAGTACCTCTCTTATGGGCAGGATTTTGGGTACCAAAACAAGGAGATTCTTGCTGAAAGCTAGACCGGCGGCTTTCGTCAGGTTTTTGGTCAGACGAAAACCCTGGTAGCCACGATCATCTTCAACTTGTATGCAGCAATTGTAAGCTTCATCGTTGGAGCCCAAATGGGTCCGGACGGAGCAGTTTAGTTTCAAGATGGCTTTGTTCTTCAAAGAGTTATTGTTTGTGAGCAGCATCGAACAGCCTCCTGACCGGAAAAGACAGTTTGAGAGCATCATTGATTTTTCATTCCCGCAATACCAATGCGAACCAAGGGATTCTGTGCTCACAACAATGGCCAATTTGTTCTTGTGGGTTTTGAACAGTTGTTGAACAAGATCGACAGCTACCAGGCTTGCACTGCAGCCCATTCCTGACAAATTGAAAGCTTTAACATCGCCTCTCATTTTGTAACGATTCATGACTCGAGCTGTTAAAGATGGAAATGGAGAGAACAATGAAACATTCACAACAAGTATATCGATCTCGGACGGAGAAATTCCTGTCCTGGAAAAAAGCTGGTCGAGTGTGGAAAAGATGATATCATCCATCTCCCAAAGAGCGTCCTCCAAAGAAGCTGATTCTTCTCTTCCAGCGAGGACGGTTTTGGGGCCGTATGTTTCCTCTCCAATGCCAGAATTTACGATGGTTTGTAAGAGAAACCTGTACTCATCCAGGCCCAGGTTTTTGTTCCGGAAAACGACTTTGGCACAGGATTGAGTGTCGAGCCTCCTGTCGTTTTCATCAGTGGGCTTGTAACACTCGTAGGCAAGCATGTAGCAGCATTGGTTTCTCTTCTGGAAAACCAAATTACAAAGGTAGAAGGCTATATAAAATAGAGGCAACCAATACAGGGATGAAATGAAGAACTCCATTGACAGAAATAGAGAGTAAATTCAAAGATATTTTGTGAGTTTTGTGTTTCCTCTTGTTTATTTCTTGCTAATGTGCTTCAGTGCATGTCTATTTATACCCTAAAAGATGCAACTATGTCGGGTCCACTCTATCTTAGAATCACACACAGTTTTCTCTACACCATTAGAGATTTAAAATAAGGGGTAAGTACAAAAATAGCACATTAAATTAATAACTTAATTTTTATGTTATTTTTAAAAATATATATAACAATTAAATCCTAAATCATATGTAAAAATACCAAAATATCCTTACAATAAATGTAACAATTGAGTCATTTTTCGAAAAATATAGCATTCTTATCAATTTTATCAAGGGTATTTGTGTCAAAAAAAAAATAAGGCTTTGGACTCAATTATTAACTTTATTGAAATGAGATAAAATTGTCAATCCAATATTTAAAAGTGTCATCTAGTAATATTTTCTCTTTAAAATATACATCTAATACAATCTGTCGACATGCATAAAAATAGCCTAAAAATATAAGGAGATAACATTTGAGTCACTCTCCGATTATTTTTAACATTTTAGTCATAAAAATATAAGATAAGACAAAAATGGCCTTTGACAATGAGTGTTTCACTATACATGACAGCCATTGTTACCATGACTAACAACATTACGCTGTCATGGCTAATCACTTAGATTCGGAAATAGTTTTTCTAGTTCTAGTTTTACTAGTGATGGCAACTTTTATTGATGTGATCAAAGACATAATGTGGCCATGACTAATCACTTGGTTAAATAATAAAATTTTCGGGATTAATGACATAACGTTGATTAGTCATTTGACTCAAAAATAGATTTTTTCGGTGAGGATTTCAGTAGTCATGGAAGCTTTTGTTGCCATAGCTAATAATACAATATTGTCATTACTAATTATTTGATTCAAAATCAAGCTTTGTCAACAAATTAATATTTCACTTGTCATGACAGCTTTTGTGTCACGACCAGTAATGCACTGTTAGTTTTTTGTCAAAAGAGCATTTTTATCTCATCAAATATTTTTGTGATTCAAATATATAAAGCCACCTATAAAACTTCACCCTACACCCATATTCTTTAAACGCCCATGATAAATTAATTTTCTCTATACAACTTCCTTAATTCCAAAAATAACCATAGTTCTTTTCACATAATTTTCATCCATTTTTTCTTTCATGCTTTTTATCCCCTTCCCAGTCATGGAAGGCCTCCTTTATTTTCTATTTTCTTATTTACTCAATCTTTAGAGACTGAGAATTGCAGCAAGAAGGTTGGAGCTACTCTCGGAACGACTTTTTCTAATGCCTCTGTTGGATTTGGCTTTGCTATGAACTCCTATGGCAGTGTAAGCATCACCTTACAATTCGCCCTTTCGAGCAGATTACCAAAATTTGATACTTCGAGTCATTTTCCTCGGCTTGGATGCCTCCAATCTTCTCCTCACTATCTTTCTTCTTATCTTTGATTCTTGTAAGATTTATAATAATGGGTCAACTCAACTTTTAATTTTTATTAAATACTGTTTCATCATTGGGGTTTATTAGTTGTGATAATTTATGAATTCTAACTTCTATCAGCTTGATGTGATCATTCATATATATATATAAGTCAAGATTCCTAGTTTCAACATTATCAAATGATATGGATATGATAAAATTATAATTAAAATTGAAGGATTTTTTATCGATGTTAATATGGTACTGATCTTTTTACGAGAGAAATTTAAGTTTAAATTATGTATGAGATAGAAAAAATCAGTCAATCTTGATCATTCATTTTTTTAAATGTTGATATGCTATTAGATTATTAAAATATTATAAAAATATATATATAGTAAAGAATCTTTGCTCCTAAAATTGACATGCTAATTTATTTGATGTCTCTACCGTTACGGTTGCATGAAGGCAAGTGGATAACGAATGGAGAGATTTTTGGATAAGACACTAATTAAGTAGAAAGGGTGACTAATAGGTTCATATGTCAAATACCATTAGCATTAATTGAGATGTTGATTGCTTACCACCACTTAATTGCTGATTAAAATTGATATCTATAATCTGTCTCTATTTGATGTTGTTAATTATCCTCAGACCCAAAAGTTTAAGTTGATAAAAAATAATCTAATTGTAATATTTAAGATTTAAGGTTGACACGTGACACGTTGTCTTACGTGTAACGTGTACAGATAATAGTATTTAAGATTTAAGGTTGTCACGTGACACTCCTCCTCACGTATAACATGAATAAATAATAAATAGCAGACATATGTTAAACGTCTTCTACCATCTAACATGTGTAACGAAAAGATTTTCAGATAAAGAGGAGAGAGCGGGTTTGAACCAGAGATATCTAAAATTCGATACCATGTTAGTTACCATCAGACCCAAAAGTTTAAATTGATACGAAATGACACAACTATAGTATTTAAAACTTGAGGTTAACACGTGACAGTTGCCATCATATTCGATAATCAACAAATATTGATATAAAATTCTGGCTTATCCTGTTAGTTGTTTCTTTCTGCTGAATGTCAAAGCTTGCACCTCTAAATTTTGTATAATAACGTTTTCTCAATCATCTTGTGCATTCATGTCTTCGACAGTCAAGGATGCAAGGCATTGCCTAAATCTACTTCAAGTCCAGTTCCTTTTTTTATTTTCTCCAATCCATTGAAATTAAGACTGAACAAAAATATCATTTGGATATTAAGGTATTTCATTATATATTCTATTAGTAATAAAATAATTTAAAAAAGAAAAAAATCGGTGTCTAGAGATATTTTATGGGTGGCAATAGAGCCTCCCAATATAATGGGGTGATGCAAATTAACGTTAACTCAGTAATCATAAGTGCCTTTAGTTCAGTAAACGTTTATGAAAAAATCTTGCATAGACTGTCTTACAGTTGATATGGTAAGAATGATTAATGATAAAAATAAATGACATTATTTTATTATCCATTTCATCACATCACCTCTGAAATATCACACCACGTTAGTTTTCTCACGTTTGTGACATGGTTTTTACAATAACATAGATTGCTGCATTTCGTACACAGACTAACTTTAAATACATACAACAAAACATTTGTCCAAACAACGGAGAATGCATGCATGAAGCATGGGAATTTTTTTTTTTTTCTCTTCCGAAGTGTGAAGCATGGGAGTTTTATTAACTTCTAGAAAACATGTTTTCCCTTAAATATATTTTCTAACAAAAATAATTCAACAAATGCATCAATTCTTGAACATGCAGATTTTATTGATGTTTGAATTTAAAAATTTACCAATGCAACTACTTTATGTCATATCACTATTATGTGCAAATCAATATAACAAAAAGTGGAAATACATAAACCCCTTTGAAGTAAGAATTTGTACACGCGAAAATAAGATTATGTTTTATTAATAAGAAATTTCCACTCAGTTAGTTAAAATTAGTCAAATTTAATTGATATAGGGGTATTTTGATCTTTTGGCAAATTAATATTTTCTTTATTAAAAAACATATCTCAAGCATCCAGTTGGAAGTGGAGATCACATTAAAAAATAAATTTAATTTTTTATAAAATCAATTAAAAATATAAATTAAAATTTTTTAGTAAAAATAAAGAAAAATCTAAATGAAGAATATCATCAATAGATCTTCATCAAGAACCCAGAAAATCAACGTAGTTTTATCAACACATCTTAATCAACAATAGTGTTTTAAAAATCAATCGATTTTTCGTAGGTAAATCGATAATCGACATTATGTCCTCAGATTGAAGGTCCTACTTGCTAGAGGTGAGTGAGCGGTCGAAAATCACCCCAAACACCACCAAAAAAATATGGTTTCAATAGACTAAACATCCAAAAATTTAAAAAAAAAATTAAAAAAAAAAAAAAAAACCAACAACAACAACAACAAAATGAAACAAACCAGAGAGATAGCAATGTAGAAGAGTGAGAAAAGGGCCAATACGGTGTGGGTGTATGAGGTTGTGGTCGGGGTTTGTCTCCATCGTTCATCGCCTTCACCCTTACTGCGTACTTAAATGAAAGAAAATGCGAAGAAGAAGAAGAAGCCCGACATTTTAGAGAGAAAGACAGAAAGAGGGTGGAGGTGTCGTTGAAACAGTATGGTTTGGTGATTTTATATATATATATCATGGTAAATTACGCTAAACCCCCCTAAGGTTTGATAAAATTACATTAATACTGAGTTTTGGCCTTTAATGTTTTTTTTAAAAAAAAAAATGGTTTATGCTCTAAAATTTAAAAAATAATAATAATAATTTCCCCACAAACCAATACTTGCCAATTAATTGTCGATTATAGCAAATAAATCGCTAACCTCTATCTTATCGGTTGATTAGAAAGTAGCTATTTTTAGAACTATGATCAATATTGTCAAGAATATCAACACATATTTTTCAACATCATCAAAACCAACATATCAACATAACCCAAATCTCAAAAGAAACAAAACAAAACTTTTCAAAGAAATTAAATAAAAAACAAATAAAAATTATTTGAAAACCTGGATGCAGTCGCTGGAAACCCAAAAATCTGGGTTTTTAGTGCTAGAAACTTAGATTTCTAGGTTTTGGTCCCGTAGTCATAGGTCACCACCTCGCCACACTCTTCATCTTCCTCACCTATTGTTACCTCATCTTCCACAATGCCTTTACAATCCTTTCCCTCCTTATCCTCGCCGAAGTCACCAGCGCTTGGCAGAACGCATGCACTCTCACTAACGCTAAGCGCCACAAGGTCAACTTCACTCTTAGAGTCGACACTACCCGTCATCGCTATTTTATGCATTCTATAGCATCATTAGTGGCCTCTTAAGGTCACTATTTATGTATAAAATGTATTTTTCACTAGTAGCGGTGCTAATCATGTCATCCCTAAATGGGTTTGGATTTCATGGATATTTGTGGTGGTGTCCACGATTTCTATTAGTCATTTGTATGGATGGAGAAATAAAAACATATTTTTTGTTTAGCAAAAAAATGGAGACCCAATCTGTAACGGACTATCCACCTCCGATCGACTGCCCAATCGATTAATCCGACTCAGTCACAGCCCAGCTAAATGGAGTCCAGCCCAATCCACCACCGGACTTAGACAGGTAATGTCCCTCTACCTTCTGAGGGATTTTCACACCTCCTCCACCACTCAAACCCAAGACCAAAAGCATATAGTCTTTTGGGAGCCATGGTGAGTAGCTCAAATGGTACTCACCATGCTTCCCAAATGACTATATGTCTTTGTTCTTGAGTTCGAGTGGTGGGGGAGGCGTGAAAATCCCTCAGAAGGTAGATGGATAGTACCTGCCTAGGTCTGGTGGTAGACTGGGCCGGACTCCACTTGGTTGAGCTGTTGTTGGGCCAGATTGATAGATTGAACAGTCAATTGGGGGTGGACAGTCCGTTACATAAAAATGAGTTAGCTCAAATGGTACTCATCATGCTTCCCAAATGACTATATATCTTTGGTCTTAGGTTCGAGCGGTGGAGGAGGCATGAAATTCCATCAGAAGGTAGAGAGTAACAATACCTGCCTGGATCCGATGGTGGACTAGACCGGTATCCACCTGTAGTTGGGTCGGTTTGGTCGATCCGGCAGTCGAGCAGAGGTGGGTAGTCCGTTACATAAAAAGATGTCTTTTTATGTAACAAACTACTCATCCCTGATCGACTGCCTGATCAACCAAACTAGTCCAGCCACAGCCCAACCAAGTGAAGTGGGGTCCAGTCCACCACCGAACCCAAGTAGGTACTGTCCCTCTACCTTCTAATGGATTTTCATACCTCCTCCACCGCTCGAATTCAAGACCAAAAACATATAGTCATTTTGGAAGCATGGTGAGTACCCAAATTATTTGCCTTTGGTCTTGGGTTCTAATGGTGAGGGAGGCATGAAAATCCCTCAAAAGGCATAGGGACAGTACCTGCTTGGGTTTAATCATGGACTAGGCCGGACTCCACCTAGCTGGGCTTTAATTGTACCGATTTGATCGATCGGGCAGTCGATTGAGGGTGGGTAGTCCGTTACATAATCCCTCCATTTTTTAAAAAAAAGTTGTTTTATTTTTTTGTTTTAAGTATATTTTTTATCTTTATTTTTTCTTCTTAATATATATATATTTTTAATTTCATGTCCATCGTCCATCCTTACGATGGACATTGAAGATGAAATTTGTTTTTAAAATATTTATTTCTTTAGTATTTACATTTTTCAAATTCTTAATTTTTCTAAAACTTTTTTATTTATAAATATTAAAGGGTATTTACATCTTTTAAAAATCATTGTCTGCTATTAAAAGTAACAACTTTTGACTAACGAAGTGAAGGTTTCTTGTTAATAAAATGTAAACTTATTTCCGAGTATACAAAAGTCTTACTTCATAAGGGCTTTGTGCAATTCTTCGTGACAAAAACAAATTAATATCATTTTCATTTATTTTGATAAAGAAAGAAAGGATAATAATAGTATTATCCAATCGAATGGCTGAAAATCGATATTTTAATTTGAATGTCTAAATTGGACAATGAACTAAATTCAAATTTTAGAGACGTTAAGGTTGTCAGCTACCAGTACCACGATGCAAATTTACAGCTTGAACGTACTAAGAGTGCATAGGCTCTCTGGACTAATAAAATGATGGCCCGCAGAGCAGTTAACTTCTGTAGACAACAGCCTGGAAACACTGGATTTTGAGATACTTTCCGCCAGTAAAAAAAAAATAAATTATGCCCTAATTAATTCCAACATTTAAAAAGCTATGACAATAAATCACGTCCAGGCACTACAACCCTGAAAGCTTCCTAGTTTCCTTCTCCCATCTGCTTCCTTAATTGATTTTTGAAAAATTATGTACCCTAATAAACTTAGAAAAGGTTGTAACAATAAGTCACGTCCAAGCACTACGAAACCCTTCATAGTTTCATTTTCCCAATTGCTTTCTTGGATTGATTTCTGATGTCCCCTAATTAATTGCACTTTGAAAAATCTATAACAATAAATCATGTCCAACCACTACCAACCTCCCAACCCATTTGCTTTCTTGATTGGCTTCTAACTGTGAAAATCGTTTCATGTGGGAATTGGGAAGTATATATCTACAGTTAAGTTGTTGCAGTAAAAGACCAAATTGTCAGGAATTAATAGCATTTTAATGAGTACAGTTTCCAAAATTTTCCACTTAAGAAAACTTTATTATTCTTGTCACCAAATGTTGTTGTGAAGAACGAAATATCTAAATAAAGTATTTTATTATTATTAAAAAAAAAAAAAAAATTACGAACTGAAATGTTCACTAGGAGCGTCGAACCATTACATCCTCTCCCTCTGTCTCTTTTCAGTCACATTTTAAAACTAATAGCGGAGGGATAATTTGATTATTTAAAGTTAGTCATTTGATAATTTTGTCCTTAGCGGACAAAAATAGTAAAGTTATGAGAGTGTTAAAGTTAATGACTGTCCTAATTTAAAGGTCATAAATGATTTTTGCAGCGTTTTAATATGATCCCCAATATTTGAAGTTTTATCTTTTAAAAAAAAAAAACACTTCAATATTTGAAGTTAAATACGAATTTTTGCCGTGTTGAAATATATATGGCCCCCAATATTCGAAATTAAATAGATTCAATGTCTAATTAACTTTATAAAATACCTTGTCAAATACAAAGATTGATAGTAATAATTTCCTATTATAACAAATTCATGTTTTAACTTCATATATAAATTATGAGGTTACAGGCATAATCTAATTAGTAAACTCACCGCTTACCAAAGTTGAGGCTCAAAGTTCAAAAAGAAAAAAGAGAAAAAAAAAATGTTCATCGATTATGCATTCAATTATATAAATGAAACATAGAGATCAACTTTAAAGATATTATTTAGAGATAAGTAATTGAAATGAAAGAAAAATTAAATCCTATTCAAAGAGAAAAACAAAAATAATTAGAAATAAGTTATAGAATGTTTAGGAACTGAATACGAAAACATGTTAATTAAAAAAAGATATTAAGTTTTTAAACAAGTTCAATTATTAATTTTGGATATTTTCTTTTTAATAATTATAATAACTTAAATTTAAATCTGAATGATATATTTTGTTTCCCTTTTTGGTACTTTTAAATGCAATGTCAACTTGTTTATTTTTTAAAAGATAGAATTATTTAAAAATAATTAATTCAATATTTATACTACTTTTGCTATTAGCTGTTATGTATGTTTATTTAAATGATATAAATAACGAAAAATAAATAATTTAATAAATATTAAATTATTTTAATGTAAAAACCGATAAAATTCTATTCATAATAAGATATAATAAAAAAGGTGATGTGCACAAATTATCTTTACATTGTTTAAAAAATAAAATAAATACTCAAACAATGATATTGCCAAGTTAATGACTATACACAATTTTTAAATAATTTTCTATTAAAAAAATGCTGAGCAATTGGTTTATGTTTATTATAAATACTATATTTTAATAAAAATTTGATAATAGGATAAAATTAAAAATATATTATCATTATACATAGATTTAAAATAAAATATTTTAAATGTTATCCAATTTAGAATTGTGAAAAGTTAGGATTTCTTATTTCATTTTTAGTTGATTTTTGATATTTTAAAGATATTTGACCATCTAAAGAAATAAGAAAAATAACTTTTCATTTAGATTTGCTGAGTGTTAAATGGAAAGAACAAAACAATCACTTAGACTATTTCAAGTAGAATATATGATTTATTTATTTATTTTTAATTAAGAAATGAAACCCATTTCCTAAATTGGGATAGTGGAATTAAGTTATTTTTTCACCTTAACTCTGGTCGTTTGTTTTTTTATCTAAAGACTGAACAGTGCTGTTGAAAACTGAAAGCTGAATAGTGACTGAAATCTGAAATCTGATAGACATGTTTGTTTTTTCTTTTCTTACCTCTGAATGGATAATAATCTTGTTTGTTTTTTTAAGTTAAAATTATCTGATTACTAGTAATTTGACATTTATATCCTTTTATTATTAGTTATTATGTAATTTTATTTGATATGATACAAACAATTGTAATAAATTATTTAACAAATATTAAAACACTTATATATATAAAATTTTTATTCATAATTAAAATAAGATTAATTATTATAGTAGAATCAATTAAGTTTATATGTTCAAATAAAAATAAACAAAATAATTTTAAATTGAATTACTATTATAACAAAAGTTGAAATTGTAACTTATATATATATATAGTATTTCTATTCATAATTAAAATAAGATTAATTAAAATAGTAGAGTAAATTAAATTTATATATTCAAATAAAAATAAATAAAATGGTTTTAAATTAAATTACTATTACAATGAAAATTGAAATTGTAAAGTAATATATATTTTCTAATATAATTAAATAAGAATAATCAAATACTTAAACAAATTGATTTGCAATTTGATCTCTGAGTTGTTATATAAACATTTTATCAATAAAGATTCTTACCGGAATTTAATTAGAGAAATATAGTAATTCAGCTATAAAAAACATTTGATGTTGAGATGTTTAGGATTTTTATTTTTCAATGTTGTTTGTTAAAGTATTAAAAGAAATTTTTATAATATAAAATTAAAACAAACTTGGAAATATATTATTTTAGGATGGATAAACTTGGAATAATATATTTATAAAATCATTAAGTGATTTTGTATTAAGTGAAAAGTAAAAAAATGTAACTTTTTTTTTCAGTGGTTTTTGGTGGTTTTAAGTGGTTTGACCACTTAAAAAAACAAACAAAAATATCTTAATTAGCCAAATTCAACACCATTAAGTGTTAAGTGCAAAAAACAAACAACCTCTTAATTTTGTGTAGATTTCACATTATTTTATTTTTTAAAATATTTAAAAAAATCCACTAAAAATCAAATAATATCTTCACTCAAAATTCATAGTTAGTAAATTGATTTGAACATATACTTACTTTGATAAAGAAATGGAGGAGAAGACTAAAAAAGTTGATGTTAAATTCATGAATCAATAATCGTGATCATACATTTATAGTCCATAGATTATCTGACCAATGACAGCAAATGGCAGCCTCATTTTTCTTGTCAAACCGGAGGCAATAACCTAACCATAATAAATGTCCAACCTACGTACACAAGTTGGCCAAAGCCATGGGCTGTTTGGATTTCTATAATTGTTTTGTTTTCCGTTAAAATGGAATACTTTCAAACGGAGGCAATTATAGTTGCTTAAAGAACTAACATTTTTCTAGAAAGAAAAATTAATACCAACTGAATTAGAAAGAGACAAGTATAAAAATAGCATATTATATTAATGACTCAATATTTATGTCATTTTTCAAAAAATTTAACAATTAAATTCTAAATCATATATAAAAATATAAAAATATCTTTATAATAAATGTAACAATTGAGTCATTTTTCAAAAAATGTAACTCTCTCACTAGTTTTATCAAAGATATTTGTGTAAAAAAAATAATAATAATAAGGCTTAGGACTCGAATGTTAATTTTATTGAAATTTGATAAAATTATCAATCCAATATTTAAAAGTGTCATCTAGTGATAATTTTTTTTAGAAAAATATTAGTAATTAATTAATTTAATTACTAAAAACACCATCTGAAATTTTTATCAAAAAAAATTCTCCTTACATATTTTGTGATTAAATGGGTAAAAATAAGGTTCGAATTTTATTAAAAAGGTATATAAATAAATACACAACCACTTTGATGATTGTTAGCTAAGATTTGATTGTCAGCAATGTGTAACTGGTAAGTTATGGTTTAGTCAACCTACCGTTGTCAATATGTGTAGTCGTTTTTTTGTTTCTTGAAAAAGGAAAATAGTGTATTTTTTGGCCCAAAATTAAAAGTGGAAAAGTGTCAATCCTCTCTTTTTTTTCATTTTCTCTAACTTGTGCGTAGGAAATTCATTCGTATATTCTTTTTATAAAAAATATTTATTGGGGTCAAAAGCATGTTGTGGTTGTTAATCACACTTATCATGAAAACTGAAGTTTGGAGTTCACCTCATCCACCAATGCAAGAAAAAAAAATACTAATATATAATTTAAAGAAAGGAATTATAAATTAAAATACTGGCATAATATCCTATGACACATCATCAGTTTGTAATTGCCAAGATAGTACTGGGTTCAAAAGTTGAAGGCCTTCTATAGCCAATCGAGGTTAATATATTTCCTTGTTTTAGTAAATCTCTAGAAAGAGAAAGAAAATCTCATCAAATAGGAAGATATTCCTATAATAGATAGAAGATCATTTCAAATAGAAAGTTGTCAAAAGTACACTTCGATTCGAATATAGATATTAGTTACAGTTTTATGTAAAATAAAAACGATATTTCAATCTATCTTATATTTTAGTGATCAAATCATATATAAATAGAGAACTTAACACTATGTAAAGGGGTTCTTCACATGTAAACAAAGAACACGTCTAGGCACACCATGAATTGATTGTTCACCTTTAATAGAGACTCTACTAAAAATTAGTCTATTCATCCATATAACTGTAGACATTGGTATTATTTAAAACAATTGAACCAAGTTAAAAATTCTCCCTTCTCCTTGTTTTCATTCGTATATCTTTATTATTTTATTTACTCACCATTATTATATTTATTCATTCATTATTTATATTCAATTCGTATTGGTTCGAGTGTTGATTGATTTTTTATGTCAACACATGTTTTTTTGCTCACTTTTGAATATATTTTTTGAAGTTAAAATTATCTAAAAAATTCTCTAAAAAAAAATCTAAAAACTAATAATTTAATATTTATATCATTTTTAATAATTATTATTATAAAACTTTACGCAATATGATACAAATAACTAAAACCAAACCATTTAACAAATTCTAAAACACTTTTATGTACACATTATTTATAATTAAAATATGATTACAAAAACATAGTAAAATTAATTATATTCATATATTTAAAAAAATAATAATGAAATGACCTCATCATTAATTATAAAGCAACCAAAAATATAAATGTTTAAATTATAAATTAAAATATAGTAATCCAATCCTAAGAAAATTTGGGATAAGATGTATTTAGGGTTTTTTTTTTTCAATATATATATATCCTTTTTTATAAGTATTTAGGGGAAAATAAGGAATATGTAATATAAAATTAGTATAAATTTAAAAATATATTATTTTGAAGAGGATAAACTTGAAATAAAATAATTTAAATATCATTAAGTGATTTATAATTAAGTTATAAATAAAATATTCTTACTTTTTTTTAAAATAGTTTTAAATAGTTTGATCACTTAAAAAAATTTATTAATTAATTAATATGTACAATTTAATACCATTAAGTCATAATTGTAAAAAATAAACAACCCTTAAATCCTATCAAATTATGAGAGTAAATATCAAACTATATAAATAATAATTAGTCACGACATATCTCAATAATCCTATTACCCATTCCATGTCAACTTTAATAAAAACAAATTATTACGAATTAAAAATAAATAAATAAATAATATATAGTTAATAATATATATTATTTTAAATTTCAGATTTTCTATACCCTCTAATTGATAACAATATAACTCTCTTAAAATATTTTCAGGTCGGTTGACCTTTCTGACGTGGAGAAATAAAGCCCACGAGTGCAATTAAAATGTGCGGACTGGTTATTAAAATAATAAAAGAAATAACACTTCAAGAAATCTCTTGATAGAGATTTTAATTTATAGAACATAAAAGTAATTTTAGTAATATACTTATTGATGAAATTAAATTGTCATAAAATCTAGAAGCTTTTGAATTTGAAAAAAAAAAATGAAAATGAAAATGAAACATAAACAAAGTCTATTGCTTGAGATATTGATGAGGAATAATTAAAAATAGCATTTTGCCAATGAAATGAAAATTTTGATTTTCCGTAAAAGGAGAAAGCTTTCCATGCCCATTACTTACTGCGATTGTCATGTAGCCACGAAATAGGGATTAGTGGCAAAGCCGTGGAAACACCTTAACTCTATGATATACAATACGATTTTATTTAAAAATGAAGATGAATAGGTCAAAAATTTGTTAAAACCTCTTGAAGTTAATCAATACCTCTACGACCTAAATATCTACTCTTGTAATTAGAGAAACTACTTCCACAATATAATAAAGTCTTTTAAACGTGTTTAATGAGATTTGAACCCTGTTATTCAAATAAATAAGGTGATATCAATCATTTGTGTTAAAAGATGATATTTCATAAACAGTGTACTAGTAGTGAAACATGGAAGAATTATTCATACAACAAAACAGCTTTTTAAAGAGATGTGTAACTTTAATACCCTCGAAATAAAATTGCAACAACTTGATTTATGGAGAGGGCCGTTAAAAATGAATGAGAAGAAACTTACAACGATGGGAACAAAAGAAAGAATTGTAATTTCTGATCAAATTAAATTATCATTGACAGATAGAAGTATTAAAATCTCCATTAAATGGACAAATTATTAAAGGCATGAGCATTAATTTTGTCACACAAGTTTATCATGGCCCCCGTGGCTGCCTTTAATATTCCCACCAAACAATTGGCTCTTCTTTTATTTTCGAGGAAGGTTCAATCTTTGACTATGTTTTTATAAATTCTGAACTTTGTTGGGGAAAAATTGGCTCCTTGCCAATTTAATTGGACCCTGAATTGATCGTAAGAGCCCAAGATTAGATCCTTAGAATGAATTCTTCGAAAAGCATGAGCCCAGATCCAATTGACTAACAAAAAAGGAATGGGAAAGGACGACACTACCCTCGTCAAGAGGCGGGAAAAGGAGGCAGGGGAAGATCTAATTTGAAAAGTCAGAACCAATTCCTATTGTATTTTGCATCAGCATATCAACACCACACCAAATAATATTCCCCCGTAGCTGCCTTTAATATTCCCACCAAATAATTGGCTCTTCTTTTATTTTCGAGGAAGGTTCAATTTTTTACTATATTTTTATAAATTATGAACTTTGTTGGGGAAAAATTGGTTCTTTGCCAATTTGATTGGACCCAACATTGAATTGATTGGAGATCAATTCTATAAAGGCTCAAGATCAGATCCTTAGAATGAATTCTTTGAGAGAAAATGCACAAAATAACCCATTTGAAAAGGTTAACTTCAACTATAACCCTATTTTTTCATTCTTACAAAAAAGACCCTGAATGGATAAAAATGCGCTTAATGAAATGGGAACCAAAAATGAAAAGGACCTTGAATGCATAGCGAAATTGTTTTGTTGCACAACAATGTTCTGCTCAAAGTAGACCTCAATTTTATCACTTCCCATACCTCACTCTCTCTTCTTACTTTCCATATCTATCTCTTTTCACTTCCCACACCTAGCCTGTCTTATGTCTTCACATACCCAATAGAAAGAGTGTCATTCGTTGGACTATGGAAGAACTACACCTACAGCTGTGTTTCTTCTTGTCTGCCAATGGTAAGTTGATTTAAGTAGTTTTACTTGGTTTGGGTCTCCAAATATGGTAATATGAACCGAGTTTGGGGTATTGAAAATGGGTTATGGCTATATAGTGTAATTTGTGTGTGGTATTGTAGGTACGATTAGAATGTGATAGTTATATTGTATTGGTAGTGAACATTGGTGAATGTGTTTAGAATGTCAATGTGTTGCAGTGTGTTGTTTTGTTACCTGATGCATGAATGCATCTTAAATAAAGAAACAAACTATAATATTGTTCGTAGTGGGTTTTTTGTAGTGTAAACACTTTGATGTGATTGTTAAATTTATTGACATTGTGCTTTGAATTTTGTGAACGATTCCATTCATCGTGTCTAATATAAGTATTATGAATAGTGGATTAAATTTGAACATATGGGTTTTTATTGAAAAATTGTGGGGTTGTATTGGTTTACAACTTGGAATTTTTGTAATAAGTTGAAAACAGTTGCAATGTTGAGGGTGAGATTCGTAATGGAGGCTGAGAATCGGAGCTTGGGTTAAGGTGGAGTCTTAATGTCAAGGTTGGGATTCTGAACGTCTAGGTTGACATTTGTAATGTGGGTCGAGAAGCTTAACTGCAATAAAGGTTTCTCAATTGGGATTCCCAACCTAATTACAAATTCTAAACTTTAGATTAAGAATCCCAACCTACAGGTTGGGATTTCTAACCTCCAAGTTGGGATTTCCAAACCTTTAAGTTAGAATACCCAACTCGAAAGAAATTCACAGGTTGGGAGGTCAGGATTAGTTACGATTAGTTAGAATTGATCAGGATTCTCAACGTGTAGGTTAAGATTTCTAACCTACGATGAAAATCCCAATTGGAGTATAAGTTGAATCCCAAAATTGAGAATTCCAACGTCGAGGTTAGGATTTCCAATCGATTCCCAATATTAAGGTTGGAAATCTCAACCTATAAGTTAAGATTCACAACCTATAATGAAAATCCCAATTGGAGTATAGGTTGAATCCCAATTGGAGTATAGGTTGAATCCCAATGTCGAGAATAAGATACTCTTTTTGTTGAATGAGTTTAGAATATGTCTTGTATGCCATTTATGAATGAGTTTAATATGATAAATTCTAATATTTTGTTATGTTTTTAGATTTTCATCTAGTTGTTACACATTTATAGTGTTTATTCAATGTTTGGTAGTTTGGGTGTTGCCTATCAATATAGTGAGTTGTATAGCATTTGAAATGAAATAATAAAATTGTAATGAAATGTGTACAAGTGCTTGTTTTTGTTGAAATAAATACACTTGCTATCAAAAAAACAATTAAATTATATGCTACCTTATTTGAGAGATTATGAGAGTAGTTGATAGGCCTCTCTCCTTACTTGGCCTGTCGGTCGCCTCACGGTAGTCCTCTAGCAGATATTTGATCCACTTGAAAAGTTTCTATAAAGCTATATTGTCTACTTTTCAAAATTTTCTAAATTTTTGTTTAGAGTGGAAAACGCGGAATTTTTTTTTTCCTAAACCTTTATAAAACATATTTATAAAAATTCGGGTAGCATAATTACTGTCTTTCGAACATGCCACCCTACAAAATTTAAAATTTAACACTTCTGTATCCATCAAATCTCTACTACTAGGCCTCAAGCCCTTAAATCATTTTCACAATCTATTCTCAAATAATTTCTCAATTTTTGAAAACAATAAATTTTCAATTCATTTTCATTAACCACAAAAAAATCTACTTTCATTTACCAAAATAAAATTATTATTAACACCCAAAACTATATACAATCCAAAATATACTATACAAGTATATTCATCAAAGTTCACTTGTGATGCATGACATACAATTTTGAAATTAAACGTATGTAGTGATTTTCTTTGCTTCAGGCCAGCTACGCATTCAATGGAGCCTCGTCTGATTGACAGCTCATACCTGTACTTGGGAATGATTTTTCAGAAACACATAAAAAGAATCGTGAGTATAAAACTCGGTGAGTATAAAACATTTAAACTAAAATATAGATA
The DNA here is from genome assembly GCA_022984855.1 of Dimocarpus longan. Taxonomy (NCBI): domain Eukaryota; kingdom Viridiplantae; phylum Streptophyta; class Magnoliopsida; order Sapindales; family Sapindaceae; genus Dimocarpus; species Dimocarpus longan. The sequence goes on along the minus strand of CM041015.1, from coordinate 7,255,758 downwards.
TATCCTCCTAAAGATAGTTTATAAAACTAATAATTTCTTATAACTTTATTAAAATTATAAAACTTAATATTTCTCATAAACTTTTCTTTATTCTCGAAACTGGTAATAAATTTTTGATTTAATAAACTACATATCTATTGATGTGTTTTTCTCTTTTATCTCTCCAAAGGCAACCTAAGAAAACTTAGCTTTATTGTGACAGAATTTCTCAGAATTTCTCATCACCACTAGAGCTCGAGAATACTACCATGTGTAATCGCCAATGTGGGAAACTTTAAGGATCATGATCCCATCCCAACATCAGCCAGATTTACACTACCATATGCGTGCAGAGGACGACTCACATACTTAACTCAACCCCCTGAGTTAGTGACTATCCCAATCATCTTGCCATGCATATTACGACCGGATATACTAAGGATTAGGGTAAACAAAAAGCATTTAAACTTTCTTTCAAAGATACTAAAAATTCTCACTTATATATATTCAAATATATTAAAATTGCTTTAATACCAAAATAAGTAACATGCTAAAGTTTAGATAAATCACATTTATGAATTTGAAGATTAAAATAAAAATGGTCAATTAAACAATTATGAATAAGAAATTAAACAATAATTGAAATCATAACTCATATCTCATTAAATAAATTTATAAATACTTTAGGAATTATAATCACTCACTAAGTTATTTCACCACCACCACACCACTCTTCAGGTCCCTCTTGATCTTGAAACTTCGCAAGACTCTAAATCCACAATCACATTGATTTAGAAGTCATAAATGCCACCTTGCAACTTAATTAAAATTTCACACACACTAATACACAAAACTCCATATTCTTAACTAGTCTTTAAAACTAACATTTTCTTTTATTAACTTCCAACATAATAAACACCAATTAAATTTTTAGTTCTAATTCAACATATATGTATATTCAATAAATTCTCACTTCACCATATTTCCGTTAGATTTTCTAACATCCATTTCTTTGAATTTCTTTAGCACAATTGCACTCAAACACATCCTAAATATCATCAAAAAATCCTTTAAATGATTGAATAATAACTTTACACCCATTTCTTGACATTAACCACGTTAACATCCAATTTTTCAATTTCCATTTTTCTTACCCTCTTTTAATTCCAACCAACACAACTTTATTCCAAAACCTCATTTAACTCATTTACACATTAAAATCAACTTAAACACATGCAAAAACACAAGTGGTCCATAAACTAGTATACATGCCCATCATCTCATACACTTACATTTCTTTCCAAAAATTCATTTCAATCCACTTAAAATGTCACATAAATTCATCCAACCATCAAAATAATTCCATTACATAAATTTTTTTTGCTCTAGTTTAACTCTTCATCATCACTTTAGATGATCTCATGCCCCTGTTTCTCCTTTTTTATTATTAGGCTACTCTCCTCGTCATTAAGAAGTGTTTCTTCTTGTGGTATAACATTAGCAAACTGCTCAAACTGTTCTTCTAAATTCCTGAACTGAGTTGATTGTTGAGCTTGCTGCATCTACAATTGTAATTGAAGCTCTGCACAGCCCATCTCCAGGTTATCTTCCATATTACTAGAAATTGCTTCTTGGCTATTTTGGCATTCGCTCATTATCTAGTTTATTAGAACCTGATTAGCCTATTGGCATTGCATTGATGCCTATTGTTTCTGCAATATTAAAGCTTGTTGATTCTACAACTGAAGTTGAAACTAAACTTGCTGATCTTGAAGTAAAGATTTTTGTTCTTCATATATCTACATAAGCCACTCTTTTATTGAAGTAAAGATTTTTGTTCTTCATATATCTACATAAGCCACTCTTTTATGGATGGGTTCTCTTTTTAAGGAAGAATGTAAAATTGCTGACCATAGCCTTGCAAATGTGGAGGATTATAAGGTTGTTGAAATTGGTCTTGAAAATCTTATGGATAAAATGGCCATATATGAGCTTTGTTCCTGCTCAACGTTCCATGTGTAATTTGGTTGACCACTTCACCCTGGATTGTAAAAGTGAGGATCATGATGATAGATTTGCTCGATGAAATTAGACATATAATTGTCTAATGCTTGATTGCCCCAACAACTATCATTTCATTCACTACCACTCCAATTATTGTAACCGTTGAATAGGCTTCGGAATGCATTCTCTTGACTTGTATTCATGGTAAGTGTAGCCAACAATGCATACATTCACAACATCTAGCTCTGCTACTGCTACTCTCTTAAATATCAAACTTTAAAGTGACTCCCTGTAGGCCATTTCTAAAAATAAAAAATAAAAATAAAAATAATGAAAAATAAATGTTTCAAATAAGAAAATCTTAACTGGAATCAATATTAACAAATAACTTGGAACAATCACCAGTACCAAAAACTTAATGACAAAATTTCTAGTGTGTTTTATAACTTAATTTCAATGATGAAAATTTTCTAATTAGAACACAGTACCAAATATTCACAGTAGAAACTTGTAAAATATATATGGTCCACAAGTAATACAAAAGTGAGTAGAGTATCGTTCCCACAAGGATTGTCCAAATTATTTATGTGTTAAGTATTAAACCGATCAAGACAACTCCTTATCCAAACTATCGAAATTGGATTTGAGTAAAGAAATTATAAATTAAGAAATTAACCTAACAATTTAACTCAAGAAAAATTAGTAGTTGAAAAATATGTAGGCATACAATTTCACTTAACCAATTATTTGATTTATTCTATTCTTCTAAAGATAGTTGTTCTCATGTATTTAATTGGATAATCCTAAAGTAGTAACTAACATCTCTCGATGGTCAAGCACTTATCAAAATTAATTAACCTGACTATATCTCTATGTAAATTTACTAATATGAGTTCATTAAGTTCGAATAATTCTCATATGATTACACAACCATATATCTTTATTCCATCTTAATTATACTATTTTATTATGTTTTGGTCTCATAACACTTTTCTTGATAGCATTAGACACCTATGATCTAGTTAATTAATGGATCAAAATTAATTGACTAACATTAAACACTAATAAAATAATTACATTGTAACCTAGAAATGTGAATTTAGTTTATCATCATAAAAATGCTTAAAATAAGAATAAATTATATATTTAAATATAAAAATAAAGCGCAAAGGCAATCTCATTGAGTAATCATGATCTTCTCGTCTCCAAAGTTAAATTTGTCCCTCCAACTTGACACCCTCGTGTCTCCAACCATTGATGATGACTGGGAAGCTCCAAAAATTATTACTGAAAAATCGTTGAGTGCAAAGGCCTCACCCCACGTGAAGCTCTATCTCCTCCTCTCCACTGCTCTCCCTCCTTGAATTGTGTGTTAAATGGTACGGAAAGCACACCTATCTATAGGCGTCACCTATCACCTATCTATAGGCGTGAATGGGTCGGCAATTTCAAGCAACTTCCAAGTCGACGGTATGAAGAATTTATTGCAACAATTAATGCGCCAAACTAAAATTGGAATTCAGGACAAAATAGGAGTCGCAGTGTTGAAGACGGGTCTAAAGATGAGACAGGAGATGGCACAGAGCCAAGCCTACTCACTTGCTGTCAAAGTGAATGAGCAAATTGGGACCAAAAAAGGCTACACATTTATTCAAGCTTACAGGGCTTGGCTCCCTAAGTTTCTGGTGCTATGGGTCCTGGTTACGGCTTTTCTCAGTTTGTTACTCTTTCAAGGAGCAGAACAAGCGACTAATTTGTAGCATTTAGCCATAGCTTCTAAGCCTGTGTCAACAACCTCCATTAATTGTGGCAGGTTATAGCCGCAGCTTGCTTCTTCTTTTACATCCCGTGACTCCATAAAGGTTTGTGACCGTTGGCCATGTAGTGAAACAAGAAACTTCCAAAAGCTGCATGTGTTGACGGTTTGACACCTCTTCAAGTAACATTAATTACTTTCCTTTTATTATTTTGACACCTGCACATTTAAAAGAAAAGGACAAATAATTTTCCAATTAATCCATTATTTAAGTAGAGCAATATTTTCGCTTTCCATGTGCCATGAATCAGTGTTGCACGGTGATACATGGTGCTTGTTCTCATCTCTTCACACACGTCCCCCTCTCATATTATCTGCTTGTCATTGCAATTTCCTTGTATCATGGATTAATTTGATTTATTTCTTCTTGGCCCGCTAATAACTTCAAGCATCGGTTGCACAACTTCGGGCTAGATGAATTATTTTATGGGCTGGTCTTAATCAACTCATAATAAGAATTATTTTTGACTCTTGAAATTGTTTCTTCGTTGGATTCGCTTCAAAACTCCTCCCATGGCTCAAAAAACAAATAAAATATTAAATAATTAGTATGATTTACCCAAGAATTCATTATGTATATTAGATAAATATGTACAAAATAACGATATATTTTAGCGTTATCATATAAGCATGTAATTTCACTTAACTATTTAATTTAATTTATTCTCATCAACCTAAGGATAATTTATATTTTATATTTAATCAGATAATTCTAAATTATCTACAAATCTCTCTTGATGGTGGAGCAAAAATACTAAAGTCAATTAACTTGAGTATTTCTGTACGTAGATTAATTAACTTGAATTCATTGGGAATGTTAGTGCACATGTGTGTGGTGCACTATGATTGACATCTTATGGTATTGAAGTTGATCTTATGTCATCATTGTCTTATGTTATCGGCATCTTATGGCTTTGAGTTTCATTGTATGACTTTAATGATTGACTTTGTTTATGCAACAAAATTTATAGACAACATATATGAATTGTAATGTGTTTAGTGTTATTATTGTCTAAGTTATAACATGCGAATAACTGTTACAACATCAATAATGAATTTTTTTTTACAGTTCACAATATAGGTTTTTTGAATATTTTCAGAAGTGCTTTATTCACGTTTTTATAATTCTTAGTTGACTTAGGGGGGTGTATTCAATCATGACTATAAAAAACTTTTATAGACTTATGTTAGTAAATAACTTTTATAGAATTTCATAAACTTTTAATGACTTCACAAATTCATGAAAAATTTTTAAAGACTTTTATAAATTCTTTTTAAAAAACTTTCATCACTTATATAGATTGTTATAGACTTCTGAAAAAAATAATATAAAAAACTTTCATAGACTTCTAATAGACTTTCACAAACATTAATAAACTTTTACTAATTAATATAATATTTACTTTATAAGTTAGTAAAATTATATTCATCATGTCGATAATTGATTAAAAAATATGACACATAAAATAAAAGTATAATCTATTTCAAAATAATAATAATAATAAGAAGAAAAATATAGTCACCTCAACTACATAAACACATAACCAAAACATCAAGTATTTTATTATTTAATTTATATGTTTTTATGAAAAATAAAATCTTTAATGTCCGTTATTGATAACAATCTTAATATTGTTCCACATAGTAGGAGCTATAATAGTCTTTCATTTATTAGCATGCTCTCTTTTTTGTTTTTATGTCTAAAAAAATGCATTGAAATCGTCGTCTACATTAACTAGTAATGATAATCAAAATAAAGAAGATTCATAGATATTAATAAACTTTTATATATTTTCATTTACTTTTAAAATAAAAATATATTCCTTTAATAAACTTGTGCAAATTACATACTTTATAAGTTATATTTTTCATCTTAATGAAAATATTTTTCTTTTGATATAATGTAAATAAACAGGTGAAAAATAATTATCAAAACTAATGTTTTTCAAAATTCAAGTTGATTAATTTTATGATATTTTACAAATATTAAAATTGATTATCCTATCCCAAATATTAGATAATCAAAAGTAATATCATTAAAATTGAAAAACAAAATATATCACAAGTATAAATATAATTAAATTTAAAATTTTAATTTTCTTAATTAACGACTAGCTAAAAAATCATCAAATATTAATTTTTTTTTCTTTTTTTAATTGAAATAGAGGTTTTTCCTTTTATTTTGTAATATAAAAAATAAAGATTCTATTGATTAATTTCATCAATAAAGTAATGAGTTGTTTTATTTATACATTGTGAATTCTATTTTCATCATTTATACATAAGAAATACTAAACTGTTAGCTTACAATATAATTGTTAATAATAGTTGTATTGTTTATTATAAGAATAATTAGATAATTTAGATCAATATTCATCAAAACAATGTTTTTTGTATTGTATTTATATAAATATAAATTATAATAATTTTTTTAATTTATTTTGCTAAGATCTAACTCCTCAATTTTGATTCAAACTTGAAATATTTTATAAAATAATAAATTGATGCCCTTTGGAAAAGAAATGGTTTAATAAGATTTAAAAAACTAAAAAACTAACAATTTGAACGTAAGAAGAAAAATATTGATCATTATAATTCACAATAAAATAGGAGTGAATTATATATATATGTGTGCGTGTGTGTATGTATTTTTAAAATAAGTGAAATATTTTTATTTATGGGAGATTCAAATGTAAAAGTGATGGTGATGTTTGCTTCTATAATAAAAAATAAAAGTCTACAAAAGTTTTTAAGGAGAGTGGAGGAGAATTTGTGGAGTTTGATTATTATAAATTTAACATAAAAGTCTACAAAAATCATTAAAATTTTAAATTCTATAAAAGTCATTTACATTTTGAATACCTCATAACTTTTATAAACTCTTAAAAAGTTTTGATTGAATACACTTTAACTTTTATAGACTTTGTAAAAATCTTTAAAAGTTTATATTGAATACCAGATGACTTTTGCTGATAGACCCCGATCCTAGTTTCCTTAGAGAATTCATTTTCGATGATCAGATAAAGAATAAAGAGTCTAGAACTAATACAAGAAGTCTAGTTAGAATTCGATTATATTTATAAGGCCCTGAATATCGTGTTAGGAAGAAATGAAAATTTTCAGTGAATAGTATTCGGATCCGGATAAATAGTATTTTTTTTAAAAGATCCGAAAGTTTGTGTTTAAGATCGAATTTGGACTCGATTATATTGTCCAGAGTCATGAATTGAGATTCGAAGGGAAACAAAAGTTTTTGGTGAATAGTATTTTTCGGACGGAAATTTTTGAATGAATAGTAAAATTTTTGAAAATTGACCTTAAGGGTCGACAAGGTCTGAAAATAGTATGAGAGTATAGAGAAACAGAAACGGATAAAAAAGAAAACTATTTGAATAAGTTTTAAGCGATCCGAAGAAAATTACGATATTGCCCTTTTGAGAGATTAATAGGTTTTAATGAGTTTAAATCCAATTGATTTTTTTTCGAAGCATGAGACTGATAGATAAGACATCCAATTAGAGTATTTCATGGTCAATTTGAAGATTCGATGACCATGGAATATTTTCAGAATATATTTCGATCAAAGTAAAATTATATCATAAAAAGGGCAAAATGGACATTATAAGTTAAGTATTCATGGATCAAGCATGAGAATGACATGAAGAAGTTTCAAGGAGTGTAACCCAAGTGAATGAGAATGAGTTAACGAGAATGAGTGTAAAAATCGAGTTTTTAAGCTATAGATACGTATAAAAAAATATCGATTGATTCGATCAGATTTCAGTTAGGAACATTTCCTTTCTGAAGTATATATGAGAGGTATTAGACCTAAATTGAAGTTGATAAAGTCGAATTGGCCATAAGATGTGTGTAGAATATTTGTGGAATATTTTTCAGAAAGATTAGGTATTGATATTGAAATGAGAATTCACCAAGTGTAAGCCCTCATCCAGATTTATTATTTTATGGTACTAGAAATATTCGAATTGAGCTACGGTCGAATCATATGCCTCCAGTAGTGTTATTTGAGGCTTATTAGATTTTCATATCGCAAGTCGGATATCGTTTGGCTGACCCCGGTACAATTATAAAGTGATTAGGCGAGATTTACGTGTTAATCAAGCGAGGTGAGCTCACGGAATTCAACCAATAAGAAAATAGATAAGTGCTTGTGAAAATTAGTGGTTAGGATTGTGCCACGTATCATCCATGGATTGGTTGGAAAAATAAGTGGCCTAGAACGTGCCAAGTGGCCAATAGAATATAAAATCATTTAATTTTTGGGCACTAGTGAGATTATTGAAAGTTTGAGGTTATTAAATGAGATTTTCTTAAGGGATCTTTTAGTAATTGAGCAATAAAATATAAATATATGCTATTTTGTCTTATATGAATAATAGTGGCCGTGATTTTAAAAGAAAGAAAGAGAGAAATGGGAGAGAGAGAGGTCGGCAGAGAGCGGGTGAGCCGAGAGAGAGAAAAAAAAAAAAAAAAAAAAAAAAAAAAAGAGAAAGAGAGAAGAAAAGAAGGAGATCCGATCCGATTTTCGACGCGGTTTCTTCACGGAAGTTGTTCCTCATCATCCCCTCTAGCTAACCCAACAAATTTGAAGCAAAACGGTTGCCTATTTGGTGAGTTATTTCAGTTTAAAGTTTGGTGTTTATATAAAACCCATTTTTATTCTTTCGTTTATTTTCGAATCAGAGATTATGGATAAAAAGAGGGATATGTGAGGATGATTTTGATATGATTTTGGAGTGATTTGGTGGAAGAAAAACAGATAAAACGAGAGAGGGAAGTCGTAGAGAAAAAATGGGTTTTTATGGAATTTGATCCCGTTTTCGATTCTAAGGCATTAGATTGATGTTTTAGAGGTTAGAAAATAATCTTTTGAAGTTAGATTTCGAAAACGAAAAGTTTAGGATCGATTTCGGAGCTAAACGGATGAGTTGAATGGTGGTTTCTAAAAACCTTCAAAATGCGTTCGTTTAACGTTCGAAACAGTTTATTTAAGTATAGTTGGGTGTTAAAACACTAGAGAGAAAAAAAAAAAAAAAAGAAAAAGAGAAAGAGAGAAGAAAAGAAGGAGATCCGATCCGATTTTCGACGCGGTTTCTTCACGGAAGTTGTTCCTCATTATCCCCTCTAGCTAACCCAACAAATTTGAAGCAAAACGGTTGCCTATTTGGTGAGTTATTTCAGTTTAAAGTTTGGTGTTTATATGAAACCCATTTTTATTCTTTCGTTTATTTTCGAATCAGAGATTAGGGATAAAAAGAGGGATATGTGAGGATGATTTTGATATGATTTTGGAGTGATTTGGTGGAAGAAAAACAGATAAAACGAGAGAGGGAAGTCGTAGAGAAAAAATGGGTTTTTATGGAATTTGATCCCGTTTTCGATTCTAAGGCATTAGATTGATGTTTTAGAGGTTAGAAAATAATCTTTTGAAGTTAGATTTCGAAAACGAAAAGTTTAGGATCGATTTCGGAGCTAAACGGATGAGTTGAAGGGTGGTTTCTAAAAACCTTCAAAATGCGTTCGTTTAACGTTCGAAACAGTTTATTTAAGTATAGTTGGGTGTTAAAACACTAGAGGATTGATTTTTGAAATTGTCGGAAGTCCGGAGCGAAAAGTAGTTTTCGTTAGTAAGCGAATCCGGTTGAATTTGGTTCCGAGTTTCCGACGATGAGATTAAGTATTCTAAGGTATTCCTAGGAAAGAATAAGTAGAATTCATGTAGAGAAAACGGATTTCGAAAATCCCGGTTGAATAAAAATTTATATCCAAAAGTTTAGGCTCTAAAGGATATAAATAGAGATAATTGGTTTTTTATTGATTTTGAATATTATTTGAATGAGTTAAGCGACCCTAAATGGATATTTGATGTTTTAGGGTAAAAGCGGAGACTTCCGGAGGCATACGGAGGAGAATCGGATTTTATCCGAGGATGTGTAGTGAGTGGAACTATACGTTTTTAAAATTTATATTGTCTTAAAGTTTATTTTAAAGTTAAAAGAATTTAGTATAAATAGTTATTCTTTTATTAATTGAATTTATATTTTAATTCTAGCATAAAGATTTTAGTTTAATATTTATTTATTTATTTATATGAGAATTTATTGATATGAAAATATGCTAGAATTAAAGATTTTAGGCTTATTGCCTTAAGATTTAGAATATTTTAGTATATTAAGAAAAAGAAATTTTAATAGCCTATGGTTTACCCTAGCCCCAGTTTAGTACCCGGCCGAATGCCTTATGCGTGATACGGTAGATGAGAGGAAGTCAGTCAGTGAGATTTGAGTCTAGTCGACTCATGTGTGAGCGAGATATGAGTGATCCGTATGCACGTATAAGGTAGTGTAGTCGGTCCGCAGCGTGGGCCCGCTTTCGGCGACTACACATGGTAGATCCCCACTCCTAGTGGTTAGCTAGATTTTGTATGCTACCACGCCAGGAGTAGATATTCCCTGGGTTACCATTCAGGCGAGCACCAGAAAAGAGTTTAAGAAAAGATTTCAGAAAGTTTTAGAAAGAACTTTAAAACGAGATTCAAAAGCAGTTTTTCCCACTCCTAGTGGTTAGCTAGAGTTTATATGCTACCACGTCAGGAGTAGATATTCTCTGGGTTCCTATTCAGGTGAGCACCAGAAAAGATTTTAAGAAAATACTTTTAAGAAAAGATTTCATAAAGTTTTAGAAAGAAATTTAGAACGAGATTCAAAAGCAGTTTTAAATGAGTTTTAGAAAGTATTTTAGAAAAATACTTTAGTTTTATTAAACTGTTTTTTGGAGAAATTTAAGTGTAGAAATGAGTTTTAGTTTAAAAGTTACTACCACTCACTGAGTTATACTTATGTTTTTCTTTAAATGTTTTTCTTAAAAATTCTCCCACAGATGCAGGAGCTAGTCATCCAGTCGACGAGGTTCAGTCAGACGTGCAGGTGGACGTATAGGACGATACCTAATACAAGTATATATGGTGTTATTTTGATCATGTATATGTTTATATATATAGTTGTAAGTATTTTAAAGAAATCGTGGATGTATTAGTTTAAAATGTTTTATTAAAGTTTTATATGAATCAATTTTCTGATTTTAATTATTTAGTTGTGGTTGTGTTGTGAAAAATGAGCCGGAGGCTCTAGAAGTTGAGAAATAAATTTCATAGAAGTGTTTTTATAAATTGTATTTGAAACTTGCAAGGTTGCATAGTTTAGAAAATAGACGGCATGCTGCCGGATTTTCAATAGAAAAGCGAAAAATTTATACCCCTGCCACCTAGTAAACGAGTTTAAAAAGAAGTTTAAAGAAAGTTTCGGTGCTCTGACGGGATTTCTTCGGACCAAAGTTAGGGTTCGTTGGAGTTCTGACAGGGTGCTACGGGGTCTTTCTCGGGTCTAGAGGAGAGATTCGGGAAGGGTTCCGTCATTTGCAGAGTTTTTAAAAGTCTGTATTGAATATACTCAAACTTTTAAACTCTATAAAAAATAATTAAAAGTTTAGATTGAATACATCCCTCTTAGTGTATGATTGCATATTTATTCATTATTGATTTTACCATGAATAAAATACATAATTTCCTTATGGGTTTTAATTGCATGAAATATTTTTGTTTAAGGAAATTTTTTTATGGTTAACTTGTGAAACTTGGAAAATATCTTTTCATGGTTATGAAAAGTATTTTATCTGTCAACTAATATTTTTTATTTTAGAAAACTTCATTCTTCCTTTCTTTATAGGTTTGAAAGAGCAGAAATATCATTTCCTTGTACATTCGGTCAATAGAGACAAAATATGAAAGTTTCATTCTTTAGTTTGATTTTCATTAATGCAAATTTCTTTCTCTAGTTATTAGTTTCTAGAATTAACTTTTAGGTTTTTGTCTTGACAGACAAGGTGTGGTGCATTCTGGTATATAAAGACAGAGAATGAAATACTGCTTAGTACACACAAGAAATGATTCTTGAGAGGCAAGCAATGCATTCCATGAGAGCAAAAATTTAAGTGCTTGTAGATTATGTGTGTGCATCTTTGTATACATTTTTAGAGTGTAGATAGTGAAAGAGAACATTTTTAAAACTGTATGTATTTGTGACCTAAACGTTTCTCGACTTTAAGTAGTTTTATTTATATTGGTGAGAGAAACAGAAAACAATTCATATATATTAAGAGATATTCGTTGTGATACTTAGAGAGGTTTATTCTCAAGGTTTTGTATACTAGACTTAGGCTTTGAGGCTGTTGAGTTTTAAGTGAGTGCTTGTTGGGATAATAAGTCATTTGGCCATAAAGAAATGACACATGGTCATAGGTTAAAGGGATTTCAAACTGTTGTCACCTGTAAAGAAAATGGGAGCTTGCTAAAATAATATCAATGAACGTGTACTTCATATTATGTCGATTCTAAGAGTGAGTCTTGGGTTGAGTAAGTCAAGTAGGTTATTCATGTATGATTATTAATAATTTATCTTTCTGGGCAAGGCCTCATGGATGTAGGGTAATATTAAACCACATTAAAAACGTTCTAGTGTTGATTTACATTTATGTCGTTTTTAATTTCTATATTACAACACGCCATTTACAATTATGACATATAATTTAAATGACAACATGACATATTAAGTCATAATATTAAACAAACTCAACATAAGAAAAAATCAGGTAAACTACAACAAACAGACAATTTCAAAGAACAAATTATCCTCACACAATTACACAATCCATACAAATACATTTTCATCCTATTTGAATGATGCTATTCTATTGATTTTTAAACACATAATACCTCTCCCAAATATATTATGGTCACAATATCTAATCAATTAATGAGCTCAAATTAATTGATAGCATTAAACACCAATAAAGTAGAATACAAAATAAAAATCATTTATAAGAAGTACGAAATCATTGTATAAATTAAAATAATAATTTAATTACATTGTAGTCTGGATCTAAATTAATTAGTTCAAGATAATAAAGACAAAAGAAACAAATCCAACAAAATCAATTTCCATAAAATAATAAAGAAAAAGAAATAAACTATTTTCTATCCACTTGATTCTCCACTGGAAATTGATCTAGTACTGATTTGCATTGTTATGCAAAATCGCAAGTGGACGAGCCGAACAAGTGATAAAGTAATGAGAGAAGTATCGTCCCACGAGGATTGTTGTCAATTAATGCCCAAAATTAAAGTAACTCACTTTTTATTTGGTAAACACAATTTGATTTAAGGAATTGATAACTATAACTAAATTTAACTACAAATATGAATGAAATTAATTCAATAAATTAAAACTCTAAGATTATGATTTCACCATAACTAATCTGTTCCTCCCCTTTGTTCTTTTTAACAAAAATTAACTATCCAGTTGCTAGTCGAGATTCCCTGAATTATTCACATAGCCCCTCCCGAGGTCTAAGGAAAATATCATATAAAGGCTAACTGCTATGTTCCCATGCAAGTCAAAACATTAAATGATTCATTAAGATTTATGGATCTCTTTTATAGACTACACAAACCATACATGTATATTCCTATCCTACATGTAATTTATGACATTAAATACAATGAACTAGACACATAAATCAGCTTCTGCTATCATTATGATTAACAATTCAACTAAATAGTGGCAAATTATTTATAAACATTAAGAACAGTATTAAATGTATCAACTAAGATAGAAAAATATTAATTGAATTGAACAAAGGGTTGGAATATCAAAATTAGGCTACATCATAACCTTAGAAAACAAATCTACTCCATAATAGAATTTACAAAAACTAGAAAATTAAACATAACAAAAGATAAGAAAACTTAGTGGATTGAAGTTTCACCGTAGAATTTCTTCCTCTGCTTTGCTCCTCCTCTCCAAGCTCTCTTTCTCTTTCTCTAAACTACTTATTGTTTTGGTTTGTGATGGAATGCTTGGAATAGTGATTCTAAGGCCTATTTATAGGCAAAGTTCACCTCCAATTACATCATCGTTTCCTAATTTTTCACCATTTTGCATCATCGCTTGCATCATCGTTCACCTATCTCATTCAAGTCAACTTTAATATTATATCATTGCTTACATCATAATTTTGATTACATCATTCTTTACATCAGCATGACATAATATTTATTTCTAAAATACTCGACTTCAAACTGTGATAACTTCTTTATGCAATCTCTGGTTCGAGTAATTCTTGAGGCGATGAACTGCTTCGAATGATATTCATTTTGTAGCGATGATCTTGTCTCGAACAATAGCATTTGGTGGAGTCCACGTGCACTTTTTTTTTTTTACCAATTTTATTCTGAAAATAAAAATACAGAAATATGAAATAATTTACTTAATAAAAATAAAAATATCAAGAACTAAGCAAGAATTCAGATTTAAAATTATAAAATAACTCTATAAAATTAGAGTTATCACACCCTCAAACTTAAGATTTTGCTTGTCCTCAAGTAAAACTAAAAACAACAACCTAAGCTAAAAACACAAACAATAAAAACACAATCCATTTTCGTAGGTAAATACGATGACATTGAGCGTATGCTACAAGCCTTTAAACCCCTAGGTGTTCATAGTAGGAGGAGTTGTATCTCCTGAGGGTTTACCAGCAACGATACCCACAAACGTTAAAAGATTCCACCCATAACTCATCAACATCTCACTAAATACAAATTAACAGAAGTCTCATACATGTATGATCTTGAATCAAGACTAAGGATAAGTCACTAATGATCTAAAACATAATCATCAACAATCTCACACCACTTTCAAAGCAATTTCATTTCAAAACATCATATTCACATGTTATGGACTTAGTTCGCTTCGACTCTAATCCTCACAAGATATCTCTCATAACCCTCATAAATCCTAAAGCAAACACTCATGCAATCATATGTGATAGAGGTTATGTAAAGGCATAGCAAGCGTCATTTACATCACATATGAATGTAGACGTTTAAAAAAAATAGCACTTTTAAGTGAATAGATCTCATGATTGGAATCAAATAATAAGAACGTAGATAGAGCATGATGCCAGACTTCAACTCTCAAATTGGACTTCCTCTTGAAGATCAATAGGCTTTATTAAAGATTGTATTTAGGCTATGGTTAATTGATATGTAAGAAATTTTAAGGTACAGGTTTAACAAGAACAAAGTACTTCATTTATTCTCTTTAATTCATCATAATTTTTTTTTTTTTTTGCTATTTAGAAGCACATCATATAAATGTTAACACTTCAATTCTCTTTTTTTTTTTTTTTTTTACTGCATAGCATGATCCCAAACTTTATAAGGTATGACTAAATTTAAAGGCTCAATAGAGTCATTTAATCAGGGTAAACAGAGAAAAATGTTTAAAGTGTTTGGCTTCAAAAGGTTTATGATGTGTCTCAATTCAAAGTAGGAAAGTAGGCTTTTGTGAAGTAAAAATTACCTATATCACTTCTAAGAAGTCGATCTAATTTTCAAATCAAAGCAACTCATATTATCTACAATGATGATTTGTTCTTTAGTATTCAATGCAAAACCTATAGAGATCATCTATTAAGAACAAAGTGAAAAGTGTTTAGGAGTATAAACAAATAAATCTCTCAGAATGAAACGTTTAAAAAGCTCAAATCCTCACAATGAGTAATCTACACTAATAGTCCACAATTCATGTAAACATGATATTTATCCACTCAATTAACTAAGATCATGACATTCAAAAGTCTCAAATCATGCAAAGATATTCATGGCTATTCCTTAGTAAAGATATTCAACCAAAAACATGTATTAAAACTCTATTAACAAACACAAAATAATTAGTCAACTTGTTATGGCAGAGAAAAAAAAAATAATAGAAAATAATGAAAATTTTGCATTTTTTTTTTTGAAATGAAAACAAAGATACGTATCAGGAGCACAAAAGTACTCCTTACTCTGCTATCTTTTGGTTTCAACTCGGACCAGTTTTTGAATCTTATGGTTTTAATAATAGCAAACTCTACCCCCAAACTTATTTGAGACAGTGTCCCCAATGTCTAGTAAAATAAAAAGAAGAAAAACTCAAATGAAAATGCTATTAAGAAAACCATAGGATAAGAAAGTTACAACCGGACATTAAGATCCAGTGCACGCTTCTTGTTATCGCTTGCTTCAGAATTCCAAACCACCTGCGACATGATTGGATCAACTTCGGGCACAAAGTCTTGCAGTTGGTCAATCAGTTCATCAGCACTTGAAGCTGAGACTAGAATCGCCGGTTTGCTTGAGTCATAAAACTCTATTCCACAGCATGATCAAGAAAAACCAATAAACCATCATAGAAACCGTTAGTATTAAGCAAACCTAATGGCTTTTTGTGAACGTTGAGATGAGCCCATGATGCAATGTTAAAGATTTCTTCAATTGTTTCCAAACCACTAGGTACCACGATAAAGGCATCAGTATTGAGTAACATGTACGCCATTCGCCCGTGTATACTCGTGACCTGAAACTCATTACCTATACTCATACCGATGATATCTCTCCTTTTAGCCAAATGTTTTATTGTAATACCGAGGGTTTGTCTGCCTCCAACAGTTGCAGTTACTGCGATAGAACCCCTCAAGTCCTAAACTGTCTCATCCATGCACCAAATCTATGTTTCGGCTAGCTAAAGCCGTACCAAGTTCAGTAGCTGCCTTTGAATATTGTGTACTCATACCAGACTTTGGGATCTTCCTCTGGTTTTACATCCAGAAACGGCTTAAACACCTTCTATGAGTTAAGGATCAACTTCCAATCCAGTTTTCTTATAAACTGGCAAACAAGGTCTTTTAAAGTCAGATTCCCAAGACTATAACGCTGTTTCTCTTTACTGAATAACTCTCATAAATCTAAAAGAATGCATTGAACTTTCCCACAAGGATGCGTCTCAAGAGTCTCAAGGATATTATCCAGAGACTCCTTACTCAGCCCATCCTTTATGCATTTAATTTTATCTTCTCGATTTATGGACAAATATCCAGGATTTTTACAACGTGTGTCACAGTTCCATCTTGCACACTTATGACAGACTTCCATTCTCTTAGCTCTCTTTTTCTTTGAGTAAGAACTTCTTCCAAATCCTGGTAAACGTTTAGTTAATGAATCATTCAACTTACCTACTAGACGTACCTTAGCTTCAATGATCCACCGAATATGCTCTGGAAGACCCAAACATATTAGTGCCCTCATTCTTTCGATTTTGCACTAATAAATCTTTTTAAGTACATCTTGAGGCAGAGTAGGGAAATGATTTTTGAGTGCTGATAGACTTGTCTATATCTCTGAAAGAGAAAAGAAAATTATCAAAGAAAAAAAAAACACACAAAGAACACAATAACACACAAACAAAGAAAAACTAGCTAAAAAGATAAAAACTTGGATTGCTTCCTAAGAAGCGCTTAATTTATAGTCGTTAGCTTGACTGTTGAAAAACGCCTTAAGTTGGGTCTAAAAGCGTGATAGTGAATTTCTGTTGAGGTTCTCCACCATCCATGTAACCTTTAAGTCGTTGTCCGTTGACTTTGAATCGACGATATACACTTTGAATTTCAACAGCACCATGTGGAAAAACTTGAATAACTGTGAAAGGCCCAGACCATCTAGAGCGTAGCTTACCTGGGAACAAACGTAATCATGAATTGAACAAAAGAACCTTCTGTCCTGGAGTGAAATCCTTGTTTAGGATACGTTGATCATGCCACTTTTTGGTGCGTTCTTTGTACAGTTTAGCATTTTCATATGCACCATGACGAAGTTCGTCCATCTTATTGAGTTGCAATCTTCGCAGAGCTCCTGATATTCCTATGTCGAAATTCAACTTTTGATAACCCAATATGCGCGGTGCTCTAATTCAATGGGTAAGTGACATGCTTTTCCGAATACCAACTTGTATGGAGACATCCCAATCGGCGTTTTAAATGTTGTTCTGTAGGCCCATAATGCATCATCAAGCTTTTTCGACCAGTCTTTTCGAGATGTACTTACCGTCTTTTTCAAAATCCATTTCAATTCTCGATTTGAGATTTCAGCTTGTCCATTGGTTTGCGGGTGGTAGGCTGTAGCAACTTTGTGTTTGACTCCATATTTGGCTAGTGAAGGAAAGCATTTTTGCAACAGGTATTTTGATGCTCTGATCTTTTGCGGGTGGAGAATATCTCGCTCTTCATCTTTTGAGACGCATCGTCGAAGGATCTGATCTGGACATAACTTGTACAGGAACGGCTCATCCCAATAGTAATGTTTTACATCCGTCAAAAATTTCTTCTTTTGCTGCCATGAAATGTCAGGTGGATAAACTTTGTAAGAAAGAAAATTAACAAAATTAGCATACCATAGAATATTGCTTGTATCCAGAACAAAGAGCTGTTCATCAGGGAAAGTCTCTTTAATTGCTATGTCAATATCCTCCTTATCCTCTCGTTGCTCTAGTCTAGAAA
The DNA here is from genome assembly GCA_022984855.1 of Dimocarpus longan. NCBI lineage: Eukaryota > Viridiplantae > Streptophyta > Magnoliopsida > Sapindales > Sapindaceae > Dimocarpus > Dimocarpus longan. The sequence goes on along the minus strand of CM041015.1, from coordinate 7,237,505 downwards.
GATGGTCGGCCTCCATATTTTAACTTCCCTTCTTATCTCGAATCTCTAAATCAAACTCTTGTAGCAGAAGGACCCATCAGATCAGGCGTGGTTTTGCATCTTTTTTCTCCAGAAGGTACTTGATGGCTGAGTGATCCGTGAATACAATGACTTTGGAACCGATCAAGTACGGTCGAAATTTGTCGAATGCAAAGACTACAGCTAGAAGCTCTTTCTCAGTGGTAGCATAATTGACCTGTGCATCGGTTAGTGTACGGCTAGCGTAATAAATGGTATGAAAAACCTTACCAATACGTTGCCCTAGCACGGCTCCAATGGCATAATCACTAGCATCACACATCAGCTCGAATGGCAAAGCCCAGTAAAGTGCAATAACGACTGGGGCTCTCACAAGGGCCTTTTTCAGTATCTCAAATGCCTCTCTACATGCATTATCGAAGTGGAATGAAGCACCCTTCTCGAGCAAATTGCATAATGGCTTTGTGATCTTCGAGAAGTCCTTGATGAATCTTCTATAAAACCCTGCATGCCCTAAGAAACTTTGAATGCCTTTAACAGATGTTGGTGGTGGCAGCTTCTCAATTGCCTCAATCTTGGCTCTATCAACCTCAATGCCCTTAGCTGAAACTTTATGACCTAAGACAATCCCTTCTTGTACCATGAAATGGCATTTCTCCCAGTTAAGAATCAGGTTTGTCTTTTTGCATCTTTTCAGTATTTGTGCTAAGTTATCCAAACAAGAATCAAATGATGAACCCAATACTGAAAAATCATCCATAAATACCTCAATGAAGCATTCCACCACATCTGAAAAAATTGATATCATGCACCGTTGTAAGGTGGCTAGTGCATTGCATAGACCAAACGGTATGCTCCGAAATGTGAACGTTCCATATGTATATGATTAAATCAAATTTTAATCATATGCACATGCATAAGGAAAAAATAAATCAAATTTTACAATGTATATGATTAAATAATAGAAATACCGCTCATATGTATTCAATGGACCTCATGGAAGGAATCATAAATCAATAACATATCAAGTATTGTTTATCCCAACAAAATAATTCAACTTCTCAAGAGATAAACTTAGTCTTTTCATTAGGTTGCAGCGGGGTTAATGAGTAAATGACTAAAAAGAAAGAAAAGATAAAAGTAGTTCTCAAATAAACTTAGGATCACAATATGACTTCTAAGAATTTTATTATTTAAGTACTAAACTCTTCTGACTATTTTCGCCCTTCTAAGCTTCTTTTCCTTCATCTCCATTTCCAACTACTTTTCTTTTTAATAATTCATCAATAATATTTTTTCATCCTTCTTTCCTTTCTTTTTCTTCATTCATGCTTGTGCTTACACAATTAAAAATTTTTCTTCACAGTAATTCATAAGCCTGCATGACACTTTTTTTTTTTTCTATCCACCACAACTTCAATTGCAAAATTGTAAATTTTTTTTCTTTCAACCTCACCTTCTTTTGCTTAAATCTGAATCTCATTTATGAATCCAAACTCTAAAGGTAAGACTAAATAATTTTAGCCTTGGACATGGATTATTTAGGTTAAGAACAAAAACATTTAGGCTAATTATGTATTTGGCTTCAAATTAGCTATTGACGCACACAACACAAAATAGGAAAAGTGTTTGGGCTTTTTACTAGTTTAAGAACACAAAACCTAGTATCACTTCTTAAAAGTCATCAAATTTTTCATTAAAAGCAAATTGTTTATGGATACGAAACATGTTATTTCCTTCCAAACAAAACCTATAAAAGTCAATATAATTGATTTAAGAAATATGTAAAGAGAGTTTAAGACAAGGAAAATTTTCCTATGCAACAAAATGTTTTTGGCTTAATTACCTCGCTCGAAAAATCTCCACTACAAATCCTAGATGACTCAAATATGCATCCTTTTCATTGTAATATCAAGAATATGGATGTACATGTGCATATGTGAGAAAGCATAAATCTTCAATGCAATCAAACAAAATCAACTCATTGAAATTCGTATGCTTATCATCATTAATCCAATATCTATTTCTCAACTCAAGATATTCCATAATTTATGGAGAAAACTAAACTATTCTTATAAATTCTAACAACATAAAACAAATAGGATACACCCAAACCTGAATTCTAATATTATTAATTTAAGCACGAAAAAGTGAAGTTTAAAAAACTTATCTCACAAACTTAGGCTTGATGAACTAATAATCTTGAAAATGCATTGTGTTCTCTTTTAGGGTGCTCCTACAAAACAAACAATAAACATAAAAGTAAAATTAAAAGACATAAATAAAATATTAGACAAAAAGAATTTTAAAACTCTTGGGTTGCTTCCCAAACAATGCTTGATTTATAGTCATTAACCTAACTTCTTCCAACACTCTGTTAACTCGGTTTCCACCTATAAGTCTTCCTACACGTGAATAGCCTTGATCTTATATGCTCAAATTTGTTCCAGGAGATTTTATCTCTACCTTTAAATATGTGCCATTGTTGACGTGATTAGGATGAACTTCCAAACAGTTTAGTCTCTTCCATCATGTGAATCCTTTCATGAGTCGCCTTATTTTCTCATATAGATGAAATCATAAGTTTATTTTTCGCTCTAAGAGTTTATAGGGATCTTGTGGTAGTGCTTCTATCCATAAACCTTCTACCTCTCCATTTTTCAAATCCACCTTAAGACCATCTTCCTTTATTTATGACAGTTCACTAAGCTTGAGTACTTTGCAAATCACCCATGTATCATGAACTCTCATTGCAATTTCACCATATTGCACGTCCACATCTTCCTTAATAAACTTATTCGGACGATTGAGAGTTCTATCATCTACAAACTGTTGAGCAACATCGATAGGCTCAAACATCCCCAAACCAAACCTAATTAGATATAGATTGCGGTGAAACATATGATGTAATCTCAGCTCAAGATGTCTCATCGATTTCTTTTTCTTGACTCAAGGTCTTCTTAACTACATCTTCTTTTACATCTTTGACTTTTTCATCGTCAATAAGAGATTGAGTTGCTAATGTAAGCTCTTCATTGTTTATGGTTGACACTTCACCACTGCTCAAGATGATTGCATTACATTGATTCTCACACTCCATCTTTAGGTTGTCTTCCATATCACTAGGAAGTGATTACCAACTATTATTGTATACACTTAAGAACTAATCTATTTGAACTTGTATAGTCTGCTAGCATTGCATTGAAGTATGTTGTTCTTGTAGTATCGCTTGTTGTTCCCGAAGTGCAATGTCCATTCTCTTTATGGATTCATCCTTCCATTCCTTACACTAATCCATCCTCTCTAGCATCTATATAATTCTCTCCATTGTAGATAGTTTCTTCTCTTGAGGAGAAATGTTGAATTATTGATAACAACTTTGAAAATTCGTAAAATTATAAGGCTGCTGCTATTGATCTTGAAAATAATGTGGATACGATGGCCTCATAAATGAGCTTTTTTCTTGCTCATTATTCCAAGTGTCACTTGATTGACCATTTCATGCTGGATTGTAGAAGTTGTGATTTGGTTGATAGTATCGGTCATCAAGTTAGCCACACAATGGTTTGATTCGAGATTATTCCAATAGCTATCACTCCATTGGTTACCATACCAATTATCACGACTCACACATTGGCTTTGGAAAGCATTCACCCCATTTGTATTCATACTAAAAGCATCCAAATTATTGTCCATTGGAGCATAGCTAATGTTGTGACTAGCTCATGCTCTACTTCTACTATTCTCCTAGATAAAGGACTTTCGGTTGACCACCTGCAAGTTATTGCCTAAAAAAAATTAATTAAAAATAAAAATGGTTTGAATTAATGAAGTCTTGACTGGTATTAATATTAACAAATAACTTGGTACAATCCCCGATGATGATGCCAAAAACTTGATGGTAAATTTCTAGTTTGTTTCATACATTAATTTCAATGATAATATATTTTCTAATAAAAACATAGTTCCAAATATTTATACTAGAAATCTTGTGTAAGTATACATCATCCACAAGTAATCTAATGATGAGTAGAGATCATTACTATTTGGATTATCCAAATTCTATAAATGTTAAGTACTAAACCGATCAAGACAACTCCTTATCCAAACCGGTCAAGACAACTCATTATCCAAACTATCAAAGTTGATTTCATTGCAAGAAAATTAAATTAAAACAATTTAAATGAATGAGAATTTAGTAGTTGATAAATATTCAGGCATACAATTTCACTTAACTATTTTATTTAATTTATCCTCCTTAATCTAAAGATAATTTTTATTTTGTATTTAATCAAATAATTCTAAGTTATCTGCAATCCTTGCTTGATGGTCGAGGAAAAATATCAAAATCAATTAATTTAACTATATCTCTACGTAGATTAATTAACTTGAATTCATTAAGAACAAATTATCCTCATATAATTACACAATCCATACAAGTATATCTCTATCTTATATGAATTATGGTACTTTATTGATTTCTAAACACATAATACCTCTCTCGAATGTATTATGGTCACAATATTTAATCAATTAATAAGCTCGAATTAATTGACAACATTAAGCACCAATAAAGTAGAATATAAAAATAAAAATAATTTATAAAAAGTACGGAATCATTTAATAAATTAAAATAATAATTAGGTTACATAGTGGTCTAGATCCAAATTAAATAGTTCAAGATAATAAAGACAAAAGAAACAAATCTAATGAAAACAAATTCCATAAAGTAATAGAGAAAAAGAAATAAACTAATTTCTTGTCCACTTGATTTTCCATCGAAAATTAGTTTTGCACTGATTTGTCTCTCCTTTGTCTTCAGACTCTATGCTAAACAACTTATGAAAACTAATGAATTTTTGTCTGGCAAATAATCCTATTTGTAGGCACCAAGTTTGAGTTGAGAGATGATTCTTAAACTTCCAATTTCAATAAGGAAAGATCTTGATTTGAAAAGAACTTGATTTGAAAATTGATTATCTTATGTTAGTGGTCAAAATCTTTATTAATATTGCTCAACTAATGTTTAGGAATTTGTTTTGAAGTGGTAAAAAAGGAAAGCCGAATTGCTTAGATTTTCCCATAACTGACAGATCTCGTAACACTCTGACTTTCAGATACTGAATCGGTCATAACTTTCTCTAGAAAATTCTGATTGATGAACCATAAGTGATTATGAAAACTATACATTTGTGGTTTTAATTTGATAGGTTATAGCTCATGTAACTTAAAAACTATACATTTGCAGCTTTAATTTAATAGGTAATGGCTCATGTAACTCAAACTATGCACTTCATAATAGCTTCTACAAGTCACATCACTTTCATCCTCATAATTTTGTAATTTGTTTTTAGAACCTTTAGTAATTCAATTTCTTCTTAATATCCTTTTTACCTTCTCAACTCTATCTTTATCCACTCCCAAATTGGATCTTTATCCTCTTGGTTCCCTTGGTTCTATCTTTATCCTCTTTCAAATTTGATATTTAGCTCATTCTAAATTTTTTCTTTATCCATTCCAAAATTCTATCTTATTTCAAACTCTTTTAAATAAACTTTAAATCTAATCAAACTCTTATGGATAATCTTCTAATTTGAATCAAACTCTTTTTCTCCTGAAGAAATCTGACTTCAAAATTCTTTTTCCCAGATTTTTATTCAAATTATCAACTTGCCCATATTTTTCTTAATATGCTTAGAGTCCACAAAATTCACCAAAACACCAAAATTGCCCAAGTTCTCATCACAAAAGCTTAATTTAGGAATACTAAATAACAGTATATTTTTTTGTTATCTAAAATTTGTCTTGAATCAATTGAGTTTAAATTTTTAGAATATTGAAATTTGATCCTAGTTTGTTGGATTTGAATTTAAGATAAGAATTTTGAAATTCTTGATTGGTTTCAAAATTAACTCAAAGAAATTGGGTTTGAATTTTGGAACAAAAAAAGATAGTTTTTTGAATCCAAATATATTTTGAAAAAAAATTTGATTTCAAGAAAAATTGAATATCTAGATTGGTTAATATTCTTAAATTTTTCGAAGAGTGTTAATTGGTAGCTTAATAACTTATTAATAAGTAATTGTGATGATTGACTTTTAAAATGTTTGTTTAAGTCAATTGATAGAAAATTGAGACATTAAAGTCCAATTTTATAAACCATTTTGTTTGAAGTTTGATTTCGGTTTTGGAAGATCTAAGTAATCTATTTTTCTTCGTGGGGACATCAAATTGATGAGATTATAAATCGAAAATGGTTCTTGGCTAAATGATAAATTAAAGATCAAAAATCACCCCGTTGAAATTTAAATTCATCTAAATTTGAATTAGTTGTCATTAAGTATTTTATTTGATTAAAATAATGATAGAATGATTGCAATTAATTTCATTTGAATTATTTCATTTATCGTTTTTGAATTAAACAAATAATTGCAATTGATTTCATGAATTAATGAATTGGATTAATAACTTATTTATTCATTTCAGTTATGAATTAAATAAATAATTTTATTTAAATTTTGAATGACAATTGTAACTGAATATTATAATTGATTTCATTGCAATTATGTTGGTTTAATAAATTAATTATTTCATTAAAGTTTGAATGAAATAAACATTTTTTAAAGTTGAACAAGTTTTGAATTGCAATTGTAACTGAAATTTACAATTGATTTCATTTGAATGAAATAATTGTAAGGTGGCAATTGTGGTTGTAACTGAAAGATTTATTGATGAAATAAATCTGAATAATTATAAGTTTGAATGGCGATTGTGGTGTGTAATTACAGATATGATTAATTCTGAATTAAATTTGGATAATTAAGTTTTGAATTTTGTAACTACAGACATAAATAATTACAGCCATTAATTATGATTTAAATTTATAGAGTTAATTTTTGAATTTATAACTGTAGTATTAATTTTTGAATTTTGTAACTGTAGTCATATTTAATTCTGAATTGAATTTGCAGTATTAACTCTTATATTAATACTTTTTAACTACAAAAGAGCATTATTTCTTGGTTTTATGAGTGCACCTGTGACACCAACTTTGTCTATTACACAATTGGATAATCCAATTATACTGATTTCAGTCTCTATAAACCATTCAAAAAAACCGGAGAAATTTAGTAGTTTGAATTTCAAGAGATGGCAGCAAAAGATGTTGTTTGGGCACCCTCAACCTTTTGAGGTTGTTAATAGAAGATGATCCTCAGAAATAAATAATAATAATAATAATAACAACGAGAAAGACATTCAAGTCATTAGTGTCGTTAATGCATGGAACACTTCAGATTCCCTTTTTAGGAATTATATTATGTATGATTTGGTTATTGCCTTGTACAATGTGTACACGTTTAAAAGGACAGCCAAGGAGTTATAAAACTCCTCTAAACAACAATGTATAGCTAGATCTACAATGGAATATGATTTCGTTGCTAGAAATAAGTGTAATGGTATGGAAGTACCTGTTTAGGAATTGTTTGGATTAGGAAAGATTTAGTATGTAAGTATGCCCATTTTGACTAACCATTCTTTTCTAGGAACTTACCTAGTATACTATTCATGGACTATGTGCACTACTTTAGTATGTGATTATTATGTGAAGTTTTCAAACCTTATGAGGTTTGATATGAAGAAATTTGATGGAAAAATTAATATGCATCAAAGTCTACATCGATAAGTAAGGAATTTAAAGAGGCTAAATAGTTACATCATTTTCTAGATGATATTCCAATACGGCTAAACTTAATTCCGGTAATTTGCATCTACTGTGATGGCCAGTTTGCTGTAGTAATGGTTAAAGCAATATGTACAATAATAAGTCTAGACATATACGTCATAGATATAATAACATAAGACAACTACTCTCAATTGGGGTTATCTCTATTGACTATGTAAAATTAAAGGATAACATTACAAATCCGCTGACTAAAGAGTAAATAGAGAGTTAGTTGAAAAAATCATCAAAGGGAATGAAACTAAAGCCCATAAAAGAATAACTCATTACAAAGGAAACTCAACTTATGTGACTGGAGATCCTAAAATCTACGTTTAATGGAACAATCTAATTGTAAAGACTTGGTTATATCACTATAGAGAACATCTTTCTGTTCATTAAAGGTTATGTTTTTGTCTATTCCTATGATAAAATAGTGATCCCCATAAGAGTTAGGATAAGTTATGATTTTAATGATCTTTATGTGTTAGGAATCCGAGCGGAACAATGCAAGTTAGCCTAAATTAAGAGATCACTTATATGAGATAGAAGTAGGGCCATTTCTAAAGAGAATTATGAGTGCTTAATTCTTTAGAAGCTCTTGCAAACAAGGAAAATGTTCATAGCCAAAATAAACATAACCGTATGAATTAAATTGTGTCAAGAAAATTTCTGTGTAAGGTATATAATCATTTACATAAATGGCAGAACAGTTCAAGGATATCACGTCTATTGATCAGCTAATAAAGAAAATGTATTTTCACAAAGGAATGTTTAAAGGCTAACACTTACCTATCCTATATAAAATCTAATTATTGAACTCTATCACCAAGTTATAAACATTCTTTGAGTTATAGCTTTTGTCTACTCTGTGATTTTCTTTCATGTGGGGGATTGTTCAAAAAATGTGATGAACACCCATTTTAAGGACCTATTTTTGTTGAGTTAGATATCTTGATTGAGATAAATCAATATAGATTCATAGTAAAAATGGTACTTGGATGAATGGAAATTGAATTGAAGATTTAATTTTCAAAATATGACTATTGGATTAAGTGTCATGAATGCAACTATTAAATTTGAAAAAATATAACTGTAAATTTAAATTTTAGATTTAATTTTTCAAATTATAACTGCTAGTATTAATTGTAAATTTGAATTTTCAAAACGTAACCATTGCTTCAGTTTAATAACTGATTTTACATCAATTTTATAACTGCCATACATGAAGATTATAAATTAGCATCATTTATAGTTGTTCAGAGATAACTGAGAATTCATTTGTTTTTCAATTTAGTTTCTCTAAAATACTATTCTTAGTCATAAGATTTCAAAGTGATAGAGATTCAGATTTAATTCAGTTCTCAAACAACTTTGGTTTGTATTATTGTATTCTGAGAGATAAACACTGGACTACTTAGAGAATGATTAGCAAATTTTTCTTAAGGATACCATAGTTATTACGGGCCTTAATACAAATGCTTTTGGTTTATTTTATTTTATTTTATTTTTTTCCCTACTACAAATTCGTTGCACTTGTTATTATTATCAATTTTTTTTTTTTAACAAGTGTTACTTGTTTTACCGGATTGAACAACATTGTAGATTCGTAAGTGAAGGGAAATTATGAAGGCATAAGCCTGACGAAGAGTTGGATAGATTTCGAATGCAAGTTACAACAAGAACATTGGTGCTATAAAGAGGGTTGAAGAGCAAGCCTTTGAGAAATGGATCTGAATCAGTCACCTTTGGATCCAACATTGAATCCATCACTGTTCAATGATTATCCACTTGAGGTTTGAATAAAAAACTAATAACTATGTTGGTTGCAAGCCTAGTACTATCAAAACAAGTTGCTTTGGTGATAACAAATTTGCAATCAAAACATCTATAGGTCTTTAATTCAAACTCTGAGAATGTCACATTGTCCATTTATTTATGGTTCAATAAGGACATACCTCTACCACACTCTGTTTTACATTATCTCAAATCTGTGGTTCAAATAGGGCCAATCTCTTCGACACCTCTCTAGGGAGAAGACAAATGATTATCGTGATAACCAAAGGTGACTACAACAATGATTTTAATTTACATTATATAAAAAATGAACATAATGTTTTTATAAAGAAAAATTATCCAATCTAATTTAATTCAATCCATTCTAGTCGCATACTACAACAACCAAAGAATTGTATTATATTTAAATCAATTTATTCCATTCCAATTTAATCCAATCCAATCTCATTCAATTCAATATGGCATACAACATTGAGCATAATATCATGCACACACTTAGACTTATTTTAATGCATTCAAGTAGACAAATACATGCAAGTGTATATAATTGTTTTCACACCACGTCTTAGCATATATGATTATGTATTTCCCCATCCTCTAAGATGTTAAAGATTCCATTCCCTCAATTGTTGTTTCTGCCGAATTAATTGTCTTTTATTCATGAAAGTAAATATTTAAAAGTATCTCCAATAAAGTTATATATGGATTTCTCAACTAAAAAACTCTCCTAAAAACCCTAATCAATTAACATTTCTCACTATTTCCCAACAATATTCTTCTGGGAGTAGATATCTCCAATATTATTATCTATGGGTTATTCAATTGAGAAACTTTATTAAAAATTCTAATAAACATTTCTCACTATTCCCCACCTATATTCTTTGGGAGTAGATATCTAAAAGCATGTCTAATTGCACATTAAGCATATCCAATCAATTACTTATGGGTTTCTCAATTTTGAAACTCCACTAGAAATCCTAATTAACATTTCTCATTATTTCCCACCAATATTCTCCTAAAAACTCTATTTAGCATTTCTCACTATTGTCCACCAATTAAGAATATGAAGATGTTTTTATGGTGATTACTCACAAAGCAGACATATAAGAAATAATATTCACGGGAATAGATATAGTATCTCCAATGTAATTATTTATAAGATTCTCAATTGAGAAACTCTTCTAAAAATCCTAATCAATATTTCTCACTATTTCCCACCAATAGAGTCTGACTCTAAAATTTCAGAGACCTAGTGTGAAAAACTAGAATGGGTCTCTTTATTTATATAACTTATATTCAACAAACAATATTGTAAACTAAAATGAGACTCAATTTAAAAAAAACAAAAAAATTAGCAGCATTGTTGGTAACCTAAGAGGCAAACCATCATCTTAGAATCTTTACAATCTGGGTTAACTCTGAGTACACCATTCTCTTTTTTTATTTTTTTAATTCCCAAAAACAAGGAAGAAAAAATGCAATTGTAGGAATACCCTTCAATGGGAGAAAAGCAAAAGACCCCCTTTATCAAACACACTGTTGTGAAATTTTATATATTATTTGAAACATTGTTTATATACTTACTTTACAAACTAATTATATAAAAGAAAATGAAAAGAAAAATTGAAATTTCATAAAATTTGATGTCCCAAAATTTGGAGGCCTAGGGCAGTTACATCTCTTGCACATGCTCAAGGATGACCTTACCCACCAATACTCTTTTGGGTCAGCCTTGCCCAAGAAATGCAATTATTGATGGATTTCTCAATTGATAAATTCTCCTAAAAAAATCTTACTTAATATTTCTCAATTCTCATGGTTTCCCACCAATATTATCATATTAATCTACATTTCTTAGGTAAAGTTACCCACCACTAAAGGTAAACCCGGATAGCAATTAATCATAAAAGTATATATATATACACACATATATATATATATAGGATAGGATCGGAGGACATAAATTTTGACATAAATTTTGAAGCAAATTACTCAATATTTTCCAGATATTTGCCTTATTACAATCGAAAACCACTTTTACATTTTGTAACAATGACCTCCCATGTACTAACGGTTTGACCATAGTTGACCGTGAGAGTTAACTGTAATAAAGGTATTTTGGTCAATTTCTTTTATTTTTATTTTTCTTTTAAAAATTATATTAATTAATAAATAATTTAAAATTTTAAAACTTTAAAATATTTAAAAATAAAATAATTTAAAATTTTAAAAAAATTAAATTTAAACTTAAAAAAATAATTTAAAAAATTGTCAAATAGATCTAAACCGTCCACATCAAAGATGAACGACCTAGATTAATTTGAAAAAAAAAATATTTAAAAAAAAGAAAAATGATAAAAAAAAAATTGATGATGGTTTTGTTTATCGACATTTCATTCATGGGTGGGTTTTTGAGTTCATCTGGGTTCATCAACAGAGGCATGGTTCATCAAGAATAATCTAACATCATCAATGATCTACGCAAACGAAAACCACTGCCATATTAAAACAAAAACCATTACTATCATAATCAAACAGACCCGAGAACATCATCATCAACACCATTTATAAATCGATCTGGGTTTCTAGGTTTCTAGATCAGAAACCCAGCTCAATCTAAAAACCCAAATCGATCTAGGTTTTCAAATCTAGAAACTCATATCGACGTTTGGGTTTCCGTATACCCAGACGTCGATCTGGGTATTCGGGCAAGAGAAGGGAAGATGAAAATGAAGAGAAGAATGAGAAGAGAGGGATATCTACTAGTGAAGAAGATAAAGAAAAATAAGAGAAGAAGGAGAAAATAGAGAGAGAGACCGAGGGAAAAGAGAGACAAAAGGGTCGGTGGGTTTTATAAATGGAGATCCAATCTCTCCAGATTAGATCTCTATATATATTTTTTAATTTTTTAAAATATTAAAGATTTTTTTTTTTATTTTTATATTTGAAAATTAATCACCATCATCCATCGAAATAATGGACGGTGCAAATCTCATTTTATTATTTTATTTTTTAAAATTTTAATTATTTTATAATTTAAAATTTATAAAATTAATTAGTTAGGGGTATTCTCATCTTTTTGCTCTATTTTGTCATTTTTCAATTATCTCAAACGGTCAACTATGGTTAAACTGTTAGTACAGAGGAGGTCATTGTTATAAAAGGTAAAAGTAGTTTTCAATTATAATAAGACAAATGTTTGGAGGCTATCCAGTAATTTGCTCTAAATTTTGACACAATTTATTAATCAATGGATTATAAAGATTTTAATGGTTTAGATTTATTTACACATTTATACACAACTTAATTTTACACTCTATATAAATATGTTTTCTTATCTCTCTCTTCATCATTAATTATATTATATCTCTGTTCTCTTCTGTTTTATTAATTATAACTTTATATTAATATATTTCTCTTCTCTCTCTTCATTATTATATTATTTATCTAATCTCTCTAATTAATATTATTTATATTTATTTTTAAAACTTCTCCAACTAATATTAAAAATCAATCAATTAATATTATTTTCAATCATTGAAATTTTTTGCATCTTTATTTTTATATTTACTTTTAAATTATATTATTGAAAATATATATACATTTAAGAGTATCTGAAAAAAGATTTATATATTGTTGACGTAAAAAACCAGTCAACGAGATTCTTTGAGCCCAATGCCACAATATAAGAAGATCTGGAACAAGAAACAGAGGAAAAGAGCACAAAAGGAAGAAAACAGAGAAGCAAGAACACGAACAACACAAGGTTTTCAAAGTGGTTAAGCCTTTTTGATCTGCCTACGTTCACTGTCTCTCTATTTCTGTAGAATACCAGCAATGTTCTCTCTCAAGTGTTTTTCGTTCTCACTCTTTACAATGAAAGTCTTCCGCTATTTATAGAGAAGGAAGAGCTACAGAAGAGAACTATCAGACAAAATAACATAATCAAATACAATTAATGCTTCTGGAACACATTTAATGCCTCTGACTTTGCTAGGTCAACTCTGTCAACACGTGGGCTGGATGCTAACCCATGTTGGTTAGGTGAAACTTCTCAGAATTAGGCTGTCATTAGGTGATGTAACCTTACTTGTCGTGCAAGATACGCTAGCTTACTGTTCTGAGCTGGCACTGGATGAATCGAGGCAGAAGACGGACTGAAACTGCTGAAATAAGCAGACTGGTCCTATAAACGGACTGACTTAGCGAACTCGACATCGTTACAGAAGGTGATGTTGTCAAACGATCTTGACGTCGCGAAGGCAGGCCAACGGACTTAAACTTCGCATATTGTTCTTCCAGTCCTGTAAGCTTCAATATGGGGCCTTGCCTATTGGGCATGGTGGCTTGGGCCACCAATTTCATGGGCTCCTGCCAACCCATTTAGGCGATCTAAAAAAAAATCCACAACATCAACCCCCCAGCTCTTAGGGTGTTTCACTGCCTGAGAGCTTTGAGTTGTAATGGATAAAAACTCCCCCCCTTTCTTCGAACACGTGGCGATTCTCCAGGCGACGGTTCAGTGTCTGCAGTGGGTATTTAATGTGGGTCTATTCAACTGATGGCGCCTGCTGGCCACATCCCGAGGATCGCGTTGCACCGTTAGATTTGAAACGGTTGGTGAGCCACCAGATCTAATGGCCAGGGATGCGACATCGCTTTCATATATAAGGTGGAAATTTTGTCTTCTCACATTCCACTTGTCATTTTCACGCCTCAGTCTTCTTCTTCACTTTTTTATCCTCCATTTGCCATCAGGTTCTGGGTTTCAGTTTCGCAGGGCGCATGACTCAGTCACCGTCTCTGATCCCGTTCAACAGTAAGTTTATAGTTTTTGCTCTCTCTTTGAGTCTTTTTCCTTAGCTTTATTTGCTTTTTCTGATGTTTTACTGTCCATTGCTTGGGTGTTTGGTGCTCCTGGTGTGTTGAATGCTATTTGGTCTTTACTTGAACGCATGATTGGATATTCAGGTCTTTTCGTATTCCATCGGTTTGATCTATTGGTTTGCTGTTTAGTCATTTGTTTGCTGTTTGTGAGTCTAAACGATCTTGAGATCGCAAGTAGATAAATAATAGGGTGTTAGGACACATTTTGAGGTCGTTAGAATAGTAACTTCGTACGACGTTACTGTAGGTGTGGTTTGCTGATTTAGGAAATAACGAGTAGCAGACTTGGAGCTTTAGTTTCTGTAGGTGTGGTCTGCATTTTGTGGCCTAACTGCTCATTTTCGTTTGTAGATGTCTTCAGGTCGCAGACGCCCAACGTACATAATAGGAGAGGATGATACCTCCAGCTTTGAGGATCAAATAAGAGAGATTCCTCAAGCGTCCTCACAAAGCGGAGACACCACTGACGGGTTTGCAGCTCGGATAAACCCTAGAGGAAACCAGCCTTCAGAGGTCAAGGATCTTGAGTCTGTAGAGATTAGGAGGGGCCACACGACATGTTCAAATACTATTTGATGTGAACCCCGTATATAACGATACGACATCCATCACCAAATTGAAACACAACCCCAAGAAAGATTAAAACAGGTTTATAAAAGAAAGAATTTTGACCCATTGATTATATGTCAATCAAAGAACCAAAGTTATAAAGAACTTTGACCCAATAATTAGAACTCAATCAAGAACCAAAATTATAAAAGAATGATATTGACGCCACTCCCAAGACATAGATAAGAAGGTGAGAGATAAGTCATTTTTGATCGCCACAAGCAAAGCTTGATAAGATCACATGTTCATGAAAAGAACAAGAGAGAAAATTCACTCTCTCAATAAAACATAAGGTGGCTGCATCTTAATTCATCTTGTTGTCTTCTTAGGGTTACAAAACAAGCCTTTTTATAGGCAAAGAAAACAATATAACATGAAACCCTAGCCCTCCTAACAATTGGGCTCACTAAACATACTCATGGGTTTACAATAATTAAATATGGGCTTAAGTTAATTATAATATGTCAGCCCAAATAATACACACTAAAATAAAATAAGCTAACTTAACTTAAAACCCATTATAATTTCAAATAAACTCAGCCCAATTCATTTAAAGCCCAAATAACTCTAATTTGCATCTAATTGTCTTCCATTAACAACCAAAGCCTTCATGATTAAGCCCTTTTGCCTTAAATTGCCTTATTGCCCAATTGTCTCATGTTCCTCCATGATTGCTATCTTGGTTTCCATCACTATTCCTCGCAATTATCACATCAGGACCTCGTTGGACTGGGGCTAGAGTACCACTTTCCTAGGGGCTGTCGCCTCATGGAACCTTCTTGACTGGACCACGCAGCTACTCCCCCTAAGGGCTTTGTGGCCATTAGTGTACAGCATCTGGAAGCCGAGTTACGGTTCCCAATTCCTTCTTACCTGATTGAGCTCCTCAACGACCTGGGGCTCGCTCCATTTCAGTTAACCCCTAACTCATATACCCAGTTGTTCTCCTTAGCCATCTTCTTTAGGAAATACAGCCTTCCTTTCTCTTCTCCTAGAATCGTAAAACATTTATACACCTTCAAGGGCACTAGTAAGAGGCATCCACGAGATGGGTTTTATTATGTTTCCCCTCGTATGTCGTCTCCATATAGAGAGGTTTTGCCAAAAGGTGAAGCCAAAGGTAAATCCAATGTTAGCAATTACAAAATAAACTGGTTCTACGTGTCCTGCCCTTCTTTAGTGGGTTTTGAGAACTTCAGTTTTCGGGCCGAGCTAGGTAAGAAATTTCGAGTTACATTTCGACCTGCTCATAACTAGCAATCTGATTCTGACTGAGCTAACTTTTTCTTTTGCAAACCTCAGAGTGAAGCCATTTGATTTGACTCAAGGTGAGATAACAGACCTTGAGGTTCTCCTTGCTCAAAAATCTTATGAAGACGACGTCAAGCTAACAACCGAACTACTCCGCCTCTACTAGCTTGCTCCTGATCCTGAAGACAGTTTGATCCACCCCAAGCACATCGGACCCCGGCGCACTCGGCCCATAAGGTTTGTATTTGATGACGTTGACGTCGCGACAAGCTCAAGCTGGCTAGGATTGTCTCCCTCTTCCAGCGGTGCAGAGGTTAGAGCCACATCGGAAGAAGTTGCTGAGATGGTGTCTTTGAAAGTTGTTGAGCCTCCGAGGATAAGAGGCCGCCAATCTAGAGGTATCGCTACGACGTCATCGGTTGCCCCAAGTTCGTCCCAGGCGATGGCGAAAAAAGGTCATCAGGCCACCAACATAGCCGAATCATCAGTTCCTGAGGTCGCACGACCCATGCCTCAGTTGAAAGCTCTTGTAGGTAAGAAAGCTGCGGCTGCGGGGAAGGGTAAACAAGCCCAACAGAGGGCCAAGAGGAAAGAGCACGATGCCTCCAGCAAGCCCCCTCCAGCTAAGAAAACCTCAAAAGAGAAGGGGAAACAGGTTATATCCGCGGCTCGAGAATCTCCGCGCGAGGCTACTGCAGAAGAACCCACTGGGGATATCCTTGGGGCGTCATATTTTGATCTCCTGGTTGAGTAGGCTCCCAGCCTCTTGGACAAGTTAGACAGATATCTGGACCAGCAGTCTTGCCACGGAGTGAACCTATTTTCCTGGGCAGCTCGTGAATTGATTAAGGTCGAGCCGTCCTTCTTCCCTTTTATCCTCTGTTTTACTTTACCTCGTTTCCTTTTTCACCATTTGTTGTGCAGGTTGCCATGGCTATGGCAAAGGCACTGGATGAAGAGTTGGCAAAGGAGGAGTAAGAGGACGAACTCAAGGCCACCAACAAAAAGCTTGAGGAGGCTTTGATAGAGCGCAATAATGAGCTCGCCGTGGCAAGGAGTGAGGCTAGTGATCTTCGATCCAGGTTGGACGTTGCTGAGGTCGCTCGGTTCGAGGTTGAGACCATTATGGTCAAGGAGAAAAGCAGGCATGAGACCGTTTCTACCAGCCTATATTCTTAGCTTACAAATACTAAGACCCTTTTGGATGATCGGGAGAGGGAGCTGAAGACTGCGGTAAAGCGGCACGAACAGAAGTCTGCTAAGGCTGATCAGGAGATTGCCAAGCTCAAGGAGGCGCTGGCCGCTGCTGAAGCTCGCGCTGAGTAGATAAGGGCCGATACGGAGCAAAATATCATGTACACTCTTTGGTTGAACCATCCCGAGAAAGATTATTCTATCTTTAGCGAAAAGGCAGTTAAAGACGTGGAATTTTACGCTGAGGACGCCCGAGCTGCCAAGGAAGGAGACCAAAGCCAGCCTCAAGAGGTTTCCCCCATGGTCGTAGAGAATATTCCCCAGCAGGGCGCAGGTGACCAGGCCCCTTCAAGCTCAGCCCTCCAAGACCCTCAAGATCCTTCAGGCCGGGGTGCATAGGCCATTTGCTTTGTATAAACTTCTTTTATTTTTCTCAACTTATCGCTTTTTGAGGTTTTAATAGCTTTGTTTTGAATTCATTGACCTCGATTGGGGATTTTATGCTTTTTTATTCCAGTTTAATGCATGTCGTTTATTTTTTATTCTTGCGGTCTTTAGAAAAATTGTTGAATTGCTTTCGTGACTTGTAAAAATGAATAATTAATAATGAAAAGGCAATCTTGAGATCGTGAAGCTGCGTAATAAATTATGTAATTCTTGTACAAATCATTTGATGAGTTCATAGGGAGACCATTGCTCATTCCAGAGCGTTGCGAGCTTACAGAACGCAATGGTTCCTTACAAAACGCAATGGTTCCTTCCAGAACTTTGTCGAGTTCACAGGAGATCGCTCCTTCCAGAGCGTTGTGAGCTCACAGGACGCGATGGTTCCTTCCAGAATTTTGTCGAGTTCACAGGAGACCATCGCTCATTCTATAGCGTTGCGAGCTTACAGGACGCAATGGTTCCTTCCAGAACTTTGATAGCGTTGCGAGCTCACAGGACAGAATGGTTCCTTCCAGAACTTTGATGAGTTCACAGGAGACCATCGCTCCTTCCAGAGCATTGCGAGCTCACAGGACGCGATGGTTCCTTTCAGAAGTTTATCGAGTTCACAAGAGACCATCGTTCCTTCCAGAGCATTGCGAGCTCACAAGATGCGATGGTTCCTTCCAGAACTTTGATGAGTTCATAGGAGACCATCGCTTCTTCCAAAGCGGTGCAAGCTCACAGGACGGGATGATTTCTTCCAAAACTTTGATGAGTTCACAGGAGACTATCGCTCCTTCCAGAGCGTTGCGAGCTCACAGGACGGGATGGTTCCTTCCAAAACTTTGATGAGTTCACAGGAGACCATCGCTTCTTCCAGAGCGTTGCGAGCTCACAGGACGGGATGGTTCCTTCTAAAACTTTGATGAGTTCATAAGAGACCATCACTTCTTCCAGAGCGTTGCGAGCTCACAGAACGCAATGGTTCCTTCCAGAACTTTATTGAGCCATGCAGCATTATAATATAACGATAGATATAATTTTGAAAAGTCGAAGCAAATTTCCTTGGATTGTATTAATATGTGGTCTCCATGCCGGAACATAAATAACATTTGAGACAGATAATAATTATATATCAAACGAAGTATGGACGGAGCTTCTCGGCATTCCATGCTCTTGGGACTTCCTCTCCATTCATGTTGGTTAGGTGGTAGGCTCTATTTCCCAGATCTTCCTTGATGATGTAAGGGTCTTTCCAGCTTGGTCCCAAGGTGCCTTCGCCAGGATTTCGTGCTGCAGGCAGAATGAGTCTTAATACCAAATCCCCAACGTTATAGCGGCGGGCATGAACCTTCTTGTTGTAGTATCTGGCAACTCGTTGCTGGTAAACTGCTAACTTCATCTGAGCTTCATCTCGCACTTCGTCCACAAGGTCAAGGCTAGAGGCAAAGAGCTGATGATTATCTTTAGTGTTGAACGTGGCTCTTCGGTGCGTCGTTACCTCAAATTCTACTGGGATCATAGCTTCGCAACCATAAACCATTGAGAAAGACGTCTCCTGTGTCGTGCTGCGAGCTGTAGTTCGGTAGGTCCATAGTACTTTTGGAAGCTCGTCCACCCATGCCCCTTTTCTAGTTTTCAGCTTCGTCTTCAGAATCTGCTTTATAATCTTATTCATTACTTCGACTTGGCCGTTGGCTTGAGGATGATCCACTACTGAAAAACTCTTTGCGATCCCGAGGTCGCTGCAAAAACTGAGTAATTGTTCGCTACTGAACTGAGTCCCATTATCCGTTATCACCTGCTATGGAACTTCGAACCTGCAAATAATGTTACTCCACATAAATTTAATAATCTTCGTAGTGGAGATTTCTGCCAATTCCTTTGCTTCTGCCCATTTTATGAAGTAATCCACAGCGACCACAGTGTGCTTGCAATTTCCTCGAGCCGTTGGCAGAGGCCCAATAAGGTCCATTCCTCAGATCGCGAAAGGCCACGGACTTACCATCTGTTGTAGGAGCGCAGGAGGAGCTCGAGGTATCTTCGTGAACCTCTGGCATTTATCACATTTCCTGACTAGGGCAATGGCATCTTTCTTCATTGTAGGCTAGTAGAATCCTTGTCTCAACGCTTTCTGAGCCAGAGAGAGCCCCCCAGAATGATTCCTGCAGTGGCCTGAGTGCATGTCGTTCAATACCTTTTCACAGTCGGCCCCGTCTATACATCGCAAGAGTGGAGCTGAAAACCCTCTTTTGCACAGTATGTCATCATATATGCAATACCGTGCAGCTCGCGCCTTTAGCTGGTGTGCTTTATTCTTGTCTTCAGGGAGTTTTCCACTCTGCAAGTATTCAGTCAGCGGCTTTATCCACGAATCTTCTTCCACTACCAAGGTCATTACTAATTCTCTCTGCTAGATACTAGGTGCTGGTAAGAGCTCGACGGGTATGAGCTTCAAATCTTCTGCTGCTTGAGTAGTTGCTAGGTGAGCGAGAGCATCAGCATGGGTATTCTGAGCTCACGAGATTCTAGTTACTTTATATTTCTGGAACGTTTTAAGCAGCTCTTGAACTTTTTCGAGGTACGCCGCCATTTTCGATCCTCGAGTCTGATACTTTCCTTTTACTTGGCATACCACGACCTGTGCGAATCGCTGAAAATTCTCGCCTGCTCAGCTCGCATTTCTTTTGCTAGCTGGAGTCCTGCTATGAGTGCTTCATTCGCTCGGAACCCAAACTTCAATGACTAGAAGATCTTGTGCCTCTCTGGACTGATCAGCAGTATACTTGCTCCAGCTCTCAGCTCACTTGAAGAACCATCAACGTATAACTCCCACATCGGCAGCTCTGAAGGTTCAGCTCCCTCTTCTATGGATCTTGTGAACTCTGCAATAAAATTTGCTAGGGCTTGAGCTTTGATGGCTGGCCTGTGGACGTAGTCGATGTCAAATTGTGCCAGCTCGACTGCCCATTTTAGTAACCGATCTGAGGTGTCCGAAGTTTGGAAGATCTGTTTCAAGGGATATCGGGTCGGGACTTCAATCCTGTGAGCTTAAAAATAAGGGCGGAGCTTTCTTGATGCGGTCACCAAGCAATCAGCGAGCTTTTCTATTTGCGAGTATCTCGTTTCTGCATCAGACAACCTCTTGCTTACATAATACACGAGGAGCTGCGTTCTGTTTTCTTCTCATACTAAAGCTGCGCTGAGGGCGTGTTCAGATACCCCTAGGTACAATATGAGCTTCTCCCCATCCACTGGCTTTGATAAGAGCGGAGTGCGGCCTAAGTACTCTTTTAACTATTGGAAAGCCTGTTCACATTACTCAGTCCATTCGAAATCCTTCACTTTGTTGAGTACTTCAAAAAAGGGGATACATTTATCTGTTGCCTTTGAGTTGAACCTGCTTAACGCTGCGACCTGACCAGTGAAGCTTTGGACCTCTTTTACCTTGTTAGGTGACTTCATGTTGATCAGAGCTTGAATCTTCTCCAGGTTGGCCTCAATACCTCTATCATTCACCATGAAGCCCAAAAACTTCCCAGATGCTACCCCAAATGCACATTTCAACGGATTCAGCTTCATTCGATAATCTCTCAGGACCTGAAACATCTCCGCTAGATCGTCCACATGGGATTCTGCCCGTCTTGACTTTACTAGCATGTCATCTACATATACCTTCATTGTCTTGCTGATCTGCTCTTCGAACATTTTATTGACAAGCCTCTGGTAGGTCGCTCCTACGTTCTTGAGTCCGAAGGGCATAACCTTGTAGCAATACAGGCCTCGGTCAGTGATGAATGATGTGTACTCTTCGTCCTTCGGGCTCATGAAAATCTGATTGTACGCTGAATATGCGTCCATGAAGCTCAGGAGCTGATGACCTGCAGTTGCATCCACCAGTTGATCAATCTTGGGAAGGGGGAAACTGTCTTTTGGGCATGCCTTGTTGAGATCTGTGAAGTCAATACACGTCATCCACTTCCCGTTTTTCTTCTTCACTAGCACAGGGTTAGCGAGCCAAACTAGGTACTGGACCGTCCTGATGAAGTTATTGGTCAACAACTTATCCACCTCTTCTTTAATAGCTTCAGATAGTTCCCGGGTCATTGGTCTTCGCTTCTGGCGAACTGGTCTGCAACAGGGATCAATGTTTAGTTTGTGCGACATAACCTCTGGGTCGATTCCAACTATATCCTCGTGACTCTAGACGAAGACATCTAAATTTATTTTTAGAAAATGGACGAGCTGACTCCTCACATTTGGTGCTAAGCCTCGCCCCAAACTCAAACATCTTCCAAGGTCCTTCTTGCTGACCTGTATGGATTCAAGCTCGTCAACCGGCCCGATGTCCTGTCCGTATCCATTTCGCGAGGATCAAGATCATGACTGAATCCCTTTTCACTGACTTCGCGTGGCTTTCTCCTTGACATCATGTCGATTCTTTTATATGTCACCCCTATTTTTACAGCCTTTACATAACAATGCCTCACCGTATACTGCTCACCTCTCACAAATCCTACCCCGTTGGGAGTTGGGAATCTGATCATAAGAGCTTTGGTTGAGACGATCATGTCCAGATCGTTCATAAGAGGTCTCCCCAGGACTATGTTGTACGCAGACGGACCATTGATGATGAGGAAGTCTGCCAGTGTAGTTGCTTGGCGAGCCAGGTCTCCTAACGAGAGTGGAAGTCTGACCTGGCCCATTGGGATGACGGCGTCCTCGGTGAAGCCATAGAAGGGTTCCGGAGATGGCTTTAACTGATTGGCTCCCAGCCCCAGTTAATCATAGCATTCTTTGTACATAACATTCACTGAGCTTCCCGTATCTACTATGATCTTCAAAACCTCAGCGTTGTCGATTCTCGCCCTGATAACAAGAGCGTCATTGTGAGGCCAACGTACTTCGCTTGCGTCCTCCTTGGTGAAAAAGATATCTTCTGAGGTCGTTCTGGCCTTCTTTGAGGGCCCCTCTTGGTCACTTCGTCCCGCTATTAGGACGTGATTGGCTTCTCGCACATATCGCTCATAGGATATGTTGGAGGATCCAGTGATGTGAGGACCACCATGAATGGTGAAAATGGTTTTCACTATCAAGTCAGCCTCCTGCTCCTGGTCTTGCTGACTTTGTTGCGTGGGCTACTGGTTCTGTCGAGGACGCTGGTTCTAGGATTTATCATGGGCGAGCTGCACCACATACTCCTTCAAGCGGCCATTCCTTATCAATTCTTCTATGGCATCCTTGAGGTCCCAGCAATCGTAAGTATTATGCCCATTTTCTCGGTGATAGGCACAATACTTGTGGGGATTTTTGAACTTACTGGGGAGGTCGGTAGGGCTTGGTCTTCCGAAATTTACTCTATACTTCTCGGTCTGGAAGATTCTGTCATGTCTATCTGACAAGGTGCTGTAATGATGGTAGCGATTTCGAGGTGGAGAACGATTTCTTCTGGGTTCCTTTCTTCGCTACCTGATTGTTAGATCGATTCCTTCTGTCTTCGTTACCGCCCTGATCCTTCTTCTCACCTTGATGGGAACTACTTGCCTCTCCTTTTTTATGGCTGGCCTTCTTTGAGCCAAAAGATTCTTCACACCTAATCTTCTTATGAGCTCGATCATAGAAATCACCTAAGTTTTTCACAGGTGACTTATAGATGCTTTCGTACAGTTTTTCATCCTTCCTGAGCCCAGTTGATATTGCAGTCAAGATCGCTTCTTCAGACGGGCTTTCCACATTATTGACCTCGCTTCTGGACCTGCTAATGTAATCCTTTAACGATTCACCAGAATGCTGGAAGATGGTAGCAAGGTGGCAGGCCGGCGCGAGCTGCTTCTTCAACGCCTCATACTGATTGATGAATTTCTGCTGACATTCCTCCCAGCTACCAATGCTACGAGGTGAGAGGTTTCTGAGCCAAGTCCGGGGAATCTCTCCAAGCGTTGCGGGGAAAACACGGTACTTCACTAGTGAGCTGGTAGTCTGCAGGTCCATTTGAATGTTAAATGCATCTAGATGGTCATAGGGGTCCGAATCTCCATTATACTACAGGATGCTGGGGATCTTAAACCTGACTGGGAGGGGCTCCTATTCAATCTCCATTGTGAAAGGACTCCTAGCTTCACTCCATCTCCGTAGCTCTTGAGTCCCTATCCTTGCCTCCAGCTGCTGTATTCTTTCTAAGAGTTGCTTAATTATTGGGTCTCGAACTCCGCGTTGAATTTGCTGGGGAGGCTTCATACTTCTCTGACTCGTTTTGGTTGGGGAGTGCTGATCGCGCATCCTGCGCCTCTGGCCTAACTCATAATCCTCACCTTCCTTGCGTGGACCTTTCTGTCGCCGTCGCAGTTCATTTTCGTTTCCCCAGACTGAAGCTCGTCGGTGCCTATTACTCACTTCAACCTGCATGTATCTGTCTTGGCTAATCCTCACTCTCAACCCTGAAGGCTGAGTTGCATCTCCGTTTTCTCTAACTTGCTGGCTCCGGGCTTCAAGCCGTCTGTTCAATGAGTGGATGGATCCTTCTAGGACAAGCACTTCTCTCGCGACCTCCTGTCCGGGCGATGGGACTACAGTCATTCTCGAAATATTCTGATCGCATCCTCACATTAACGTTCTCAAAGTATCTGCTATCTGCGCCATTATGGTTTCTAGCATCTCCTGACGTAGGGCTAGAGCGTGTACTACATCTCCGCCTGCATTAGAAGGCCCTGCACCTGTATTCGTTACCTGGGCGCAACGTCGCTGTTCTGTCTCTATCCTCTCGTTTATTGCATCAGAATTCCTTGTATTTCTTCATTTTTCCATGGCGATTACAAACCTCCAATTGTAGTCGAGCCCTTCTTCTAACGCCAAAATGTTGACGTGGGAATCCAGTCAACGAGATTCTTTGAGCCCGATGCCATAATATAAGAAGATCTGGAACAAGAAATAGAGGAAAAGAGCACAAAAGGAAGAAAACAAAAAAGCAAGAACATGAACAACACAAGGTTTTTAAAGTGGTTCGGCCTTTTTGATCTGCTTACGTCCACTGTCTCTCTATTTCTACAGAATACCAGCAATGTTCTCTCTCAAGTGTTTTTCGCTCTCTCTCTTTACAATGAAAGTCTTCCTCTATTTATAGAGAAAGAAGAGCTACAGAAGAGAACTATCAGACAAAATAACATAATCAAATACAATTAATACTTCTGGAACACATTTAATACTTCTGACTTTTGCCAGGTCAACTCTGTCAACACGTGGGCTGGATGTTAACCCATGCTAGTTAGGTGAAACTTCTCAGAATTAGGCTGTCATTAGGTGAAGTAACCTTACTTGTCGTGCAAGATACACTAGCTTACTGTTTTGAGCTGGCATTGAATGAATCGAGGCAGAAGATGGACTAAAACTGCTGAAATAAGCGGACTGGTCCCATAAACGGACTAACTTAGCGAACTCGACATCGTTACAGAAGGCGATGTTGTCAAACGATCTTGACGTCGCGAAGGCAGGCCAACAGACTTAACTTCGCATATTGTTCTTCCAGTCCTGTAAGCTTCTATATGGGGCCTTGCCTATTGGGCCTGATGACTTGGGCCACCAATTTCATGGGCTCCTGTCAGCCCATTTAGGCGATCTGAAAAACACCCATAACATATATATATGTTTAAAAATAACATAATTTAAAAGTAAATAAAAAATAAAGATGTAAAAAATTTCAACGAATAAGAATAATATTAATTGATTAGTTTTTAATATTAGTTAAAGAAGTTTTAAATATATGTAAATATTATTAATTAGAGGGATGAGAGAGATAATATAATAGTGAAGAAAGAGAAGAAGAAGAGTTGTAATTAATAAAAGAGGAAAGAGAGAGGACATGATGTAATTAATGATAAAGAAAAAAATAAAAAAATATATTTATATAAAATATAAAATTAAGTTATATATAAAATATACCAAGAAATTTAAATAATTAAAATATTCATAAATCAGTTATCTATAAATTATATCAAAATTTATATATTCCCACCGTACTCTAATATATTACTTTTTTGAAAGGGCAAGGAACCTGAAGAAGAAAACAAGACATGGGTTCGCTGCCGTATGCTGACGTGGATCACAGCCTGAGGGCACTGGCCTGCCGCGCCGAGGGCTTCGGCCGGTTCGCGGTCGGCGGCCTTCACGGCCCGGTCTACTCCGTCACCAATTTATCCGGTTCGCTTTGACTTACTCTCTTATCTCCCCGCGATTACCTTTAAATTACGTGCCACATTGATTTGTATGCAGTTGTACCAAATGAGAGATTCTCAGATGGGTTGTTTTGAACCTTTTGATTCTGTGTTATAAAATTGTTTTTCGAAATTTATATTGGCATATGGTTGTGTGGTTATGATTACACATTGAATGACCATTTTTATGTGTTAAGAGTTGCGAAAAGAGTGTTTCTGATGTTGCGCTATGGTATGTGTGGTTTTTGTGTAGATGATGGTCCAGGATCGCTTCGTGAGGGATGCAGGAGAAGAGAACCATTGTGGATTGTGTTTGAAGTTTCGGGTACCATTTATCTTTCGTCCTTCTTGAGTGTGTCTTCTTATAAGACGATTGATGGTAGGAGCCAAAGGATTAAGCTGACGGGGAAAGGTTTGAGACTGAAGGAATGTGAACATGTAATCATTTGCAATTTAGAGTTTGAAGGCGGTAGAGGACATGATGTTGATGGCATTCAAATAAAGCCGAATTCTAAGCACATATGGATAGACCGTTGCAGCCTTCGTGATTATGATGATGGGCTTATTGATATCACTAGACAAAGCACAGATATTACCGTCTCTAGGTGGGTTCTTGCTTATTGCCTGATGAGAAGAAAATTTAAGTGATTTTATACTAGCTTCTGATCATTTGTTTTGATTTGGTGTGTGCAAGATGTTACTTTGCACAACATGACAAGACGATGCTTATTGGAGCAGACCCCTCCCATGTTGGAGATAGATGCATTAGGGTGACCATCCACCATTGCTTTTTTGATGGAACTCGGCAAAGACAACCTCGCCTTAGATTCGGAAAGGTTCATCTGTACAATAATTACACCAGAAACTGGGGCATTTATGCAGTTTGTGCAAGCGTAGAATCCCAGGTAAAATGATACTCTTTTTCTCGTTTTTCACGTAAGCATCTGAATTATTATTTATCTGGAATGATAATAACTCTCATTGCTTTTATCAGAATATATAAATATTGTATTATCTTTTTCTATGTGATTTGTTTCTATCAGATATACTCTCAATGCAATATATACGAAGCAGGACAGAAGAAAAAGACATTCGAATATTATACAGAGAAGGTAAAATGACAATGTTTGTTCTTTTTTACCTTATGTTGAACTTTCAAATGAATGTACCCATCTGACGTATTATAACAACTTGACATAAATTCATTGAAGCACAATCCAAATTGTCTACAAAAGCATTGTGTAAAGGCTTTCTAATCTATTGTGGGTATGATGAATTGATTTAACTGCCTGCCACGGCTGCAACTTCTTTGTCTCAGTAGGATATGATCATAACATCAGGTGAACTGTGTCAATGCTGGATGAAGTTTGCTGATTAGATGTGACTACATTTCAAATCTGGAATTTGAAAGGTTTTAAGTATAGCTTTACTTTACCTAATTCTGCAAGAATGGAACGTTACTGCTTGTGAGGAAGCCATTTCCCATCCTTAGGGAGGGAGGTATAATCTGCTGCTTACAAAATCACAATCTTCCAAACCTTATAATTGTATTAGTTTTATGCATTTGTCTGATCTCTTTCTAAATTTAAAAGAAGTCAAAGCTTTAAAACCCATCTCCTTCTATTCTTCAGCTTTGCAATTTGTGGCTTTAAAAAATTGACCATTTCAGTGCCTAAATGAAGCGAATATTCTAACTTTCCTTTCAAATGGGAAGTGTCACAGATAGTGACTGACGATATGTTCGTAGGTATAAAACAATTAAGAAACTTTGTCATTCATAAACTTGGCAGGCACTATGTCATTCTGATGCTTGAATTCTGCAAGTGTGGATAGATGCCTTAAACAGCCTCCTACAGATATATCGTGCTTGAACTATGTAAGATGAAGTAATATCAGTTGCCAAGTCCATGGTGTTGACTGGTATTTACATGGTACAAGGCCAGAAAAAAAAAAACAAAAACCAGTGATCTATACTTGTGAAGTGTTTCTTCACAGATTATTAACTTTGTGTTGCATTATAGTTTACTTAGCGGCCCCTTTTGTTCAATGCTTATTAGTTAAAAGATATTAGTTGTGTTCACTGCACTATGTTTCTCGTTGGAAGCAAAAATTAACATTTGCCGGCACTTGCCTTCATTTCTAAAATGATGCTGTTGGAATTGATTCTGTAGGCGGCAGACAAACAAGAGTCAAACTCTGGCTTAATAAGATCTGAAGGAGACTTGTTCCTGAATGGAGCACAGTCATATTTATTGAGAGGAAATGAATGTGTGTTCCACCCAAGTGAATTCTATCCATCATGGACAATGGAAGTACCCTCAGATTCTCTGAAAGCTGTTCTCCAAATCTGTTCAGGTTGGCAATCTGTTCCTCGACCTGCAGATCTGACGGTAGCCACATAGCTTTTCAATTCGCATCTCAATTTATCTCTTCTTGTATTTATATTATACATTAATATTTTTGTTATTTTGGTACTTTTGCTTTTCGAATTATGAATTTGGTGTCTTTGTGCGTCTTCTTGTAATTTTTCTTCATTGAAAAGAAACATGACTGAATTAAAAGTGTTTTAACTGTAAGGTCATTTAACCAAAACATTGTAAAGAAAATTTGTATGTACTGTTAAAAACTTGGTCATTCTCTCTATTGCCTGTTATTTGAGTTACCCATATTTGAGTTGATATATTCACAAGTGTGTTGACTTTAACTCCAACAAAGATATACTACACATGTTAAAAATTTTTAGTTGAAAATTACCAATAACACTTGGAAAAAGTGAAGAAGAATGAAGGAAAATAAATTATTTGCTTGATTAATTGGCTTATTTTCTTTGGCACTTCTACAATTATCCTTTCTGGTTAATTCTAACAGTTACTGTTAAAACCAGAACTATGGAGTGCCCAGCCATGGGAAACAGAGCAGAATACAAAACAATATAATTATGTTTCTAAAAACTGGTTCCTAGCGTAAATTCTAAATCACATTGAAAAAATTAGTACATATTTAGAGAAGAAACAGTATAAAAGATAACATTGATGTATATTGGCCATTGAAATGATTACATTTTTTAATCTTGTAAACTCTTATCTATGTCTTTAATGCAATATACTTCCCTGTGACTCTGAGCTGCATGAAGACGATAATGAGGAGGATGAACAAGAGCTAGTTAAGGTGGGAGTAGCAGGAAACAGATCTGACAGGTAATTTGTCAAATCATCTGGTCCAAATATCGCTAGCACTTCTGAGTTCTGTTCCCCACCCAACATGACTAGATATGCATCATAGAATTCTCTGTATACTGGTACAAGTTTCCTTGCTATTGAAACCTTCAATTCATCCCTTAACCTCCCATCTGGTATGACCCTTGATGTCTGTTTAATGTATGCTTCTTCGAAAGCTGCATTGAACCTTCTAAAGCACTCTTTTGCTGCTTCAGGGGATATTTCTGAGGAAGTTGTCGCTGGCAAAGATGAGAAAACTTTTGTCCAAGCCATAGTTTCATAGTTCAAAGCATACTGCTTTATCTTCTTCTTATGTCTGAACAGCCACTCGTCACCGAGAAGGTCCTTCAGTTGCGATGCACAGACCTTCTCAACGATGAACTGAAGGTTGTTGGCTAGAAAGAGATATGACAAGGACACATCCTTGTACAACTGTGCTTTGCTATCAAGCTTGCACAAAAGAACTAATATGAGCCGAGCTAGGTGGACTGACACTGCTGATGTTTGATTGTCACCAGAGGTTGGACTTGCAAAGTAGGATTCTGGAAAGAATGAATCGCTTGATGGTGGATAATCGGCAATGATTTCAGAGAGAATTCGACTGTAATCTCCAAGTGAAGATATGTAACTCATTGATGACCGGGTCAGAAGGTGAATCCCACCACCCACAGCTGGAGTTTTTGACGAATCCTTTTGCATTGTTGATTCGAAGTTGGATAAATCAATCCGAACTGTCTCTGCAAGCTTGTTTAGCGATGAAAGAGCTTGCAATTTAATGGCTGAGGTTGATTCACTGTTGAATATGGATTCTATCACTGGCCAGAGCTCACAGAGTGCGTCATAGAGTTCCATCAACCTGAAAATTCTTTCCGGTGATTTCTTGCTCTTTGCTATGAGTTCAGGAGATCTGAAGAGATTCATTGCTCCTTCTTTGGTTACATCACAGAAGCAAGATTCTCTGGCTGTTGTAGATGCTGAAAAGACGTGATCACAGATGAACTTTTCTCCTGTGAAAAGTGTTTTCACAGCAATCTTCAGTGCCCTTAGCCAGTTTTTTATCATAAGTTCAAGTGCTTCCCAATTCATTTTCTGAGCCTGAGAAGCCTTGAACCGTTCAATTCCCAGTTGATACAGTTTTTCATCGACAACTGATCTCCTTGTTATTGTGTAAATTTTTGTACACTCCTGACCATAACCACAACTGATCATACACTCAGCTATGGCCTTCAAGTCAGACAATGGAAACTGTGAGACTCTCTCGATCTCAGTCTCACCAGCTGTTTTCAACTCATCCTCACCCTCCACATCTTCGCCATCATGACTGCTTAACCCATCTGAGGATTGATCCGAAACTGATAAAGCTGATAAAACTGATTCCGGGTCAAGTTGATCACGATTTTTCGACAAAATCTGATAAAACTGATGTTGAAGGCTTTTCATGACAACTTGCATCAGGCTCTGAGCTTGAACAAGCCTATCAGAGGTCGAATTTTCGGAGAGTAGAAAGTGCATAGATCGACTCAAATCTTTGACACTTGTGAGCATATATTTGGCTTCATTTCTGTCATGGAAGAAGAGACAGGTGATTTTAGTAGCTGAGGAAGAGCTTAATCCCCATTTGGTGATGATTGTTTCTACATTTTCAATATTCTCATCCATCATTGATTCTGAGAATGTCTGTGCAGGGGTCCTAGGGGATGGTGTATCAGAGCTTGGAAATGAAGAGAAAGATGACTGTTTTGAAAAAGAGAAAAGAGATGACATTCTTTTTACAGACATGTTTTGAGTTTCAGAAACTGCTCTTACTTGCTCTTCTTGTTTTGTGGGGGTGTTTGTTATAAAGAAACAGGAATGCAAACTATCCGATTCAGATAGGTGGTTTTTCTTTTTCTTCTTATTCTCATTATATAAATAAATAAAATCTTAAATTTGTGATGATTACTTGTATGGTTGGCAAGAATCATTGACTGACTCAAGTTGATGGTTTCTCTTTGAAAGAGTGTTCACATGAAACTACATGGTACAAGCGATTTTGTGCAGCAAAATTGAGGAATTTGGGAACTCTCTTAGATTTGAGTTCTAACTTGAGCATGGATTAATCACACCATATTACTGTTTTTAAATTACCAGGATTTATTCTTCCTTTTCATCTTTTTAATTGACTAATAATTTCATATAGGATATGATATCACATCTCATATTCCTAGTGAAAAAGAAATCTGGATATGGTTTTTTGTACGAAATAAGTAGAAGCCTTTTTGATGCATATGTGAGCATTTTAAAAAATTAAAGAAATTTGGATATCCCCTTAGTTCTATTTGTGATTTAACATATGAAGTTAATTTGTCAAGATCTATTATCCTCTTTTCCATCCTTTTAATTGACTCATCATCGCATGTATGATATAATATTTCTTATTTCGTCCAGCTAGTGTAAAAGGAATGTATATTGATTTTTAATTTAATTTAGTAGATGTATTTTTTTTTTTTAATACAAATATAGATTATCAACTTTCATTTTCACAGAATTTAAAAAGAAAGTTTTTTTTCCACAACATTTATTTACAAATTTATAAATATGATGAATTGTTAAAAGTCTTCAACTGACTAATTTTTTATGCAAATACAGTTCATCAACTTTCATTTTCACAGAATTTAAAAATAATAATAATCTTTTTCACAGCATTTATCACATATTTTGAAAATTGCTAAATTGTTTAAAGTTTTCTATTGACAAGTTCCCTAGAAATAAACAATAATACTCATTTTTCATCTCTTGAATATTATAGTGTTGTTGGAAGAAAAGAAAAATGAGCCAAGTCCAGTAGGAAACATCCTGGAAAGACATCAAAGCATCTTATAAACTAATTAAAATTGCTTTCTCTAAATGTCATTTTCTTGCTCTCATCTAATGTCCCTTTCCAAGTCTTCTGCTCCAATAGACTTGACCCACGACATAATTATTATTATTGTATAAAAAAGAGGAAATGATATTTAGTTGCAGTCGTCAAAATTGTTCTACCGTTCTTCCAATGGGCCACAAATTCAGTTGAAATTTGGTTTCTTTTCGTTAAAGACTCGGAAATTGTTCTAGAAACCTGTTTACCTTCTTCTTCATGTCAATTCTACTCTGGTTGGAGCTTAGTGAACAAGGAAACGTTGGAGGAATTTTTAATATAAAAACGAAGAAAAATTAGTTGTGTGTGAAAATGTAGTATGAACAATGATCTACAACTTCGGACAAATCCATTCTTCGTGTGGATGTGATCTCAATTGATTGTTACAAGTAAACCTACAAAACCAATGAAAACCTTCATTAAGTTGGTCCGAAGATTATCACTGAAAACATTCTTCGATACTTAAATTCAGTTTATCGCTTTAAAACTAGTTTATTTCACTAAAATTGCTAGTAAATCACTTTCTATCTCTGGAAAATTACCTTTTTATAAAGAAATAAGGTCTATTTTTCAAGTGTTGTTATTCATACAAGAGTGCTTGCCACTTGTTGTTTGGATCGACTTCAAATTGATAGATATTTGTTTCATGTTGGACACTTGTCACCACCTTACTAAGACAATTCTTTCGAAAATCCTAAGATTTTTTGAATGTTTGTATTCTCTGCCTTCAATGATAAATTACTTAGTATAATCTGGTGTATCTATCATCACCTTGGCTGAAAGACTACACCATATGCCACGTGTCTTGCTCTTACCTTACTAACATGTCTGCTTTTCATTGGTTCAATCTTGCACCCATACACTAGATATAATATATCATTATTATTATTATTATTATTATTATTTTGAGATACAATTAGCGAAGCATTTCAAATCCAACACATTTAGCAAGTTCAGTGAACAATTTTTATATCAAACCACAAGAAGAGGCATTTCAAACCCAACACATTTAGCAAGTTGAGTGAACGATTTTATATCAAACCACAAGAAGAGGTAGCAGTATTCTCATGAGTTAAAATTAAATACATTAATAGACATAAATTAATTCTCAAAAGTTTCGATATATATCATGTTGTAGAGATTAAAAAGCTTAGGGGTCAGTTGATTAGAATTTTATTAGATGAATTTTAATGCATTATTTTATAAAATAAATTAAACCATTTATTTTTATATTTTATACAACGAATATTCATAATGATATTTGATAGTATGTCATAAAATTGGTTCATACTACCATATAATTCAATAGGTTGATTCAGTGATTCAACAGAAATAAAGTATTAATTAAAAAAGAAAAAAAAAAACCGACAGTACTTTTAAGTGTAATACCCGAGTATTATTGGTCTCAATACAATGCCAAGTACATATCTACTGACGTAAATACTGATTAATTTTGATAAACTTCTTAATTCTCTTCGTACTAGATATCAGCTTAAGAAATATTTAAAAAGAAATATTCCCAAATCCCGACGTTAAACGTGATTGTTTTTGGGTAATTTTTCTAAATTATGTAAAACTGAAAATAGAACAAAATCTTATAATATATAGTCAACAAGAATTTGGGGCTGCTGTATGATTTTGGTTCTGAAACTTTAAATTTTAATTTAAATTGACAGTTAGTTCCTAATTAACGGAGATTATGTTTCATAGCTTAAGTAAAACTATCAAAAAATCAGGGGATTATGTTCCCTGCTTAAACGTGATAATATCAACTGCTATGCAAAAATTGGGTCGACCTAGAACTCCATTTTCTTTTTTCCAGAGATGATATTATTAACCTTTGACAAAAGATAGATTACATGCAACGCACAAATGGAAACATATATATATCAATAACATTCCTAAAAGTTTGAACGATATTTTTTAATTTGTGATAGTTTCGATATATCGTGAAAATATTAAAATTCTAGCAATAGTTTAGGTATTTTTACTATCAATTTTATAAATTTAGACTTTCTATATATCCGTCAAAATTAATATGTACTTTCCTGCTCATAAATGTCACCCTTGAAGATACAAAGAAATTAAAGCTTTTTTTAATTAATTAATTAATTAATTTTTTTTTTTTTTTTTATAACAAAACAATTAAAGCATTGATCTTAAGTGGTCGTGGAAAATTTCATTTTATTTTTTTGGCTTATAAATTTAGGGTCATAGGTGTGATCCCTTTAGCTCTAACGGGTATACCTTCACTTCTACACTTGCGGTGAGTGTTCAAGTTTTACCGTGTAAAATCATTATGAGTATAGGAAGATTTCATGTCAATGTTTATGGAAGTATATATTTAAATTACTCATGTAATATTTAATTTCGATAAATTTTGATAGTACCTGATTAGTGTGGTGTCAAATTTCAATAAAAAAACAATAACAAAAAGATTTATTGTTTTGCGTCTATTTATGATTCAAGTTCACACAAAGTGTAAATTATATGAAATGGTACTTAAGAATTGAGGATTATTTCACTAGCATCAAAGAATTTGGTCGAGTATTAATAGCACCCATATGAGCGAAAAGCCAATACCTTTTTACACTCTCTTACATCTCACCAACACTTTTTCTAGACATCAAAAGTAATTTCGTCTCAATTTCATTCCTCTTAGAAATAAAAGTTGTCGAAGTCAATCACTTCAAAGTTTGAGATAAAATCATTTTTTATGTGATGGTTGATCTAAATTTAATGAAGGTTTGTATATTCAATTATTCAAATGTGAATATTGGTTCAGAAAATATGTTAGCATTTGTGTTTTGATTTGGGTTTGAGTTTGGCATAGAAACAACCGTTTGAGAATAAAATATAATTCTTAAAATGAATGTCTGTAGTATAACTAAAATAATTTTTCGCTAAGGGATATGTTCACCAAGTAAGGTACATGTTCGCTAACTATTTATTTGTTCGCTAACTATCTAGGGACATTCACTAATTAATCATGTGTTCACTAACTAATTATGTATTCATTATCTATTCATGTATACACTAACTAATCATTTATCAGGTATCCATTCATGTGTTCGTTAACTAATGCGAACTAATGATTTAAAACAAAAACAATTACAAAATCAAAGGCAATTTTGTCATTAAAAAAAGAATAGTATTTTAGTGTTATTAAAATTCACTTCAGTTTTTTGGTATTAATGAAACATATGCCTAGTTCTTTAGTGCGATAAAAAAAATAAAAATAAAAATAAAAACAAAATAATTCTCATGTAAATACGACTAAACTGGTATACTAAATTTATTGCTCAAGTACCAGGACTAATAATTGACTTCCTAGCTAGTGATGCATTTCCTTGAACACAAGTTTCTTCTTCTTTCATGATCAATTAATTGCGTAAAGACTTGGATGAACATTAAAACTTCAGAGACAGGGTTGCCATTTGCTTCAAGTTAAGGACAAAAATTCTTGACAATAATTTTATTTTGATTTAGTTAAAAATATATATATTTTTTGATTTCAACACTTTTTTCACTTAATCAATTTCTAGTATCAGCATAATTAATTAAGCATATTCTCCTTACTATCATAGCCTTTATTTTACTAAGATGTTGAAATTTTTTAACCTCTATTAAGGAGTTATTATTATTTTCCCCATCTGATAATTAATTCATCCTTATTTTCCTTTTTATTGATTTAAAAAACATCATTTTATCCATTCTTTTTACTTAAATTAACACTATTTTAGAAGATTTTTTAACTCATTTAAAATCATTAAGAGAAAAAATGATTATTCATCAATCATCAGGAGAGAAAATGATAATAACTCTCTATTAAATTTATCAAACACATTTATAAAAATAAGGGGTTATTCTTTATCATATTATGTGAGAGAATAAAGATGATTCCATCTAAATCCTTCTCTTGTACCAATAAAAGATCTAGTCAATTAAATTAATTAGAATCATTTATCATGCTATGAACCAATACAGAACCAATAACATTGCTAGTCGTGTGCTGTTTAGTGGACCGCAATCTAATAGATATAAAAAATTCTGAAAATTAAGAAAAGAAAGCGGACTCTCTACAACAATCAGATGGGTCATGCACAGTAACAAAATTTTGGATGAATTGAATAATAGAATTGTGAAATAGAAAATTTAATGTAATTGACTAACTTCTTACAAGACAGTTTCTTGAGTGTCGGAATTTTTATAACAAGCATTTATTGGGTGTCACTTGGCCGGCGAAAATGTTGAATTACATGTGACAAGACTTCCAATGAAAAACAATCGAGATAGACCCAACTTTTGGTATGAAATGGTACAATATTCGCGTAACAGAAATTTAATTAATAGTAAATTAATTTAATTAAAAAAAAAATCTCCGGGAGTGCTTTTAACAACATAGAGCTCTATCATCAGATTATAAATAAAAAGTAAAAACAAAGACGATGAAAATGTATTTTCAAAACAAATGATGATCACGAAGAAAGTTGGTAACGATGGTTTGAAGTATTTAACTAAAACTAAAAATAATGTAATTATATTTTTTTTCCCTTTTTGATAGTTTAATATTAGTTTTTTGAATTGTCAAAAATAGTTATTTGAAGATAAAAGTTAATAATTTATTTTTAAAATTTGGTTTAAATAAATAAGGGATTTAACTACCTTACCCAACAACTAATTTTATCTTTCAATTGGAGCCCTTGAATTGATTTCAATAACCACCCTTACAACTAATCCAAGAACTCTAATTGAAAGGTAAAGTTAATGGTTGAGGAAGGTAACCAAACTCATAAGTAAGATAAAAAAAATAAGAATTATTGTTTTCAATGTTTCAGTAATAACTTATAAACTTAAAAACAAAACTAAATCTTTTAAAATACATAAATAAGTAACTTTATGAGTGAGTTTCGTTCTAAAAATATAGTTTAACATCTATAAGTTAATAACATTGGACCATATACGTTTCAAAAAAAAAAAAAAATGGACGATAAGAAATATAGTAAACAATCAAAATATTAATTAATTGATAAATTAATATTATGAATTAATTAAGATACTGAATGCATATTATTTTCTTTAATTGCAAGAAAGTGTTTCAATTAATTGGGATTAAAAATTTTTAATCAACATTTAAAAAAAAAAAATCTATATTAATTTAAACTTGTTTCACTTAGTGAACTACTCAAAACATTAATGATTCAAAATAATTTGTTGTTTTCATATGATAATTCAACCCAAATTTTTTAAATACATTACAAAAAATTAAAGAATCGATCCAACTAGACCTGATTTTTTTTATTCTAAAAAAAAAAATCACATTTTAATAAAACATTATAATCAATCATATATTTGCCTTTTAACAAATTATTATTTTTAAAATGTCCAGTGCAATTCAACAACTCAAACCTAAAACATTATCTTATTTGAATGAACACTTTTATCACTAAACCAACTTTTTAACAAATTATTGATTTATTGAATGGGTCTAAATCATATGTTCTTAGGAGGGAATTTGTTAGTGTATTATGTTATAATTTAACCAAAATTATCAGTTTATCTCTTTGATCAAAACACACTATAATTTTGCAAATGTATATAATGCCTATAATTGTTGTAAAAAAAAAAAAAAAACCTTAAGTAGATTGAAGTTACATTCTGTTTCTCAAATTCAAAATTATAATAGTAGTTTAAATTACTATTTTAATCCCCCCTTTTTTTTACTACCTTACACTTTTTATGGGATAAATTACTTCTAAGAGCTGTATTACCAATCTAGATGAAGACTCTAATACAACTCTTGTTGCTATATCCAAAAATTAGGAGAAGCTTGCCCACATAAAGGTGAGAGTGGTGAGGATCGAACCATCTGATGGGCACGCGGGGTATGTCTCTCCATTAGACCACCACTATTCTCAGTTTTAATTTTAGAGCAAATTACAATTTAACTTTCCAGTTTGAAACTTTATTCAGACGGAGCAAAAGTTTCGGCTTTATTATAATTAACCCCTTTACCGTTAGTAAATTTCCGTTACATTTAATAGTGAATACCCTTAAATGTTTCAAAAGACTAAAATACCCTTTATTGTTGAAATTGACTCAATTATCAAATAAAAAATTAGAAAGGCAGATTACGAATCCATACTTTTGTGAGCCGTTATTATAATATACCATCCCTCAAGCGAACAAGTGAAGATCATCGAACACTAGGCGGATAATTCTAAACGAACAAGTTTGGATGAAGCAGGTTTGACGATTGTCCATTCGACGAGTGGCTTAAATGATCAGAGCCAGTGGATAGCCCGAACGATCAGAATTGACGATCAGAGAGGGGGACTTGGGTTATGTTGAAAAAATTGAAGAGTGGGTCTGCCGAATCAGATCCTCTGCTGGGAAGGCGGATCGGAGGAAAGGCGGATCACTGAGTCTTTGGACCATTAGGCTTATTCTGCAGATCTTCTTGGGCCCGACTAATCTGGTCGCTAAATTACCCGTAACATCTTCTAACTTTTTAAAGTTAAGACGAGCTAATCAAATTCATCTATTACAAATTAAATATGAGAAGAAATTTATTTTAGTAGAGAAAATGTAATAGATGAATTTGATTGGTTTGTCATAACTTTTTAAAATTAGGAAACACAGATGATAGAATTACCATATATATAATAATTCAACAATCAGTGTCTCTTAACTTTAAAAAGTTAGGACGAACCAATTGAATTCATCTATTGCATTCTCTCTCCTAAAACAAATTCTCTTTCCTATTTAATTCAAATAATATGGATAAATTTGATTGGTTCGCCCTCACTTTTTAAGAAGACATTGATGACAAAATTACTATATATATATATATATATATTTTTTTTTTCTTATCAAGTTTTGTCAAAAATTATACCTATTAGCTTAGGGATAGTTTGTTTTTTTATTTGAAGATTGATAAATATTGCTAAAAACAAAATATTGAATAGTGATTGAAATATCAAATTTGAATTATATGTTTGTTTGTTTTTTACCTTAACCTTTGAATGTATGGTAATCTTATTTGTTTTATAAAATTAAAATTATCTAAAAATTAGTAATTTGACATTTATATCGTTTTAGTATTAGTTATTATGTAATTTCATTTAATATAATACAAACTCTTATAATAAATTATTCAGCAAATACTAAAACATTTTTATGCATATGTTAATAATATTTCATTCATAATTAAAAAATAATTAATTATTACAGTAAATTAGTTTTTTAAAATTATATATACATAAATAAATTATTATAGTGAAGTAAATTAAATTTATATATTTAAATAAAAATAAACAAAATGGTCTTAAGTTGAATTACTATTGTTATATATTTAAATAAAAATAATATTAAAATGAATAACAATAAAAAGAATTTGTATAATGTAAAATTAGGATAAATTTGAAAATATGTTATTTTGGGAGAGGCTTCCCAAATGTTTTGATCAAATTTATATTTAAATGATGTTACATGTAAGTTATCAAAATCTTTTAAATCATGAAATGGTATGATAATCAGTAGAATCTTGATAACTTACATGTCATATCATTTGTGCATGAGTTTTGGATAAAATATTTGGAAAGTCTAGTATTATTTATTTTAAAAAAAATAAGTGATATGATATTAAATTAAAAGTCAGAAATTATAGTTTTTTTTTTTAATGATTTTTAGATGATTTTAAGTGGTTTGATCAATTAAAAAAATAAATAAAAATCACTTAATAGGTATAATTCAAACTCATTAAGTGAAAAGTAATAAAAATAAATTATCCCTTAGTTATAGAAATCCCATCACTTAATTAATAAGTTCTCTTAAAGTTACTTAAGAAATTTTAAAATCCAATCCTACCAAATTCGAATTAAGGTATTTTAAAATTTCTTAAGTGTTTTTTTTTTTTTTTCATTCTACTTTTTGAAACATATTAAAAGAAAAACAAATACCTTTACATAAAAAAAAAAAAAAAAAATGTATTTTTTTTCATACATATATATATAGCTTTTAGTGTCGACATATTATTATGATCACTAATATCAGTCATTCATTGTATTTAAATTAAATAGGAGGGAGATATATTTTTAGGAAAGAACACAATGAATAGATTTTAATAATTCAAAAGTTAAAACGCACTAATCATAGAATCTCTCTTTCTATATATATATATATAAAATAATAATTTCATCATTAGTACTTCCTAATTTTAAAAAGTTAAAATAAATTAATCAAATTTATCAATTATATTTGAATTAAATAGGAGAAATAATTTGTTTTAGAAGAGAGAATATAATTGACGAATTTGATTAATTCGTCATAGCTTTCTAAAATTAGAAAACATCGATAATAAAAATATTATATATATAATAATTTTATTATTAATACTTTTAAATTTTAAAAAAATTAAGATAAATTAATTAAATTCATTAGTTGTATTCATCAAATATTTAGCTACTCCACTACTGCTGTGCAACAAATAGGCCTGTAGAGTGATATTTTATTTTGTTATAGATACCGTAACGTAATATAATTTATATATTTTGTGATGCAAGTGGATCCTTAAACTTGTCACTTTAACCGGATGAGTTGTCAAGCGCCATATGGCCTGGCCACGCACGTGGCTGTGTTCACATATTATCATTGACCCATATGACGTAAACACATTTGTTACCAAGCACACTCTAAATGTATCAGTCAGGCTGTCGCACTAGGCATTAAGTTTTTTCATGGTTCATAATAGTTGATATCGAATCTTTTATATCTAATATAAATTCAAACTTCAAAGGTTTAGAATTCTTTAAAAACAAGCTACTGTTTTCACATTCCTGCATACCTGCCGAATATCCTACTTAGCTATTCAACCCCTACATAATTTTGAGGATGGCTTACAGCCACCGACGGCCTCATAATAAACATAAAAATAAAAAAGTGAGGGACACCTTTCTAATCCACATGAAATCTTTTTAAAGTCTATTTTGAGAAAACACATATCCGTTATTTTCACTTCAAATACAATAATAATGATTTGATCTAATTAATCATATGTACTCTTTAGCCAAAACCTACTTCTAATGAGATTAGCTAGCAAATACTGTTACATCAATGGATTATCCAAATAAAAATAAAGTTTTTGTATCATTGATTTGTGGGTTGTAACTAATTTTTATTAAACTTGTCTCAGTTCATCTTTATCAGTTTGAAATATATATGTTTAACTTCTTTTATTTTATTTTTTTTTTCAATTGAAATTACTTAAAGAAAAGGAAGGAAGAAAAAAAATAGAAATAGAAATAGAATATCTGTAAATATAATATATATATATATATATGTTATGCTCAAAAATA
The DNA here is from genome assembly GCA_022984855.1 of Dimocarpus longan. Taxonomy (NCBI): domain Eukaryota; kingdom Viridiplantae; phylum Streptophyta; class Magnoliopsida; order Sapindales; family Sapindaceae; genus Dimocarpus; species Dimocarpus longan. The sequence goes on along the minus strand of CM041015.1, from coordinate 7,195,923 downwards.
GTACCTAAATCACTTGTCCAAAAGATCCACAAGCCCAAACACCTAAACAGGAAATAAAGCATTATAAAATTTGTTAATCCAAGACACGTCAATATATACCATAATAAAAGAAATATGCAAAGGTCTGTTTTTGTTAAAGGTGATAAGGATAGCTCGACTTTATTAACTCGCGTATAAGATAACTTGAGAGCATAATGAGACAGCCGCTCGAAGTACAGTTACTTAAGGTTTCCTTAGAACGTACGAATTTTAGAAATAGAAAAGATCCTATATTGAATAGAGAATCACTTCAAAAAGGAAGTTATCAGAATTGTATTTAGACTCAAATATAACATACTTAATAAGTATCAATGTAAAATAGGAAAAAAAATCTAAGTCTTTCCTATATTCTAGTGATCGAGAGATTATTTGTTTTTTTTCACTTAAGACTTAATAGTATTAAATTGAACTTATTAAGTTGCTTTCATTTATTTTTTTTAAGTGATGAAATCACTTAAAATTATCAAAAAATAACCGAAAAAATTAAATAAGAATTTTTAATATTTTACTTAACTATAAATCACTTAATGATATTTAAAAGTTTTTATTCAAAATCTATTTTCCCCAAACTAACATAATTTCAAATTTACCTTAATTTTATATTATTCTTTTTTTTTTCCTTTGATACTCACAAAATATATATTTGAAATGAAAAACTTAAATACATCTCATCCCAAATTATCTTGAAATTAAACTTATATATTTTAACTTACAATTTAAACATTCACTTTTTTATTTGTTTTCTTAAATATATAAATATGGTTAATATTACTATCTTTTTTTAATCATATTTTAATTATGAATAAAATATTATTAATATATACATAAAAAATATTTTAGAATTTATTAAATTATTTATTTTCAGATATTTGTATTGAATTAATTAGAATTACATAATAACAAATAGTAAAAATGGTACAAATGTCAATTTACTAATTTTTAGGTAATTTTAAATTAAAAAAATGTTTTCTAATTTTAAAATTGTCTAAAAACTAATAAGTTGACATTTATACCTTTTTTACTATTTATTATTATATAATTTTAATTAATTCAATACAAACATCTGAAAATAAATAATTCAATAAATTCTAAAATATTTTTTATGTACATATTAATAATATTTTATTCATAATTAAAATATGATTAAAATCTATAATAGCATTAACTATATTTATATATTTTAATATATTAATATATTTAAGAAAACAACTAAAAAAATAAATATTTAAATTATAAATTAAAACATATTAGTTTAATTCTAAGATAATTTGGGATGAAATTTATTTAAATTTTACTTTTCAAATATATTTTTTTGTAAGTATCAAGGAAAAAATAAAAGAAAAGAAAATTTGAATAATATAAAATTAGGATGAATTTGAAATTATATTATTTTAGGAAAGATAGATTTGGAATAAAAACTTTTAAATATCATTAAGTGATTTACAATTAAGTGAAAAGTGAAAAATTTTTATTTAATTTTTCAGTTGTTTTTTGATACTTTCAAATTGTTAGACCACTTAAAAAAATAAACGGAAACAACTTAATAGATGCAATTTAGCACTATTAAGTTTTAAGTAAAATAAATAAATTGACTCCTTAGAAATTATTGAAATCCTAGTGAAAACTTTGTGTAAGAATAGTTCTTCCCATTAGTAATAACATAACTATGAATGTAGACATTATTCCAATGGCTAAACTACGTTAAAAACTCTAATTGTCTTTTTAATTATCTTTCTTACATTACTATTTGTTAGTGTACCGTTGTTGGTATCATATGATATTGAGGCAGCAAATTCATGGTGTAAAATTAGCTTACAACAGTTGACCAAAATAAGGTTTGTGTTTGCTGATACTCAATTGTTTCAACTATTTCAGGAGGTGTTATAACAACTGAGAGTTGTTATAACAACCATGTCTGTAGGTCTGATTGCAAGATTCAGAGCAGTTTTCATAGTTTAACTTGGTTTCATCAATTATAAGATTTGACTAATTATTTATGTGATTATTTGTTAAGGATAAATGTTTATTTTCATCATATATTTATACAGAATTAATGAGATATATTTTTGAATAGAATATATATATATATTTTATCTTTATCTTTGTTGGCAATAAACTTTTTTCAACTAAAGTTAATCTTTGATTATTTTTATAAAATATAAATTGGTTAGCTGACAGGTATAGCATGAATCGAGACATCCTTTTGACCAAGTTTAGTTGAGCAAGAGTTTTGGAGTAAAAAAGACAGGTTCCAAGCTAAAAAATAGGATATATATTACTATATTTTAGCTCTGTTCTTTAGCTGATTTTATTTCTCATTTTTTAGCAACTTTTATTTACTTTACAGCTGTTTTTTTGTTTTTTTTTTTATAGGATTATTGCTACATATATCTTGAATAAATGCAAATCAATACGTTACAAAAACACAAGCAAACAATATAAGGTTAATTAGCGATAGAGTGAGTGCTTGTGTAAATCTTAAAGAGCTTGTTCTCTAAGTTGATTTTTTTGACTTAGCAAGTGTGAGCTTATTAGGTCATGATTCATATTAAAAGCTTGCTAGGATAATAAACTATTAGGTCTTCGGAAGAAGATAGATTTGTAGCTTTTGAAGGGAGTTTGAGAAATTGAAGACTATTAAAGGCAAGGGGAGCTAACACAAACTTGATTGATGAACTTGTACATATTTTGCATCAATTTTAGAAGGAAGTCTTAAGTTGAGTAAGTTATAAAGTTGCACTGTTTAAGAGTTTCTTAATAAATTGATTACTCTGGACAAGATCTCGTGATATAGGGTAAAACTGAACCATGTTAAAAATATTTGTGTTTCCTTTTTATTTAGTTGTTGCTTGTGTGTTTATGTTGTTATGATGTGTTTAATTTTTTTATTATGACAAGTTTCTATTCATGTGTTACAACAACAATATCTCAGATTTCACAACTATTATTTATAAGTTGTTGTAATATCTTTAATTATTGAATCAATTGCAAAAATTGGGTACTACATAGTAAACATGTTATTTTACAATTAATACGCATGTTTGGTAATGCACTTTACTACACAAAAACTTATGTAAATATATACGGTCTCTATGTAATATAGTGGTGAATTAAGCTCGATTCCATAGAGATGGTTCAAATTAGAACTAATTACTGAAATTTATCTACAAAACTTTATCCAAACAACGATTAATTAAATAGTAAACTTAATTAAATTGCAGCAAACACTTGAAGTAAAAGTCCAAGGGAAATTTAACTTCATTTAATATTTCACTATTCCTATATCATTTTCCATCAATAATTCATAATTTTATATTATAATTGATCAGGTATACAATTATAGCCGTGAGCCTCTTTTGAGTTCATCATAGGTTTGTTTGCATTAAACACTTGATTATATTTATATACTGGATGATTAATATAGATTCATTACGAACAAATACCCACACTTGATCACACTTAAAAAATAGATATATTTATGTAGAAAAACAACCCTTCCTGTTCACAATAACATAACCGTGGACGTAAATATTATTTCAAATAACAAACCGTATTAAAAACTCTAATTTTTTTTCTTTAATTGTCGTTCTTACATTACTATTATTCTGTTTTTTCTCCATTAATGCATTCATTCAACTACTATTTGTATTAATTTGGGTGTTGACTGATTTTTTACTTCAACAACATATATATATAGACACAAAGAGAGCTTATACGGTCAATACGTCTTAACTTTTAAATCATCAGAACCAACCATTTCAGCTATTTATTACATTCTCTCTCCTAAATAAACTTCTCTCTCATTCAATGTAGATATAATGAATGGTTGAGATGATTAGTCTTAACAATTTAAAAGTTAAGACGCATTAGTCGTATAGATGTTAACATAATAAAATTTTATTTTTATTTTAACTATGCATTGATTAGTGAAAATTCTAATGAATAACATTAATATATATATATGACTTTTATAATCAGATATATCTGATTTTAAAAAGTAAGGATTAAGCAATCAAATTCATCTATTGCATCCTCTCTAGTATTTAATTCAAATGCAATGGATAAATTTGATTGGTTGATCCTTATTTTTTAAAATCAGATATACTTGATTATAAAAACATTATATATATGCATATATATATATGAGTTTTAAAGTGAGTACCAAAATAAAACTGAATTTTTTTAGCACTACTTTTTGTTCCGGAATTAAATCTTTGTTCGCGAAAATTATCATACGTGGGAAAAACTAAATTCTTATCATTTTGTGCTAATTTCATATTGTCTACTTTTGTAGTGTTAGAAAAACAGAATTCTACGCAATAATATGCCCAAACATCTTCTGTTAGTTAGAAACGTCATAACATAGGAACTAGAGAAACCTGGGAGGACCGGAATCACATATACATCAAATGGTATGTTATTAGTAAGGTAGACAGTGGGAATTCATATTAGTATTCTACCCAAGTTATCCGATCGCATGCACATTATAGTACTCTACACTATATTTTGTACACATTCTTTTTCTTAAATTCAAGACACGTTTTCATATCAAGGCTTTTTTGTTTTTTCTCTTCTAAAGTAAGAGAAAGATAGCGTGCGATATGTCATATATGAGTCTAATAGGAGATAGTGGCGTTAGAGGACCACAAACTCTAGTCAAAAATCAACCATCTTGTTTGTTTCGTTAGTTATCAATGTCCAGGCACATGAGAGTGATTTTTCAGTCAAGTCTTCCATGTCCCTTAGTCTTCCACGTCTCCATAGATTTTGCCCTCTTTTTAATTTAATTTCTACAATAAATGAATATTCTTTGCAATTCTCTTCTTCCATTCTAATAAATGTATTTTACGAAATGTCTCGCAAGTGATGTGTTTAAGCAATTCTTCTTTCTTCCCATCATACGTAGAGTTGTCGGATGGATTAATTGCATCATTATGATTAAAATCATGCGTTGATTTTCATTACTCTTATATTATAAAAAATGAAATTAACGTGTTGACCAGCTAGCAAATTAGGGTTTGGATTTAAATTATACTTCTTTTGCATGGAAAAATTCTTCGTCTGATAGTATTTGTTAGGGGATGTTTGGGGATTGCAACGCATTTTGTGTTTATGATTTGAATCTACCATTTTATTGATGCCCAATGCTCGCCATTAAGTAGAAATCTAATAATTAGATGAATTGTTTTGTAACTTAGTAATGCTTAAAACAAATAATACTTAATGACTGGAATATAATATAAGTAAAGACTCAATAACATAATGTAAACATTTCAAATAAAAAAAAAGAGCAGAAGATTCCGTGTGATTTTCCACAAGTCAATTCTTTTAGTGTTAATGGAAGTCTCGTAACAAAGTATTGCTTGTGTGGTCCTTGACCGGCAAAATGTTTAATTACTTTGCAAAAGACCCTACTTCCAATGCACCAAGCGACTTGGTGTGATGGGTACCATCCCGCCTGCCCAGCATATGTCATAGGCAGAGGGTAGGTTCCATTGTCGTCACGTGCAAAATTTGGTAATTGTTCTACTAATCACGTTTGAAAGTAACTTCTCGAACTATGTAATAGTATTCTATACTTTCTAAATTCCCATAGTTATCTTACCTAATATTATAGAGTCAAAAAAATTTGGAAAAAAAAAATGCTCCACTTTCCATAATAATAATTTCACCCAAAGCCAATAATGACATAAATTCAAAAATAGACGTCTAGCTGGGTGATGAGCTAAAACCCTACTCACAACCTTGGTTAAAATTATGGGTTTTACTCTCATCCACCCTATTTGTGAACAATTTTCTTCCCACGCACTATGGATTGTCTCCCTCATTTGATATGGGTTGCTCTCTTTCATTCTAAGAATAAGTCCTCGAATCGCATTTCAGAGTCAAATCACAGCTGGTCCCGATTGTACCATGGACATATAGTATAAGTATAAAGAACAATAACAATATAAATTTAATATATAGAAACATTTATTGAGAAAAAAAGAATTCCTATGAATGAGAGGCCATTTATTGAGGAAAAATAATGCCTATGAATGAGAGCTCAATGAATAGGAACATTTATTGAGAAAAAAGAATGCCCATGAATGAGAGCTCATTTAGCAACATATAGGTATCATCAAACAGTATGTTATAATTATAAAACCAAATGTCTCTATTGTTATAATATAATAAAATTGGCTTTGTAACATTACAAATGCTTTATAATGTTCTGAATTTTTTTTAACTGTTTGACAATAACGCGCCTTATATGTATCATACCAGGAAAACATCAAGAAATTGTTTGGGTTACTTTGTGATAAAATTAATTTTTTTTATTTCTTTTTATAATAAAAGGTCAAGTTTATACATTTTTTCCAGGAAAATGACAAGTTAGAACAACCAAGATCAGTTGACATTTTGACTTTGAGTTTGTAGTCGGTTAGTCTTGTAATGTAATGTAAATGATAGGTTAGTCTTGTAATGTAATTTTATCATTACACTTGTTTTCATTCGTCTGCTGATGTAAATTGCTGACGAGTTTAAAGGGTTTAGATTCAGAGAACCTTAGACGTAGTGAATGGCCGCATTGTCATTGTCGGATTCTAATGAAATAAACATAAACGCCTTCTACAAGAGCAAGGAAAATTAAGTCCCTGACTAACTTGGAAGTCTTCTTGTGTTTGGTCTTCGTCATTAGTCAATGTCTTAACATTTATAGTATACATACCTTTTGTATGAAATTAGACACCTTCTGTATTTTATAATAATAAAACAAAGATAAAATAATGGGTCTTTGTATGAAAAATGGACTTTTAAAAAGATCCACTTGGTCTAGAAAAGCTTTCCGATTTAGTTTTTTTTATAAGGCCAATATTGATTTGGGCCATCCTGAAATTAAGTTGGTGTTAGAATAGAAAATCGGAAATTCAAAGGTCCTATGGGAGTGTGAAACACTAGCTCCTTTTTTTAAACAATTCCAATCTTTGAAGTTCGAAGACACAATCTATTTGTAATAGATATCAAAGATTATATAGCAACTAGATAAGTAAACAGCGTGATTGGTACATTTAGAGAGTGCTTTGTAACATATGTGTTTGCTTCAAGGTGCACTCAAACATCACAATATTTTATTAAAACATGATAACTTAAAAGTACGAAGACTTGATAAAGTTGAAGAAAAATTCTCAACACACAAAATCCCAATAGCTTTCTCTCAAAAAGAAAAAAGGCATCCCAACAGCTTTGTCCTTATCTTTAACAGACAGCAAGATGCAACAACCATGATTTGAAGTAGGTAGACAACAAAACAGCTGATATCGATTTTGCATTTTGCATTTCTTTTTTTCGTTTGTTTGTGTATTTGTGTTTAAATGCCTTTCATGTATTTTTAATAGGATAAATTGTACAAACTTTCCTTGACATTAGGCGATATCGCACTCATATGAATCTTTTTCTCTTAATTGCACAAATCTTTCCTACCGTTAGTGGTCGATGGTCTAAACTAATCGTTGACCATTAATTCCTTACAAAAATTCAAATATGTCCCTACTTTTATTTTAATATATTATTTTATTAGTATATTATGTTTAACGTTAAATATATTATCGGATGGAAGAGAACAAGTCTCATCCATTCATTATTTTCAAAAAGAATTCTCATCTATTCATTTATTTTTATTCAAAAATTAAGTAATTAAATAGGATATTCAAGGGGTAATTTGAATATTAAATTGGATTTAATTGTTAACTACTAATGTTACCTTTGACCACTAACGACAAGGGAGTTTTGTGCAATTAAGAGCAAAATTCCATATAGGTGTAATATCACCTAATGTGAGGTGGAAAATTATGCAATTTATCATTTTCAATATTATTAAAGATATGGCGTTTGTAGTTGGTTAGTACTAGGGTTGGACATAAGCAAACTATGTTTTCAGGGTAGGATAAGTGTCCTAAGCCTGTTTGACTTTTGCAGAGTTGAGGTTGCAAAATAAAATTGCTTGTGTAACATAAAAATGAAGAAAAAGACGAGAAAATATTAAAATGAGCCATGAGGATCACCTTAAGAACATGGCACCCCTTTCTATAACCATGCAGCAAAACAATCTATTTATAATACTAAGACAATTAATAATTTAGAAACATAAAAATATAAAAAATAGAGATGACGAGTTAGTGCCCGACATAATTTTTTTTAGTATGATTTATTTAAAGCAAATACTATCAGGTTGGTTTTGATAACTATTTCACAATTAAAAAGGGTCTCTTCACACTTATTTTTCTATAAACGAAATAGGATTGGAATCCCATGTTTTTACTTCTAAGATTAACTTAGATCAAATACTTCAAGTTTGATCTGAATAGCTACTTCTACTATCAATAAGCAATCTCTATACATTTATTTTTTTATGAATAAAATAGATTAAAATGCCTTGTTATTGGACGTCCCGTATTTTTATATAAGTCAGATAGGGCTCTAACATGGAGGATACTTATACAACTAACCCAATTAAAAATGAATAAAACAGCCTGACTAACTATATATAGAGCACTCCCTTTATATCTAAATAGAAATTTTAATACAATGAAGTTACATTTTATTTTACATATTATACCAATGACTAAGGATTTTGCTGTAAAGCACAGGCCGATCAACAACAGGATGATGATATTTAATTTAATTGTTTAGCGATTGGTGTATAGGTAGATATGATGAAATGCATACATAAACCTGAATAATTTTTACTTTTTCTTTTCTTTCTTGATTTTGTAGTTCGGTTTTACTAACATGAGCAACTGGAAAGGATTGCATCATTTCAAGCGATGGTTTAGCAGTAAAATGTGAAAATAAAATGTACACTTCATAAGTTGTCACTATAAATACATGAGTATTTATTCCTAATTTGATTTCAGTGGTTTTGAGACTGATCATTAGTTTGATAAATTGAAGAAAAATTGGCACGGGATTCTTTGCACATATTATCTTGATTGATCTTATAACTTTTACGTTAAAAAGTTAATGTCATTTAGTTTATTATCAAATTGTGGCAATGCAAGTCAGAGAAGTAACTGTAGATGTTTAATTCAGGATTCGGATACAATTCGTAGAGAAATCATTGAGTAGGTGTTCGGTTCAGGATTTGAATACAATTCTTTGCATCAGAAAACATGGGATACAATTCTCTCTATTGAAGACAGGGGCCAATGTCCTCTTCTACATGGAAGGCAGATGCACGCCTAAACCGGAGAAGACTCGTTAAATTCTAACGTAAAAGTAGTAGTTAGATTCACGGCCTTACAGGTGTTTATTGAAACATCTGATGGAGAATATTAATTTGACCCAAAATACTAATTCCGATGCTTAGAATTCTATGAAAATAATTTGGAGACACGTTTTCAAAACGATTTTTGAATGGCAAACCGAACACCCTCTTAAACTTCTTAACCCCACTTCTTGATTGGGCCACAAAGAGTCAGAAATCCATTCAATCAATTATAGCAACACTGGAATGTGTTTAATGATAGCCAAACCATATCAAACAAGTAGCCCATTATAACTTCAACAAGGACAACATACCCAATCATCCATATATTGATAGGATATTATTGATAGGTAACCTGATCCAAGTTAATAAAATTATATATATAGTAAAAAGCCACAACTCAATACTAAAGCATGAAATGTTTTGCAAATAAAGATTAAACTAAAGGCAGAACCTAGTTAGATATCTAATTTGGGATATTAAACTGGCTATTGAGTGGATTACTCTTCCTCCTTACAAAAATAAAAGCAAAGAAACTGAACAAAAAGATTTAGGGGAAAAATCATTTTAGTCCCTAACTTTTAGGAAAGTGTCAATTTTTTAACTATATTTTCTAAAAAGACGAAATGAACCTTAAGTTTTCGAAAAAGTATCAAATTAGTCCCTCTCATCAGTCAACTAACGGTCAAACTTAACTGATAGCATACTAAATGAGGGTAAATTTGATATTTCTAATTATAATGGAGGAAGATGTAAAAGAAAGATAAAAAAAGGGGAAAAAAAATCATTTAAAACAAATGAGAAAAAAAATTCAAAAAAAAAAAAAAAAAATCTCATTCGATAAAATTATTTTGTTAAATATGAATATCATTTCAAAGTATATACCAATTATACCATAAATATATGGATCTCAAATTTATAATATTATAGACTGAAAAAAATTAATAGATGCAACAAAAATATTAAACAGATGGAGCAAGAACAGAAACTGTAAAAATATTAAAAGCTAGAGCAGAAATTTTGAAAAAAAAAACAAAAACAAAAATTACAAGCCAAAGTAGAAATTAAAAAAATGAAAATAAAAAAATCACACCCATGAATAAAGATTTAATGAAAATTTTTAATTGTAAGGGCAAAATGATAATTTTACAATTAATAAATATACATAAGATCCTCAAACAAAGCTACGCCCAGTCAAAAATTTTTTAAGGGTAAAACTGTAACTTTATGAAAATTATATGCAACTCATTAAGGGTATTTTGATAATTATATATTATTATAATATTTTACTTTATTTGAGGGTATAATGATCTTTTTATCTGTTTTAATAGTGTCCAGGGTTAAATTAGTCTTTTCATGTTATCCATTAAGTTTGACCGTTAGTTGACTGATGAGAGGGACTAATTTGATACTTTTTCGAAAACTTAAGGTTCATTTCGTCTTTTTAGAAAATATAGTTAAAAATTTGACGCTTTCTCAAAAGTTAGGGACTAAAATGATTTTTACCCAAAGATTTATAAAAGCTGTCGAGCAAAAATTTCCTCTTAACTGATATTCCATCTTAATCTAACACCTTGGCTTGGGTGAGATACACCCCTTCAAGTTTACACACATAAAATTGGACAAAGATGAACTCAAGTTCTCATAAATGACATTGGAAAAGTAAAAAGGACAAAAATTTATCAATCAAATTGGTCCATAATTGCAACATACCAAACATCCTATAATAAAAGATCCTAACTTACACCTTGATGGCATACTTCCTCATCGGGTAGTACATCTCCCTCTTCTTCTCACGCTCTGTCTTCAATGATGCCTAGACAACAATGAAAGCAAACATGGTTAGACTATTGATGGTCACTCATTGGTTACAGATCATGCTACATTAATGAATTTTTACAGATAAGAAACAAAAGAAAGGTTCTCTAGTGTTAGCCGAATTTATAACCAACTTTGGTTTAACTTGTAATAGTCCAAATGTCCACATATGATACTAATAATCACAAAACTATATAATCTGAAACAAAATAAAAGAAGATAAAATGACTACCTGGTGCTTGGTAAGCCTTCTTCTGATAGCCCTGGTCTTCTTGGGACGAAGATCGAGTGGCAGGAGCTTTTTCTTCTTGAAAGCCTCCCTCAAAGCAGCCTTCTGCTTCTGCGAAATGACAGTCAACACTTGTGCGATTGACAACCTAACCACCTTACTGCATCCACAACTCGACCAAAACCAACAGAACATCAATTCCAATTGCACAAACCAATCATCTTTACGAAAATTCAATAAAATCAAGGTATAAACCTATTTACCCCTCCCCCTTGTAATAGACATAATGCCAAAATCCCCCAACATTTTTGGAAATGGCTAATATCTCCTATTGATTTATGAAACAAATCAAATACTCCCTATAAGGTATGAAAATGACATTAAAAATAAAAATTTCACAGTTCATGAGGAAGGGCAAAACGAGGGCCACTTTGGTCATTTCATTCATTTTAATAATGGCGGGTATAAAATGGATTCCCCAAAACTATAGGGGGTAAGGTAATTAGCGATTACATCATACAGGAAAGTGAGATGAACCCTAAAATCAAGAATCATTAATGCCACTATAACATCATCAACAAGCTACCCTAATTGATTATGCATATATCTATAGCGAAATACAATAGACACTACAAGCTAATAGAAACTTAAGAAATCAATCAATAACAAATACCTGACTATACGAAACGTATAAAATTACGGAAGCGTAGAGATAGATAAGAGGGAAATACATTTTGGAAAGCTTGTTAGGAGCACCGCCGGTGACCTTAGCAACGCGAAGGAGGGCCAGCTCAGCCTTCAGTTCCTTCAGCTGGTTCTGGAGGTCATCCTTCGACTTCTGTCTCAGCTCATGAACCTTGATCCGAGCTGTTACATTTCTCAAAATAACAACAACAACAAATCAGACAAACAAAAACCACTTGTCTTCAAAATCGATGCATTCAAATCGTGCGTTAGTTACTCACCCATTGCTTGTGTCGTCTGTGTCTCTGCGGTTTCGGGACTGGCGGCTCTCTCTGCTGCTGTGCTGCGGTGATTTGAAACCCTAAAATGAGAGAGCGAGGTTTTGGTTTTTATATATAGTCCAGACTCCGTATTTGGGCTGGGTTGGGCTTTTGTCTAGTTGGCTTTTTAAAGCGTAATTAGATTGCTTTCACTGGTCGGGTGGTGGAGCTAAAGGCACCCGATTTTCGAGTACGGTATTGAATAGAAAAACCTAACTTGAAATAGGTTAGGTACTAAATGCACCCCCTTTAATTTTTTTTTTTGAAAATGCACCCCTCTTAATCTGCTTCTATTTGTATTATTAGTTCTACTAAGATGTCAACCAAACGATACGAAAAAAATCAAATAGAACTTTTGACATTCAAAAAGTACTTTTGACCAATAGATAAATTATACCAAACATACACTTATGATGATTTAAATGAAAAAGCAAAATACTAGAAACCTCATAAGGTAAGGTTTTAATTAGGTGATAACAAAGTTTAGATTTTATAACATGATAACCTCAACTTAACGGTCAAACTGTGTAAATTCTAATGATTAACCGTATTTTGTGGTAAAAAGATAGAAATGCTCTTATCAGTTTAAATTTCTATAGTTTGCCAACTTTACCCATGAATGAAGACATTTTTTTTTTTAAAAAAAAAAAATAGGAAGTATTTGGATGTTGCAACTGTCGTGTATACTAAGTTTTGTAAATTTTTTTGCGTGACCCTTTTGCCCATTCGGAATTAAAATAATTACTTATAAAAAAAAAAGAATTCATTAAGTGGAAAAAAAATTTGGACCATTGGATGGCCAACGATCATATTGTGTTTGGCTTATATAAGGCTGATGAAGGCTACAGGTTGAAGAAAAAAAATTTTTGTTCTTTGGTGAGCCAATTTGCTCCAAAATTTTCTTTCATTAATCAAATTGCTTCATTATTTTTTTTTTTTGTTTTTAAATTGCTCCAAATTTTTCTTTCATCTATGAATTTGTTGTAGATTTTATTTTCTCCAAACTTGTTTTTCTTATTGGTTCATTCATCAAAATCATTTTGTTTATCATTCATTACAATAAAGCGATGGATGTGTCTAGTGATAGTAGTAGTGGAGTGAATAAAGACATTATCCAGTTCAAGAATAGAAAAATGTTTTTACGGACGGAAGGCATTGATCAAAATTTCTTAATCATAAAGGAATCCTCACAAATTTTATTTTAGTTGTGAGCATAGGAAATGCAATTAGTATTTATTTTGGACACTCAGTAATGAAGAATATCAAATGAAAGACACAAAGGGATGATGAATTAATAAATGAGATGCAAAATGTAAATCAAAACCATGGTAATATACACTTCGAAGAGGAGTTACGATGGATGAGTAGCCACATAGAAAGGAAAGTAGAGAAATGGAAGTACAACTGCACAACCATAGATTCATCAACATCGTTACTTTAATCTTCAGTTTTGTAACTAGGCTTATAGTAATAATAGGTAGGTATTAGAAAGGTAGTGTAACTACACTTGTAATGGTGAAATAGAAATGATATTCATAACTGAGTAATCAATTTATACATTAGCAACAAACGTATAAATAAGTTTGTGTTTAGAATTACATGTAATGCAAACAACCTTTGCATTTGTGCATGATCCAAGAACATGCAAACAACTTATTGCAAGTTTTCTTCTGCTGTGCATGATAAAAAACATGCAAACAAAAACACATCTTCTGCTATATATGATAAAAACATGCAATAACTGCACAAGTTGCCAAAAACAATCAAATAACTTGTGCAACAACCAAAATCATAACAGTTTGGGTGCATGATCCTAAACCAACCAAATATCCTACTAAGATTAATAGACAAAAACAGTCAAACAACTTGTGCACCAATCCAAACTACCAAGTGAAGTAGACAACTAAAGTGCACATCAAAAACAGAGAAAATCTTGTTCATACTTTTTCAAGTTTGATGAGTTTGAATTTGGTAGAGTTGAGATGGTTGTGATAATTGAGAAGATAGAGGTGCAATTGGGGTGACAGTAACTTTACAAGGATTTTGTGAACTCTGAGTTGTGTGATCAGCCCCAAACCAAAGCACCTGTGATTAGTAAAACAAAAGAGGACAATAAGATTACAGTAATAGTCAATAAGATTGCATTATTAACAAATGTCAGGACAATAAAAACACTTACCCTTATGATTCTAGGTTCTTGTGAACTGGTTGTTACAATGGTGGTGCAATGATGAAGTTGGTTATTATATGAATGAGAAAGATCACCAATCATCAATCAAAACAAAACGCGAAAGGTAGAAAACATAAAACCAAATGACAAACAAACTTGAAAGTTAACAAAAACAATCAAATCGAAAAGGAAACAAACTTAAAAATAGCTTCTTAACCTAGTGGTTATAGCAGTTGAAGTAGAAAGTGCAGTAGATGAGGTGGAAGCCTACATTAATGTGGTAAGTTAAAGACTTTATAAATATGAATGAATTTAGTTTGGGAAGGAAAACTAACTGTCAATACTTGATTTTATTTCCTTTTGCTAGTTGAAGGACACTGTGGTGCAGTTGAGGTGGAAGCTTGTAATTACAACGTAAATGATGAGTGTATGAAACCATAAGAATTCTATATTGTATAGTAATTGCCAATACCTGGTAACATTTCATTTTTCCAATTGAAGGACCCTACTTTATAGCTCCTTGCATTATTCTCAACCTATTGACAAACATTACACCTCAGACCCTCTGATCTTTGCACTCTGGTAGATTTTAGTAGATCCTCTTTTTCTTGCCTTTTGTAGCTTGTCTTTCATTCTTGTCTTCATTAGCGATAATAGTCTTGCAAACTCAACCTCAGACCATGATCCCTTATCTGGAGTGCCATGTATGAAATGGCTATAGGTCTTTAAGTAAGTTGTTTTCTTGTTGTAATAATCAACATATGATTCAACCCACGTCTAATCTTCGTAATACGTCATGACATGTTTATAAGGAACCCCAATCACCCTTCATAGACCACAACCATAATTTTGTTTTTATCCAAAAGCACAACAAACTACCTAGTGTCATCAACCACTTTAAACTCCCATTCCCTACATCTGAGATCATCGAATTACCTAGCTAGCTATTGGTTTTCTTAACACAGCTTAGTAATAAATGGAGGTATATCAGACTCCTAAGTAAATGTAGTCTCATAACGGTCTTTGATGCAAGTCATGAACTTCTTCCTAATTCTTTTCATCATGGATAGTAATAACAGTTCCTTGGGCTTATTCAACTAGCTAATAAAAGTCTTTATAATGTTGTTGGTTATATGGTCAATTTTGGTGAAGGTATCAAACTGATAAATAGTCCATAAGTATAAGGGTATATCTATTAAATGGTGACACAACTTTGATATTTTCCATTACTTGAATGAAAGCAGTCCTATTGAAACTCCTAGCAGCTGGCTAACACAAGTCTTTAAAATAGTCAATTTGGTATTTGTTAAGCATATTTTGCATAATATGTCTTCCATATAACCTATTTATGTGGTTTGACCAATAATCATCTAAAGCTAATCTCATGCCCTTCGGACGATCAGACATGAAATAGATAGTTTGGTTCTTATTATTGACCAATGTGATCCGTAGCCCACACAGCATGCAACCAAAGTGTTCTTGGCGAATTACACTTTATCCCTCAACTTCCTTTTTTATTATTTATTCACTTAGTAGTTCTCTAAAAATTACATTTAAGCCCCTAATTTCAATATTTGCTTGATTTTGCTTCAAAAAGTTGTCATTTTATTCATAAAAATCCTCCATGACTTACGTAAATAAAATAATAGAAAAATATTAAATAATTAATATGATTTACTCGAGAAATCATCATAAATGTTACGTAAATTTGTACAAAATAATAGTATATTTTAGTGTCATCAACTAACCACTTCTAA
This sequence comes from Dimocarpus longan, assembly GCA_022984855.1. Taxonomy (NCBI): domain Eukaryota; kingdom Viridiplantae; phylum Streptophyta; class Magnoliopsida; order Sapindales; family Sapindaceae; genus Dimocarpus; species Dimocarpus longan. Next base: position 7,179,659 of record CM041015.1, on the reverse strand, counting down.
CCAACTCATGAACACTTTTACTAGTACATTTGAAAAATAAAACAAAGAAAATCAACTCTATATAGCCAGACCATATCTAAAAGGATTAAAAAAAAAAAAACCCCAAATCTCATATGGGGATGGAGCAAATCGGCTCCATATCATACCTAAGGTAAGTGTCCCTTGTGGTGATAGAGTAAGAGGAATGGTGATAAAGTTAGATGAGATGTTGATTTGATTTGCGACGACAGAGTTGAAGGAGCAAGGAGAAGAGACTAACCACAAAAAGAGAGAGAGAGAGAGAGAGAGAGAGAGAGAGAGAGAGAGAGAGAGAGAGAGAGAGAGAGAGAGAGAGAGAGAGAGAGAGAGAGAGAGGGGAAGAGAGATAAATCAAAGAGCGAAAAAGATTTTAGAAGAAGAGATTGAGGCACCTAGACACCGTTCATGAAGGTGGCGTTGGCGACAAGGAAAATGGGGAGAGTGAGTAGAAAGGGAGGAAAGAGACAGAGGTGCAAGAATGAGATGGAGAAAGAGAGCAAATTGGAAAAACAAAGAAAAAGGAAAACACAAGGATGTGGAGAGTTTTTTATATTTTTAATTTTTAATCTTTTTAATTTTCTTTTGAAAATGAAAAGTTCATCTCCACCGTATATATGAGCAATGGATGATAGAGATACATTTTTAATCTTTAATTTGATTTATTTTTATTTTTTATTTTTAAATTTTAAAATAGAATTAAATTTTTAATTTTTATTTATTTATTTATAATGTTTATTTTATATTTAATAATCTTAAATTCATTTTTTGAAAAAAAAAATAGAAAACATTAAGCAACGGTATCAACACCGTACGGTTGGGGCACAACACTTCCACCCTCATTCCCGTGGCCGTGGATCCGCCGCTTCCTCACTCCCCTCCTTTGTCTTCCCGTTGCTCTACTCCCCCCTGGCCCTCAACGTCTCCCTCTGACTCTCTCCTCGTAGTGGTCTTCATCGACTCGCTTAAGCGTCCGATGGCTGCTGCTCGTCGCTTCTCCTCCGTGGTCGCAAGGTGACACCTTTACTTTCGACATTAATTCAGCTCCCTGTAAAGGGTTTTGTTATTATTTGAGGCTAAGCCTGTAATGGATATGCTTTGATATTTTTTTGTCCGGTTATATATGGATGATTGTAGACTATTGGGCTTGTTTAACATGGCTAAACAAAGTAGGGAACTAACGTTTATGTTAATTTTTCAGTGGGTTTTATTTCTAGTCCTTGTTTGCTGTTTTCTTGTAAATCAAACTCAAGTCTATGTTAACGTATTCACTGTATGTGGTAAACAGGGGTGTGTTTGTGGTGCTCTATGATTGTGATTGTGGTGTGTTTTTAATGAATATTAAACATGTATTTTTATTAAATATGTTTGTAATGAAGCTTGGCTATGGGTTTTGGCTTTGTAGTGTTTATTTACATTTAATAACTTAAGATTGATTTATTGTAAGTCAATGTACTTAAGATTGCTACGCCGCCAGAAAAATGTAAGTCTCCAATACCGATTCCTATCATTCCTATCTCAATTCAGATTTTGTATATTATTACAATTTGATTGTGGCATCTGGTTATTGTATGTTGAGACTCGAGAGGATTTTGTCGCCTTCTTCGCTGCTGCTGTTGTTGTTTTATGATCAATTGTAGTGGCTTGTTCTGTATTTGCTAGTTTTCACCATATCAAAGCGTATGCGTTTATAGTTTTCATGGTTGGAATGTAATAATAGATCATGGAATGTCCTCCAATTTATTATAGTGGCTTGTGTGTATTTGATACTTTTAGTTTTTGTCTATGATTGTGATTGTAGTTTTCAACCTCACATGAGTTGTTTGATAATTGCTGTCATGAGATATTATAACAGGAACGGCATGTGTGTTTGTTCGTAAAATGCAGTTTTCTTGTCAACTTATTAATGGTCTTAGTGAATATGGACCTACTTTGGGCAGGTTCTTTTGATGTGAAACGGAAAACATTCTTCAATGTCTTTTCTTCTAGTAGAAGACTATTGTGTGAAACATGAGTAGTTTTGAGCTTGCTAATAAATTGGAAGACGAAAGTTTGCAATTGCAGTGGAGCAATATGGATGCCTGCACCAGCAATTGCACTTCGACTCCTCCTCCTCTGAGATGGAGAAAAGTGGCATATGGAGGGATGCAACCCGGTTATGATGACAACCATACTGATGAAACTTTTCTTGAAGATATGGTCATGAACGCCAATGTTGTTAAAAGGGACATCTGGAAGGTGATGCAAGACTCCGTTGCCATTTCACAATATTTATGCATCGTATCCCTTGTCGTACTGGTCTGGACCTACACACTAGGATCAAGTCTTGACGAAAATTCCCTCTTGCTTCTTGACATAACTCTCTTTGGATCGGGTTTCTTGATCCTCCTTTTAACTGAAGAAATGCTTTCCCTTAATCTTCTATTCCACTATGTTCTCAACATTTCGTTTTTCATTACTGGCCTTTATGTTTTGGCTCCCATCTACCACACACTCACTAGGTCTATAAGCTCCGACTCCATCTGGGCAGTAACTATTTTTCTTCTCATACTCCATCTCTTCCTGCATGATTACTCAGGATCCACTATAAAAGCACCCGGGGCTCTACAGAATCCGAGCTTAATCAGTTGTATATCATTAAATGCATCTGTTGTAGCTTCTGTCTTCGTTGCATCTCGCCTTCCATCAAGGCTTCATGTCTTTGCTATCATGCTATTCTCCTTGCTAGTCTTTCTTTTCGCTCCATTAGTCGCTTACTGTGTAAAGAAATACTCCTTCCGCTTGCACCTTTTGTTCTCCTTCACGTTGATGGTTGTGGCCTTGTCTTTTGTTTATATGCTGCACAGGTTACTTTTTGTGTTGTTACTAGGATTGTTGGTTTTTGTAAACGTGGTGTGTCCTTATTGGCTCATTCGGATTCAAGAATACAAGTTTGAGATTAACGGTCCTTGGGATGAGGCCAAGTTATGTTTTGATATAACAGACTGAGAACATATGCCATTTTTTACTTGTTCAATGACTATGAATGGCTCAGTATTGTTAATTATGAAGAGAAAATTTACTGTTAGATTTTACATGCTGATATTTGAGTATCTTTAGATGTTGGTTTTTTTATGAGTTTGATGATATGGGGTGTACTTGGTATATGCTTAATTTTACTAAAATTTAGTATAAGTAATGGTTGAATCAAAGTCCATTCTTTGATTTTTAATAAGGCGGGTTATGAATTGTTTTTCGCTCCGAGCTATGAAACTTTTTCGGTCTTGCAGAAGTGAAAGAGAGTGCTGCTTGGGGAACTGTGAATGTTAATTATGAATGAGACTAAATTGAATCAAGATTCAAGTGTAACTAACTTTAGTTATATTGAAATTGCTTACAAACGCCCTTGAATTATTGACGAATGTTGTTTAGGAATCTTCTATTAGCAGTTTGGAATTATTTTGTTGCTTTTGCTAGTATGTTTTGCTTGAGTCTTTTTCCAGATGAGACAGAGAGTGTAGCTGAATGTTAAGAAAAATTGATTAGATGTCAAAACTTGAGGATGATTTTCCTTTTTCTTCTTTTATATTGTACTTGCACATGGCTGTCATATTTATAATTAAATTTTTCTATGAGAAAATGTGGCGCATAACACCATGAGATACTAGAGATTCAGGTTTATTACGGTCACTAAAGCAGATAGCAGCTGTTGACAAATTATGAGTTAAATGCTTTAAATGGATAGAATGCATAAAAGCACAATTGAATGGAGTTGCAATTGACTGTAGCTATGAAATTATTCATTATCTTTACAATCATTTTCAAGAGGATGCTAACAACTTAAGCTTGTTGAGTCACCACAAACACCTGCTCCATCTGCACACTTAATCAGCAAGAAATGCATTAATCAACTATTAAATATCAATTTTTTGGTGCAGTGGTACAAAATCATCTCCACCCATGTGTTGACACCAATGTCATGAGTTCGAACGCAGATCCCCCACTAATATGTGGGTTTCTTTCCTTCACACACGATGAGTTGTCCTTCCACACGATGTGGGTTGTTCCGTCCTATCTTGAGAATTGATCCTCGGACTGTACCTCAGAGACATTTTCTTGTTAGTTCTGGTTGCCTATTGAGTTAGGTCAAGTATAAATAATTTCAATTACTATATATATATATATATAGTAATTCTACCATCAATGTTTCTTAACTTCTAAAAAGATATCAAATTCATCCATTACATTCTTGTTCTTAAAATAAATTTTATTTTTTATTTAATTTAAATGTAATTGATGAATTTGATTAATTAATTCTTACTTTCTATAATTAAATATATCTGATTATAAAAGTATTATATATATATATATATTACATTATTTCGTATATGTGAAAGTGAGCCGAAGCCCATAACAATATTGTGAGACCTCATTGCAAACTCTACTATGGGTAGCCAACCAACTATAACATCCTGATCCAGATTTGCATCAAAGAACATTATCCATCAAAGCCGATTATACTGATGAACAGCCATATGGCTCTCCATTTCCAACGTACGGCATCAACTATAAATAATCAGTGCAGCTACAACCTTTCTCAAAGCCTTTCTAAATGTTTTTACCCAAATGCTAATGTATGCCGATTATGCCGCCACTACACTTAATCAAGTTGTATAATTAACATCTTCATATAATACTTATTCGACGCAAGTATTTTAATAAATCTGGAAAATGGACAAAGTCAACCTGCACTAGGAAGATACATTCCACCATCTATTACTTTTAGGCCAAGTGACAGCTGCATAATGAGCAGTCCCTGGATGCAATCTCTCTGCCACCACCCGACAAAGAATCTCAGCATCCATAACGCGAAAAACCATTGACAACAACTGCATATAACTCAGCTCAACAAATCCAAACCTAGATAAAATAAGCTGAGGAATCCACCTCGGCTGTTGAAGCTTTTTTGAAACTTCGACAGCATCAGCTGTCACACTTACTCAGTGGATGATCATGATCTATGACCAAAACAAAATTGCAACTACACTGAAGAAATTTGAAACCAATTCAAGATACTTCTTTTTTTATTTTCTCTGTTTAAGTCAACATATTACACTTCATCAACTCATAATACACTAATATCAACCATATTCCACTACAATGATGATTCAAAGAATTCAAGGTAAAAATGAAGTCTTCAAAGTTAAGCAAAGATGGGTGACAGTGGGGATCGGAAGGGAATATTTCATTTGTTGTTCAATAAAATAAGGTCAAAACTGAAATTACGTAAAATTCATTAAAACATTTTAACTTACCGTGTTTTTTAAATTGGAAACTCTTTTTGTAGAAGCCACTAGTATTGGCTTCCTTTGGAATGGCCTTTCAAGAGTAAAAGTCATTTTCAATTTAAAAACAAACATGTCCTTAGTAACGGTCAACAGTCAATTATGTTAAAAAGACTATAATACTCTTCTCCTAAAAGTTTTAATGAATTAATTAGGTAATAATTATTTTATCATTAGCATATCATTATTTTATTTTAAAAATTAATAAAATTAACTAATTTCTGAAAGTGAGGATGAGGAGGAGAGGGAAGGCAGCAGTGGAGTGGTGGCCACAGTAGACAGTGGTGACACGATGTGTTGTTTATGTTGTTAATCAATGTCTAGAAATGTACACGATAGTGTTTGGGGGTTTTATTGTGTTTAAATAACCCTAGTCTTGTACGTAGCAATGTGGGCATTGTCTTGGGTGGTAATGCTGCGCACGGACTCATTTTTATTGCTTCAGTGCTCTGTTCTAATACTCTCTTTAATTCCACTAACTTATTGGTATTTTGCTTGTTAGAAATCACTTATGTCAATGTAATTTCATTTGTGTTAAGGCTGTTTCATATGTAATTTCCTCTTCATCTTTGAACTTCACTGGAGGGATTGTCTGTTTCCAGTTCTTCTCTCTAAGTATTTGAATATGTTAATGTTATCATAAATAGATATTTTGTTCAATTGTTTGTTCCAATTTTGATCAAATAACAACTTTTGTACAATCAATAGTAATAACCTTAATCTATTGAAATAAGCTTGTGTTGGTTCATATCTAGTGTCGTTTATATCAAGATCAAATTCCATAATGGATAAATCATGGATTCATCTTTCAAGGTTAGTAAAACCCACTAACGGTTTGATGTTTAGTGATATTGATTTTCATCTTGTATGACTTATTTGTTGCATTTTCTATACCAATCAAAATTATGTTCTATTCTATCTTACGAGAAAGCTCTTTTTTGTTTAAATTAAATATGTTTTTTAATATTTGTGTTTGTGAATGTGTGGTGTTATGGAGAAAGGATGAGGTCCTAAAATGTAGTTGAGATATGGTTTGCCTTATAAGTATTTTTTTTTTAAATAATTACATTGTGGAATTGATTGAAAAATACCCTTTTAAAGTATTTCTTAGAGTTTTATGGCTTGTTTGTTTGTAGACTTTCTTCTTTAAGTATAGAGATGGTGTATTAAATTTGTCAACAAGGCTAACATATGTTGAGGCAATGATAATTTTATCGTATGCCTTTGCATTAAATGTCGAAACCTTCATCACCAACACGTTGATATTGTTTATGAACACTTGATAATAGTGGGGATGAATCCTACATAAACGACATGAGTTTTTCATTGAGAGAGGCCTAATGTACGTAGATGAACACCATGATGAACATGTAGTCATATCAGATATTTATAAGATATTTAAGGATATTTATGACCATGGAGACAATGTTGGTGGAATATTTCAGGATAGAATATATGAAGACGCATATATTTACACTTTATCAATATATGAATAAAATCTCTTATCCGGAAGAAAAAAGAAGAGCAACGCCATTAATTTTTCCAAAGCTGGTGTGCAGTTACTCATAAACAATATAAATAATTGTTATTACTCCACCATAAACATATATTTCATTAATAGCTCATGAAAACACGAAAACGCTTAAAAAAAGGTTGATTGATGTAGAATCTATCGTGATATATATCAAGTTTTGATTTAAACTACTAATCCATTCACAAACTCCACTGAAACAAACAACAGTTGTCATACAATTTCACATACCATTACACAACCCCACACACATCACTTACTAACCATAATCACTTATATTTTAACAACAACATGCAACAAACACATTCCTACTCAGTAATATAAACACTAAACTTAACAACGGTATCAACCCCGTCCGTTGTGTGCTGATCCTCCCGATGCAGAGTCTCCAACGTCGCATACCCTTTAGCGTTCTCATACATTCCGGTGCCAGCAACTACCGCAATCTGCGAGTCCGGCGACGCAGTCCGATGAACCCCAAAGAAGCTGATGCTATCTACAATGTCATGATCATGTTCACTGCCATGCAACAAAGCTGTCAAAGCAACGGTTTGACTGGTCCCGTCCAAGGAGCTGGCCAAGTAGAACCCTTGTGCTCTGCCAACCACACCTGACCCTAGCTCGTGCCCTTCCGTTAGTTCATCGTCGACCACAGTTATCGAGCCGAACATGAGCTTCTGGAGGCTGGAACCCGGCGGGAGCTGGCCTCCTGAGACGAAGGGTTGGTTGTTGTCGCTGTTGACGATGTCGTTGGTGCCTGTGTTTTGTAAAACGGTGCTGGCTTGCGCTCCGTTTAAGCCCGTTAGGAAGGGTGCATTTTGAGGGTTTATGATGTTGTTAAGATTGTTGGGGTTGATGAGCGGGGTCCCTCCGTTGGGTGGGAATATGTTTCCGCTGGCTTTGGAGAAAGGTATGCCGTTGATTTCCGTGCTGGCTATGATCCCAGTCACCACCCTCGCTGATGGCTGGGACCCGCCTATTACATCATGCATGAAGAAGCACAACGGAGCTTTTTGTGGGCCCGAATTAGCCACTGTGGGTGAGCCCGAGTTAGCCACTATGGCACTTGCTGCTGTAGCTGAAGCTGGTCCAGTTGGTGATGTGGAGACCGGTGCCACATCATTATCATCATCATCGGCTACGGGAGGTGCCGCAGCGGCAGCAGGGGCTTCAGGTTCCAGGTGTGGTGGGGGAGACGTGTCGTCATCCACTGTTGGAGGGACAGCTGTCGCCACAGGATTGAAGGGTAAGGGAGAGTCAGGGATGACTGGGGGCTGTGGTTCCACCTCATCAAGGATTCTTGCTGAGTTGGCACATTTGAGAGTGATGGCTACGAAGAACAAGAAGTAGAAAGCTGTCTTTAGAGCTTTGGCCATTGTTGTTGAGTTGTAAAGAGATGAAATATTAATATCTAGATTTGTGAGGGACAACTGATTTTTGATTGAGAATGGGAAGAACTGTGATGTATATATACACGTACGTAGAGTTTGAAGAATTGGTGAAGAAATTAGTGGAGCTGATGTGATGGAGTTGTTGCTTGCATGTACCCAATTTTGTGGGGTGTGTGCTTTAGTTGGAAAACCAATTATTATGATAACATAACTATATACAAGAGTAGCTGAAGAGGTTTTGTTGATGCTTCGACTCAAAACTGACATTTGGCACATCAATTTTGTAATTGTTTTGTATGGACACCAATTTAGGCCTTGTACTAACGATTAAAAATTTCATGCATATTGGTCTTGCTTGTTCAGGATTCAGAGATTTAATATGAAAAAATGAATCAATACTCAATATCTTTATTTTTCTATTAAGTGAATTCCTTCTATCACTCTTGAAATAAGGGTCTGGTTTTTAAGGACTTCAAGGTTCCACAGATGTTTGCTAGAAGTTTATGCCCTACCGTTTGCTATTATTATGTACAATACGTAGCATTAATTTCAGGATGAGTTTTTTTTTTTTTTATAACCCAGCGCATGTTGTCTTCTCTTCCTCATCCATTGAATGTGTAATTGAGATTATCTTTCATTTTCTTACAAAAAAATATACTACAAGTGTTTTACGTACTAGCAATTCAAATATATTTACGCTAATGAAATCATCTTCAAGTGTTTTTTGAAAAAACCACTCAAAAGCTCATTAGCACATTAGCATACATACATATATATATACACGTACATATATAGATACACATATATACATATACATACATGTATATGCATATATATATATATATATATATTTGCACATTAGCACATTAGGTTACCAAATAGTGCTGAACAAATTAAATAATGTTGTGTTCTTGTAAAATTAGTTATGATATCAAGTTTTTTTTTTTTTTAAATGAGTTATGATATCATCAATCTAATCAAGCAATTAATTTTACATGTAAGGAACCAAATCATTTGGCACATCAATTTCTGTTAATCTTTAAAACAGGCTTTTACCACTTTAATTAAATTTGTTGACTGTAAAAAACTTCAGAAACAAGTATCTAATTGGTAGGTTATTTAAAGTAAAATGTGTTGTTGGAGAAGCAGAAAAATTGAACTCCTCATGAACTTTTGGCATTCTCCTAAATTTTACTTGCATAATCTTGTTGGTGCAAAATCTCCTTAAGGATAGATTCTTTCATGGTAACAAGAAAATTACTGTGATGACGATACGAGATATTTTCAATTAATATTCTAACGTAAATACATGAATAACTTTAAAAAATTTCTCAACAACACAAAGTCCAAACATTCCCAAAAATTTAAAACTACACATTTTATTGTTCTTTTGGAATTATATATGTTCCCCTAGCTAGCTCAGATACACATTGAACAATAGGAACTTGTTGGCTTCTTGTACTTGTCCACCAACATTAGACCCTGCATGAACAGCCTTCACTATTGCATAGCCATTTGCACCATCATACTTTCCACTGCCACCAATAACGGCGATATGAGACTCAGCTCCATTCTTCTGGTGTACCCCGAAAAGTCTCAGGCAGTCTTTGAATCCAGTATCTGAAAAACTAGCTGTCATTGCCATCATGTGACTGGTACCATCCTCAGAACTGGCAACGTATATTCCTTTTGCTTTTCCAAGTCTAGGTGAACCATTAAGTGAATGATGTGCAAATAAGTCCTCATCAATTACTACAAGCGTCCCAAATTCTAATTCCTGAAGGGTAGCTCTAGCAGGGAAAAAAATACCAATGTTGGACACATCAAGAGTTTGAGTACTACTACTAGAAGATCCTGTGGTGGTGGCCGGATCCGATTCGGAAATTGGGATCCCTCCATAGGGAGGAAAGAAACCTAGTGGCTTTGGAAATGGGAGTTGATGACTAGTGAGTTTAGTGGTTTTTGGTGAGAGGTGAGAGGCATTGAAATTGAGCACGTCTTGCATATAGAATGTGATTTTGCGATGGTTGTTGTGGTGATGTTGGTGGCTGCTGCCGAGGTTTCTAGCTGAGGATGACTTTTGGCTGATGAAAATGAAGAAAATGAGCAACCAAGTCATGGTTATTGGCTTTGATTTAAGGCTGGCCATTTTCATGATTGGATGATTTTCTTGTGTTATTCCCTTCTACTGAAGTATATAAATGAAACAGGAGTGGGAGATTTGGGTTTTGGCGTTTGGTTTAGTTGGGGGTGGTTAATATGTCTTAATGGTGTATTTGGTCTGGTCTGATATTCTTTTGGTGTTTTATTAGCTCAAGTGAAATTTAATCTAGTATACTTACGGTTACCAACCTCTTCTATTTTTTACCAGCTTGGCTAGTAATCTTTGTAAATTTATTTATTTATTTATTTTTAAGTTGAAGTAATCTTTGCATTTTAATCATAATGATTTTATATTAAAAAAAGAATTTCATATTAAGTAAAAATAATCATGTGAAAAATGATATAATACCTTAAAAATAAATTATTATGAATTTTAAAATTTCAAAGTCTAGCAACAAATTTGATAATTTTTTTTTTCAAAGTAGGCTTATAAAATAGAATAATAAAAATGCATTAGTAATGATAATTTATAAGACAAACTGCATAAGCTTACTTTAAGTAATCTTTATTTAAATAATAATAATAATAATAAAATTCAAGATTTACTGATAACTTAATTAAAACTAAAATATAAAACTAAGATAATATAAATTTTTTTTTTCTTAATTTGTAAATATACTCTCTTTTTATCTCGAAACAATTAATTTGACATTCACGTCCTTACTTGATAATTTTTTTTTTTTTAAAAAAAAAAAAAAAAATTGAATTCAGGTAAGTGTTGAAACTTGAAAATGACAATATCAACTCAACACAATATGGCTAATATATATATATTTTTTAAAAAAGGTTGTTTATAAAGTAATAAGTTTAAAGAAGATTTGGATAAAAAAAGTCCGATAAAAAAAATGTATTATTTTTGAAATAGTATCAAAAAAAATAATTAAATGTAATGCAGTGATTTAGAATTAAGTTAAACATTAAGAATTTTAATTTTTTTAGTTGTTTTTGAGTTTTTTAAAGTTATTTGATCATATAGAAATATATAAAAATTATTTAATAAATTTAATTTTGATTTAATATGGGGAGAATTACTCAAAACCCCCCTGCAAATTTGATATTCACAAGCCTGTATAACATTTTGGTTTTTTTGCAGCGTCCTCCCCTGACTAACGGATTGACTAGGTTTGACCGTTAACATTACGGAGAATTACGAATAACCCCCCTGCAAATTTGATATTCACAAGCGCGTATAACATTTTGGTTTTTTTACAGTGTCCTCCCCTGACTAACAGATTGACTGGATTTGACCATGATATGGTCACTTTGACCGTTTAAAAAATATTGAAAGACGAAACTGTCCCTGAGTACAGTCAGATTGTTGTGTGTTGATTTTGCAGTCAAATGAAATTACCAATATACCCTTGACATGAAAGAGAAACATAATAAAAAAATGTGTGAATGACGGGAAGGAGTAGTGTTGTTATAAATGTATGTGGATAATATTGCCCTTAATGTAAATGTTGGAAAAAAAATAATTTGAAACTTTTTAAGAAAAAAAAAAATAGATTGCCCAAAATATTACTATTGGTGAACCGTAACATTTTGGGCAAGAAGCCTATATAAAGGTTAGCTACAACACTTGAACTGCTGTAAGTGGTGTTTAATTTTTTTTTTTTGAACTTTATAATACCCCCATTTATTTCACTATTTAAACTGCTCCATCCTTCCATTGCACTCTAAAACTTAATCAAAATCTACCTCACCTAAAAGATGAAAAATCAATTGATATGAGAAGAAATAATCAACAAAAAAATTTGAAGGGACAAAAAACAAAAAAAAAAAATAATAATAAACACTACTTGCATCAATTCAAGTGTTGTAGCTAGCCTTTATATAGGCTTCTTGCCCAAAATGTTACGGTTCACCAACAATAACATTTTGGGCAATCTAATTTTTTTTTTCTTAAAAAGTTTCAAATTATTTTTTTCCAACATTTACATTAAGGGCAATATTGTCCACATACATTTATAACAACACTACTTCTTCCCGCTATTCACACATTTTTTTATTATGTTTCTCTTTCATGCTAAGGGCATATTGGTAATTTCATTTGGCTGCAAAATCAACACACAACAATCTGATTGTACTCAGGGACAGTTTCGTCTTTCAACATTTTTTAAACGGTCAAAGTGACCATATCATGGTCAAATCCAGTCAATCTGTTAGTCAGGGGAAGACACTGTAAAAAAATCAAAATGTTATATGCGCTTGTGAATATCAAATTTGCAGGGGGGTTATTCGTAATTCTCCGTAATGTTAACGGTCAAACCTAGTCAATCCGTTAGTCAGGGGAGGACGCTGCAAAAAAATCAAAATATTATACGCGCTTGTGAATATCAAATTTGCAGGGGAGTTTTGAGTAATTCTCCCATTTAATATGTGTTAATTGAAAATAATAAACACCCTTAACTTTTGCAAGAGTGACTAGATACTGAACTTTTACCCTTAATTACATGACAAACTCTAGCCTTATTTGACCTCTTTCAAAACTAACACCATCGAATCAAATGTGGAGGCACGCGTGCACACACACATATATATATATTTTAAATAACTATTAAATTATTAATAAAAAATAAAGAATGAAGTTATACTTTCAAAAATTTTGTTTAAAATTTTTATTCAAATGATGTGATATACATATATATATATATATATATGACTAATAAATATTTGATAAAAAATAAAAAATAATGTTATATTTCCAAAATTTTCACTTAAATTAAGTGATAAACTGATTTATAACAATCACTCGTTATAGGATGATGCATTAATAGTATGATTGTTATAAATAAGTTTATCATATTATTTATCTAATAAATTTAGATAAAATTTTAGATAATATAGAAGTTGATGAATGTATTTATGGAGAGTTTGTTATTTATTTTATTTTATTTTAATATTCAAAAGCTATAAATTTTAACTCCAACTGTAAAGCTCCAAGTGGTGGCCATCCATGCCTATGAGTAGATTTCTCCTTCTAGCACTTAGAAAAAAAAGACGGGAAAAATTAAAAAACACTCCATCGGTGAAATGTGTGACATAATTAGTTACATAAATGTGAATAGTATTAACTAATTAAGGGTTTTTTTTTTTTTTTTATAGATGATTATTTTTTAGGTTTAAGTTGAATTCTAACAGTTTTTTTTAAAACGTAGGAAGAAAAACTGTTTTAGAATAAAAATATGAAATTTTAAAAAAGTTATATTTCAGCCTCAACTTTAAAAATTAAAAAAAAATCGTAATTTTCTCTTAACTAGTTAAGCAAACAACTCAATAAAAATGTGAAGAGCAAATCAACCGATTCAATGGTCAAATTTTCCATCGACTAACTTCAAAAGCTTACTAACCTTAAATTCCATTTCCTCTTCAAAACCCTATCCCTCTTGACTCCCACTCAAAACCCTAACCCTAACCCTCAAATCTCACCATGTATCTCTACAGTCTTACTCTGCAACAAGCCACCGGCATAGTTTCCGCTATCAACGGCAACTTCTCGGGAACCAAAACCCCGGAGATCGTGGTTGCCCGCGGCAAGGTCCTGGAGCTGCTCCGGCCCGAGAACTCTGGAAAAATTGAAAGCGTCGTTTCCACCGACGTCTTCGGCGCCATCCGCTCCCTCGCTCAGTTCCGCCTCACCGGCGCCCAGAAGGACTACATCGTCGTCGGGTCGGACTCGGGCCGGATCGTGATCCTGGAATACAATCCCTCGACCAACTCCTTCGACAAAATCCACCAGGAGACGTTCGGCAAGTCGGGCTGCCGCCGCATTGTGCCGGGTCAGTACCTGGCCATCGACCCGAAGGGTCGTGCCGTCATGATAGGTGCGTGTGAAAAGCAGAAACTAGTTTATGTTTTGAATAGAGACACTGTTGCTAGGTTGACTATTTCGTCACCATTAGAAGCACACAAGTCACACACCATCGTGTACTCGATATGTGGTGTTGATTGCGGGTTTGATAACCCCATTTTCGCTGCCATAGAGTTGGATTACTCTGAGGCTGACCAGGATTCCACTGGTCAGGCGGCCAGCGAGGCCCAGAAGCATTTAACGTTTTACGAGCTAGATTTAGGGCTTAATCACGTTTCACGAAAGTGGTCTGAACCAGTAGATAATGGTGCTAATATGTTAGTTACTGTGCCTGGAGGAGGTGATGGGCCAAGTGGGGTTTTGGTTTGTGCTGAGAATTTTGTGATTTATAAGAATCAGGGTCATCCTGATGTTAGGGCTGTGATTCCTAGACGGCTGGATTTGCCGGCTGAACGGGGGGTTTTGATAGTTTCTGCGGCGACGCACAGGCAGAAGTCCTTGTTTTTCTTTTTGTTGCAGACGGAGTATGGGGATATTTTTAAGGTTACTTTAGAACATGATAATGAGCGTGTTAAGGAGTTGAAGATTAAGTATTTTGATACTATTCCTGTGACTGCATCGATGTGTGTGTTGAAATCGGGGTATTTGTTTGCGGCGTCTGAGTTTGGGAACCATGCTTTGTATCAGTTTCAGGCAATTGGGACAGAACCTGATGTGGAGGCCTCGTCCGATACGTTGATGGAGACTGAAGAAGGGTTTCAGCCTATGTTTTTTCAGCCTAGAGGGCTTAAGAATCTTGTTAGGATTGAGCAAGTAGAGAGTTTGATGCCGATAATGGATATGAAGATTTCGAATTTGTTTGAAGAGGAAGCTCCTCAGATATTTACGTTATGTGGACGTGGGCCTCGTTCGTCACTCAGGATATTGAGACCAGGTTTGGCTGTAAGTGAGATGGCTGTGTCGCAGCTTCCCGGTGTCCCGAGTGCCGTTTGGACTGTGAAAAAGAATGCTAATGATGAGTTTGACGCGTACATTGTAGTTTCTTTTGTCAATGCGACACTTGTGCTTTCGATTGGTGAAACGGTTGAAGAAGTCAGTGACAGTGGGTTTCTTGATACTACGCCTTCCCTTGCTGTTTCTTTAATAGGTGATGATTCTCTTATGCAAGTTCACCCCAGTGGTATTAGGCATATTAGGGAAGATGGGCGTATTAATGAGTGGAGAACACCTGGAAAGAGGACGATTGTTAAAGTTGGCTCCAATAGACTTCAAGTGGTTATTGCACTGAGTGGAGGGGAGCTTATTTACTTTGAGGTGGATATGACTGGACAATTGATGGAGGTGGAGAAGCATGAAATGTCTGGAGATGTGGCTTGTTTGGACATTGCTCCAGTTCCTGAAGGAAGAAAGAGATCCCGTTTTCTGGCAGTGGGTTCATATGACAATACTATTCGTATTTTATCTTTGGACCCTGATGACTGTATGCAGATTCTGAGTGTCCAAAGTGTGTCTTCGCCTCCTGAATCTCTCCTCTTCCTTGAAGTTCAGGCATCAGTAGGTGGGGAGGATGGTGCTGATCACCCTGCTAGTCTTTTTCTCAATGCTGGTTTGCAAAATGGGGTTCTGTTTCGAACCGTGGTGGATATGGTGACAGGTCAGCTTTCAGATTCCCGTTCCCGATTTTTGGGGCTTAGGCCCCCAAAGCTCTTTTCTGTTGTTGTGGGTGGCCGATCTGCAATGCTGTGCTTGTCTAGTCGACCCTGGCTTGGTTATATTCACAGGGGACGTTTCCTCTTAACACCTCTTTCTTATGAGACTCTTGAATATGCTGCTTCGTTTTCATCTGATCAGTGTGTGGAAGGTGTTGTTGCTGTTGCTGGAAATGCGTTGAGGGTTTTTACTATTGAACGACTAGGAGAAACCTTTAATGAAACTGCTATTCCTTTAAGGTATACCCCTAGAAAATTTGTTCTTCAACCTAAACGGAAATTGCTGGTAATTATCGAGAGTGATCAAGGTGCACTGACTGCAGAAGAGCGTGAAGCTTCAAAAAAGGAGTGCTTTGAGGCTGCTGGAATGGGGGAGAATGGAAATGGTAGTGTGGAGCAAATGGAAAATGGTGATGATGAGAACAAAGACGATCCCCTCTCTGATGAGCAGTATGGTTATCCAAAGTCAGAGTCTGAGAAATGGGTTTCTTGCATCAGAGTTCTTGATCCAAGGTCAGCTAATACAACATGTCTACTGGAGCTTCAGGACAATGAAGCTGCCTTTAGCATATGTACTGTGAATTTCCATGATAAGGAATATGGAACTCTTTTGGCTGTTGGTACGGCCAAGGGACTGCAGTTTTGGCCCAAAAGGAATATTGTTGCTGGTTATATTCATATTTATAGGTTTTTGGAAGACGGAAAAACCCTTGAACTTTTGCACAAGACACAAGTAGAAGGTGTTCCTCTTGCTTTATGCCAGTTTCAGGGAAGATTACTTGCTGGAATAGGACCTGTTCTCAGATTGTATGACTTGGGGAAAAAGCGATTGCTTAGAAAATGTGAGAATAAGCTGTTCCCTAACACTATCATCTCTATTCAGACCTATCGTGACCGAATCTATGTAGGCGACATACAAGAGGTATGGTTCCTCAGTATAGTATGTCTAGTTTTCCTAGATTATTGTATATCATATTCTTTTTAATCTGTGATATAATTGTGTGCATATATGGCAGTCCAAGTATTGGTTTTTCTTCTTGCATTTTACTTGCTTTGAGGACAGCTTGTTTTTTTTATTTTTTTGCTGTAAATATAGCTTTCCTATCAAAAACATATGCATGCATCTGTTGCTTAGATTAAATTACCATTGTTAATGAATTGTTACTATGATGTTTTTTGAGTTGTCGGCTGCCCCATAACATTTAACAGATATATCGTGTGCATGAAATTCATCATTTGTTTTGCATATAAAACATATTATTTGAAAAGAAACAGAGTGATTCTGCTGGATTTGGAACTTATTCAAAGAATGACATGTGCTTATGATTTTAGGCTTTGGGGCCGAATTTTAATATTTTTCTGGCTGATTTGGGCCAGAGTATGGTGCAAGTTTTTAGCATTCAGGAAGAAGTGAACTGCAGTATATACTGAGAATTTAGTATAACCTAATTTGGGCAATTATTATTAGAACTCTGGCTGTTTAATTGTATTATACTAATGCTGTTTAGTGCTAGAAATGTGTTGGTGACTGATTTGACTTATATTTTTTGTTGGAAGATTTGTAAAGTTTAGGGTATTTGGTAAATAGGACAAACTTAGACCATCACTACTGGTTGTAGTCGGCCTTGGCAATAATTTTGAACCCTTTTTCCTGATAGTGGTTTTTTTTTTTGGGGGGGTTGGGGGGGGGGGGGGGGGGGGGTGGGGGTGGGGGGAGGGGGGAGGGGGAGGGTTTTTGTGTTGTGTTAACTATCAGGATGATTTCACATTTGACACAAATTTAGCGCATATACTTTGTGTTTGTACCATCTTTCAGGTAAAGGGTTTTTTTTTTTTTTTTTTTTTAATCACCACTGTTGTCATTGTTTGAGGTGTACAAGACTGTGCCATCTATAAATTAATCTCACTTCATGACCTTTAGTTGCACTGTCTTCCTTCTATCAGATTTCTTTTGAATCATTGTTTATATATACTTTGGTAATATTTCAGTAGTAAACCGCTGTATCATGTTAGATAATAGTCTTGATACTCATTTTTAACGCGTAAAACATTTACAGTGGAATCTAGTAGTTGTTTGTTCTGAACATTACTTGCTAATGGTGTCCTGAGATTGGTCTACTTGAAACCAGTAAGGCACTCTTTTGTTTTAATTGATCTTTTTTCTTTTTCCTTGTGGTTTACAGTCATTCCATTTCTGCAAGTATAGGCGGGATGAAAACCAACTCTACATATTTGCCGACGATTGTGTTCCAAGATGGCTTACTGCATCGCACCACATAGATTTTGACACCATGGCAGGTGCGGACAAGTTTGGGAATATTTACTTTGTGCGACTACCTCAGGATGTTTCAGATGAGATTGAAGAAGATCCAACTGGTGGGAAGATAAAATGGGAGCAGGGGAGACTTAATGGAGCTCCTAACAAGGTAGAGGAGATTGTACAATTTCATGTTGGTGATGTGGTTACATCCATGCAGAAGGCATCTCTAGTTCCTGGTGGTGGGGAAGGTGTGATTTATGGCACAGTGATGGGGAGCTTGGGGGCAATGCTTGCATTTACATCCCGTGATGATGTCGACTTCTTTTCTCACCTAGAGATGCATATGAGGCAGGAGCACCCTCCTTTGTGTGGACGAGATCACATGGCGTTTAGATCTGCTTATTTCCCTGTTAAGGTAAATCCATATTTTCCTAATTCATGTAATTATTAGTGCTGTTGATGGATTGCTTTTAAACAGTTGACTTGTCCCTCCAAAGCAATTTCACATTTCAATAGGTTCTTTATGATCGTTGACCAGAGGTCTAAACGGTTGCCATTGATTTTGATTCAGCTAATGAGGATAATATCTTAATCTGAATGCTTTAATTTTTTTTTATAGTTTAATTATTGTTCCCCTTTGCTTTTGTTAGATTGACAATCCTGAAATTTGTTACAATTTTTGCAGGATGTGATTGATGGGGATCTGTGTGAGCAGTTCCCGACCCTTCCGCTAGATTTGCAAAGAAAAATTGCCGATGAATTGGATAGGACTCCTGGAGAGATCCTGAAGAAACTTGAAGAAATTAGAAATAAGATTGTTTGAATGTACCCATTTTGTTTTTATTTACTTGTTTGTTGCATTGTACATAGAGACAGCAGTCTCATGATCTGCTCGTGTAGGATATTTGACTTGTATTGTTGATTATTTCTGAATGTTTCTCGGTGTGACTACTATCCTTCAATCAATGCTCAAGACATACAGGAAAAAGAAATTTTGTTTCTTTCTTTGTGTGTAGAAACTAGTTAATGTTAGAGTTTAGGACAGACTTTTAGTGATATCATGGGGTTTTGTTTTTTTTTATTTAAGATTTAATAATATTGAATTATGGTTATTAAGTTGTTATAGTTTATTTTTTTAAGTAGTCAAATCACTTAAAATTATTCAAAAACAATTGAAAAATTAAGTAAAAATTTTTAATTTTTCATTTAATTACAAATCATTTAATGTCATTTAAAATTTTTATTTAAAAATTGTTATCTTTAAATTAACATAATTTCAAATTTATTATAATTTTATATTCCTCATTTTTTTTCTTTAATACTTACAAAAAATATATTTGAAAAGAAAAACTTAATTACATATTATTGCAAATTGTTTTGAAATTAAATTAATATATTTTAATTTATAATTTAAATATTTATTTATTTAGTTATTTTCCTAAATATATTAATTGTTAACGTCGGAAAATGGTTTTCCTTAGTCAACGAGGTTATTTTCGGGCCCAAGCTGCAGTTTCGAACGGCTAACAGAGTGCATGCAAAGCAATGAGAACCAGAAAGGGAGGTTAGAGGCGAGGAGGATGAAACACAAAGGATTTTTAAAATGGTTCGGCCCAAAAAGATGCCTACGTCCACTGTTCATTCTCTCACTATTTTGGCAGAGTAACGACACTCAGGAATTTGATCCATTTTACAGTAAAAATCGCCCTCTATTTATAGAGGAAGGGGGGATGCTACAGTAAGCATAATAAGACAAAAGCAAACAGTTAACTACAGTTACACTGACAGACAGCATTTAATGCACCGGAATCTCAATTAATGTGGCTGTCAGTGCATTAAATGCGGTTGAATCCGTCGCATCCGAGGTCTTCCCAAGGGAGATTTCTGCTGACCGGGTCGGATACGCAATGATGGGTTGTTGAGGTTGAAATCACAGCTTCTGGCGGATATAGTGTGCATGGTAAGTCTCGGAACAGTATTCTACATGGCGCTGTTGACTTCTGTTGACTCGAGGCTTTCAGAAGCGTGGCGGAGACGGATCTTCCAGCAGATCGAGTACCGAGTCAGTTGGGAAATCAAGAGAACATCTGATAAGTCTGACTGCCTGGAGAGTCGAAGAGGCGGGTTATGAGTCAGTAGCTCCGCCGCTGGTCATGGCAGTGAGGCGGATGATATCATGAGTGAAGGAGTCGGCACACTGCCACGCTCAGAGATTATCGGTCAGCATCAGTCAGGTGATCTTGGACGAGAAGAACTTGTTGGACATCTCTGACGGATGGTTCCTCTTGGGGAATATCTCGGTCAAGCAGGATTTGACGGAGAGGCAAATGGTAAGTCATGGCGGATAACCTGGCGAGCAGGCTTAGCTGTCACGGATGGCGGCCAGCGGCAAGTCTGGGGGATGAGAGCCAGCGGCCAGCGGCAAGGACCAATGGTCAAACTCAGCAAATAAAGCTGACGGAGAACATGGCGCTCTGAATTGCGGAGAATATAACGGTTACAGCAAGTTTTCAGAACAAGAGGTCTGCGGTCAGAATGAGCAGTCAGCGGTAACACTGAGCGGACAGGATCAGCAGTCAGACTGTCAGTGGACAGGCGGAGAGGTCAGCGGTCAGAGCAAACGTCCACTAATGGGCCCCTTATCCAGGAGAATGGATTGGAGTGATGGCGGATAATTCGGCTTCCGGGCCACTAGGCCTGCACTGTAGATCCATCTGAGCCAGATTATTCTGATCGCTATTTTCTCCATAACATAAAGCCCCCTGGCTCTTGGTGCTTGAAAGAGGACTAGGAGACATATATTCCAGAGCGAGCAGAATAGGTGGGAACAATTACAGAAAAAGGGCGGTTACAGTACCTTTTGAATTCCACTTTATTGTCAGGCCACGTAGAGCTTCCCCAGACAGCAGTTAATGGCCACACCGCGCGCCGTGCGCATTAAATGCACGTCACTCAACTGACACACTGCATGATGACAAAATCCCGGGAGTCACGCCACGTCGTCAGATTAGGGGCGGTTATACAGCTGTCTTGATCCAACGGCTGGGGTTAAATTGAATTGAATTAAAAAGAACGATGCTTAATTTTTCTTCTTCTTCTGGCATTTTCAATATTCACAGTCATATTCATCGTCTCCTTCCTCTGCTCTGATTTTTTGACCCTGCTCAGAGGTTATTGTCTGCGACTTCCGGCGACCACCATACTCAAGGTAAAGTTCTTCTTCAACGTTCGCATTGTTTTTGTCGTTGCTGTTTTTCATCTTCTGTGTGGCATTCGCGCATCGGGGAGCTTGGACTAGTTAGGGCGGATAACCTCCGTACTGCCTCTGGTCTGGCAAAGCCTGTCAATAGTATAAGATATTTTTTGTTTGCTTCTCATCCCTTCTTTCTTCAAAACTGGGGAAGGGGGAAATTTTATAGAATGAGGCCCTTATTCCCCCCATTTTTCATAGCTTCCTAGGCGCACGGCTTGACGCTTAGGCTTAGCGGATTTAGGCTTCTTTTGTTCTCTGAATCTAGTTGGTTGTCAGCGGCCTGACTGGTTGTTTCTTTTGTAGATGTCAAGCCGTGGACTCCGATATCGCCGAGTCATGTCTAGCGATGAAAGCTCCGGGGGGAGGTCTCCTCGGCACGATGGGGGCTCCTCAAGTGCAGACGCTCAGGGCAGCGAGGACACACCGAGTTCCTCCGGGCGAGGGGAGACATTCGCCTATCAGACTTTTTACCGACATGACTCCCAAATGACCATTGGGGAACTTAAAACCGTGGCCGATGCATACCATTTCCCTGCTACTTGTCGCGTCATGGTTCCTGCTCATCGCGACCATGCGGCTGATCCTCCTGATGGATTCATAGCGATCAGCCGTCAACATGTGAAGATGGGGTTTAGGTTCCCGGTTCCCCCATATTTAATAAATTTGCTAAACGACCTGAAGATAGCCTCTTTCCAGCTCACACCGAATTCTTACGGCCAAATAACCACCCTGACCTATATCTTCCTCAAGAACGGCCTTTCGCTACCAACCTCGAACATAATTCAAAGCCTTTATTTCTTTAAGTCCTCCACGAATCTTCTTGACACCAAACGAGACGGTATTTACTATATAACCGCTCGTAACTCCCCCTATAAGGCATTTCTGCCACTGAAGGCTGGCAAATCGAATGTAGGGGATTATAAATCCAGGTGGTTTTATGCCACTTGTCTGTCCCTGCAGGAACTTGTCCATTTTGACTTCAACAATGGTCCTGGTAGGCTTATTTCAGCTCGCTACTGGAGCGTTCGTACATTTGTCTTCATGCCTCATTATCACTAATATTCTTTATTTTTGTATGCAGCTTTTGTCAAAGGAGCGGTCAGTCTCACAGATGAAGAGACAAGAACGCTGAAGAGATTCACAGAGATGAAGGGTCCCGAGGACGACTATCTCCCAGACAACTTCGTTCTGAGGAAATACGGGCTTGCACCTGGGATTGAAACCCCGCCTCTGAGATTGGCTTTTGACGTTGGAGAGCGAAAAGGTCGGGAAATCAAATTCGTCCTCGCAGAACCAGGTGAAGGAACTTCAGCTCCAGCCCTAAAGAAGCCTAAAACCATGGTGGATCTTGACATGGTCACTCCCCCTTCCTCACCGGCAGTTGAGACAGGGGAGCCGGAGGTAGAGATAATCAGCTCAAAAGAGCCTCCAGCTTCGTCAACAGATCCGTCAGGCACAGCTGATGTTCCTTCTGCCAAACAGCTTGGGGTGAGGTTCAAAAGTGTGGCGAAGAAGACCGTCAAGCAGGCTAGGGGTGCCACCAAGAAGGGAACTTCAGCTTCGGAGGTCGAAGAGGAGGACGAGGAGGCCTTGGAGCCTCCTGCCAAGCGCCTGAGATCTAAAGGCAAGGGCAAGGAGAAGATGGCCATGACGGGGGGAGCTAACAGAGGACCAACTCCTGAGGCCAATGCGGGAGTGTACTTCGACGATTTACTGTAGATAAGACTTATTTCTGAACATTGATGCTTTCACAATTACAATTATTGTTTGGTTTTTGGAACAATTCGTAATTATTGTTTGATCATTATCTAAATAGGATTTCTGCCACTTTGTTCTGTCGCTTTCTTATTTTCGTATGCATATGGTCATAGTAGATCGCGAACAGACATATCCTGCAAGATAGACAACAAATTATGAAGGATAAAGGGGGCGACTGCTCCCGTATGTACCTTTAGGGAGGCATAATAAGGAAGGTGATCCTTTGGGTTGTGGACGATATCCAACAGATAACCCTTAACGTATATAATAATCTGAGGGGCAGAAAAGAATCCTCAAAGATGAATGAATAATTTCGATCCCGCAATGTGTGGTCGTAACGCTTCCAATATATATATTCGTGCATGATAAAAGGCAAGGCAGACAATAATGAGTGTGTTAAATAAGAGAGGAAACCAGATGGATAACAGGTAGACTGTCGTCGCGTCTTTCCTGATCGCTGTCGTGGTTGATGACAGGTTGCGTTCAGACAGAATGAGCCTGAGTCATGCGGTGCAATAATCCTCCCAAGCTGCGCTCACAAGGTTGTGCCTGAACATCTATAACATAGCGGAGTGAACCTCTCCAGCTGCGCTCACAAGGTTATACCTGAGCATCTACAGCGAGAGTTGCGGAGGTTGGGACCTCGGCTGCGCTCACAAGGCCGTAGCTCGAGCATCTACAACTTAACGGAGTGAACCTCTCCAGCTGCACTCACAAGGTTATACATGAGCATCTACAGCGAGAGTTATGGAGGTTGGGACCTCGGCTGCACTCACAAGGCCGTAGCCTGAGCATCTACAGCATAACAGAGTGAACCTCTCCAGCTGCGCTCACAAGGTTATACCTGAGCATCTACAGCGAGAGTTGCGGAGGTTGGGACCTCGGCTGTGCTCACAAGGCGGTAGCCTGAGCATCTACAACTTAACGGAGTAAGCGGGCTGAGTGTCACTTCGATCGAGCCCTTCATTTTTGTTCGCGCGCGTAGGTGGAGGGGGAGGCCGATTAGCGAGCGACGATTAGGTGCGCGGGCTCGTGGCCGTTTTAACCCTTCCTACCCCTTAAGGCTATCTGACGTTGAAGCTTTAAGCTGACGCTTTACCGTTTGGCGGGGTACCTTACATAAGAAC
Source organism: Dimocarpus longan (assembly GCA_022984855.1). Classification (NCBI taxonomy): domain Eukaryota; kingdom Viridiplantae; phylum Streptophyta; class Magnoliopsida; order Sapindales; family Sapindaceae; genus Dimocarpus; species Dimocarpus longan. The sequence goes on along the minus strand of CM041015.1, from coordinate 7,155,317 downwards.
ACACGTAGGCATTTAATGTTAGAAATATTCCATCACAATTGATAGACGATTCTCATTATATCTATACATAGTTTGTTTTTACATATGTGACAGAATAGCGATGGTAAATAACGATACAACATTCAAGTATAGTATGTTCTTAGGTGGATGGCGTTCCAAGCCCTTGGTAGGATTTCCCCGTCTATGTTTGCCAGGTGATAGGCTCCGTTCTTCAGATTTTCATGGATCATGTAAGGCCCTTCCCAGTTTGGTCCCAACACTCCTTCACTTGCTTTGCGAGCACCGAGCAGGATCTCTCGTAGGACAAGGTCACCTGGTTTGAATTGACGAACCCGGACCTTTTTATCATAGTGCCTGGCCATCCTCTGCTGGTAGACGGCCATCTTGAGGCGAGCAGCTTCCCTTGATTCATCGAGTAAGTCTGAGCTGGTGGCCAGGAGCTGGTTGTTGTTGTCAAAGTTGAAGCTTGCCCTGCGGTGACTATAGACTTCGAATTCTACTGGGATCATGGTCTCGGACCCCTAGACCATTGAGAATGGTGTCTCTCCAGTAGTACTTCGGGCGGTAGTGCAGTAGGCCCACAACACTTTTTGTAGCTCGTCAACCCATGTTCCCTTTTTGGCTTCAAGCTTAGTCTTCAAGATCTGCTTGATGATTTTGTTGACCGCTTCCACCTGACCGTTGGCTTGCGGGTGGTCGACTGCTGAGAAGCTTTTGACGATGCCGAGACTGCTGCAGAATTCCTGGAATTGTTCACTTGTGAACTGGGTCCCGTTATCTGTCACCAGCTGCTGGGGGATGCCGAACCTGCAGATTATGTTATCCCACACGAATTTCTCAATTTTTATCGTGGAGATCTCGGCCTGCTCCTTTGCCTCTGCCCACTTGGTGAAGTAATCGACAGCCACAACGGCGTATTTACACCTCGCACGACCCACTGGAAGGGGTCCAATTAGGTCCATGCCCCATATGGCGAAGGGCCACGGACTGACCATCTGTCGGAGATAGGCTGGTGGCGCCCGGGGAATCTTAGAGAATCTCTGACACTTATCACACTTCCTCACCAGGTCAACGACGTCCTTCTTCATCGTCGGCCAGTAGAAACCCTATCTGAGCACTTTTTGGGCCAAGGAGAGCCCTCTAGTATGGTTGCCGCAATGTCCTTCATGAATGTCTCTCATCAAGGCGGTGCACTCCGGTTCATCGATGCACCTGAGCAGAGGGGCTGAGATGCCTCTTTTATAGAGAACATCACCATAGATACAGTACCTGGCTGCTCTTACACGCAGACGGTGCGCCTCCGTCTTATCTTCTGGTAGTATGCCTTCCTGCAGGTAATTGACCAGCGGGCACATCCATGATCCATCCGTCACTGTCAGAATCATTACTTCCACACCAGATTTGGTACTTAGTTTAGGCAGGAACTCCACCGGTATGTTGTCGGCGCAGTTCGCATCTTGAGCGGTTGCCAGATGGGCCAAAGCCTCTGCATGGGAGTTCTGGGCACGCGGGATCTGGTTCAACTCGAATGCTTCAAAAGCCCCCAGTAATTTCTGGACCTCCTGCAGATAGGCTGCCATCTTTGACCCCTTGGCCTGATATTCTCCTTTTATCTGGCAGACCACCAATTGAGAATCGCTGAAAATTCTGAGTCGTTCAACTTGCATCCTCCTGGCTAGACGGAGCCCTGCCAGTAGCGCTTCGTACTTCGCCTCATTATTAGTTGCCATGAAGCCGAATTTAAGGGCACAAAGAAACTTACCCCCATCAGGATTGATCAATAAGACCCCGGCTCCGGCACTCCTTTCGCAGGAGGATCCGTCCACAAAAAGCTCCCAGTATGGTCCTTCAGAAGTTTCATTTTGGTCGTCTACCGATCTAGTGAATTCAGCTATAAAGTCCGCCAGTGCTTGCCCCTTAATCGCGGCCTTGGCTTGAATTCGATGTCATACTGGGCGAGTTCGATGGCCCACTTGATGAGTCGGCCAGAGGTATCTGGCTTCTGGAGGATTTGCTTCAACGGGTACCTAGTTAGGACTTCGATCTTGTGTGCCTGGAAGTATGGACACAGCTTTCTGGACGTCATCACCAGACAGTAGGCCAGCAGCTCCATCGGGGTGTATCTGGTTTCTGCCTCGGTCAGCTTCTTACTCACATAATACACCGGCACCTGTGCTCCATTTTCTTCTTGCCTCATCAATGCTGCACTCAAGGCGTGCTGGGAAACCCCCAGGTAGATGGTCAGAGTTTTCCCTTCTTTCGGTTTAGTCAGCAGCGGAGCGCGCCCTATGTACTCCTTTAGTTGTATGAAGGCAGCTTCACACTCATCAGTCCACTTGAAGTTCCTGGCCTTCTTCAATACCTCAAAGAATGGAACACATCTATCGGAGGCCTTGGACACAAACCAGCTTAAGGCCGCAATCTGGCCGTTCAGACTCTGAATCTCCTTCACACTTCTTGGCGACCTCATGTCCAGCAGGGCTTGGATCTTCTCTGGGTTAGCTTCTATTCCCCTATTGTTCACAATGAAACCCAGAAATTTACCTGAGGAAACCTCGAAAGCACACTTGAGAGGATTGAGCTTCATCCGATACTTCCTCAAAATCCAGAACATCCTTTCAAGATCCTGGACGTGATCAGCGGCTTTCTCAGATTTAACGAGCATGTCATCCACATAGACTTCCATGCTCTTCCCAATCAGCTCATCAAACATTTTGTTTACCAGCCTCTGATAGGTAGCTCCCGCATTTTTCAAACCGAAAGGCATCACCCTGTAGCAATACAGCCCCCGGTCAGTGGTGAACGATGTACACTCCTCGTCCTTGGGATCCATGGGGATTTGGTTGTAGCCGGAATAAGCATCCATGAAGCTAAGGAGTTCATGCCCCGCTGTTGTGTCTACCAGCTGATCAATTCTCGGCAAGGGGAAACTGTCCTTCGGGTAATTGTTCAGGTCCGTGAAGTCTATGCATGTTCTCCACTTCCCGTTTTTCTTCTTCACTAGCATGGGATTTGCCACCCACCCTGGATATTGGACTTCGCGAATGAACTTGTTGGCCAGGAGCTTGTCCACTTCCTCTTTCAGAGCCTCACTGTGTTCTTGATTCATTTGCCTCCTCTTCTGGTAGACTGGCCGATGGCAGGGGTCGACGTTCAGCTTATGAGTCATTACATTCGGGTTAATCCCCACCATACCCCTATGGTTCCAGGCGAATACGTCCGCATTCCTCTTAAGGCAGTCAATCAGCTGGGATCTCACATCCGGGACCAAACTTCCACCCAACTTGAGACATCTCGATGCATCTGCTTCCGTGACTGGGACGTCCTCAAGCTCTTCTACCGGACCAGTATTTTGATGCGCATCGAACTCCTTGGGGTCTAAGTCGTGACTGATCCCAGATGAAGTGATTACCTGCAATTCCTGCTCCGGGACTACCTCTGCCTTCTTTCCCTGAGTCCCCTTTCTGATCGCGTCGACGTAGCAGCGACGAGCCATGGATTGTTCGCCCTACACACATCCTACCCCGTTGGGAGTTGGGAACTTCACTACAAGGGCCTTGGTGGAGACAACCATATCGAGATCATTCATTGCGGGCCTTCCCATTACCACATTATACACCAAGGGGGAGTTGATGATGAGGAAGTCTGCCAGTACCGTGGATTGTCGGGTGGCGTCACCGAGGGTCAAAGGCAACTTGATCTGTCCAGCTGGAATGACCGAGTCTCCAGTGAATCCGTAGAGGGGTTCAGGGGATGGTTTCAGCTGATCATCACCGATCCCCATCTAGTCGTAGCAGTCCTTGTACATAACATTCACGGAACTGCCAATGTCGATCATGATCCTCTTTACCATTGAGTTGCCGATGCGCGCTCTGATCACCAAAGCATCATTGTGATGGAGGCGGACATCCCGCGCGTCTTCATCAGTAAATACAATGTCCTCCGATATCTTTTTTGCTTTTTTGGCAGGTCCCCCTGACTCTCCCTGCTTCCCAGGCTGGGCGCGTCTTGCTTCACGCACAAATCGCTCATGAGACCGGTTAGATCCACCTGCTGGCGAGGGTCCCCCATGAATGGTGTGGATGGTTCTGACAGAGGGCCCTTGGTTAGGATTCGGCTCTTGCTGATTTTGAGTTGGAGGATCTTCTGAACGCTTACACGGCCGTTGCTGCTGAGATGGTCGCCTTGGGGGCCTTATAACATAATCCCTTAGACGGCCATTTCTGATCAATTCCTTAATAGCATCCTTGAGCGCCTAGCAGTCGGAGGTATTGTGCCCAATGTCGTTGTGGTAGGCGCAGAATTTGTTTCTGTCTCTTCGTCCTTCTGGACCCTGAAGGGGAGCCGACCGCCCGAAATTTTTTCTGTTCTTCTCAGTCGCATATATTCGATCTTGGGTATCCGACAGGGCGTTGTATGTATTGTAACGACTTTGATACCGTGGCTGCTCCGATCCCCGACTGTTGTCCGGTCTCCGCCAGTCCCTGGCTTTCTTGGCAACCTGCTGATTTTCTCTTCGCCCTCCAGGGTTGCTACCCCCGTTGCTCATTTTCCTTCCATGACTGAAAGTTTCAGTCTCGTCCCTCCGAGAACTAGTCTTCCTAGGATTGGTCACTTCCTCTCATCGAATTTCCTTCTCTACTCGCTCATAGAACTCTCATAGGTCCTTGACAGGGGATCTGTATATGCTTTCGTACAGTTTGTCATCTTTCCTTAGACCAGATGAGATGGCTGACAAAACCCCTTCATCTGTAGGGCTTTCTACGTTTGTCACCTCGCGCCTGAACCTGTTGATGTATTCTTTTAGAGGCTCACTTGGGCGTTGGTAGATGGTAGAAAGGTGATAGGGTGGTGCGAGACGCCTCTTTAACGCCTTATACTGGTTCAGAAACTTCTGCTGACACTCCTCCCAGTTATTGATGCTGCGCGGTGGGAGACTTCTAAACCACGTCCGCGGAATATCCCCGAGGGTAGCTGGGAACACCCGACACTTCACAAGCGGACTCGTAGTCTGAAGATCCATCTGGATGTTGAAGGCGTCCAGATGATCGTAGGGGTCGGAGTTTCCTCTATACTAGGGGATGTTGGGGACTTTAAACCTTGGAGGGAGCGGCTCTAGCTCAATCTCCGGAGCGAATGGGGTCCTTTCTCCAGCTTAGCCCCTCTATTCCTGTACCGCAGGTCGCGCTTCCAGCTGCCGGACCCTTTGGAGGAGTTCTGCTACCAATGTACCCCGCGTCTCCGTTCCCCCAATAGCGGAATGCCTGTCCCTCCGGCTAGGGGATCGGTCGTTTCTGGCCCCTTGTCCTCCAACATTGCGTCCTGGCCCCGTCCCGTCTGCACGGATTGGGATTTGATCATGATTGCGGCCAGCCTGCTCCTGTCGGTGTTCCTCGCAGGCTCGTAGAAGTCGGGCACTAGAATGGACGCTGGAGGAATGGACAGACCCTTCTCGTTCAAAGTCTCTGACACCCCTTCCGTTCACATTAGGGTCTTCTGCATGTCTCCTACGAGGGATATCTCTTCTTGGAACGGCTTGAGGGTTAACTTGAGGAGGTTGGGCTTGATTCCGGAACAAGGCCCTAACTTCACCCATAAACTCCACGATGGTATTCTCCAGCCTCTCCTGTCGTCGCTGTATCGCCTGCATTGCGTCTCCTCCTACAGCATTACATGAAGGTTGGCGAGTTGGGAGAGGGGGTATACCTTGGGCATCTCCCGTCCCCGGTACGTTAGACGTCCCTACACCAGCATTGGACACTCCTCCAGCAGACATGGCTTGTTGATGGTCTGAAACTTCCTGGCGATTTTCTGTTACGTTGAGGTCTCTAGGAATCCTCCCTCTAACCATGGCGAATGAAGAAAAAGATGTGAAAGCTAATGGGTTGGAAGGTTACGAAACCGAAGATGAACCCCTCATTCTAGCGCCAAAAATGTTAACATCGAAAAATAGTTTTCCTTAGTCAACGAGGTTGTTTTCGGGCCCAAGCTGCAGTTTCGAACGACTAACAGAGTGCATGCAAAGCAATGAGAACCAGAAAGGGAGGTTAGAGGCGAGGAGGAGGAAACACAAAGGATTTTTAGAGTGGTTCGACCCAAAAAGATGCCTACGTCCACTGTTCACTCTCTCACTATTTTGGCAGAGTAACGACACTCAGGAATTCAATCCATTTTACAGTAAAAATCGCCCCCTATTTATAGAGGAAGGGGGGATGCTACAGTAAGCAGAATAAGACAAAAGCAAACAGTTAACTACAGTTACACTGACAGGCAGCATTCAATGCGCCGGAATCTCAATTAATGTGGCTGTCAGTGCATTAAATGCGGCCGAAAACACATTAAATGCGGTCGAATCCGTCGCATCCGAGGTCTTCCCAAGGGAGATTTCTGCTGACCGGGTCGGATACGCAATGATGGCTTGTCGAGATTGAAATCACAGCTTCTGGCGGATGTAGCGCATATGGTAAGTCTGGGAACAGTACTCTGCATGGCGCTGTTGACTTCTGTTGACTCGAGACTTTCAGAAGCGTGGCGGAGACGAATCTTCCAGCAGATCGAGTACCGAGTCAGTTGGGAAATCAAGAGAACATCTGATAAGTCTGACTGCCTGGAGAGTCGAATAGGCGGGTTATGAGTCAGTAGCTCCGCCGCTGGTCGTGGCAGTGAGGCGAATGATATCATGAGTGAAGGAGTCGGCACACGGCCACGCTCAGAGATTATCGGTCAGCATCAGTCAGGTGATCTTGGACGAGAAGGACTTGTTGGACATCTTTGACGGATGGTTCCTCTTGGGGAATATCTCGGTCAAGCAGGATTTGACGGAGAGGCAGGTGGTAGGTCATAGCGGATAACCTGGCGAGCAGGCTTAGCTGTCACGGATGGCGGCCAGCGGCAAGTCTGGGGGATGAGAGCCAGCGGCAAGGACCAATGGTCAAACTCAGCAAATAAAGCTGACGGAGAACACGACGGTCTGAATGGCGGAGAATATAGCGGTCACAGCAAGTTTTCAGAATAGGCGGTCTGCGGTCAGAATAAGCGGTCAGCGGTAACACTGAGCAGACAGGATTAGCAGTCAGACTGTCAGCGGACAGGCGGAGAGATCAGCGATCAGAGCAAGCGTCCACTAATGGGCCCCTTATCCAGGAGAATGGACTGGAGTGATAGCGGATAATTCGGCTTCCGGGCCACTAGGCCTGCACTGTAGATCCGTCTGGGCCAGATTATTCTGATCGCTATTTTCTCCATAATATTAATATATTTAAATATATAGATATGATTAATACTATTATATTTTTTAATCATATTTTAATTATGAAAAAAATATTATTAATATATGTATAAGAAAATGTTTTAAAATTTATTAAATTATTTATTTTCAGACATTTATATTAAATTAATTAAAATTACATAACAATAAATGATTAAAAGAATATAAATGTCAAATTATTAGTTTTTAGGTAAATTTAACTTTAAAAAATAAATAAGTTTATAATATATTCAGAGATACGAAATAAAAAAACAAACATGTTATTCAGATTTCAGGTTTCGATCATTATTCAGTCTTCAACAGTACTGTACAGTCTTCAGACAAAAATACAAACAACTCCTATGACACATCTGAATTGTAAATAATGCATCAAGGTAAATATCATTTTCAATAGATTCTTTTATTAATAATCGATCACAAGTTTTATAATTGATTATCGAAAATTAGACAAGGAAAGGCTTTTTTTCTTTAAAGAAAATGATATAATTATAAATGACATATTTACATAATTGTAAAGTTCCAGTACACCAATGGTGATCCAACCTTCATTTTTCAATTGTAGCTATATCACAATATGGATCTCCATTTTCAGTAGGGATCCTTCTAGTTTTGCTATATTTAGTTAATAGTAGCGTTATGTCACAATCTTATCCAATGAGATCAGCAAATGATCCACTGTTTTTTAGCCCTAGCACGACTAAAATATGCATACACAACCAAGCTGCCCGGAACATATCTCTTGGCCATGGCCTTGGAATGTCCTGATCTTGTTTACAATATGTTTCACGAGAAAATAGATTTTTTCTCCTACAGTTTGAATTAATATTCAAAATCCCTTAATAAAGAAGGATTTTGAGAATTAATTCAAACTATAAGGGAACAAATAGAATCAACCCAATGTTTCACCGTGAAACCCTCTTATTTAGCCAATAGTTGATGTCATCGAACACACTGTCAATGTTATGCTGTGGCTCTCCATAAAGCAGACCATGCCACATGCCTGGGTACAGCTTCAGTGACTTGTCATTACTGGAAGCCACTTCAAAAAGTTGCTTACTGGCATTTTGATCTGTCACTTTATCATCTTGACCGTGGAGAACCAGAAATGGTAGTGAAACCTGGTTGAATTCATAGAAAGAAATGGACTCACAAACTTGGTGGAATGATGGTGAAGAAATTATTCCACATGCAGTGATAGAGAGAAGTGAAGCAGTGATGATGCACTAATTTCGTATTGAAAGTGAAGCAGTTTGTCACGTTTTGTAATATAATCATTTTCGTCTCTTTTCATATGAAACAATAAGTGTGAATGATTGTCTGTTAAGACTTTTAAGTCATATCTTATGGAGTAAGAGTAATTATGCACTAATACATATGCTTATTAAAGAAGTTTATCAGGTTCCATAATATATAACCATTTTCCTCTCTTTTCGTATGAAATAATGAGTGAATGATCGTTCACTAAGGCTTTTAAATGTTATTTTACGGAATTATATTGTGTATGTATAAGAGGAAAATTTATTAAACAAATTTAATTAGTAATCAATGACGATTCAAGTACTCTATATGTGGTTCTAAATTTGCTATTAACATAATACAAAACAGAAGTAGTGAAAGTAGGAGATAGGTGAAGTAGTGAAAGTGTTCTTGAAATAAAAAAAATTCCTTGGTTGTTGGCTATATTTAAAGAATGGGTACCTTTTATAGGCCTACAAACCTTATAATTTTTGGGTAAAATTCAGGTACATGATTGAGGTGTCTAATGAATGTCAAACACTTGGGGAGCGCACGGTGGTGGTCTGGGGAGTGGGAGGGAGAATCTACCAACAACGTAATAGTAAAGATGGAAACCTGATATCTTAAGATAAGAAAAGTGTTCAACCGTTTTTATTAAAATCAACATGATTAATGAAATCTTAAGGAGTGAGAGTGATAATACACTAATATATATGCTTATTGAAGCAATTTGCCACGTTTCATAATATAACTATTTTTCTCTCTTTTCATATGAAACAATGAGTGAATGATTGTCCATTAAGACTTTCAAATCTTCTTTTACAGAATCACATTGTGTATATATAAGAGGAGCATTTATTAAACATACTTAATTAGTAATTACTGACAATTTAATATATGTGGTTTTAAATTTGCTATTAATATAATACAAAACAAAAGTAGTGAAAGTAAGAGATAGGTGAAGTAGTGAAGCTGTCCTTGAAATCAAGAAATTTCCTTGATTGATTGGCTATATTAGAAGAACGGGTTCCTTTTATGGGCCTACAAGCCTTTTTAGGTAAAATTCAGGTACATAATTGAGGTGTCTAATGAGCCTTAAAAAAAAGTTTTCAATATGCTTCAAAATCGGACACTTTTTTCTTTTTTCTCTTTGCCCACACTTAATACTAAATGAATTTTAGACACCTTAAGATCAAAAAAAGTATTTAACTACTTCAACTAAAGAGTGGTGAATATAAAAAACCTGACACTTAATGAGCTAAGTTTTCAGCAAATTACAAATCGATAAGATTAATGAAATTTATATTCTAAGAAACAAACCTCATTAAGTCTCTGCTCAAGATGTGTGGCGACTCTAAAAAGCTCATAGCCAGTTTTCATGAGAGGGGGCCCTTTGTAGCATAAATCATTTTCTCTTATCTGCAAGTACCAAGCAAACTACTATCATTTTAAGGTCTGCTTCATAAAAATAGCCAAATAAAAAAGAAATCCAGAAAGGGGAAAAAAGACAAATAGAAGTTTTTAAAAAATCACCTTCTGTCTTATTTCAGGTTCTTTGAAGGCAAGTTCCACTATATCTTGACCTTGGATTCCCTTCCAAGTTGGAATCCAGTTGCAAATCGAGCCCAGAACTGCGGCCACTATAGGATGAGGCTTCATTTCCTCTGCAATCTGTATATCATGCAAAAATATAACTAATCCTATTAAATTTTAGTGTTTAGTTTAGAGGACAAAGAGTCGTGCAGATATAAGGTTTCAGAAAAAGAAAAAAATGGAAAAAATCTTATATTAATTTTTAATTGTTAAATGCATCCGATAGATGAAATCGTTTACATGTTATTATTTTCAATTTTTGGAACAAAGACAAATTAGTTTTATTTCAAGATTTTGTAAAATTGAGATGTTAGCACATGATAATTTTCAAGTCAATGTATATACCTGGGTCATTCTAATGTGCAAGATCCTAGACTTTATATATTATACCTTGCACATTGGTGCAGCTAGAACTGCACCATTCCAGTAGTTTGGCATCTTTCTATGCATGAGAAGAGCCACTGCTCCCCCCATGGACTCCCCTAACAAGAATCTCTTCTTCCCTTTATTCTCTTCTCTCTCTGATAAAATAAATAGATGTCACGAATGAGAATAGTGTAATAATTTTGACACCATAAAGAATAAAAATATTAAAACAAAATGTATTGATTATTATGAATCTATTCTAATCTGTAATATTTATCAAAGAAAGTGTATGAAATGAAAACTTACCACATATGTTTATAAAATGATTAGAGCAATCGTCAACAAGAACATCAAAATTTTCTATGTAGGCTTGAAGGCCAGCTGATCTTCCATGGCCTTCATAATCTATCCCGTACACAGCGAATCCTCCCTTAACGAGCTGAAGTGCAGTACCTGGTTACATTTAATTAATTTTAATTATAATGATCAATTACTATTTTTTAAAAAAATAAAAAATAAAAGTGTGTATGTGTGTGTGTGTTTTTATCAACTTTTTTTTTTAAAAATTTTTTAGAGAAATTAAAAGTAAATATATGGTAGAATTTTGACTGACTTTTCATGGTGATGCTGCACTCCATTGCATAACCATGACAAATGAAGATCAAAGCTTTTGGTTCTTGATTTACCAGAAGCCATTTGCATGTGAAAAGCTTCATACCTCGAGAATTCAAGACGAACTCCTGAAACAAGTAATTTGAAAGTTAATTTTGTTTGACTATCTTACTGATTGGATAATTTATCAATTAATTATATTTATTAAATTGGTTATAAGAGTTATTATTAAAGTTACTCCAATGATTGTAATTATTGGGTAAAACTATCCAATCAGTAAATTAACCAAATTCTAATTTTATATATTCAAATGACAAAATTTAATTGATTTCTCCCACGTTTAGCCTTATAGAGGTGCACGAAATTTGTGTTTTTCATTCACGAGTTCTTGATTACAAATGCAATTAATGAGAGATTTATAACAAACCTCTAAATTAATTCAAATTCCAAACCAAAATTGATTTAAACTCAGAAAGATCAAGAAATTTTATCCAAATTAATGGTAATAAAAATAAATTAACAAATTTAGGTGAAAACACTCATTAAAAATATTTCGCAGCATAAAATATTAAATTTGGCCTTACCTCTTGATATTTGACAATTTCAACCGCCTACAAAATCACACCACGCAATTAAAAAAGCAAGTCAATCAAACAGATAACAGTAACAAGAGTCATCAGATATGATAGAATAATATACACAAATAATATCTGTGAAGTACATTCAAAATGTTGAAATTTGAAGTATAATAAACCCAAATATAAATATGAAAATTATTTAAGATGGAGTATTTACCATGTAGAGAAACTTTTAGAATTATTTAGATGAAACAAAAAGTAACTTTTCGCAGAAGGAATGCAACTGAGTTTTAGAAGTGGGGCATTTATATGGGTTCTAAGACGTTAAAATTTGTAGAAGATTGGATTTGAGGACTAGAAGAAGAACAAAAATGGATCAAAAGATGAGAAAAATAAATATCTAAAGCCGACAAAGCCGGGACTTGAAGAATTTAGTGTTGAGTAATTATAGATATATGTGTGTTGTTGTGCAAAAAATAGAAAAATAACGATTAGTGAAGATAAATTCGCGGAGTGCATGGCTATTCATGCATAGCTTTGCAGTTGTAAGTACAGATCAAAAAAAGGAATTGTTTGATTTTTTTTTTTTTTTCTCTCAATTTGTGTGAAACTGTGTATTAGTATATACATGGATAAGTCCTTAAATTATCCAAAAGAAAAAAAATAAAATAATAATAATAGTAAGTTGAATGAAAGACTTAAAAATTCAAGTCTTGCATGTATTGATGGGTGTTTATTTTTCAATTTCATTTGGTTAATTTTGTTGAGATCATGATGCCCTCAGGAAAGTGTTTACACATTAGAGAAAAATTATATATATATATATATGTTGGATTAGTTGAAAACTAACATCAAAGTAATCGGTTTTGGGTGTGGATTTGACACCCATGAAATTGAATTTTACACTCATTGTTTTGTTAAACATTTAGGCTCAAAAGTAAAACTGAACCCAAAATTAGTAGAGTTTTTTGTGTGGCAATATTGCCACCCTATATTTCCAGTGGCTATTTCAATTCAAGATTTGTTATAATCTTCCATTAATAATTTAATTTTCATCATTAACTGCATATAAATCGACCATTGAATTTGTAGAATTGCTTGCCGTATCTTCCAAGATATTAATTGACTATTTTGAAGTATCTTCTACGAATTTATGACCTCTGAAACTCAGATATAAAAGCATCAACATTCTTAATTTTGGGTGGTTATAATTTTTTTTCTGTATATATTATTAGTAAACAATCAATTCATGACAAGCATTACATGGTTATGTGAAATTTAAATGAGTTGGAAATTTAAATTTGCAAATTTACGTATCTTGATGAATTTCTTGATATTTTAGGAATAATGAGACTGATCAAATTATTTTAAAAAAAAATTGAAGTTTAACAAAACCCTAGGATGCATTTCAAAACAAAAAACAAAACAAAACAAAACCCTAGGATGAAACTGAAATTTTCCCAATATTATAACAGACAATTGCAATTTATTACTTGAGATTTACAAAATTACAAGCGGATTGGACTTTACTTTCTTACTATACCTTACCCTCAATCCATCCCCTTAGTCAACGAGAGTTAGTATTGATGTTTGATCAAGGCATTTAGCCACAATGATCAAAACACCCATGCACAGGAAAATAGTACTTTGAAAAATAAACTAAATACAAAGTTGGATTTCTACCATCATGGATGGCGGATATCAAATTAAAATATAAATTTTAAAAAATATTGTTTTTTATATAAATATTTCTTTTGAAAAAATTTATAAAATTAATATTAAAAAAAGAAAAAACAAATTGATGGATCTCCACTAATCATTAAAAGTGATGGACAATTTAAAGGAAAGAAACAATTAAAAAATTGGAGAAATTAAATCTCCACTGGTAGAGATCTCCATGGATTTAGACTCTCCATTAATGAAGATGAAGGTTCCCATCACATGGGGGTAGCAATCTCTATGGAGATCCGTGGACCTTTATCATCCTAAAATCAATAATAAGTAATATTATATTATTCAAAATTTTATTCAAATTTATTATCCATATGATATGATAATATTTATATATAATTATCACATTATCAATATATTATCCTATAATTTATCTTGTCATATTATTTGGGCAAAAAATTTGAAAAACATTTTAGACAATATAGCATTATTCAATGAATGATAGATTAATATTAGTGATAGATATATAAAATCTGCTATGCCCAAGTAAAGAAGCCAAATTAAAGCCAATTAACAACAATGAGATCTTGCCATCACAACAAAAATTAATGAAAGAGAAACCCACATCTCCATTGTTGACCTCCATCTTCAGTGATGGAGAAGTGGAAATGGAGATCATCTATTAATATTGGATATCTAAATTAGATCTTCACCATTTATCTATGAAGATGGACCTTTTCTCATTTCATTTTTTTTTCTTCTTATTTTCAGTTTAATTTTGAAAAATTTTCACTGTCTAACTTAGAATGGATAGTGAAGCTCCAAGTTTTTTCTTTCTTTTTTGTTTTTTTGTTTTTTTTTTTTTTTTGTTTTTGTAATTTTTATTTAAAAGACATATCAAAAAGAAGAAGAAAATATCAAAATATCCTACCATTAACATTGATGAACAAGAGGAGTTTAACGTGTAATTAAAGAGTAAGTTTAGTTCGTGTATAATTAAGCAACCCTCAAGTTATTGGCAGGCCTAGAAATAGATACGAGAGAGAGCACTTAAAAAAAATAATAATAAGAATAGTCATAGTTGATATCAAATATATTTTTTATTTATGAATGTTATTCTCTAAAGAATTTTATATTATACAAAAACAATTGATGTCTAATAAAAAATACAACATCTCCTATTTGATTATCTAGTTAAAACATAAAATTGTTTATATTTATAAAAAGTACAAAATTAATTATTAGATTAAGACATGCCACATAAAGGAGATCTTACATCATATATTTTGTTAATTAAGGAAATGATAATTTAGTTCTCAAGTATAAAATAACTCAACTTATAGTAATACACTGTATTCCTTTTTTATGCTACAAGTTTTTATTGTAAAAGCACAATATTAATACTACAAATCGAATTAAGAATAAGACCTTAGTCAAGCCGAAAATATAATAAATAACAAAAATATTCAAAAGAATAATGGTAATTAATAAAGACCATACCAATTATATATATATATATATATATATATATATATATATATATATATTGGAGAATTGGGGACATAGCTTTGCTATGTGTGTGTTGTGTGATCACCCATTAGCCCATGCCTAAAACTATAGTTGAAAATAAGTAGTGTAAAATATTAACAAGTAGAAGAGATAAAAAAACACATAAAAGTTGGGAAAGAAGGAAGAAAAGTAGATATATATTGACTTTATTTATGTAATGAAATATATAAAATTTTAAAATTTAAATTTTTTCAATAAATTTGAGGTGGGTCAGGTTAGGTCCGCCATTGCCTCAAGTAGGTAAATTAGAATTTTCTTCTATAATAATAACCATTCATTATCTAGAATTTTACTTTAAAATTCAAAATTGGTATGTTGTTTTTTTATTGTACCATTGTAAACAAAATTCTAAACAGGATTTATTTACTTTTATATTTAAAAATTCATTATTAGAATAACAATTTTAGAAAGTTAGTGATAAAGAGCACTTATTCAGTATAATAATGTCTTTATCTTCCTTCAAATCATGTATTTGGGAAAAAAATAAAAAATAAAAAAATAAAAAACAAAACAGATTTACAAAATATTGCACTATGGCTCCCCTGTTTTAGATATCAAGATTAAGGACCAAGATTGTTGAGCTTATATGATCAAAGATGGACACTGAGGTATTGAAGTTTTCTAAAATCGTTGGCATGGAGATGATTAGGAAAAGTAATATTAAAAACAATAAAAGTTTGGTGACAAACTTCATATTAGGGAGACAATTTAATTAAGATCAATTATAGAAGAAAGTTCCTTGAAAAAATAATAAAATTATAGAAGAATGATATCTCAATTTTTATTCACAATTCTAAACCCACTTCAACTTATGTCCCTTACAACCATTGAAGCCCTACATCAAATTCTCTCTAGCTAGTCACTTAAAATGCCTAAATGCATAATTGCATAATGCATATAGCATCGTGCCTTGCCTGAACCAACGGTTTAATTAAGTTATCAATGTAATAATATTGGTTTGACTACCTTACTAATTGGATAAAGTCATTCATCAATGACAATCTATATTCTTCAATAATTGCCTTTACAACCAATCCAAAGATTGTTATTGATGATTAACTTTATCTAACCAGTAAAGTAGTCAAAAGTATTGCTGGAATAGTTGGTAGTTACTCACATTCTTGTATTTGTCTAGCTGAGCGCAATTTCGAGTGTCTACCATCGGATGATCCCAACAAAATTATTGTTTCCATAACATAACATGAACATAACTACAACACCAATTACTACAATATTGATTACACTTCGTGAATCATTTCTTTAGCAAATTATCGTTACTATGTTTCAACTCCCTCTCCAATCTTGAATTATCCATTGATGCCCTCTTGTCTAACCAATTGATAATGTCTTTGAATACGATCTCAATATTTTCCGGTGACTCTCCGTAAAGCAGGCCATGCCACATTCCCTTATAGAGCTTTAAGGTCTTGTCAGAACTTGAAGCCGAATCATACAATTGTTTGCTAACAGCTTTATCTGTCACTTTGTCGTCTTCACCATGGAGAAGTATAAATGGTATGGTAACCTAACACATATTCAAAAGAAATTAATTACAGTTCATTTTTAAATGAATAAAAAGTAACATAAAATAATTTATTTTTTTTCTAATTGTTAAAATATTACCTCTTGAAGTCTCTGTTCAAGATCCATGCTGATCCTGAGAAGTTCATATCCTGTTTTCAAGCGAAGGCGGCCTTTGTAACAATATGGGTTTGCTCTAATCTGTAAGATAATTAAGTTATTATGATCAGTAATCAAAGTCTAAATGACAATAAATTTAGCTTTTAGAAGAAAAGTATACTTATTCAAACAACATTAAAAATAATTTATGAATTTAATACGTCTTTTCTTATTTGAGGCTCTTTAAAGGCAACATCAATGATGTCTCGACCAGGAGTGATTTTCCAAGTTGGAATAAACCTGCAGAGCTTTGTCAACACATTGATAACAACTGGATGTGGCTTTACTTCATCTGCAATCTGCATATTTATAAATCATGTTAAGTGTCAGTTCTAATATATATTTTTTTAAACTTCTAATCACAATTACAACTGTCATGACATGATACAATTTTAATTAAATAAATCTGGGGCAGGTTAGAGATAATATTTTCTAATCTTTCTATAACTCTAAAGAATCAGTACCCATATATTATGCAAGATCTGAACGACATATAGTTTTTGGTCAACTAAACCCATTTTGAAAACCCAATTCGTAACTGTTAAAGTTTGAAGTTGTGACGGCACATGTATGATTGCTTTGGAAAAACGTATAGCACCTTTTGAAATGGCCAAGCTAAAAGTCAACTGTTCAACCTTCAATCAGCAAGAAAAAGCTGACCATTACATGAAAATCAAACTATTTTCCTGCTTTGACAATGTATCCAACCTACCCTTCTTTCAAACATAGTTAATGAGAAAGAAAAAAGAAATTGGTGAAACCAGAACAGCCTTGTTTAAAAAAACAAAACAAGTTATATAATAGATGTTATCACTCAAACGTAGTTTTCATGTTACACAATATAATGTGAGTGGAGGAGAACCACCCCACCTTTTTTTCAGACATTGACACTGGACAAAAATTTGTTGAGATGTGCTGAAATAATCATTAATAACATAATTCAAATGATTATTTTCATAATTAAAAATAAGGTAATTTTTGTTAAAAGAAAAACTTATAACCCACACATTATATTTTAAAAATAAGAGTAAAACTTAAATATTTGACTTTTAAGGTAAATGTAATTCCTCGATTACTCCTACTATGACTTGTATTACGGGAAGGAAGCATCCATGTTTCACAACTATCTTGATGGGCAATTGGATAAAAAACTATTCCCAAATTTATTTTATAAAGTGGGCTCTGCAAACAGGAAAAAGGTTGGAAATGTAAAACCAAAGCGTGTGCCAACTAGGATCCACATTTTCGGAGCCACTTGTGCAGGAGGGGTCCTAATTTTTTTGTTTAGAGCCATCCCTAACGTACAAGATGTACCTCCACAAACGAGGAAAAAGACAAACCACCTTCAAACAAGAAGACAACAAACCTTACACATGGGTGCAACCAATACGGCACCATCCCAATAATTTGGCTTCTTTCTCTGCAACAACAAAACCATTGCTCCTCCCATGGATTCCCCCAACAGATATCTCATCTTCTCTTTGTTATCCTTCCTCTCTGAACATTGTAATAAATAATAGCCACAAATTAATACCAGAACTACTGGAATTTTCGACCAAAAAAAAAGCATCGTTAAAGTTTCATAAATTTCAACGCACGTTTCGCATGCTACTTAAAAATATATATATGTAAAAATTATAGAACACACGGATTTGATTCTAACCACATATGCTAGAGAAATAATTGGAGCAATCTTCAACAATATTATCAAAATTGTTGACATAGGCATGCAATCCAGCTGATTTTCCATGGCCTTCATAATCTATCCCATAACATGCAAATCCTGCTTTCACAAGCCTGGTAGCAGTACCTGAATTTCATCACAATAAATTCAAAAGTAAATAATTAATAGATAAAAAAAATGTTACTTTGAAGGTGTATATATATATATATATGTATATATACTTACTTTTCATGGTGATACTGCACTCCATAGCATATCCATGGCAGATGAAGACCAAAGCTTTTGGTTCTTGATCCACAGGAACCCAACTACATGTAAACAGCTTGACTCCTCTAGAATTCAATATAAACTCCTGTACCATTCATTCAAAAAGAACAAAAAAATCACCCACAAAATAAAAACATCAAAAAAAAAAAAAAAAAAAACCATAATAATATCATAGAATTAAAGAATTAAAAAAAAAAAAAAATCTATTCCATACAAAGAACTAAAACCAACCTCATCATATTTAACGTTCGCAGTTTCAGCCTGAAAAAATAACCAAACACCAAAAAACAAAACAAAAGAAAAACTTGAGACCCCATTAAATATTTAGGGAAAAAAAAATTAAAACAAACAGAGAGAGAGAGAGAGAGAGAGAGGCATACCATGAACGCAAACTTTGTTCTTGAGAGTTGTAATGACAGAGTAATCAAGAGAATACTATATATATATATATAAAGGAAACTTATAACAAAGACAAGGAAACAACAGTAATTAAAATCCGCTAATCTATGGATTTCCTATGTATCCTGATGAGAGAAGGAGAGCGAGAGAGAAGACAGAGAAGCATACGTTGTTAGATATGATTTTATCTAAAAGGTATGTCGGTATTTATACTGAGGCAATGACAAGGAGTATGGTGCTGTGCTGTGCTGGCCAATAATTCAATTTTATCTTATTATTAATTGGTTAGCTTTTAACTAAAAGTCAAAGTTGTCACACAAAAAAAATAAAAAAATTACCATCAAAGTTCGTTAGCTTTGACATATTAAATTGTGATAATTCTTTTAAAAAAATGTGATAATTATATTGATTTTTGCGTGGATTTGGTATTAAAAAGTGTATTATATATTTGAGTGCATATGTTGGCACCCAAAATTATGTTTCAAACACTTAGATTTAATGATAAAAGTTTATAACAAGAATAACCTATGGCTACATTTGGCACACGAGATTGGAATGAAATTGATTGGAATGGATTTGATTGTATTGAAAAATTACTGTATCATATTTGATATAACTTAAAATTTAATTAAAATTATAGCATATTATAATTGCTGTAGGTTGAGATTGGATTGAAATAAAATTAATTTAAATATTTCATAATATAATTAAAATTAATTTTAGAAAAATTCTTCAAAAAAATTGAAAAAAAAAAAAAAAAAAAGAGATAGAATGTTTGTTCTCAAACCCATCAAATTCCACCATTTTTGTTGGGAGTCTGGAATATTTTGAATATCAAACCTACCTCAAATTTCATATATCATTAAAGATAATCTGATTAAAATAAATTAATTAAAATACATTCCATATCTATTAATCTTTCCTAATATGTTTAAACTCTAATAAGATTTAAATAATTGAATCAAAATGTTTTCCATATTCATCTATTTATTCTAATACATAATTTCCTAATTTGAAATCTTACTGCAAAAAGTACATGATTATCATAATTTTTTTTTTTAAAAAAAAAAAAAGTTACAAAACAAAACAAAAAATTGGAGCATAAAGTTGTAAGAACTTTACTTTCTTCTTATTTAGTTGGTTTCAAAAGCATTAATCATTATAGAGATAAAAAAATAATGATGTAGTAAATTAATAAATATTCTAGTTCTAAAAAGTATTTAATTTTTTCCTTTGTAGTTTAATTCAGCATTAATGTTTTCAATAATATACAAATATATATATATATATTATCACTCTTGTATTTGTATTGACTAATCAATTTTGACTAATGAGTATACTATATACAAGTCTTATGAACTACACTAACAATGAAATTGGTGATTCAAAACTTACAAATTCATGTAGAGAATTATGATTAGTTAGGACTAAATTTTTTTATAAAACAAAGAAAAATACATGTAAAAGGTTTAAATTATTTATTTTTTTGAAGTGTAAAGAGATGTTGAAACTTAAATTTAGGTGGACTAATAGTTTAATTAGGTGCTTTTGGTAAATAAATGAATTTATTTTTATAAAGTTAGTTTTGGTGTTAAATTGAGTGCTTATAGTAATACCAACTTTAAATTTTTTTAATGATGAATATAATTATAATTTGAACGTATAAATCATATTTTCGAACGACAATATAGCTGCACCCTATATATTGGTATCAACCCATGGACACTATATTAAGTGAAGGAAACAGACAACAAGGATAAAGTCTGGCTAATTTAACATTGACATATTTAATTAGTTATTGTGGATTTGGTTTGCACGTCACGCTGAGTTCATATGCAACTTGTGGGACAGTGGACTTTTATTTAACCTAATTTTGATATTAGATTGGGTGTTTATAATAAATTAATTTTAAAATTTTTAATGATGGATGTATTTATGGTTTGAGTTTATAAGTCATATTTTAACATTATAATTTCAGCACCTTATATATTTATATCGACCGATCAACATTACGTAAAGGAAACAGACAGCAAGGTTAAAGCCTGGCTAATTTAACATTGATGCATTTAACTAGTTATTGTGGTTTTGGTTTATATGTCACGCTGAGTTCATATGCAGCTTGTGGGACATTGGACTTCTATTTAACCTACTACATTAAGTATTCTTCCCCATTTGCATTCAAGTCAATGGATTACACAGTGGTGGGGAAGCTTTGTGAAAGAAGCATTTTTCAATGGATCACTTAAATGAATATGATAAATTGAAAATAGGGTTATGCTACTATACAAATTATATAGAGATGGTCGGTAGTTAATTATTGTGTTATAATTTAAGGGTTCATAAAAATTAAAAATTAAATTGTTTTAAAAATAAAACTTAAAAAAATAAAATTTAAATAAAACTAAATATCATTCTCATAATTACTCTTATAAATATACAGATATGGTACAGTAACTAAATCCTTAAAAGTAATATCTTAATTTTTTTTTTCTAATATCCAATGTTGCTATTCATAATATATCCGGTGTCTATCCTAATCCCTTTCATGTTAAAAAAAATAATTAAAAAAAAAAATTGATTCTAAATAAAAAAAAAATTATATATAAAAATTTTATGAGAGTAAAGAACTTGAATCCCTAACTAATAGCAAGTGAAGTTGTACAGCAAACGCAACTAAGAATTAATTTACAAATCCATCCACAATTACTTAGTTATAAAGAGTGCTTATTAAACCAGATAATATATCAGGTTTAAATAATGGCATAGATGGTATTTTAAAAATGAAAAGAGTAATGTACAATGAAAAGAAATCAAATCTTATTAATGAGGGGGTTTGTAGTCTCTAGCGCGTACAATCTTTTTGAACATTCAGACCTGTTTGATATAAAAAAATGTAATAGATTTAGATAAAATGAGATAAGATGAAATAAAATAAAATTAATATTATATTATATTTGATATAATTAAAATTGAATTGAATTAAATTTTATTAAATTAATATCATATTTATATAAGTTAATTTTTAAATAAAATATATATTTAATATGAATAAAAATAAAAATTTATTTTTTGATAAATTTTAAATTTATAACACTTCATAAAATTATTTTAAATAAATTTATAATTAAAAAAATATTTTATCATATTTATTATAATAAAATATTTCATTTTAATAAATAATTAAAAAATAAAAAGAATCCCGAGTTGATATGGTCGGTACTTAGGTTTCAAATCCATCCAGTTGAGATTTGACAATGCCCACTCGTGGGCTCCGAGAAACAGGGTAATGATGAGAGGGAACCACAAGGACACCGCAACATTGACCAACAGTACATACGTGAAATTCACGGGCTCAGACGCGACCACGCGTGCGTTTTTCTCCCTGGTCGTCCACGCATGACTTTTTAGATTGAACTTCCACATCAATATATCGGGGTGGGAATATCCAACCAGCTCGATAAATCCAATCAAATCCAACTTCTTTATATGGAATTGGATTGAGTTCAATATTAAAAAAAATTGGAATGACTTTTGGTTAGATTAGTTGAAAATTAAGTTCGGTTAAATTGAATTAAAAAATTTTTAATTCAACTCAATTCAGCTCAATAAATATCTATTTTTAATTTTAAATCTAAGATTTTTTCCTCGTTCTATAAAAATATTTGTTAAAGATAACAATCAATGATAGTCTTTATGGATTGAATACTTTAATTTAAATAATTAGATTTTTATTTTTAATTAAATTATTAAGATTATGAGAGTTATCAACTAAATCTTTTATACTCTTATATTAGATTAAATCTAACCTAATCAATCCAGCCCAACCTAACTTTACTATTATTAGATTGAGTTAAAAAATTTTCAACTCTATCTACATTGGATTGACAAATTTTTAATCCAATTCAACTTAAACCCAAAAACACCTGCCCCTATGAATATATGATCAATTGATATTAGATTCTTCTAATACTCCTTAAGGGATAACATTATGGGATTTAGACTCATGATATATCGATATAATTGTCCCATAAACCTATACATTCATCACTTAGCTTTTGGCTTACGTGACACGTTTGTAAAAGCCATTAAATTCATATTCTTTGGGACTCAATTTCACATGTTGCTATTTTCCGTTTTTTCAATTTGAGCCGTATCTAGGATTTTAGTAACTTTTGGTTGAAAATTTTCATTTTCAATACTTTTTGTTTCGTTGGTTCGCTTCAAAAAATCTTTCAAAATTTGACAATGTTCCAAAATTTTTTTTAAGATTTCGAGATGTTTTACCTTATTTTAGTAGTTTTAGGAGCCCTAGTCCTACTTGGATTAAGCTTTTATTTAGCGTAGACTCTAAATTGAGAGTTTATTTGTTTTTTTCATTTAAGATTTAATAGTATTGAATTGTACTTATTAAGTTATTTTGGTTTTTTTTTTTTTTAAATGGTCAAACCACTTAAAACTACTAAAAAAATTTGAAATTATCAAAAAACAATTAAAAAAATTCAGTAAGAATTTTAAACTTTTCACTTAATTTTAAATCATTTAATGATATTTAAAAGTTCTTATTCCAAATTTATCCTCTCCAAAATGACAAAATTTCAAATTTATCTTAATTTTATATTACTTAAATTTTCTTTTTTTTTTCTTGATACTTACAAAAAATATATTTGAAAGTAAAATCTAAATACATCTCATCCTAAATAATTTTGGAATTAAACTAATATATTTTAAATTACAATTTAAACATTCATTTTTTAATTGTTTTCTTTAATATATTAATATATTTAAATATAGGGACAAGCATAAAAATAACACATTAAATTAAGAAAAAAATATCATTAGATAACACTTTTAAATATTGGATTGACAACTTGTCTCATTTCAATAAAGTTAACAATTAAGTCCCAAGGTTTATTTTTTTTTACACAAATATCCTTAATAAAATTAGTGAGAATACTATATTTTTTGAAAAATGACTCAATTGTTATATTTATTGTAAGGATATTTTGGTATTTTTACATATGATTTAGGACTCAATTGTTACATTTTTTGAAAAATGACATAAATGTTAAATCATTAATTTAATGTGTTATTTTTGTACTTGTCCCTTAAATTAATGACTTAACATTTATGTCTTTTTTAAAAAATATATAATAATTGAGTCTTAAATCATGTATAAAAATACCAAAACATCCTTACAATAAATGTAACAATTGAGTCATTTTTCAAAAAATATAATATTCTCATCAATTTTATCATGGGTATTTATGTCAAAAAAATAAGAGTTGAGACTCAATTGTTAACTTTATTGAAATGAGACAAGATTGTCAATTCAATATTTAAAAGTGTCATCTAGTGACATTTTCTCTTAAATATATAAATATAGTTAATACTACTATATTTAAATATATAAATATAGTTAATACTACTCTATTTTTTTAATCATATTTTAATTATGAATAAAATATTATTAATATGTACATAAAAATATTTTAGAATTTATTAACTAATTTATTTTCAGATGTTTGTAATAAATTAATTAAAATTATTTAGTAATAGATAGTAAAAAATATATAAATATCAACTTATTAGTTTACATAGATTCTTTTTCAAATAGTTTAGAATGACCATATATATATAATATTTTTAAAATCAGTATACCTGATTTTAAAAAGTAAAGACCAACCAATTAAATTCATCTATTATATTTGAATTAAATATGAGAGAAAATTTGTTTTAGGTTAGAGAATGCAATGAATAAATTTAATTGGTTGATCCTCATTTTTTAAAAATAGATATACCTAATTATAAAAGCCCTATATATATATATATATATATATATATATATATATATATATATGGTCATTCTTTAGTATGGATGCTTTCGTCTATTTGTTGATCAAAATGTCATATCTTGGTCATTTGATGCATCTAATTATGGTTATTCTTTAGTATGTGCATTGTGATCATTTTATGAGGTCTTTCTATATATTTTTGTACATATATTAATATTAGTCAACAAACAAAAATATGGTATCAGAAAAAAAAAAAAAAAAAAAAAAAAAAAAAAATCAAAACAATTTCACATATCCGCAAGCCAAAATACCAAGCCTCCAAGAGGAAACGAAAATTAGAAGGCCAAACAGCAACGGCATTTCATTCTTTTTTTATATAGAGAATAAAGCTAAACAAATACTGTTTTTGCTGCATGCAATCGAACGAAAAAATTTGTTTCTCGAATCTTGTAACTGTTGTTTTTGGCCAATTATATTTCTTTTGAGTGGGATTGTTCAGTTTTAGTGGACACAGAAAATCAAGATGCCTCGAAATGATTCTTGTCAGGTAGCTCGTGGATTTTATCAAGCTTGTTTTGATCTCCAGTGGCCGTTCTTAGTTCAGGCTCAGGGCCTGCTCCAACTGTCAACTGAGCAAGGACTGTTGGTCAAGATAAAAATATAATAATAAATTATATTTTAGTGTCCATATATTAACTATTTATATTTTTTTTTTAATATTTGAATATCATATAAGTTGGATAATCTTATCTATCAATTATATCTATTGGATTGATTACAATGGTTGTTATTAAAATTAATTCAATAGTTGTAATTGTTAGATAAGACTACCAAATCAATAAGGTAGCCAAATTTTTACAAACGCAAATTATTCTTAGCTTCCATCATATTTAAAATTTCATAAATTCATTAATTCGGTCTCTTTTACTAGATCTTTAACGGTTTCTCATGACAATAAATGCATGAAATCCATTATGCCCCTTGCAGTAAAGCCAATAATAAATTCACAAATCACCTTTTATAATCAATATATAAATTAATATTTTTTTAAATTAAAAATAAAAAGTTGAAATTAAAATAAAAATTCATTTTCATCTAGTGGATAACCATAATAAGATCTAGAAACGCTATCATCTCTCAATCTTGAATAGACATCGAATGACGTAGTTTTTAAAACCATATTAATTGATAATCTAGTTTAGAACCAGATCATTAATCAATCTGGTTCTAGCATATAATTTGAAAAAGCACGGCGTAAGGCACCGCAAGATGGCCAACCAGTGCCTAGTGCCTCACCGCTAGTGAGGCATAGCTCCTTCGGTGAGGCACACACCTTACCTAAAGAGGTACTAAAGCTCTAGACATATCTCGATGAACCTAGAGATTATAAAAGGGTTCTAGTCGATTCAATTTATTGTTTTTTTTTTTCCATATATCCTCAACCCACTCTTCCCTCTCTCCTCATGCCTATCACCTAGCTTCTAAAATCGACCTCTGTCCTCTATACAGTTGTCAATCTAGTTGTCGATCACTCTTTTTTTTTTTCTCCTCTCATCAATTTCAACCTCTTCTCATCTTCATAAGTTCATGTAAGTCATTTTCCTCTCTTCTCTCATCTTTTTTTCAATCTTTTCTTTGACGTCTCATCTTTTCTTCATGAGTTAATCTTTGGTTTTATGATGTTTGTTTGTATGTTTATTTGTGTGACAACTTGCATGATATTTGTTTGCAAATATACAAGTTTAATGTTTGTTTGTATGATGTTAATATTTGTTTGTATGATTGGATGTTTGTATGATGTTTGTTTCTATGTTTGTTTGAATGACAACTTGCATGATGTTTGTTTTCAAATATACAAGTTGTTTAATATTTGTTTGTATGATGTTGTTTTAGGGAATTTAAATACCTTAAGATCAGTTGGAATTGATCAAGACAATCTCAAATCAGTTGACCCCTTCAGGCCTAATTGAAATAGGTTTGCTCAATTTATAATTAATTCTAAGACAAAACCTAGGAAGAACAAGTCCAAGGAGAGAAAAGCCCAATACTCGATTACTCCCTAGAAGAATAAGTACGGGAAAAGATAAAATTAGCCTAACAAAATAGAGGGAAGTGGTCTAAAAAATGAGGGAAACTTTCAAAAAGGAATCGATCCCCTCCGACCAGTAAATGCTCTCACGCATTTAAAGGATAGCTTTAGCACTAGGCCTGATGCTGAAATAGTGTAGGCGTGACAAGCCCTAGTAAAAGAAAAGGCCCATAGTGCAACAATTGTCCTTAGAGTCATGCAAGTCAATGAGAAGAAAACATATATTCCCTGTGACCGACCAATAAGCAGGAGGCAAAAGGAGTTGGAAAGTAACAGACCATAGAAGAAATAGGCGACAAGAAGAAGAGGTGGAAGCATAGAGGATGTTGGTGAAAATTTGACCATACCAGGGGACGAGAAAATGACAAGCAAGCCCCTAAGGCATAGGAAGTGGTATATATAAGAAGTTAACTGTTCATTAAGAGATAAGTAGTTTAGAAAAAACATGAAGTGAGCTAGTATGCGAGAAGACTCCCCTAGGAGAGATTCTTACAAATATTAGGCCTCGTCCTAAGCTTACCTAGTTATATTCTACACCTCGACTTCAAGTTAAAAGAAGTGTCCCCTACAAAAATCAACCTACTTGAGTGTCAGAGAGTTTTCACTGATGAAGCACCAGTAGCCCCTGACCTTCATTCTTTGTTTTGTGCAAAACTAGGGGAGAAACAAATGAAGAGAGGGAAAAACACACCTACCTTAGGGAAGCAAACAACTTGACTAGATAACCTCTTCAGCACGACTTTGAGTATTAAGATCCTTTGTCAGCAAATAGTCTGTAGCATTTGCAAAACAACCTTAGGTGTTCGGGACCCTTGTCAATAACAGTTTATAATAGCTACCTCGAAAGCTTAATCCCTTGAGGTTTCTCATGGAATTAACTTGAGGATTACTTTCTAGATTATATTCAACTTTCGAATCTTAATTTTACTGTTGATATAACTTTTGTAACTAATTTTTGAAGAGGAGATTGAAGAGAGAGAGTAGAATGAAGATGTTGACATTAATGATGATTTTGATGATGAATGAATGAACTTTTATATGACTAGTGCTAGTCACTAGTGTTTGTTTGCAACTTTACATGTTTTTAGTTTAGCATTTGAAATTTGAGCTTTGAATTTTTATTGTTGGTTGGTGCCTAAGGCACCTAGTTAGTTGAACTTTGATGATGATTTTTGTTGTTTGCATGTTGCTAGTTTAGAATTTGAATATTATGAATTATGATTCATGATTGGAGATTTATTCTGTGAATTTTATCATATTATTAATTGTTGTTTATCAATTTACAATATTTGGGCTTTTTTTTTTTCTTAAATAAAAGTGCATCTCATTTCCAAAAGGTATGCCTTGTACCTTCGCTTTGCACTTCGCACCTTAGGCTCCACGTTCTTCGCACCTTGTTGTGTCTTCGACTTTCAAAACTATGTTTTAGCCATAAAATTTTTTATTTTTTATTTTATAATTTTATTGAACTAATTTTGATTTTTGTCCATCCTTGTGATGGATGGTAAAAATCCATCTTCTTCTTCTTTGATTTTTGTCCATCCTTGAGATGGATGGTAAAAATCCATCTTCTTCTTCTTTTTCTTTTTTTGATTTTCTATATTTTATCTATTTTTGAAATTTTAAATACATTTAATTAAAATTAAAATAATATATTAGAATGACAAAAATAACCTCCCCTCCATCAAGTTTAACCAGTCGATAGGGACCAAACTAATGAGTTGAGTTTATGAAAATTTAGGGTTGATAGTAAAAAAAACAAATTTGTGTTAAAAAAAAAAAAGTAATAAAGTGCCAAATGTCAAATATAGGAACTCAAATATAATTTCTCTTTTTTTAATTATAAAATTATATACATTGTTTTAAAAAATCTGGATAGTAAATTTAAGTCATTAATTTGTATGTGCTGGTTGTTTATAGTTATTTATTTTCAATGAATTATTCACATAAAAAAAGTCAATAAAGAACAAAAATTCATAAATATGTGGAGACCTTGGCATTATTTTGATTCGTGAACAATGTTCTAAAACTCGTAACTCGTTACTCGATCAGCAACCCAGCGAATAGCGAATAATTGATAAGTACTCGAAAAGCACTGTTTGGGGAGTGGGGGAGGCGGAATTATAATTTTTTAAAATTTAAAGACATAAATTAGCATTTCTTTAAATGTTAAGGGCAATTTGATACTTTGACCATTAAATTATATCAAACCTCAGGGATGTTTGTGTAATGTACCATACTTTATATATGTCTTTCTACACCAACTCTATCAGTTCTCTTCTTCTCACTCTCAAACCGCCGCCCCATCCCTCTCTCTCACTACTGCCCTCTCTCTCCCCCTTCAAACCTCACTCAACCACCATTTTAAACACCCCACACCACCAATCTTACAACCTCCACCACAATCAGCATCTCGCCTCTCTGATTTGGTCTTCATCCTCCTTCGCCATCGTCGTAAGACAATCGGTTAACTATGTTTTTGAATTAAACTTATATTTCTTCCACTTTTTGTCTGGTTGTAGGTCAATTTTGGTGGAAGGATTGATATTAGAAATTCTTGTTTTGGTTTAGGTTCAAATGGTTTAGTTGAGGGAAACATGGTGATGAGATTTTTTTTTTTTTCAAGCATAGTGGTTTGGCCAGTTATAACTGTCGATTAGGGGGTTACTGGATCAGCTCCAAATCAATCCACGATTTTTCTTCGACAATTTAACCTACTCGGTCGAGTTTTTAAACAATGTTCATGAAATCATGTCCACTTACGTAATCATATTCTGTATTATCTAGATATCAGGACATGAAATAATATAATATATTTTCTTGGTCAGAATTGGAGACTGAAAACCTTTAAAATAAAAAATAGTGACCATCATTCGACACCCAATGCAGTGATTTGCTGTTTTCTCACTCCTTTGTAAAAGTAGTGCCAATGATATAAACGTAATTAAAAAAAATAGTAACAATCGTTTCCGAAGAAACATAATTTAAATTGATTTTCACATAATTTATTTTAAGAATTACTCAACAATAAATTAATACTTATAACAACTTTTTAAACAACTATTATTCACGGGGTCGTTTGTTTTTTTATTTGAAGACCGATAGATCATTTGTTTTTTTGTCTAGACTGAACAGTGCTGTTAAAGACATAAAACTGAATAATGATTGAAATCTGAAATCTAAATAACATATATTTTTTTTCCCTTACCTCTGAATATATTATAAATTTGTTTGTTATTTAAATTTAAAATTGTCTGAAAACTAATAAGTTAACATTTATATCTTTTTTATTATTTGTTATTATGTATTTTTAATTAATGTAATATAAACATCTGAAAATAAATAATTTAATAAATCCTAAAACATTTTTATGTATATATTAATAATATTTTATTCATAATTAAAACATGATTAAAAATATATTATAATTGACCATATTTATATATTTAAACATATTAATATATTTAAGAAAATAACTAAAAAAATACATGTTTAAATTGTAAATTAAAATATATTAGTTTAATTTCAAGATAATTTGAGATAAGATATATTTAGATTTTACTTTTCAAATATATTTTTTGTAAGTATCAAGGAAAAAAAAAAAGTAAATTTGAATAATATAAAATTATGATAAATTTGAAATTATATTATTTTTAGGAGGATAGATTTTGAATAAAAATTTTTAAATGTCATTAAGTGATTTGCAATTAAGTAAAAAATTAAAAATTTTTACTTAATTTTTTCAGTTATTTTTTTGTGACTTTAAGTGGCTTGACCACTTAAAAAACAAATGGAAATAATTTAATAGGTCCAATTTAACACTATTAAATTTTAAGTGGAAAAAACAAACAGATCCTGAATAGTGTTACTGAAGACTAAAACCTGAATAGTTTGTAAGTGAAATCTAAAATTTGAATAATATGTTTGTTTTTTTTTCTTTTACTCTAAATATGTTGTAAATTTGTTTGTTTTTTAAATTTAAAATTATCTAAAAACTAGTAAGTTGGTATTCATATCCTTTTTATTATTTGTTATTATGTAATTTTAATTAATTTATTACAAACATCTAAAAATAAATAATTTAATAAATTTTAAAACATTTATATATATTAATAATATTTTATTTATAATTAAAAATATAGTATTATTAACCATATTAATATATTTAAATATATTGATATATTGAAAAAAAAAACCCTAAAAAATAAATGTTTTTTTTTGTTCGACTCTAAAGACAAAATTTTCAAAGTTTTCATTTCGAAACTTCAATCCATCACATGTATTATCAGAACATCATATAATTAACACATAAATGTAAGCGAAATGACAAAAATACTTCTAGTCTAGTCCATGATCACCATTTGGCCTAGGGGTGAACATTTTGAAAATTTTTGTTTCAACCATTATTTCATCACAAAAACTACTCAAACATCATTGGAATATCAAGTTTATAAGATTGAAATGACGAAAATACCCTTAGGTTCATTTCTAGCCCCAATTCGACTTAGGGGTTTTATTTCTAAAATTATTTTAAAAACCGTATTTCATCAAATAAACTCATCCAATGGTATACAATTGACACATAATTAACACTCAAAGCCATTTAATATCTCAAAGAAGCAAAATAAACAGTTTCCAATAAATTTACACATTGAAATCAAAACTAATAAATCTAAATTTTTCGAATATGAGTACATCAACCTTAGGGGCTTGCTCTTTAGCTTTTCATACATCCAATGAGAGATTTTTACTTCTCTTTAGGCTTCACCACGCCTTCATGCAACAAACCCTCACTTAGGGTTCCAAAAATAAACAAATTTCAACATAAAAAGCAAAACAGTCAATCCAAATATAAAACTAACTACATATGCATGCTCATGGATGCATTTATGACATTTCTAAACAAACCCATCATAAAATCACAAGCCCACATGAACTTATCTCTTTTGAACTCTTTCTAACAAAATTCAACTTTGAGCTCTAAAGAAACTTTGATGATTTTGATGCTTTGGAGGGATAGATTAGAGAGAGAACATGAATTTGAGTGATTTGATGATTAAAATTGAAGAAGATTGAAGAAGAAATGAAGAAGAAGAGACGACAATGAAGGAAGAAGAAGTGAGGTCGGCAACAATAAGACAAAAATGAAAATTTTCAAATAAAATCACCTATTTATACTATCCAATTTTCTCTATTTACACCTTAGCCCCAACTTTGTTTATTTATATTTTAACCCCACTTTACACTTGTTAAATCTCCATTGGACAAGCTTGATGACTCACATTTCCACTCACTCTCTCAAACTTATTTATAAACTCATCTTTATCCAAAAATAAAACTAATTTATTTTAATTTCCATTTAAAATTTTGAAAATTCTTCATTGATTCCAAAATTATCTCATACGATACAATCCAATTATACTCACTTATTTTTCAATCCTAACCTTTCGTTCTCTAACTTATTTCACTTAAATTCAAATTTAATTTATTATGTGGAAAAACGTTTTCGAAAATATTAAATTTCGCCTATTAATGATCAAAATACATAATTTTGCACTTATTCACTCAATTTCGAATTTAATCTCATTTATCGAATTTAAATATTTAAATCGACGAACACAAATCGTATGGAAATAAAAAAAAAAAATCGGGATGTTACAAGATTGTTCAATCAGTGAGTGATTTCAAGTAGGTATAATCATAGAAAAATTATCTTCGTCTTGGAATGATTTCAAGATATATCTCAAGCATAAAAGAAGAGAGATGTTTAAGATTGCCACCACAAGAAAAATTCTAGTACTATCCAATTCAGCAACAAAAATTAGGCCAATAATCAAACCAATTTTATGGAGATAGATGATAATCTTACTGCTGTTGTTTTTTAGACAAACATGGTTTCAAGCAATAGGAGTTGGTGGATTGATACAGGTGTAACAAAACATATATGTGGAGACCAAAATATGTTTTCAAATCAAGAAGTCTTCGATAAAGGAAAGTTGTATATGGGCAATGATTCTACGGTAGATATTATTAGTAAGGGCAAAATGTTGCTTAAATTTACTTCTGAAAAAATACTTACATTGTTAGATGTGTTGCTTGTCCCTGACATGAAGAAGAATTTAGTTTATGGTCTTCTCCTTAGTAATAAGGGATTTAAACTTGTCTTTGAATCAGATAAAATTATATTAATTACAAGAGGGATGTATGTTGGCCAATGCTATTTGGCTGAAGGATTGTTTAAACTTATTGTACTTACTATTAATAATAAGAAGGATAATGATTCTATTTAATTTTGTGATTCTTTTATTTTATGACACACTAGACTAGGACACATAAACTTTCATTTTTTTTTTTTTTTTATAGAATGGTTAATTTAGGATTGCCTCCATATTTTGCAATTTGATTTTAATAAAAAAAAAAATGTGAAATGTGTTTGGAATCAAAATTTGCAAGATAAAATTTCAAATCAATATTAGATAGATCATCTGAATTACTTGGTTTAATCCACACGAATCTACACCTACATGGGGTGGAAAGAATTATTATATTTCTTTCATTGCTGATTGCAGTAAGTTTTGTTATTTATATTTATTACATAACAAAGATGAAGCTTTAGATGCTTTTAAATAATATAAAACAGAAGTTAAAAATCAACTTGATAGAAAAATTAAAGTATCAAGGTCGGATGGCGGAGGAAAATATAATTCTTCTATGTTTTCATATTTTTGTGTTACTCATGGAATCATTCATCAAATGATTGCTCCTTACACTCCACAACAAAATGGAGTGGCTGAAAGGGAAAATAGAACATTTAAAGATATGATAAATTCCATGTTAAATAGTTATAACCTTCATCATAATTTGTGGCGTAAAACTTTGCTTACTGCAAATAAAATATTGAACAAAATTCTACATAAGAAAACAAATAAATATCTTTATGAAATGTAAAAAGGTAGATTATCGTCATACAAAATTTTGAAGTGGTGTTATCTTGCAAAAGTTCAAGTTCTTTTACCAAAAAAAATTAAACTAATCACTAAATATACAAACAATAATATTGCGTATAGGTTTCTTGTTGTGGAATCTCAAAGTCTGAATATACATGTGAATACAATATTAGAATCAGTTGATGCTGAATTTTTTGAAGAAATATTTCCATTCAAGAAAAAGTTAATTGATTCTAATAAAAAGAGAACTTATGATAAAGTTCAAACAAAATCTTCTTCAAGAATTCAAGAAGAAATTCTAGAACCAAGAAGAAGTAAAAGGATAAAAATTTCAAAGAGTTTTGATTTTGATTTCGTTTCTCTCTTGACGGAAAATGAACCTCAAATTTATAAATAAGCTATTGATTCTCTTGAAGCCACTTTTTGGAAAGAAGCAATTATGAATGAAGTTGATTCTATATTGCAAAACAATTCATGAGAATTGGTTGATTTACCACCTGGTAATAAAACAATTGCATACAAATGAATTTTCAAAAAGAAGTTAAAGGTGAATGAAACTATAGATAAATATAAAGGTTGATTAGTAGCTAAAGAATACCGCCAAAAAGAGAGACTCGATTATTTTAATACTTATTCTCTAGTATCTTGAATTACCTCCATCAAAATATTAATTGCCATAGTTGCAATTAGAAATTTAGAGATATATTAAATGGATGGAAAAACCACATTTTTGAATGGAGAATTAGAAGAAGAAATATATATGGAACAACCTAATAAGTTTATAGTTAAAGGTCAAGATAAAAAAGTGTTGTTAGATCTTTGCTTGGACTTAAGCAAGTTCCGAAGTAATGACATGAGAAATTTGATTACACAATAATAACAAATGGTTTCAAAATTAATAAATGTGATAAGTGTGTATGTGTGAAAAGTAATGATATTTCTTATGTCATAGTTTGCTTGTATATTGATGACATGCTGATCTTGGAATTTAATAAAGAAGTAATCAATAATACCAAACAAGTATTGAAATCTAAGTTTGATATGAAGGACAATGGTATAGCCGATATCATTCTTGGAAGTCAAATTAAAAGAAATAGTGAAGGTTATGTTCTTACACAATCTTAATATATAGACGAGCTGTTAAAAAAGTTTGGTCGCTTTGATTGTAAATCTGTTGTTACTTCATATGATATGAATATTAAAATGAGGAAACATACTAGTGATGCTATTTCACAACTTGAATATTCACAAATCATTGGGAGTCTCATATATTTAATAAATTCAACTAGGTCTGATACAACTTATTCTGTAAGTAGGCTTAGTAGATATACAAGTAATCTTGGAAAAGAACATTGGAATACACTTGTAAGGGTATTAAAATGTTTGAAATATACTTAATCTTATGGTTTGCACTACATAAAATATCCACCAGTGTTACAAGGGTATAGTGATGCAAATTGGATTTCAGATAGTGCAGATACAAAGTCCCCTAGTGGATATATGTTTACTCTGAGAGGAGCACTGATCTCATGGAAATTCTTTAAACAAACATGCATAGTGAGATCCACGATGGAATATGAGTATATAGCACTTGATAAAGATACTAACGAAGCAGAATGGTTGTGTAATTTCTTAGAGAATGTTCCACTATAGCCTAAGCCTGTGATAGCTATTTGCATATGTTATGATAATATAGCTGCACAAATGAGAGCTAAAAATAATATCTACAATGGCAAATCAATACATATTAGGTGTAGGCATAATATAATTAAACAATTGCTCTCTAATGGAATTATCTCCATTGATTATGTAAAATTAAAAGAGAATTTAGTTGATCCATTGACGAAAGATTTACCAAGAGAGCCAAGAAAGTATACGTTAAAAGGAATAGATCTTAAGCCAATTGCACAATGAATAAAACCAGGCGGAAACCTAACTTAGCTACTTGGAGATCTCATAGTCTAAGTTCAATATGAAAACTAGTTTGGTTTAATTCAAGATCGAACACACATTGATTGATTTCATTTTCAAGATGTATTGTTGGCAGAAGTGCATACGGCATGGTAATCCATTTAATGGCATTAATCTCTTATTATTTAGAGGAATATGATAGAATATTCTAAAATTAATGTCACCTATATAGGAGTAATGTTATGAGAATACGGTTAAATTCTCTAAAGCTCCTATGAATCCGGTATTTGTTCACGACCAAAATGAATACTACTTTATGAATTTGAAGTGTGTTTGTGTGTAATACGTTGTCTAGTTCTTCTATAATAGTGAACAGTTTGAGATTTTCTTTTTTTTTTTTTTTTTTTTTTCTTTTTTTTTTTTAAAGAAAAAACGAAAAACCTTGACATTGATATGTGTATGTGAAATTCCGCTACATGTCAAAATTAGACACAAGTCAAATACTATTAACATTATCAATCAGCACCTCTATGCTCACAATACAAGGGGAAGGACTCCTCTTACTCTTTTTTATTATTATTTTTTTTTAATGCACAAATTGAGATAACTATCATCACCAATATAGAGAAGAAAATTTATAACTATTCAAACAAAAGTTGATGTGTCACTCAATAATTAGTATTTTGTTTGAGTAATATTAATTTATCCGAAGATTTTATTTATTTTTAAATGATATAACATATGAGTTGTTAATACCGTATTAATAATAAAATAATGTAATAATTAATTAATGTAATGTTGACATACAACTCATATGCTATATCACTTACACATGAATTTGGATATAGCTTTTGATTAATTTAGCATTACTCTTTTTCTTTCCATCTAATGTATAAACCTTTATCGATTTAAGTTGTTACTTGAATAAATATAACCTTACGGGTTATCTATGCATGATATATTTTAATAATAAAATTTAAAATAAGTCATAAAGAAAAATATTTTTATACTAATTTTAGTAATGTTCATATCAATAGCTAGTTGTTATCTTTGAAACTAAAAGGTTGAGACCGGAATTTAGATTTCATTGGATAATCCTTGATGTGAATATGGTCTTTAGATGAAAACATTACATACATATATATATATATTGTTAATATATCTAGATTTTTTAAAATTTAAAGTTTAAAAAACTTCACATCAATAAACAGTTATCTTGTTTAAAAATAAATAAATAGTTATCTTTATAATTAAAAGGTAATTGAGGCCAGAATTTATATTTGGTTGGATAATCTTCCGTGTGGATACAAACAATCTTTAGATGAAAGTTTCAATAAAATAATAATAATAATAATCTTTGGATGGAGGCATCTCAGTTTTGTGAATAAGGACAATTTTTAATATCTCATGAAAGCGTCCAAAAGAATCAATTTGTCTATCTCTTCACATGGTCTTGACAAGGGATTCGTTTTGGACGCTTTCATGAGATATTGAAATGTTGTTGTCCTCATTTACAGCATTGGTGGTGAAGGCTTGGTCAAAGCGATCTATTTTTTTTTTCCGTGACATGTTATGACTTCTAACTAAGCCATGTTGGGTTGCTTATTGCAATTGTCATTTTCTTGGACGACTTGGAATCACTCTGCGTGGAAAACTGGAAACTATGGAGTGGAGTCATTATCACATTAGTTAGGGTAGTTTGGTGCTTAAACAGAGTAAATCAAGTTGAGTCTAGAAGAAGATCAGTGCCTCTGCTGAGATTTGAAAAAAAAAAATTCTGAGTTTTCTTCTTGATTCACTCTCTTCTTACTGATATAAATATATATTAATACTTCCTTCTCTTCGCTTCCATTTAAACCATTTTAGTTTTTTTTTTTAAAAAAAAATTAATTACATTTAAACCTTTTTAATTTTGTTTTCTTTTTTAAATTTTAATTACATTCAAACGGGGCGGAGCCAAGTTGAGCCTAAGGGACCCGTGCCCTGCTGAGATTTCAAAAGAATTTTCTGAGTTTTTGTGATTCACTCTCCATAATGATACAAATATATATATTAATACTTCCATCTCCTCACTCTCATTTAAACCATTTTAGTTGGTTTTTAAATTTTAATTACATTAAAATCATTTTAGTTGTTTTTTAAATTTTGATTTTTATATATGTTTCTCCTTCGCAATAGAGTGAACTAATTTCTATTTATATCATTAGGCTAAGATTTTATTTTAGTAATATCTTTTATTTGACTTAATAATCTATTCCAATTGATGAATTTAAATTTTTAAATTTTTATTTATTACATCAAAATTTTCAATTTATAATCACTTATTCAATTTTTCTATAACCTTTGCTTTATTTATATACTTTTGCTCATATACTTTTACTCAATTTAAATCAATAAGTTACTTAAAAATTGTTAGGAAAAATTGTGATTTAAACATAAGTTTACATAGAAATTTTGGATGATTTGATAATCTTTATCAAATTTTCAGATCTATATAATATTTTATTGTAAATTAATTTGTAATTATGACAACAATTTTTTTTCTTTTTACTATCATTCAATATGGTTTGGTGGTAAAAAGTCTTCTTTCAACTTAATAATAACCTAGGTTCGAATAGTCACACCATAAGTGATATTCATAGGAACTAAAGATAAAACTTTTTTTGAATATATACATACATACATAAATATATATATATACACACTTTTTGACTGACTGTTAGCAATGATTAAATTACGTGAATAATATAATATATATTATTCACACAATTAAATCATTGCCAACAGACAGTCAAAAAGTAATTAATTTATTCACTATTCATACAAGTAAATCATCGCTAACAGTCAGTCAAAAAGTATTTAATTTATTCACTATTCACACAATTAAATCATTTGCTAACGGTTAGGCAAAACGTATTGAATTTATTCACACAATTAGATAATTGCTAAATCCGCATTCCTGATTTTGAATACGTACGTAACTTTAATGGCAGGCCTGTCTTCACATTTGAGATCACAAACGTCATTTTCTTCAATTGTCTCCACTTCTTCTGGACGACGATATTTGTTTTTGCTACCAAGGCATCAAGCCCAATATACATAGGCCTTACTTATTAACAGGGTCCAATTTTTTATTGCTTAAGAAACTTGGACCATGCTCAAAACCGTAATTTCGACACAGTAATACCGGCATCCCACTTAGCGTTACAATCAATTACGTGACAATTCGTTTATAAATATATTTCGTAACTAAAATAAATTATCATTTATATGCATCATATTCATCAATAACTACATTATTGATTGGAATATAAATAAAATAATGTTAAACATTTCACATTTTGTATTCCACTTGTATCACAATTAGTCATGTAATGATAGGTGAATGAATATTTTTCGCAATTAAAATAAATTATTATTAATATATATTCATTCATCAATTACTGTATTTTTTTTATTGATAAAAAGTGAGGTGCTAGTATTATTGACTGAAAAAAAAAAAAAACACCAAATAATATTTGTCAAGAGTTTTTTCTTCTTGTAGACTATACCAAAGTGTATGAATATGAACTTCTACCTATCCATAAATTTAACTTGATGCATAATTCATTTTGCATTTTGATAATTGATATTGTATATGATAGCAATCCTTCTACCTGCATGTCATGAATGTAGGGCCGTCATGGAAGTGGGATGGCGTAAGACTTGGTCAAGTCATTGAGTAAATGGTTAGGATCGTCAACAAGTTAGTGGTAGCACTAGTAGTTAGTGGAAGCATTAGAAGCATTATTTTCGTTTTAAAATAATGTTATGTTGTTGGAAACAACCCTGTTTCCTTTATTTTGCATTATGTTCGTTGTTTGAAGTATCATGTTTGTGCAACTCTCTAGAGAGAGCACTATAAAAGCATTAGAAGTGCAAAATAGAGTTATGAAAGTCAACCAAACACTCTCCAATCTATTTCCTTCTTCCTTCTGTAAACTCTTAAACTCTTCCAAAATTCTTATCATTTGCTATCATTCTTCTTTTCTTGTTCTTCTCTAATAAATTTTAACATATCATTTCATATCAGACCTTGGTTTCAATCATAGAAACTCGGGGAAAATCCAATGCCAAATTCCATAATGATATCAAAGAAATATCGGCTCGTCATAAGTCGAGCTTTGATCAACTTAACGCCACCATGCAAAGGGTGTTGACTGAGCTTCAATCCATTGGAGCCACCCAAAGTTATATATATTTTTAATGTTAATAAGATGAATTTCAACACTTCTATGGAATTACTTTATTTATATGAAATCAATCATGTTATATGTTATTATTTTT
This sequence comes from Dimocarpus longan, assembly GCA_022984855.1. Classification (NCBI taxonomy): domain Eukaryota; kingdom Viridiplantae; phylum Streptophyta; class Magnoliopsida; order Sapindales; family Sapindaceae; genus Dimocarpus; species Dimocarpus longan. The sequence goes on along the minus strand of CM041015.1, from coordinate 7,115,330 downwards.
ATAAGACTTTAACTACCTTCCCCAATCATTAACTTTATCTTTTAATTGGAGCATTCGAATTAGTTTCAATAATCACCCTTACAACCAATCTAAGGACTTTCACAAAGGGAAAAAGTTAGTGATTGAGTAAGATAACTAAACATTTTTTTTATAAATGGGTAAATTGAGTGGGATGGAGAAAGCACTTTACATGTTGTCCCACCCCGCCCCATCTAATGTAGGGATGCAATAAGATATGGGTTTTGAGAGAGATAAAAAATAAATAAAATAAAAAAGGTATGGGAGGATCGCCCCACTCCTAACTTGCTCCATTGCCATCCATACATTAGCGGTAATGCATTTGTAGATTATCAGGTTGAAAGAAAAAGTGCTCTAAGCACATGTTGAAGGTGCAACCGCTTCGGGTCTCCAAATTTTACAAATTTTCAATTTTTTTCTTATAATAGTTTGTAAAGTCAATGTATAATTTATGTTTAACATAATATTTATAAATTTTAAATAGCCTTTGTTGTAAAATGCCTTATGATGGTTGATTGAGATCCGAGTTCGAACCCCCATGTGTTTTTTCAGCTTGTTTTTCTCTGTTTCCAAAAAAAAAATATATATATATATATATGGTATCCAGCCTGGGTTGGTGAGGCACTTATGGGTGCTTGCTAAATAGCTATGCTGGTTGCTTCCATCATTTTAATTTAATTTGAAAAATATTTCTAATATACGAAGGGTTCTAAAGCTGACACATTTTACCCGTATATAAACTTACCCTATCATTTTTCAACACTAATTTACTTTTCTCTTTCACATTTTTGGCAGCCAAATAAAACTGAACTCTAAATAATTGTTTTATTATTTTTTATTGGTTAAAAATTTCGAATTTCATCAACAATCTAAAATGAAAAAAATAAAATTCCAAAAGTTTGTTCATTTTTAAGGTAAAAGTTATATTTTTATATTCACTATTTTTTAGCGTTATATAGTTATATATATATATATATATATATATATATTATAAAGGGGTTCTTTTTAGTTTTTCGTACCTATCCTCTAAAATGTCACTACTTATGGAAGATGATTGGATTTTGGCATTTTGTATTAGAGTGACAATATTTTGCCACCCCTTAAAAATTGGTTGTACACCCCTTTTGCCATAAAAAATTTAAAATTTTTCTAGTTTGGTTTCAAACTCCACTTAATACCAATAATATGTATTTTTTCCTTAATTTTAATATACTATATTTTAATAAGTACATCCAATTGATACCTATTTTATTTTTGATTTAATTTTACAAAATCAATGTTGTTTCTCTCCTTTCTTTTTCTTCCTTGTGATCACCACCCTCTAAGATGTCAATGGTAATCAGTTCTTACCGAATAAACCTACTAGACTTGTCATGATTTCACCCTAAAATTCATCAACAGAATATAGAAAAATGGGAACAAAATTGCATATAACAAACTCGGTACTTCAAAATAAAAATAAATCAAACAAGATACCTAAGGATTGCTCCGCTTTGTAAAATTTGGCATCCGGGATGCAATCTAGGAGGAACCACAAATATATATATATATATATATCAACATTTGATCTAAGAGAGTAGGACAATAATTGTAAATAAATATATAACACATTAAAATTTTTAAAAAATAAATAAAAAATAAAAACTCATTTACCAAGAGAAGTCTAGGCTCTGATGACAGGAACATTGGAAGCATTAATAGGGTGTTTAAGCTGACAAAATCTAGAATACGTGGAGGTGAGGCGGATCAAAGTGGAATCAAGGAGTGGGAAGTGGCTGAGATTGGAATGAAAATGAAAAAGAAGCAAGTGAGGTTGGTTTAGGAATTGTTGAAGCAGCCATGGGTTTGGTTGGTAACAAAGGTTTTGGGTTGTATCAAAAATGAAAGTGAGAGTGAACTATAACCTTGCATCACAAGTGACAATGCACATTGTTGGAAATTATAAAAAAATTTAGCAAGTCCAAAATTTGGGCTTGATGCTCTCTCAAATCAAACGTTGATACTCTTACATTTTTTTCTTTTTTTCCCCTTTTTAGATATATCTTAGATGCCAAATTTTACAAAGCATAAGCGATTCTCAAGTGTCTTGTTCGATTATGTCTCATTTGATTTATTTTTATTTTGAAGTATTGAGTTTGTTATATGCAATTGTGTTGCCATTTTTCTATATTTTGCTGATGACTTTTGAGGTGAAATAGGCCATGGTGAGTCCAGCAAGTTTATTCAGTAAGAACTGATTACCACTAACATCTTGGAGGGTGGTGATGACAAGAAATTAGAAGAAATAAGAGAAACAACATTGATATTGTAAAATTAAATCAATAATAAAATCATTGTTGCAAAAATCCTTACTCACTAATTGACCGGTGAGGTAATAGTTAGTGATCTATCGGTTATTTGACGAGTACTGTTTTGGAGGAAAATTATTATTTTTTAAAATCTAAGGGTTAAATTGAATTTTTTTTTTTAAACATTATTGGTCAAAATTTAAATATCAATGTAAGTTTATCAAATCTCAAGGGTTGTGTATAATTTGCCCATTATATATATATATATATATATACACACACACACACACACTTAACCAAACCCTAATCACATTTTCCCTCTCCTACCTCATGCACGCCTCCTCTCTCACCTCATTTTCACCTCCAACCTCACGCAAGCGTCATCTCTTCTCTCACCCATCTCACACCGATGGCCAACCACACCAAATCATCATCATCATCTCATGCCAGCATTGCTCAGAGTTGCTCTCACCTCACATCGACATCGCTTTTGGTTTCTCTTACCTCACGCTGACACCGTTCCTAGTTTCATCACTGAATCTCCAATTCTAGTCTCCTCTCATTGCTCACCTCTAGTGATTTATCCTAATCTCCCTTTTCTCTCCTCATCATTTGGTTGTTTTTTGTGATGGTTGTCCATAGATATTTGACCATTTGTAATGGCGTTTGGAGTGATTTTCAGCCGGTTGGGCTAATCGAGTTGCCCAATTTTGATTGATTTAATCGATTGATCTGCTCGTTCGATTTTGATCATCAATCTCACCCTTTTCGAACAAACAACATGCCAATCAACATTTTATCGTTGAAAAATCAATGATTTTCGGCAATTTTTGCAATAATGAATAAAATAGATATAAATGGGATGCACTTATAAAAATATAGTATATTAAAATTATATATATAGATATTCTTAATATCAAGTGTAGTTTAAAAATAAACAAAAAAAATTATAAATTTTTTATGGCAAAAGGGATATACAAACAATTTTTAAGGGGTGGAAATTTGTGATTCTTTATATTACATAGCAAGAGGAAAAGGTGTCGTTCCACTTGCTGCTTTGAATGGGCCGTTCCTTCCAGGGGCCTTGTTATGTAATTTTCTCAAAATGGGCCAATTATACTCGAAGTTTAGTGGTCCCAAATAAATTTCAATTGTGTTCACATATTCACAGTTTTGACTTTTCAGATTGTTGAATCAGCTGCGTTTCCTTTAAGAAAAATAATAATAATAATAAATCCTGTTTTATAATTTAAATGTTAATATTAATTTAGTATAATCAGCTTAAACCAACTTATTATTATTTTTTTATAGAAAAACTTAAACCAACTTAACGAGCGAGAAATCATAGTATTTTTCAATATTTTTTGTTTATAATTCAATGATTTTTTTTTCTATATTGAATAAAACATTAAAAAAAAATTATGTTCAGATATTGAACAAAACATTAAACTATTTAAAAAAAAAAAGAAAAAAAAAAAAAGAGATGTTTAGATACAACATAACTGCAATCAGATTCAAAGGTGCAGAATAGTTTACAAAACCAAAAGAAAAACCCATTTACAAAACCGTGACATCTTTTTCTTTTATTTATTTTTTCTTAATGAATGTTGACAACATGAACGAGGATACAACAATAATTAAACCTCACTCAGATCGAAACTTTTCTTACATGTAAATATGTGTCTCTCTCTTGTGATCCTATTTATACATCAATCTGCATGCCCCAAAAAATAAAAAATAAAGAACAAACCTACACATTTCTTGCTATCCTATACCATTAATGGGGACAACAGAAACAACACTTTCAGGAACTCTCCTCCGGTACTAATAATGCATGAATATATATATGCCAAAAACTGCAAGAGCAAAGACATAAAAAAACTATTGACTCAAAAACTCTCCATGCTAACAACCTCTGTTGCTAACTCATCAATCAATGAATTCTCTATTTCTTTAACTATTCCATCCATCTCATCTACCAACTCCAACAACCCGTCATCATTTCCTGTCAGTGATTTCAGGGATGAATCATTCTTCGCTTGCTTCTCCCAACATACAAGTGAAATCCATATGTCCTCTTTGATCCCCTCAAGGCTCTTTCTATAGTTAAGCCTTTTGCATACAGGTTTGGTCCAATGTGTACCGATGCTTGGCTGGAGAATCTCTGTGAGTTCTGAGTTTATACGATCAAACAGAAGCCTCCTATCGGACCTCTTCCAAGAAATCTGCTCACCATACTTCTTCTCTAGCATCTCAAAGATCGCATGACTTATTGGACATTCAGGAGCATGCTCTGTATCATAGGCTGTATCCATATTCCTACCATGGAAACCTGCCTCCAAAAAGATATCAACCAGGTAGGAGTAATCCCTGCTCTCTTCAACACTGAATATTTTCATGGATTTCTCATTCTTCTGATTGTTGCCGATAGATCCTTCTTCAGAATCATCATCACTTGACACAATCATTCCAGTTCCTTCAGAGTATTCTTCTGACTCGGATTTCAGAAGTTCAAGTTGCAGCTGTAAACCTGGCACAAGAAAAGAAAGAGACCATGCAAAAACTTGAAAAAGTCTAGGTAAAAGCATTAATAGGACATGCAAGATAAGCAGCCCTAGTTCCCTACCATGCAGACTGGCATTGACTTCGCCAAAGCATTCAGAGCCAAAAGAAATATCTCTCTCAAATGGTGGTTCAAGCACTGAATTAGGACTAGGCTGATAAGTCTCCTCTGAGTATACAAAAGATTCAGGGTCGGTGCAAGAGCAGAATGAAGAAACAGAATCTTCCTCAGATGTTCCAATTGACATATCCTACAGCACAAAGACAAATTTCGAATGAGCAAACATAATCATAACTTTCAAAAAGTAATGATCGTCACAATAATGCACAACCTATGAGGAACCATGTAAAATATCCAAAAAGGTTCTTCGAACCATGGTAACAAAACAAAATTTTTGATAGGCATAACTATAATAACAAAATCTGGCCAAACAAAGAGTAGGCTAAAGCATCTCACAGATTCAAGCCTTCAGACTCATAAACCAGTAAACAATAGACCACAACATCCCATTTTCATGCATAATAAGTGTATGAATCAAATCTTACCAACCGATCAACAATATGTGCACCATGCTGATGCTTTAAAAAAATTATAGAAGCTAATCTAGAACAAATTTCCCAATAAAAGTAAGCCACTAAAACTGAAAGAAAACTACATGGAAAGATCAAGAGATTACAGCAGATATACACAAACCTGTTGGGTTGAAGTATTTGGGACAGACAAAGAAACGTCATTTCCTTTAAGCAACAAGGTGCAGTCCGTGGGTTTGAAATGATGTTCCTTGTGATTTTCAGAAGCCACGCCCACATCCTCAGTTTCTGCACGGGTCTCCAAGTCAGCCACCATAATAGTAGGAGCAAAACTAGTTACTGATGAGCCATCCTCTCCAAGCTTGGCATCTGAATTTCTGCATCTTGTTTCATGGTCAGGCATTGCAAGTACTTCACCCAGAGTTCTGCCCTCACTAGTCACTCCAACTTTTTGAAACCTTTTATTTGTTTTCCACCTTTCTAAAATATCCTTTTCAGCTTCACTAGCCATATTTGACCCATCTGAATGGTAGCCTGTAGGTTCATAATGATCCTCTCTGTCAGAGGTGTTCGAAGAAGAAATTGACATCACCTCAGACTCTTGTGTTTGCTTGTCAATTTGTCTTGAAAATCTAGATCTCCGCCTAACAGATTTGACATATTTGACAACATTCTTCATTTCTATTGCTTGAGCAAAAGAATTCCCATTTTCAGGACTATGAGACTCTTTATGTTGCTTATTAATGGAATGAGAATTCCCATGAGAACTAGATGAAAGAAGACATCTTGCAGCATTATCTGTCTGTCCAGGTTTTGGTTTCAAAACAACAATCTTCGTAGAGGGAAGGTGTGCTTCATTATCTGACTTCGTTTCAGATCGTAAAAACTTTTGTATTTTACCAATACCAAGTTTTCCATGCGAACGTGCCACAAGACGAGTCTGAAGTTTTGGAATCAATTCATCACTTCCTTGATCAGTTTCCCTGCCAGATTTCATGCAAATGTCAGTCTTTGCAAAGTCAGAAGCATGTGATGACTTCAAAACTGTTATTTTCCCTGATTGAGAACAGTGAGGGATGCCTTGCACTTCATGGAGATGCTTGCAGCTTGAAGAATCTGGTTCCTGGAGATATTTTATAAAAAGGTCCATTTTAGAACCCACAACTCCCAATTCATCACGATTTTCATTTGACATTCGAGACTCCTTATCCACCGAAACAGGCTTTGCATCTCCAAAGCTTCGGCTCATTAAGGCCATTTGTACCTTTGATAAACAAAAGTTAACATCCCCCTTTTCAAATGACAGGCTACAATCCTTCTTTCTCTTTAATTCTTCTAGTACATTGACTACATCAATAAATTCTTTCTTATCTTCAATGCTGAAAATAAATGAAGGGCATGTCTCAGACGAACGCTTCTCTCTTACACCAATAGAGGCAACTCTTCTTAAGTAATTCTCAGAAAGCACTCTTCGCTTTTTCTGGACAGGCTGATGAGTTGGCAGCTCATCAAGACCCATTAATCTTGCAATAACACTTGGAGTATGCTGTGTAGGTTCCATCGTTGTCAACATTTACCAATCTACCCTAACCAAACACTAACTAAATTCAAGTACTTTGTAGATAATCCAACAATGCACCTGTAATGAATCAGATAAATCTATGTGAAAATGGGAAAAACAACTCAGATTCTCACATCCAAATAAATGCCCTCTATCTGTTCTTCTCTCTTTCCTTTTTCGGATTTACCTTAGGAAAAAATAATAACAACTAATCAAATTATACATCCCCACAACATCAAAACAATAATGAGCTACTTACCAAATATCCTTTTCTAGCACTGACAACGCGACAACCAAACTCAGATACCAAATCTGGAACATTTCTATGTTTCTCAACCTCCCTGCTTCCTGGAAACAGTCCATGGTAGCAACGAATATACAAAACAGATCACTATATTTCAAAACTACAGACATAATACAATCATAACTCAGTAAATTATAAAATCAGAACTGATGAATTGTAGAAGAAAAAAATACTGCAAAGCTGATATTCATCAAATATGCAGCATAGAGATCCGACTTCAGAGCAAAGACTGAACAAAAAGTGCACGTAAAAGATAAACAAAACTATTTATTCTCCGAAAAAGCCTTTGACTGCAATCATCATATATTAAAGTAGTAACCTATCATCTCTAAGGGAACTTTAAAAACCATGAAAATAAATAAAATTTAAAAAAAAAAACAGAAAGTGATAGAGGCTCCTGAGACTAAGAGCTTCTCTCTCATAATTCATAAAGCAGAACCATAATTTCTACTTTCCAGAAAACACATATTAAGACAGAGTTAAAGCAACTAGCAGCAACCAAATCATTAAAACAACTTGTTTTGGGAATCAATGATTACAAAAACATCATAAATACAAACTGTATAGTGCATCAACACATATAAACGTAACATACCATCTTCAATGAAACAGGACAACTTCTAACAATCAAACCTAACTACCATGATTTCAGACAACAATAATAACAATTATAACCCACAAACATGTAAACAATAATCAAGCCAAAACCAAATCATCAACACAAATTCTTACACTCAAAAACCCAAAAAAAAAGAAAAGAAATAATGATCAATAAAGAATGGTAGAAAACAATTACCAACTTTAAAAGATCATTGACTTCACTGGGTACCCACAATCAGATTTCTCCATTTCATGCAATTAAAAATGATAAGATGATTGTGAAGCAGCTTAAAAATATAAAACTCTTGTATTCGTATTTAATTTTTCTTACAAATCACGCAAGAAGAGACACGCCCACCAATTGAAAAAGGTTTTCAAGTCATAACTGAGGAACACAAAATAATATTATAAAAATATTATTTTTCAAAAATATAATATTAATAATATGGGGTGTTTCTGTTTCTGGGTTATTTTTTTCGATTAAATCGAAGAAATGGGATAAAACAAAGAAAGGGTTTGTGAGGGACAATACAAATGATAAGTTATGATTGAAAAAAGGAACTGAAGAGGAGCACCGGTGGCGGCTAGATCGCAGCAGATTCTTGTTACAGTTTTTTTTAAATAATAATTATTGTAATGGTTTTTTTTTTTTTTAATTATTGTTATATTTATTTTTAATTTTTTAATGTTTTTGTTGTCGTTGCGTGTCACGACGCGCGAATTGTTGTCGTGTTCCCGTTCTTCCCGCCACAAAGTTACGTGCTGTTTTTTTAAAGCCCTTATAGTTTGATATAATATCAAAATCCCTCAATCCTTTTAAAAATCTCTAATATCTCTTCACTAATTTATAAAATAGATCAAATACCCTTATAGTATATAAAAATATCCAAAAAATCTCTTACCATTAAAGTTGATATTAAAAATTAAAGTTTAATCGTTAATATAGAAAGATAAAATTACAAAGACACTTTGATAATCTCAATTATTTTAGTAATAATAATAACAGTAGGAGATAATATAAGATTTTTTAAAAGTATAGAGATGATTAATGATTATGTTAAATTACAATAGAAAAATGAGATTAACCCTTTTTTCATTTGGTTAAATTTGATATTTTCCACTTCAGTTTTTGTGCTCTTCAATATATTTAATGAATAATAAAATAAAATGAACATATAAAATATATTTTTTAAATTTAAAATTATAAATTATTAAAATTAAATAAAAATATCAAATCATTAATTGAAAAATCAGTTTAATATTGGGGTTCCATTTGATGCCGCAATCACATTTATTTTTCTAGTTTAATTTTGAGACAGGAGGAGATATTGGATAATTGGGTTAATTGGCGTGATTAGGGAGAGATTTTGTCTTTTATTATTTCAAATATTTAAATAATAAAGAAGAATCATGGTCGCAAAGGGGGCATGATTCGAAAACAAGGTCACGTGACTTGCATGTGGATTAGAGTTTGACCATGTTAGAAATTCTGATTTACCATCCAACATCAAGGCTGAAGTTTCTCTACACCCAGGATCTTCGTTTATTAATATTTAATTACGGATATAATTTTTTTTTCACTGAAAATGGAAAAATATTATGGACTTGATTGTTAGATTTGGTTTGGGCCATCATATGTTTGAGTGAGTCAATTAGCCGGGCATCAGTTTCAAAACTTGGGAGTCTTGGACCTCCACCCTAATACATTGTGGACCGTAGAAACAACCCTACACCGTATAATTGGGCCATACAACCTATAATTTGAAGACAGAATTTTGGGCACATTAGGTTTTTGTTCATAGACTGGGTTAAGAGAGTTCAAAGCAATAGTTGGTTTTGGGTTATTGTGTGGCTTGTTGGGTCGAGCCCATTTGTTTTGACGTGATTCATAAATTATGGGTTTCTATATTTACACGAGGAATGATAAAAATATCTAGTCTGATATAAATCGATGGTATCCCAATCTATTTAGGGTGGATTTGGGATATTGAACCCGAGTTTCAAATCTTGTTTTGGTTAAAAGTGTTTGACACGGTGTTATATCGGACTGGATTTAGATCAAACACTTTTTTTTTATCCGATCTGATTCTATTACCTCGTTTTATTATATTCGTAGTATATACTAATATTATTTTAATTTATTTTTAAGTGTAGTGCGTTATTATTTTGTTATGTATTAATTGTTATTTTAATGTATGTAATAATGGAATTTTATTATGTGATGGGAATTGGGTTTTCCCCATTTTTTAGTCATGTACAAGCAATATGATGAAGAAACACTAGTCACTCAATCTATTGCAATTGCCTAATCCCTCAACCATCAAGATATATAAAGCTAATGTCAGAAAAATAGATTGCTTGAGATTTCAACTTTATCAAAGGTAAAAAGATGATGGAATAGTCACTCTCAACTCATGTCTTTCCTCTTCTTGTTGTTTGCGAGGATATATAAAATAAATATTGAAGCGCGAAAGGCAGACACAGCATCATGAACCTATTCTCCTGGAGAAGTTGACAATCAGATGAATCCAAATTTCAGCATGGACCATAATTTTGTGTCATAGGTTGTCTGATAACGTACATGTGTCTATGTGAAACATGGAAAACGTTGGCATTTCTTTGCTTTAAAAATGGTATCTTTATGCTTCCACAAAAAAAAAAAAAAAAAGTATCTTTAGATCTAGATCACTTGTCTGATGACAAACAATGACCGTGAGTCTTGTGAGATTAACTGTAAACATAATTGTATTGACTTTGATGGACACAGGAAAACCAAATAGATTGACGATTTATTTCTATTCAAGCAAATTTCTAATCAGTAGTTTCTAGTTTCCGTTGAAGATATTATAAGTTGTCTTAATAATTATTTGGATTATATAATTAATGTTCTCTTATAATAGAAAACTCAACAAATTTGAATAAATTAAAATATATAATTAAGAATTTTGATCGTGATCCTTTACTGTCGTAAGGCCTATTTGGGATAACTTTTACTTTTAGTTTTTAGCAGTAGAAAAAGAGAAGTAAAAGTTTGAGCTTTTTAAATGATGTTTAGATTATATATTTCGTAAGAGCTTTTAAATTTAGAAGAGCTTTTAAGACTGTTTGGTTGGAATATTGTTGAAATCTCTTTTAAATATGATATGACTTTTATACCCTTTTAGAAGAGCTTTTTAATGTGTTTGGATGAAATATTTTCAGTTATCACTTACATAATATATATATATATATGTTATTTTTAAACAATTTACCATATAGACATATATGTAACTTATTTTTCAATTATATTTACCAAAAATTTGCTATATAAAATATGTAAAATAATAAAAATTAAATTAAAATTACACATACATTTATGCATAATAATATATACAAATTATGTCAATAATTTTACATAAAATTATAATGATAAAGATAAAAAAAAAAAAAAAACAATTATCTAAGCATTAATTCTCTTACAATTCTATCACGAACAAGACCCATCTCACTTTCTTCTATAACTACATTAATGTTGAATTCTTTATTTTCTGGCACATAATCTTGATTTTCATTATATGATTGAAACTCAACATCTGCAGTAGTCTCCCTTCTTATGAAATTATGTAAAGCCATTGAAGCCGTAACAATGGCTACTTGCTTGTCAAACTTATAATTAGACATGTTATGCAAAATTCTCCATCGAGCTTTCCACACACCAAAACTACGTTCAATTACACTACATAATGATGAATGCACATAATTAAATGTTTCTTGACTGTCTCTTGGTTGACCACTATTACGAAATTCTGGAAGATGATATCGTTGTCCTTTATATGGAGCTAAATAACTCTTCATATTTAGATATCCTGAGTCAACTAAGTAGTATTTATCTGTAATAAGAATTAGACAATAATGAAATAATATTATTCAAAGTAAAAGAATAATTATAGTTAAAAGTATTAGTAATAAATATAACATACCATTAGGTAGTTTTGGAAATTTTAACTCAGTGCTTCCAAAAACATTCATGTATCATATGCAGATCCCTCCCATTCAAGTCATACAAATGTGAAAAGCATGTCAAATCCACATACTGCCATTATATTTTGAGTAGGAAATCCTTTCCTGCCAATATAAAGAATCTGTTCATCCACAGGAAGCGATGCACGAACATGTGTTCCATCTATAGCCCCAATGCAATCCTATCAATAGCCATAAAAAATATATAATTTAATTTACTTATAAACAAATTTATATGTGCATTTACGTTTCAAAAATTAAATATAAATAACAATACCTTAAAATATGGTCAGTATTTACAATTACTTCGAATGTAATATGAAACTTGATTATAATCTTTAGGTGGCTTAATTCATCAAAAGCAAGCATGATCATTTTGTTGAGTACATTTTTAAATTGTCTACTCACAATTTCACTTGAATGTTGAAATTGTTCTTGAATCATTCTATTTCCAACTCCATGCCCTAAAGTCATCAAAAACATATCTACTGTCTCCTCAATTCTAACCCCTTTAGTGGAAGTTAATTCATAACTTTTTAATCTATCACATAATTTACCAAAGACATGCTTCTCCATTCGAAATTGCTCATGACAGTGTCGTTCATTTCCCTCAAGTATTTCCCTTATGAACATCCATCTTGTATGAAGAGAATTTCTACATGGCTCTTTTATTAAAAAGTTATTATGCTGATATACAGCTGTTCTTGTTACCGCATCAGCAAGTTCATCAAACTCCGTACAATCTTTTATAACTGCATCCAATACTTCTTCTTCCATGTCTGTATCCGAATCTGTATCCATTCTAAATTAAATATTCAAAAAACACCAAATAAGATTTATGAGTTCAAGCTTTAACTAATAAGCTTTGTTTATATCACAATGGACTAGAATCAACAAGTCCATATCAACAACATGTTCCATTTCAATATTATCTCTAACATGTAAAAAATCTTAGAAGTTATTAATCAAATAAACCATCAAAACCTACACTTTCCATTAATCAACAACATAAAACATCACAATATAAATAATAATATTATATTTTAATATAATATATTCATACATATACAAAAAGTATCATATTTTATAAAGTGACAATGCATTTGATTATTACATAAATAAAGTATGTTCTTACAATACACAGAGCATTACAAGTGTATTATAAGAACATTACAAGTGACATAAGTGTCACCAAAAAGTATGTCAATATACAAAAAGTGACATTTTTCAAAAGTATGTCAAGTATACAAAATGTGATATTTTTCTTAATCCATCCATTGCTCCTGTAATTAAAATTGTTGCTCTTTCAACCACTTCACTTGGTATTCAAGTTCTTTCAATGCTACAAAGATCTCCCTATTAGCCTTCTTTGCAAACAACCTAATACCTATCATAAAAAGAGGAGACATAGGTTCACATTCCGGAAGAGTTGCTAACTTATCAACAACCTCTTGAACACTACATCCAGGTGGATCAGTACGTATTATGAACTCTTATTCTTGATGCTTTCACAAAGTTTCTCAAGGTGTTTGGATAATTTTGATGTAGTAGAAATTTTTTTCTTCACTTTTTTGAATTTCTTTCTATTTGGTTCAAGTGAAGTTTTGTTACGGTTGCTGCATTCTGCTTCTTCATCATGATTACTTTCATCGGACTCTAAACTAGCAGCTATATCATCAACATTATCATTTATCATAGATGCTTGTGTATGCAAAGGAGGCATCAAACCAGAAGTTGGTGCCCAAGCCCTAGCTCATGTTGTTGTAACATATCGAAACAATTCATCTAACTTGAATGCATGTTTCAATCCTTTCACGCGAAATTTTGAAGCTTCAGGATATTTCTATTATAATTTTTAAGTCAGTGTATGAATTATGAAAACATAATTAGAATATACATAAATACAATTCATATATAATTTATTTAGGGATACCTACTTGTAGCTTAGCTTCCCACCATTCATCTGAAGTCTCGACGGTTTGCTTTTCCATATTCCAACCAATTCCAGTCTCTCCTCTCAATAAGGAGTCTCATAGTTGCCATCCTTTCTTAATATTATCTCAATGATTCTTAAGTTGTTTTCTTTCATATTATCTACCAGTTGTCGTGTTAAAGTTTTCAATAGAATTTTTCCAACCTTGTTTGTTTAAATGTGTTCCACTCCTATTACCTGCTCGAACTTGTTCGACAGCCAAATCAACCCAAATCTCATGTGTTCGTGAATCTCATATTGCTTTTGTTTTTCTTTGTGTTCCATCATTTTCCATCTAATAAAAAAATTAAAGTTAAATTAAATTAATAATCAAATTTAATCAATTTGAATTATTTTTCTTCTGTATATGATTGCTTTTAAATTACATAGTAGATCTTTTGGACTATCTCCACCTACCTAGGTTCCTCCTAAAGTTACCTATATTCCATATGTCAACATAGCATTTACTGCTTTGTTAATTTAAATCAAAACTTTTATTAATTACAAATATGTAGGCCCACTGTCACATATATTTGACTACTTGTTGAAGTTTCTGACTATGACTTTTATGTTTGCTATATGGTTTATATAATATTAAACTATTTGTTGAAGTTTTTGACCTGAATATTAACAAGAAAGTAAAGATTCAAAGATATCGAATGGCATGAACCATTACTAATTTAAAAAAGGTTCAAGTTGTTTATCCTTATCATTACACTTCACAGGCAATATTTGTGTGCGAGCAAGTTCAGTTAACAATGTCAGCTTCAAATCCTCTTGTTTTTTATTTGTTTGTTTTCCTCTCTATTACAGGTACTGAATTTATGGGTTAACTTTGACATAGATAACCAAATTTTAATGTCTCAACCCTTAAAATAACAAGGTTCAGAAGAGAAGAATCAGAAAATTTTTAATAATCCTAAAAGAACAGAAGCTATACTGATCTAATCAAAGCAAATCTATCAACAGACTTAAAACCAAGATAGCAACCAAGAATTAGACAACTATATGTCAGATGGAGATAAGTTTAATCTAAAACTAAGATGCAGTAAGTGGAACAATAGATGAAGCTTGTAAGCATCAGAAATACAAAGGTTTAAGGAAATAATATATATTTTTACAAAAGATGGCGTAATTAGTAGGTTAAAATGCAGTGAACAATTTAATATGAGTATCTTTCTATCATTACTCTGTTTAGCTATACATGAAGTTACTGCCACAAAGGATAATTTTTAGAAAAGAAATTTTAGATGCAAGGCCAAAGGTTTTCAGTTATGAATGTAGTCATTTTAGAGGTAAAAAAATGGAAGATCACAATTCTGCTTGACATTAATTGTATGTCCTCACATTCGTTTTGGTGAAATGTCATCAAATTTCTAAAACTCCATGCCAGTATGTTTTCTTTATAAAATTGTATAAAGATAGATATTACACTATTGAATTGAAATAATAGAAAAATAAAGGGAAAGATATTTTGCCTAATGTCATTGTCGATGCTATAATCAATGTCTCTCTTATGATATCTGATTTTTTAATTACAAATTTCTACTCACAATAAGTTGATTGTTATTTCTCATTTGAGGCTTCTAATAGCATCAGAACTGTTAACTTGAAAATTAAAAGAATCTTCAATTGGCAATGAAGTGTGGATCTGTTAAATTATATCTTGGTTCCACACATGTGTTCACAAATACGATCATCATCAAGTGAAATTTGTATTTCACATTACATATTCTATTGTTTTATTTTCTCTCCCTTTATTTATAACATTTGGGTTGCACCAGCAAACAGGAAATCAAATCACAAATTATTGTTAAACCTATCAAAGGCAATTCACTACCAAAATAAACACCATTATTGAAGAACGGTATCATCTAAACTGATCAGGCAAAATAAGACGTACCAATCTAAAAGAAAAGCATCTTAAAAAAATTTGATGGAAAGAATCACGTCTTTAAACATACACTCATGAAAGCACACATACAGCAGAACTAAAAAGTATATCTTTGTCACTCTGTGTATGTGCGTATCTGCAACTGCACTAGTTAAGACAGCATATAATCATACATAGCATGATAGTTTCTTTCAGACTTCATCTTTAGACATTCCAACTATAAACCTATTACTACTGTATAGAGATAACGACAGACAACTTTTTTTATTTCTAAATAGCACCAAAATGGCAAGTCGCCTTTGTTATTTACTTTTCTGCTTTTTTGACATTAAACCTAATGAAAGTTAGAAAGGATGGTTGTTTAAGCTTTAAAAGGTTGTAACCTTCCAATATTTTGAGATCAGCCAGCTAGGATCTAGCTTTTGTTTTAACATTAGCCTTTTTAAACAACCCAAACACAAACCTCTTTATGATCCTTCTGGAACAGTACAGTTTGAAAACCCCATATAGACAAAACAAAAATTTTTATTGTTCCAAAATAAAGAAAAATTAGCAGATTCCTTTTAATAATAATAATTTTTTTAAAAAAAGGCTTTTTCCAATGGAAGGCTGAAATGGTAGTTCTAAACTGATAAAAAAAAAAAAATAGTCTTTCAGTAAAGCTCCCCCTCCACCAGTTGTATTGCTTTAAAATGGCCCAACCTCAACTCTATCTTAGTTCCTAGTAAAGGTCATGATATTAAAACCTAGACTGCCAATCCATCAATGCCAGTTAAAGCTCAAACTATAAGAACTAAACTTGGGTAATTCAGCAACAATTATTTTGCCAATAACATAATTTCTCACTAACAAAAAATTATATGAAACTAAAAATAATAATTTAAAGTTACAAAGCAACACAGGGAAAAGGAACAAAATCAGGCAATGTGACGAATTTGTGGCCACAGAAGATATCAACTATATTCAATATTTACCTTTTAATGTGATCAGGAATATCCTCAGAAGCACATACTGCAACCTTTTTTGTAGATTGAGACTATAAACTTTTGACCTTTTCCTTGCAAGAAATACAAAGGATAAAAAGGGAACCAAACAATTTGTCATAGATTCAAAAATATATACATAAGGATTCATAAATTACTAAGCATATGAGTTGAAGATAAAGAGAGAGAAGGAGAAAAGAAACAGACATGACAAACAATTAATGATATCTGAAAGCTCAAACTATCAAAGTAAAAGTCCAGAGTAAAATCATTTAAACCCACAATTTGAACTTCCAACTTATTATTTTGTTATTTTCACTTAGTTTTCTTGTGTTAAGTAGACAGTGCAGTTGCACTAAAAATTAAAAACATACATCACTATTACAACACACAGAAAACACATCAACTAAAAAAAAAAAAAAAACAATAATGCAAAAAAAAAATTCAAAAGATTGATAAGTTTATACGTAAATCCTAAAATTTGAGATAATTTCTTTATTATTCTCTTGATGAAGAACTTGAAAAAATGAATTTACTTCTCCAAATAATTTACCTTGATGAAGAACAGTAGAGGTGATGAAGAATACTAAAGGACAACGATTTCTCTACCTTTTTATTGAACCCTTGCCATTGATGAGTCTAAAAAATTCTTCCCAGAAGGAAAACAGATATCTATATATATATGGAGGTGGGGATGTAAAAGGAAAATTTTATTTGTTGTTTACTAAAATAAGGGTAAAACGGGAATTATAAAAATTTCATTAAAACAATTTGGCTTCCCGTGTTTTTATTTCCAGCAGATTTTGGGTCCAGCCTGATTTGCTAGAAGCTCTTCTTTGCAGAGCAGGGTAGGTGTAGCTTTCACTTGAAGAGCTTTTAGACATCATAAGCTCTTTTTCTTGAAAAATCCAAACAGGCCAAAAACTGCTTCTGGACTTAGGAAGAGCTTTTAGAGGGTCCAAAAGCTATGTCAAACAAGCACATAATAATTTTCATCATAAGCAAGTAAGAGGATCCATGTTAGTTCACTCTACACTTTACTTTCCTCCTTTCTTTTTTTTTTTTTTGGAAATACACCCTGTATTTTACTAATTCACTAGATCCCCCTCGAAAAGGTGGTTTGATATCTTTGTTTATTATTATTATTATTACTTTACACATTTTACATGTCAAACTACTATCAAAATTAGTTTAAATGAGACTCTAATAACACAGTTTGGATCTCTACTCCCATATATCTGGAGAGAACTTTGCCCATGCAAATAAAAGTCATTGAAATTTAAACCTGTCACTTAAATGATGAGGAAGGTGGGAGATGACTTACCACCAAACCGCCTTACCTTTCTCAAAAAGTGGTTTGATACTATTAGTTACCCATGAAATACAAACGTGGAATTTAAGTAACTAAGGGAGGAAAAGTTTTGACACTGAAATGGTATAAAACTAGTGACAAACTTAGAAATCTATGTGAGGTATGATATTTTTATATAATAATTATAACATCAAAAAATCAAGTTATATAAATTTTTTTTTAATGTTTGTTTCAATTGCTAAAAAGATGTTATATGAAATAAAAATAGTTAAAATACATAATCAAAAAGGGATATATAGTTTTATCCTTTACAAGATTATAAACAAAATTTCTTAAAATCATATTTTTAATACAAATATAAAAGTAAAAACTTACCAATTGTGAGTTGATTATGCACTAGTTCTTTTTTTTTTTTTTTTTGAGAAAAATGTATCAATTTCATATTATTAAAAATAAATAAATAAAAATTTAATTTAGGGATATGTCTCTTTTATAACAGGGAGTTACTATTTAAATTGCAAATAAATGTATATAATCAAACTCTATATATTTGTTATTAAAGTTACTAATCAAACTATATTTATAGTCTTTTATCTAATAAATGTATGTGAATTATAATAAATTAAAGTAAAATTAAAATAAAAATAAAAGATAAAAAAAAATTATAATTTATGTGATTTTTTTAATTTATGAATTTTATTATATAAAAGAAAAATAATTCACATAAATAATCGTTAGTAAATCAAGACCTATAAAGATTAAACAAAATTATATGTTTTATCTCTAGTTTGTGTAAACATGATATAGTATATGATAAAAAAAAAAAAATTTGAAATGAGTATAATAATTTATGAAATCAAAATATTTCAAAATTTGAAGATCAGCTTTAAATAATGAAAAAAATAATGTTTTGATCAAGAAACATATTGAAATATAATAGGAAAAAAATTGGGAAAAAGTAATATGTTTTGATAAAAAAAAAAAAATGATTGAACCATGGCTGATAGAAGAAAAAAAAAATACAAGATCCATGCAATAAAAAATAAAATAAAATAAATTAAAATAAAATAAAATAATAAAAACATATTTATGAGAATAAGGGAGTCAAACCATGGGTCACTTTGGAAACGCAGACATGCAGATCCATCAAAATCTCCCTGTTTGTGCTTCGAAAATGAGAATAAAGAATACGCATTTTAACATTTAGTTGGCGCTCAGCATCGAACCCGACACGAGGAGGTAGAACCGCAAGCCTCAACCCTTAGCACAGTTCTACGCTTGTGTCTTATTAGGGCTTTACATTCATACTTGGTATATTTAATGACTTAAAATATAGTATTTAAATATTTTTCTGGGAGCACGTGTCCATGGATGCTCCTCTGACTGGAACGTTCGCCACGGTAGTAGTCCACGAAAAGATGTCAATGGGTGTCCCCTTGAACGTGGAGGGAATTTGGACCACATTCATTCTCATGATTAGTCTTTATTTTATTATTATTATTATTTTTTTGAAGAAACATGATTTGATTGTGACATTTTCTCGATGGGATCTTTTATTTGCCCACAATTTTAGTAGCACCCATTAAGCAAAATCTGCCTTTCATCATCACGCAGCAAATCAGCAACAAAAATATTTCTTTGGTCCATTTTACACTGAAAATGGGGAGTGCCCTTCGTTAGTATTTTGTGGCTTTGTGGGTAAGTTTATAATGAGAGATTTTTATAAGTTTATGATGATAGGTTAATTAAAAAATATTCTTCAACAATGATTTTTATTTCCAAATAATTACTTTTATAATTGAGGACATCTACTCTCATAGTATAGAAAAATTTTTGTACATACTTATAAATTACGAATAGTAAAAGTTGAACTTTTATCATTAAAATGAATGCTTTAAATGGGGAGGTGCACAACTATTTATTTATTTATTTTTAAAGCTAATGTCATGTGGATCAAAAGTTATAAACTACGTATGATAAAACTTGAATCCTTATCATTAAGACGAATGCTTTAAACAGGGAGGTACATGTTGAGAATCTAACTTTAGATCCAATAATAAGTCTAAATCACTCTACAATCACACCATGATACAAGATAGATTTTGAACCAATCGACCCACAATATTAGGTCAATTAATATTCTAAAATTAGATCACATAATTGATCTAACCCGTAACACAAACAATTCCAAGTAAGAATACTCAGAAGAGACGAAATAAATCTAGAATTAAATGACTAAATTGACTTGAATTCTAGCTTAAGCGATCTCAAGCGTCGCTACCAAAAAAAGTCAAAAAAAAAAAAAAAAAAGGGGGATAATTGTCTCACCATGAAGCCAAAATTTTTTATTTTCTCAAAAGCCAAAAACATACATCCATGAGTTTAAAACTTCTATTTATAGCCAAACAATTTCCTAATTTTCCTAAGAAACAAGACTTCCTAAAAGGAAACAATAACCAAAAAGAAATAATATCAAACAATAAAGAAAATAATATTAAACAATTAAAGGAAAATCTAAAAGGAAATAATATCTAAACCTAATAGAAAATAATATCAAATCCTAAAAGAAAATAAAATCTAAACCTAAAAGCAAATAATATCAAATCCTAAATGAAAATGATATCAAATCTTAAAAGGAAATAATATCTAAACTTAGGAAATAAAATCAAACCATAAATTAAACTAATTTCTAAATTGGACTGTCATTAACCCTTCTTACCGATCGCTTTAATCGCGACATTGTGGTTCCATAAGCCGTCAGCTACAAATCCCTTCTTCTTTTCCTTCACGAATAATAGAGGTTCTCATCAGTACACAACCATTTTTTAATGTCAAATGGATCATAAGTTTGCTATGACATATTAAAATAAAATCACTATTTACGTAACGTGGAAATGTTTATACATACTTATAAAGTAAGTATTATGAAACTTAAACCCTTATTACTAAGATAAATGCTTTAAATGTTAAGAAAACTGCTCACTCCACGAAGTAAGCAAGGTTATTACTAGGATAAATGTTATGAAAAATTGAATCCTTAACTTTTTATACTAATAGATAATGTGTTAGTGTACAACCACTTCAATTTAGAAAAATTGTACCATAAAATTCAATTTTTTTATAATAATAAATATTATATATATATATATACATTTTCTTTTGATATGAACTTTTATTTATCACGTTTCAAGCTTCCAATTTGTTATTAACAATAAGGAGCAAACTAAATATAAATTACAGTACATAATCCACAATATTAATATATAACAAAATTGTAAGAGCGTAGTACAAATTTGGATCAGTTTGTTTTTTATTTTATTTTATTTTTTACATAAATTTTTGAACTATATTTTTTACATAATTACAATATAATTCAAATTGACAAATATGATTTGATAAAATTTGTCAATATTAATATATTATAAGTGTTGTTCTAAAATCTAGCGTAATAATATCGAGAGATATCTACTCCTATAATAAAGAAAGAAAGATAATTCCTCATATATACTCATAAATATTTTTGAATATCTATCCTAACGTGAAAAATAAAGCACATGTACTTCTTGATCTATAAATGGATATCTAATTTGGCTTAGTATGTTAATTCTACTTTATAGCAAGTGTAAAAATTAAAAATAAGGATTATTTATCAATGTTGACATGATGTTAACATATTTATTAGAGAAGTTTAAGTTTGAGTGATATATGAGAAAGAAAAAATATAATAATTTTGATTATCAATTACTTTTTATGTTGATATGTTAATAAATTATCAAAAGTTTAAGGGAAAAAAAATGATGACAAAGAATTGTTGTTCAAAAATTGCATAAGGGAATGATGACTTATTATTTAAAAAAGAAAAAAAAAAGAAAAATAGAAACTGTTACAATGAAAAAGTTAGAAGAAAATAAACTTAACGCTACCCACAACTTTGGAATCAACTCCTACACATATATTTTCTTCTCAAAATTTTAAATAAAGTAGAACATAAGAACTAATGTTATTTTTACACGTGGACCAATAATGATAAGACTTTCAGTCTTATTCTAAAGGCTATATATTCTAATGGTTTTACTTTTGTACAAGAATCGGTGGTTGTATTATAATAATTCATATACATTTACCACCCAAAAAAACAATTCATATATATATATATATATATATATATTTATAAAGTACACATGATGATATTGGAATATCACCATTTAAATGGCCAAGACAGTTTATAATCACATAAAATATGGATAGATACAACTCCCCCTTTTACTTAATGGTGACCTTGTAATACATACCAATTTAATATGAGTCATCACAATAACAAGAGTTGAATCCATACCCAAAAAATAAAAAAGGATTGATATTACGTTATTTTAAAATTTGTTCAAATTTATTATCTAAACAATGTAATAAGTTTATATATAATCATTACATCATCAATATATCATTTTAAAATTAATATAATAATTATAAATTAATTTATCATGTTATTTAGGTAAACATTTTGAATAAATTTTTATGAATTTTAGCATTATTAAAAAAAGTGATGGGGTTTACAACGCACTCTCTTTAAAACAAATTAGGAAAGCTTAATTACTTTGTTATATAAAAAAAAAAAAAAAAAGGTGAGGAATTTAAAAAGTCAATTTTTTGACAATAATAAAAGAAAAAAAAAGAATAAAGAAAAACTTTCTAGAGAAACCGGTCCTATTCTCCGTTTCTCCTTTATTTTATAACACACCAACTTCACTCGTAGTTGTCCTACATTTCAGTGGCATCACTCCTCTCTCTCTCTCTCTCTCTCTCTCTCTCTCTCTTCATTAGAAACACAATATCAAAGAATGGCAACACCTGCTCTTGAGATTTGTGTGAAAGCTGCTGCTGGTGCTCCTGACATTCTTGGAGACTGTATGTCGTGTTTTTGTCTCCCTTTTTTGTGTTCCTAACATGGGTGTTGTTGATCTGAAGCTTTTGTTGATTCTGTGATCATTTTTTGGTTCTTCAGGTCCATTCTGTCAAAGGGTTATTCTGACTTTGGAGGAAAAGAAAATCCCCTACAAGTTGAACCTTATCAATCTCAGTGACAAACCACAATGGTATGATCAAATTCTCTGTTTGTTCATAAGTCTATATGGAAAGTTCAATGAGTTTGCATTTTCTTCTTTTGGTATACTTAAAAGGGTATGTTGATTCATTAAGTAGATTGTCAAAATTGAAATCCTATAACAAAAGTATTTGAGGGTTTTAGTCATGATAAAGTTTTTTAGCTGATGGGTTGTTGTGATTTTTTTTGGTTTGAATTTGATGGATTGATAGGTTTTTGGAGATAAGCCCAGAAGGGAAGGTGCCCGTGGTGAAGTTTGATGACAAATGGGTGCCTGACTCTGATGTGATTGTTGGAATTCTTGAAGAGAAGTTCCCTGAGCCTTCTCTCATTACTCCTCCTGAATTTGCCTCTGTGTAATGCCTCTTGATTCTGTCTCCAGAATTTTTATCATTTTTTTTGGGGTGTAAAAGATTTAATTTTGGGGGTTATGTCCCTCAAAATGATGATACAAAGTTTTTTCTGATTTTATTAGTTGTTTATTATTATTTGATTAATCATATCGTTTCCTGTTTGGTTTGCTTGGACTGTATTTTTCATATTTTCTGCCAAGTCTAATGGTATGCCTGTTAGTTTCTTTCTGATTTTGCTTGTTTCCCTGGAAGATAGTTCCTGAAAAAGTTATAATGGAAGTGTATGTTTGTTTGGCATCTTTTTATGCTGTGGCTAATAATATATTACTATAAAAACCTGTCAAAAGCATGTACTCTTTGTAAATGTAGCCAAGTGCCAAAAGTTTTTCTTTGCTGGTAATTTGTTTCTATTTTCTTCCGTATTTTTCATGGTAAATTTTTTGATATGAAAATGCATAGATCTCCAGATTTTTTTCGTCCTTTGACTAACCCCTTGAATAGACTCAGATTTGCTATTATCATAAGTTCTTGTGTATGCTTAATTTGACTTTAGTGTGTCTTATTTTAATTGACCTTTTTTTTTTTTTTTTTTCATATGATAACGTAGGGGATCAAAGATATTCCCATCATTCGTCAAGTTCGTGAAGAGCAAGGATGCAAATGACGGGACAGAGCAGGCTATGCTCGAGGAATTGAAGGCATTGAATGAACATCTTGAGAAAAATGTATGGATAAACTTGAACTGCGGACTACCCCATTGATATGGTTGGATAACTCTTTATTTGGCTCTATAAATTGTGACTAATTTATATAAGTATTGAATCAGGGGGGTCCATACATTGCTGGGGAGAAGATCACGGGCGCTGATTTGAGCTTGGCACCGAAGCTGTATCACCTTCAGATAGCTGTTGGACATTTCAAGAAGTGGTCTGTTCCTGAGAACTTGACCCATGCCCATAACTACCTGAAGGTATGAAACTGCATAGCTATGCATTCTCTTTGTCTGCTTTCCATTTCTTACTAATATTGAACATTTTGATTAGTAGAGTCTACGTCCTCATATGTGATCTGTTCAGCACATATTTTGCTCCATATTGGAGGAGCTATTTTTTTAACAACGTATGTTTCTAACTTTAATTTAGAGGGTCCTGCTTCCCATTAGTATGTTACTCTCTGTCTTTATGGTGTTCTCATGCTGCACTTACACTCTGGTACACGCAAAAGTTTCAGTCTTCTCCTTTGTGTTTGTGGGAGGGGCTAGGATTGGGATCAGGCAATAGTGGGTTGGATATTTCTGTCCATTCATGGTTTTTAGGCATTCTTCCATTTATTGACCAGTAGCCTGCATAAATTCCTGCTATGCATCTGTTCCACTTCTGAAATGTTGTTACATTTGCTCTACTATGCACTATGAAAGATGTCGGTCAATAAGTTTCATGTTATTGTAGTGGCTTACCAAAGTCATTCCATTATGATTTTGCTGTAGCTTCTTTATTTAGTAGTTTATGGAATTTGGTGTAGCATCTAATTGCTTTAGGATTAAACCAAGCGAGTCAAGTCATGAAGGTCAGGTTTCCATCCATCCTACCCCATTTTGCCTCCTTTCCGGTAAAGGGCGTCCACATGACTAATTATTCACCTTTTATCTATGTTTGCAGACTTATTAACTTACTATCCTATTTATAACTGAAGGATATGACCATTGTTAAAAATTCATTGATAAAAATGTTTAAATTAACTTCTTATTACATGTTGACCGATTAATACATGATGTGATTCGTGACTGTTGTTCCTTCGATTCCTTGAATTATTAGAATTTAATCCACTAAAAAGTGTAGGATTCAACTCTCTTTCTCAAAAATTGGAGTTTATTCATAAATGGCCTAATGTATCTTGTGATCTTATCTTGTAGGCGCTGTTTGGTAGGGAATCTTTTGAGAAAACTAAGGTTGCAGAGCAGTATGTGATTGCAGGATGGGCGCCGAAAGTCAATGCATGAATTAGTACCAAACTATAAGGCTTCTGAAGTTTAGTTATGATATGTGGGTGAGACTTGGTTGTTATGTCCTTCAATAAATGTAGTATCAATCTATCCGTATATTAGCTATGGTATTTCTTTTTGTTGGTTATGGAAATTCTGTGAGTTGAAAGGTAGTTGGCAACAGTCTATTGATGAATATAATGATCAACGGTTGATAAGTAGGAGTGGTTTTGGTGGGATTAGAGTATTAGTCGGCATAGTTCAATCCTATGTTTGGAGCATATATATATTGAGGAGATATGGAGATTTCTCCTCCAATAATTTCCTATGAAGAAGGAAACTCCAAAATCTTTAATTGAGATCTTTTATTTTTTATTTTTTATTTTTTAAACTTTTTTATTTAATAATTTTATTTTTATTAGATATATACCCCCAAAATGACAATAATAGCCTTGAGAAGCTAACATTTTAGTTAAAGCGAATGGTCAAAGCCTTAGTGAAGGGTATTCTTTTGTAATTTTAGTAAAACTTGGTTATAGCTCTGATTTGGGTATCAGTCAGGTGTTTGAATGCAATTTTTTCAATTTTTATTGTGATCTAAAGAGTGTATTACTTAAAACATAAATAATGCTGTTGTTTTCATTTACCCTTTTCCCTTTTGATAATTACTAGGTAGTTGGTTTTCTCTTTGATGATTCAAAAAAAAGCAAAATCACTGAAAAGTCTCCGAACATATGCTTTATTACAATCAGAAATTATTTTTACTTTTTCTTTTTGTAACAATGAAATTTTCTGTACTAGTGGTTTGATCATAGTTGATTATGAAAGTTATCTGTAGTAAGGGTATTTTGGTAAATTTATTTAATTTTTAATTTTTTTTTAAAAAATAAATAAATTAATAAATAATTTAAAATTTTAAAAATTAAAAAAAAATTAAATTTTAACTATAAAAAATAATTTAAAAATTTTTCGAATGGATTTAAATCGTCTATCTGAAAAATGAACGGTTTAGATCAATTTTAAAAAAAAATAGAAAAATAATAAAAAAAATTGATGATGGTTCATCATATGTCTGAGTTTTTGATCCATCATTATCGACCATCAAAATCAAACATTTAACACAAACAATCATTAACGCAAATAATACAAATAGGTTCAACATCATCAATCATCAATACAAACAAAAATCACTGTCATATTCAAACAAAAATCACTACCATCATCATCAAACAGACTCAAGAAATCATCATCAACACCATATGGAAACTCAAACACTAATGCAGGTCTAGGTTTCGATCTGGAAAGTGTCTTTGATGCGAGTCTGGGTTGGAAACCCAGATCAACGACGGGTGATGATCTGGTTCATGGGACGAGACCTACATCATCTTGAAACCCATAATGACGTATGGAAACCCAGTCGTCAATCTAGGTCTGGGTTTGGAAACCCAGACACTGATCTGGGTTTGAAAACTCAGATTCATCTGGGTTTCAACACTCAGACCCAGACCGGCGGAAACCCAGATCGGCTGAAAATCCAAACGTCAATCTGGGTTTCCAAACCTAGACCAACTGGTGAAAAAGACAAATAGAAGAAAGAGAAGAGAGAACTGATCTAGATTCCGGTGAAGAAGACAAAGAAAAAGAAGAGAAGAAGGAGAAGAAAGAGAAGAAAAGAAGCGAAAGAGAGAATGGGACCGAGATTGGATTTTATAAATTGATGGTATTTTGGTCTTTTTGCTTCATTTTATCAATTTTTAGTTATATCTGACGGTCAATGCGATCAAATCGTCAGTATAGGGGAGATTATTGTTATAAAAAGTAAAAGTGATTTTCAATTATAATAAGGGATATGTTTAGAGGTCTGTCAGTAATTTACTCATTCAAAAAATATATATGTATGTATATATATACATATATATATATATATAGACCATTGCGGTTATCCTACATGTTATTCAATCATTAATAGTTTGAAAAAGTAAGGGTAAACATGTAATTCCATGAAATAAATATTTATATAAAATAATAAGTTATTAATATTAATGTGATATAATTAAAAAAACTTCATATAATAAAAAATAAATAAATAAAAATTCAAATAAAAAATAGAAAGTAAAAATCTCCAACAGATCTCTCTCTCATCTCCAAAGCTTACCACCTGACCTATGTCTCTCTGCTCCTCTCCCACGACTCCTTCCATCCTTCTCTCCTCATCTTCAAATTTAAAACTTTCGTTTTTGATTCCTCACTCTTCCCAAAAAAAAAAACAAAGTACAAACTAAATAGGATGAATTCTGTGTTGAATTAGTGATTGGGATCTTGGGTTTTGGTGTTAGGGCGGTGGATCGGGGTTTGGCATTTGGGTTGAAGAGATGACGTAAGAAGACAGTATGTGGAGATAATGCGTCAGAGAGATTTAGTTTTGGGAGCAGGAGATGATCATTTGCTTTTTGGGCTATTTCTAAACAATCCCCCAAGTTTGCCCGAAATAAGAAAGTTTCTCGTAGTTTTGTAATTAGCATTTTTCCATCCTACCATTGGTGTTGTTGTTAGAAAAGGTGATTTTGACATATGCAGAACGTTAAATGACCTATTTGCCTCGCTTTATGAAATGATTGAAGGATGATTTTGTCATCTTTTTGTGACCATCGCTTTTGCAATGGCTCCTTCATTTGTCTATATAAATACCCTTACTTTTGACATTTCTAACACGGCTCAAGCAATTCCCCCATTTTTCACACATTTCATAAAAATAAAAAAGAAAAAGAAAAATTGCAAAACACAGTCAACATGCTCTTGGATATGGAGTCATCAAAAAGCTCAACAAACAACATTAATAGTACAGCTATTGAATTCAAGATCAAGAGGTGTTTATATAGCCATAAAAACTTCTGAATTCAAAAGAAACCCAGACAAATTTTATTTCCATTATGAAACAAGATGATACAAATACTACTCTTTTTGGGAGCCAACATAAAAGAATTGAGCACATCAGTTAATGTTATAAGGTATGATGAAAATGAAGAAGAAATGCAAGTACTACATGCCAAATTGAGCAACCTAGTAAGCTTACAAGCAAGAGTTCAAATCCTGAAATCATGCTTTAATGGTAGAATGCAGAAAATGAAGGTCATCAAGGAGGTTACGAGTGATGATGATAGTGAATATTATTTTCTTTGGTATTGCTATGTCATTATTTGCAATTATTGTAATGAAAATGAGTGACTAGGATGATGTAATCATAGACATCATCTACATGATCACCCTTTACATCCTTAGCATCCTTAACATCACCATCTACCTTCTTTATCACCAATGATATATTTGTCAAACCTTAAAGATACATGTACCCTTTCACCACCTTCACTATTATCACTTAACATATCTAATATTTTTGTCATTCCCATAGTTCTAGAAGGTGAAAAGCGCACCAAGGCACAAAATGAGAGGCACACGTTTTGTAAAAAAACTTAAAACATTGTAAAATCATAAATAATAAATAATAATAAAATTTAATTGTTAGACACCTACCAAATTGATGTTACTTGTTAGATATCTACCTCACAACAAAAATATAAAGTTTAAAAACACTAATCTTTGCACAAAAAAAAAAAAAAAAAAAAAAAGCAAATTTATGCATCAAGTCATCAATCATTATCAAGATCATCCAAATAATCATCTTCATCCTCTTCCTCTCCAATCTCCTTTTCATTTGCTAGTTGCTCTCCAAATTCTACAAATGTCATAAACAACAACTTTTAAATTGTCATCAGATAACACAACAAAAATAACGATAAACAAGCTACAAATGTCAAATACAATAACTCACAAATTCAAAAACTAAGAAGAGAGAAGAAGAACTAACTTGACTATAGCTTCAGAGGATAGGAACAGAGAAGAGAGGAGGTTGGAATCTGGAACGGTAACAGTAATCGGTGACTAGACTGTCGACGTAAGCAGAAAAGAAGAGAGAAGAAGTAGTTCGGTAGTTGGAGCTAGATTATCGATCGTCTGCGTGAGCAAAAGAGAAGAGAAGAGAAGAGAAGTAGATCGACGGCTGGACTATCGGCATGAGCAGAAAAGAAGAGACGAGAAATGGATTAGTAGCTAGAAAGCTTGAAAAGTGTGATTTCAGTGGCTGTCAGTGGTCGACGGGCTATTTTAGACAGGTGCTGGAAAACTTTTTCGGCCCTGGAAGAGTGACCTAAGTTAGCCGGCGAGATGAGAGAACGAGACAGGGTAAACGATGAGATGAGAAGGGATTTTTGACAGGTTTTGACCGACTCTGACCCTTATAAAGGGTCTGTGATGCTATAAGGCGTGCCTATCGCCTCCTCACTTAGGCGGAAGAGGCGTGCGCCTAATGAACACAGGCGCGCCTCAAGGGAGGCCAGGCGTCGGAATAGCGCCCAAAGTCGCCTAGCGCTTAGGCACTCGCTTAGGCGTGCCTTTGATAACTATGGTCATTCCACATTCTAATAACATTTGCATCTCCCAATAGCATTTGCATTAGGGGTCGAAAAGGAACCTACAGGTCCAATTCGGGTTGATGGCTTTTCAACTTCAAATGTGATTTTCCTACACTTACGTATTCTAGACATATGAAATACATTCAACATTTGATTATCCCTAGTTATTTCTAGCTTCTCTTCACACCAAGGTAACATAATCCAAATATCATACTTCTTCATTAGGTATTAACTGGTTTTTTGTAAGGTTTCCAATAATGAATGCAGCAACACTATGATGTTGATATAATCAACATCGCAATACCCTAGGTTAACCACAATAGCACCAAACTTCACAAATATCTCAAACTCATCCATTTCAAACTATTGACAACAAAATAATCTATACATTACATTGATAACATTCATACATGCATTATATATGGTAAAACACATTAACATATTCAACTTTATAGTTCAAACATTCAAACATTCAAAAAATCATTATATCAAATATTCGAACAATCAAAGTTTCCTTTTCTCAATCTAATGACAAACGGAACATAACACATATCAAATTTCTTTTGAAAATTGTAATAACAACTTTTTATAACAAACATAACCCAAAAACATGTATTCTCAATTTCAATTTCATCAATTGTTTAAAGTTATATAAAACTCCCAAATTTCATGCAACTTTGGAACCCTAACACATTAAGATAACAAAAAACCAGTTTGGATTATCAATCATCCACATGCTAAAAACTTGAAAACTGAAGCTTATTCTTGTTCCATTTAAAAAACATTTTTTTTTTTTAACGCATGAACCGTCAAACATGAAGAAATCACTTCAAAAAAAACAACAATCTAAACACACTCCATGCATATTTAACTTCCATAAAACCTCAAACATGGAGAAATTGTAAGAAAATCTTACATTGCAAGACAAGCACCATCGTTTCCGCGTCTTGAAGCTTTTGTCTGCAAACTTTTTTCATCTTCCCTTTGTCAACCCTTTACACCTATATAATCTCTCAACAACAGTGAGGTAACATGTACGAGTTTGTTAGGGTTTTTGTGTTGGTGCAAAGATTGTCAATTGGTTGGTGAAGAAGAAGAAAAAAAAAAATAGACGATTACTCTCTTCAACACGCAGGGACCACCAGTCAACCCTTTATATCCTTTTATATATATTTTTTATTTTTTATTTTATCATTTTCTTATTAACTGATGTTTAATTATAAGTTTCAATTATCATTTTACCCTTTATGCACTAATGACAATGGCCTTCCTCTAATGGAATTGTTAACGGTAGACTATTGTTTTCTCATTTAATTAAATAGCGGGAATGCTAATTAAGAAACTATAGGGAGTACTTTTTTATTTTGGGCAAAAGTTGGGCTTTTTTTAGAATAGCCTTTTTTTTTTTTTTTCCCGTTAATGTTGATGAAGAGATAGATAGTGATAAATGACAACAACAACAAGTAAATTTTATTTATTTATTTATTTTTCTTTGTAATAAAAATATTTAATGATAACGGTGGTCATGTAATTTGTTGATGAAGAAATCTTTGGAGATGGCAGAAAATATGAAGATAATGATGAAAGAGAATTTTTTTTTTTGTTTTTTGATTTGTTTGATGGCAATTGAAAATCTGGATGAAAGAGAGTTTATTTTATTTATTAAAATATCTGTCAATTTTTAGTTTTATTTCAAAGATATTTTTAATATTTATTATTTTTAAAATATAAAATTGTTATTTATGATGATTTGTCAATCATCAAAGAGAAAATGAAAATAACTCCGAAAAATAATAAAAGGAAATCAATTTCTTCATGAAAGGAAATTAGGAAAGGTATCTCAATGATTTATGCGAAATAAGTTACCTTTCAATAAAGAGAAAATGCATAAAATAACTCTTTTTGGAGAATCTACTTGAAAACTAACTTTTTTTTTTTTTTTTAGAATGAAAAAATCTCAACTCTGAAGTTGAGATTGATTTGAATTAATACTATGATTTATAACCTGGAAGTTGGGATTCTGAACCTAGAGGTTGAGATTCTCTACCTTGAGGTTAGGATTTAAAAAAAAAAAAATTATTTTTCAAAAGGGTTATCAAAAAAGGGTTAGATTTCAATAAAACCCTTCAATAAAAACTTAGTT
This sequence comes from Dimocarpus longan, assembly GCA_022984855.1. NCBI lineage: Eukaryota > Viridiplantae > Streptophyta > Magnoliopsida > Sapindales > Sapindaceae > Dimocarpus > Dimocarpus longan. The sequence continues at coordinate 7,083,259 of CM041015.1, read as the reverse complement.
TTTTATTTGTGTGTTAGGTTATGTAATTTAATTCCTAAAAAGTTTAGTGAAGGCAATAATATTAAATAATAAATTAAATTCTTTATATTAATATGATTCCCAATTATTAAACATGCAGTAAGTGTCATTATCATAGTTTAAATTAAAAACTTGGTGAGTTTCACTGAGTTTTCGACTGGTTCTCATGGATTAGCACTCCGCTGATCCTACAACCCTTAGATCGAAGGTGCTGCTTATCAAAGGTGGATTCTCAGCCTAACTCGGCTTAACTCGGGCAAACTCAGTCGGACTTGGCAAGTCATTCAATCACCAATTAACCAGAAATCATCCCAAAAACCACAAAAAGTGCCAAAATCTATTTATAACAAATATATAAGTCAACAACCTTGAACAAACCTTATAGTCATATAAATGAAGTCTAATCAAACAAGTGAAACCCTCATTCACAGAGTTTGGCTATGATGACAACTTAAGGAAAGATATAGCGACGATGGTGGCGACTTTAAGGAAATAGCATTGACGACATGGAGGGGAAGAGAAGAAGACTTGAACCGCTGTGCAGAGGAAGGACAGAAAGGGCCGATGATGATAAATAGGGATTGGTTTCGATTTTGCCTTCGGCGATGACAACAGCTCACTGGAACGACAACAACGACGGTGACTGCTCAATGGAATGACAACGATAGTGATATTAGAGAGAGAAAAGGAACGAGAGAGGAGAAGGGAAAAAGAAAAGAAGGGAGAGAGAGAGAATATAAGGGTTTTAATTGTGGTGTGTTTTATATATATAGTGAAAATAATTTCGTCATGGCCTCTAATATTTAAAAAAAAAATTAATTTACACTTTTAATTTAAAAAATTATAATTTACCTCTTGAACTGTGCTTTTCAAATACTCACCGATAACTTGCGGAATTATCGATTACTCGCTGCTCGCTGGATTATCGGTCGAGTAGCGAGTGACGAGTTTTGGAACACTGATCATTATGAAATAAACTGGAAATAGTACTCAATCCTTGGTAAATAATGATTTTCAAAAGGTTTTCCCAAATTTTGAATTTAAATTTCAATGAAATAATAATTAATATGCTGTTAAAAAATCACGTACCATATCATTTAAGTATAAATTAGATAAAATTTGTAGGCAACCTAATGTTACTCTATTGTAAATAGAAATCATAATCTTGGATTTGAATTCTCTTCTCACCTTTTATGAGCGAGGGAGGCAGGAGGAAGGAGCTCCTAAAAATCAAATTACAAATATATCTTGAAACTTTATAATTTTTGTATTTTGGTCTCTAGCTTTCAAAATTTTCTTTTAATAAAAGGCCCTTCCAAATAAAATTTCTTTGCTTTGCCCCTATTCATCTTTAATAATTTAATAATATAGAAACACTACAATAAATGAGTAACTATGATGTCATTATTTTCTATGATTACTTTATCAACAACTGATAGTTATGGGGTGATTACTTTCTATTATTATGTTATAAATAATAATCATATAATTAAAAAAAAAGTGAGAAATATTGTAGTAAACAATTAAGGGTGCATATATTGCCACCTAAAAAAATAATTTACACACCCAATTGATTAATACACCTGTTACTAAATTTCAAAATTTTTATACTTAGTTTGTACACCCTTTTAAAATCCAAAAATAATCCTCTACTATTTCTTCAACCAAGTTCACATATTCTTTCTCAACCACCTATTCCACTCCGCTAATTTTAATAGTTTAGTTGGTTTATTCAAAGCAATTAAAACACACTTCACCAATTCCACTCCATCACTAATTTTAATAGTTTAGTTGGTTTACTCAGAGTAACCAAAACACCCCTATGAAGGTTACTCAAAATCATCAACTCCAGTTTTGCTTTTTGTATTATACTAACAAGAAAGAGGTTGGTTAGCTTTTTTTTTTTTTTTTTTTAATTTATAAATATCCATCAATTGAGGCTACAAAAATTAGGTTAAAACAATAAAATTTCTCTTCATTGTGATGGCCAGTTCCAATAATACTGCATATATAAACTAAGACTATCATATGAACACTTTTAGAAATGATTGCTTGGAGGGTCTTATGATTATACTATATTTGAGTGTCGAATCATTTAAAAACAAGGAGAAGAGAAGCAAGAAAGTATAGGAAAATTTTTAGATCAAACGTATTTCATTGTTCAGGAGTTCAAAGTTTTATGTAAGATATTTGATAAAGTCTTAAACCAAATGTACATTTTTTTTTTGTTGAAATCAATAAAAAATTATATTGTCCTCGAAGGAAATATTTTCTAGGATATTTAGTAGTAAAAAAGATTAATAAATTCTATTTAAAAAAAAAAAGAATTAATGAATTGTGGGTGTACAATTAAGATTATCGGTTGGTGTTGGGTTATTGGGTTGTTGGGTCGGGTCCATTCAAGATGATCCAAACTCATAACCTGATCCATATAAAATGGATTTGGATAAGAACGAGTAACCGCTGGCGGTTATCAAAAAATAACCGCCATCCTTATAAATACTTGATGTATTTCATTTTGTTTTTGATTGATGCAAAATCAACTTTCCACGACATACGTGCAAAATACACAGAGTGAGTGAATATAGAAAAGAAAATACATGGCAAGGCAAATTACATTGTGATTTGAGATTTCTTTCCGTCTATGTGATTGGAATCTGACCAGTTGAACAATTCAAAGAATCCAGAGGAATTTTCGTTGCATAGAAACGGGTACGCTTTCAGTTCCGTTTTATTGTTTTATATCGAATTTTATATTGCTATGAATTTCTTTCATTGGTATCAGAGCCCCATTGAATTGTTTGCTGGTTATTGATCATGCTTGAGTGATTAAATTGCCATAAAACTTTTTTTTTTTTCCGGATTGAAAACCTAAGAAATAGAAGTATGAAATCCGAATATATTCTTAGGTATTTATGGTTTTTATGTTTTTTCTTCTTCGTGTGATTATTACACCATTAGATAGGGCTTGAAAAGATCTTTCCAATGATATATTATAAGCCCAATTTGGATTAGAATTGAAGGAGAAAAACATATTTGAATGAAAATTTAGAAAATTAAAATATGGAAAAACACTATGATAGTAAAAGGTGATTGAAGTTTATGAAGACCATTAGCACACTCTCACTCAAGGAGAGTGCGATTTACCTTAGAGCCAAAATGAAAAACTAAGAGCAAAAACCAAAAGAGGATGCAATTATAAAAAATCTGGCACAGGTCCCGTCGGAAATTGAGGTCGGCAAGACGGCGTGTGAAATCTGAGGCAGCCATGTGCTGATGACTTGTTCGCCACGCAAGCAACACGTGGTGCCACGAGGCTGACACGCGAGATGACACGCAATCGACACGTGGCTTAGCATGAGTGGCTGAGCGCTCACGGCGTGGCTAGCTAATATTGCGACATGTGTCGTTCTCTAAATTGGCCACGTGGTCACTTGCATGCACGACACGTGTGTCTCGGTAAACTGTGGGGATGCGTGGCCTAATATGGAGTCTCCACGTGGCTTCGTGAGCATATGACGCGTGGTTTTTGACACGTGTCTCACTCCGATTGTGATATGTGTCACGTTGACGTCAGCGCACGCGTAGGAGGCACGTAGAGACACGCAGCGGAGCATGAACCGGTGTGTGGAGAACGTCACCGACACGTGGAGAGTGTCATCGGCGTATGACTGCCACACGCTACCGCCGAAGGCGGATTCCTACGACTTTTCCGGCTATATTTTTTAAAAATTTTGTTTTTTCTCCTCTTTTCATCCCAGCTGTTTTTCTCTTGCTCTAATTGTCAGCTAAATTAAAATGCCTTAGTTTTTGTATTAAATTTTATTTAATTTTAGATTAAGCATACATGTGTACTTTTATGTTTTTGGGTGATAAAATGTGCTTTTGTGGGACTGGGTCGATTGATTTTAATGATGAGCTATCTGATGACATGATTATGATTGTTGTTCTATTAGATAATGAGAAGATTATTAAAATCTCAAAATTGTCGACTAGGACCTTGAGATTAAATAAATCTCATATGAGTAGTAGGATTTTGAGATCATAGAAATCTCGGACGATAAAATATTGGAGATCGTAGAGATTTCGATAATGAAATGTTTGAGGTTATAAAGATCTCAAATGATACTATTTAAATTGTGGGTGTCCTTAAATCTTACAGAGCATGATAATAGGACTGATTTGCGCAAAACACTTATATATATGGTTTAGTGAATATTTGGAAATTGGATGATGATGGGTAGCTTGACTACTTTTTCGATTCCTATCCAAAGATTCTTTTATCATATTTATGAGTGTATAGTTGCTGTAATATTTTAGTGAAATGATAGTGAATGTGCTAGTATAGACGTAGAAAGATATAGAATATAAGTCTCTAAGTAGAATCAATATCATTTAGAGAAATGACATGTGCTTCGAAAACATAGTTGCTAAACTGAACATGGGTGACAAATTGAATGGTAATATCTATCATATTTAGCACCGTAAGTTTCAGTATATGCTAGAGGAGCATTTGTAAAGTATCGTCGGATCAACCGAGGAATAAAATGGATCCATATGAGGAATAACTTGAGAGGAATTGGCACCTACAAAGTGATTCTATAAGGTGGCCAAGTGTTATGTCTTCTTAACATCCTCTATGCTCCGAAAATTGGAGTAAATATTGTCTCTGTAATTGTCCTTCTGGGTGTAGGATAATGTATAACTTTTCATGGCTACTGTTTGAGGATTTAATTTAGATTAATGGTGATTAAGTACTGGATACCTGATGAGTGGTTTCATCATATTAAATATCGAATTTTATGGTATTATTAATGCGATGGTTGTTTTCATTAATTATTTCAATTAATGTTGCCAATATTGATGTTTATATTTGGCATGCTAGACTATGACATATCGAGCGGAATCTAATGAATAAATTGGCCAAAGAGGAATTTCTTAGGTTCTCTCAATAAGATAGATTCGCCTGCATGTGAAAGTTGTCTAGCAAGAAAAACAACTAGAAAACCATTTAAAAAGGAATTAGGGCTGAAAATCCATTGCAATTAATTCATTTTGATATTTGTGGACCAATGATTGTGAGAGCTAGAAATGGTGCCTTATATGATATAATATTCATAGATCATTACACTTGTTTTGGTCATGTCTATCTGATCTCTCACAAATCTGAGGCATTATATTGATAGACAATAGACCATTCCTAGAACTCCGCAACAAAATAGTGTAGTGGAAAGGAGGAATAGAATGTTATTGAAGATGGTAAGATCTATGATGGCACAAAGTAAATCTCTCAATATCTTACTGGGGATATACGCTCTTAACAGCTGCTTAAATTCTACATATGGTCCTTATAAAATCAGTATATTTTATATCCTATGACTTATGGATAGGTAGGAAACCTAACCTTACTTATATGCAACCTTGAAGGTGTGCAGGATATGCACATGATCTTTCCAGTATAATATGGAAAGCTGGGTGCTAGAGTAAAGAAGCGTATCTTAATTAGATACTTTGAGCACTTATATGTACTCATAGGAGAAAACTGAAATGAAAGAATTACTGAATTAGAGTCACAAGATGTGAATTTCTTAATGAATGAATTTCCTTGTAGAGGTGAGGTTGAAAAGAAATTTCAATTTTATGAGTTAAATAATTCGGATGTTGTTCTATGTCTGAATATTTAACTAGAGGATAATAGAGAGTTGTTTGAATACTCTATCCCTAGCGGAAGTGACAGAGCTATTGGAATAGCTGGTGCATTTGTTCCCAGTGGGAGCAAAGGGGCTGAAGAGTTAGTGCCCTCAAAATTATCAACTCGTAAAAACAACCGTAAGGCTATTCATTATCGTCGATTTAATAATGCAAAGGATTCCTTACTCCAGTACTATCAGAAGTCTCATATAGACTATGATGTATATGAGCTTGATATCTACTATACAGTTGGACTGATAGGTAGATATCGATCCAATTCTAGATAGAAACATTAGATTGCTGTGAAAAGTATATTGACATATCTGGAAGAGACTGTTGATTACTCCCTGTATCACTTAGGTAGCAACTGCCTATATTAAAGATAAGAAATATCACAGTAAATCGAAGCACATAGAGACTAAGTAGAATTTCATTAGGGATATAATGATTAAAAAAAATGTAACAATTAAGTGTGTATCTACATGTGAGATGGTTGTATATCCATTCACAAAAGTTGTGACAAGAGATTATTTATGTCACATGCTGAATCTTTGAGTTTTGTAGATTGTAATGTTATAATTGTTACGTTAAGCTATATCTGTTTTATAATTAGATACGTCATTATGGTTATAAAACTAGCACATATTCATTTCACATAGATTATATATGAAAGTATATCGTCAGGTTTTGAGACTGGTATTCTTACACGTACAGTCGCCTTGGTTGTTAGGAGAGCAAACCAAGATGAGACACATATATTTTTTAGAGGATAAAAATGAGATTATTCTCTTAAAGGCTTGAAATATATGAAATGTCGTATTGATTGTAATCAAGATGAGGTTTTACCTAAATCAATTATTGAACCTCTCATGATGCATCCCCATCATCATGAGAATCTGATTAAGTCAGATGTGAGTTTCTTGATGAAAATGCTTGAAGGGCGAGTTTTTAGAAACTCAGGTTAAGTACAAGGAAAACATATGAACTAAGATCTGTACAGTGAATTATCTAATTATAAAAGACATACGCGTCCTTATTGAAGGACAAGATTCACTGTAACATGTGTTTTATACCGCGTGTGCTTATTGTGACCGACATGAAAAATGAGTGAATTTATCTCTGATTTCTCATTGCGTAAGTTTCATTGAAGTTTGTAAAACTTCTACCTATGTCCTCAGTGACTGTTTACTTTGTCTCAAAGTAACAAGATGATATTTGTATCATTAGTGTGTCTTTTATGGCTATGATAATACAACCTATGGGACATTACTATGGTGTCAGTCATTTTTGTTGACCGAGGGACGAAAGTGAGACAGGAAGATTTAATGAATTTTATTTTATTCCTATAGTTACTAGTCGCGACTAATTACAATTTGGACTTGCAATTATGATTATATGGAATATTAAATGATCGAGCATATTACGTTAAGAGATTAAATGTGCTCGAGCAAATAAAATTATATTAAATCTAGAACATAATAATGAACATATTTACAATCTCTTGTATAACAGTACAATTGAGATTTGAAAGATAAGCCACGTTGCATATATTATTGTTCATAGATCACACGATGTATTTGCCTGTATGAATGCCTGTACTTCTTATCTTAAAGGGGTCACCAGTGTTTTCTCTGTAATTTTTGTTTGGCTCATCTTGTGTGAGTGGGAGATGTTGGGTTATTGGGTCGAGTCCACCCAAGATGATCCAAACCCATAACCCGATCCATATAAAATGGATTTGGATAAGAATGAGTAACCGCTGGCGGTTACTGGCAGTTATCAAAAAATAACCACCATCCCTATAAATACTTGATGTATTTCATTTTGTTTTTGATTGATGCAAAATCAACTTTCCACGACATACGTGCAAAATACACAGAGTGAGTGAATATAAAAAAGAAAACACATGGCAAGGTAAATTACATTGTGATTTGAGATTTCTTTCCGTCTATGTGATTGGAATCCGACCAGTTGAACAATTCAAAGAATCCATAGGAATTTCTGTTGCATAGAAACGGGTACGCTTTCAGTTCTGCTTTATTGTTTTATATCGAATTTTATATTGCTATGAATTTCTTTCAGTTGGCAATATTGGCACCCAACAATTAATTACATTGGATTGAAATGTAATATTAAAAAAATAATAATAAAAAGCTTATCTAATTAAAACTAGTGGGCTAGTGGCTTCAACGGAAAAACTATGTATCTTGTAAAACGGGCCACCAAAAATTGTAGCTACGAATAAAACCATATTATCTTCACACAAAAGTTATTTTCATTTTTCCGTATGAATCATCGTTTTGCCCCTTACTGTTTATAAAAAGGTCAAAAAACTCATTATTGTCATATTTTAGAAGACCACTTTCTTAAGAAGCAAGGGGTTTTTTGATGATTTCTCAAACCATAAAGAAAAAAAAATGATGATTCATCAATTATTACAGAGAAAAATGAAAATAACTCTTAATTAAAAATCTATTTACACTTCAATATAATATTTTTTTAATTAATGATATATTTATCTTCAATTAAAATTATTAAATAAAATAAAATTTTCTAAAAACACTTACCCATAAATCTTGGAATGCATACATAACAAATTATCTTTTCCCGTTTTATTAATATTTTACGAACTTATTATTGCATAAGTTTATCTGTTTTTAATTTTTAATTTTTTTTTTTTTTTTTTTTTTATGCTTAGCATGATTAGATAGTGATGGTGAAGGTATGCCACTTTAAACAACATAATAATTAAAAATTAAGATTTTATTAATTCTAAACTTTCAATCTTGTTTTATTTTTTAGACAAAATAAAAGTTCATTAAAATGAATTTAATTTTTTTTTTTTTAAGAAAATGAGATTTCCTATGAATAAAAAATAAAAATTTTACAAACAAGTCTTTTTATTTATTTATTTATTTTTAAAGAAGCATGAAATGATATGAGAGGTATTAAGGTAGAAAATATCTATAGAAATTTTATCATTAAATCAGTGATTTAAAACTTAGTCAACTCGATCAAGTTCTCACCGAGTCAACTTGGATTGGCATTTTGCTGATACAACAACTCCCATCGAAATAAGAGAGAACCAAATCAAAAATCTGAATAGGGTTTGAGAGGAGAGAGAACCGTTCAGGGAGTGAGAGGAAGGAGGGGGGAGATTTCGATGAGTAAGAGAGAGAGAGAAGAAAAAGAAAGGGGTTTTTTGAAATGAGAGAGAGCCTATTTGGTGGTGGTCAGAGCAAATGGGGGAGGAGATGGTGATGGTGTTACCGAAGTAAAGGGAGACAACGAAATGGCAGAAGTGGAGTGCCTGATGAAGGTGGACGGTGCACGATTCGAGGAGAGAGAGAGAGAGAGAGAGAGAGAGAGAGAGAGAGAGAGAGAGTGGAGGAAGGTGTAGCATGAGGTAAGAAAGGAAGGTGAGAAAAATCTGATGAGGGTTTTTGTGTTTATATATATAACACATTTTACAATACACCTAAAGTACTGAAACACTTGATAAAAAAAAATATTTGTATTATAAAATTATTGATTATAATTTATTATATCTTTATTATATTTTATTATAATTAAACATGTTTAATGACAATCGATAAATGTGATTCTACTTGTCGAATGTTGTCAATATGATTTGACTCGTTTAATTATAATTGGATATAATAAAAATATAATAAATTATAATAAATAATTTTAAAATATAATCACTTATTTTTTTGTCAATATCTGAGTTTTGACGATAATAACATGAATCTCTCTTAAGATTCCGAAAACTCAATAGAAATATTCATTGCCTTTAAAAAGTTGTTGTTAAATCCTAAAGGTCAATGGTCAAAAATGTAAAAAGACTAAAATTCTCGAATCTTAAAAAATTAATATATTATTATTTTAATTTTAAATTTATTTATATGTTATTATTTTAATTATGTAATTGTGTTAAAGTGCTTTTAAAATCACATGAGATAAGTTTGATTATGTTTTGTGATTTTATGATTGTATTGATCATATAAAAAGTTTTTTAAGTTTTTTTTGTGTTTATTAAGATTTGACCCAATTTGACTCTTAGTACTATCAAATTGAGTACCACTGAGTGACCAATAACTTGCTATTTATTGTCCTCATTGGTCGAGTAGCAAGTATCGAGTTTTGAAATCTTACATTATATATGAGTGTCTTTAAAGAATAAATGTAAAAAGAAGTAAAAGTGGATTGTAAAATGAAAATCTCAAGAAATAAATCTCAACAATTGATTCACATGTCATTAGGTCTGTGGACGTCAACAAAAAAATCAGTATAGGAAAATATCGAATCCATATAAAAATGCTCTTAATTGAGTCTCCGATCCATCCTGATTTAACTCTATTTTTTTTGTACCCATTTTCTAATACCATAGGAACAACTAGTAAATGCACCAACAACAACCGAACATTCAAATTCACAAATTAACTTACGAACAAAATACTTTACATTAACATTTTTTCTTTTAAAAAAATAAAAAACACTTTACATTAAATTAAAGAGAAACTCACATTCATTGTATAACAATTTAATTAATTACTGTTTACTTTTGAAGATGATTCACACTAACAATAAATTTTGTTCAAGTTCCTGAAATGAAGCTGATAATACTCAAAGATCATTCCGACAATTGGTTCAGAGGAAATCGCTTACATCGCCTTCATATTACACACAAAAAAAGTTCATGAGCGTGACGAGGTTTCCAAACGTGTAGTCCCCGCAAGATATTTGCTTCAATTATTAACATTATCATTAACTGTAACATAAGACAAACCGTACCCAAATTGGTTTTTGCAACGACAACATATGTATGAACACATACATACAAAGCACAAGAACGTTCCAGGTGCCAATCAATCATATACATACAGCTTTATCTAAATATATAACTAGTCACCAATCATTTTTCACCACGTTACTATGTCAATTCACAATGCTCTTTCATGATTGGTTTTACAGAGTAGAGATCTTGAAAAAAATATATATAGAAGTCACTCTCTGATATTCGGTGTAAGCATGCATCATGAGTACTAAAAGGGACCACGCTGAAAAGTAAGAGTTACTTGGTAGCAAGTTCAATAATGTTTCTGGGTCGGTTTGGATGGATATGAGAGAAGGGTGGTTTGAGGACTACAACAGTAACAAGATGTTGCTTTCAATAATGGTGTTGGATTTTTTATTTTTTATTTTTTTAAATTTAATCATCTTGATTATGATCATCTTGACCATCAGGTTTGGAGGAATTGGAGATCATTTTCTGGATCATTTGACTGGTTTCTTCCTCAGACATTCGATCATCTTTGCTTTGTGACTCTGCGTACGCTTCAAAGAACTCCTTGTTTTCCTTCTCTAACTCGTTCCAAACTGCATACACCGGACAGAATGATAACGAAACTGTGTGTGTGTGTGTGTGGGAACGTAGAAAACATTTTGTGTTTTTTGCAAGAGATCACATACAAGAAAGAAAAAGAAGTTGCTCTAATATTTTCTTGAAATTTCTCCATAATAAATTGTAGTAAAAGGCATTTAAGATTGATCAGGAAATAAACAAGGCAACTCATATAGCATATTTAAGATTTATCTGAGAGCCTTTTCTTTCTTTTCATTTTTTTTTTTTTTTTTTTTTTAATGGTGGGGATGAAAGAAGAATTTATAGAAAATTACTCGCACCTCTAACAGAGGTAAGATTTAAACCCTTAAACTTTTAAGATCAAGAGAGATACTCAATCATTTTTACTAAGAGGTAATGTGCTATTCAAGAGCTTAATCATACACAAAATTCTATGAATATAAATCATAATCAACTTTGATCAAAGGCAATTTATAATTAGAGATCAATCTAGAATAAGCTTATTATCCACTATATTTTGAAGCATACTTCGGTTTTGGACAATAATTACTTGGTTTTTTTATTTTTTATTTTTTCAGAGTACAAGAACTGTATCTTGGGACAGTTCCAGGAAACTATAGGACCAATCGAGATAGGATACTAGTGGTACGATCCGAGAAACTACTCTCAATTGGGAGAGATCCACTCACACGGAGGTGAGGGGGAGACCAACACGAGGGTAGAAGAGCAACTTATACAAATGGTGGGAGACATGTTATTATTAATATTATTATAAGTATTATTATATATAATATATATATATATATTCACACACTTGATTTTGAGCTTTGGGAAAGGTTTACTCTAATATAATCATGTCAATAAATATAATTATGTCAATAAATATTCATAATTAAAGGCTCATATGATGTGATTTTATTGAATAGGATACATACATCTGAGGTAAGAAATACTACTTTTTCCACTCATAAGTTGATGTGTGTGTGTGTGTGTATATATATATATAATCCGATCTATCAGTTGCTGAGAGTTTGTAAACGGAGAGTGAACGAAGTCAAGTAGGGAAGTTAATACTGACCAGTGGAGGTGATAACAGGCTTGATGTTAGCATGCTTAGAGAGAGCTTCCATGCATTCTTCTTTTGTCATCCGGAATATCAAGCACTTCTCTATCAGGTGTTGCACCTGTATATTATATATATACATAAACACATCCACCATCATGATCATCAAAACAGCATAATTACTAACAAATCATGCATAATATGTTGAAGAATCAAAACATGAATGATCACCAAGACATCAAAAAAACCTAAACAAAACAAAGAAATTTTTTATACTTTTGTCACAAAAAAACAGTGCGAACCCGTGAATATAACAATTGAAAATCAATCATAAAAGATTAATTTGTACCATGTGTATGTAAGACGAAGAAGAATCCCCCATGATCGTAGAAAAATTATGAACGTACTATATTACTATGACGATCGATCTACTATGAAACTATGTATGCAAATTATAGTATACGTATAATTGAGAAGATAGTGGAGGAGTCTGGTGCAATACGATATATAATGCAGCAATTAAAAGCATACATATAAAGGGCGCTATCATCATCATCATGATGAGCGATCAATCGAAAGGTAGGGGGTGGGTCCAGCAGTCCCACGTGGGAGATGGATGATAATTGGTTGAGAGGGGATAGAGCAGATTGTGTATATGAACACGTTATTTGTCTTTGTACAATTGCAAGCCTCCTCCACGTGAATTGCGGGTCCTCACCATCCAGAATTCCTCCACACCACGACAAGCCCTCCTAACCCATGCCAGTTGGCACCAATCCTGTTTTAGCTTTTGATCTTCCTTGTAGCTTACCATACCTCCATCTCCATGTCACTGATCATAAGTCAGACAAAGATTCATGAATCAAGTTGATCATCATCGTTTCTTTCTAAACCCCGATCATATTTGTATTTGATCATTGATAATGAAGAGTGAAAGGGGATTTTGATTACAAACTCATATTCTAGTCTATTGGTAATCTACTCTTTAATGCATGTGGACATGTTTAAAGTTGGTGATTCGTTGTTAAAAATAAATATTAACAAATAATATTGTAAACAAAGCTAATGTGTCACTAAAACTTAGGGTTCCAATTTATTTTCTAAGATTTTGAAGAGTTATGAGGCGGCCCATCAATTAACTTATGCCAAAAATATCGGAAATTTTGATTCTTAAAAATTAAGGAAGAGCTCATATTACTTCACAGTAATTTTGTCGTATATGGATAATCTTATTTTTCTTTTTATAGTTTGATATAATTACTAATTACCCCTTATGATTTTTAGAAATATCATTTTATCCTTTATCATTACGATCGTTATTAAAATCATCGAAATAATTGAAATGTCCATATAGTTGTTTCCAAATTAACCGTCAAACTTTAATTTTCAAAGTCAACTTTGATGATAATGGTTTAGACATTTTTATGAACTATACAAAAGGGTATTTGATTTACTTCATAAATCAATAAGGGGATATTAATGATTTTTAAAAATACTGAAAGGATTTTGATATTATGCCAAACTATAAGGGTTAAAAAAGGATTATCCCTTTTTATATTAAGCTAAATCTAGGGAGGATTGAATTGCAGATATTAATAAAGGAATTAATGCTATATGCAATACTTCTTGTTCCAGCTGCAAATAAGGTGAGGGGTTGCATTAACTGATTTAATTATTTCCATGATTTTTTCTTGCTAGGAAGAAGACTACAAAAATTGCCTATACCTTGATGTGACCTGTTGTGATTAGTTGACAAGACTACATAATATTATTTCATATTATTTTGCTTTGAATTTTACTGTATTTGCAATCAACTGATGAGTGTCATTATCATGCATTATAGAGTTAGAGAAGTTACAAGGTCAGAAATAAAGAATGGTGCTTTTAACCAAATTAATTAATTAATTCGCATGGCCAAATTAGCGCATTAAAAAATCAATGTCGTCCTCATTTGTGTAACTGAAAAAAAGAAAAAACTAAAAACTAAATGAATGCATGTAATCCCTTGTTTTTAACATTTTTTTAATTCAAAACTAACACAATCAAAGTTTTGTCTTGTACCTCGGCAGAGCTATTGGCAAATTTGTCTTTTTCATTTGAGTCCATAAGAAACAACTCTATCAACATATTCCTTGGGAAAGACAATAAAAATTAATGGGCTCTTCTGTGTCCCCACAACAACCAATCAAGAATAGAGTCTGCATATCAAAGAAATATTTGACAATTTGAACTTATTTGATTCTCGTCAAGCTGTAAGTCCACTCACATATAGATTTTAATACAAAATTTATTATAGAGCCAGTAAGAGAGGGATTTTCTAGTTTTTAAGATTATTTGGATTTTTTAAGGGTGGCAAAAATTTCCTATTGCACCTTTGTTATTTTTAACTGGTAAATAGGAAGTTACAAAAATAAGTAAAATTTCACATGTAGCTCTATTTCTTCCTACACCCATCAACTGTTTACTATTCTTTCTACTTCTTCATTGGATTTGTTGTTTCTTCTATTCTTCATTTATTGTTATTATTATTTTTTACCTACAATATCTAAAATTATCAAGGTAACGTTTGGAAGGATACTATATTAGTTTTTTTTTTTTTTTTGAAATAAGATACTCTATTAGTTGTACATTGTATCTTGTCATGACAATTCAATACTATTATAATTTCAGCGTAAATATAAAATTGAGAATTGAAAGAAAATGAAATAAATAAAATAAAAATAATAAACATGAGATTTACATGATAAAACTCTCAATGTGAAGGAAATATCTATAAACCAAGACTAGAAGAATTTTATTAAATCAATAATTATAAATATAATTTCTCTTTAAAATTTTAGGAGAAAACTAGAGAAAAGAAAACTCTCAAATGTACAATTGAGATTTGGGAAATGAGATTTGGGACTTGACTGAATGAACTAATGCTCATGCCTTTATATAAACACAAAATGGCAGTGATCACACAAATGTTTTATGCTTAAGTTATTGATCAAGTCAATAACATATATCTCCACAAATTCAAATTAGATTTGCCATACATATGTCTCTATTTTCAGTAAAATACACTTCCACAAAGTCAAATATGTTTCACCATTTTCACAAATTTCAATTCCATGCTTCACTAAATTCTCAAATTGCGGCTCCACCGCCATACAATAATATGGTTTCACTTAATGGTCTGACTTTTTCTAACATATCTTTACATATTGAATAAATTTTCTAAGCCCTAATTCTCAAATCAATCACTTATTCAGTATAGTGTCAATTATTATAACTCCACTTGTCGAATTCATCTGATAGTTATGAAATATTGAAAATTTCCAAACTAATTCAAGAGAAAATATAAAAATGGATGTATTTAAGATCAACATTGAAAAAAAATACAATATTAAAAATTAAAGCACAAATTTAATTTCCTAATCTTATTATATTTTAAAAAGAGAAGTGAGAATTTATATGGTAACATAATTGTCGTACATAAAAGGAGCTTGAAAAAAGAGATTGGATAATAAGAAAGAAGATGAACTAAAAAATAAAAATGGAGAATAGAAGAGGACGAAGAATTGTAAAAAAGTATCAGTTCTAGTGTTAAATGATGGGTATGAAGAGTTACATTGCATGTAGGTTCTGTTAGGATTATTTTTTATATTTTAATGGGTGTTTAAAGTGAAAAATTATAATTTTAGATCTTATTATTGGGTATAATGAGTAAAAATAATATTACGTTTCCAAAGATTTGTCAAAACTTTTTACCCAAATGATGTAATAAGATGATTTGTAACAATCACTTTAATTCTTAGATAACGTAACGATGATGTATAGTAATATATAAACTTAACACATCATTTCAGTAGTAAATTGATGTAAAATAAGTGTTGCAACAAATCTTTTGGGTGGCAATAGAGCCATCCTTTTTCTAAATGTGAACTTTTTAAAAATATGATAAATTATAATGGGTAGTTAACATTTTATGTATATTTTAATATATAAGGGTTTTTTTTTTTTATAATTTTTTTTAACCTTTTGTTAAGTACAATTCAAGAGTCATCCGAGAAAATCTCAAATTTATGAGTCATTTAGGCTTTGTTCATTAAATTTAATTTCAATTTAGTAGATGTTTGGTCACTATTATTCATAAAAGAAAATACCAACAAACAGTAAAAAAAAAAAAAAAAAAAAAGAAAAGCAAGTTTTGAAAGTGAGTATGTTTAGTTTAGTACCTGAATAAAGGAAATAGTCAGTACAGTTCGAGAAATAGTTTATAAATAAAGGTTGTGAATTGTGGAAACTATTTTGTTTGTTTCATGAACACTGATGATGTTAAAAAATATTCATTTCAATTTTTCACTATTATTTTTAAAAACTAACATTTTTTTATAATGATAGAAAAAAAAAAAAGGTTATAATATTTGAAAAAAACCTCCCTTAGTCATAAATACATTCAGAGTATTTTGACTAGTATGTTAGTCATAAATATATTCAGAGTCCATATTCTAATCAAAATATTGGGATGTTAGATCACCATCAAAATATTATAATTCTATTAAAGATAATTGTGATTTCAAATTTAACAATGATTTTAAAATATAATTCTATTATCCGTGGTCCAATAATAAATTTTAGTCAATTTCACTATTATCTTAACTATTCAAATAATATAGTCAAAATCATAAATAAATGTAAATTAAATTCATAAAAATTGTGATACGAGTGAGTTAACTAGTGCTGTATACAATTGATTCTGCAAAAATAAGAGACGTTATAGGTAGAATCAATTGGTTCATATTTTAAAAATCTGTAAATAAATAAAATTATCCTATTAGGCAGAAATACAGTAAAATTGCAAAATTATTGATGTCCAGTCACATGAATTTTCATGAATGGATCATGAAATTGACATAGGTGGTGTATATAATATGCTATTAATTCCTAGTGAAAATCTCTACAAATAACACTAAAGAATTTGAGTTTTGAAATTAGCATTCAAATTATAAATTAAATTAAGTTTTATTTTTAGTACGAACTAATTTTCAGTTCATTTGTGAACTATCTGTTAACTCCCACATAAAGAAATGGTTGGTACATGAATTATGGATGCTGAACGATCTTAATTTATAATTGGATATTAGCTTTAAAAATCATATTTTCCCTTTAGTGCTAAGGGAAAAATAAAATCTCTTGACCAGAAGAATTGTACGCGTAACGGAACGATGCTTGAATGATACTTCTGCTGAAAGTTAGCTATTATTTTAGAAGCAGATGGTTGACTTGTCAACTGATAAATATTGGGTTAAAATGTCAAAATCTAGAGTAATCAAATCATCATTTGCAGAGGAATTGTTCATGCCTCGTACGCAGCCTTGACATGTATTTTGATCTGAAAATTTGAGAGACATTATCAAGAGTCAAACTATACTTTGACATGCTGTCAGACAGATGTGACTGAAGATGCAAACTAGATGTCGCTGCCTTCGTCGGACGGAGTAGCCCTGTCGGTAACGTGTTTCCCACTTTAGGAGAGAGATTGTATGATAAAGAACAATAAAAATAATAATAATAAAAGAAAAAAAAAAGGACAAACCATTCTTTTTATATATGTATGTCTGTCGGCATAAAGCTTCCACACATATGCAATAAAAGAGTGTTTCATTCGGTTTTCTCCACTCTTAATTGTCTTTTTGTTTATTTCAATAAAGTGACAAATCCAAAAAATTTATAAAGGAGCGTATGAATAAAATTATAAAAACATAAAAAATTAAGATCTCATTAAATATATAATATTTGTGTGTGAAATAAAGTTTAATAATTTAAATAAAATTAAATATAAATTATACTTAAACAAAATAAATGATCTTATATCTTAAAATTCTAACGAAATAATTAAAATAAATAAAAATGAAAAAAAAAAAACTACGTAAAGTTATAATTAATTCTCTTTAATGATGCTTCATATATTGAAATTGTTTTGTGATAATTTTTCTATCAATTTTATCAAAAATATCTTTCTCCACATGTAAAAATCAATTATCATCTAACCATTGATCTTTCATTCAATTATGTAATGTCTTCACAATATTTATAGCAGATTTTTTTTTTTTTTTTGAAAACACAAAAAATACTCTTCAATGGTAGTAGTTACAACAGATATTAATAATGTCAATGTCAAGAATAAATAAACTAATGAAAAAATCTTATCTTTTTTATTTTTTTTCTCAACTATTTTTTTGTGGGAGATCTATTAAGCCATTTAATTATGAAAATTCAATGTCAGATCGCAAGACTGTAATATAGTTATCTATTTGATCTTCAATTGCCAAGAGTTTAATAGAAGAAAAGCCTTTTGGATAAAATTTAGCAAGTTGAATCAGTTTTTGTTTGTCAAATGCATGAAGTTGACCTCTTGGACTAAGATATGCAACACAAAGACGTAACTCAATATTCATTTTTGGAAACCAATTATTTAGTTTTTGAAGCTGCAAATCTATTACAACATAAAATAAATCTATTTAATGATGATGTTATTGTTTATTTATGAATTTTACGTCTTGATTTCTCTTGAGGCATAAACAAATCATTCATGTTAACAATTTGGATTTTATGTTTTTCACAAAAAGCAAAAATCTATTCAATAAAGAATCCTACTCATTCTCTTTCTTAAAAAAAAAATTATCCATCTTATTCAATTCAAAAATAATGATTAGTTTTAATTGATGATTATAATAATTTAAAACTGATGATGCACTGACTATTATCAGAGCTTCTATAATTAGTGTATCCTAACCATTGTTTCAAAAATCGTCGATTAATGATGATTTTTCGCCAATTAATCATTGACCGGTATTCTACTGGTCCTATAACCCCCGAGTTGAGGGTCTTGCTTGCTGGAGGTAAATACTCGACTGAGTTGATGATTTATCGACCTTACTCCACCCAGAACCAGCAAGCCCAACCACCACACTCGGTCAGAAATCAACCCAAATGCCGTTAAAAAGTCATGAATTTTACCCAGAAACCACCATATATAGTTATAAAAAAAAAAATGAGATGGTTGACTTGTCAACTGATAAACATTGGCTTAAAATGTCAAAATCTAGAGTAATCAAATCATAATATGGATAAGAATTGTTCATGCCTCGTACTCAACCTTGACATGCATTTTGATCTGGAACTTTGAGAGACATTAACAAGAGTCAAACTATACTTTGACATGCATTATTAGACACATATGACTGAACATGCAAACTAGATATCGCTGCCCTCGTCGGCAGAGTAGCTTAGTCAGTAACGTGTTTCTCACTTTAGGAGAGAGATTATAATGATAAAGAACAATAAAAATAATAATAAAAAAAAAAGAAAAAAAAAGTACAAACCATTCTTTATATATATATATATTTGTCGACATAAAGCTTCCACACATATGCAATAAAAGAGTGTTTCATTCGGTTTTCTCCACTCTTAATTGTCTTTTTGTTTATTTCAATTCAGTGACAAATCTAAAAACTTTATAAAGCACATGAATAAAATTATAAAAATATAGAAAATTAAGATCAAATTATATATATAATAATTTTATGTGAAATAAAGTTTAATAGTTGAAATAAAATGAAACATTCATCATACTTAAGCAAAATAAGTAATCTTATATATTAAAATTCTAACAAAATGATTAAATTAAACAAAAATGTAAAAAAATAACATAAATTACCAAAAGTTGTAATTAAATCTCTTCAATGAAGCTTTATATATTGAAATTATTTCGTGATAATTTATCCATCAATTTTGTCAAAAATATTTTTCTCCATATATGCAAACAAACTATCATTTAACCATTGATCTATCATTCAATTACGTAGTTTAATCTTCACAATATCCATAGTAGAAAATACTTCTTTTTTCTCTTCGACCAAGCTTCATATATTGAAATTGTTTCGTGATAATGTCTCTATCAATTTTATCAAAAATATCTTTCTCAATATATGCAATTCTATCACAACATAAATTAAGTCTACTTGATAATGATGCAAATTGTTTATTTATGAATTTTACGCTTTGATCTCCCTCGAGGCATAAACAAATCATTCATGTTAACAATTTAGATTTTATGTTTTTCACAAAAAGGGAAAATCTATTCAATAAAGAATCCTACTCATTCACTTTCTTAAAAAAATTTATCTCTCATATTCAATTCAAATGCAATCAATAGCTTTGATTGGTGGTTCTAACAATTTAGAAATTATGATACATTAACCATTATCAGAGATTCTATGGTCAGTATATCTTAACCATTTTTCCAAAAATCGTCGAGTAACGATGATTTTTCACCAGTTAATTACTGACTGGTACCCTATTGGTTCGATAACCCCTAGATTAAGGGTTTTGCTCATCGAAGGTGAGTACTTGATCTACTTAGATCGATAAAATCGGCCTAACTCTGCCCAGAATCGGCAAGCCCAATCACCACCCTTGATTAGAAATCACCCCAAACACCACTGAAAAACAATGAATTTTATCTAACAATCACCATATTACACACACACACACACACACACACAAAAGAAACAAGGAGAAGAAAAAGAGCAACAAAGGAGAGTGATAACAGAGCAAGTGCAACGGTGACGATGATGATTTGGGGCAGCGTGAGGTGAAGTGAAAGAGGAAGGTGAGATCATCAGAGGAGGCTGAAGGCATGTGTGAGACTTTGAGAGGAGGCGTGAGGTAAGGTGAAGAACATGTCATGGTTTTGAGAGAGAGAGAAGAAAAGGGGGAGGAGGGGTAGAGGGTTGGACGGCAAGGGTTTGTGTGAAGGTGTGTTATGTTTGTACACATATTATGGAGAATTATAACCCCCAAGATTTAATGAAATTACATCAATAACTAAATTTTGGTCATAATAACATTAATCTCCCTTTTAAATTTTCTTTTTACGGGTATGACACTGTTTAACTGTCGATGAATAGTACTCATCGATTAATCATCGAATAATTGATAAATCGCTAACTGCTGCCTCGCTAGTCGATTAGTGAATGCTGATTTTTAGAACTTTAGTTATAACTTTTAAATTGTTAGGATTACCAATCAAAATAATTTGTTGCAATCTTTTTCCTAAAAAAAGAAAAAAATCTCTTTTATTCAATTCAAACATAATAAATAATTTTGATTGGTAGTCCTAACAATTTAAAAGTTAGTATACATTGACTATAAAAGCTCTATACATATATTATTAGAGCTTCTATTGTCAATGCATCCTAACTTTTAAATTGTTAGAATTACGAATCAAAATTATTCATTGCGTTCTCTCTTCTAGAAAAATTTTGCTCTCCTATTTATTCAATTCAAATGCAATAAATACTTTTGATGGATGGTCCTAATAATATAATTTAAAAATTAGGATGTACTGACCATAGAAGCTCTCTCTCTCTCTCTCTCTCTCTCTCTCTCTCTCTCTCTCTCTCTCTCTCTCTCTCTCTCTCTCTCTCTCTCTCTCTCTCTCTCTCTCTCTCTATATATATATATATATATATATATATATATGCACATTTTAGTATACATCTAAGATATGCATACATTTGATATAAAAATATATATATATGATTATATTCTAAAATATGTGTCATTGTAATTTATTATATCTGATAATAACTAAACATATGTAATTACAGTCAATAAATATGATCACATTTACTGATTGTAATAACTCATGTTTAGATATAATCATATATATAATAAATTACAATAACACATTTTATAATATAATCACGTATTTTTTTAGTCATGTGTATGTATACCCTAGGTACACCTAGGGAACCCCATATATACATACATATATATATATATATATATTCTTACATTAGTTGGAAACATGCCAGCCGACCATGTCCCTTTGGCCAACAATCTTTTAATAAATAATAATAATTTAAAAAAAAAAAACAATTTTCGCCATATTTTTCATTAAATTTTTGCTTATGTATACACAGATTGGCCTTACAAATCCCAACCACTAATACAATGCTTCTCATCAGTTAGAAGTCTTAACTTTGTCCATCTCTATAGTCTGTACTCAATTATATAGCATATTTTCAACTGAAAGATATCATACATGCTGACATTTAAAACAATTTTGTTTTACATATAACAAATACAAAAAGAAATATCGTAATTGTTAGATAAATCTTAGGAGTGTATCTTAATCCATTAATGTAATGGTTAAATTAAAACTTTTTGTGGAAATTCCATAGGAATAGTTAGATTTGAACATGACTTCATTTGCAATTCACTCCTATATTTGGAAGCACCATGGTGTACAGTGTATATTTTGGAGAGTGGATCGAATTAATTACAAGGATTGTAGTTAGTGGACAAGGTCTTATCTATTTCATCCCACCCCAAATTTCTCGCAATCACACAGAGAGAAAAAGGTGGTGGGAAAAAGAATATTGTCCACATTTAGTGGATTAGGCATCAGCTTTATCTTTACAAGAATCACTCAATTCCATAGGATTTTTATCATAAGTTGGAGAATCTTTCTTCCATATCTCGTCCAGTTACATTTACAAAGACAACAAACTCATCTCTAACTTTAGTTCCATCAATGAAAATTATAAGAAATTAAAAAATTGAAAAATAAATAAATAAGCAGGTTTCTGCAAACATATTGTTCAGATGTTTGAAAAAGATGGTGACCAAAACATAAGCAAACAAGCAGCACTATTTTTTTTTTCTTTCTTTTTTACTTTTTTTTTTTTTGTCTACTTTCGAAAATGATAGCAAACAAAACAAGAAATTGCCTACCTTCTTTGACCTCTTTTATGGTGCCATCTTCACTCCAACTAAATAGCGATTAGTGTCTGAATAACTTATCATGACATGATAATTTAACTATTTACAATGGACGCATGCGGGCATATATATATATATATGTGACAGGATCGAGGGACACAAGTTTTGACATAAATTTTGACACCATTTGTTGATCATTAGATTATGAAGATATCAATGATTTAGATTTACTCATACATTTATACACAACTTAATTTTATACTCTACATAAATATGTTTTCTCATCTCTCTCTTCATCATTAATTACATCATATCTCCTCTCTCCTCTC
Source organism: Dimocarpus longan (assembly GCA_022984855.1). NCBI lineage: Eukaryota > Viridiplantae > Streptophyta > Magnoliopsida > Sapindales > Sapindaceae > Dimocarpus > Dimocarpus longan. Next base: position 7,060,017 of record CM041015.1, on the reverse strand, counting down.
TTTTATTAATTACAACTTTATATTAATATATTCTTTTCCTCTCTCTTTATTATTGTATTCTCTCTCTCATATGTCTAATTAAAATTATTTATATATATTTTTAAAACTTCTCCAACTAATATTAAAAATCAATCAATTAATATTATTCTCAATCATCAGAATTTTTTGCATCTTTATTTTTTTATTTACATTTAAATTATGTTATTTTCAAATATATATATGTGAGTCTTTTTTTAGATACTATTAAATGTATATATGTTTGAAAATAACATAATTTAAATGTAAATAAAAAAATAAAGATGCAAAGAATTCCAATGAGTGAGAATAATATTAATTGATTGGTTTTTAATATTAGTTGGAAAAGTTTTAAAAATATATATAAATAATATTAATTAGAAAGATGAAAGTGATAATATAATAATGAAGAAAGATGAGAGGAATATATTAACATATAATTGTAATTAATAAAATAGAGGAAAGAGGAGTCATAATGTAATTAATGATGAAGAGAGAGATGTGAAAACACATTTATATAGAGTGTAAAATTAAGTTGTGTATAAATGTGTAAGTAAATCTAAGTCATTGAAATATTCATAATCCAGTAATCAACAAATTATGTCAAAATTTATGTAAAAACTTATGTCCCTCAATCCTGCCCCATATATATATATATATATATAGCCATAAAAATTAAGTAATTTTCGCACCAAATTTTCATTAAAATATTGAATACAAATATACTAGTAAACTATAGTAGTAAAATCTTTTTTTTTTATTTTTTTATTTTTCTGCAAATTAGTGTGAGAAGCGTAACAACAAACATTAAACACACAAAAATAAATTAAAACTTATTAGAGAGCATCGAACTAATTGATAGATTTAGTTGATTCGAATGTTATTTCTGCTTATCTAACAGCAAATAATAAATGAAAAGGCAAAGCCCAAAAAGGATGACGAGGAAGAAGTCTCGCCCACATACCAAAATAAACCATCCGATGATTATTATTATTATTATTTTTAATTCTAATAATTAAATCAAGATTTGGAAAGATGGACTTAACTAGAACTCGTAATTACCTATAAAATATACTGAGAACTAGCAATCGCAACCACAAAGTCAAACATAAAAACAAGCAGAAAATAAAGAAGAAACAATTTTTATATGTTTCGACGATCAATGTGATCCCTATTGTCTACGGAACACATTAATATTCAATCCACTATTAAACGAACATTTATAATATCTCAATGCATCTCTTTCTCACTCATTTATCTCATGCTCAAAAAAATAAAATCAAATACAAGTGATTAAATAGTAAAACCCTTTGGTAAAAATAGGAAACTCTCACTTCTAAATAAATCAAGAAAATTAAGAACTTCTGGGAAAATTAAGAACTTGACCCCTATATGACGTAATCCTACCACCACATTATTGATTCAAATTTCATAATCCAACATGGTGTAAGTATAAATAGTTTATCCACTGAATCAACCTCATCTTGTCAACTATAATGATGTTAACATACTGGACACCATGGAAAATTCAAATGGAATTTTAGGGTCAGGGTATAAAATAGTTAAATCACCTTAAATCTAATAAAAAGTAAATAGAGTTTATTTTATGGTTTATTTTTAACAAATGACACATAGTAAGATTTCGAATAACACGTGAATACATGAAAAAAAAAAAAAAGAGGAGGAGAAGGAGGACGACCGGCGGGTGGAGGGTGGGTGGTCGTCCATTTATTGGTTCCCTAATGCTACTAATATGAATTTTTAAATTAATGGGTGTACTTATTGAGTATAGAGATAAATTTTGTGTGTGTGTGTAGTATAATTTTCTAATAATGATGTCTTGAAATTTCTATTTCTAATTAAAAATTTACAACCACTTATTTTCAATGGACCCTGCTATAACCATTCGTTTTTAGTGAACACTACCATAATGATGGAACTCACTGAATATATGTGATTGTAATTAATGTTTAGAAATAAAAATTTCATAATGTCTTTACTATAGATGGATCTTCTATATATATATATATTATCAGGACAAACAAATTTATGTAAGTTAGGAAGAGAGTTGTTGACACAACATTTCGATGGTACATAATTCATATAAGTTTGGTAGTTAGTGGAGAAATTAGTTTATTTTTTCTAATTTATTTTTTAAAATATGAAATATTTTTCAATTTTTAATTTTTACTTGTAAACCTAGTGTTTTTTCCAACAACCCTTGGATTATAGTATAGGTAGGATCGACGTTTTGATTATCTTCTTTTGTGTAAATATGAAAACAGAAAGTATGATTAAGCCTTATGTTAAAATAAAGATAACAAATTTAAATTAATGAAGTAGAATTTATATCTTTCCACTTTTATATATTATAAAAGTTTGTAATTGCATGCGTTCAAATGTTTCTTTGAAAACTTGAATTCTAAATTAAACTTTGTTATTCAATGATCAATATATGATTAATTCCAACTTCATTGTGTTTTCAAAAATAGTCAGTTAATGGAAGACAAGTATTAAATGTAACTCTCTCAGCCACTCATATATACCAACCAAGATAGAACGAAATCTACAAAAGTTGGGAATAGGTACGTAGTAATCTTTAAAGATAACTCTCTCGTACAATCATTCAGGAACTGGATAAGGCACTTGTTGTAACGTGGTTTAACCTTTAAAAGACTGAATACGTACGGGCTTAGTACAATAACAAGACCGACAATTTAGTACAACCTATTAGAACTTCGGTTCTATTCAATTATTTATCCACTCACTCATGGTAACATTTGGGGAGAGGCCGTAACGTGGCTTTGGCTCTAAATGCAAATTTAGGATAATAGCATGAGTCCATGACCAACAGTGAAGCATCACATATTAGACCTAGACTTTGCTCAGTTACATAAAAATGCACTCATAGAAAGGGCTGGTAGTAACTTGACTTCATCTCTGAATGCAGGTTTAGTTAGTATAACAACATAACCAATAATTTAGCTACAAACATTATTCAACCATGGCTTTATTTATTGTTTGTACAATTTTAGGATACCTACATCATACAAATGGACTTGACACACTAAAAATGTTAATTTTTCGCATGGCATGCACTCTTCGGGATGTTTAACCGCCACAATTTTCAATCAACCAGATAATTTTTGTTAACATCGTACCCGCAAATCAGAATTGATGTACACTTTCAGTTAGTGATGCAGCGACCGGCCGGTGCTTTGCTTTCCTTGACAGCAATGCACATGTGAGCTGCCAGGTCACCTTTCCTAGCTAGCGTACAGTTCTCTGTTAAGCCTAACATCAGAGCCAGTATTGGCTTGATTAACACTAGAGATCTTTTTCTGTGCAACAGTGTAAGTTCAGCTTGGTAATTAAGCTGAACCTTTGCACACTGAACGTTTGCTTACTGCATCAGCCCTCGCATCTTTTGTGCGATCATCATAAATTTGAACATGTGTAATATATTGACATTGTTGTTATTCCTTACAATTTTGAAAGGAAAAAATCTAAAAAACCCCCTGAAACGAAAAATAATATCAGTCTACCTTAACTTTTAACAATATTAGCTAAAACACCCCTTACCGTCCACCAAAAGCTGTTTCCATCCAAATTTATAGTGGTTTTGTGACAAAAACATTAAAAGACCAAAATACCCTTATTATATTAAAAAATAAAATAAATTAATCAATCACCTAATTACCCTTTCATAACCAAAAAAAATTAAAAAAATTAAGAAAAAATTAAATTTATATAAAATTATAAAAATAAATTCTAATTTTAAATTATTGAAATAATATTTATTGTTAACTAAAAATTAAATAAAAAAATTTATAGCAAATCTCATTTAAAAATAATTTTAAAAATTAAATATTAAAAATTAAAAAAATTTCATCTGATCTCTACCATCCATCTCAGAATGGATGGTGGAGATATATTTGAAAAAACATTAAAAAATAATACACTAAAATTAAAATAAATAATTAATTAATAATTAAAAAAATCAAATTATTAAAAATAAAAAATAAAAGGGTTCGTATTCTTTTATTCAAACCAAACCCATACTCTTCACCAATATAAATCCGATTTGAATTCTTATTTAAATTCAATCATAATGAAATTAAAATAAGTAAAATCAATAAAATTTCTTCTTCAACCACAATCAGTTCGAACCAGCGATCCTTTTACAACCAAAACTCACCTCAATTAAACCAACCAAAACCCATAATAATCTTCTTCATCATGTTATCCAAATAAATCTCAAATATTACTACATGAATAAAAAACAATGAAAAAAAAACAAATAATCGCCACCGAGAGCACGTGATGAAGATGCCATCGAGAGCCCATGATGAAGAACACCGCCACTCGCCATCGAAAGCAGCATCAGAACACCGCCAGTGTAAAACATTGACGGCTGAGCAGCAGAACAGCACCAAGATAGACGGTTGAGTAGCAGCAGAACACCACCAAGATTGACGGTTGAGAAGAAGAAATTGAGTTGTAGAAACCGAGAGCAACAGCATCAGCAGCAGGGTGTGAGAGACTGACAACTGAGAAGAAAAAGCTGAGATGGGTTTTGGTTTGTAGAGAGTCGGTGTTGGTGACAAAACCCAATAATCACTCATCCAGTAATCAAAAAACCCAGAAACAGCGCTTACAGATCTACCTCTGCATCACCGCGCTGCTTCACGACGACGACAGACAGCCGTCGTTTCTTTCCGTCCTCTGTATCTCCTCCACGAATCACGTCGGGAACAGTGCCCGCAAGATCTAATCCATCTCCGCACCATCGCACCGCTCGACGACGATGGCACACAGCCCGCTGTTTCTTACAGTCCTCTCAATCTCCTCCACGAACCGCGTCGGGAACAACGCTGCAAGATCTAATCCACCTCCGCACCATCTCACCACTCGATGCAACAGCACTCAACACTCCATTCATTGCCGTCCTCTCCATCTCCTCCACGAACCAATGTGCCATGAACACCACATTGAAGATCCCATTGCAGTTCCCATCGAAGAACAAACTAGCATCACCACTTGTATAATTGGACTCGGCGGTGGCGTAAAAGGAGGGCAGCGACGATGGGGTAGGGTGGTGTATTAAGTGGTGATGGGTTAGGTTTTTGAATGGTGATGGTGCTTGGGTGAGATGTCTGAGAGAGGGAGAGAGCAGTGGTGATGGGAGAGAGTGATAGACGGTGATGGCTAATGAGAGAGAGGTTTTTTTTTATTTTTTTATTTTTTTCCTTTTTTATTTAATTAAAATATTGACAAATGGTATACAGCTGTTATCCATCACTATAATCAACGCCAAATGACGTTTTTACCCTCAAAACTCACGGATCTGTTACTTTATTGATAGATTCACTATTTTATTTAACGGGTGGACTGTTTTGGCTATTATTTTAAAAACCAGAGGTGGTTTGATATTATTTTCGATTCTAGGGGGTAAATTAATAATATCCCATTTTGAAATGGACCGTGCTTAGTAATGGGTACAAATTGTCTTTAATAATTGTGAACTATAGAAACAAAATCTAGTGCAACTTCCAAGAACTTAATTATTTAACTGGTGTTTGTAACTATATATATGATTAACAAAATGAAGTTAAACTTGGAATGAAATTTTGCCGACTAATTTTCATGACTATATGTGACTTACCAACATAGAGTTTTCAAAGTTTAAATGTATGAAACTTTTCTAATCAATATTGTTCATAAGTATATATGTGATCATTTAACAACAGAGAAGTGCAAACTAAATCACTGGTCAATAATATATATATAATTAAAACATTTTAATAGAAATCATGTAATGAAAAATTAATTTGTGATTGACAGCCGCTTGGTATAGAGAATCTGTATGAACATATAAAATACATGAAGGCCAGGACAAATTGATCACTGCTCCGTCATTGAGCTTCTATAGAAAATAATACACAACCAATTATTACACAACAAATTTACGCAAGATATTATGAGTATAATATATAATCTATATCCCGTGTCAATAGTAATTAACGTTATAATAAGTGGAGTTAGACTATTATATATCATGAACCTACTTATTGTCTTTGATTTTACTACTATGCTTAATATCCCCCTCAAACAAAGGGGTCATATGGTCACGAAAAGTTTGACTTTCTAGATAATCAAATCGAGGGAAGGTCAAGATTTTCGTAAGAAAATCCGCTATTTGAACATAAGATGGAGCATCCCAAATATCTAACTCATTCCGTAGAATCGAATCTCCAACAATGTGTATGGTTCATGTATGAAAATTAAATTGGATTGGCTGCTAAGGCCTCTGCACTTATATTGTCACACCAAACTACTGCACAACGAGTCAATTGAATGTGAAGCTCAGTTAACACGGACTTGAACCACGCAATTTCTGCAGCTAGATTAGGCAGCTGGAAACTTTGATTCTATACTTGAACCTGCTACCACATGTTACTTTTTGGATGACGATGATGCTATATTGTCACCAATATATATCAGCCACGTACCTTCTATCTTCAGCATTCAAGCCGAGTCAACAAGTATCACAAGTGACACAACACATCTTGACTCCAAATTTGCGTCCAAAAAAAAATCCTATACCGTTATCTTTCTAATTGAAATTTAGTTTCTCTTAAAATATTTTTTTAAAAAAAATTGCAAATCGCAAGGATGCTTTATGAATTTAATTAAGTCAAACTGAAAATTTTTATATTCCTTGTTTATATATTATGCGGCAATGCAAAGCTTCACATATATGTGTACTCCAGGTGGACCCGTGGGGCTTTGCAGTGTACTCCCATCATATGCACACCATTAGGTGGCAATTAAGCATAAATGCACAATTAGTCCCGTAAAGGAAACACCTCCTGCAATGGAGGGGTTGTTATTTATTTATTTATTTTTTTAATATTCTCATGGTAATTAATTAAATTTAGGCTATCAAGTTGGGAGTAATTATTAGTTAGGTGGATATGCTCGATAGGTTGTTGTTAGTGGATGATTTGATGACTGTTAGTGGTTGTTGTTAGTGGATAATTTGATTATTGTTAGTGGTTGTTATTAGTGGATGATTTGGTGATCGATTATATAAATTTTGGATATTCTGAAATCTCTATTTGTGCTTAAGATTAGTTATAAAAAAAATAAATATTTTATTGCCATACAAACAACTTTATGTGATGACTAATGTTAAGCACAAATAGAATTTTCAGAATATTCAAAATTCATATAATCAACATACGTACATCATGAATGAATTTACTTACCTTGAATAAGCACAAATTCACAAAATAGGCTCAATAATCGCGCGAACATATGCAATTATAGAATGAATGTAATTATAGTGTTATCACCATAATAATTTTGCTTAGACAAATTTAATCTTATTATAATGGATTGGAAGTCATATCCTTTTTGCGTCAAATTTTCAGCTCAGACACTATTGCTGTAAACATTTTCTAATTAACTCTCTAGATCTCTAATCAATCTAAAATTTTAAATAAATATTCTAGACACATTAAACAACTTCCGGTAAATATTTCAACTAAAATTGTGGCTGCTATCATGGATAAACATTCATTCATTTTAGCCTAATGAAATCTGCTTATAAAATATTATTTCTAACTATAGTGCACTCTATGAATTTTAATAAATCCTACAGTTATCGAAAAATCATAAAATCTTATATGCTAACAGAAGACATATAAGATATCCTTTAGAAAAATCACCAAATCATCCACTAATGACAACCATTAACAACCACCAAATCATCCACTAATAATCACTAAATCATCCACTACCAACAACCTATCAGGCATACCCACCTAACTATTAATTACTCTCAACTTGGTAGCGTAAATTTAATTAAGGAAAAATTTTAATTTAGTTTCTAAAGTTTAGCAAAATAATACTTTCTTTTTTTTTTTCTAACGTTTATATTTTGAATTCCTGTCATCTATAACATTTCGAAAATATATCAATTTAGTTTTCTCTGATAAAAAAAAATGACAGTTAAACGTGATAGATATGGCAAAAAAATTGATTTATCCTCAATATAATTTAAAATAGTCAAAATGAAGTAATTACCCTTTTAAAAACTGATAATTGCAAAATAATCGTTTCCATTATTACAAAATTACCATTGACCATCTTCTAATCAAATTGTGACATATCATTGAATCAATTTTTTTAATTCAATTTAAAGTTAATAATTATTTTAATTAAAAAATATAATATTTTTAATAAAAAAAAAAAACTCCTTCATCTTCAACCTCTCATCATCTTCCTTGTCTCTAATTTTATCTTCTATATTAATCAAAATCATCATCTCCATCATTTTCATCAAACTAACATCACTCAAATTAAATATCAACATCAAACCAAACATATCCCAAATCTTTAAAAAAAAAAAAAAAAAAAAAGGATGTTTATGCAAATTTAAAAAAAAAAGAAATGCCAATTAAAAAAAAAAATAGAGATGGCATCGCCATCTTCAATTAGTCTCCATCGACGGAGACTAGTCTTCGATGGTGGAGACTCTTTGGTCTCCATTACCAAAGACCAGATCTGGTCTTCGATAATGGAGACCAATGTTGGTCTTCAACTAAAGACCTATTGAAGATCAGGTCTCCGATGATGGAGACCAATTTGGTCCTTATCGTTGGAGACTTAGTCTTTAGTCAGTAGAGATCAGTTTTCTAGTCTCCGTCACTGGATGAGAATTGTCTCCATGGGAGAGGGAGACCCTGTTTTTTTTTTTTTTTTTTTTGCAATTAACTTAAAAATTGTTTTTATATATTAAATTCAAAATATAAAAATATATATTATATTAAATATATATTAAAAATATATAAATATATTCAAGTTAAATTAACCAAACTAACTTTTTCTCTGTTAAGATTGACTAACAGAAAGATTAAATTGATACATTTTCGAAACGTTAGGAATTCTAAAATTCGAAATTTAAACGTTAGTAAAAAAGTAATATTTTACTAAACGTTAGAGATTAAATTAAAATTTTCCTTTTAATTAATTACTTATTGTGAATTAAAAAAAAAAAAAAAAAACTTCCATTACAATCTACCCTCCTTTAATAAATTTTGCCCTCGAAATTTTGATAACGTACCTCTAATCACAAGTAGTTGAGGATACTTCTCCCTCATTTCCTCCTCTCGCTCTCATATTGATTCTTCTATCGACAATTTAGCCAACGCACCTTCACAAGAAAAATAACTCTTGTTCTTAATACTTGTTGTTTGTTGTCTAAAATCTCCACCAATCGCTCCTTATAAGTCATGTTTTCCAAAATTTATGAATGGTCTCAACTAGAGATATTTCACTTTAAAGTTGTTAGTTCCATTTCCTCATTCAATAACCATAATAATTCTATTATCAATAAATCTTCAAATTTCCTCATATATAGGATCATAGATTCAACACCACAACATTTCACACTTTTCTTAGCAACTATTACACAAAACTGTTCAATAATCACAATGATATCCTAATAAAATATCCTATAAATTTTCTTATATACTAGATTCAAAACAATTATAATTAACACCTATATAGGCAACCATTGAGCAAAAGTCTTCAATCAATTTCTTCTCAACAATCGAACTTGTACACCTTTGAATAATCACCCCTACAACTATTTTGGATAATAATCATTTTCCTTTTAATCACTTCTAATAATAACCAAAACTTAATAGATTCCTCTATGTAAATTTTAAATTTCATATAGTCTCCTTAACTTTCAAGTAACAAATCAATATCTACTAATGAACAATTAATACACATTTCCATAATTTTCTATTCATACTCTTTGAAAACAAATATATCATCTAAGATTATTTCCTATGAAGCCAATGTCATATCAATTTCACATAAATCTTATCTCAAAGTTTAAGTCTACTATCTCGTTTTATAAGTCAATTTCAAACCTAATAAACATCAGTTTTCTCAAACAAAAAATTTAATATCATACTTCCGTTGTGCAACTGTGATACTTAACTAAAGTGCCTCAGTCACTCCATTATTAACACCACAATATAATTATAAAATTTTACATCCACTTCAAAAATCAATCTAGAACTTTATCTGATACTCTAAAATTTCAATTATCCAAAAGTTCAATTCATAAATATTCAGAGACATTATGTATAATTTATATTATCATCCAAAATTCTAAATCATAATAATCTACAAGTAATACTTCCAAATTCAACCTCTAGAAAACAATGTTTATTAGTCTCAATTCACTATAGGAGACTAATAATAATTCACATTATCACCCTTTTGATATAACAATTTTCCATAATACTAACAAAAATTCTTCATCAAAATTTTGTTGGAATTTTACCTCTCTTTTCACCTAATTGGGTATAACTAATCAAATTAAACAACAAGGAACTTATAGCAATGAATATTCACTAACTAAAATCAATATACTAACTCAAGTTTAAATGAAGATCTATATCAAGTTTGTCACCAATAAAAATTAAGGTTCCACCAAAAATATTTTTGACAACTAAACTTGCTTAAAATCTATCATAATTATATCTAGATAATCTTCTTGTATGAATCCATATCTCACCTTATAATCACAAATCAACACTTAAAATGTTATACAAGGATTAATATTTAACTTTCAAAATCTTTATAAGGGAGGCTTAAATTCTTAAATTCCATCTCCACTTGAAAAATTGAAAATTATGTCCATTTATAACTAGTCAATCACATCTTATCATATCTATCAATCAGAAGATTATCCAAACACCAAGAACTTGAATTGCATAGAATATACTTCACTTACATATTATCATTTTAATGGATTCCACAAGCTTTTATATTTCAAAATGTCTATATTCCCAACCTCTACAATTTAAGCCTAGTAATAATCAAATGAAATAACACCATATTAAGTTTAATTGATCAAATCACAGGATCATTTCATCTAAGTACTTCAAAACCTAGTTACCAAAATATTCATATCAACTCTTAAACTGCAAACAACTCAAATCTAATTAATAGTCACCAATTAACATTATGAAATGAATACTACACTTTTCTTATGATCTTGTAATGCAAATCACAACCACTCTATTATATACATAATTATCTCCTCAAACCAATAGATTGTATTACCACATATCTTATATTCAAAATACAATTAACTATCCTCAAAACAATCAAGGCCTATAAGGTAAATAAATATCCAAGTACTTATGCCTTAATCTAAATATGCATATAGAAATCAATCTCACTTCTATAACTTGAGAATCCTTAATTTCTATCAATTAACTCCCAGAACATTTAAAAAATAAAAACCTAGCCTCCAAATTATTAATATCACAATCTAATATGCAAAATCAACCGTATAGAAGCATCATTCTTCTTTACAAATAACACTAACACATCCCATGGTAACATACTTAGGCTAATAAAACCATTGTTAAGCAATTCTTGCAGTAGAACTCAACTAGTGCCATACAATAAAGTGTCTTAGAAATAGGACTACTACTAGGTAACAAATCAATTGCAAACTCAATATCATGATCGAGTGGCAACCCACTCAAATCTTTAAGGAAACACATTAGGGGATTCACTAACTACTAGAATGTCTTTCAAACACATGTAGTTACCATCATTTGTTACTATGCATGCCAAATGCCCCTTACATCCTTTTTGTCAATAGTTTTGTTATCTTTAGAGTAGAAATTAAACCATTACAAGAGTTTTATTTTCCTTGAACTCGAAATTCCTTCTCCTTAAGAATATGGAATACAATCTCCTTAGTGAAATAATTAACATTAGTATGATATGCTGCTAACCAATCCATTTCCAAGATAACATCAAAGTCATACTCTTGCAAAAAGATCCACCCAAAACTCCCTCTTGCCAGAAGTGAACTAACAAGATCTAGAGATGCAATTTATCACTTCACAATCACCCATAAGGTAGTTATTGATAAACATGTATCTAATGATTCTGCTAATCTATCTTCATAAGTACCAAAAACACAAGAGATAAAAGAATGTGTAGCGCTAGTACCAAATAATACTTTAGCTTCCCCAAAAAAAGTAAGACTAGTATACTTGACACCACATCATTAGATGCCAAAGCATCCTACCAGTGATCTACCTCATTTTCAAAGAAAAGAAACGTGAGGAAGACTTAAAATTCCTAATTCCATAATATTAACCGACCTTAAACTATGCTTCAATAATAAAATTTACAAAATCATAATCTAGTCTCAACTATCGAACCTCAATGAATAAAAAATCATGGTATTCCTCTCACAACAATTTTTTCAATATCACAACTACTTTTGCAAAGAAATCAATCCCAAGTTCACACATTATCAATTTTTGGTGTATAGAGTCAACAAAGGTCATATACCTAGTCTACAGAACCAACTTGACTGACATGTTCTAGATTGGACAAACCACTATACCCAGTGAACATCAATTGGTACCTATCAGAACATTTCATGGGTGGTTCCACCTCTTTGGGCAGCCCTTTTCTCATGAAGCCCTTGGGCGAAGAGTAACGTTTTGCCCAGTAACGTTTTGCCTACCTCACTCCATGCGAGAGTTCCCAAGGAGTGACCTACTATTCCTTTGCTCCAACACCAAGTTGTAATGCCCTATTTCTCTCAATTGTAATGTTAGACGATAAAGGAATAATTAGACCTAAAATCAATAAATAACCAATTCAAAAACTATCATTATAACACACGGAATTGCAAAAAATAATAATAAAAAAAATCCTTTATTCTACCAATTTAACTGCCAAAACATTTACAAAATTGATACCTAGTCTCCAAATTACTAACATCACAACCTAATGTGTAGAATTGACCTTACTCTGATACCAAACTTGTAACATCTCAAATCTAATAACAAGGAAATAAGATATTACGGTTAAACTAAATCTTAAAAACAAACTCCAATAGAAATTTCTTTTCAAATTTTGAGAGTAAGCAATAAAAATATCCAAGCATAACCTCTTAACTAGTAATTACTCCCAACTTGGTAGTCTAAATTTAATTAATTTCTTATTGAGAATATATAATAATAATAATAATAATAACAACAACGTTCCATTACACTAACCCCTCATAAAGGCCAACACCTTATTTGAGAAAGATAAACATTATGAAAAATTTTATGGCATATCAAAAATATTATATATATATATACACACACATATAGAGATATATAGATATATATATATATATTTTTTATATAAAAATAGTAACAAATATTAATTATGAAAAAATAAATGCATGCAATAACCCACAAACTTAAAACTGATGTTACTAAAATCAGTTCATCCTTACTAATAGAGAGCTATATATGTATTATTTACTTCTTTACAGCAACTCTTCATCATCCAAATTTCGAGAACACCAGGTGCGAAAGAAATATGGGGATTTCCTGATTATGGCATGGATGTCAAAAGCAATATAATCGCTTTCCAGCAATAAGATGATATTCATTTATATAATCTGAAGTTATAAAAATGATATCAGTCTTGAATATTAATGCAGACCATACTATATAAAGCTACTAGTATGGTGCCAGAAATATTCATTTGAACATAGCATTACATTAAATAAAATATTTAGGAAGGCCAAAGTCAAAAAATTATAAAATTTGACATCGAATCTTGCATATAATTCTTGTTAAACTCCACTGATTTAGTGACGATTCACATACAATTAACCAACCCTAACATTTAGTAACACTCCAAGATGATTACTGACAATTGGCTCATAGAGAAACCCTAACATCGCCTCCAATTGCTGAAGAAAAGTTCATGACTGTGATGAATTAAAGCTGTCCACACAACATAATCTCTTTGTTTATTAACTATCATTAACTGTTTTAATATAAGAGAAATCATATACCCACAATGGTTTTGTACCGACAGCATATATATATACATGACATAAAGAAACATTCCAGGTTTCCCATATTCACTAAATATCATATACGTGCATAGTGGCCCTAGAGCTCCAACTATACGATAACAACCAGCAACCAATCATTATAATTATATCCATGTCACTGTCTTTGTGATTGGTTATTTGGAATAGAGACCATGAAGAATGATAGAATTCTGTCGCATGTAGTCTTTGGTGTAAGCATGACTTAAAAGGGCGTAAGGGACCACAGTAATAAGACCTACTATAGGCAGAAACGTCATTAAACTTTTTCTGACCTTGATTTGGATGGATATACGAGAAGGGTTTTGAAGGACGACATAGAAACTACAACAGTGACGAGATGTTGTTTTTTATGATAGTGGGACGCTTGTTAAATTTTAGCGAGATGCTGCTAGGGATGATAGTGGTGGATGGTTGTTGACCGCTTTAGTCGTCTTGATTATGATCATCGGGTTTGGAGGGATCGGAGATCATTTTTTTCTGGATCATTTGAGTGGTTTCCTCCTCCGAAATTCGATCGTCTTTGCTTCGTGACTCTGTGTAGGATTCAAAGAACTCCTTGTTTTCCTTCTCCAGCTCGTTCCAAACTGCAGACAAAGAATCCAGAATTATATCAAAACTGTTTTTTTTTTGTTTGAAGTAAAAAACTTTATGTTTTATGCTTGTAATATGAATTTACCTACTTTATTGATTGGGTAAAGTTATCCATTAATAATAATCTTTGAATTATTTGTTCCGTGCGATATATGTAAACAGATAAGTTGCTCTACTTTTTGATTAATAAATTATAAAGAAAACCCGTTTGAGAAGAAATAAACGAGGGAAAATCAAATTTGTGAAGGTTAATCAAACACAAAATTGAAAAAATAAAAAACCTTGAGTTTGTGATGGATTTTTGAGAAAAGATTTGATTATAAGAGAACTTAGTCGTAGACAAGAGATAATTGCAGTGCAAAACAGCATCAACTTTGATCAAAGATATATATAGGCTATATCATCATTGATCAATTAAGAAGAAGCTGATCATGATCATCACCTTATTTTGTGAAGCATCAATTAATCCATTGTTTAGTTTGAGAAAGTAGTCTTTTCTTGGCATCTGATGTATGTCCCATCGGTCTACCACAAATCATGTAATACAAAAAAATACTTGATGGTGATAAATGGATGTAAATACATTCAATATGAGGAAGAGTTTTCCTCGAATAAGTTCATATTCGATTGATAATTTTGAGAAATTGTAAGTGGAAGAATAAAGACTTTTTCTTCGCTCATCAGTTTGTAACGTCGTGTACAACTAAACTTGAGGGTTTGTAAAAAACGAAGGCTTTTTTATTCATGAAGGGTTTTGGCTATATTATAGTCAATCCAATGATCTTATTTGTTAGGTATGGTTACCCAATGAATAGGGTAACTAAATCTTGAAATTAAACTTTTCCACTTATTGATCTAGATGCAGTTAAACTTGCGAGATTGTAATCTGAAGGATGATATGTACTTTAGATGGGGAAAACTTACCAGTGGAGGTGATGACAGGTTTGATGTTTGCATGTTTGGAGAGGGCTTCCATGCATTCTTCTTTTGTCATGCGAAATATTAAGCACTGCTCTATGAGATGATGTACCTATATACACAATTAAGTAAACCGCTTAATTAGTCCATGATCATGATCATGATCATCAAAAACAGCATAAAACTGATCATCAATCATAACATAGCCATTGAAAATCAAACATATAAATGATCTTCAACCAAACCTGAACAATGACGATTTTTATTTTTCTCGTTAGAAAAAGGGCCCAAAGCCATTAAATAAAACTACTCAAATTAACCAAAAGTAAAGGATTATGAAGTTTGTAAACTCTTTTAAGTTAGCAACTAGATTGTACCATGTGTACGTATGAAGCAAAAGATTCTCCCATGAGGTACTTTAGAGAGCACTAGCTACATATATAGTAAAACAATGAAGATCATATATATCTGTGTGTATGCAAAATTATAATGTATGTAATTGAGAAAGAGTGAAGGGAGAGTTTGGTGTAACATAATTATGCAGCAAATATATATATATAGAGAGAGAGAGATAGATAGAAGGTAGCTGGGTTCATCATGATGAGTAATCAATCAATCGAAAGAATATGGGAGGATGGGTCCAGCAGTCCCACGTGGGAGACGGATGATAATTGGTTGAGAGGAGATTAGAGTAGATTGTGTATTATATGAACCAATTTTTTTTTGTTTTGTATGATTTTATGCCCTCCTCCACGTGAATCGCGGGTCCTCACATCTAGAATTTCTCCATACCACGACAAACGTCCCTACTAACCTAGTTGGATCCCTTCCAAATTTACCAGTTGATCTTCCTTGTACACTCAAGAATTGTACACCGGTTCTTCCTCCTATATCAAGTTGATCATCATTTTTTTTTTCAAAACCCTAATCGTATTTGTATTTGGTAGTTGATATTTGATATAATCAGACTGAGAAACATGTTTAATGTATGTCTCATTACGTCTTTTGTCACAGATTCTATAGATTTGCAATAATTAAGAGAGACGTTATATATATATATATATATTTGTTAGCTATTTTTAGTTTTTCACGAGTTTCATTTTGAAAATTAGTTTTCTATTCAAAACATCTTATGGTGCGTTTACTTCACTTGGAAGAATCGGAATAGAAATTGGAATGACTTGAAATCGGAATGAAGTATCGGAATCAAAATAAGTTATTTACTTCAACTGCAGGAATCAGAATTAGAATCAACAGTATTCCTATTGAATTGTTTACTTTACTTTGGAATCGAAATGATTAATTATAAATTACAAAAATAACCTTAATTAAATGAATTAATTATAATAGTGCGTAGTTTTTTATTATGATAAGTAATTTTTGTTAATATCAAATAAAAAACTGTACATTACAATTAAAAAAAAAAACTACATATTATTTTAATAGTCCACTATAATAATTAAGAAATTAGTGATGAAAACCAAATGATATATGATTTTTTATTATAATATGCAGTTTTTTTTTTTAATATCAAATAAAAAATTGTACATTACAATTAAAAAAAATGTAAATTATTTTAATTGTCCACTATAATAATTAAGAAATTGATGATGAAAAATAAATGGTGTACAGTTTTTTATTATAATATACAGTTTTTTTTTTTTTTAAATATCAAATAAAATTGGTTTTTCTTTATTTTTTAAAAAATTGTATAAAGAACTTTTTGTCTTGATAAAGGGAATGAGAATGAGATTCCCAACTAAGCTGGGAGGAATGAAATTCTCATTTCACAACCCCAAATTGATGCGAGATCCACACTTTTATTCCCATTATGGAATGAATTTTAAGCAAGTAAACACTATCAATCAATCCAATTTCTCATTCTCATTCCCCAATCTATGAAGTAAACATACCCTTAATGTATGTCTAATAAGTAACAGGGTTGCGCTATTGTCACCAAAGAATTACTTCCCTCACCCAATTTTGTAATACAAAGAAAATTTTTCATTTTTGTCCCAATTTTTTGGAAACTTCTCTTCGTGAATATGTTTATACCTTCAGTGGTCCTCTACGTTTCAAATGTTCATCATTTTAGTACCTATTACCAGACTGAAATTTGCCCTAGAAAGGAGAAGTTTGAGGGTGGGATCTGTCATGTACCTAGGTAGAGCAATTGGCACTTGACAGGTTTGTCTTTTTTATTCAAGTTCACACAAGACGATACTATTAACATATGCACCAGTAGGTTCTTAGAAGTATAAACCCACTACAAATCAAGCGATAATAGTCTGCATATACCAAAGAAAATAATACTATAAAACTACTATTCCTTTTTCATAATTTCTTTTATTTAATTCTCATCAAGCTATGCAATTATAGTCATGTATAAAAGCCATAATTTCAAGTTTTTAATGTTTATTTGGATTTTTTTTCTATTATACATGAACTTGTTTCAACAAATCAAGCGATAATAGTCTGCATATACCAAAGAAAATAATACTATAAAACTACTATTCCTTTTTCATAACTTCTTTTATTTAATTCTTATCAAACTATGCAATTATAGTAATGTATAAAAGCCATAATTTCAAGTCTTTAATGTTTATTTGGATTTTTTTTTTCTATTATTCATGAACTTGTTTAATTATGTCTGAACGCTCGAAGAAAAAGAGGTGAGATTGGAAAAGTAATGTGCCCAATCAATGTAATCGATCATCATATTAACTAGAAGAATTATAGACGTAACAATGCTGCTTCTGATGATAATTAGATGTCATTTTAGATGAAGATGGATGACTTGTTAACTGACGATTAGGGTTGAAGTCCCAAAATCTAGAGTAATCAAATCACCGTGTGCAATCAAATTTTCATATATTGTGAAATCTCGCACATAATTTGAGCATATATTTTGATCGTGTGATCAACATTAAATCACAATTTATGACAGAAGATGCAAACTAGATATTGTTGTCTTCATTGAAAGACAAATTAACCATGTCTCATAAAGTCTTTTGTCACTGATTCTATAGATTCGCCATAATTAAAAGAGATATTACTCTTTTTTTTTTTGGGTTATTGGTTATCTATTTTCAGTCTCCTGTGACTTCCTTTTTCGAAAAATAGTTTCCAATTCAAAACATCTTAATTTACTGTCAAATAAGTAATATGGTTGTGTTATAAGAGAATTACTAGAAAATCTCTCAACATATATTTTATTATAATTGAAAATCATTTTTGTTTTTTATAACAATGACCTCCCCTTTGACCACGTTTGACTGTTTAATGTAACTGAAAAATGACAAAATAAGGTAAAAAGACGGAAATACCATTTATTTATAAAATTCAATCTTCTCCTTCTTCGACTCTCACCCTTCTCTCTCTCTCTCTATATCTCTCTCTCTTCTTTTTCTTCTCCCTCTCCTCTTCTATTTCTCTGTCTTCTTTACCGGCGCCTAGAGTCTCTCACCTCTCTCTCTCTCTCTCTCTCTTCTCCTTTTTCTCCTTCTTCTCTTTGTTTTTTTTCTTCATCAGCCGATTTGGGTTCCGGAACCCAGATAGACGTCTGAAAATCCAGACACCGGTCTGGCTTCTGGATTTTCATCTGGAAACCCATATCAGTTTCCAGATCGAAAACATATCTGGGTTTCCAGATCTAGAAACCCAAATGGGTTTCTGTTGGGTTTTCATATTTGGAAAGCCATCTGGGTTTTTGATCTGAAAACCCAGTTCGAACTGGGTTTCAGATCTAGAATCCCAGATCTGAGTTTGATTATGTTTATGATGGTATTTGATGATTATGTTTATTGTAGATGGTGTTGATGATGATGTTTTGGGTCTGTTTGATGACGATGGTAGTGGTTTTGTTTGTGATGATGACTGATGATGTCGGATTAATGTCTCTGTTGAACCAGAAACCAGATATCAAATGTGATGAACTGAATCACAATCAATTTTTTTTTTCATTTTTTTAAATATTATTTTTGTTCTAAATGGATCTAGACCGTCCATCTCAAAGATGGATGGTCTAGATCAATTCGAAAAAATTTTAAATTATTTTTTTATAGTTTAAATTTAATTTTTTAAATTATTTAATTTTTAAATATTTTTAAGTTTTAAAATTTTAAATTATTTATTAATTAATATAATTCTTTTAAAAAATGAAAATCAAATAAATTGACCAAAATACTCTTACTACAGTTAACTTTAACAGTCAACCATGGTCAAACCGTTAATAGAGGAGAGGTCATTGTTATAAAAGTTAAAAATGGTTTTCGATTGTAATAAGGTAAATTATCAGAGACTTTCTAGTAATTCTCTCGTTGCGCTATTGTCACCTAATAACTACCTCCTCACCCAATTTTGTAATAAAAAAGTGGGCAAGTTTCATTTTGATCCCCATATATTTGGAAAACCTCTTTTTCTAACTTCGATTGCATTTATGTCTCTCTTAATCCTCTACATTTTAAATATACATCATTTTAATGCCTTTGATCATAATGAAATTTGCCTTAAAAAGGAGAAGTTTTTTTTTTTTTTTTTTAAATAGAGCAAATTACTATTTGACTACCCAGATAAAACATTATTACAAGCGAAATTAACTTTTTACTTTAATTACAATAAACCCACCCGCCGTTACTTCATTTTGGTCAAAGATAACAGCTTAAAGGGTAAAATCGTCTTTTTAATATTATTTTATATTTTCTTTTCAAATTAATTGGTTTAATAATCTCTCCCTCATTTTTCTTACCCCCACCGGCCGGTCACCGTCTCTCTTCTACTTCATCTTTCTTCTCCTTCTTCTTCTTCACTTTTCATTTTCTTCTTCTCTTCTTCTCCTTCGAATCCAGATTCATCAACACATCAAAATCATCAACAATGAATCCAGATTCATCAACACATCAAAATCATCAACAATGATCCATCAACACAAATAATCATCAACACAAATAACACAAACAAGGGTCCAACATCATCAATAATCAACACAAACCAAAACCACTGCCATTTTCAAACAAAAACCATTACCATCATCATCAAACACACTGATGCAGTCTAAGCTCCGATCTGGAAACCCAAACACTAATGCGAATCTGGGTTGTAAACCCAGATTCACGTCGGGTCACGGTCTGGTTCCAGACCTACAACATCTGGAAACCCAGATTGGCGTCTGGGTTTCCATCCCAGATCGGCGTCTGGCAAACCCAGACGTCTGGATCTGGGTTTCCAAACCCAGACACAGATCTGGGCGTCTGGCAAACCCAGATCGGCGTCTGGCAAACCCAGATCGGCGTCTGGGTTTGGATGGAAACCCAGACACCGATCTGGATTTCCAAACCCAGACGTCGATCTGGGCAAACCCAGAGTCGATCTGGGTTTGGAAACCCAGATCGGTGTCTGGGTTGAAAACCTAGATCCAGACTCTAAACCCAGATCGGCGTCTGGGTTGGAAACCTATATCCAGACGTCTGGATCTAGGTTTCCAACCTAGATACCGATCTGGGTTTCCAAACCCAGATCGACTGGTGAAGAAGATGAACAGAAGAAGGAGAAGAAGGATAAGAGAGAGAGAGGAGAAGAAGGAGATGGGTTTGACTGGTGAAGAAGATGAACAGAAGAAGGAGACCTAGATCGGTGTCTGGGTTGGAAACCCAGATCCAGACGTCTGGGTTTGCCAGACGTCGATCTGGGTTTCCAAACGCAGATCGGCTGGTGAAGCAGATGAACAGAAGAAGGAGAAGAAGGAGAAGAGAAAGAGAGGTGAGAGACCGAGCGTCTGGGTTCCAGACGTCGATCGGGTTCCGGTGAAGAAAGACGAAGGAAAAGGAGAGAAGAAGGAGAAGAAAAGAAAGAGAGAGGGAGGTGTTTTTGCTGGTGACTGTTAAATTTTTATTATGGGGGCATTTTGGTCTTTTCGTAATATTCATATGGTTGACTGTTAAATTTGACGGAAACTCTCTAACGGAAGGGGGTTGATTGTAATAAAACTAAAAATATTAATCCACCTGTAATAATGTTTTATCTGGGTAGCTAAATTGTAATTTACTCTTTTAAATATTTGATTCTTGAATTATAGTAATCATGCTTTTGAAATGAGGCGAGCTAGCCTTATGTGTTGGGACATTTCCATAAATAAAGAATTTAGATATTATTCTTCCCATTGTTTCTCTTACATTACTCGTGGCTCTGTCAACATATCTTTCCAATTCTTTTGCTTATCGCTATTGATGATTTGAATATTAAGGTGCAATGGAAGGTTTAAAAGGTGGCTCATGAACACTTTGAGAGTGACTGATCATGCAAAAATATGGCATGATTCCATGTCTTTGATCCTATCTTTTGTTATGATTACTTGAGCAAATTACGAGTGTTTTTGATGTTTTTCTAGTCATTTTATGCATATGAATAAGTCTTAAGGACTAGAAGCAATTTTGGATATAGTTTGGGTCAAAATGGAAAGAATGTAAAACCTCGAAGAAATCAAAATCAAAATGGGTCCCGACATATGTCATAAAATACAACTTGTCACCCATCAAACAAGTGTCAACCAGAGAGCATTGCTAGATGCAATGCAAGACGAATCCAACATTCAACCCAGTAAGTTCTAAGGCGAGACCATCACAAAGTGCATCACGAGTTACTTCCAGCACCGCATCCTATGATTGAATACCCAAGACAAATGTGACATACATCAAGAGGTACATCCAACGATGTAAGTCGCGATAGAAGGGTTGATCTCACTTTTCAAGACCAGTTCTGTGCCTTAATTTTGGAGGCTATAAATAAGAGCATTATCATAAGATCCTGTAGCTCGGTGGGGCTGAAGCTAGAGGCCTATTGCTCCTCTAGCACCCTTTGATGTCCATCTATCCTCTACCTCCATTTCCACCTTCCAAATCACCATCATGATCACATCATCTTTACCCACCTTCTAGAAAGAAGACTTTACAAGAGAGGAGGAAAAAAGAAGAAAAATGCCTAAGCTTGAGAGAGGAGAACTATATAGTGTGATCAATGGTTTTAACTAAACTTCTCTTTTTATTTGTTTTTATCTCTAATTTTGTAATTATTGTTTATGAATATTTGTATTAGCATGATGATAGATGTTGATTAATGAAAATAGTTTTTGGTTATTATTGCTTGGAGTATGCTTTATGATTTCATGTATGCTAATAGGTATTTTAGAATTTAATGCTTATACATGTTTGTTTACCATTATATGATTTGAGCTCATAGGTTTGAGATTGAAAGGAGATGCCCACAACATCCACGATAAAATGCCTACATTATTGCTACACATACGTTAGGTAAAGATTTTAGGACTTAATGTTTGTGTGTATGACTGGCCACCAAATACATGATTAGAGGTTGTGCGTGGCGAATTGAGTGGGGAAGCACATAACATGCTCGATAAATATCTACCCTAGGTTAGGGGAGGATATGGATTGGTTTGGGTGACAGGTAGGTGGACCATGAGAAGATAAATGTTACAGACGAGTATTCTCATAAAGCATAGATCAATTCTCTTAGTAGTAGAGTATATATCTTGGATGAAATAAGTCTTTATCTACTTAGTATTATTGAAAGATAGCAGGGGCGAACACAGCATTAGGCCAGGGGGAACACGTGCCCCCCCTGAAATTTTTTAAAAAGTAATTAAATAATTTCAATGCTACATTAAATCATATTTGCGGATTGGTGCTGATGGTTACCATCATGGTAGTCTTCCCCTTCTCACCCAGGTTCGATTCCCAGGCAGCGCCTATAATGTGTTTTGCTTTTTGTGTTTTTTAATCATTTATATATTATATAATTAAATTACGAAAAGCAAGCATAGTTGTATGATGGTTTCGATGGTTGCTTGTCTTTCCTTTTTAGGAAGAACCGGGGTTCAATCCCTTGCGCCTCATTAATCTTTTTTTTTTTTTTTAATATATTTTTTTTATTCACTCATTATAGTTGTTTTGTTCATTATTTTTTTTTCTCTCTCTTTTTTTTCCCCTATTATTACAAATTGATCTTCAAATTTAAAATATTTAGACTTTATAAATTACTATACTCATTTCAGATTATTTTTTTACTGCAAACTATATCATGTTTATACAAACAAATAAATAAAATATGTTGGGTCATTTAGTCTTAATAAGTTTTAGTTTACACACGATTATTGGTGTAACTTATTTTTCTTTTAAATAAATTATTTTATATAATAAAATTCATAAATAAAAATACTCACATGAATTATAATTATAATTATTTTTATCTTTTATTTTTATTTTATTTTACTTTATTATAAATCATTTACATTTATTAAATAAAGGACTATAAATGCAACTTGATTAGTAATTTTAATAACAAATATATGGAGTTTGATTACATATATTTATTTACAATATGAATAACAACTATTATCATAGAGAAGATATATCCCTAAATTAATTTTTTATTTATTTTTTTAGTAATATGAAATTTGAATTTCTCTCACTAAGAAAAATGGAGCTAATACACAATCAACTCATAATTAGTATGCTTTTATTTTTATACTTGTATTAAGAATATTATTGTAAGAAATTTTACTTACAATTTTGTAAATAGTAAAACTATATATTCTCTATTGGTTATATATTTTAACTATTTTTATTTCATATAATATTCTTCTAGCAATTGAAGAAAATATTATAAAGAAAATTTTATACATAAAAGTATCTCCCCTTACATAGATTTCTGAGTCCACCACTGAAAGATAGGTATTAAGTAGATGATAGCATATTCGATATATATCTTGAGAGAGAATATATTGAGAGGGATAGTGATACATTAGCAACATATGCTGTCATTGTATTACTTGTCATGACCTCATGCACTTGTGAGTTAGGAGGCCAGGAGCAGAAGCAGGTTAACAACGAAGTTGTTGTGGTGGTTGGCTACTACCACCAGCTCGCTCCTGAACTTTCCCATTTACTTGACTTCCCTCTAGACATTCTTTTTTCATAATCTCTCTATAATTCAGATGCTTTATATGCTTGTACTACAGCAATGTAGTCATCACCCTCACTGAGATTCAAATCTTCGGGATACTAATATATGTCATCGTCATCTTCTTCATCATTTGATTGACTTTGTCATAGTTCTTTCCTCATCTCCTACCTAAGTTCATCAAATATTGCAGCTTTCTTTTCTTTTCACTAGTCAAGGATTTCTTTCTTTATTTCAGGAGGCACACTTGGATATTGTCTTACATTCCTGTACACCTCAACACCAGTTAAATGAAATTTGAATTGAGTGATTCCACCACTTTGCATCATGTGGCCACAAAACTGACAAATAGTTCCATGTTTGTTATTCGATGTTTTATTACAATATTGACATGTCGGATTTGATTTGAGACATTTTAAGTAATAAAAGCCCCTATAAAAGAAAATTACCTTTTTATCAACAAGTAGTTACTAACTTAATATGGAAAATCACGACAATATTAGTATATTTTGACCTAACCGAAAAATTCATTAAAAATTACACACAAATTCATTTAATATAAAACCAATCAAGAATGAAACCTTAATGTGTCTATATTCTAATACAAAAAATAATAATTATCATCCACCAATTGATAAACAACTTTATTGTAGGAATCAAATGAATTCATCAAAAATTACACAAAAATACATTTAATATAAAATTAATCAAAAATAAATCTTTAATGTGTCTAGATTCTATCTAATATGATAAAAATCAAATAATATTATACGACTATAAAAGTATTCACAATTTAAAAATCACAAATATACATAAAATGTAATCTTGTAATCTATAAATTATCTTAACTAAATATGTTAGGAAATAAAAAAAAGCTAAAAATTATAAAACTTGTTAAAGAATGAAGACTTAATAGGGAGTGGAAAGTGGAGTGTGTTTTTCGAGCTAGTTGTTGACACTTTAAAGTGAGAGTGAAGAGGAGACACACGAGAGAGTGAAATGTAAAAAATGATGACTTGCCACGCAGAGAATCTAGAGACATTTTGAATTGTGATGAGCTTTACTTTTTATGTTTTATAAAATTACTATATTACCCTTAAAATATAAATGACCTTTTTTAATCTTATGTAAATGGATATATAAAATACACTTTTAACATATTTTATTATAATTATAAAATTACCTTTAAGATTTAAAGTGACACTTTAATTCTATTAAACTGTAATCATGTTATGTTAAGTAATATATTTTTTAAACTTAAAATTTTAATAAGATAAAAAAATATCGATCTAAATTTTTCATTTTAAAAATATCAAAATATTCCGAAAAATATCGAAATATTTTATGGATTCGTGAGATACGTACGAATACTCCAAAGTATATTGAATATATTTCTTCATATCCATATCGGTCCCTACAATTTAAATAATGTCATAATAATATCAGATATCATACCGATATTTAAAATCTTGCATGCAATATGAAATATAAAGTTAAAGTTGTCTCGGCCCACATAGATTACCCATGCAAGTTTGCTTTTTGTTAGCACTTTTAAATGATGATTGATGTCTTCATTTTCACCCTTCCTTCAATCATGTAACATCATTGCATCAATCGATCAAGAAGGAATCTCATCCATACATTTACTTTTTAATAAAATTTTTTGTCATATCATCACTAATCAAAGAGCCAGTTTTCTTCAATGTATGGGCTGCATATTTTCGGTTTTCAAATTTTTTATCGCATAAATAGTTAAAAAAAATGTATGAGTTGATTTTTTTCACCTTCATGAAAGTATGTTCGTGAGCTAATTATATTAAACTAATTTAATTCAACTTTTTGATATTATTTTAAAACTCGTATTTTTACTTTTAGTGTTAAAACATTCTCCTACCTTTTTCATAAATATCAGTTCCGTCATTTTATCATTATTTTTGTTTCAAGAAAACTGTTTTAGATATGCAAGAACACCTTTCCATAAAAAAAGGTAAATTCCATTTTCCTTTTTATATTTTGAAAAAGCATCTAATTTTTAACTAAATTTTGAAAAGGAAAAATTTTAATGTAGTCTCTAATATTTAGTAAAATATTACTTTTTTACTAACGTTTGTATTTTGAATTCCTGTCATCCCTAATGTTTCGAAAATGTATCAATTTAATCCATTTGATCAAAAATTGATGGTCAAACATGACAGAAGTGACACAAAAACGGATTTACCCTTGATATATTTTAAGATAGTTAAAATGACGTAATTACCCTTTTAAAAACTGACAATTGCGAAATAACTATCTTCATTATTATAAAATTATCATTGACTACCTCTCAATCAAATTGTGACATATTATTGAATCAGTTTATTTTTTTTATAATTGGAAAAAAAATGGAAGTAGTGCTGTTGAAAGGTTTGATGTGTATTATGTACATGTAAAATTTTCATTTTAATCCATTATTTTCTTTCTAAAAAAAGTTTAATATTAATAAAATATTCACTCGTTAGTGTTAAACTACCATAACCAATACATATAATAAATAGCCCAGGTTTGTGATCAATTGCAAAATAACCATGTTTTGCAATTTATCACAAACCTTTTAAAAATTGACAATTACAAAATAACCATCTCTATTATTACAAAATTGTCATTGATCATCTTCCAATCAAATTGTGACATATTATTGAATCAATTTATTTTTTTATAATTGGAAAAAAAAAATGGAAGTAGTGCTGTTAATAGGTTTGATGTGTATTATGTACATGTAAAATTTCCATTTTAACCCACTGTTTTCTTTCTAAAAAAAGTTTAATATTAATAAAATATTCACTCGTTAGTGTTAGGCAACCATAACCAATACATATAATAAATAGCCCAGGTTTGTGATCAATCTTATTATGATGTTTGACTAACTTTTTCAGTGAAATGACCAAACCATCCTTACTTTTATAATTTTATTTTTAAAATAAATTTAAAAACTTTAGAATAAATTAAATAAAATTTTTTAATAATTAAATTAAAAATAAAGAACAGTGTTACCAACAATAAAGAACAGTGTTCTTCATTATTCAACAACCCCAAAAAAAAAAATTAAATTAAAAAAAAAAAAAAAGGATTGAATATCTGGTTTTGAACCCAAAATTTTTATCTTTAAGTTAAAGATTTCATAATAGAACAACTTAGTTCATCAACAGAACAACTAGTTATTTATCAACAAACAAATCCTTTCAAAAAAAAAAAAAACCCTGACTCCACCTATTGACATCAACCCTTCATCATCAACATCGCCAACCATCATTAATATCATCAATCGAACATCACCAATAAAAACCATCATCATCACCACCATTAACCAAACATTATCCACATCGATCAACCATCATCAACACAAAAAATTGGAAAAAAAATGATTTGAAAGGGTTGTATTTCTTTTTGAGAATATCGATCAAAACCAAAATAGCCCAAAAATCTCTAAAATTTCACCCCAAAAATCTCTAGAATTTTACCCCAAAATTTTTTTTTTGAAAAATAATGAAACTTAGATCTTTAATGGTTTTCGAACCCAAATCTTTCAGAAAACACAAAGAAAACACAAAGAAAACCCAAGACCAATGAGCCCACCGGCATGAACCTTTTTCATTGGTGGGTTTCGATACCCATTTTTGAGTTTTCAATCTCCATTGCTAGGTTTCGAAACCCATTTTTGGGTTTTCAAACTGGCGATGGAGATTGAGTCGAGAAAGGGAGGTTGGTTGGCGATGGAGGTCGAGTCAAGAAAGAGAGGTTAATCAACGATGAATGTTGAGTCGAGAGATGGAGATGAGTTTGGGGAGATGAACTAAGAGGGAAGTTGATTGGTAATGGAGGTTGAGTCGAGAGAGAGAGGTTAATCGAGCATAGATGGTGAGTCGAGAGAGAGAGGTTGTCGAGAGAGGGAGATGGGTTTGGGGAGATGAACTGGGAATAAGATGATTTGGGCTTTTTTTTTTCAGTTGATTTTCTTTTTTAATTATGTCCATCGTCCATCAGCATGATGGACGGTAGAAATCATTTTAATTTTTTAAAGAAAATTATTAATATATATTTTTTAATTTTTGTATATAATTTTTGTTATGAAAAATCTTTTATTTAATTTTTAATTTTTTTTTTCAAATTGATCATATGGATGGTGGGGATCTGATTAAAAAAATTATTTAATTTATTTTAAAGTTTTAAAATTTATTTTAAAAAATAAAAATTATAAAGGTAAGAGCATTTTGGTCATTTCATCAAAAAGTCAAACATCACATTTGACTAAAATGATCAAATTCATTATCTCTCTGTTACAGTTAACTAATATTTGACTAATAAAATGATTAAATTAATACATATTTGAAATGTTAGAGATGACGAGAATTCGAAATACAAACGTTAGTAAAAAAGTAATATTTTACTAAACGTTAGAGATTAAATTAAAATTTTTTCTTTTGAAAACATATCAAATCTCCCATGAAGTTTATAAAACCTATTTTTAAATTGGAATTATTAAAATCAATTTCTCTATTTTTATCAAAAATAATTTTATAAGACAAATGATACGGCCGTCAACCATATTAATTAAAACAAGATCAACTGGCAGGTGAAATTATAAACGAGAGCATAAAAACTCAAGTAATCTATTTCCTCATTTCTACTGAAAAACACAACTAAAAGAATCCATTTAATGTCTCTTGTTTTAATACGATCAAGGATTCTGTCACGTACATAGGTTGAGGAATTGACACTTGACAGGTTTGTCTTCTTTTATTCAAGCTCACACAAAACAATACTATCAACGTATTTCTGTTAGGAATCAAATAAAAAGTAGGTTCTTGTAGCCCCACAACGATTAAATCAAGCAATAATAGTCCGCATACACCGAAGAACATAATACTATAAAACTACTGTTCTTTTTTTTGTAGTTCTCATCAAGCTATATAATTATAGTCATGTACAACAGTGATACTCTTAAGTTTTTAAAGTTTACTCGGATTTTTTTTCTAATATATATGAACTTGTCTTAATTATGGGAGATCATAATAGGTGATTAAAATTCATTCTTTTTTATTTTTTATTTTAAAAAAAGAAGTAAATTTTGTTAGGAGGATCATAACAAGTGATTAACATCCTCTAAACTCTCGACGAAATGGTGAGATTTCAAAAGTAATAGCGCCCAATCAAAGTCATAGATCATCGTATTAATTAGAAGAAATATAGACGTAACAATGTTGTTTCTTATGATAATTAGATATCATTTTAGGTGGAGGTGAACGACTTATCAACTAACGATTGGGGTTTAAAAAAAAGACAAATCAAGTATGTCTCATTAAGTCTTTTGTCACAGATTCTATGGAGTTATAATAATTAAAAGAGACGCTAATTTTTTTTTCTTTTGTTTTTGTTTTTGTTTTTGTTTTTTTAATTACACATATCATAAGTATCCTATATACCGTGTAATTTGCCGTACACTCTTGATAAGGGTCTTTGAGGTATGGTCGGATTTAAAACTTCAAAAAGTAGAAAAAGAGGCTCATATCGTATGGGAAAATTATCCTTAACTCAATGATACCGAATACAATCAAACCATAGACGTCTAGCCAAATTAAGCTAAACTCTTATGGGTTAGATGCTACTGCACCAATAGCCATATACTAGTTTTTGGTTATTTGCTTTGATTTTTGTGAGTTCCATTTTGAGAAGTTAGTTTTCAATTTAAACATCTTAATGTACTATCTAATAATAGGTTGCACTAGTGTCACCTAATTACTACTTACCACACCCAATTTTTTAATAAATAAATTTACTATATTTATTTATTAACATGTATCACGAATATATTATATATCATATAATTTATCAGATAATCTTGATTTGGGTCTTCGAGTACCATATAGTTTATCAAACAATCTTGATTTGTGTTTTCGAGGCATGGTTTGGAATTGGAGCTTCCAAAAGTAAGAAGAAAAACTCATATTGCATAAAAAAATTATCTTTTAACTCAAAAGTTTTAGATGTAGATTGAATTATGGACGTTTAGTCCAAATTGACCAAACTCTCATGGGCTGGGTGTCACTAGCACCAGTCGCCATATGTTAATTTTTTTTTTTTAATGTAATAAAATTTTTAGTAATAAATAAAATTACTAAAATAACGTTGAATGTAATTTTTTTTTTAAAGAAACGTTGAGTGTAATTACCTTTGAGGACAATATTATTAAATAAATTAAATACAAATCTTCGTTGTACTCATATAACAACTAAGTTTACACCCACATCTCATAAACCCAAATCTTATTTTTTCAATGTCCCTATTTTACTTTTTATATTATCTTAACTTAATTGTTCTGTTTGCTGATAAACAATATTACTTGTTACTGGTACCTTTGTGTTTAATAATTGTCCTTCAAACACCATAGTTAAAAGGCAATAACAAAAATAACAACAACAATAATAATGAAAGATATTGAAAGGATAACGGCAAACATCTACCACTCTTGTTTATATTTTTTCATCCAACCTAATGTGATAGTTAATATGCTATTAAATATTTGGATTTGAAATAATAGTTTGTAAATACTCTATGAACATATTATAAAGTATTTTACGCCAAAAATAGGTTAATCCAATCAAATAAAAAATCATGCTTACTGTAAAGACAATTATTGAATGTAAATCCAAAAGTGTCAATGCCTCAACTGCTCATACTATTTAAACCAATCAAGATATACACAGAGTATACAAAGTCGAAGAAGTAACTACAAAAGAGGGAGCTTTTCATGCAAGGGTGCGTGAGGTCTAGGGTGTGGAAAACGTGGCAACATCGGCGGAGGAGGGGGGCCCAGGCCTGGCCTTATTATTTGCCATTACATTTAATCTAGCACAACATAATTCAACTTTTGTCATTATCAAGCTATATGTTGGTAGATCGATCCAATTTGAGGATATATACCCTATCACTCCGAGGGTAGGCGACTTCTCGATCTACGAAACAGCCGGCCATAATTATCAATCAACTCCAAAAATTAAAACCCGCTACCTTCCAACGGAAAAGACAAAAAAAATCTAATTCAGTACGATATTTTGCAATCTGTTCCTTAAATAACAGAGGGATGAAGTTTGAGATAAAATAGAATCTTTCACCATCTTGCCATTCCACTCAAAAAACCGACATTAACGGGTAAAGCTAATTGAATATAGGATATGTTCCTATTTATTTGCTGAGAAAAAACAAATGACATTTCACAACTTCCATTCAACACGGAACACTACGTGATATTTGATTTGTCCTCACCACTAGCCACGAAAAACAAATCCTCAAACTGTCTATATTCACTTAAAACATAACACTGAATAAGTTTAACTACTTCCACTCCCTACGTAAACACTGTAATGATAAAAGATAACCCTATATGGGCCCAGTGGATATATAGGCTGGAAGGCCCAATGAATCAATCGGGTTGATGAGCCCACAAGACAATTCAGCCTAGCCCAAGTCTCAAAACCTGGCGTAATGGCTCGCCAGTTGTCCTAATTAAAGACGTGCGTGACCGGCTGATCTCTTGGTCCCCCTCTGCCCCTTAACTCCCCATCAACCCTTTCACATATTGAAGGCAAGTTCTCTGAGCTGAATCACTGACCTTAGAACCAGGGACAGACCTAATATAGGGTCAAGAGGGGCACGTGCCCTTGAAATTTTATGAAAATTTACTAGGTATAATATTCTAATTATTAGATATTTAAATATATAGTTAAATTAATATATATATTTTTAAAGTAAACATTATCGTTAAGCCTTGAATGGTTTGATGGCAAGAGGCGTGTTTGATCTTTTTTTGTCAACGTGGTCCCGTTCGATCCCCAATTACAAAAGCGTCAAAAGTGTTTCTCTTTCCCATTTATTTATATATATATATTTTTTGGAAGATAATGAACAATACATTTTTTTTTTTCTCAAGATAATGGACTTGTGGATTTGTTGGTGTTTCAACTTGAGTTGTAAAAATAAATGATATAGATATTTACCAATCAAGCAAATCTTCAAATATGAAGTATTTTGACTTCGAAAAGTTTTATAACCTATCATGAACTATGAACAATTATCGTTAATTATTACAATTTTTTTTTAATCGCAAACTATTTCATATTTACATAAGCTATTGACTAATTTTTCTTCAATTTTTCAATCTTTTGGATTTCTTTTACATCTCGTTCATAATTTAATGAGTGTTGTGAATTTATTTCCGTTCTTTAGTGTTAATGCATAAACTCACTAGTGTTTTAGTGTTATTTTATGAGATTTACTCTTTAAAATAAAGGTTATCATAATCAAATTTTAAAAATAAAAATATATTTAACTATATGCGAATTGTACCTCTATTTATAGTTTAAGTAGTTAGTACACTTTCTTTTCATACTCGTGATAAGAATTTGAATATACATTTAATAATATATGTAGAGAGTTTTTTCTCTCTTCATAAGATAAATTTCATAAATAAAAAAATTCATATGATTTATAATTATTTTTATCTTAATTAATTTTTATTTTATTTTACGTTGTTATAAAGTGTCTCCTGGCATAAATGTTAAGTGTCTCCTGGCATAAATGTTTGGTCCACCACTGCTTAGAGTGTAATATAACACCATTCTTCAAACCACTGGATGAAGGAAAAACTACTTGACATAAGTAGAAGTGTCTGATTCCCCATCAAATAATTAAAGGCTATAAATACAAATTCAAAGATGAATAAAAATGAAACTAGCAGTCTCCTAGCTCAAACGAATACTACTTCCCTCACTATAACAAGAAAATTACTTTTCTGGGAAATTCATAAATGTTCAGATAACGTTCTGAACCTATGTGGGAAGTACTATTCAGACATGGAAACAATTGCTGCACCGTTCAAACTTCATCCGGAAAATGATCAAAAGTTCTGAAAACATACAATAATATCATGATGAAATGCACATACCATTCCAATTATGAATGCATGCTGACAATTGTAATTTGACTTGCTAAATCATAAATAAAAGGACAGATTAATGGGACAAATCATGATAGAACAACTGGTAGATCAAAATAAAGACTAATAAAGCTCACAAATTTAAAATCTGTATAGAAACATTCCAACTCATAAAAGGTCGTGTTTATCCACGAAAGTCCAAATTCCATAAAGTGTAGGAACGACGACAACCAATCAATCGATAGAATTACCGCTTGCAAAATTCCTTGGGATACATCATGTCCCAGCGCCCACGGAGATCGACCCGGCATGAGGAAGAGGACGGAGATCAATGTTTATGTGAAAATAATGCACGAACAAATGCAGACAACTTTTCCAACGTCCCACATCGAGAAAAACTGCAAAAGCAGTCCAGGGTTTGGTATATAAAATGCTGCTCGATACATCAGAACGAACTGCCTTAAACTAATGAGTAAGGAAAACAAAGCGAGCGGTGAGAGCCGGTCGCCGCGTCACTAGTACAAGTGCGCATGAATTTATGGAGGGGTAATAGGCTGGTGCGAGCGTTGACGCTGCTTACTTCGCAGAACTCGCTTGCGCGGGCCTCCCTGTTGGTGTACAACACCCAACCCCACCCCAATCTATCTCTTTAATATTTTGTAAATTTGTTGTTCTATTTGAATGACCCTAAAGTGCCTCATGATACAGTTTTATCAGGGTAAATGGTCTGTCATTATTATATGAATATTATAATAAGAAGGATTATTTGTATAAGAGCAATGTTAGATCTTTTTATATTTTGTTATATATTATTATAAATAGTATGGTCCGTAAGCATAGTAATTAATAGAATGTTTAGAATGTTGATAATTTATGGTATGATTTTAGACATAAAAATTTAAAAAATTTTGTATTTATCTATATAATATATGTATATTTTACGATTTTAGTAGTAAAGATCATCATCATTTAAATGAGTGTAAGCTTTTAACTCATTTTGGGCACTTAACGGAGATCCAACCTTCGAATGAGATATTCAATTTATATATAATATAATATTTACATAATAGATTTAAATGTTTAAATTATATCAACAAAATGTTTTGTCCATGAATGACTAAAAGCTTAACCCCATCACAACTCCATTTGTCCGCATATTCTATTCACAATGCTTGATGAGTATGATTCTGATAATCATTTCATAAACGAGCCATAATAAGTATAAACAAAGTAAGCTCAACTAGCTCAAACGAGAGGAAAAACAATAGTGAACAAGGAACTTTGTATATAAAATCATCAATCCTGTATGGCAACGAACAATGTTATCGGCCTCAATGATGATTTAATAGATCAAAGAGGCAAATCAAATTGTTTTGAATAATACAAACTATGCATTCGCAAGAATAGTAATAATGAGTGGAGCACATGGACACATTACGTACAAGAAATCGAAGTCCATAATGACCCTTTATGACATTGAATTTTACAAGAATCGAGCCGCCTTTACAAGAAACTATTGCATTGACTAGACATGTGAATTGCCTTGGTAAAATTGGGATCATAAAGTCTAAGGAAGAGAACCATATCACTTTATGGCTTGCGAGACAACAATGGCTCCAGTTGAGGGTCCTTATTGCTGGAATCGGATGGTTTTTTATTACCTGACTCCATTTCAGCAATTGATGAATCTTCCCCTCTGTGTTTCAATAACCTCTGGAAGAAGCTTGATTTGTCATCAGGTGACAGATCTGCTGTTTTCAAAGTTTCTTTTAAGCTCTGTACATGTTGAAGGCATACTTGGACAGCATCATGAACTCTCACGAAGTACCACTCCTTACCGATCAGCTCCACAACATCAGATTTGGACAAGGTCAGTAGAACCTCCCTATTTGGATTGGAAATAGCAATCTGTAAACAATCATTCCATTAACATGGTTATATAGATGGTCATCCACAAAACAAATAACCCATGATCAACATGAGATTGTGTCTCAAACAAGGGATACTCTACCTGAATGTTTCGTGATTTGTATTCCTGATGCAAATCTTTCAAAGCTTGAACAGCACTAGAATCTATATATGTAACGGCTGCAGTGGAATTGAAAAAAACATTTAGGAAGTTGGAAATGTTTTTGAGCAAGCTTAACAGGGGCAATAATACATGTTATGACAAATTTTACGGCATCTAAGAAAAATCTCACTTCCAAAATCACTGACTGAGGAGAACGAGATGTTCACTTACGTGACATCTCTAAGATCACAAAGTAAATTCTTTCAACTTCTGGTCCACGTCTTGTAGATTTATCAACATCAACTTCATACTCGCGTAGCCTGAAAGGAAACCTCAACTAGTTGAGATTTTATTTCTTTTTTAAAAAACACAAATTCAACTGATAATAAAAGGAATGGAAATAACAGAAGCAGGATGAATGAGCCAGCTTCTGGGATAGCAATGTATTAATCTTCACCTGTCTTTTATGTAACTTATGTTTGCAAAATAGATTGGCGCATCAATACGAACGATCACAATGCCATGGTAAGTATATGCTTCTGGGTATTGCCGAATGTTTCTATAAACAGTGGTCCCAGGAAGACGTCCCAAAATAGCTGTATTACATGCCACGCCATAAAGTAAGCAGAAAATTAGGCAGAGTATTTTTTCTAAAAATTCAGTCATTAAACTGAATATAACTATTAACAGAAGCTGAGGTCTCGTTAAGCTACTACCAGCTTTTGTTCCTATCCAAACAAAGACCAAGTCTTTCAATCAAAGTTATAGTAGAAGAGTAAACAGAAACTAAAGATCACATGCATATTTGCCCATGATACATAATATCGTAATTAAAACCATGACACGTATGGTTTGTATAAATAAACATGGAGATAACAACTACACTTACCAATATGGGGATTTGCTGATTCATGGATGACAAAAGCAAGGGAAACACCAACCTACAATTTCAGAATCAATCTAAAGTCAGATAATCTTCCCAACAATGTGGAAATATTCATGCAGGCTACCAACTCATGAATATAGATAACAATATTGACTGTGTAACCAAAATCTTTCAGAACATAAGCTCCTGAGCTGACTAATCAGAATCCATGTTAAACCTTGGGGTTAAAGCTAAGCAAAGATGAGACAGCACTGGCCCATGAAAATTTTCACCAAGAATTCTAGCATACATATCCGAAAGATTCAAAAATAGTATACGAGTGGATAAACTAATCGCATTGCATAATAGCTCTGAATCCTTACCCCCACAAGGACACCAATCTCAATACCAAGAAACAAAGTTGTAACGCTAGTAATGGTCCAAAGAAGAAAATCTTTTTTATCTACACGCCATAAGAAAATAGCCTGGTCATAATCCACCTGAAATGATAAAATTCTAGAAGAAATTAAAATAGAGTTGCAAACTATGAAATGTCAGTACAAACTCTACACGTATCACAATGCTCCATTGATGTAAAATTACTCTTGAGATAAATGAACTGGCATACTGGCATACATGTTTTATTATGCAATATATATATATATAACATGGCTACTCTTAAGGATTTCCAACAATACATCCAGACTAACACAATCCATACTGATAAAAGTGATTAAGCTTTGTGATGAGCAGCCCCCAACTGATTGACCATATCAACTTGTTCTTACTCAAATTGATCATATCTACCTCATAACATAGTAACAGTTAAAAAATAAGAAGCATATTGATGTAAACCTATGACAGAATAAACTTAGATGATATTAAGTTTACTTACCAGACCCATTACAGCAGAGATAACAATTGCAGCCAAAGCACACTGCAAGGTGATGAAGACAACAAATTGCATAATTAGCATTTCAAATATATATGCTCCTTAATAATTGCAATGGTATTAAAATAGCAGGTGATAATACCCCAAAAAAAAAAAGCACAATTAAGTTTCATCTAAAAGTGTTGAAAATTTTGTAATAACAGTAGCTTGATATGCTAGTGAATTAATGTAGTAAGTAAAATATTGTGCTTCAACTAGGCAATAATGTATACTTCCAACCCAAAAAAAAAAAAAAAAAAAAAAAACTAGGCAGTATTGTAGAACATCCTAAGAAGCTACAAATATGCCAGGGTCTTTCGCGTTTCCAAATTCTCTCCTTCTAACTTTTATATTTGAAAAAGATCTTTAGAATTTTGGAAGGCACATTGTTACCTTTCTTAGTTTGATTTTTGAATCTTTAGGATTCTTTTTAAGCTACTTTAAATAGAGCTTGGGTTCTTTTTGTTAAGGGGACTTGATGAATAAGAAATAAACAGAATTTTCTTCCCAATTTTTCTTCCTTCCCTTTCTCATAGGTTCTATTCTCTCTCCTAGATCTCAACCAGGCAATACAGGAAGAATGAACATGATAGAAGAAAAGCAAGCCATCAAGCAATTCCTTATTCAAACAGTTCAAATCAAACACAAAGGCACCACCAAGGAAACCAACCTGTGGTATGTATTCAAACAATGAGGTCAAGAACAAAAGAGCACAGCCCATTATGATTGCTGTTATAATTCCAGATAAGCCTGTTTTTGCTCCACTTTCATGATTAACAGCTGACCTGGAAAAGGAGCCTAGTAGACATGTTCAAAAAAGAACTTGTCACTCAATAGCACATCTCTTGACACAAATGAACATGACAAAAGTAATTATAAATACTACAATGGAATTTGAGTTCTAGTATAAATAACCACGTTTATTACCCTCAAGAACTCAGAAAAGGCTCACCTGTTGTGGGATATGCTGAAAAAAATGAACCAAAAATATTGGCTACACCAAGACCAAACAACTGTAAAACAAAAAACAAGCAAATGGAAATTTTAAGAAATTCCTTGTTTAAAATATAATAAGTGTCTTAAAGCTCTTTTCTTTTTCCTCACTACACCAATAAAAGAAAAGGCACATATACATAGTAACAACAACGACGACGACGAAAGGCACATATGATGGACAGGGTTACTACCTCCTGATTTGAATCCAACTCATACCCATTTTTTGCAGCCAATGCTTTGGCAATCCCAACAGATTCCTACAGTTGAGAAATTAAGGTTAAGGATATATAATTCCAACTAATTGCAGCTCAAATCAAAGAAACATTTGTGAGTAGAATGATCTATATAATATGTCTTACCAAGATGGCTACACCAGTTATAAGCATTGCAGTTGGGATCAAAGATTTTACATACCCAAAACTTTTGGGAACTGAAAAGCTTGGGAGGCCCTGAGGTATATCTCCTACCTGTTACAATACTGACAAATTGTTCAGCTATGGTTTTGATTGACTTGACCATTTTTTTTTTTTTTTCTCTCTTTGAAATAGACTTGATTTTGTTTCTCATGCAAGAAGAATTTCCATAGAAGACTCATCAAAGAGAACATATATATAATGAAAAAAGGACCAACATGTATAGAATGATCAGCCAAATGTTGTGTGCCTGCTGCGCTGACAATGTTTTAACTCTGATCAACATCACAATCACCCACAATCATATTTGACCAGAAAATTTTTCTAGTGCACTTTAGATCCTAATTTTTCCTATACTGTTCTTTATAAATCAATCTTTCTTACCAGCAAAATCTATCTTATTTCAAACTAGGTACAACTTTAATTCTTTTTCATGATTAAAGGAATAAATTTATTACAGTGGTCAATTAACCCATCAAAGTAGAAGTTGCTCAATCTTTTAGTCTTTGCAGTATATTCTTAGCCTTTACAACATCAGTAGTCTTGGTAACTAATTTGTTCAATGAGGTTTTAAAAAAGTGAAATGGCAAGCATACTATTGTCTGCATAATGTTAAAAGGAATCTTGGCCCATACTTATATTCATCTGAAACTGATGTGCAAAGGCTAGGTGAATATACTAGATAAACATAAACTCAGGTTTGACATATACCAACAGAGACAGACAATAAAATTATCTTAATTGGCTAGACTTCTGAACCTTCAATCAATCGAAAACACATAATACAGCTATTACTTCCTAGAGAGGTAGTTTTAAAAGTTTGGGGACCTAATTCAATCCAAATAAAAAGATTAACATTGATTAAAAACAATTAGAATTCCAGGGTGGGAAACTAACATAACCAATATTCGGGAGCAGAGAAAAGAACTTCCCAACAGTTTAAGCAACCATGCATCATCCTTAGTATAAAATACAGAAAGTTAGACCAGCTTGATTTGTGTCATTCTCACCAAAGAAATGGAAGATGGCTGATATATTTTCACAAAAGTTGTTCCCAAAACGACTGCTGTTAGGGGGCCTGTCGCTCGCAGAAATCTCAAGTACTTCCTTGATTTTCCCTAAACATGAAACCAATCAAGTTCATGAAAAATTGTTTTTCTAATGGCAAATACAAAATAAAAAAAAAAATAAAAAAAAAAGGAAGATAGGAATATAGTTCGTACTAAATGCTTCATGATCAGAAGTATCGCAAGAAGTATAGATCCCATTAAAAAAGGGGGCCATGAAAACTACAAAAGGAAAAGAGCACCTGTGGTTAAACAAAGAATGAATGAGTGGTAGCAAAAGGCAAGAGGCACAAGTAGGATAATAACTGAGTGTGAATAACAGACCTAATGCAAATGAAAAGGGAGGTTGAATTAATATATCAACAACCAGGTTGGCATATACAAACGATTGAGTCACGAAATAACCATAATAATCAATATCAGCAACATGCAGTCATATCAGGATTCATATAGATAGATTCTAGAGAAATGTTGAAGCGGATGCAGTACTGAAGCATATTTTCATGTCAGTATAGCTAAATGCCAAAAATACCATACACATTGTAAGGGATCAAACCTCATTCCTCCAATTCTCCCACTTACTATCTGGTTGAATTCCTGGTTTTCATAATTCCATCTTACAACCAATGCATATGTCTATTGACAGAAATCAAAATTTGACAGGATTATAGTCTGCCATCTCCAGATTTACAGTGTAGATTACTTCTTTGCAACACAATATTTATAATAGGCTTCTATCAATTTATCTAGCAATGACTAACTCATTATCATAAGTATTCTCTCTTATCACGTTCAAGCATTGCAACAAACTGAATAAAATTAAAGTTAAAATCATTGATGGATGACTTACTACAATAAGCTCTCTAACACTATCAAGAGAAATCATATTAATTACATTACAGTAAGCTGAAATTTGACGACCATGTGCAATCTAAGATTCTAGGTTTTGTAATCCCTTGAAAGAAACTAGCAGAAAGCCCACCACATTTACATGATAGATGACACAAGACACTCTATTCTGCCTCTGTTCTGCATCACCCAGTACAACCAGAACCTGTAGAATCCAAATGAGATAGTTCCAGGAGGATTTTACAAGTAGGCATGAATGGAACATCCCTCAAGTAATAGGAGGTGGTAAGCAGGATTATACACAACCGAATGTACAAAACTGAGACCATGGTTTTGACATTTTTAACCAGTCATTACGTATGAAGTTCATAGACTAACCGGATCCCATGCACTTTAATGGTATTTATACAACATCAAAGGGGGATGTGATTTCTTGCAATCTTTGAAAAAAAAATAAATGCAAACTTAATGCACATCACCAAGAAAAGGATATACTCAAATGCAAACTAAATGTATATATCACTGTGAAAAGGATATATGGAATAAGCACACAAAGCATACCTTATCTGCTCCGGATATTATGCTTTCAATCAATGGCACGATCTTACTACTACGTACAATATCATATCCCAAGAAATACTTTGCTTGAGATAATGCAATCACAATGGCCGAAGAGGTTGTAAAGCCAGAAATCACAGCATGGCTGATGAAACGAATTAGCCAACCAAGCCTGAAAAGAAAGGATCAGATGCATGACCACCTATTAAAGCAATTAATAATCAACATCAGAGAGAACTTTAAGATGACAAAAAATGATGTTACAGAAAAATTTTAATGACCATGGTGAGGTCCGTGAAATTGCCCAATCACATCCCATTTCCCCTTCTCTCTTCCTCTATCCTACCTTTCAAAAGGAAAGGACAAGGTAAGAGCTGAATCATTGGCCCCAAGTAATAACATAGTAGTAGTTCTCCAATCTAATAACATTGTTATAGCAATCTCAGAAGCTGCTCCTCTATTTATCAAACAAAAAAAAAAAAAAAAAACAGAAGGAGCTCCTCTAGCAGAGCATGAAAGTCATTGCTCTTCAATATATTATGACCATACAAGCTAAGAATTTTCAACTTATGACATATTTCATTATATAACCATAAACTCAGATATATCAGCCTTGCCTAGGTTTTGAGAGAGCTTTCCCAAGAACAGCAATAATGCAAGCTTGTATATTCAGCCAACCTATATTAGATTCCCAAAGAGGATACAAGGACACAACACGGATATGCATGTCAATGCACAGAAAGAGAGTGAAGAATTTAAAATATATACACTGACTACTTGCAGGAAGATAATGAAGATTGTTGAACACTATTACCTTAATAGCCCCATAATGCATTCCAATACTCCAACCATGAGAGCCAATAATATTGCAAGTTCTGTGTACAACTCGTCAGATGAATCAGCAATGCCACTTAAAACATTCGAGACCAGGAGGGAAACTAAAGCTACAGGACCAATTGCAAGTTGGCGAGATGACCCAAAAATGGTATACACAAATATTGGAACAAAGCCAGAGTCTGCCTTGCAAGACAACGATTCTAGAGTTACAACGGAACGAGTGACATAGAAGTTAGGAGTTAAAACCAATGAAACCCAAGAACTAATACTAGAGAAATTATTTCATAATCATATAGCCACAACATGTCAGCACAGAAGGCATTCATGCCATCATTTTCAGATTTATCAGTCACAGCTGATATTAGGGAAGAAGATTTGGAAATCAGCACATTAACTTGTCTTCAATGGGAAATTAAATGGTGGCCAACAAGATAATTCCTATGGTTAATGCTTGATTTTATCTTTTATTTTATTGTATAGAATCTGTTAGTTTAGAAGGTTTCTTCCTAAGCAACTCTGTGTGTGTGTGTGTATTAATTCTTCTGTCAATAAAATATACAATTAAATATCACAAAAGACCTATCATCTCTTCTTTTAATGTCCTTTTTTATAACATATATAAACAGTTTTCAGAAACGAACTAATAATTAGACACCACACCATGATGTTTCAAATTTAAGTTGTTCATCTTTTATTCAAGGTGCAAAATCCTATTATATTATCAAACATAAAATTTGATAAGGAAGATTTTTAAAACTTCATCTCTTTTTCAGTTACTGTAAAACCAAATTTGAAATCAAATTCACATTTTCTATATACCAAAATCAGATGGAATTTTACTGAAATATCTCTTCATCTCTTTTACCACTTATGACTCAAATTTTACTTTAAGATGGAATTAGTAAATCATACATTAACAATTTACTTCAATATAAATACGATTAAAAGAACTAAAATTTAAAAAAGTTTTGAGGTCAACTTACATAGACCATAAATTGGTTCAAGTCCAGCTAATTTTGCGTAAGACATCGCCTGATTAGAACAAACAGTCAAACCACAAGATTTACAAATCCAACTACCAAATCAACCTGGGTAGATAAAATAACTGCGACAACAACCAAGGCTCTTTCTGGTAACAATGAAGTTAATAATACTAATAAAAACCAATCATAAAATATTGAACAGAAAAAGGCCATAATAACACAACTGGGTACAATAATCAGACAAAAATAGGAGTGCCTTTGGTTGCACAGTATAGATTTCAATTTTACTACAATTCAGAAACACGGATTGAGAAATCCCATCAAAAATCTCTAAACAAACAGGAAACTAATAAGTTCAAATCATGAACAATAAACTACGTTTTTGAGCCCACTACACAGTTGAAACCAATTAACAAGTGCTTGTATCGAATTCCTTGAATATGATTGGGGTAAAAATTTGAGATTATAGCAGCCTAACAATTTAATATGCCCAAAAAGGTAGTGGTTAAAGGAATTGAAAGCAAATCCATCTAATCACTACTAATTGTTAGACTCTTAAATAAGCAAGAAGCTGTCAATTCCAACTGAACAGAAAAAAAAAGCAATTCCTTTTTCACTTTTCACCGCCCTTGACAAATCACAATATTTCTCTCTACAATTTCCACAAGATAATCTAACGAATCCAACCAATCAAAATTTCGAGCTTGATATTCAAGCAACACAAATCAGTCAACACAAGCAATTCAACAAGATAATCTAACGAATCCCATCAATTACAATTACGTGCTTGATAT
This sequence comes from Dimocarpus longan, assembly GCA_022984855.1. Taxonomy (NCBI): domain Eukaryota; kingdom Viridiplantae; phylum Streptophyta; class Magnoliopsida; order Sapindales; family Sapindaceae; genus Dimocarpus; species Dimocarpus longan. The sequence goes on along the minus strand of CM041015.1, from coordinate 7,016,288 downwards.
GCAACTAACACAAATCAGTCAACACAAGCAATCGTAAAAATCACATACAACAACTGTTTGGTTGCCGAGAAAATATTGGAAACTGAAAGAAAATTTGAAAACTAGGAAATTATATTAGCAACTGTTGTGACCTCAACCCAATCCTTCGCTCATTTATCCCCCGGGTTTTGGCCTTTTTCAGTATCTCAAGAATTGAACTGAGGTTTTAACCATTTTTTGGAATGAACCCTCCTACCACCAAGGCAAGTAGTTGCTTTGGTGCTAGAAGGTTTGCACTCGAGACTCAGTAGGAGGTTTGCACCATGAGACTTGTCTTGATGGTAGGAGGTTTGCATCTAAAAGATATTTAAGTTCTCGAGTTCGGACCTGAAGACGCTACCTATCCGAGGGTTGCATCTAAAAAAATATTTAAGTTCTCGAGCTCGGACCTGAAATCGCTACCTACCCTACGCGACAAAAACGCCGAGACAAACAGCAAGAGATTGGCTGCGGTCCCAACATCAACTAGAGAAGTGAGGAGAGAAGCATGATACCTGAGGGACTAGCATGATACCGACGGTGGTACCAGCCATGAGATCGACCTGTAAATAGTTTCGCCAGTCGTAAGTGCGAATCCAGCGGGAGCAGGGAAGCGCTGTCTCCATCCACTCCGTCCACGTCATCCGCCTCAGCTTGGCGATCCATTTGTAATAGGCGTCGCTCAAGAGCGACTTGTGGGAGGAAGAAGAGGAGGAGGAAGGATGCTGGAGCGGGATGATCTTGACGGGTCGAGGAGGAAGCATGTTCGACGACGAAGACGACCCGGAGAGGTCCTGGGCGCTGCGGGATGCGTAGGTTATCTCCATACGCACAGCTTGCGCACGATCCAATCTACCACCTCACAACACAAACAACGCTGCCTCAGAGAGAGGGAGCGAGAGGGAGAGAGAGAGAGGCGTGAAAGAAACGGAAATTTGATTCCGTTTCTTTCAATTCGAGTGGGCGCGGTGGTTTGGTGATTTACTCCCTATTTTACGGGTAATATTATAATATTTGGCGGGACTGGCTGTTACCGTAATTTTTCGCATTTTTAATACGGTAATTATAACTTGCATATTAAACAATTAAGTACCGTAATGCCATCCAAAAATTTATCAAAATTTATTACCTAAATAAAATTTATTTAAATTAATTATTTAAATGATGTGATAAATTTATATATAATTACAACATAATTTATACATCATCTCAAAATTAATATGGTTGTTACAAATCAGTTTGTCATATTATTTAGATAAAATTTTTGAATAAATATTTTAAAAGTGTAACATTATTCTAAATAATTTAATATTACTTTTTCATAATTATTTGGTTTTAGGAATGTATGGTGGCTATTATTCCAAGTTAAATTAAAGAAAATAAAATGATGGTAATTAAGTATGTATGTAACATAAGTCCACAAATGTCATGAAGTGATCTTTTAAAAAAAAGTCATGCAGTTATGTAACAGATTAGCATGTAATTAAAATTAACATAAACTGACGGTAAAATCTTAGAAGATTTACCTCAGTGAGTGTTATGGTTGGTCTTTGCTACTTGATTGAGAGCTGGTGACACAGGAATCTGATTTGTGAAACAATAAAATAAAATAAAAATAAATGGAGAGGTAATGGAGGAAAATATGCATGGGAAGAATGAACATGGACGTGATTTGGGGAAAGTGTCAAAATTGAAGGTGGACTGCCAAAAAACGCAATGTGTGTGAGACAAGGTGGGCCTTTAATCATTTTAGATACGGCGACGTTTTTTATTTTATTGGAGAGGATCCAATCCCAAAAGCTCTCTGGGAAGCCATGCCAAACGGCGTCGTACTCTGTGACTGGTAGAGATTGGAGATGACGAAAAGCCAACTTGGTTTTTGGCTCCAACGAGTGGACAAGGTGACAAGTTCGTTTAGTGTTTCACCTTACTACAACTGGGAATTTTCGCCGAGTTTGTATGTGATTAATGGGAAGGTATTTTGTTGTTGCAATAGTTGTACTATTGGGTGGATGGCTATTGGTACCAACGAGAGTTTGATCCATTGGGATCAAATGTCCATAATTTGATCTTTATTCGGAGTTTTGAGTTAAGGATAATTTTTTAATGTGATATGATTTTTTCCTCCAATTTGTGGGAGTTTCAATTCCAAATCATATCTCAAATACTCTGATCAAAAGTATTTGATAAATTATATTGTATATAATATACTTGTGATATATGTAATAAATTAAGAAAAAAATAGTTGTAGTATTGGATTTGCACAAATTATTGCAATTTGGAAACTCTTTCTTTTGTAATTATAAACATTAAAACACACAAGAAGTGGATTGCATGGCCTTAATAGAGGAGAGAATTGCACAGCCACCCCAAACATTTGATATAATGACAAAAATATAAGAGCTTGTGGTGTATTTACACAAACACCCCAACATTTTGAATAAAATTCTTGCTTACCACTACGGTCAGATTGGTTCACAAAATTTCTAATGGTCAATGGTTAAACTTATGCAAATGACTAAAATACCTTTTACTTCTAGAATTACACAAAAAACTTCATTTAATTTTCTTGGACTTCATTTTTATCATCTAAGTATCCGTTTTTTATTTTTGAATTGCATAATATAAGAGAAAAGAGATTTAAAGCCAACAATAAATTAATGAAAATAAAAGTTGACGTTTTCTATATTACATAGTCCAGCACATAAAAAGTAGCGCAAGCTTAACATTTTCTACTCTTTTAAAATGACAAAAATTTAAAAGGAAAAAAAAAATTTAAAAAAAAAAAAAAAAATACATGCGCACACACAAAACAAGACCACCACAAGAATTTCGTACATGTTGGACAACTGATCTACTAAAGAAAACAAAAATCAATAGAAGCAAGCAACAAATGAAAATGAGTCAACATTCAAAAGGCCATGAAAGCCACGCACACAACCACTGCATTGACTAAAAGAAAAATGGAACTCAGTCTCTATGTTTAGCACATACTTTGATATAGACATGACATCCGACTCAAACCAAACCGTAGTCAATTGAACTGGAACCAGAATAAAGGTTCTGGTTTCGATTCTTTTATTAATATAATCGGAACCGCCGGTTCAAAGAATCAGTGGAACCAAAACTAACGGTTCCGATTCTAACCAAAAAAAAAAAGAAAAAAAGTGGTCGCAGAAGTTTTTAAAAGTGATTGTTGATCACTTTTTTTTTTTTACATTTCACCCCCTCCCCTTAATTTCTCTTTTAACCCCTCCCTTTCCTCTATAAATACTCGTCTCATTCTTAATTTCTTCTCACACCTATCTCCCTCAATCTCAACTCTCTTTCTCTCCATTAATCTCAACTCTCTCTTAATTTTAACTCTTAGTTTCAATATTTTTTTAATTCTCAATCTTAATTTCCTTTAATTTTTTTAATTATATCTATAAATTATAATTTTCAATTTATTGTTTGAAGTTTCAAATTCTTAATTTATTACTTTTAAATTTCAAAACCTTATTTTATTATTTTTAAATTTCAAATTGTCAATTTATAATATTTATAAATTTTAAAATTTTTATTTATATAAAAGGTTTCGGAACTGGAATCGAAACCGTTATAAAAACGGAATCGAAACCAAAATCGGAATCATTACAAAATCGTCGGTTCCAGAACCGAACCGAAATCGTTTTATTTCGGTTAAGGTTCCAGTTCTAGCTTTTTCAGAATCGAAACCGTCGGTTTGGAACTAAAACGAGAACCAAACCGAATCGTGATCATATCTACAGTTTGATACGAAACGCACCATCTTAATAGTTATGTTAAAGCAATGGATAGAAAAGATCAAACTAGACGTAATAAGTTAGTCGAGATCCTAAGACAAATGGCGAAAGACTATGGCGACGGGATTGACGAACGACGAAGACAGCAGTTTCGACGGTGTATATGCAAAGAATAGGAAAGAAAATTGAAATGGAAAGGGTTTGGCTTAGTTTGTCGATCAAGAGATTGTTAGACTTAAGGGTACATGCGAATTTATTATACATGTACTCATCGAGGTTATTAAAAATCAAAATAACTCTGAAGGACACATGTGTAATTTAGATATGAAAAAAATTATATATATATATATATATTAAATTCTGTCCGTTTTGGTTTGCGTTTGGGCCTAGACACCCAGACTCGAACTAAACCGAGATTTTATCAGTTCTACATGTGCAAAACTAGATATCTGTCCCCTACCACTCTTTAGATTCACATGACCTAAACCAAACACCCAAAACTCAATTCGGGTCGGGTTGCTATGTTGTCTAGCCATATCTTCTTCAATACAAAGTCATCACCAAAAAAATAAAAAATAAAAATTCGTTTACTTCAAAATCGAGAATAAACTCCCAAATCAAATAAATCACAAACTTAATTAAATATAATCCAAACAAGTAGAAGCTTAAATGGAAAAAAGATGGTGCAGAGACTTTCTTCATATCTCATGAAGATCAATTTTTATCTTTTAATTTTTTATGTACTTTCGAATTTTTTATATTATAATAATTTTTTATATTTTAGTTTTTTTCTTAATTTTTTTAATTTGGATTAAAAAAAAAACCATATTGCCCCCAACTTAAGATTTTAAAGTTGACATGGCAAGATTTGATTGGATAATATATTATATTGTATTCATTTATCTAATAGATCATAAAAAGATCAAATCACTGTCAAATTATTACTTTGAAGGTTAGTCAACTATTAGTGAACTATTGATACAGGGTATGCAAGCAAGAATTCTAAATGCTGTTTGCATAAACATGCCAAAATGCCCATATCCACTTTATTCTTTCAAATGTCAAGGGTGCTTGTGCAATTCATCTCAAATAGAACATTTACATGATGTATGTAAATTCTTATGATGAAAGATTGTTATGATCAAAGCACTTATTAACTAGACATTATATTCAAAGGTTAAAGACAATATTTCACTAACTACCACTCGCTTGATTGACAGCAAAGAATTCCACGTCTATATGTGCTAAGGAGTTACACACTGCCACATGGCACTAGTTGATCAACATTGTTAGATATTGGTAAAACATGTTAGGGATCCACAAATAATAATTAACCCTACAAAACCAACAAAAGTGTATAAGAATCTATTTATTTTAAAATCTCATTCTTAATCACACCAACAATTATCATGGATAATAAATAATTTTGAGAAGTAACTTCATATTAATTTAATAGGTCAACCTATATCAACTACACAAAATATTTTAATTTGTGACTTCAACATTTGTTCACTCATATATTCACTCATAATTTAAGTGATTAGGGTAATTTTCTTCCATATATACATATATATATATATATATATATGATTAGGGGTTTGAGGTCTATGGAAAGAGTTTTGCTCATTTTACTATCATAAATCATATCCAACGAGCACTAGTCGTTCTCGTATCATAAGCAGTCATAATTGCGATTATATGAGGTTGCTTGCACTATTACGATCCATCATCATTAGTCACAATCGCGACATAAAGGATATTTTTATAATTTGTCAAGTCAAAGGTAGTTTTGATAGTTTTCAATTTTATTTATAAATATAAAGCTATAGGAGTTATAATTTTGTGAGAGGGGTGCTTTTTATAATTATAAATCCGAAATCCAAAAGTTATTTTCTTTTATTTTTACATTTTTATTCTATGTGAAACTTTTTATAACTTGTTTTTAGGAGTTTTTAACCCTATAAATAGTCAAGTTTATGTTTGCCAAACATCAAGAGATTTGGTATACAGATCTTGCATTTTATGAGTTTTCTATTTCTAGGCCTAAACTAGATTTTTTGTTTGTGCGCTTCATTATTCTACTTTGCATGGAGTAATCTGATCTTACATTCTATTTATATTTTCATATATTCATAAGCAAATCATTCTTTTTGAATACTTGTTTTCTAGAGGAAGTCCAAGAAGACAAATTGAAGATTATTAGTTCGTTCGAAATGAGGAAGTTAGGGGCCACTAGTAAAAGGCCGCTAGTTATAATAGGTTATAAGCCAAAAGAAGTGTGATAAGGTGGATTAATTATTTTATGAGATAATTGCAAAAAAATCTCTTGACAATTGACATAATTACATGAACGTGTGAGTTTAGGCTATAAATACATAAACACTGCCTTAGGTTTCAAAAATATTGCAGATACACCCCCACCTTCAGTTTAGGCCATTAATCATTTGTCAAACACATAAAAAAGAAAAAAACTATAAAAAGAGTCAAAGATCCCGTATTATTTTAATTTAAATAATAAAATAAAAAACAAAAACAAAGAAATGGAAAAGAGGGTGTTGAGATGGCCACAAAAGTCCGACACTCAGAATAAGGTCTTCTCGTTAGAGATCTAGATGCTCTCTATTCAATGGACACTAGGTCTTATCTCCATTGCATAGAGACCTCTCATGAAAACCCGAAGACTAAAAGCAAAACCCAAAAGAAATGTCCAGTTGTGTGGATGGAGGCCAAAGGTCTCCACCAGAGGTGTTTTTTTTTAATTAAAAAAAAAATTTAATTTTTATTTTTTTTTATTTTTTAGATATTATTTTTTAATATTTTTATTTTTATATTAGGATTTGATCTTTGCCATCCATTGTAGCGGTTAAAGGTGGATATCTATCTATTTTTAGATTTTATTTTTTAAAATATATTCTATTTTATTTTTAATATTTAAGTAATTATTTATTTAACATAACTATAAAAAGATTAAATTACCCTTCATTTGTTATCATAAAGTTCGATCAGCTGTTAGTCAACTTGTTGATGTAAAATAATGGTCAACTGGATTCTTTAAAGCACAAAATTGCAGATAACATAAACAAAACGAAAAATACAAGAAGCAAGGCAGAGAGGAAGAAGAAAACCACAAGTTTTACGTGGTTAGGCCTTAGGAATAGCCTACATCCACGATGTCGTCTCTAGTGAGGAAAGACAGTCACTGTTACTATGAGTTTTATAGTTACAGCATGAGGGGAAAACCAAAATCTCTTTACAAATGAGTTTAAACCCATATTTATAGAGAAATAAGTAGTGCTACAGTTGTAATATAATAGAAAATAATTAATTACATTTTTCAAAACTGATATCTATTAAATACTGGGTCAAATCCCATGAAATCCGAGTCTTGATTTGGTAGTTATGTATTCTTTAATTTACGCTGCTGCCACTCTAAGAAAGGCTGAACATGTACGCCAAGTAACGAATTGATTCTGATTCGGACAAGCTGAAGCTCGTCCAAAACGAGCTGATGAACTCGTTTTGGGCGAGCTAATGGACGAACTCATGTTGAGAGCTGATGGACAAGCTCATATTGAAAGTTGATGCGAGCTCATGCTGAGAGCTGATGAACGAGCTCATACTGAGAGTTGATGAACGAGCTCATGCTGAAAGTTGATGAACGAGTTCATGCTAACCAATTAAGCCTTTGCATGCTAGGTCGGTTTATTGGATTATTTTCGTTGAACTTTTACCAGTCCATTTAGGTAGTCCAGAAAATACTCATAATATAAACCCCCCAACTCTCAATGCATTTATGTGCTGGGAGCTTGAACTTGTTAATAAAAGCTGTTGCATCTGATATTGTTGTTCTACCTTTTCAAATTTTGCTTTGTGCTTTTATCTCCATAGGCTTGAGTTCTCCTGTGGACTAAACAACAAAGCTATCTGTTTTAAGTAAGAGGTAATAATACCTGATGCAAACTCGTGAACTCAGTTAGGAAGGCTTTGAGGTCGAAGCCATCTTTTTTTTTTTTTTAGCATCCCAGGCTTGCGAGCTATCATAGTCGTTCTTCAATTGGTTATAAGCTATGCTCAAAGAGTAGGGGCTTGAGCTTTTATAGCGCGTTACGCTCATAAGGTTGGGGCCTGAGCATCTACAGCAAGCTACGCTCATAAGATCGAAACTTGAGCATTTACAATAAGTTGTGCTCACAAAGTCGAAACCTGAGCATCTACAACGGGCTGCGCTCACAAGGTCGAAACCTGAACTTGTACAGCATAATATTCCGCGAGCTGTCCAGGAGGTCATACTCGACGACAACATAAGCGGTTGAGACTGTCCAAGGGGTTGTCACCCGACAACAGTGTAATAGGTTGCGAGCTATACCCAAAGGTTTATCATCTGACAACATAGCTCGAGTTGTTTATTCTTTGGCCAAATAGGCTCAATATTTAATATCGTAGAAATAATCATAGCACAGTAATGTAATTTATTTATATTCAAAAATTGAATTTGAACATCAAGAGTATGAGCTTAGAAAGTTATCGAACATGAAGTTGTACTCGTGAGGTGACGTTCACCGTGTACGATGAAGACCTTTTACAGCAGGTTCATGTTCTGGATTGGGAGCTCGTTAGGACTGTCGCTACGCTGCCTATTGAGGTCGCTAGCCAGCTTGCTGCACCATATAATCATCCAGTCGACCTTGCTTAATCAAATTTTAGATGACATCCCTCAACTCCCTGCAATCCGAGGTGTTGTGTCCGACCTCGTTGTGATGCTCACAGAACTTTTTTTGGTTTCTACTGTAGACAGAGGATCTCATGGGATTGGGCTTCCTGAAGTCTTCTTTATTCTTCTTAGCCACATATATTTTGTCTTGAGTATTTGACAAGGTGCTAAATCCACTATGATGACCTTGATGCTAAGGTCGTTCATGTCTGGCTTTCTTAGCGACTTGATTGTTTGAGCCACTGTCTCGACCTCTATTCCCATCATGATCTCTTTTCTTTGGTAGGTTGGAGCTATGGTTTCTCCTCTCCTGGTTGGATTGTTTTGAGCCGAAGGTTTCTTCCCATCTGATTTCCTTGGCAACTCGCTCATAGAATTCACCCAGGTCCTTGACTGAGGTCTTGTAAATATTCTCGTATAACTTTCCTTCCTTACGAAACCCGACTGAAATCGTCGTCAGGGTGGTGTCTTCCGAGGGATTTTCTACCTTGCTGATCTCGCATCTGAATATGATAATGTAGTCTTTTAGCGATTCACATCGTTGTTGGAAGACTGTCACGAGGTGGTAAGGTAACACGAGCTGTTTCTTCAGAGCTTTGTATTGATTGGTGAACCTTCTTTGAAATTCCCCTCAGTTGTTGATGTTACAAGTTGAGAGATTTTTTAACCAGGTCCGTGGAATGTTCTCTAGAGTTGTGGGGAAGACACGGTACTTAACCAATGGATCGACCGTTTGAAGGTCCATCTGGACGTTGAAAGCATCCAGGTAATCATAAGGGTCGTTATCCCCATTGTATTGAGGGATATTGGGGACCTTGAACCTTTTTGGGAGAAGTCGCATCTCAATTTCTTTAGTGAGGGGGCCCATTTTTCCATACTGATCATGCTGATTTATGGCGTCTGGGCATACTTCGAGTTGCTGAATTTTCTGAAGCAACTCTTCTATCCTTAGGTCTTGAGGCTTGTGCCTCTTGAACTCGTAACTTGGGAAGTGACAATCTTGGACGTTTACTTGACTGACCCTTTGCAAGCTATTAGCTTGGTGCGACACTTCAAGTCGCAGATAGCTTGCTTCATTTTTTCGAGCTCGTCGATATTCATCTTTTGAACATGAATGAGAGGGACGAGCTGAGTGAGGAGGTTGCAGCTCCTCTCTGATGTGTCTTTCACGAGCTGACACTTCCTCTTGCTGCTGGTAGACTTCTCTAAGAGTTTCAACCTTAAATCTGGACGTGTTTCATGCTTGGGCTTATGTCAGCGTCCCAATGCATCCGCGAGGTGCTACATTGAATTCTCCAATGCCTCTTGTCGTTGGTACTAGATCTGAAGCCTCCCAACTATAAGGACTACCGGATCTGGCTGGCAAAGAGCTGGTGAGGATTCATCTCCAGCTACGCTGTCTATAGGGACAGTAACTTCCCTTATTTTTTGGTCAGCAACCGCTACGTTGGAGCTTCTGGTTCTTCCTCTTGCCATGACAGTCTGAAGATCTAGAGAAATCTGCAGTTTAGACCCTTCCTCTAGTGCCAAAACGTTGACGTAAAATAATTGTCAACTGGGTTATTTGAAGCCCAGAACTGTAGATAACACAAACAAAACGAAAAATACAAGAAGCAAGGTAGAGAGGAAGAAGAAAACCACAAGCTTTACGTGGTTAGGCCTTAGGAATAGTCTACATCTACAGCGCTATTTTCGATGAGGAGAGACAGTCACTGTTACTATTAGTTTTCTAGTTACAGTGTGAGGGGGAGACCAAAATCCCCTTACATATAAGTTTAAACCCCTTATTTATAGAGAAAGAGGTAGTGCTACAGTTGTAATATAATAGAAAATAATTAATTATATTTTTTTCAAAACTGACACCCATTAAATGTTTGGTCAAATTTCGTGAAATCCGGATCTTGATTTGGTAATTTTATGTTCCTTAATTTATGCTGCTGCCATTCTGAGAAAGGCTAAACGTGTACGCTAAGTAACGAACTGATTCTGATCCAGACGGGCTGGAGCTCATACAAAACGAGTTGGATGAGTTGATGAGCTGATGGACACACTCATACTAAAAGCTGAGAACGCGCTCATACTAAGAGTTGATGAACGAGCTCATGCTGAAAGTTGATGGACGAACGCATGCTAAGAGTTGATGGACAAACTCATACTGAGAGCTGATGAACAAGCTCATGCTAACCAGTTGGGCCTCTGCTTGCTACGCCGGTTTATTGGATCATTTTCGTTGAACTTTTACCAGCCCATTTTGGTAGTTCAGAAAATACTCATAACACAATTAATGATAAAGAATGCAACTACAACACTTATGAAACTTAAAGGAATTTTCTCTAATTATAGCCAATACTCATACCTGCCTATAATTTGGCAAAAGATTAGGGTTGTTATTGTAATTAGGTCATGAAATAATTAAGCATATAATTTGGCAAAAGATTATTTTGATTTACTACACATGAGATTAGGGGTGAGCGTTTTCAGGTTTGGATTGGGTTGGATTGAAAATCTCTCAATCCAACATTGATTGGGTTAAAAATATTTTAACCCAACCCAACTTAATAATAATATAGTTGATTAGGGTTGAATTGATCAGGTTGTATTTAATCTATCACAAAGATATAAAATGTTTAATTGATAACTCTTATAATTTTAGTAATTTAATTATAAATAAAATGAATACAAATAAATATTCAATTATTTAAAATAAAGATTCAATCCAACACAAAAACTATTCTTGTTCTTTATCGTTAACAAATGTTTTTCTAGAAAAAAGAGGAAATCTTGGATTTAAAATTAAGAATAGACGTTTATTGGGTTATTTTTAATCCAATCCATCTCATTTTTTTTTTTTTTTTTTAAATTCAAAACAACCCAACCCAATGATTAGATTGGGTTGAATTTGTTAAGTTAGGTTAGAAATGTCCACCTCTACATGAGATCAAATGCTTGTGACCTTTTATGATAAAAATAGTATAGCCAATCAACAAATTCAAAACTCAATTGAGGGCAAACAAAGTATAGTGGGAACGGTTTAATGTGGGGTAATGTTATACCCCACAGGGATGGGAGCGCTACTTGGGATGCTCCTTTCGCCATTTTATTTCGTACAAGACGTCAGTCGAATCATTAGTGGGTTAAAGAGGAAGAAGATTTTCTATATCTATTTCAACAACGTTATATATTAATCACAATAAAACATTTTCTTCGTCCTCTGCAATAATGGGAATCTACTTTGTAAAAGTGATAAGGATGACGATAGATAATAATTAACATTCCACTTTATATCAGACCTCAAAAACAACCTAACCCACCCATCTCGATGAACAAGTTGTCAAAAATCATACTCCAGTCACTGTATGTTCTTAAAACCATGGCATGAGAGGAGCATGAAAAATGTGAAGTACGAATCGTATGAACCCCTTTTTTTTTCTGAAGTAAATGGTATCAGCCCTTGTTGACAGAATAAAGAACAAATCTTCAACGGAACAAGCTTTTAATTTATATTCAAAATCTGCATTTTCAATTATTTTATTTTATTTAGCATTAATACTTTACACAAGATACTATCAAGACTAACTACAATAAAATTCTAATACAATTTAAAAATTTGCTCTCATAAGGTAAAAAGAAGTAATCCATGTTAAGTGAGAGTGCAACTCACAACAAATAAGGAAAAATTGCCCACTAAATAAAACTTGAGTGAAATTGATCTCATAACCTGAAACCAAAAGTGTACCAAAAAACTGATATCTTTTGAATGGAAGAAAAAAATAATATATGGATAAGGGTTTCTCAAATAGATGCACGGATGACAACATGAAATTGTAGACCATTGAAAAGACAGAGGGAGTAATCCTGGCAAGACCAAAAAGAAAAACGAGGGACTTAGTTAACTAATCGTTAATAGAAGTACCTCATTAATCTAAGCGTGAAACGTCATCCTGTTCAAGCTCCAATACAGTTCCAACTTTCTGAGCACTTTACCGTGTGAACACAGACACCGTACAATCTCGATCAATGTCAAGAGTCATAGATTGTAGGAGAGAATCACACGTCAGACATGTATCAAGCTATCTAAAGTATTTCAAGATTGTAATGTCTTAGGAGTTGATAAAACGTTCATTACTAAGCAACTGCAGATAATCTTTGTCACTTACAAGCAGTCTTCCATATGGCTTAGTTTCATGGACAATTGATACTTGTAGGGTGGGAATAAAAAGCACCAACAAGATAAGAGATACATAACAACTGATTTTCCACCTACTAATGCTGCGCTTGAGCGTGCTCAGGTTTGTGTGTGTATTCGTAATCAAGATGCACAAAGGCTCGCTCAATCTCTGGCAGAAGCTCGAGCTTCTCCTGCAAGGACTCCCCAATGTCATGGGCCTCTTGCAAGGGCATGCTTGCTGGCAGTACAATGTCAACCTCAACAAAGTAGTGAGACCCAAAGGTATAAGCCCGGACTGTGTCAATGTGTCTTATAGCCTTGTGGTGGTTCCAACAGAGGTATGTGATCTTTTGCAGGTAGTCAGGAGTAGCTGATTTTCCAACAAGGGAATTCACATTTTCCAACACTGTCATCGACCATGTGCGGATGGTATACAAGGCCAGCTGCAGCAAGTTAAAATGTTAATTTAAGTATTTATATATACTGTACATGTATGAAATCTGTAAAGAGTTATGAAAAATGCTACGCAGCCTTCGTAAGATATAACTCATATTCCAAAGGAGGAATGGGTAGAAATGCTGACATGTGGATTATGAATGTATACCTTTCCACCCATTCTCTTCAACACTAAATCTGTTTATAATTTATGCAACTTCATTTAGAGAACCATAGAAAGATAGTCGTAATACTAATAACATCAATTTATTGCAAATGTTAACCATGCTAACAGGTGTATGTGCCCTCTTATGGATACCAGATCAACTACAAACCATGAACATAGTAAAGGATGAACAACAGAAAGAGAGATTTTTCACTCACAATAATAGCTCCAACAGGGTCCATCCAGTCGTCGATGTATTTAGCAAGTAGCACAGCAATGAGGCCAATGATGTTGGTGATAACATCAAAAAAGTGATCCTGGGCATACGCTTTGACAATCTCATTGGTAAAAGTACGACAATAAACAACCAGAATAAGTTTTACAAGAGTCACTGCAAGCATTATGCCCACAACCCATCGCTCTTGCTCTTTGGTCAGGTCAAATTCGTTGTCCTGTTATAAGTGTCAGAAGGAATGTAAAAGAGTCATCTTTTTAAGTACATCCAGCAGGTCCTACTCTTTTAATAATATCTAACTATAAAAAAGGGAACTTAGACATGGTTAAAATAGAATTACAAAACACTTACATCAGATACCATGGTGCGCACTGACTCCAATATAATCTGCAGTCCAAGAGTAGCCATGACTGAGGCAAACACTAGAATGCCCTGCAAGTCATTTACAAGTTAAGAATTAACTATTAAGTATGACCACGATATTTCAATTATTCATAATACTACAAACATCAACAGACATGTGTCACAACTTAGATAGCCCAAATTTCCATGCCTTATGCTGGGAAAAAGTAGACACTTATTACTCGTCACAAATAGATATACTCGGATCCACAACTGACTCAGGTCTTTACTGTAAGAGGTGATACTACAAAGAGGCGAGATGCCAAAAGTGAATTTATCCTCAGCATTGATCATCTAATCCAGGATTACATTAAGGGTGTCTGTATCAAATGAATTTTCTCCGATCTGGACTAGTTGAAAGGAACAGAGGAAAAAAAAGGTACAGTTGACTCTAGGACATTTGATACAGAAGATTTTCATTCTTTCATTTTTTTTTTTTTTTCTAATTCTATGAAAACAACACTCTAGATTCCAAATTAGCAATCATAAATTATCAAAGCTTAGATCAAATGCTGCATCAGGACTACTCCATTCATTTAACCAAGGTCTTCTTTTTCTCAGTTAAGAGGTGTCTCTTACTCCTTTTTCTCTCAAAGAAAGCATTTTCAAGAAGTAGTTTCACCAAAGTTCTTTGAAATGCAGAGAATATACAATAGGTCATACAAAATGGATTTAATTGTTGGAACATGGTCAGTATAATTCATCCATGTCTGATGGAATGCCATGATTAAAAATTAACCGTGCAAGAGCAAGAACAGATTAGTTCAATATTTGCAGTGCACAGCACAAGAATAGGCAACAAAGTTTAGCATTCACAATTTCTTAACTTGCACGCTAACTGCACCAATCACCCTATAGCTAAATCTAAGAATATGAGAGCCATTATAAGGAATTCCAGAAAGACTAACCAATGGCTGCATCCGCTTTTTTCCAATAGGGTACTGATATGGGTTTTGTGTTTGCATTGAGAATGCAGTAAACCACAGGATGAAGCCAGACAGAAGGTCAAGAAGAGAATCCAAAGTGGATGCGATGATGGCCAACGAACCACTTTTTACAGATGCAAAAACTTTGGCAGCAAAAAGAACCATGTTAGCAACATTTGATATTCTAATAGCCAATGTCTCACTTCTGGCCAAATTTTCGCGCTCTTCCTGCAATCATAACAAGCAAATTTAGCTCAAAAAAATCCAAAATGCACCATTATATACCTTATAGAAAACAGATAACACACTATCAATACAGACCCTTGACATTCCAGGAACAAAACCACGTTCAGCTAAGGCATCCATTTCATTAAATCCCTCAAGCATCTCTACCTGCTGCTGATAGTACTCGGCCACGTTATCTTCCGGACCTGAATCCATCAAAGGAAACAATTGAGATGAGATTCATGCAAATCTTTACTAGAATAAACAGCAAATAGTATATATATATATATATATTCTAAAAAAAAAGAAGCATATATGATATATGAATCCATATATATTAATGTAAGAAATATAATATTTTCACAAAAGAAGTGACAGATGCAAATCCATATATATTAAACCATGAACATCTTATGATCTGGAAACAAACAACAAAAAATGTTTTCTACAAAAATCAAGTCAAACCCAAAAAGAATCTTTTCAATCATCAGACTTCCACACCATCACCAAACTCTTACATGGTTTTAAAACTTCAAAACAAGCAGGATCAGTTAAAGAAAACATTACAGACTTCCGATCAAAGAAAATATATCACTTTTAGCTCCAGCACGACTTGTCAGAGCAACTAAATAATTCCCAAAAATGTAAACAACTCTATGAACACCAACATGAGTAAACAACAAGAACGCAATATGCTTTGTAACTAACTCCTGGATAAATCACAAATCATCAAAACTATAAACTATAAACAACTCCACACACAAACATATAAAAATCACATACCCTGTCCAATTCAAAGCTTTTGATTATTTTCTTCTTTGTTGAGCTCTTAAAAACACATCTTTCACTTTTTTTTTTAATCATATTTTTTTTCTGATCACACAAATTCAACTTTTAAACAATGAATAAGAACATAGAATTCGATCCACGTATCATACAAGAATCGAATAAATTCTCCACTGAGTAATAATAACAATTTTGACATTAAAAATAGAAATTAAAAAAGCGAAGAGTGTCGTATCAAACAGAGAAAAAAAAAAACACGAATGAGACAAAGTCATTATGGTATATTTTCCACTTCAACCATGATTTTAAAAATAATTAAATATGTTTGAAAAAAATAATATTTGAAAATAAATAAATATATATATTAAAAAAAATCACCTGAAACACCGAGGCAGTCATGGAGGCTGCGTCGAGGCGGCTTCTTCTCGGCGTGTTCAGACGAACGCTGGAAGCCGTCAAAGTTCAACCGCCAGGAACGGTCGCCATTGTTGTGCAGCGGTAACAGCGACAGTTCCTCCTCGTTTTCACGCGCCACCGGCACCACCATTTCCCGGCCGCCGCGCCTAAACCAAAATAAAACCTAGATCACGAGAGTTGGTTTCGAAAACATGGACGTCTCTAGGAAATATTTACAAATAACAAAAAATAAACAAAAAACCGGTTTTGTGGTGATTGGGTTCGCTGTATCGTATACACACCGTCACACTGTGAGAGGGGCTTCCCTTTTTTTCTTTTTTTTTTTCCTTTTTTTTTTAATACTTTTTTCTTTTGCTGTTTTAAAAACGTCGCGAGAGATAAGAGACGTGAACTGCGAGTGTGCGGAGAAATACAAAATTAAAGACTAATATGGTATCTTCGCTCATTTTGTAACTGCGATCGATCACTTATTTAGGCTAACCATTAAATGGTGTAAATTTTTCTGAATTTATTTATTTTTTAATTATAAAAAAATATTAAAAAAATAATAATTTATAACAATCATTTAATTATATTTATGAATAATATTAAATTTTTTTAAAAAAAAATTATCTAAATTTATGCATAAATAATGTGATGTATGAATCTTGATAACTCACATATCACATTATTTAGGTATGAATTTGGATAAAATTATTTAAAAATCTAACATTACTCTATATTTATTTATAAATTATGTATATCACTTCATTTAAGTAATAAATTTAAGTAAAATTATGGGTAATATAGGATTACTAAAAATAAATAGGTTTACTTACGTTATTGATTGGATGACCTTATGCATCAATTATATCCATTGAATTGATCATAAGGTTAATTATTATAGTCAATTCAATAATATAATAATTAAATAAATCATTAAATAATATTGTTATTATTAAATAAATCATGAAATAATATAATATTTAATAGTATCTTGATAACTAAAATATCGTATTATTTGAATATAAATTTAATAAAAAAAATTTAGGAAACTTAATATTATTCTATATTAATTTATAAGTCATGCATGTCACATTAATTAAGTAATAAATTTAGATAAAATTATGAGTAATATAGAATTATTAAAAATAATTAGGTTTAATTATCTTATTGATGGAGTGATTTTATGTATTAATTATATTTATAATATTAGATGTAAGATTGGTTACTAAAAACAATTCAATTATCGGCGGTGGTAGACAAAGATACGTGATGGTCAAACTCAAAATAAAAAATAGAAATTTGGAGGGTTGGAGGGTTTGGTGGTGCTGACGGGGCGGGAGGAAGTTGGGTGCGGAGGAGAGCACGTGAAGGATTGTGTGGAGCTGTTGGGTTGCGTGTGGAGTTATTGGGGACAGGTGGACGGTCCGATTGGTACGGTTTGGGGGCAATGGGTCTCGGATGATAGCGACTAGTAGTGATTGGGAATCCCGGAGAGAACGATCTGGGCTTCGTGGTGGGTCCTGATGGTTTGGGACAGCCAGGGGTTCCCATCCAAGGTAGTGTTCTGATGCACACACATACACCAAGTCCTGCCAATTGTCAGCTATGATCAATTATGGGATCATGCTTGTATGTAATTTCTGGATAATTACATGAAATAATAATGGTCGAGGGACACTAATTCAAGAGCCTATAAAAAATAAAAATTAAAAAAGTAAAATACTAAATAAATGTAATTCTTTTAGTTACTAATACTGTAGTTATATCAATTACCCTTAATTATGATGATTTATTTTTTGTTAATGTTCATTCTTTCCATATGTTATTAATATTTGGTTGTGTTTTTTCCTTCATTTGAGTGAAATGGGTTTGAGTCTCCATTTGCTCATAATATATTAAAGTTATTAAATTTTTTAATACACTTAAATTTTATTTGATTCTATATAAATCTTGATTAAATATATTTTAATTTGAGTTTAAATAGCGAGTTTACGGTAGGACCGACGCAGGTGATAGGAACCCGAAAATTCACGGGTACGAAGAATGAAGGTGACGCATTGGCAGTGGGTGTCTGGCCCTGACGATGATAAATGATAAGAAAAGGCACAGTCGTGGTTAGTGGGATTCTGGGCCCACCAAGTTCTTTAATTCGTCGTTAATTAAATTATATATATATTAAAAATTAAAAGTTTGATTAAAGTAATAATTAAATGGTTGCTTATCTTTGACCAGATGCCAAGATTACGTTTTTACCAAGTAGTTCTCCATATCGTCCACTTCACTTCTCAAGCAGTCTCGTCAATAGTAGTTTTCTTTTCTTTTCTTTCATTTTTTCTTCATAGGAACGGTTTTAAAATCAAACCTTTGTTTTTTTTTAATCATAAATCAAGACCAAATTGTAAAATGTTAATAATTGGAGAAAGATAAATTTGACTGAAATGAATTTTTGAAAAATTATGATTCTAAACAGGCAAAATGTTACTTCTCACGTCCCATTTATATAGTATCTTTAGTGAAAAAAAAAATTGTTTGTGGTATATTATTCTATTAAATTATTTTGGGATTATTTTGATATTGCTGACATTTTAAAATAAGTATTATTAATTGAGCTGAATAAATAAACTACTGTTATAAACTTTAAAAGCAAGATTCTTATATTTGATAACCTTAGAAAATTAACTCCTCTCCTACTTCTTAAACCATTTTTTTTTATACATATACCAAATCACTTCTTTAAAATATATCTAAAAAAATGGCAAATGCTATGTGATGACTTTAAGTCGTAATAAAAACAGGCTAAAAAAATAGAAAATCTCAATCGTATGTATTTAAATTTATTATCTATTAAAATTCAATTGCAAGCGCCTATAAGACAAGCTATAATGATTATAATTAGTTAGTAATGAGGCATAATAGTAGTTAATAAATATTCTCACAATTATTCCTATAACAAAAGAAGAAAAGTACTTGTATATACTAGAACGTGCATTCGATAAGAATTGAATCCCTAAACTTATGGAAGATGAAAAGGTACACAATCACTTATAATAAGAAGTAGCGTTTGAAATTTCTAATATTAAAAAGAAAATTAAAAATCTAAACGATTTATGTATTGATTTATGAATACCATTTAATAATGAGATAATACAATCAATAGTATGTAATCACTGTTCTAATGTGAAAACTGAAAATAGTATGAACCCCCCTTCTAATTATCATCATGTCATCTGGAATGAAACAAAGTTGTATAAATTTTAAATGTGAATGTTAAATAAATATGTGTACACTATATAAATAAAATAAGCAAATAATAATATTTTTCATAAGTGATTATATATTCAATTGTAGTACCAGTTACATTTTTTAACCCGCGGTTCTATCTGTATTGATATGGATGTAAGAGATACACTCCTCGGTCAATTTTAGGTATTCCATTTGATCAAATTTAGCTGACCATTTATTTTATAATTTTAACAAAGCAGCTAATTATTTCTACATTCATGAAAATATCAAGGTGGTCCTGAATTTGTACTTTGGGTACAAATTATAGCAAAGATTGCTATTCCATTAAAGATATATGAAATGGACCACATGGTGCCGCAATTAGAAAATAAAAAACAAAATACCATTATTTTATTAATACGAATAAAATCAAGTTTAAATCACATGAAAGTGAAATGTGGATTCAATGCATTAATTCAATATGTTTCACTTTTATTTATAGCTCATAAGTCAGAACTCGATACTTTAACTATTGTGGATAATTTCATAAAAGTTGCAAGCATAATATATGTCGTGTACTTATTGGTTTATTAACAATAAGCACAATTTATTGTGTTTGAGATCATTCGTACGACTCTTTCATGCGTTTTCCCAATTTGTTAACCCTGGACCACGTAGTGCTTGAATTGCAAGTGCATTCTTTGCTATATAATTTGACCATTGTTGTATTAATGCAAGTTAAGTCAATTTTGGGACACATGAAAATGAAACGCATGTTAGTGACTTCAAACTAATCCAATGTGTTTTACCTCTTTCATCGTCAAGTCGCACTCAACTTAATACTCTAGTTGTTATTGAGGGTGAGTGGGGTAGATTGTGGGAGTTAGAGGTTCCCCTAAGGTCAAGATGTTGTTGTGGAAAGTGTGTAGGGGTTGTATTTCTACTAGAGAGAATTTGGTGAAGCGTGGATTGTCTTGTGAACCAACTTGTATTTTGTGTGGTTCTGATGTTGAATCTCTGGAGCATGTGTTTTTCAGTTGTCCTTTTGCTGAGAAGTGTTGGAAAGAAGTTGATGTAGTTTTTGCTCTATCATCTTCTACTGATGTTGAGGGGTGGCTATTGGGGGTTTTGGTGGGTTTAAGTAGGGAGCAAGCGGTTTGTGTAGCTTCAGTTATTTGGAGAATTTGGTGTTAGAGGAATAATAAACTTTGGAGTAATTTTCTAAAATCCCCTGTGTTGACTGTGAAGGAAAGTTTGGATTTTGTGAAAGAATGGCAATCTCTAAGGTGTCCAAAAAAGAGTAAAAATCGGGTTCATGAGATTATGGGAGTCAGATGGTGTAAACCGATGCAAGGTTGGCTAAAATGTAATGTAGATGCATCGGTTTTGGAGCAATCGCATATGACTGAATTGGGGATGGTTATTCGTAAGGATGATGGCAGTTTTCATATGTGTCGTTCTCAACTGGTGCAGGGGTGGTGTGTTTCGCGTGAAGCTGAAGCGTTGGCTTGTCGGGAAGCAATTGCATGGCTTCTATCCTTGCAGGTGGCTAATGTAATATTGAAATTGGATGCTAAGGTGGTGGTAGATGCAATTAACTCCACAAATCGAGATTGGTCTGAGTTTGGTTGTCTTATTGCGAATTGTAAACGCTTACTTCAGCATTGTAATAACTTTAAAGTTAACTTTGTTAAAAGACATGCTAATGGTGTGGCTGATGCGCTTGCTAAGGCTGCTCGTTCTCATGCTAGTCCGTTTGTCTGACATGTCATCCCTCCTTTTCTGGAAGGTCTAATTGCTAATGATTGTTTGAGTGTTTCTTAATATATTATTTGTTTTCCTCAAAAAAAAAAAAAAGAATAACCCAAAAAGATCCTCTAATGTATTTTATGTCAATTAAATTTATATATATAATTAATAATTTAATTTTGTTTAAAACAATTGAAATAATTATTTTATTTGGTTTTCAATTCCCGAGTCTCGACACCATTAAGGCATACATAAATGGAAGTACACATTTGTTTTTATTTTTAGACATTTAAAGAGAACAAAGTAAGTTAGGTTAGATTATGAATCAAACGATTTTTGTTGTTTGACAATAAGCAACTCCAACCTCACTACATGAAACTTTAATGTCATTGACATTTTTCACTACATAAAATTTGAATACCATTAATAAGAAATGTCGGTATCTCTGCACTGAAAGTACTTTAATTATTACAAAATTTATACAAAATTGCATTAGTGGGACAACTAAACACCAGTTGGGAAATAGGATCGGGTGCCACATCAATCAAATTCACATCAAAGATTTTTATTAAAGTGGAAAATAAGATTCACAAACACTAGTGAAAAAAAGAAAGAAAAACACTAGACATCAAATATATTCTAGTGGAATAAAATAATGATCTGTATTTGCAATTTCTTAGGGAAAAGAAAGTTTCGGTTAAAGTTTCACAAATCACAGATTTGATTCATTTGAAACACAAAAGCTTGTCGCTTGATCCGTGCTGTATGTTGAACTAAAAGCATAAAACAAAACGATCTACACGCTACCTACCATCGAAATTTAGAGATGCCAAAAAAGGGTGCCATTAATGCATGTGGCTGCTGGGATTCGAGCCCAGGTCTCCACGGCCACAACGTGGAATTCTTACCACTAAACTACAGCCACTGGATGGTAGATAGGGATGATAAACTACATATATACTAATTAAATTGTGAGCGAGTTTATTTATTTCCTATTTTATTGAAATTTTTTTTTATCAAACCCTTGTTTTGAAAACGGAAAAAGAAAAAAGGAAATATCACTTTACTTTGAAGAGTGTTCTTACTAAAGATCAAATTACATGTGTAGCTAAAACCCTACCTTATTGTTGTATAAATATTCATGTAAAATATCAATATTGGTGGATAGGGATGGATGTTTTCAAGTTTTGATTGGGTTGGGTTGAAAATTCCCCTATCCAACGTGGGTTGGTTGAAAATTTTTTAACCTAACTCAACTCAATCAATTCTTCAACCCAACCCAATAATAGTCAGATTGGATTGGGTTAACTTGATTGGGTTGGTACCTTATTGAAATAGAAAACATTTCCATTAATCAACTCGTTCTAAACAAAAAGTTTCTGTCGATTACATAACAAGTCTAATACAAATAAAAGTATAAGTCACTACATAAAAAAAGAAAGTTCAACTCATCATAAAAGACATAAAAAGAGAAAAATTAAGACAATAATACTAGTAGGATTCGTCAACACAATTGTTTGATATCATTAAAGTCTTCACTAGCATCAAAAACTAAAAAATATTATGTCCAATTGGTAGCTCTCAAAGCATCAACTGCATGCACCATATTCAATATCAAACAAAACAAGTAAAGTGTAACTAGTTAACATGTTTTCAAATTTTGGAAATCATAAAAGAATAAACATATGTAAGTAAAATGTAAGCTTTTTATTTAAAATAATTATCTTACTAGCATGAAAACATAATCAATTCACATTCTCTTTCATGGCTCCAAATGTATGCTCACTCCAATAAATAAAAGAACAAAATAGTAGTAATACATAAAATTACACATTTAACATTATCGTAATAAAACAAATCATTTACCTTTTTCAGTTGTTTCATACAACTTCATCTCATCCGTGGACGGTGTAAGGTCCAAGCAAATATTAGTAGATCACAACCAATTTTACAAGCAAACCAATATCTCCACTATCTTTGGTGTCAAGCTACACCTAAATGGATCAAGAATACATTCTCATGTGCTAAATGCCTACTCAGAAGTCATTGTAGGCACCAGAATGGCAAAAACATTCCTTACAATACGAGATAGTCTCATACTTAGAAGAATTAACTTTCCACAAACCCAAAAATTCAAAGTCCTTATTATCCAAATATTCATCTGACTCTACCAAATACCTCTCAACTTCATTCTTTAAAATAACAAAATCATTCTTTTCTTTATTTTTCTTAAACTTTTGAGTCTTCCAAACAAAAATCAAAACTTTCATTTGTCTTTCCCACATCATCCTCATTAAAGGAAGGATTGGAGATAGAAACTCATTGACCACTTGAAGTATCATCATCACTTTTGTAAAACTCATAAAGTTTAATCAGAAGATCTTTAATGTCACTAGTTAACTCCACAAATTCCTTTCATCAAATATATCACTAAAACAAAATTTGACATATGCTAACTTGTATCTTAGATCAAGAACAAGTGCAATTATCAACATTTCGTTCACTTCCTTAATTTTCTCCCAATATTTGTCAAACTTGCATTTCATTGCAATTGTTATACTACACAACACAAAATCATCACTCTTACCTAATGTAGTCAACTCATTTTCAATAGAGCATTATTCATGACATATTAACGAATGTAGAAGCACTAAACTTCAAAGTGATGTCATAAAAAACATTCAAAAATTTGACAAACACTCTAGCATTACTCCAATCTATCTCTTTTGGTGGCCCTACCCTTTTTTTCCCATTTTCATCTTCGACAAAGTATAACTCATAATGTCCATCATCCTCCAATAATCTATCAAGTGCTTTTTCAAAATTTAAAGCACTAAATAACATAAATAGGTGGAGTTCCATCTAGTAGGCACATCTACTACCATAAGGCTTTTGCTCCCCATTGTTTGATGCTCAATACAAGTTTTAAACATTTGAAATTTTGAAGGTGAAGATCTAATGATAGACCCCGAACCTGATTTTCTATTATATTCTATGTACCTGAATAGGATAGAGAATATTGATCCAGAAATAGGACCAAAGAATTATTTAAGACCTGATTAGGGTATAGAAAATTTTTAGAGTTTGTTTTGACGAAAAACGAAAACTTTTGGTGAATAGTATTTTCGAACGAAAACATTTTTGGATGAATAGTGATTTTTGGAACAGAGCCCTAAGAACCGAAAATGTCCAAAATAGATCATGGACCTTGAGGGAACTGAAACGGAATCCGTTTGATTGAGTTTTAGAGATCCGAAAGATTTTGATCAAATTGCACTATTTTTTGAATATTGAGTTTTCGTGACTTAAACTTTATTCAAAAATTTCGCGAAGTATATGATTAAGAGGTAAGAGACCCAATTAAAGTATTTCATGGTCAATTTGAAGTTTAGATAACTGTAGAATATTTTCAGAATATTTTTCGGATTGAATAGTATATTAAATTGCGTTTAGGTTAAATATTCACCTAGATTTATTATTTTATGGTACTAGAAATATTCAAATTGAGTTTTGGTCGAATCGTAGTAAGCCTCCAGTAGTGTTATTTGAAGTTTATTGTATTTTTATATCGTAAGTCGGATATCGTTTGGTTGACCCCGGTATGATTACAAGATGATCAGGCGAGATTTACGTGTTAATCAAGCGAGGTGAGCTCACGAAATTTAACTAATGAGAAATGAGATAAGTGATTTAAAAAGTAGTGGCTATGGATGTGCCACGTGTCATCCATGGATTGTGTTTTATTGCACTCTTGTTCTTCTTGTTCTCCACCAAAGCTGCTATCTTCTTTCTCCTCAGTCGTCTCAAAGCTCTCTTGTCTTTTTTTTTTTTTTTAATTTTCTGTCTCCAAACCTTCTTTTATGCTATGTCACTAGTCTCAATTTGTAAATTGAAAATTACCTCAATAGTAAGACACCGTTTTTGGTCTTTCCATAAAACTACATAGTGAGCTTTGATTTTTTCTCTTAAAATTTGCTACTTTTTCTTCTTTTCTTGATTTGCTTCCAAATTTGCTTTTTCCTTAATTGATCTATTTCCTTGTCTCAACTAATTTCCTAATTGTTTGACAAATAATTTTGGGCAAAAATTGTATCCTTGATTGACTTGGATTTTGACTTAATTAAAATTGAAATTTTTCCTCATTCATCACACAAATCTTCTTTTATTCCTGTTTCACCAAAAACACAACTAATTAAAATAAATTCAACATAAAATTGGACTAATAAATCTATATTTAAGGGTAATAAATCTATATAAATTATATTTATTAGATTGGTTGGAAAAATAAGTGGATTATAATAAGCCAAGTGGACCAATAGAATATAAAATGATTTATTTTTGGGCATTAGTGAGATTAGTGAAAGTTTGAGGTGATAAAGTGAGATTTTCTTAAGGGTTCTTTTAGTACTTGAGCAATAAATTATATATATGTGTAATTTTGTCTTATTTGGTGTATTTGGGCATGAATTTAAAAGAGAAAAGAGAGAGAGAAGTTTCGTGAATAGAGAGAAAACAGAGAGTGAAGTTGGGTGAGCTGAGAGAGAGAAAAAAAAAGGAAAACTTTGTGTGTCGAGAGAGAGAGGGAGCAGAGAAAAAGATTCGGTCCGAATTTCATCGTGATTTCTTAACGAAAGTTGCTCCTCGTCATCTCCCCTAACTAACTCAACAAATTTGAAGTAAAATAATTGCCTATTTGGTGAGTTATCTCAGTTTTAAACTTGATGTTTCGTATGAAACCTATTTTTTTCTTTCGTTTATTTTCGAATCCCAGACTAGGGATGATAAGAGGGATATGTGAGGATAATTTTGGTATAAATTTTGAGTGATTTGATGGAAGAAAAATAGATAAAACGAGAGAGAAAAGTCGTGGTCAAAAATGAGTTTTTTATGGAATTTGATTCAGTTTTCGATTCTAAGACATTAGATAGATGTTTTAGAGGTTAGAGAATAATATTTTAAAGTTAGATTTCGAAAACGAAAAGTTTAGGATCTATTTCGGACTAAACGAATGAGTTGAAGGGCGGTTTCTGAAACCTTTCGAAACACGTTCATTTAACGTTCGAAACGATTTATTTAATCATAGTTGAGTATTAGAACACTAGAGGATTGATTTTTGAAGTTGTCGAAAATCCGGAGCGAAAAGTGATTTTCGTTAGTAAGCGAATCCGGTTGATTTTCGTTCCGAGCATCCGTCGATGAAATTAAGTATACTGAGATATTCCTAGAGAAGAATAAGTAGGATTCATGTTGAGAAAATTTTAAAAACCCTAGTTGAATAAAAATTGAGATCCGAAAGTTTAGACATTAAAGGATATATATAGAGATAATTAGATTTTTATTGATTTTGAATGTTATTTGAATGAGTTAAATGACCCTGAATGGATATTTGAAGTTTTAGGATAAAAACGGAGACTTCCGGAGGCATACGGAGGAGGCTCGGATTTTATCCGAGGACGTGTAGTGAGTGGAACTACAAGTTTTTATTTATATCGTCTTAAAGTTTATTTTAAATTTAAAATAATTTATTATAAATAGTTATTTATTTATTAATTAAATTTATATTATAATTATAACATAAAAATTTTAGTTTATTATTTATGTATGTGAGAATGTGTTAGAATTAAAGATTTTAGACTTACTGCCTTGAGATTTAGAATATTTTAATGTATTAAGAAAAAGAAATTTTAATAGCCTATGGTTTACCCTAGTCCCAGTTTAGTACCCGATCGAATGCTCTATGCGTGATACAATAGATGAGAGGAAGTCAATCAATGAGATTTGAGTCTAGTCGACTCATGTGTGAGCGAGGTATGAGTGATCCGTATGCACGTATAGGGTAGTGTAGTTGGTCCGCAGCATGGGCCCGTTTTCGACGACTACACATGGTAGATCCCCACTCCTAGTGGTTAGCTAGATTTTATATGCTACCACGTCGGGAGTAGATATTCTCTAGGTTACCATTTAGGCGAGAACTAGAAAAGATTTCAGAAAGTTTTATAAAGAAATTTAGAACGAGATTCAAAAGCAGTTTTAAATGAGTTTTAGAAAGTATTTTTCTAAAATACTTTCGTTTTATTAAATTGTTTTTGGGAAAAGTTTAAGTGTAGAAATGAGTTTTAGTTTAAAAGTTACTAACACTCACTGAGTATAAACTCACGTTTTTCTTTAAATGTTTTTTTTAAAAAAAATTTCCACAGGTACAGGAACTAATCGTCCAGTCGACGAGGTTCAGTCAAACGTACAGGCGGACGTATAAGACGACACCTACTACATGTATATATTTTGTTATTTCGATTATGTATGTGTGTTGATGTATATAGTTGTAAATATTTTGAAGAAATAGTGGATGCATTAGTTAAAATATTTTATTAACGTTTTATGAAATCCGGTGTTTAAATTTTTTTGACTTGTTTGTGGTTGTTTGTGAGAAAGGAGCTGAAAGCTCCAGAAGTTGAGAAATAGATTTCATAGAAGTGTTTTTATAAACTGTATTTGAAACTTGCAAGGTGGCATAATTTAGAAAACAGACGGCATACTGCTGAAATTTTTATTAAAAAGCGAAAAATTTTTGTCACCGTCACCTTGTAAAGGAAATTAAAATATCTAGCTAAATGATTTTCAGTGCCTTAACGGGGTTCCTTCAGGCTGAGTATAAGGTTCGTGGGAATTCTTTCGAGGTGCTACAGGATCTTTCTCGAGGCCTAAAGGAGGGATTCGAGAACGTCATCTAACATATTGTATCACATAACAAATATGAACAATTGAATCATTTAAATCTTTCAAACCATCAAACATAATTAAATTTATAAAATGAGTAAAACATCTCACATGTAAAAAATTTTCACCTAACACAAACTCAGATCTTTCCCCATTTTTCAACTTCTTCATTAGATAATCTATAATTATAACGTGCCCTTCCATCATACAAGTAATCTATTAATTTTTTCCTTTGTTTATGGAATAATAGAATTATTAATGTATTCAGATCAAAATGTGTAATTGGACTTTTATAGAAATTTCGAATGGGTCCAGGGATGATTTTTAATTTCGAAATCATAAAATAATTTAAAACGGTTGGACTTGGATAAATAATCGAATACTAATGAAGTTTTCAAATATAAAATTGGATTATAATAAAATTTTCAGGTGAACCCGAAACGATTTCAAATGCAGAAGATGGAAATCAAAATGTGTGAAATGAAAGCGTGAGATTACTTGCATGTGTGACAAGTGTCGCACATTGATGCAAATTGGAGGCAAGTGGCATTCATGCAATGTAAATATGTGACAAGTGGCATAAAATCATGAGTTATATATACATATATATATATATATATAAGACAATTAAAAAGTGAAATGAATGGAAGAGAAACTTGATGCACATTCGGTCACAAAGAAAATTAAAAAGAAAGAGAGAGTTATAGCAAATCAAGCAACAGAAAGAAAAAAAAAAAAAAAAAAAAAAAAAAAAACCTGTGAGCCATTTCAAAGGAAGAAAAAAGGTGGTATTCGGCTAGGAAGAGGGGTGAAGACCTAATGTTATTCAAGGAGAGTTGAAGTTATTTTCGAAGAAATTTATCACATGCAAGAGTGGTGATCAAATCTAAAGGTAATTTTCGTCCATTTCAAGAGGTAAGTTTTGCTTTCCATGAGTTTTTGTTGAAGAAATTGATGGATTTTGTGAGATTTTTGCTTGAGTCTTAGGAATGGAAACCTCATTAATGTAGAGATTGGAATGCATGTAAATTTGATATTAACTCAAGTGAAAAATTTGCCATGAATATGATGTTAGTCTCGATGAAGGATGAGTGTAATGAGTTATTTTGAGTTTGAGTATTTAATCATGAGTTTTGGTGTATTTTGGATGTATAAAACTTGATGAAATGTTAATATGTTAGTATATGTTGAATTCGGCTTAAGGAAGAAATTGTGAGTGAATGAAATTTGATTGCATTGCTATGTGTTTTGGTGTGATTTGGATGTGTAAAATGCTTTAGAAATGTGGATTTTGTGTTGCATGTTCATTCGGTCAAGAGGGGGCAGATTTGATACATTTTTGGGTTGAGTTATTTAAGTGATTTTTATACTTGAAAATACGATGAAATGAGGGGTTTTAATGTGGAAAATTGAAGCAAAAATATTGTATAGTGATATGTTATTATTCGGCCAAGACATTGCTTGGATGATGAAAAATTATTTTTGATTTGTTTTTGTGATTTTAATGAGTATTTGGATGATAAAATTGGCATAGAAATTAAAAGAAAATTCGTTAAATGTTAAATGACCATTTCAGGGTTAAATGTTTCGTAATTGCTCGAAAGTAATGCATGTTGCATTTAAATGGAATTTAAACTATTCTTGATAAATTTGAATATGAGTTTGATGAGAAAATTTAAAAGATTGATGATGGGAGGATGTGTTAGATTCGGCCATTATAAGAATGATTGATTCGAAAATGACGCTTGATCCGTTTAGTAAAGATTTAGGCTTCGTATGATATCCTTTACGTACTTAAATAATTAGAATGACGAACGGATATTAAACGCGAAGAATTTGGGTTGATATGACTTTAAAAAGGGTGTTTCGAATTATTGGTAAATTACTATGTAAACATGAAATTATTCGAGTGAATAACGTTGGTTGTGACATAACCTAAAAATAGAATATGAAAATGTGTAGATTACGCGGAGGCGAGGAAATCTTTTCGTTGAATTTAAGTTTATCACGAACTAGGGAATAAAGTGAGTGTCTTAACAAAAATATATAGAAATTATTATATTTCCATTTATATTGATTTTATATGATAAATTTAAATTCATGTTGTTTACGAATAAAAGTTTATTTTTTTATAATTGTTGAATTACTATACGAGAACTATTTTGCATGAAATGTGAATGATGTGATGAAAAGCAAAATGAATGGAAATGATTTATGAGCTTACGGTATACCTTAAAAGTATCATGATATTATTGGTTGAGGTTGAGTACTTTAAGTGTGCATTGGCAGTATCTGTTAGGAGTGTATATCACTAACTACGGGAGGGAATGTGTCTGTTGGTTTAATCCCGTGTGTCGTCTAATACACGTACATTATATGTATTTAGCTAGCTTTCACCTGAGCGAAGATAAATATCGCTCCGTAGCAAGGTTAAATTCTACTACCCAATTATCGAATTTATGACTTGAGCGAGGATAAATGCCACTCCTAACGAGGTTAAATTCCGCTAGTAGATACTTAATAGATGGCTTATGCAAGGACAAATTCTGCATCGAGTGAGGATAAATTCTGCTCCGCCATATACCAGTATGTCATGTGGAAACGAATTATCAGTGGTTGGGTTGTTTAATTAAAAGTTTTTTGGAAACTAAAATACCACCACTATTTATGAAATATAACAGAAAAATGAAATTATGTGAAATATTATTGTATGCATCGTTTCATATTTGAAAAACATTTCAAAATTATTTTCCGAAATCAGAAAGTTTGCTTTTTAAATCATCAATAAATTACAAATTTTCGATGTATAGATTGTATTGATTAAGTGTTCATTCATGCTTTTAAATTTTATATGGTTCTCATGATATATGTTTAATTACTACAACATGATTGTGTTTACAAATTCGTATTTAAAAGTTTTAGGGAGGAATTATTGAAAATTGATTAAATGGAAATACATACATGCGACACTCACTGAGCTTATGTAACTCACCTAGTTTTATGTTTTAAAAATAAAATTTCCCAGAGATAGGTACAGGTGCATATACTACTGTAGCAGGGACTCTAGTCTCGAAATAGTTGTTGTGTCGAGTGCAGTGTTGCTATGAAATTTTGTAAATACATGTATGATATTTATGATTTTGGACAACTTGTGAAACAAATTTTTTATATAGTTGTATACATCTTTTATAAATTTGTTTATGCATGAGTCGTTTATAATTCTAAGTTAAATTTTAAATTAAAGCATATTTGTGGGTGTTTGTGATTTTGAAATGAGGGCCTAAGGCCTGGTAATGAAGATTTGTATTGAAATAAAAGTATATAGGTTTTAAGTAAATTTTTACAGGTTGGAATTTAAAAAAAAAAATAGCTATTGTGTTATCAAAAAATTTTATAAATTCTGTTTTACAAATGTATTTCTTAAAAGGAAAATGTTCCACCCATTTTTCGCTAAATGAATAATCTTTAAAAGATGTTTTAAAAAGGCTTAGTTTTACGGGAACCTTTTAGTAGGAGCAATTCTTGACTGGAAGGCCACTATGGGGTTATCAGGCGGGTTACCTTCAATATAAGAGTAGGGGCCCATCAATAACAAATTTATTGGTGAATGCATTATTTACAATAAGTACGAACACTTTCTAAATACCCTAATCATTCAAACATGACTCTAAATATTTTCCAATTGTCTCCTCTCTATGGTTAGGAACAATAACAAAACTCAAAATCTATTTATGCAACTTCCATTCATAATCAATGAAATAGACGGTGATTATATATAATTGAAATTTTGAATGGAAATTCATGTGTCAATGGTTAAGCAAACTCTTGGGTTTTGTTCAAATTACTAAATTTCGAATGGAAACGAAAAAGAAACGGAAGGAAACAATAAGAAACTAACACATTCAGCGCCTTGACCGAGCGTATATCGGAAGAAGAGCACGAACGTTTTGGAAAAATATTTGATCAGTTAATTGAATGAAAAATAGAATTTTGTAAATTTTATATTGGTAATTTAAATATATGAGAAAAGTTGTGATTGAAATTGTGTTTATTGTTTCCTAAATTAAATTTTTATTTAAAAATAAAAATTGTCAAAAATATAAAATTTTTAGTGATAAATAAAATTGATAAGGGCTCGAGTAAACTTGAGTATTGGTAGGTGGGGATTGGTAGGTGGGGATTGGTAGTTGACTATCCAATAAGGTGATATTAGCAGTACTGTGTCATTACACCGACATGCAGTTTTCGACGGATGAATTATAAAAGGCACCTAGTGTCTAATCCTAAAGTCGAAACCGATTGTGATATGCGATTGTGATATATGACCCGGTGGGTAGCCACCGAGTGGTCGATACTAGAAGACCCGAATTCCAGTCTATGATATCGTGTCAGAGTTTACGAATGACATTAAAAAATATTAAAAAAAACGTATTAAAATTATTAAAAAGGAAAATTATTGTGTTTTATATATGCATAAAATAGAAATTTGAATCCTTTATGATTTATTTGTAAAAAGTTTGAAAAATTTGCAAAATCTTGATTTATGACTTTAGTTTTAAAAAATGAGAAATATTTGGTGAAAATTGTGAGTTTATAATTGGAAAGAACTTATTTATGTATTTTGTAAATGTAATAATTACTGAATTGATCAATTAGTGAATTTGTTACAAAAATTAAAGAATAATCGTTAAAAGTGACTTTTATGCTTATATTTATTTATTACTTAATAAATTTTATTGTGTTATAATGTGAATAATTAAAGATGGTGAAATCGGATTTTGTAAAGTCATATGTGAAAAATGATTTTTATGCACTCTATGAGTGTGTTTAATAGTAATTTTATATCTTTATGAATAATTATAAAAATTTGAGAACTGTAAAATCTTTCTCTATAATCTTATATTTTGGAAAATAGTGAATTTAAAAATTAAGTGTATATTCACTAAGTAGAAATACTTATCGCATTGAATTTTCTGCGCGTAGGTTAAGGTTGGACATTGTAGATAAGGTCAGACAAGAAGATAGCTACCGCACTACCTGCGAGTCACAATCCCTCCACATTTGATGGTTTTATTTTTGCATATTCATGGGCTCATGTATGTTTTTGCATATGTTGTATACTTGTATAAAGAAATTGTAATCCGTAATGCCCACTACGGTACGTGTGATGAAATTCTATATTTTAAATTAATTTTATGGCTTGAAATGTATTTTAAATCTTTTAGTATGCTGTTTTTGGTTAATTGATTGATAAAGTTTAGTGATAATATTATTTTGAAAAATGTTTGTGTGTTAAAGTGATTTTGGAGTCGGATGAAGGGTCTGAAATGAAATTTGAGAAAGTGAAATAAAAATTTTTAGAAGTTTTATCATTCTCTTGCAGATTGTATAAAATTGGGTTTTCAGAAAAATAGAAGAAACTTTGTTGGATTTTCATTAAACTAAAATAAACGGTTATGAATTTGAAAACGAAAAATGCAACATCATTCGTCTCGATTCTCGTACCATTGGGGATCGAGGTAGGGGTGTTACAAGAAAGGGGCAGAAGAAATAGAAGGGAAGGAGAAGAAATTGAAAGGAGAGAAAAAGGGGCTTGAGAGAGATGAGAGGTTACTCAAGTTAGAGTGAGAAGGGTCGGTGGCTACATAAAGTTCATTTGACTTGAGAATAGATAGGTTTGCTTTTATACATTTTTTTTTTTCATATATAAAAGTTGGTTTTTTGGTTCGGGTGGGACAGTCTTTTCAATTCAAAACCAATCCGAGACCGAAAAATATCGATTTTACATGTTAAAAACCGACTTGATCCGAAATAAATTTGAAACCAGATATTTTCTGTTCGGGTCCTGTCGGTTTGGGTTGGGCTCGGTTTTTTTGCCCACTCTAGAGTTGGTAGAAATGAATGCCCATGACTCATTTGACAGAGTGACAGTATAAATAAAATTTCGTTTGGTACAAGCACAATACAAGAGCTATTAATTATAGACAATATTAATACATATAATGACCCAAATATATGTAATAATCATGTTAAGAATGGCATCTATATGATATTGCATCTACGTAATAGCTAATTTTGTTCTCAAGATCAACAAAAATAAAGTGTAGATTAATAAGTAGGAGTATTTAAAGAATAAACAAGGAATTAGGAAAGTGGGAACCTTTGCAAATAAGATGAGGGAAGAGATAGCAGTGTCAAGTGTGTTTAACTAATCAATCTATAAAACCTCATGTTTAATGGGCATGAACCCAACCCTAACACCACATCGCTGATGATCTCTAAACCCCTCTTATAGCCATAAGGACTCAGTATGTATAGAAAAATAAGTGTTAAGGTTTTTTTTTTTTTTTCTTTACATATATAAGACAATGAGAGATTTGTTGTGAGAGAATCTTGGGAATCAAGTGGAGATAATAGTGGAATGAAATAAGCAAGTCGATGACTGAGTAACAAGCAAGAATATTATCATGGAAATAAACATAAGATTCTCATGTTGGAAAGTTATTGATGGAGTCATAAGGGTGGGCATGAAAACATAGAACCAACCCGAACCGATCTATGGGTGTTCAAGTAAATTTTCATGTTCAATTTTAGGATGTTGGACCTCTTGCTTACAAAACATCACGTTTCACGGATCAGGTTGGCTTTGGATACCTAAAACCGACCCGATTTGTGAAATACCCAATATAAGGGTATATAGGTAATTTGTCTAATTTATGAGGGACACATGCATAATTTGCATGTGCTCTTATATAAGCAAAACTCATCTTCTAGAACATTCAAAAATCAGAAATGTTTCTCAAATCTGATTATTGTCTCTCGATCGCCAGTCTTTTGTTCCTTCTCATTATTGTCCCATCACCGATCTAAACTCCAAGTCATCATTTACATCGCTGATCGCACCCTGTTGTTGATCTCATCTTTCTTTGCCTTTTTCGTCGATTTTTTTTTCTTCCTTCTTCATTGTCTCATCGCCAATCGAAACCCCAAGTAGCCTTTCATGTCGCCGTTGACCTCACCGATCTTGTCCTTATAGTCGATCTTATCCTTCTTTGCCTCTTTCATCGATCGATATCGTCCTTTTTTGCTTTTGTCACCAATGGATCTTGTCTATCTTGGTGGGTTTTTTTTTTTGGGTCCTTATGGGTTTTTGATTTTTTGGTTTGGGACTTATTGTATGGTAGGTTTTTTGATTGTTTGGTTTGATTGAGTTTTGATTTGTTTGAGTTTTGAACTTTTGATAGAGTTTGAGTTCTGTTTAAATTAAATATGGGGGATGAATATGTGATAATGTGACTTTGGTGTTAAACATGGAACTGATCATATCCTGTTTGGTTTATGTCGGTTTCCATGTTTCAAATATCCATATTCAATTCTCATTTTGAAAATCGATGAATTTATCGGTTCGAATTGATTTCAGTAGGAACCGAACCGAACACTCAAATACTTAGCCCTAGATTGAGAGATTTTTTGCATATTAGTCGATTACCAATTTTGGATCTTATTTAATATATTCCAACTTCTCTTAACGACCTATAAATTTATAAGAGTTCTCCTACTTGACTTTTGGATTTAGATTAATCAATACTTCGAACTTCTATTCTTTCCTCATGGATCTAATTCATACAGTTTTTAATAATATACTAGTTAATTTAGTATTATGTAATGATAGAAAATTGTGTACTTAACCCTTTTGTAAGTTCTTCACATTAAATATTTAAAAGAAAATTATTAATTTATGTAAAAAAAAATAGTTTTCATGATACTTTATGTACACTATATAATAAAAAATTAACGGAATAATATTTTTATATTAGATAATTATAAATTATATTTATATTTTCAAGCTATAAATTATAATTTTTTAAGATACTAGTAGCTTGTACTTATACAGCGTCTGCTTTCATCTTTAGTGCGGTGCAGCTGCCGTCGCTCTTCTAGAAAATTTTTAAAGGCCTAGGCCCAACCCAGCTCAATCTAATCATATGTGTTTTAAAAGGTAGCCCACACTACCCACATGGAACCATTGTTTTGTTGATGCGTTCTTTTTAATTGAAAATATTTCTAAGTATCAATTACTGTATACTTCTATAAAAAATATCAACTACCAAGCATGATTATAGAGACCATATCAAGATAAAATTGACGTGGCACCCTGGGCCCTTAAAGTTCAATGATATTTTCTTAAATCGCAACTCCTGTCACTTCTTCCGTTTTTATATGTTTCTCACTTCTTTATATAAAGGGAAAATTACACTTCTACCCTTGAGATTTGACTAGAAGATATATATATTTATGGTTGGTATAAGCCTAGAGATCAATTAAAACCAAGCGAGATTAGACTCTAAAATACGGTCCGAGGAGCAACTTTTATATAAGAGAGAGCATCTCAAACAATATAGGGGGACAATCGATATAATTATTTAGTGGGAGAGAGATTGTGTAGTATAAAACCATGCACTTAAGGCACAAGGTCAATGAACTTACTGACTAGAAGATACTAGAATAGAAAACATTGACTATTATTTAAAAAAAAAATGATTATTTTACATTTATACCCCTACAGTTAACTTCTATTTACAACGAATCTGATGGTGTTAAATTGATCAAGTATGACTCTGCATTCACATACATATATATAGTAACATTACACTTCTACCCTTGAGATTTGATAAGAAGACACTTGGATGGAACTCATTGATTATTTTACATTTACATCCTTAAAAGTTAACTTCAACTTGTAATGATGTTGATTGATCAAGTATGGCTTTGTACATGTCAAGAATACCCTTGAAGCAAAGAAACATTAAACTAACAAAAAATTAATGTGATTATTATGTGAAAATACTTTAAAAACAATAAATGCAAATGCTTTAAAAATAAAAGGAAAATCCTTTAAAAAATTATAAATAAATAAATAAAG
Organism: Dimocarpus longan; assembly: GCA_022984855.1. Taxonomy (NCBI): domain Eukaryota; kingdom Viridiplantae; phylum Streptophyta; class Magnoliopsida; order Sapindales; family Sapindaceae; genus Dimocarpus; species Dimocarpus longan. Next base: position 6,979,439 of record CM041015.1, on the reverse strand, counting down.
ATGAACAAAATAAGTATATAATAGAAGAAAAATTATGTTAAAAAAAAAAAAAAAAAAAGAAAAATGAATAAAATGAATGTGATTATTACAAGAAGTAGGCAAAGGAAGATCTAATCCAAGTGTGAGTAATTGATCATACTAATATGAGACATTCTCAAGTGCTCAATACAATCCTCAAGTTGTTATGGATTCAAGAGGTATGAACCGTCAATCTATTATTTAATTTATTTATTTTGGTGTTTTAATTGATTGTGTGTGTTAATAATAATAATAAATTATATATCATGTAGTATCTGAGCGAATAAACATTTGGCAAATGTGCATGGTGAAACTAAAACTCATATCATGAATGTGAATGAAAAATGTATTAATCATTTGATATATGAGTGGATATAAAAACCTAACAACTTATTTGTAACCTAATTTAAAGTGTTAGGCATGGTCAAAGTATTTTCTTTTTATCAATCTATGACTTACATATTCATGAATTTTTTTATTCTTAATTCAAAGTCTAGACAGCCAAATTTACATCTATTAATTTTCAATGTGTTTAACAGATCGTCAATGTATTTATCTATATGAGTTGAATTTCTTGTCAAATAGGATGGATAGACAATAAGGCAAAAAAATTCTCTCCCATACAACTATTAAACTCAAATATGGAGCTACTGTGACAAAATATATATATATATATATATATGTAAATGAGTTTTTCAATTGAGAAAAACCTATAGAAATACTAACTATGATTTCTTATTTTTTCCAACGAAATTAAGAATATGAATATTTTTCATACTCTCTTCTCTTAATTGTGAAATATAAAAAAAAAAAAAAGTAAGCGTGAGACACATGTTTTATGGTAATAGATCAAAAGTGAATGTATAGTTTGTATTAGATAATTGCTTAGGAAACGAGAATATACATTTATATATATATTTTTTATAACAAAATAGATCCTTATTCAAAAAAAAAAAAAAAAAAATTAAAAATTGTTGATGCATCACTAATAACAACTTAAATATGCATAATAACATTGAGATGTTCTTAAAGTATCTCTAATATTCCCTAACGTTGTCATGCACTTTTAAGTTTTTATCAGTGATACATTGATAATTTTTTTTTTTTTTTTTAAATATAGATCCACTTTAGCAAGAAAAATATAAAAATATATATTTTCATTTTCAATGCAGTTATTTAAAACAAAATTATAAAATATGTATCAAGCTCTTTTATCTTTTATATTTTACAATAAAGATGAGAGAAAAAAGACAAATATTCATATTTTTAATTAGTTAAAAAAGTGAGAAACATAATTAGCATTTTTAGGAGAATTTCTCAACTAAAAAACTTATCTCTATATTCATAATTTTTTTTTTTTTTTTTGTGCTTTTACTACATCAACTCCATATTTGGATTAGATAATTGCATTGGAGAAATATCTATAACATATGGCAAGAAATTCAACCCAAATAAATAATTGCATTAGATATGCTCTCTCTCTTTTTATTTTATTTAAAAATAACTATCAAATAAGAAAAATATATTCAATATAAAGTTTATTGAAGTTTGATGATGTTTTTATAAATGATAGGTTTTTTTATAGAATTCATAGATTCAATAGACTCCATATTGATTTTGTTATAATTCTTTAAGCAATTCAATACGATCTTTAAAAAAAATGATAATATTTGTTATAAACTTTTTTTCTTATAAAAATTATTTTAAACTACATCCAAATCCCTAATTTAAATAAAATTTATAAAGTCAATAGTTCTTTGTAATATATTTAAATTTTATTAAATTTCATATAAATCTAAATTAAATACACTTAAATTTTAATAAATTTCATATAAATCAAAATTAAATATATCAAGATTTCAATAAAATTTATTTAAATTAGGATTGAATACATCAAAAACTTGTAAAATCCTAAACGTTCTGATGTTATCTTAAATTGATACACCCTAAATCCCCTAACAGTTCAGTCACCGAGCAAAAATTACACACATTTATATCACACGCAAAGTCTTACCAAACCTAGAGTGGAATCTCAGGCTCAACCTGGAATGCTTTTGATTTTGACAAAGCTTTCAAAAACACATGATTTGAGCAGACCAAACACGGAGGAAGTAGTTAATGGCTAGTGTTGTCCTCTGCTCAAAGGCAACCCCTCCACGCACAAAGCAAATGATAACTACTCAAACATCAGCTGTCCACTTGTCGTCTTGTCCTTCTTTCCGTATGTAAAAATCCACTCCACCCCCACCACCACAGTCTCTCAGATTCTGCATAACCATGTCTCGCTCTTCTTCCTCCAAACCCATCTTCTTCTCTGCAGTTCTTGCTCTGCTTTTCACTCTGGTTTTCCCTTTCTCTGTTGACCTTGACCAGTCCCTCACCTACATATGGCCTCTCCCAGCACAATTCACTTCTGGCAACCACACCCTCTCCATCGACCCCGACCTCTCTCTCTTCCTCTCCCCCCCTTCCACCATTCTCCAACAGGCTTTCCACAGATACAAAGCAATCATTTTCAAGCACACCACCACCAGGAGCAGACCTTCTGTCTATAACCTCTTTAGAGGAATCAGATCGGGTTATGATATCACCAAGTTGTCCATAATTGTCTATTCTGACAATGAAGAAGTGGGGTCTTTTTCTTTTTGGTTTTTCGTTTCTATATTGATTGCAAAATTTGACTTTTGTTTGGTATTGGTTTCTGGGTTTGTTGCAGCTGCAATTGGGTGTGGATGAGAGTTATAGTTTGTTTGTTGCAAAGAACAGTGATCATTCAATTATTGGGGAGGCCACAATTGAGGTACATCATTTCTTTTTCAACTGGTTTTTTTTTTTTAAATAAAAAAGAAAAGCAAATTGATAAGTTCTGTTTCTTTTTTGCAGGCAAATACTGTTTATGGTGCACTGAGAGGGTTGGAGGTGTGTATGCTACCATTGAATTATATTCCAAATTATGAACGTTTTTATGTACACTTGTGCATGTTCAAATGTTTTGGTGCTTATTGTTATAATTTGGATTGCTTATGACTGCTGATAGATTAATGGTGAGAGAATTGGAGGTTACACATAGCTTAACATGAGAGATTGTTTATGGTGAGGTGTTTAGAATTGACCCCATTTGCATGTGTGATTGTGTGAGTGTAAGTAAGAGAGTTATGTGAGAGATAGCATGAAGTACTGATCATTTGTCATCTTGTGAGTGATCTATTGAAAATTGAAGTCTGACTCTGATCTTGCTTTACTTAGATTCTGTTGGACATTTTCATTTGGCTAATAGCATTAGAATATGCCTGGCGTTTTGAAGATATTCTGCCATCGTTTATTCGTCTTTCTCATGTGGCTTTGATTGTATTATGTACTTGTAAACCATGTACTTATGATTGCTAGGAGAAGATGGATGGGTAGTTTTTCCTTAATACAGATCCGATTGTGAACAGCAATAGTCAAATACTGATAAATTTTGCCATGCTTGGCGTTCTTCCCAGACATTCAGCCAATTATGCTCCTATGATTATGAACGCAAATCTGTACTAGTATATAATGCACCATGGTACATTGAAGACAAACCTAGATTTGCATTCCGCGGCCTAATGCTCGGTGAGCTTAATTTTTCTGTTGCTGTGGAATGTATAGTTTTAATTCTTTTACATGTGTTTTTTCATTTGTCTTTGTTCATGTCTTAGACCTAGAGCATACTTGCTTGTTACTGTACTTGCATTGCAGATACATCGAGACACTATCTACCAGTGGATGTCATCAAGGAGATAATTGAAGCTATGTCATATGCTAAACTTGTAAGATAATCTACTCATAAATTTTCATAAGCATGATATTCCACCATTCCATTTTATTTGACCTAGTTACTCTCTGTCTTATCTCTTCCATTATTTTGTATCTAATTTTGATATTGAATTCAGTAGAATGTTCTTCATTGGCACATCATAGACGAGGAGTCATTTCCTCTTGAAGTACCATCGTATCCAAAACTTTGGCAAGGTGCATATACAAAGTTTGAGCGCTACACAGTTGATGATGCCTATGAAATTGTCAGGTACAGTATACATAGCTTCTTCAGTGGCAGGGACTCATTGATTATAGAAACTTATTGGAAACTCGGTCAAAGTATCTTTTTGTTTATACTTATTGGCAATGCAATAAATATTATGCGACTGGGATCTCATTGTAAATTAAATTTAGTACCTTTTAGGTTTGTAATGTCTTTATTCACTGGATGCTCTTGTTAAAACAAGGAAGTGTTTAAATTCAGTAGAGTTGCAACTGCTTTTACATTAAGTTACGAGAACCCAGAATGCTGAAGGCATAAATATTGTAAAATAATTGAACTTGTAGAAGAAGAGAGTAAACAAAACTAATGATTCCAACATATGAGATATTGTATGATCTAAAAATGTATAATTTTTTCCAACGCTGACTGTTTTCTTTTTCATGTTTTCGTGTGCCAATATGAAGCTTTGCCAAAATGAGAGGTGCGCTTTATCTTGAAGTTTCTAAATTGCCTTTGGGCTCCAAATTCATTTATTTGTTTGATTCTTTTTATTTATTCATTACTTTGCATGGTTTTTGGCAGGCATCAATGTTATGGCAGAAGTCGATATCCCTGGTCATGCAGAATCATGGTAAGATGCTTCTTAAACACATGTGGAATGATAAAAGTGATAAGGATAAAGCTTGCTGGTTCCTAATTATTTTAGTCTCAAATACCAACCCTGATTTTCTGTGAATAAAAGGGGATTATAATGAGTACTCAATTTTTCAGAACAAATCATGAAAGTCTTTTGATAGGGTATAATATTATAGATCAATATCATTCTGTTTTGAAGATTTTATCCCAGTTGCAACATGGCCAAGTACAAGCATAGATTTTCAGTTTTCCCTTTTTTTTTTTTTTTACCTCATTTGGTATTACTACTACCCTGAAGTCTACTACTTTAGAGCACAATGTTTTGGACTTTGCAACTTAATTGACTTGTTCGTTATGTGCAGGGGAGCTGGATATCCTGATCTTTGGCCTTCTCCAAGCTGTAGAGAGCCGCTTGATGTTTCAAAAAATTTTACTTTTGATGTGATTGCTGGCATTCTAGCAGGTTAATATATCTTGAAATCCATACCCTCACCCCCAACCAGGTGATAATGATCAATTTATTTCTATTAGTGCACATTAATATAAGATCATAGTTGTTGATAAGATTATTTAATTTTTAGTTCCCAATTTACTGAAGCTGTAATCTTAGATGAATTTTTAGGCTTTTCACCCTGGTCAATGAAAAACACGATATGGGTTAAAACCATTTGTGAATGTCACTTTGCTGGTTTGAAATTTGATTTATGCTGTTTATAGATTCCTTGGCGGTAAAATATAATATAACAGAACTCTTTACTGATATGATATTAGGCCCCGTAACTTCTAATTGGATGATTATTTCTAGGTATTCTGGATTTGGTCATTGTATCTCTTGTTTACAGAATGTCATTGTTCCTTTTTGGTTTTGGCTGGATATATTACTTTTATCTACAGTGGGTGTTGCATGTATGTTCTTTGATCTTCCATTAATATTGACACAAAATTTTGTATTGCAGATATGAGAAAAATCTTTCCATTTGAGCTATTTCACTTGGGTGGAGATGAGGTCAATACAGGTTAGTATGGAAGGGTTCTTCTTTTTGGCTACAATTTGCAATCTCTTAAATGACAAAAGAAATAATGCTGTTATAAAAAATACATCTAACTCGCTGTCCATTGTAACAATAGAAGGAAAAAGCTTTGTAGTAATTGAAAAATCTCAGAAATGGTTAATGTGTACCTAAAGGAAAGTTATAAACATGCCATTCTGTAAAAGAATACTACGGTGAAGACTACTTTAAATCCACTTTGAAAAGTTTTAATGAACTCAAAGGCTTTTGCAGTGTACTCCAGATTTACTTGCTTCATAATTAACTGAATCCTGATGGCTTTTTACTTGGTACTTTTATGCATTCTGATTTTTATTGATTTACAATGGTTTAATCTTTGACAGATTGCTGGAATTCTACTCCACATGTGAAGCAGTGGTACATGCCTCAGCTCTTCTTGCTGATCATCTTTCACTTATTATATGATGACTTGTAAAGCTTAAGTCACCTGTTGCCTAGATCAGGGAGTGAAACGCTGAAAATTTTCTTGTTGGGACGCTAAAGATACCTTCACCAAGTGATTTATTATATTTTTGTGTTCATGTTTGCCTTGTCATCTGATTCATCGAAATTACAAATATTATTCTAAGCCTGCCTATTAATTTAACCTTTTTCCTAGTAAAGTATCCATATTACTTCCTTATTTTTAGTGCCTATGTTCCATCTACCTCAAAACTTGAGAGAAATTTGGTCATTGTGTAGATTGTTTTTTTGTTTGCATCTCGTCCACTACTTGTCACTTGTTTTATATGTATGCTGGCATTCTCAAAAAATAATATAAAGTAATAATATGACAAGAAAGAGAAGGATAAAACTATTCAGAACTGTTCAACTCTATGAGGTTTTGGAGTTCAGTTTCATTGGTGTTGCTGCCTTCTTGTTTCCTGACATGTCAGTTGCCAAGTTTCTGGTTTCATTTTTTCTAAAATGATTACATTCAGCTGATGTTTTGCATTGATCTATTATAAGTTTTTAAAAGAAATAGGGTCTTGGAGTTCAAACTGGTTTATATAGTAAATAGAAGTTACTTGGTTTACTGGTTTTCAAGCCTAGACATTGAAGCAAGACTTAAGTTTGTACATGGAATCAAGTGGATCATTACCCTATATTTTGCAACCTTGAACTGTAATGGGTTGATGATATTTCTTGAAATTTGATTAAATTCATTCCATTTTAGTAAAGTAGGTTATCTAGTTGTCCACCGTTTATGTTTACTTACTGCTTGATCCATTTGCAGGCTTCAGGATCATAACATGACTGCTAAGGAAGCATATCAATATTTTGTTCTCAGAGCTCAAGAAATAGCAATATTGAAGAACTGGACACCAGTTAACTGGTTTGTCCTTATCTATTCTGCGGAATTGCTGTTAGCAAATTCTAATTTGACTTTGCCCTTGGACTTTTCATGCATCGAATGCTCTTACATTTTATCTTATTGTTCTTGCTTGGATCTCATGAGGAGTTTGGAGAATTTATAAAACATCATCAAAAATATGAGAAGCAGAATTTAGAAAATGTGCTCAACACAAAGTATATTCATTCCTTCTGAAAGTATTTATAGGGATATGAGGATTGGTTATAGAAAATAGTTGTATTATCCAGATTATGAATTTTTATATTATTGCCTCAAATATGGGTACATATATTTTCATTTCAGGGAAGAAACCTTCAATACATTTGCAGCAAAACTTAATCCACAAACAGTGGTGCATAACTGGTGAGTTTTTGTTAAGTCTTTATCTATGTATCAAGACAAATGTATCTCTAAATTAAAATTTTGAACCTTAACTATTTTTTTCCTGCTATAGGTTGGGTCCTGGTGTCTGTCCGAAGGCTGTTGCAAAAGGTTTCAGATGCATTTACAGCAATCAAGGTGTTTGGTATCTCGACCATCTCAATGTTCCTTGGGAGAAAACCTATGCTGCTGAGCCTCTGGAAGGAATAGATGAAGCTTCAAAGCAACAGCTTGTAATTGGAGGTGAAGTTTGCATGTGGGGCGAGACAGCCGATGCCTCAGATGTTCAGCAAACAATATGGCCTCGAGCTGCAGCGGCTGCAGGTTTGCCTAAAATTGGCCCAACAGAAGTTTTCAATTTAATGTTCTAAATTTTTTAGATTGCGTATTCATTTACTTTTGCTTTCTATTCCCATAGAGCGGTTATGGAGCAGGAGGGAGGCCATCTCCACTGGCAATATTAGCTTAACTGCACTACCGCGATTCCACTACTTCAGATGTCTATTGAATAGACGTGGGGTTCAAGCTGCTCCGGTGACGAATTTTTATGCTCGACAACCTCCAACTGGTCCTGGGTCATGTTATGTGCAATAATTATACTGTTGTGGTAGAATTCAAGTCAGATGCATCTGGAGCCTGCATTGCTGCTCCTGTAATTGATAAATGCATCAAAATTCCCTACAGTTTGAACGGAATTCTTCAATGCATTGTTTGTATAATAATAAAGCGCATGTTTAAATTGATCTAGTAGGTTGATGTTCTGGTACCATGGCTTCATGTCGCCTCTACTGTTTGTGATGTCTAGTATTATTTCAATAATGAATTTCAATCTAGCCACATAAATTTGGCAATGTTAATGATGTGATTAATCTAGTCACAGTAGCTAAGGATGCGGTGGAGCATTCACATTTTCACAGTTGCTTAACGCCTTTAGGTAAGCTGAATCGTTACAATATCGAACGTGAAAATTTTGTTGCATAGAAAAAATATAATTTTAATGTTTTAGAGTTTTAAATTTGTTTTACCTCTGTTTGGGCAGTGTTAAAAAGTATAAATTTATAGGTAACTTATAGAATACAAAATCTTATGTACATCATAAATTTATGCATCAGTTATGGCCTACAAAATCTTTTGTGCAACATTGGAATTCTTTATCCATTGCATTTGTCGCATGACTCAAAAAGAAAACAGTAAGGAAAGACTGTTTTTTGACATTTGTTTTGAGAGGATTATGATCCTATCTTGAATGAGTGGTTCAATGACAAATGGTGCATTTAGACAACTGCACAGATCATTATAAAAATCATGGAATACTATTACATGAATTTAATTTATTATAATTTAAAGATGCTTATGACATATATTTATATATAGAAATACTATTTGACTCAACTGCATTAATTTTCTCTATGAATTGAAAAATAATATTGACTCGAGACTTTTTCTTGCTGTCATCAATGTTATGAAGAAAGGATAGGGAATCCAATGGAAATGATGACAATATGGGCTGGAATATACAATTCAAGTCAATTCAATATTTCAATTCTAATTTAAACTTATCCAACAATTTAGAGGACCAAGAAGAAAAAAAAAAAATCCAAGCAATATGATGGCAACAAAGACTTAAAATCAATAAATTATTCTTCTCTTAATTATTACCTAGAGCTAGAATTCAAGTGTTGACATAGACCTCTAATTTTATATTTAATGAGTGATGACTCATTTCAAAAAATGGGACTTTCCCAAAATCTGAAGCAAGCCAACGTAAAGAGTTCCCCTACCAAATTTACAAAACTAGACCAAAGTAGGACTTGCTTGACCAAAACAAATCACAAACGGACAGCGAACAAAAAAACTGTACAAAAATTGGTCATATTTCCCAAACTGATAAAATCACTTCTGCCTTTAGCTTTTATGCATGTGCAATGTTGTCTTTCTTGCTAGTTATGGTAATGAAAACTAAGAAGCACTTTCAATTCAACGGTTATAGTGGTGAGCAATAATGCTTGGTGACTCATGAGCTTTTCGCATTATTTTAAATAATAATAAATAGTACTTCTCAGAATAAGAAGTTGGCAGATGTTATTGTCATTAGGTTAAGATGATCTCATATGCTTGTTGTTTGATTGGTGAAACATGGGTTTGGTAAGTTGGGTCATATTCCAATAACAGTATGTTTTTTACCTGCTATCAATCAAACTTCTCTTACATCATGCATTGATTTGGAGCACATTTGCAGTTACTTTCTTTATTCTTTGCCTAATAATAAGCATTTACTCCTTTCCAACCAATAGGTATATAATCATTTATAGGTCATGCATGTTATGAGTCTTATATTATTAATTGGATCCTAGTTGATAGTTTAAACTATTGGCTTTAGAAGTAAATGATATGGTACCGAAAGTTAACTTAACCCAAAAATTTTTGAATCGAGTCCATTCCTATGCAATCGATTTCTGTTTGTACATGTATTTGAGTTTGATTCAGATACTAATCTACTTATATATTTTGTAATTTTTATTAGAGAGTCTTATATGATCATTATCGTATCACATTAAAAAGAGTTAATGTTAATATGGAACTAACGTAATTATTTGTAAATTCTATGAGTTAAATACAATCCGTTTGAATATACAACTTATATTACGTTCACCTTTTATCCCAATATTACTTGTTCCGGTTTCATTTCCTATTTTTCCTTCACCTAAATCACTTCTAGAATCATTGTAGATGCATATATTGAAATCTTAGTACTTATTTTTTAAATTCCACTAAGATTGCATTTGGAAGCCGAAAGAGACCTCATGCTTGTTCTAGGTCAAGGGGCGCCATGAATGAAGGGGAATCTTGCACTATTTCATGGAAAATAATTCAAAAAGTATACAGGATTACCAGATTTATCTGTTAATAATTTCTCTAGTACCATACATATGCCAGGCCCAGTGGTCAACATTGTTTCTATTCTTACTGTTTTTATACATATTCATGTCAATTTTGTTGTTGTCATAATTTAGAATGCCAAATGTTAACATGTATTTTGTCTGTTATTATCATAAGTTAGAGTGGAAAACATGAATCTGCATGCATTTTAAATGAATTTGAAGCGGTACAAATCTTTCTTAATGCATGTATTAAGATCATGTTTACAACTTGAGAATCTTGACGAAAAATAGGAACTTTAATTCCCCATTTAAAAGTACAATGTTTATTGAAAATTATGGCGAGATAAATTTGGGCTTTTCCAAAGAGAATTTACTGTTACATTTTGTTTGGGCTGCACATAATGTGTTTCCAATAGTCTTTAGTATATACTAGAATCACAAAATATGAATTAATTGTGCGTTTACTTCACTTGGATGAATCGAAATAGAAATCGGAATGATCTGAAATCGAAATGACTTGAAATCGAAATGAAATATCGGAATCAAAATAAGTTGTTTACTTCAACTACGGAAATCGGAATCAGCAATATTCCCATCGAACTGTTTACTTTACTTTGGAATCAAAATAGACTAATTATCAGTTACAAAAATGCCTTTAATAAAAATTATTAATTAATTATAATAGTGTACAATTTTTATTATAATATGCAGTTTTTTTCAATATCAAATAAAAAACTACATATTATAATAACAAAACTGCATATGATTTTAATAGTCTACTAACTTGGTATGCAGTTTTTATTATAATATGTAGTTTTTTTAATATCAAATAAAAAAATGTATATTATAATAATAATAAATTGTGTATTATTTTAATACTTCACTATTACAATTAAGAAATTGGTAATGAAAAATCAATAGTGTGTAATTTATTATTACAATATGCAATTTTTTTTAAATCAAATAAAATAAAATTTTCTTTATTTTTTAAAGAATGGTATAAGAGACTTTTTATTTTGACAAAGGAAATGAGAATGAGATTCTCAAGTAGGTTGGGGGGAATGAGATTCCTATTATACAACCCTAAAGTGATGTGAGGCCACACTTTTATTTCTATTACGGAATGAATTTTAAACAAGTAAACACTATCAACCAATCTTATTTCTCATTCTCATTTCTTAATCCATGAAGTAAACAAATCATAAGTTTCTTTCTTCACTGATGATTTCAAATTAGTAAAGGGACGCTAGGTGAACTTTACACATAAATTAAGTTCTTAATGTGTAACTCAACTCTTTTTGTCAATGGGCCCGTAGTGCAGAGGTAAGTAGTGGCCTCTCCACTCTCTCCTTTGGAGATTGTGGGTTCGACACCCTCCCATATTATGTGGGTTTCATTTTCATGTATGTGAGTTATCCCCTATCCAAATGTGGGTTGCTCCCTATCACTCCTTCTTCCAACAATACCTCAATATCTATCACCGATGGTTCCAACTGAATCTTGGAGTGGTCCGGGACAAAAAATAAATAAATAAAAACTCAACTCTCTCTCCTACATAAGGAATCTGGTTGCCTTTATTGATTTCTTTTGATTTTTATTTTCATTATCTATTAGTAAACATGGTCATGGTCATTGTAATCTTTAGTATGATTGATCATATTGTAATATGAGTTCTTACGTGAATACGTTTGAAGTATGTGATTAAGCGTTAATGAAAATCTTTGTTGCGATTTGCTCAGTTCTTTTTTTTTTTTTTTTTAACAAAAAAAATTATGGTAAAAAAGGTGGATTAAATTCAAATAAAACTATCAACATATTGTATTTTAGAAAAAAATAGGACTTGAAACATTGATCTCTTGAAATCAAAGGAAGTATACAACCATTCATAATTAGGGGTGACATGCAAAATATTAAAACAAGTTGTGATTCGCTCAACTTAAAGACATAAATATTTATAAAATTTTAAAATTCACATATCTTAGAAGAAAAAATTTCTTAATACAAGTCATGTATTTTATTAATATAAAGTAGGTTGATAGCAAAAGCTAAAATAACAATTTAGCTTGTAAGAAAATTATATCTCACACTCTCAGCCTTATAAGGAATAATTCTAAAAATATAAATATAACTGCAATACAGCTTTAGAATAAGAATATATTTTTTTTCTTATGCATTATTGAAAAAAAACAAAATCTGAGATTTATGCTCAATGTTTCGTCAAGTGCAATTTGCTTGTTCCTATTAATTAAACTTTCGTGATAAAGCCAAACTTCTTATCACTAACGAAAATCCACAACCACTATTTGTGTACGTGGAAGGAGATTGATTATATAAAATTCTACTTACATTCAAACACTCTTTGCCAGCACAAATGGTTAATATATTATCTTTTATGGTGCGTTTACTCGTATGTAATTGAAATAATTTAGAATCGGAATAATCCGAAATTAGATTAGCATGAAAGCGAATTAATATATTGGAATTAGAATAAATTGTTTACTTCAATTATAAGAATCATAATCAGAATCAACAATATTCTTTGCAATATGTTTACTTTAATTTGAAATTGAAATGAATTATTTATAAATTGCTTACAGTCTAACACTCTTTGCAAGCACAAATGGTTAATGAATATCTTTTATAGTATATTTACTTGCATGTAATCGGAATGACTTGAAATCAGAATAATCTAGAATTATATTAGCCTGGAATCGAATTAATATATTGGAATTAGAATAAAATGTTTACTTTAACTGCAGGAATCACAATCATAATCATCAATATTATTTTTGAGATGTTTACTTTAACTTGAAATCGGAATAAATTATTTATAAGTTACAAAAATACTTCTGATTAAAAGTTTGTACTCTTTTAACATTTTTGAAAGAAAATTATTTTATATTGTCATAAAGAAATATGTATTTTTGTATTATAATAATATTATGCTTATGAAACTATCTTTTTATAATAATAATGATTTTTTAATAATAATTTAATGTTATGTACTACACCATTGATAAATATAAAATAGGTTTTTCACACAATTTTTTTTTTCAATTTTTCTTTTTAAAATAGGGATATAAAAAACTTTTTAATATTTAATGACATGTTTAGTAATTAAGAATCCAAGCTAGGTAAAGGAAACTTAGTTCCAAAATTTTAATTTCAGTGTGTATTAAAATTTGTTATAATTGCTATATATATATATATAAAATGTTAGAATTAGATTACATAGACCCCACGTTAAAATCACGAATCAAGTTCATGTTTTGATAATTTTGTTTCCTTTTCTAATTGAATAATATAATTTAAGTAATTTTAATATGCCGAAATAAAATGCGCATATGTATTTTTTTTAAAAAAAATTGTTTTTAATAATTTTGAAAATTTACATAGTATAGTTGGTCATTTTTTTTTTATAAATATTTAACTAAATAAATATATTGTTATTTATATTTTTTGAAAGTGATATTGTTAATTATTATGATAATATTTTTATAAGTAATAATGAATATTTGTGTTTCATATTAAAATTATATTTTTATATGTGATACACATCGTTATTTTTGTAATTAACCTTGTTTTATCCCATTTTTTAGTTTAGTAAACACTAGAAAAAAATTTAAGTTGATTCCAATTTTAATTTCTAAAACTTTGTAAACAAAAGAATGTAATATTGTAATTTAATTTCAATTCATCTTCATTTCCTTCTATTGAAACTTATTTCTCTTTTATTTTCATTATGATTATTAAATGCCCCCTAAAAGGATAATAGGAATAGGAATATCAAGAGGGATAGAGGGAATGACAATCTCATTCGATAACCCTAAATTTGCATGAGATCTATGGTTTTCATTCCTATTACCTATTAATTTAAAGTAAGTAAACACATACAATCATACATATTCTTCATTCTCATTTCTAATCTTACTAATAAATACACCCATTACATCTATGATAGGATTTTGGGTTTTCTTATTATTATTATTATATATATATTTACATGTGTAGGGAGTTTTCCCTCATATTAAGAGTAAACTTATCTCGATGCTTAAAATAATATATTTTCGGATTACATATAATATTTAATCTTGATAGAGTTTAATGGATATGGTTTTAGGTGTAAGCTGATTTCAATTATATTATAATTTTATATTAAGAGGAACTTTTTATTTTTTTCCATAAAATTATTGAATATGATGAGTTAAATATGTCAGTTTTACTAGAATATTATAGATGACTCTATGATTCTTGCCTTTTTGTTTTTTATTTTTAATATCTAGAATATTTTATGAAGCAATATATGTTTCCCAATTGCTTCTCTTCTTTATTTTTATATTCTAAACTAATAATTATATATAATAAACATTTTTATTACATTTAATAAACAATTAAAAGAAAAGTTTATTTTGTAGTTCGAGAAGGAGGCCATTTTTATAACAACATATACAATAAAATTGGGTAAAGAAATTTCAGCAACCTTAAACATCCCACCTTTACATCTTAATTAATGAGGTGATAATTGATTAATGTATATACATTATTAATAATTTATTTTATTTATAAATTGTGTTCATACACCATTAATCACATTATTAATTGATATATAAATGAGGTACTAAAAGGTGAGGAAACTAACATTAGTGAAGAAATTGATGGTAATGGAGAAACAAATGGATTTGTACTTAGAGTTTATTAGAATTTAAAAAAATTATAAAAGTTTGGATATATTCAATTAAAATTATTAATAAAAGTATACATTATTAGTTATTAAATCTAAACTTTTATTGATTTCATACAAATTTAAGTATATTTAATACAGATTTTTAAAATTGCATTAAAATTAAAGTATATTTAATTCAGATTTTTGAAAGTTCAAATAAATTTCGGTATATATATATATATTTATAAAAATATTGATTTCTCAAGTGATATAATTTAAGGATTTTAAAATTTATGAATAAAAATACCAATAACAAATATAATTTTATTCCACAAATTTCATATCAAATTTATAAAATTGTGGAGTCCACTAAAATCCATTATTAGGAGGGCATATATAATTTAGATTTTATTGAAATTTAAAATACTTTAAAAGGAAAATCATCCCTCTCTAACGAATTCTAGATTAATTATACCCCAGAGAATTGAATATAAATTTAAATGTGTTCAACTTTATTAGACGAACTTGTGGGCACACATTATGACTGTTCCACTAAAGACTATGGACTCTAATCTATTCATATCGATTAAATTCCAACTAATGATGTTCAATATTCAAAGTATAAAAAAGTTTTTTTTTTTTTTTTTTTTTTTTTTTTTTTTTTTTTTTTAAGAAAAAAAGGAAAAATAGATAAGTGTATTTGACTAGTTTAAATTTGGGTATTTAATTAGGTGGACTTGGAAATAAATTCATTTATTATAATTAATTTTGAGTATCAATAATGACAGGATCCGATCCGAATTCTTACTAATGAATCCAGTGATCCTGTCAGGCACTCCACGAAACCCTTCTGAAGCCCAACTAATATGACCCAAAAAAACATTATAGAGCGAACCCGTAACTATTTAACTAATTCTATATAAATCATACTTCACTTGTTTCAAATAATTAAACATAGTATTAAAATAAAATATGAATATCTAAAACATGCATGCATTCATAAAAGTGCTACAATACCTATTCATAAAACTGAAAAATATATAAATTACATGAGTAAATTTAAATTATAAATTTTATACAAAAAGTTATGTTGTGTCGTTGGTCGGGACCCACCAAGTCTTATTGTAGCTTTTTAGTACATGGATCATTTGCACCTGTATCTGGAGAGGTTTTTGAAATAAAAACATAATGAGCTACAAAGACTCAGTGAGTGTGATGCGTTTATTTAAATTTTCTTCTTAAAATGTTTTGAAAAAGTTTTTCTTTAAAATACATTTCATTTCTAAAAATTTTGGGTTTTTGTAAAATATCTTATAGCGTTTCAAAAGCTTGTCTAAAAATATTTAATATTTCTAAAAATAATTTCTTTCTAAAACCTTGTTTCTAATGGTACGCTAGCTGTTCTAAAAACTCTAATGATTACCCAAGAGAAACTAAAACCATAAAGGCGACCGAACCAACTTCGCTCAGTATGGGGGGTCACGTGGTATAAAGGTTAGCATTGCTTACTGTGATAAAGTTATAAAGATGTCTCGTATACACGTGTGGTGGAACTATCATCGCTCACCGTGCGTCAAGAAATATTCCATGAGTGTAGAGAGCAACAGACATGACAGACTCAATTTTCTTGATGTTAGTTGGACTAACCCTTCCAATACTATGCCATACACCGTGGAGTATATCGGTCGGGTTTAAAACTAAAAGGTCACGCTATAAATACTTGGACCATCCACTAAGTTTGAAAACATTTTCTTTTTCTATAACTGAAAGCTATTACTTAATCATGTTATAAAAATAAATACTATATAAATAAATAAGTCAATTATTTTCATACTAGGATATAAAATAATTTAAAAGCAAAGAATATATTTGTTAAATAAATTAAAGGTATTTAAAATAATTTCACACTCACTGCTCGCTACATAATTACTTTATTTCTGCTCTCAGTGACCTCCTCTAACTTGCTGCTCCACCCTTCTCAACTTGAGCTACCCATGCAAGCTCCAACTCTAACTCTAGCTCTCATCCAGCTCCAACTCCAAATTCAACTCGCATCCAATTACAGTTTTAGCTCTAACTCCAGCTTCAGCTCTAACTCTAGATCTAGCTCTAGCTTCAGCTCTTATCCAGCTCCAACTCCAGCTTTAGCTCTAGCTCCTTCACTGTCGATAGCTCTCTACCCCTCACTCTCTTTCTCTTCCTTCTTTTTCTCTCTCTCTCCTTACTCTGCCTTTCCTTTCGTTCCACCGACTCACCACTCATGCCTATTTATAGGCGTGAGTCAAGTTTGTCTATAACTCTTAGGTTTTTTGAAAATTACGAAATTGCCATATTCTAGAAAATTCTTTCAAAAATATCTGACATTTTTTTTTTCGTCCTTCAACTTAAATAATTTATATTTATTTTCAAATTTTACAAAATTTCACAACCTTTAATTTTCATTGTTAAATACTTAAAAATCTTTTTTATTATTTCTCTAAAGGGGTATATTTGTACATTTTTTTACTTTGTATATTCGAACAGTAATAACCTTGGAAAAAGATATTACAAATAATGCTTTATAATAGACAATAGTGTCTCTAATTAATAACAGAAGCACAATTAAATTTTACTGTCTATTTCACCGGTATTTAATGCGAATAAAATCTAAATAAATTCAACAGTGCTATGGTAGTTGAAGCTATAATTATTTTCTTATCAATATTAATTTTCAAATTATCTTGATAAAAAAATATATACAGTTTTTTTTTTTTTTAATAAAATTATTATGGAAGTTTTAATCTCCCTAGTACGGGAGCCAATATTGAAAAATAGAGATATCTAGTAGGTGTGTGGATGTATAATTGTATGCTAATGTTAGTTTATATTTTGGCAGAGCTCATACATTGGCTTAAAGAGGATTTATTTATTTTACTTTTAAGAGTTTTTTCAATTTGTTTTGTGTTTGTTGGTTACCACTTCAACAAAGTTTTTGAATAATTAAAAAAGTTGCTTTTCATTTACCTAAAGAAAGGTTACTTTTTTAAAATAGGTTTTTAAAATTATTGTTTTTTAATAAATATTAAAATATTTAAATTTTTCTTGCAATATTTTATTAATTACACTGTGCTCTCAGAAAAAATACTTCAATAAACTTATTGAATCATAATTTTTATTCTTTTTAATAAATTCACTATACAAAAGTTTTTTTTTCCCCCTCAAATTAAATAACCAAACTATCTACATAATTTAAAGAGGTTTTTTTTTTTTTTTTTTTTTTTTTTTTTTTTTTTTAAAATAATTGACAACTAAGAAATTAACAATTTACCTTACAAAACATTACTTCTAAAAAATCTACTATGAGAAGCTTTACTATGTAAACCTCTACTAAAATGAAGTCCTAATCTTATGAGATTTGATAAACCAAAGGGGGTATATTTAATCTAGATTTTATCGGAGTTTGATGATTTTTTTATTTTTTTAATGATAGATTTTGGTAGAATTCACAGATTTTATAAACTCTATATTGATTTTGTTAGATTGTTTAAGAAATCTAATAAAATATTGAGGATAATGATAAAATTCATTATATATATATCTATATATATATCATTTTAAACTTTATCAAAATCCATTACTTAAATAAAATTTATAAAATCAATGACTTTTTGAGTATATCTAACTTTATTGAATTCTATATAAACCTAAATTAAATATACCTAAATTTTATTAATTCCATACAAATTTGAATTGAATACACCTAAATTTTAATAAATTTCATAAAATTTGGACTGAATATATCGAATTTCAATGAAATTCATTCAAATTTAGGTTGAATATATTCAAACTTTAAAAATCCCTTAAATTCTATCATAAACTCTTAAATTGAATATCGTCCTTTAAGTTTCATGTTACGCTTTCATTTTAAAAAATTAGAAATATATTGATTCTATTACCAAAATTGCCTTTTTCAAACATGAATGAAATTGACTCTTGACTTGAATTTATATATTATATACTTCTTTAATTATTTTAATATATTTAAAATTTAACATTAATTATTATTTATCCCCAAACAGGAAAATGTTGATTATATTAAATTTCAATGAAATATATCGGATTTTAATGGATTGCATATAAATTTGGATTGAATATATCAAATTTCAATAAAATGCATTCAAATGTAGATTGAATACAATTAAACTTTTAAAATTCTTCAAATTCTAATTAAATCTTAAATTAAGTACACCCCTTTAAGTTTCATGTTATACTTTCCTTTTAAAAATTAGAAATATATTGATTCTATTACCAAAAATTCCATTTTCAAACATGAATGGAATTGACTCTTGACTTGAATTTATATACTATACACTTCTTTAATTTTTTAAATATATTTAAAATTTAACATTAATTGTCATTTGCCCTTAAATAGAAAAATATTGATTATATTAGATTTCAGAAGAATATATCATATTTTAATGGATTTCATATGTTGACGTTCGATACTAGTCAACTAAGGTTTGTTTGAGCCCACTACTGTAGCGAGTGAAATGCAAAGGAAACGAAGAAAAAAAGGTAAGAGAAAGAAAAGTAGACACAAGATTTTTAGAGTAGTTCGGTCCAAAGTAATGCTTACGTTCACTGTTTTTCTCACTATATTTTGACAGAATAACGATCCTCTTAATAAAGTGTTTCTTTCTTTTTTTTTACAATGAATTTCCTCCCCTATTTATAGAGAAAGGGATGTGTTACAATAATACATAATAAGACAAAAATACAATAAGTCAAATTGAAATGATGAATTACATTTAATGATATTGTCATGTGTCAGGTCAACTCTGTCAAAGCATGGGTTTAGACGGTAACTCCATGCCGGTTAGGTGAGATTTCTTTAATCTATGATGTAATCTCTGACGGGGTTGGCGTGTACAATACGCCTTGAGCTATAATCGGTCTGACAGTTCTGACTGTAGTTGACTTGTAATTTGAGAGGTGTGTTAGGAGCAAGCTCTTTAGCGATAAGGATATCCTGTTAAGCTAACGAGCGAATAAAGCTCTCTAACGAGTTGATCTCATTTTAGGCTACTGACCGAGATGATAGGCAAACTAAATGGCGATCTGATGAATCAACAGACAATCGATCTCATTAACGGGCTCATGGACGAGCTGATAAATGAGCATATGCAAATGGCTGAACGGATAGACGGGCAGATTGACGAGCAGATTGCTGGGCCTTTTCAACCTTTGGTCCTTAGGCTCATCATTTGGGCTTTCAGTAGCCTATTTGACTTGATCGTGAAAACATTCATAACATCATATAAATTTAAATTGAATATATCATATTTTACTAAAATTCAAATGTAGATTGAATACATAATCACTTTTAAAATCCTTCAAATATAAATGAAATTTTAAGTTGAATACAATCCTATAGGTTTCATGTTATATTTTCCTTTTAAAAATTTAAAAATATATTGCTTCTATTACTAAAAATGCCTTTTTCAAACATGAAGGTAATTAACTCTTTACTTGAATTTATATTTTACATACCTCTTTAATGTTTTAGTTTAAGGGCTCGTTTGTCTTTTTGTCTGAAGACTAAACAGTACAGACTGACGACTAAATAGTGATTGAAACCTGAAATTTGAATAACATGTTTTTTTTCCCCTTACCTCCGAATGTACAACAATAATATTTGTTTTTAAAGTCAAAATTGTCTAAAAACTAGTAATTTGATATTTATATCTTTTTATTATTAGTTGTTATGTAACTTTATTTAATATAATATAAACAATTATAATAAATTATTTAACAAATACTAAAATACTTTTATGTATATTTTAATAATATTTTTATTCATAATTACAATATGATTAATTATTATAGTAAAATATATATATTTGAAAATTATATATACATAAATAAATTATTATATTAAAGTAAATTAAATTTATATATTTAAATAAAAATAAATAAAATATTTATAAATTGAATCACTGTTACAACAAAAATTAAAAGTGTAATGTAGTATATATTTTATTCATTACCATATTTCATTAATTGAATCAATATAATGTAAAATTATGACAAATTTATAAATATATTATTTTAGAAAAGATAAATTTGGAATAATATATTTATAAAATCATTAAGTGATTTCATATTTAGTTAAAAGTCAGAAAGTGTAGTTTAATTAAATAAATGACTCTTTTTAATTATCATTTGTCTCCTGTCAACGTCAGGATTTGGATCCTTAGTCAACGAGGTTGTTTAAGGGCCCAAACTACAATTTCGCGTGATTTGTATGACACATACAAAGTGAAAAGAACAAAAAGATGAGGTCAGAAGCGAGGAATAGAAAGACAAAGAGGATTTTAGAGTGGTTCGGCCCAAAAAGTTACCTACATCTACTGTTTATTCTCTCACTATTTTGACAGAATAACAACCCTCAAGAAAAGTCTCTCTCTTTACAATGAAAATCTTTCTTTATTTATAGAGAAGGGGAGGCACTACAGTGAAACAGAATAAGACAAAAGCGTACAGTAAGTTACAGTTATAATGATGGACCGCATTTAATGCACCGGGATTCTAATTAATACGGTTGACAGCGTATTAAATGCGGTCGAATTTACATTTAATGCGACCGAATCCGTCACTTCTGAGCTTTTCACGAGTAAGGTTGCAGGTGGCTGACCTGCATGGGTCATGAGTAGCTACCGAAATCTTGACTGTAGTCTCTGGCGAAGATGGCGTGCATGGCACGCTTGATGTTGTACCCTGCATGGCTTCTTTGACTTCTGTTGACTAATGATTCTGAGGAGCCTGGTAGAGACGGACTTTTCAGTAGATAAAATATTAAGTTCTACCGGCAAACGGATGAGCCTACGGTGAACCGGACATCTGGAGAGTTGAGAGGACAGATAATGAATTGATACCTCTGCGACTGGTTACAGTGATAGGTAGGCAATCTTATAAATGAGCAGGTACGCGGACACGCCCAGAAATCACCGATTGACCAGACGGATAACCTTGAGCAAATAGGACTGATGAACAGATATGGCGAACACAACTGGCGGTTAGCATGAGCGGTCAGGAAGAGTGGTCACAGCCAGCGCTCAGGATCAACGGTCACGGCCAACGCTCAGGATCAGCGGTCACGGCCAGCGCTCAGGAATGGGCCCCTTGCTAGGAAAGTGGACTGGAAGAATGACGGATTATTGAGTCATTGGGCCACTGGGCCTGCACTGTAGATCTTTCTGGGCCCGATTGGTCTAATCGCTAAGTTACCCATAACATCCCCAAATAGGAAATGTTGGATATTTTGAATATTGATTATTGATTGTCATATCATTATGTTTTTAAAAATGAAAGATTAACATACCTAAAAGCAAAAAAAATATGTGGAACATCATTAGTACATTAATAAATTTAGAAAATGTTGACTGGTGTTTTATTTTCTTCCCAATTTTGTATAGATTTAGACCGATCATAATCTATCTCATCAATTACACAAATATTCAAGATATTATCATCAATATTAATAGATGGGTCAAAAATAATAAAGTGATCCAATACAGATTCCATTTCGAATTATTAAAATAGTTGATGACCAATTATACATTGTTACCAAAAACTAATTATATTATCTATTTTATATTATTTAGATGCAAAGAGAAACACACTTTTAAAATGAATCAATAGTCAACACTTTAAAAACATTAAAAAACCACTCAATTTAACAAACAAAAATGCCTTTTCACGTATAACATTTAATATCAAATATAAAATTCACTTAAAATTTAATGAACCTCCTTTATAATACATTATTAGCTATTACAATAACAAAAAGAGTAATGCTGCGCATACAAAATATTTTACTTATATACATATTCAAATGATGTGGTATGTGAGTTGTTAAGATATTATAAATAATGAGATGACGTGATAATTAATAAAACTTTAATAACTTACATAGCACATCATTTGAATATAAATTTGGATAAAATATTTGAAAAACTTGACATTACTCTAACAAAAATTTTCAAATGCACCACATTCAAATATTAAAAAAAAAAAAATCAAACTTTATATTATTCCATGTTAAATGATAAAAAAGAAAAAATTATTTTATATTATAGGGATATTTATAATGTCCCACCAATGTTTGATCATAATTTGAAACGCTTCTTCCTAATTTTGTAAATAGCCGTTTTGGCCCCTATTGTAACTTTTTTCATTGACTAGAGTGGTAATGATTATTTTGTCTCTGATTTAAATTTAATTAAAATAAAATTATAAAATCAAAATTATAAATAAAATTATAAAAGAAGATCTCTACCGTCCCTCTTTAAAATGGATAGTAGAAGATCAAAATTAATTTAATAATAATAAATAAATAAATAAATAAGGAAATAAATAATAAATAATTTGAAAAAAGAGATCTCCATGGTCCATCATATGATGGATGGTGAGTATTAATTTAAAAATAATTTTTTTTAAAGAATAAATTTTAATATTTATATTTATTTAAAAAATTAGTTTTTAAAATTTTGTTAAAAATATAGACAATAAACCTCAAGAGATGGACTGTGACAATCAAAGAATTGAAAAATATCTGAAAAGAAAAATTTCTGCATAAAAAAATTTAAAAAATAAAATTAATTGAAGGTCCGAGTTATGAATCTAGATCTTCAAGTTATCAAAACTTCAAAATATTCAAGAAAAGAAAATCTCAACAAATTGTAAAACAATCCTAAAAAATTCAACACCAAATTCAATCACATTAAATCCACCATCCACAGAAGTTCAACACCGATCAATCCGCCATCTTGAATCCAATCATAACCCCAAATCACATTAAACCTAAAAACTTAACACAACATCTCATTCTCTTCCAATCTCATCAGAAAAACAAATTCAACCCAGTTCAACACCAAAATTGAAACCTAGTTCAACCTAACTATATTCAACACTAAAATTGAAAAACTTATTCTTCTTTATCTTCATCTTCTTCTTTTTCTTCTCTACTTCTTTATCTTCTCGAATCTAGATTTCTAAGTTTGATTTTTTCAAACTCAGTTTCTAGGTTCAACTGGGTTTGAGAAAGAAAATGATAAGAAAATGAAGAAAATGAAGAAAAGAAGATAATGAACCCATCCATAGATGAAGATCGATAAAGATAAAGATAGTGAGAGGTTTTTTTTTTTATTTTTTATTTTTATGTCAAATTAATTTTTAATTTGATCTCTACTATCCATTTGGACGGTACAGATCAATTATTTTTTAATTGTTTTTTTAAATAAACAAATTTTTATTTTATTTTTGATTTTTTATATTATTATTTTTTGTTAATTTATATTTACTTATCACCTTCATTTATCATTTTATCCTTCAACACCTAATAACAATAGATGAAGTTCGTAACGTGGGGAGAATTGATTATTTACTTAATTAACGAGGCGGGGCGGGCGGGGGGAAGTGGTGAGGGGAATTATAAATAACCATGTATTATATTAATCTAACAATTAAAACTTTAAAAATTTGAACACGAAAAATTCTAATTAACATAACATGAGTTTTGTTTTTGACCAAAAGAAAAAAAAAAAAATAGTGGGCTTTTATGGAAGTGAATAACATATAAATAATACTGGTTGTCTCTCTTTTTGCATCTAAAAAGAAAGGGAAAAAGAAGGCTCTCGCTCACGCACTCTCTTTCTCTCTCTCTCTCAGAGTCAAATAAAAGACACTATTGAAAACGACTGCTAAATTACTAATTCACCCATTCCTTCGCTCTCCCTCTCTCTCATTCACTCACTACCGCTTTTGGCTTGCTCCTTTCTCCTTCTCTGTATTCATCTGCTTCTCTCTTTCACTCTGTAAGTCTCGAATCTGACCCTTCTCTTCTCTGCTTTCTTTTTTTATTTCCCTTTTCGTCTATTTTTGTTTATATGTATATATGTTGTCCCACAACGGAGAGGAAAAGAAAGTGGAACCCTAGAGTGTTTTAGTCATTTGGGTTGTTTTTATTTTCTACAAGTATGTTGTTATTAGCTTTGGATTTGAAGATTTCGACCTGGGCTTGGCGTTTTTGTTGATTATTTTTGTTTTTCATAGGTGGGGTTTTTGTTTTGTTTTGTATTGTGTTTCTCTAATTATGTTATTGCATGCTCTGTTGATATGTCATTATTGTTATTTGTGGGGATATTTTGTGGTTTTTTGATGGAGAAATGTTGATTTGGTGTTTTTTTTTTTTTTTTTTGTCTTGCAGTGGTGTAAAGTTTGTGCTTGATCTATATGGGTTTTTGGTTTCTCTCAATTTGGTTGATTTCAACATGTGGTAGTCTTCTGTCCAAGTAAGCAAGTGATTGGGGCTACATGTATATGTATAGTTTACATTTATGGATTTACGTTAAAGTTTAGTTGAGTTGCTGGACTGGGGATGCTTGAAAGTTAGGGTTGCTATCAGATTTCTGGGTCTGGCTCAGATTTTGGATGTTGTGTTATTGAGATTTATGAGTGATTATGGTGAAAAGTGATGTGTTTTATTTGATTTATGTGTTTGACTTGTATGCCTAAATGAATTTTTGATGTGGGTATAGTTGGAAAGTTTGGTTTATAAGCTGGTCTGGCTTTGGCTCAAACATCTGAGATTGAGCTTTTTGAAGCAGACATGTTGGAGAGAGAGGATGACTCTTGTAATCAGCGGGCTGCGTGCCAGATTCCTGTCTCTCGGAAGATGTTCTGGCGATCGGCCTCATGGTCGTCTTCCCGTACTAATCCTGAGACTGAAGAGAAAGATTTAGCTGATCCAAATGGTTGTGATAATGGTAACAATAATGGGCATATTCGTCGGTTTCCTCCTGCCCCATTAACTCCTCGTTCCCAGCAGAATTCTAAGGCCCGGTCTAGTTTGCCGCCTTTGCAGCCTTTATCTATTGCTCGCCGGAGCTTAGATGAGTGGCCGAAGGCGAGTTCTGATGATATTGGTGAGTGGCCACAGCCTCCTACTCCGAGTGGAAATAAGAGTGGTGAGAGATTGAAACTTGATCTATCATCAATTCAGAGAAACTCAGATAAGAATGGTGGGCTTGTGAAAAGGGATAGGATTGCTTTCTTTGATAAGGAATGTTCAAAAGTGGCAGAACATATATATCTTGGGGGTGATGCCGTGGCAAGAGATAAGGATATATTGAAACGGAATGGGATTACCCATGTTTTGAATTGCGTGGGTTTTGTTTGTCCAGAGTATTTCAAAGCGGATTTTGTGTACAGGACCTTGTGGTTGCAGGATAGTCCATCAGAGGATATTACTAGCATCTTATATGATGTTTTTGATTACTTTGAAGATGTGAGGGAAAATGGTGGGAGGGTTTTTGTTCACTGTTGCCAAGGTGTGTCACGGTCTACATCACTGGTTATAGCTTATCTTATGTGGAGAGAAGGGCAGAGTTTTGATGATGCATTTCAGTATGTTAAGGCAGCCAGAGGTATTGCTGATCCCAACATGGGTTTTGCATGCCAATTGCTACAGTGTCAGAAGAGGGTACATGCATTTCCACTTAGCCCTAGTTCGTTGTTGAGGATTTATAGGATTGCCCCACACTCCCCTTATGATCCTCTGCATCTTGTCCCAAAAATGTTGAATGATCCTTCTCCATTGGCTCTGGATTCTAGAGGTGCATTTATTGTTCACATACCCTCAACAATTTACATTTGGATTGGTAAGAATTGTGAGTCAATCATGGAAAGAGATGCAAGAGGAGCTGTTTGTCAGATTGTACGGTATGAGAGAGCACAGGGGCCAATAGTAGTCGTCAAGGAAGGGGAAGAACCAGTTTATTTTTGGGATGCATTTTCAAAGTTTTTGCCTCTGATGGATAAATCTAGAAATGGAGTGGAAGTTGGGGAAATATTGAAGATATGTCCTGGTCAGAGGAAAGTGGCTTCATATGATGTTGATTATGAGATTTTCTATAAAGCTATTATGGGAGGTTTTGTCCCTCCATTTGCATCATCAGAGAATGAACATGAAACCCACCTTCCTGCCAGAGAAAGCAGTTGGAGCATGCTAAGGCGTAAGTTCGCTTCTGGTGTCATGAAGGAGTTTGTCTCAGCACCCAAGATATTCCTATCTCGCGTTTATTCAGATTCTATGATGTTAGTTCACTCGTCATCTCCATCATCAACATCATCCATGTCATCTTCATCTTCTTCACCACCTTACCTGTCTCCTGATTCTGTCTCTTCCGATTCAAGTACTGGTTCAAAGTATTTTTCTGAGTCTTCAATGGATTCTCCTTCAGCAGCGTCATGTTCTATACCAGTGTCTTCAACCTTGTCTAATTTTTCTAACTTGTCCCTTGTTACTTCTAAAACTGCCTCTCAAGCTTTATCTAACAGCTCGGAAGCTCTTGGTGTAAACAGCACTTCTCAGCCATGTTCTCAGTCTGCTTCCTCGCCACTTAAAAGACTTTCACCTTCCCTGGCAGAGCGTAGAGGTAGCCTGTCAATGCCTCTGAAGTTGCCTGCGATGAATTCTAATGTAAGGTTAAACAGTTCTACAAGTCATGTGGCCAAAGAAGATGGTGTGAGGACCAGTGACAACACTTACACTTTATGTAAACCAGATAGTATAGAAATTGTCTTTGATAGCAAGGATCCAATTAGGAATGGAGAAGGGGATCTCACTCCAATGTGCAAGTTGAAGATATCTCCAGGTAGAGTAGCTAGTTCTGACTTATGTCACAAGGAATCCGCTTCCGTTGATACTTGTGCTAAACCTGCAAGAAAGTATCCTTTGGGAGAAGGCCTGGAGTCCAATGTCTCAAATGGTCAGGACAAAAGTGTTTCAGCCCATTGTAATCAAATGCAACCTTTAGTATGTTGCTGGCCATCTTTTGAAAGGGTTGCAAAATTCGGGTTGGCTGACCTGAATTCTAAGTCTGCTTACGTATTTTTCCCTTTTAGTACAGATTTGGGTAAAAGTGCAGCTAGGGTTTTGTTTTTTTGGATAGGAAAATCTTTCTGTTACGATAAAAGCCAGATTCAGTCAGATAACATCAAAGAGTTAGGACATCTAGAAGAGACTGACTGGAGTCAATTTGATTCTGATATTCTAACTCGAATGGGTCTGCCGAAGGACACCCCAGTGAAGGTATGACTTTAAGTTTGAGCTATTTTACATTTCTTCTGTATTCAGTTGATTGGATCCAACTTTATGTCTGTTTTTTTTTCCCCCTGTTTGAAAAACTGTGCTTATCATACATTGGAAAGTTGGGCAAAACTTGGCTGCATATGGAATCCTGGTTTTGTGTCTGGAGAATGAATTTATTTAGACTGGGTTTAATGGCAAAGAAGGATAAATGTGAAGTTCTGTTATTTAATGAATAAAGTCCAAATGAGTATATGCTTGCTTGATATACTGTACAGTATTTCTTCTGTATGTCTAGTCCAAGGCCTAGATATTGTGGGGTTTGTCAATCTTCTTTGAAAGCTCAACTTAGCAAAGCTTTCATTCTGTTTGAATTTCAGTTTACAATTGTGAGTGTGTAAGTTACTGTAGCAAGAAGATTGAATAAAATTCTTTGTAAGCTCCAAAATCCTAGTTTCTAAAGGTGTTTTAGACAGAAAAAACAATAGATAATCTTTTTCTTTTTCCCTCTTTTTTTTTTTTTTCTCTCTCTCTCACATTTTGATAGGGAGGCAACTAAATAGAAAGTTGAATGAAATGCTTTAAAACTCTTGCAACATAACAAATATATGGATGTTTTGTTGTGTTTCGTAGTGAATTGTAATTAGTTAACATAGTTCTACGTTTCTTTCCCCTCTAAGCTGCTTCGGCTTTCTATTATATTTATTATTGAGGATTCAGTATCTGCAAATTGTTGGGGTTATCTGCTGTTTTGGCTATCATTCTCACTTAGTTTTTTACCTGGCAGCTGTTGTCACTTGTCACTTGCCTGTAGATCATCTGTTTTAGTTTCCAATCCAAGTTGATGCACAAAGGTGTTTTGTGTATTGTATGGACAGTAATAAAACTTGCTTCTAGTTTGCAATTTAAATGTCATTGAGTGATGCAATAGTTTATTTACTTCGACTTAGCCACAAGTGTTTTTGCAGTTTTTCGGGGTTTTCTAAATGTGCTTGTGTAATTTCTCCGATGGGCAGATTGTTAAAGAAGATAAAGAACCAGTCGAATTTCTCGCGATGTTGAGTACGTTGTAGCGCTACTGTACTTAAAGAATAGATTATGCTACACGGTAACTTATAGTTTTTCAATATCTTCACTCAGCAATTTAACCGTCATCAAAGTGATCTCTTCTAGGCAAGACCGGTGAGGTATCAAACTTCTTTTCCAATTTCTTCTTAAGATTTTAATTACCTCAGTACTTATACTTTAATTTCATAAGAAAGAAGACAGTAGAGTCAGAGATATAGGATACCGTTTCTTTGTAGGGGGCATTTTACTAATCAGGAATGAAAAGAAAGAGAAATAAGTTCTAGCAGAAAGGGAATGAATCGTAATTAATTTCTCCCTCTTTTTACCGACTTTCAGGAATTAAAATTGGAATCAAATTAAAATTCCTTTTTACGTGTTTCCAAAACTAAAAAATAGGGATAAGATAAAATTTATTACAAAAAGAGTCATGTATATCACATATAAAAATATTAGTTGAGGGTATATTAGTAAAACTACTTGAATTGAATTATTCAATCAGTAAAGGAAACTTGATTCCCAAGGTGAGAGGAGGGAATCAAGTTCCCTTTCCATCCAGGAAGACCTTGATTCTTGATTTTAATGTGGGGCCTGCATAATTTAATTCTAAAAAAATTTAGTAAATATTTCAGGATTAAGTTCTCTTTCACTATCTTGGATTCCTGATTAGTAAACATGCCATTAATAGTGCAGCAGGTTGTTAGTTGATCAATAATTTATTTCTTGAGTGGTTTTTCTGTTGTCTTGTATTGCATTACAAAATATACTAGGACATTTTGTGAAGAGGTATTGGTTTTTACAAGATTTGAGTTATGTATAATTTACCTTCAGGGAAGCGTTTTTTCTCCATAACAGTTAACTTGTAGATCTATGTACTTCTGCCAGTGCTGTTTAAACCTCCAAGTCCAAACCTAGTTGAAGGAATTGAGTAAAAGGATGCTAGGCATTGTAACCTTTACATGATGGATTTTTTAGTCCATGTGGGTCATTCAAAGAGTCGTGAAAATTGGAATCAAACTCATTTTCAAGTTATATAAATTTGTTTTGCCACTTGGCATATACTTTAATATGTTGACATTTTCTTTCTCATTGAAAAACCAAAAACAAAGAACTCATTATGTATTTCTCTAATGTGTTTGCAGGGTGCTGCTTTCAAAGTTTGTTTGTGGCTATTCATCCGGTTGTACAGTGATGTAACATCTTCGTTAACTGAATCATTTCTCTTACTGATGAATAGTTCTTGTATATTCAACGTTACTAGAAATCAAATCTGATTGTTCAGCAGAATAGAAACGTTAAAATTTCCTTTCTGCAAGCAATTTTTTTTTCCCTCAAGTTCTCTTTATCTCATTTCATCTAGTTCTTTTAGGTACTTAATCCTCAGGCAGTGTGTTCAATATGAAGCATGAAATTTACGTTAGAAATTCAGAGGCCTCACAAATGGCTATGGTTGTGCTTCCCTGAATATATACTGTTGGATGAGGGATCGCTGATTGTGAAATACATGCAAAATTTTCAATCATTGTACATAAGTATGCATGCATTTGTGCAGAGAGACAGATTGATGTTGCTGGCTCGGAATAAATCAGTGTTTAAAACCTTCATCAAGTGTACATTTTATGAGCGACTGAAATGGAATTGCAGAGCAGATGGATGTTGGAGAGAAATTGTAGGGAAATTGAATCTTTTAACGTCATCAATCATGTTCAATGATGAGATGAATCTCTGTTTTCGGCTTCTCCCATCTTTGTTTAATCCAAAAATGTTAATAATATGTTACAAGAGACAAGCAACAGGGCCATCAGTATCACTCATGCTAAGTTCCTGTTTTAGTAAGTAATTTTACAGTTAAGAAAGGGTTTAAATGTTGCTGGTGAGATTTTGCATGCTAAATGCACACAATTCTGGAATTTCAAATTGTCTGTTTATGCAATTCAAACCATTTCAACAATGAACTATAAAAGATCGATTTGAAAGGTTCGCTTCACCTTTGTTATTATGTGATGTTCTGTGGCCATTAATGTCTCAAAATTTAATTAATCGGGTACTGTTTTCAAATCTATTCTCTTCACCTGCCCATAATCTTTACAGTACCCAAAAACATAATGAGCATGGGAAACCTACAATGATTTATATTTTCCTACATATCCGTGTAGCTAAGCTATATATGTTACCCTTTCAGAATTCACAGAATAGACACACTAATACCAGCCATGGCAGCAGCCTCTGAAGTGAAGTTGAAAGTTCTTATTGACAATAAGGCTAACAAAGTACTATTTGCAGAAGCTGGCAAAGACTTTGTTGATTTTCTCTTCTACCTCCTTACATTGCCTGTTGGCAATGTTATTAGGCTCCTACATGAAAGAGGTGAAGTGGGTTCCCTAAGTGACCTTCATAGAAGCATCCAAAATCTTTGTGAAACCTACATGCAACCAAGCGTAAACAAGGACTCAGTGCTGAATCCTGGAGCTTCCATATGTGCTGGTGCCAATAAAATCCCACTTATGTTGTCTGATTATGAATCGAATCCCCGGAAAGTCTACTCGTGTTCTAGTTTTTATCATTTTGTGTCTGATGTTCCAGGCTTGGTTTGTCCTCAATGCAGAAGCAGGATGAGCAGGGAGATACCTTACGTTGCTCCTGCCAGTGCAAGCTCAGGTTCAGTGGCGGAGGGTGGTTTTGTGAAAGGGGTGGTGACACACATGGTGATGGATAATTTAGAGATCAAACCAATGTCTACAATTTCTTCCATTACTTTGCTTAACAAGTTTAATGTTAAAGATGTCGGCTCACTTGAAGAGAAGGTTGTTGTTTTGGACATGAATAAGGTATGTGATCAAACTGTCTGATTCATTTTGTAGTTTGGTAAATTTATAAAATAATAATTTGTACGAATAAGTTTAGAGAAATATATTTCATGATGGTTGGTTTCTTGTCAGGGTCTGAAGCTGCTAAGTGCATCTTTATAGTGCAAGAACGTATTAACAAGTGTTTTCCTTGTAAATACTGGGGAAAGAAAGGAAGCCGAACCTGATTGCTGAAGTTGTCAAAGTTGAAGCTTTTTCCTTAGTGCTAATATGGGGTCTGCAAGTGCTTGTTTTTAATAGTTTTAATGATGCTAGTTACTTCATTGCCTGTTTCACTACTTATCTTGTGGGCCTTGTACCATTTGTCTGTTTTTGTTTTGTTACATCTAAGAACGAAGGTTGAAAAAAATTCTGTTATAATTCAAAGTGATGGGAAGAAAACGATCTTGAATATTACTGCATAACACTTTATGTATAAGCAATTTTAATTCAAAATTTGGGTTAGTTCACATTTATAATTGTACTTGAAAAGACTAATTTCGATACAACATTCTAGTTTTGACATCAACATAATAAAAAGAAAGAAAGAAAGAAAGAAAGAAAGAGAAAGAAACTAAGAAATAAATAAATGGAGAGAGAAACCAACCTGTTATTGTTAGGATTGAAAAACCAACCCCATATCATCAAATTGAGTTTTTTTAGATAGTTATTGTTTTTGTCAACTTTCAATGTTTATTTTTATCTGTTCCAAAATGTCATTGACTCTAATCAAAATGCCCATCTATTATTTAAAATAATTTAAAATAAATTTATCTACCCTCCCACAGCTCATCACAACTCACTATCATCATCTTTAATTAACTTGACTTAATGAATCTTAAATGCTTTACAAGGAGTAGGAGCGGGCAAAAAAATCAGGACTAATTCGGCTCGAACCGATTTGACTTGAACAAACTCGAAAGTGCGAGTTTTCAACTTGATTTCAGGTTGGGTCGGATTGGTTTTAGAGCAAGAAAACCATTTTTTTTTTTAGTTTTGAGGTTGGTATGGGTTCAACAAAACCGGTTTGAACTAAAATTGATTTTTTATTTTTATTTTTTTTAAAAGAACTATATATAGCAGAGTCAAACATATATAACATTAACCCTAGCCGTCGCCCACTCCACCACCAGTCCATATCTTCTCTCATTTTTCTCCTTCTCTTCTCTTTTTCTCCTCTTCCCCATCCTCCTTCTCTGTCGAGTCGCCTCCTCCTCTTTTCCTCCGTTGATTCGAGTCTTCCTCTGCCGATTTGCCTCTTAATCTTTTCCTCATTTCCTCATCTTTCCTTTGCCAATTTGCCTCATTTACCGCCTTCCTCAGGTCAGGACCCTCACTCACGCCCACTACCTTTCCTCTTATTCTCTATCACTTTTGCGTTCAAAAACGTACTCGCCAATTATGTTGGCATTTAACTCCAATTCCAAGCCTAGTTTGAATGTTGTTGAATCTGCCACAGTAAGCATAGTAACTCTATTGCTGTCGCCTCCACCCTTACAAAGACTTGCATGGTTTTGGTAATTTTCTTTGGTTTTGAGTATGTGTTGTCTAAGGTTTCTGAATTTGAAGTTGGTTTTTAGTTTGGGAATCAATGGTTGTGTTGTGCTATTATCTTCATTTTTGAAGTGGGTATTGACATGGGTTTTTTTTTTTTTTTTTTTTCGTTGGTTGAAAATTGGATTCTAATTTCTATTAATGGGTTTGATGATCGTTTGTGTGTTTTTGAGAATTAATTATGCTATCACAGTTTGTAAAATGTTTTGTGATAAAATGTTGTAATTTTTTTTGTTCTTATTTGTATTCTTTATTTATGTGATGAAGTAGAACTTGTATTTTGGTGATGAATAAGTGAAATCCATGTGGAACTGACGGAAACCGATCGAACCAAAACAACTCTATGTTAGTTGAGTTATGTCGGTTTTCCTTCCTAATTTGAGTCAGGTCGGTTTTCAATTTGAAAAATCGAAGATAGTTGGTTTCACCTAATCATCACCTATCATTCACTCTCTTTCTCTTCTCTCCTTCCCTTAACCAATTTTCATCTTCTCTATCTCTATCGTCGACTAGTGATGATGTGGGTCTGTTTGAGCACATATTCTCTATCTATATCTCTTCATTTCATTATCACCTACCTTTATCTAACTATGGTCCCCAATGGTGGACACCATCGGTTCTAGGTCACCATGATGGAGACTAGAACTAGGTTGCTCAGCGCTCTCTCTCTCTCTCTCTCTCTCTCTCTCTCTCTCTCTCTCTCTCTCTCTCTCTCTCTCTCTCTCTCTCCCCTATTTTCCTCCCCTTTGTCTCCATCTTTGATCACTTTCATGGATGGAGATGATTGTGGGATTAATGATAATTTGGGAGATTAATGATGATTCATGTTGTTCTGATGATTGATGATTTTTTGTTTTTGTTTTTGTTTTTGTGGGAGATTGATGATAGTTGATAATAATTAGGTTGATGATTGATGATAACTGGGTTTGAGATTTATTTATTTTATTTATATATTTATTTATTTTTGGGAGATTCATTTTTGGGTCGATGATAACTGGGTTTCCAAGTGGCCGGAAACCCAGGAAATTTTGGGTTTTCAATGTTTGGAAACCCACAAATGGGGGAGAGAGGAGATAGAGAGAGAGGGGAAAAAAGAGAAAGAAAGTGGTGGCGACTAGCGGTGGCCTGGTGATTGTGCTAAATGTTGATGATGGTGTTGAATGTTGAGAGGTTGAAGGTTGATGATGATAATGGAGTTCATGGCTTTGATCTTCATTTTTTTTTGTTGCTATTTTTATCAATTTTTTTATTTTTTTAATTTGGTGTTGGAGATAAGTTTTTATTTGTTTATAATATTTTATTTTATATATATTTTTTATTTTTAAAATAAGAATCTCTTATGCGGGATTAAAACTGTCCTTTTATATTTTGCCTAACTTTTATGTTAACAAATAGGGAGAATTTTGAATAAAAATTGTAACTAGTGTGGCAAAAATGAGATATAAACAAACTATGCATGTTTTTTTTGGGATTATCCCAAAAATGTAATATCGTTATTATTTATTTTTTTTTATGTTGACGTGTTATTAAATTATGGAAAGTCGGGAAAATAAAACAAGATTATGAAAGGATCCTAGCTCTCAAATTGTCTTGAGTCATGTATCTTATATTTGTTTCGTTAATAGGCCGGTCAATCTAATCACCCGTATTTTAGCTAGTTTTGCATAATCTTCCCATCACGAAATAGTTTAGTTATGTCCTGAAAAATCTTTGGCAACAATTTTAGTTTCAAAACTTAAAAAAATAATAATAATAAAACAATCAATGTATA
Source organism: Dimocarpus longan (assembly GCA_022984855.1). Classification (NCBI taxonomy): domain Eukaryota; kingdom Viridiplantae; phylum Streptophyta; class Magnoliopsida; order Sapindales; family Sapindaceae; genus Dimocarpus; species Dimocarpus longan. The sequence continues at coordinate 6,944,085 of CM041015.1, read as the reverse complement.
CTTGAGATGATGATTTTGCTTTCCAAAATATTAATGCAGGGGCATGGCTGCGGGTATTCTTCCAGTAACGTTGAAGACGAGAGAATTAAATGATGTACTGTTTCCAGTTACTGCTTTTTCCCATATACCATCCATGGTCTAAATTAAATTTTATCCACCATGCGCATTGGAAACCCACGATCGCGCGCTTGCATAATGCAGCCAACTATTCATCTTCTTGATGCATGCAAGCTGTATTAGAGCCTCGTCAGCCTCATTTTCCTATATATATAGCTTTTATGTAAACCAAAATTTGTTTATATCCAGACACCAAACAGACACATGGCAGTGGAATTGATACTTCTAATTGACACAAATGGTCAAAGAGTTCTCTTTGCAGAAGCTGGTAAGGACTTTGTAGACTTTCTCTTTTACCTTCTTTCTTTACCTGTCTCCACAGTCGTTAGGTTCCTAAAAGGGAAAGGCGAGGTGGGTTGCTTGAACGACCTTTATAATAGCCTTGAAATCCTGAACGAAACCTACATTCAACCAGGCCAAGACAAGACCACCCTACTATGTCACAAATCTTCTCTCTGGCTCTCTGAAATCTCACATTTGCTTCCCGATGATCAAGGTACGACACGTCGTGTGTACATGTGTAGCCATAAAAATCGTCATGTGTCTGATGTTCCCAACTATATATGTCCACACTGCGGAGTAAATATGAGCGTTGTGGTTTCCTTAGTCAACTCTACTTCTTCTTCCGCCAAGAATAACACTAGTACTAGTTCAACAGAAGAGGGTGGGTTTGTTAAAGGAGTGGTAACATACATGGTGATGGATAATTTAGAGGTGAAGCCTATGTCTACTATTTCTTCTATTACTATGCTTAACAAGTTCAATGTTCAAGATGTTGGTGCCCTAAAAGAGAAGGTTGTTGTTTTGGGTCCAGATGAGGTAAGAGTTAAATCTTCAATAGTTATTACATATTGCTTCTATAATTAATTTGTTCTGGATATGTATTTAATATTTATATAGCTTCTGAGGCATTTGTATTAACTTTTCTTGTTAGGCTCTGAAGCTGTTGAAGGCATCTATGGGGAGCAAGAATGTTTTAACTAGTGTTTTCCTTGGGAATACTGGGGCGTAATTAAGAAATTGATGTCGTACCTGATGGCGACTTCTGTTTGTTTTTGTGGAGGTTTCTTTCTTATTGTCTTTTAGTTTTGCTCTACTTAATGTTTTTGGGTTTTATTTAACTTTTCATTTTGGCTTATCTTGATCTGTATTTATGGTTTGCGATCGACATGCTGCTTATTTGTGCTGTTTTCAATGCTTGAATGTTAACTAATTTTTGGCTGTCCAGCTAGCTTTAGTTGTAGCTGCTAAATAACTGAATGTTTTGTTGTTTTGTTAAATACTTGGCCATTGAATGCTTGTGGTCAATTAGGAGATTTTTCTATGAATTTTATTTGCAGTAGATCTGAATACGAAGAACTGATCGGGAGTCCTTTTTTTTATTTTTATTTTTTTTATTTTTCTCTTCAAATGTACGAGAATTAATGAAAGTAGTATATGATTTACATGGCCGAGAGCTATTTAAAATCAATGAGAGTTCGAATTATGTAAATGCAATTTTCGAGAGTTAATTGAAATGATTGAGAGTTAATAATTTTCAACACATATGCATAAATCGACTAATGCAATTCAACCAACGAAACTAATAGCTTGCAAAATTTCAATGCATGCAAACATTAATATAGAAAGAGTATAAGTTAAAAATTAATTAAAAATGAACTCTTTATTGATGTTTGTTTCTTGTAGCATATGATTCTTTGTAATTTAAAATTTGCATCTGATTGCAAATCATTTTCCAATATTTATTTGAAATAATAAAAAAAAAAACTTTTAAAATTGTGTCGAAAAAAAAGGGAAAGAGATTTTTAAGAGTTTGTGAACACAAATGAGGAATAAAAATAAAGTTGAATTCAGAAAAATTTGGTCTATAGTCTCTTTAGAAGTTTGATTTGTCTTTCTTGATAACTTAAATTAAGAATGAAATAGCCATTAATAGAAAAAAAATAAAAATGAAGATAGATTTTGGGTGGATTGTCAATAGTATCACTTTTTTTTTTTTAGGAAAATAAATAATATATTAAGAAACACTCAAACAATCATTGGCAATCAGACATTCCAGAAAAGGAGGGATGACATGCCAGACAAACGGACTAGCATGAGAACGAGCAGCCTTAGCAAGCGCATCAGCCACACCATTAGCATGCCTTTTAACAAAGTTAACTTTAAAGTTATTACAATGCTGAAGTAAGCGTTTACAATCCGCAATAAGACAACCAAACTCAGACCAATCTCGCTTTGTGGAGTTAATTGCATCTACCACCACCTTAGCATCCAATTCCAATATTACATTAGCCACCTGCAAGGATAGAAGCCAGGCAATTGCTTCCCGACACGCCAACGCTTTAGCTTCACGCGGAGCACACCACCCCTGCACCAGCTGAGAACGACACATATGAAAACTGCCATCATCCTTACGAAAAACCATCCCTAATCCAGTCATATGCGATTGCTCCAAAACCGACGCATCTACATTACATTTTAGCCAACCTTGCATCGGTTTACACCATCTGACTCCCATAATCTCGTGAACCCGATTTCTGCTCTTTTTTGGACACCTTAGAGATTGCCATTCTTTCACAAAATCCAAACTTTCCTTCACAGTCAACACAGGGGATTTTAGAAAATTACACCAAAGTTTATTATTCCTCTGACACCAAATTCCCCAAATAACTGAAGCTACACAAACCGCCTGCTCCCTACTTAAACCCACCAAAACCCCCAAAAGCCACCCCCCAACATCAGTAGAAGATGATAGAGCAAAAACTACATCAACTTCTTTCCAACACTTCTCAGCAAAAGGACAACTGAAAAACACATGCTCCAGAGATTCAACATCAGAACCACACAAAATACAAGTTGGTTCACAAGACAATCCACGCTTCACCAAATTCCCTCTAGTAGGAATACAACCCCTGCACACTTTCCACAACAACATCTTGACCTTAGGGGGAACCTCTAACTCCCACAATCTATCCCACTCACCCTCAATAGCATCCAAATCCCCTCCCAACACCTCCAGAGCTAATCTATACCCTGATTTAACTGAGAAGATACCATCCTTACTAAAGTGCCAAATCATTTTATCCACACGGGGTACATTCCCTAACGGTAGACTAGCAATAGCCCTGACATCCCGCTCTGAAAACAAACTCTCCAGCAACTCTATGTCCCACTCTCTAGAACCAGGAATCCACAAATCTTGAATTCTCAAATCTTCCAACCCAGCTATAATAGGGGTCTCAAGTTTAAAGTTACTATCCTCCTTAAGCCACGGGTCACGCCATAAATCAATACTGTCCCCATCCCCAATCCGCCACCTGCACCTCTTCTTAAGCACAAGATTAGCATTCCAAATGCCTCTCCAAACAAAACTTGGATTATAGCCTAACTTGGCGTTAAAATAATCATTCTTCGGAAAGTATTTAGCTTTGAAGACTCGACTTACCAAGGCATTTGGATTGGAAATAAGGTTCCAAGCGTGTTTGCTTAACATAGCTAAATTAAACGCTTGCAAATTCCTAAAACCCAGGCCACCCTTATCCTTCCTAACACATAACCTATTCCAACTCAACCAATTTATTCTACGACGCCCATCCACTTTTGAACCCCACCAGAAAGAATTCATCATTTTTTGTAATTCATCACACAAGGAAACCGGAAGTAAAAAACAACTCATACAATAAACCGGTAAAGATTGAGCCACTGACTTAACTAAGACTTCCCTTCCCGCAAAAGACAAGAACCTCCCTTGCCACCCCTGAAGCCTACTCCATAATCTATCTTTCAAGAAATTAAAAATCGATCTTTTCTTCCTACCAATTAGAGAAGGGAGACCTAAATATCTACCCGTATCCAATGGCGTAAACACCCCCAGCCTAGAGGAAATGGACAACTTAGTATCGGCCGAAACATTAGAACTGAAAAAGATACCTGACTTCTGAAGATTAACAGCTTGACCCGAAGCTTGTTCATATTGGTGAAGAATTTGTTGGATTCGCAAGCACTCAGTCTCCTGAGCTTTGAAAAACAAAAAGCTATCATCAGCAAAAAACAAATGCGTTACACTAGGCGCTCCACGACACACCTGATAGCCATGAATATCACCCTGCCTATCCGCTTGATTAATGAGAGTAGATAAACCTTCAGCACATATGATAAAAAGATAAGGAGACAATGGATCCCCCTGGCGAAGGCCACGCTTAGGAGAAATAGGCCCTATATCTTGCCCATGAAAATTCACAGAATAAGACACCGTGGATACACACAGCATAATCCACCTGACCCAAATGGCGTTAAAGCCCATCTTAACCATAATCGCTTCTAAATATTCCCACGAAACTCTATCATAAGCCTTACTAATATCAATCTTCAAAGCCACCTCCCCTTTCTTACCCCTATTTTTCGTTTTCATAAAGTGAATAAGCTCAAAAGCAGTGAGCACATTATCAGCAATCGACCTCCCCGGAACAAAAGCCGACTGATTATCAGAGATCACTTTAGGAAGCACATGTTTCAACTTGTTTGCAAGCACCTTCGCCACAATTTTATACATAACATTACAAAGAGCTATAGGACGAAAATCCTTCATCGCCATAGGAGACTCGCATTTAGGAATAAGGACAATCGAAGTATCATTTAACTGGAGCGGAAATTCACACCTTTCAAGCCACCCTGAAGCTGCCGTAAAAACGTCATTTCTTATAATCTGCCAACAATGCTGAAAAAAACCCGGATTCAAACCATCTGGCCCAGGGGATTTATCTGGATGCATCTGAAAAAGAGCCTCAGAGAATTCCTCCACTGAAAAAGGAGCTATCAACTGAGCATTATCATCAGGAGAGATACAAGGGGTCACATAACTTAAATCTTGAGAGAAATGATCATCCATGCTAAACAAATTAACAAAGTAGTCTTTAATCACCCTCGCGAGATCCTCGTTATTATCCACCCACACACCTGCGTTATCAAAAAGCCCCGAGATCTTATTTCTCCTCTTCCTAGTAGATGCCATCGCATGAAAGTACTTGGTATTCAAATCACCCCCTTACAACCAATAACTCTTCGATCTTTGCTTCCAATATAATTCCTCTTGTAGCAACAATTCATCCAGCTCATTTTTTAATATCTTAACAGCCTCCACGTCCCTGCTAACCTGGCTGTCCCGAACGCAAATAATGTTTCTCTTCAATGCAGCTATTCTACTCTTAAAACGAGAAGACTTCTCCCGACCCCATTTCGCAAGGACCTTGCCACAACCAGTCAAGCGATCAACAAGGGTATCAGCCCGAGAATTCACCCAGTTTGACTCCACCACCTCCTTCAGATCTCCCTCCCGCAACCAACAATTTTCAAAACGAAATCTCCTAGTAGATCTACGCCCAACCTGACCCTCTGTAGCCAGCTCAATAGGTGAATGATCCGACACAGACGCCACCAGATTTCGCAAACAGACCTCAGGAAATAGATGCAACCAAGCTACGTCCACCAAAGCCCGGTCAAGCCGTTCCTCAACAAAGTGATTCGACCCCCTTCCCCGTTCCCACGTGAACTGGTAGCCCTGTAACGTCACATCTTGAAGCAAGCAATCTGAAACAGCTTCCCTGAACCCACGAAGAAATCTCTGGGGATGAGGCACCGCCCCTCGCTTATCTTCCACCCGAAACATATCATTGAAGTCTCCTATACAACACCAAGGCCGATCCGACTTATTTATAAGAAAACGCAACAAGTTCCACGATTCCTGACGCCTAGAACTATCCGGGAATCCATAGAAACCAGTTAACCTCCATTGACAGCCCACACATTCATCAATAAGAACATTAATATAATTATTACTATACCCAGTAATTGTACAAGGAACAGAGCTACGCCACAGAAACGCCAACCCTCCACCTCTACCAAGTCTATCAACACAAAAAACATAATCAAAACCTAACTTAACTTTTATTTCATCCATCTTAGAACCTTGAACAAGAGTTTCCATAAGAAAAATACAATCAGGCTTGCGAGACTTAACTAGCTCACATAAAGCACGAACCGCTCGGGGGTTGCCCAGCCCCCGGCAGTTCCAACTAATGCAAATCATGGCTCCCGGCGGGCCTGGAAAACAGGTCCCGCCGTTGAACAAAGAGTGTGTCGAAATACTGCCTCCTGAGCTAATTCATCCTCTTCACGTCCAGCCTTTCCACTGTCACCAGATGCACCATCATGATATTGTCCCAGGCTTGATATATTCACGTGGGAGCTCTCAGTGTATTGCATGCATTGAGTTGATTTCCTATGCAACATCGCACGACGTCGCTTCCTGTCATCCCCAGTAACTGAGCCAAACACTTCTTGGCCCACCACTTCGATCTGCATCGGCCCCATCCCATTCATTTCCACACTGCCTTTAATCTCCCGTTGACCCCGACCTCTTCCCTCCACAATATACTTCCCAAAAGTATTTAAATTGTGATTTTCAGATCCTGATTTTTCTCCTCTAAATATGCTGTTACCTTGCCTATTAGGGCCAAATCCCGAACTGTCCTCCCTATGTTCCCATTTCTGACCATGCATCGCACCTGAATCTTCGGGATACTCCTTTAACCATCTCTCTCCACCATGACCGGAGATACGCCTCGCCGGAGCCCGTAGCCACGCACCCCATTCTTTCTGAACTTCCTTTCCATCAGCAGCAAACAACCTCTCACAGAATTTATCTGAATGACCTAACACACCACAAATGAAACAAAAGGTGCTCAGCCTTTCATACTTGAACGTAATAATTGCCCACTCTCCTTCCTTCTTCCGGATTCGCTTACATCTTTTCAGCGGAGTGCGAACATCAACCTCAACTCTAATCCTCATATACGTTCTCCAATAGCCCACATCATTATTCTGATCATACTCAATGAACTTACCTATGAAGTTGCCAATCTGCTGCCCCACCAATCTGGACATATAACCCACCGGTACATCATGGACCTGAATCCAAAACTGCACAGTATAAAGAGGGATAGAAGAAGGCACCTCTCCTTTTTGAATCGGATGCAGTATGAGCAGATGGTTATCGAACGTCCATGGACCCCCTTCCAAAACCCGGTTGAGATCAATCAAATGGAAAAATTTGAAAAGGAAGCGTTGTGTGCTAATATCCTTAATGCATATTCCTTTACCCGGCCTCCATAGACTCGCCAATCTGTGCTTCATAGCATTGAAGTTGATCAGCCTGTCCGTCAAAAAATGACCAACGAGACAAAGCTCTATCGATTCCCCTCCAACAGTCTCCACATCACCCTCCAATATAAGTTCCTCATCCTCATCTTCATTAAGAGACAAACCCGAAAGGTGCTCGTCCATCAGATCTCCTAAACAAATCCCACTCGCCGACCACAACTCTCAAGGAAACTGAGAGACACTCAAAACTCTCCACATGAGAGAGACATTTACCTTCGTTGACATCTATTAAACCCAATGATTCATCAAGGAATATTATAGTTATGCCATGCCTCTTTGTGTAAATTCGGGCATTTCGGTATTTCATTATGTCGACATAGTAGTAGCTACCTTACAGGCATTGTTCAGCACAATGAAAAGAACTTTCCCTCAAAAGTTAATTGACGACATTGACTAACCAATATAAACAATAATGGGTCATGTTAAAACTCTTCTTATTTTTTTATAAACTTTTGTTTCGTCAATAGTATCACTTGTAGCAAAATAGTTATGACTTGTGAATGAGGATTCATTTACTGAATTGTGAAACAATAAAATTTAAAAATTAATATTTAATAGGAAAAAATCTAAAAACATCATGAAATGAAAAATAATCTCAGTTTACTTAAATTGTTCTGAATATTAGCCAAAAAATCCCTTGCTTTCAACCAAAAGTGGTTTCCATCCAATTTTTTTGGTGGTATTGTCATCAAATGAGTAAAAGACCATAATATCCTTAGACTATTTCCCACTAAAATTAAAAAAAATGAACATAAAAATAAAAATAATTAAAAATGGAAAAAATGACAAAAATTTAAAAATATATATTTTTTTAGTTTACCATGAAAAATAAATATAATAATTAATTATATTTAAAATTATTAAAAATCCTAACAAATAAATATGTAAATAAAAAAAAAATTAAAAAGGAAATCAACCTAGATCTGGGTTGGTTTCCTTATTTGGAATTTTTTAAAATTTACTATATTTATTTATTTATTTATTTTTTTAATTTACTAAATTTATTTGTTGGTTGATTTCCTTTCTCAAAAGACCGTCATAATCAATTGTTGATTTCCTTTTATATATATGGTGATCTTCAAGATCTTCATCCTACAATAATAAACCAAAAACAACAAAAATCATTAATCAAACAACAAATATCCACCATAAAAACCACCATCATAAAAAACAACCAAAAATCAAAGATCCAGAAAAAACAACCTCCATAACAACCCAGAAAAAACGATTTGTAATTGGTTTTTCTATTAATCAAAAATCAACAACAAACACCCAAAAACCAAAAATTAAAAACAACATAACTGTAACAACAAAATTTAAACAACCACCGTAACAACCCAGAACAAACTATTTGTATTTGGTTCTTCCATTAATTAAAAATCAACAATGACAAAACCCAGAAACCAAAAATCAAAATCAATCATCGACATCACCACATAACAACAACCTAGAAAAAATGATTTGTATTTGATTTTTTTATTAGTCAAACCCATCAAAACCAAAATCCCAAGAATTTTTTTTTTCATAAATAAAAATGTAAAAAAATAAAATAAAAAATTGATAAAGCGATAGAGAGCTTTGGTTCTCCATTGGAGGAGACCCAAGGATCTCCATTATGTGGAGACTCAACTAGCACTACTGCCAACTGGCTGGGATGACAATGGACTTGACGAATTCGACTTAGACTTCAGTAATGGAAGATGATGTTAATGATTGATGTTGTTAGTTTGATGATTGATGATAGTTTGAGAGATTAATGACCGTTTTTTATGATGGTTTGGGAGATTGAAGAAGAAAAAGAAGAGAAGAAGATGATGCGAGAGAGAGAGAGAGAGAGAGAGAGAGAGCGAGAGAGAGAGAGAGAGGGTGGCTAATAAAATTTTTCTTTATTTAGTTTTTATTTTTTTCCTATTTTATTTAATTAAAATTTTAACAAATGGCTTCTAGCTATCCTCCATATATGTCATCAAGGCCAAATGATGCTTTTACTCTTAAAACTATTGGATCCATTACTTAATTGATGAATTCATTATTTTATTTAATGATTTTGCGGTTTTGGCTATCACTTTCAAAATTAAGGGTTGTTTGATATTATTTTCAATTCCAAGAGTAAATTAATAATAATCCTTTTTAATATAAGTGTGTTGCAACTATATACTAACTTATCTTTTGAAAAAAATAATAATAGGGGTGCAAGTATAATTATTAAGAGGTGTGAATATCACCACTCCTACATTAGAAGACTAAATATCTTCTTAATGTTTGTGATAGAGCTAGAGTCTCACCATATTTAATTCTAGCATGTGGAACTTCTAGCATTGTCCGAATATTCATCTTCTTTTGTTAGGATTACATATTTTCATATTGCAAATATAGAAAAGAAGTGCTAATTACAGCCCCATAGACCATATATATAAATACATATATATATAGTGATTTTACTGATAATACTTTCTAACTATAAAAAGTTAGGACGAACCAATTAAATTCATCAATTGCATTTTCTCTCATATTTAATTCAAATAATTAGATGAATTTGATTAGTTCGTCCTAAATTGTTAAAGTTATGAGGTACATATTGTGTTGGGCTATATGGGCTTGGGTCGGGTTCACCCAAGATGACCCAAAGACCCAAACCCGGATCCAACATGGATCAGAACATATAACTGCTGTTAGCAGTTTTTGTAGCAGTTTTTGAGTGGTTTTTCATAACTGCAATGTGCAGTTATATATTGATATATATTAACGTGCATGAAAAGATATGAGTGTGAATGTGTGAAATAGCAGAAGAAAAACAAATAGCAGAGAGCAAAATACAGAGCAAAAACAGAGAAAAAGAGCAAGGGATTTACATTGTGGATTGTGTATTCTTTCCATACTTTGTGATCGAATTCCGACCCAGTTGAACAACACGAGATCTTGATAAAATTTGCAGAGAAACGGGTACGTTTTTCTCATTATTTTTCATGTTTTTAATATAATTTATACACACTGTTAATGTAGGATTATTGATCAACATTGGTATCAGAGCAAATGGTTTGTTGTTTGCTGGTGTAATGATGATTATAAAGCATGAGACTTGCTTATATTTCGAATTTAAGGCATTTAGAAAGTCATTTTTGGATAAAAGTTAAACATAACCCGAGACTGTTCATGGCCTTAAAATGTTAGTAAACGTTTTTAATTTTGTGTAATAAATACACCATTAGATAGGGCTCGAAAAGAGCTTTCCAACGGTATATTATATGACCAATTTGGATAAGAAACGAGTGAGATATTTGCATTTGAAATCTGCCCCTGAAATCTGAAAAAAACTGGAAATCAGTTTTTGAATGGTTGAAGACGATGAACAGTATCTCGACACGTGGCGATCTAGGGAGAGGCCGCGTCCACATGACACGTGTCGACTCTCTGGTGATGCCGCGTCGTCACTGTTATCCAATTAAAGAGCGCCATGTGTCCGGGGTGCCACGTAATCATCCATATGGCTAAATCTGATTGAGCCACGTGTTGAAGACATGGCAGCATGTGATTTGGCCACGTGTCGACAAGGTGGAAGCGCTAGAGCCTGCCACGTGGAAGCGACTGCAGAGCACGCGCGGCCAGCAAGTGGCTGCCGCCGGCGCGTGCCGCCGACGGTCGCCGGGCCGCCGACGGCGGTTTCCGACAAAAAAAAATTTCCTAAAAAAAAAAAAAAAAAAAAATGATAATAATAATAATAAATCAATTTATTTATTTTATAAGATTTAATTAGTATATTTAGTATTTGATATACTAAATTATTTTACATGTTTAATCTAATAAATTTTGTAGATGGCATTTCGAGTTATCCATTACTTTTCTGATTCTGATGAGGAGGTCGAGGAGGTCATTGAGATTATTGAGAGTCCTGATATCATTGATATCCCTGATGATCCAGACGATATCATAGTCATTTCTGATGACGAGGAGGGCATCGAGCCTCCAGATTATGTGCCTTCTGATTATCCAGCTGATGTGATAGTCATATCTGATGACGAGGAGGACATTGAGCCACCGGATTATGTGCCTTCTGATTGTCCGGTTGATGTTATAGTCATTTCGGATGACGAGGATGATATCGAGGTTATAGAGATATCAGATGATGAGGACGTCGATATCATGGATACTTCTGATGATGAGGTAGTTGAGGTGATAGACATCTCATCAGACGAGGAGGATCCAGAGATGACGATTGATTTCGACCAGTACATGAGAGAGTATTATGAGGAGACTGTGCCTCGTACCCCTTATCTACCTGATTGATTGTGGATTTATTTTATTGTTGCTATCTTGTAAATGATGTAGGTTGTTATGTTGAATATTTTTATTTATGTATTGAAAATGGATAGTGTAATTTTTCTTTTTATCATTTATAAAATGTTATTTTATTTGTATTGCATTATGAATATTGATATCTATGTGGGTGTCCTAATTCAATTGAGAAATGAGATTAGGACTGTTTTGCACAAATACACTTACAAGTATGATTTAGTAAATAATTGGAAATGGATGATGATGAGTAGTTTGACTATTTTTTCGATTCCTATCCAAGGATTCCTTCTTCATATTTATGAGTGTATAGTTGCTGCAATATTATAGTGAAATGAAAGTAAATGTGCTAGTATAGATATAGAAGGATATAGATAGTAAGTCTCTAAATAGAACTGAATATCATTTCAGGAAAATGGCTTCATCATCAAAGAATATTATTGCTGAACTAAATAAGGGAGAAAAACTGAACGGTGATAATTATGACATCTGGCACCGAAAAGTTCAGTATATTCTCGAAGAGCAGGATGCTCTTGAGACCCTGACAAACACTATGGTGTTGCCCCAGTCAGGTACATCTGCTCAAAGCAGAAGAGACATGGAGATCTATCAGACTTGGAAAAAGAAGAATAGTATTGCTCGGATTACGATCCTGAGCAGCATGGATGATGATCTCATGTGCATGTATGAAAATTATGAGACTGCCCAGGACATGTGGATAGCCTTAAAAGACAAGTATGGTGGTACTTCAACCACTAAGTTGAGGAGGCTCACCATTAAGTTTGACACCTATAGGAAGCGCCAGAATCATACAATGAAACAGCACCTTAGGGAAATGTCAAACATGATACGTGAGCTCAAGTCTGCTGGGCATAATCTTACTGATGAGCAGCAAGTACAGGCTGTGATCCGGTCCCTTCCCTCCAGCTGGGAGAATATGAAGATCAACATGACTCATAATGATAATATCAAGTCGTTTGACGACATTGCACGTCATGTTGAATTGGAAGACGAGCGCTTAGAAGCGGCTAAAGCTTCCGGTCAGCTTTACATGGCTGAATCCAGCAAGCGCAAAGGCTTAGGCTTTAAGCGCAAGGGATGGAAGAAGAATTTCAAGAAGTGGAATGGTAATTCCAAGTTCAAAAGGGATGAGACCGGAAAGCGCAAGAAAGGCAAGCGCGCTGGGGCAAAGAAAGAGAAAGCAAAAATGACCTGTTTTAACTGCGGTCAGTTGGGCCATTTTGCTCGTGAATGCACTGAGCAAAAGAAGGAAAAGGTACATTGTTACTCTGACACATTTAATCATGCTTTTGTTTCTAGCTCAGTATTACTCACTGAATCTCGTCCTTTGTGGACTGTAGACTCAGGGGCCTCCGATCATGTAGCTAGAGATCGAGGAGCATTCGTGGAGTATCGTCGAATAAGTCAAGGATCAAGATGGATATATGTGGGGAATAACTCACGTGTTGAGGTGAAGGGTATTGGCACTTGCAAGCTTGTTTTGTATAGAGGCCAAGTACTCTATCTCCATGATGTATTATTTGCTCCTGATATTCGACGAAATTTGATTTCTGTACCAGTACTTCTTAAATTAGGATATGTTTTAAATTTTTATGGTGATTGTATGGATATTTATTTAAATTCTGTAAGGATTGGCACTGGATATTTACTAGATGGTTTTATTGTATTGAATACCGAGATGAACGGTTATTATGATGATAATAGTTGTTTTTCACTAATTGCTTCTTCTGATAATGCAAATGTCAATACTTGGCATGCTAGACTAGGGCATATCGGCCAAGATCGAATGAATAGATTGGCTAAAGAGGGATTTCTAGGTTCCCTCAATAAGATAGATTTGCCTGTATGTGAAAATTGTCTAGCTGGAAAAACAACTAGAAAACCATTTGGAAAGGGAATTAGAGCTGAGAATCCATTACAATTAGTTCATTCTGATATTTGTGGACCTATGAATGTTAGAGCTAGAAGTGGTGCTTCATACTTTATAACCTTCATAGATGATTACACTCGTTACGGTCATGTTTATCTAATCTCCCATAAATCTGAAGCATTAGATTGCTTTAGATTATATCTAAATATGGTGGAGAATCAGTTAGATAGAACTGTCAAAGTCCTGCGAACTGATCGAGGACGAGAATACCTCTCAGAACAATTTGAGATATTGTGTCAAGAGAAAGGTATTGTTAGACAATTGACCATTCCTAGGACACCGCAACAAAATGGTGTAGCGGAAAGAAGGAATAGAACTTTATTAGAGATGATAAGATCTATGATGGCACAAGCAAACCTCCCAATATCTTATTGGGGAGATGCACTACTGACAGCTACTTATATTCTGAATAGGGTCCCTACTAAGTCAGTATCTTCCACACCCTATGAATTATGGACAGGTAGGAAACCTGATCTCACTCATATGCGACCTTGGGGGTGCGCAGGATATATACATGACTTGTCCAGCAAATATGGAAAATTAGGTGCTAGAGGAAAGAAATGTATCTTTATCAGATACTCTGAGCACTCTAAAGGATATGTATTCATAGGAGAAAATTCAGATGGAAGTATAACTGAATTGGAATCACGAGACGTGAATTTCTTGGAGAATGAATTTCCTAGCAGAGGTGAAGTTGAAAAAGATTTTCAATTTTACGAATTGAGTGAATCACATGATTTTGTACATTCGAATACTCAACTAGAGGTAGAAAGAGAGTTGCCTGAATACTCTGTCCCTAGTGGGAGTGATAAAGCTATTGAAAGTGATAATTCATTTCTTCCCAGTGGGAGTATAGGGACTAATGAATTAGTATCACTGAAATCATCAATTCGTAGAAGTGACCGTAAAACTATTCCTCGTCGTCGATTTGAGATAGAAGGGGAAGCTTTTATGGTTGCTTCACATGATAGTGATGAGCCAAAGAATGTGAATGAGGCTCTCAACTCACCTGCTAAAGAGTTTTGGATTAAAGCTATGCAAGAAGAGATGGAGTCAATGAAAAACAACCACGTCTGGGACTTGGTTGAATTGCCACCTAATCGGAAAGCCATTGGAAATAAATGGGTTCTCCGAATCAAGCGTAGGGCAGACGGCTCAATAGAAAGGTATAAGGCGAGATTAGTTGCCAAAGGATATACTCAACAGGAGGGTATAGATTATGAAGAAACCTTCTCACCTGTGGTAAGGTTTGCTTCAATTCGCCTTATATTAGCTATCGTCGCACACATGGATTTAGAATTACATCAGATGGATGTAAAGACAGCTTTTCTCAATGGAGAACTGGAGGAAGAAATTTACATGGAACAGCCAGTGAATTTCGTTTCAAAAGGTCAAGAGCAAAAAGTTTGTAAGCTCAAGAGATCTATTTATGGTTTGAAACAATCCTCCAGGCAATGGTACCTTCGTTTTCATGAGACAGTAATGTCATATGGATTTCAGATGACTGAAGAGGACCATTGTGTGTATGTCAAATGGATAAAAGACAAATTCATAATTTTGTCTTTATATGTGGATGATATTTTATTGGCCGGAAATGATAAGGAGTTTATGATAACTATAAAGGAATGGTTATCTTCAACCTTCGAAATGAAAGACATGGGAGAAGCTGCCTATATTTTAGGAGTTAAGATTAAAAGAGATCGTTCAAAGAGAATCCTAGCTCTATCACAAGAGCCTTATATTAAAAAGATCCTTGAACGATTCCATATGGCAGATTGTAAGCCTATGGAAACTCCTATCTCGAAGGGACAAACTCTCAGTCTTGAAATGTGCCCTAAGACTCCACAAGAGCGTGAAAAAATGCAAAGAGTTCCTTACTCAAGTGCTATTGGAAGTCTCATGTACGCTATGATGTGTACAAGACCTGATATCTGCTATGCAGTTGGACTGGTTAGTAGATATCAATCAAATCCTGGTCAGAAACATTGGATCGCTGTAAAAAGAATATTAGCATATCTCAAAGGGACTGCAGACTACTCCCTTTGCTACCAAGGTGGTAATTTGCGTCTGGTTGGTTTTACAGACGCAGATTGGGGAGGTGACTTGGATGAGCGAAAATCCACTTCAGGTTATACATTTTTACTTAGCCAAGGAGCTATCTCTTGGAGTAGTAAGAAACAGTCATGTATTGCGTTGTCCACCATGGAAGCTGAATTTATAGCATGTTCAGCAGCAGTTCAAGAAGCAGTATGGCTTAAGAGATTTTTAGAAGATCTGATTTTAGAAGTTGATGCAGAGAAGCCGGTTACAATTTACTGTGATAGTCAGGCAGCTATTGCTTATACCAAAGATGCGAAATATCACAGTAAATCAAAGCATATAGAGACTAAATATAATTTTGTCAGAGATATAGTGACAAAAAGAAATATAATAATCAAATATATATCTACGCATGAGATGGTTGCTGACCCGCTTACTAAAGCTGTGACGAGAGATGTTTTCAAGTCACATGCTAGGTCTTTAGGTCTGCGTAGATTATAATGTTGTAATTGTCACTTTGAACTATATCCATTTATGAATAAATACATTGAATTTATTTCATATTACTAGCACATATTCATTTCACTCAAATGATATAAAGTATGTCATCAGGTTGGAGACTGGTATTCTTACACATACAGTCGCCTTGGTTGCTAAGATGGCAAGCCAAGATGAGACACATATATTTTTAGAGAATAAATTGATGATTGTTCTCTTAAGGACTTAGAATATATGAAATGTCGCCTTAGCAATAGCTAAGATGAGGTTCTACACTAAACATTGATAATAGAACCACTCGTGATGTATCCCTACCATCATGAAAACCTGATTAAGCCAGATATGAGTTTCTTAATAAGTGATGCTTAGAAAGCAATTTTTTTGAAACTCAGGTTAGACGTTAGGAGAGCGTCTGAACTGAAATCTGTACAGTGAATAATCTAAATATAATTGACATACGCGTCCCTATTGAGGGGCATGATTCACTGTAACATGCGTTTCATACCGCGTGTGCTTATTATGACCGACATGGAAAATGAGTGAATTTATCCCTAATTCCTCATTGTGTAAGTTCCATTGAAGTTTAAAAAACTTCTACATATGTCCTCAGTGACTATTCACTTTATCTCAAAGTAACGAAGTGATGCTTGTATCATTAGTGTGTTTTCTATGGTTATGATAATGCGACCTATGGGACATTTCTATGATGTCAGTCATTTTTGTTGACCAAAAGATAAAAGTGAGATAGGAAGATTTAATGAATTTTATTTTTCATATATTTACATGTCGACAAATTGTGATTTGGAATCACAATTGTAATTATATGAAATATTAAAGGATCAAGCATGTTATGTTAAAGGGATCGATATGTTTGAACAAATACTATTTCATTAAATCTAGGACATAATAATGAACAATTGATAATCTCTTGTATAGAAATACAATTGAGATTTAAAAAGTAAGTCCTATTACAAATTTCGTTGTTCATAGGTCACACAATGTATTTACCTGTATGAATGCTCGTACTTCTTATTATAAAGGAGTCACCAGAGTTTTCTCTGTTAGTTCTGTTTGGCTCATCTTGTGTGAGTGGGAGATGTTGGGCTATATGGGCTTGGGTCGGGTTCACCCAAGATGACCCAAAGACCCAAACCCGGATCCAACATGGATCAGAACATATAACTGCTGTTAGCAGTTTTTGTAGCAGTTTTTGAGTGGTTTTTCATAACTGCAATGTGCAGTTATATATTGATATATATTAACGTGCATGAAAAGATATGAGTGTGAATGTGTGAAATAGCAGAAGAAAAACAAATAGCAGAGAGCAAAATACAGAGCAAAAACAGAGAAAAAGAGCAAGGGATTTACATTGTGGATTGTGTATTCTTTCCATACTTTGTGATCGAATTCCGACCCAGTTGAACAACACGAGATCTTGATAAAATTTGCAGAGAAACGGGTACGTTTTTCTCATTATTTTTCATGTTTTTAATATAATTTATACACACTGTTAATGTAGGATTATTGATCAACATATTGACTATACAAGTTTTGTATGTGTATATATATATAGTGTCCTCGTGTGTGCTGATATAATAAATTCAGTGTTTCAGTTATCAATCGATAGATTTAGTTACTTTCACTTGCTTTGACCTAATCAATAAATAATTATACTTAATCAATGGCCCACATATGATATATTAATTTGATTAATTTTATAATGCATTGAGGTGAAAATTATATATATATAGATCTAAAATAATAAAAGCAACTAAAAATTTTATCTTTTTGTCACAATCCACTTTAGTAATACCAGTTCATCGCCGTTTTACCACGAGTATCAATACTTAAACTCCTTATAAATCGTATCTAGACCCCTTTTTGTATGTACACCTTACCAAAATGTTATAAAATATCATATTTATAAGCTCACTCCATACATTTCCAACAACACCTTTTCTTTTTTATTTTTCTTATAAACTATGCCATTTATTTTTTATTTTTTTAAAATCATATATAATTAAATTATAAAACATTAAAAAGAAAAGTAAAAATAAAAATAAAAATAAAACGGAGAATTGGGAGGAGTCAGCAACTCTAACTTTTTTTCATTTAGGGCTAGCATGTGCATTATTAACTTTTGAGTTTATTCCCTTGCCATGACAAGGGGTATCGATGTTCAGGGGTCTATCGCAAGGAGGTTGAGAGTTTGAGAGCTAAATGTGTGGAGAACTAGCTATTCTAAACAATTCTTTTATATGTGAAAGTAACTAGATATTTGAATTTGGATGAGCATTTTGAAAATGAACTTGTAGCCTTATTGTTAATAAATAATTAAAGGGATAAATTCAAAACAAACCAAAATTCAAATTTAAAATTTGTTTTAGCTTAAAACTAATTTAAAAAAGATTTTTGAAATTGTTTTGGTCCATAAACAAATCCAATTATAAACTTATAACCCTAAATTATTAGAAACCTCTTTGAATTCAGTTTCGAGTAACATCTCACAAAAATTATGAAATGTTGGAAAATGATGAGATGTGGGCAACATCTCACGAAATGAAAATCGTTAGATGCAGGCCACATCTTGCAAAATCAAGAGATGTGGACCGTATCTCTAAAAATGAAAATTGTAAAATACTGGCCACATCTCACGAAATTGTGCGATGTGGAGACAATTGCAAAAGTCCCTAGAAGATCTCAAATTTATGAAAGTTGACCAAGAAAAAAAAACTTAAATATCCTAGAAACCTTCGAAGACAGAACCCACCAAAAAGGAGATCAAGTCAGCTAGATATGAACAGTAGTTGGTGCACATGATTCAAAACTAAATCGTAGTTGCAATCTGGTTTGCAACAACCAGATTGAGGTGCGATCTAGTTTATGCGCGCGATTTGATTTTGTGCAAGGTCAATATTGATTGGGAAGATCCGATAGTTATTGCTTGTCATTGGTGAACCATGACCCTTGTCCCCTCTCCAATGAGAGGGTAATTTGGTAATTTAATTAGTTTTTTGGGCAATTTTTTATTGGCAGACTCTTTTGGTAATTTATGGACACAAACATAAATAATTTTATTTGTGAGTTGAAACAATGTCAAATTCCTTTAGGGTTAAAAACAACTTTTACACTTTCAATGTGGCCCTTTTTTTAATAATTTTCTCATAAACGAAATTTCCTTCAAGATGAATATGATCATCTTACCACTATTGAGCTCCTAAGAAAGGATTATATTGCACTTGATACTATGAAATTGTTTGTTTTTTCCATTATAACTTATGGTATTTAAATTGTGTTTTAGTTTATTTTTTAAGCGATCAAATTACTTATAACTATCCAAAAATAATTAAAAAAAATATAATTATTGAAGTTTAAGTTAATTGCAAATCACTTAATGATATTTAAAATATTCTATTATAAGTCTATGCTTTTTAAAATAATATATTTTCAATTTTATCCTAATTTTATAAGTTTTTTGTTTTTAATCTTTTTCATAATACTTATATGGCAATTTTTTTTTTTTTTTTAAAAAACTCTCATCCTATATATATATATTTTTAATTGGACTAAAGTATTTTAATTTATAATTTAAATATTTACATATTTTCAGTTGTCTGTTAAATATAATTCAACTCATAGATAATTTTATTATTTTTATTTAAATACATATAATTAATACTTTTTAATCATATTTTAATCATAAATAAATATTAAAATAATTATTTATGTTTTTTGTTTGTATTATGTTAAATAAAATTTCATAACTAATAGTATAAAAGGTATAAATATCAAATTACATTACTTCCAGATAATTTTAAATTTAAAATACAAACAATTTTGCAATATATTTAGAGGTGAGGAAAAAATAAATAAATATATCATTCCAATTTCAGGTTTTAACCTATTCAATTTTTAATAAGTTTCAGCACTAATCAATAAAATGACAAACAACCTAGTTTCAACATTTTCAGTCTTCGTATAAAAAATAAAAAGATCCCTACATCTAATTTGCATGGATATTGGGTTTGGCCATAAAATCATTTTCTGTATTTCATTTTATTTAATATATATATGCTCTTTCATTGCTAGTTTTCTTATTGGGTTGTTATTATTTTAATTCTGTAATTGAAAATAATATCAAATCATCCATGATTTTGAAAGTATTAACTTGAAGGATCCAATCGTTAATTAGAATAATAAATTGGTCAATTAAGTAATGGTTCAGTGAATTATGAGGTATAAGCATCAGTGTATTTATATATCTAAATAAGGGGATAGCTGGATTGAATTAAAAATTAAAAAAAAAAAAATTACATAAAAAATTGAAAGACTAAATAAAAATAAAAAAGGGGATAATCCCCAAAAATCTTATGACTTTTGACAGATTATCAATTTTTTCTTATATAGTTTCATTTTTATCCAAAATACAATCTGATTTTAAATTAAACATCCAAAATAACCTTGGAGGCTTATGATAGGACGATAATGCCCATGACAGTAATAGATTCTATTAGATTGATATAATTGACCGTTTGAATTTAGGGGTAAAAAAGGAAATTCAATGGAAATATTAATAAAAATATAAAAAATAAAATAAATAATATTAAAATAAGATGTTTTTATTTAAAAATAAAAAGTAAAAATAATATATAAAAATATTTTCCTTTTGCTTTTTTTTTTTCTTTTTTTTTGTCTCAATTACTCTCTTTCTCTCTCTCTCTCTCTCCTCTTTTTCTCTTTCTCTCTTTATCTATGATCAGATTTGTAGGTGGATTCGACGACTATGGCATAACGGAGACCACAGTTCTGGGTCTCCGACAATTAAGGCCTAGTTCGAGTTTCCATCATGAAGACTCACTTATCGTAGATCTCTAGGTCTCCGCGATCGAAGACCTAATTCTGGGTTTTTCATCGTATAGACTCTTTAGAGACCTAGTTGTAGGTCTCCATGATTGGAGACCTAGTATGGGTCTATATTGTGGAGTCTACATGGTAGGTCTTCAATGGTGGAGACCAATGAGGTTTTTTTTTTTATTTTTTTATTTTTTTATGTTGTTTGTTGATTGTGAGAGATTGATGTTTGATAATAGTGGGAGACTGATGATGAGAAATGTTTGGAAATACAAAAATGGGGAGGGAAAAAAACAGAGGGAGACAGAGAAAAGGCATCCAGAAATGTGAGAGGTTGAAGATGAGGATGATGTTAATGGCTATAGAGATTTAGAATGGATCTCCATTATCCATCAAATTGATGGATGGTGAAGATTAATTTGATGGATCGTGGAGATCCAATCTGGATCTCTATTTTTTTGTATTTTTTTAATTTAGTATGTTTTTATATTTTAAAATATCATATCAGGGGCAGTTTGATCTTTTTACTCTTTGCACATGTCAATTCCACTTTTCTGTTAACAGAGTGAAGAAATTGAGTATTTTGGATAAAACCAACTACATAGGAAAAAATGGATAATCCATCAAAAGTCAAGTGATTTTTTAGGATTTTCCCAATAAAAAATCATATCGTCTCTCTTTCATTCTCTCTCTTCTTCTTTCCAACCATTTTAATCTCTCTCTCTTATATCAACTCAAAATTTACCCATAAAGACCTAAACTCGACGAATGGATCTGGTTTCTGTGGAAACAAGATCAATGGTTGCAATTCTTTGTTCTCCGTTGCTTCTTTGGCCATGAGCTATTAGAAATAGACAGTGATAAAAGCGATGATTGGTAATTTTTAAGGAGAAACCATGTTATGGCGAAGATGTTGAATTGGCTGAGTCAGGTACCTAATTCGAAAGGGAAATTAGAGCAAAGTTTGATGAAGTATATGGTGGAGAACCCGATGGAAATCAATGATGAATATGGTAGAGAACCTGATGCTGGTGGTCGAGTTGTCTCAACAACTCATTGAGTCGACTTGCTTTGTAAGATTTTTTTTTGTGTTTCAAGCTCGGTGTCACGGCAGTCAGTATCGTGACTCATCAACAACCGGTTCTTCCTCATTGTAAAGGGTAGCAGAGGATTTTTTTTTGGATTATTTGTTTTTGTTTCCATTGTTTTTAAGTTCATTATATATTAATGTAGGTAATATGATGATGAAGAAGATTATGGGTTTTGGTAATTGTGAATTGTTATCTCTTGATCTGGGTTTTATGTGTATGTACTTTGATTGCTCTCTTTGGATCTAGAATTATATGTTCTTCAACAAACCTAGTGTTTGAGTTTCTTTTTTAACCATTTTTTTTTAGTTTGTCAATTTTTTTTTTTTTTTTTTTATATTTTATATTTTGGATTTTGATTTTGGATGAGGAGCTCTATGATTGTGTTTTTCAACAACCCAGGTGTCTAGGTTCATTCTTCAACAAACCTAGGTACCTAGTTGATTTTTTTTTTTTAATTTAATTTATTTGATTTTTTATTTTTTTAAAATTAATTTTCACTGTCCATCTTAAGATGAATGATTTTTTTATTTAATTAATTTCAATTTTATTTTATTTACTTTTTTAAATTAAACTCTGTCGTCCATCTTAAAATAAACATTAGAGATCTAATGGAATTCTTTTTTATTAATTTATTTAATTTTTAATTTTTTTAAAATTAATAAATTTTTTATTTAATGTATTCAATTTTTATTTAATAATAATTTTTATTTAATTTATTTAAAATTGTAATATATTTATTTATTTTTATATAAATTTAATTGTAGATTCTAAAAGCTTTTATTTTTTCAATATAGTAAGAGTATTTTGGTCTTTTAATGTTTTTGCCACAAAACTATTAAAAATTTGGAAAGAAACCGTTTTTGGCTACAATAGAGGATTTTTTTTGTAAGTATTTTAAAAAGTTATGATAAATTGAAATTATTTACCATTTCATTAAGAATATTCAAAGAAAAATTACAATTCACATTCCCTTCATTGTATGAATAGTACAAAGGAGTATTTATAGCAACATTTACAAACGGTCAGCATAAATGAAAAAGGTAGTAGCTTGATATGAGGAAGAGATTCTTCCTAACGGCTAAGAGGTAATTTAGGAGTGGAATTAGGAGAGAATCTGTTTTGGTTTAATTTTTGAGATATGGCAGCACAGTCAATTACGTTGATTGACTTTTACAGTAATTTGACTTGTTGAGAATGTTTGGTTTCTTTCACCCTTTTTCAAGCTGGAGGAAATGATGGGATGTACTCCTAGCTTGTCTCGAAATTGACGAAAAGGAAGCTTTGATAATGGCTTTGTGAAAATATCTGCAATTTGATGAGAGGATGGAATATATCGGGTTATCAATGCACCGATTGCAACCTTTTCACGCACGAAGTGATAATCAATCTCTATGTGTTTTGTGCGTGCATGAAAGACTGGATTTATTGTCATGAAAAGTGCACTCTTGTTGTCGCAGAATAATTGAGGTGGTTCATGAAGTTTAATTCCAATATCTCTAAGGAGGAATGTTACCCAAACTAGTTCTGCTGTTGTAGATGCTATTGATCTATATTCTGCTTCAGAACTTGATCGGGAAACTGTTGGTTGCTTCTTTGATGACCAAGAGATGCAGTTAGCTCCTAGATAGATGCAATATCCAGTAGTGCTTCTTCTAGTGTCAGGACACCCAGCCCAATCTGCATCACAGAACCCATATAACTTTAGTGGACTTTGGGCAAGAAATTTTATTCCAAAGTGCATTGTTCCCTTAAGATAGCGAAGTATTCTTTTGACTGCTTTCATGTCACTTTCTTTTGGATCTTGAAGTTTTTGGCATACTTTATTGACTGCTTGGACTATGTCAGGACGAGTATAGGTCAAGTATTGGAGGGCACCCACTAAACTTCGATATTCTTTTGCTTCAATAGGCTTGGAATCCTGAGGTGTTGATTGTGGTTTTAAGGCCATTGGTGTGTTGTAGTGCACACTTTCCAGTAGCTTTGCACGATTGAGAAGATCTTTGGTGTATTTGCTTTGTGAGAGGGTAATGCCTCCGGGAAAGTATTGTACTTCTAGGCCAAGAAAGTAACGTAGTTCCCCTAGATCCTTTAGCGCAAATTCTGAGCTAAGTTTGTTGATGAGATTCTGTATAGATTCCTCATTGTTTCCTGTAAGTACAATATCATCAACATAAATTAGCATGAGTATAATGGTATCATTTTTGCGTAGAATAAACAACGATGGGTCTGCCCTGCTGCAAACAAAACCAATGTGAATTAGAAATTCTGATAATCGATCAAACCAAGCACGTGGTGCTTGTTTGAGTCCATAAAGGGATTTGTGTAGTTTGCACACAAAGTTTGGGAGTTTTGGATCCTTAAATCCAGGCGGTTGTTCCATGTACACAGTTTCCTTTAGGTGGCCATGGAGGAAGGCATTCTTGACATCGAGTTGTCTCATTTTCCAATTTGATGTGACAGCAATAGCAAGTACCAAGCGAATGGTTGTAGCTCTTACAACTGGACTATAAGTCTCTTCATAATCTAAGCCTTCCACCTGTGTGTACCCTTGTGCAACTAGGCGAGCTTTATGTCGATCTATTGATCCATCTTCTTTGAATTTAATACGAAAAATCCATTTTGAACCAACTACATTGGTGTTTGCTGGTCTAGGCACTAGAGTCCATGTGTGATTTTCATATAAGGCTTGAATTTCTTGTTTCATTGCTTCTTGCCAATGGGGAAGAAATAGAGCACGTTTGTATGATTTTGGAACTGTTGTGTCACTAGTTGAGATGAATGTTGTATGAGTCTTTTTGTCTCGAAGTTGCTGAATTTCCTTTGCAAGATTTGGATCTAGTTCGGGATGTCTTTTCAGCTTCAATCGAGTGACCATATGCGTGTCTTTCAAATTTTGACTTGGATCTGCACTAGAACCATTAAGATCAATGATTAGTTTGTTACTTAAATCAGGTAAATCATTGATATATTGATGGTCTAGTAATTTAGAGTTGTTGCCACTGCAAGTTGGAGGTTCTTTGCTTGATGGATCAGACTCATGGAGCTTAGTTGCAAGCTGAAGTGTTGTGTTATTTTCTGGAGCATCTGATGAGTTCGATGGGCTGTCACTTGATTGGGTAGGTGATGCTGTGTTTTCTGGTTGGGATGAAGGACTTGGTTGCACATCAATCTTCTTTGACACTGCTCTATTTTCTTGTAGATTGGTGATGTTGTTTTCATTACATATGGTACAAGGTCTCCCTTTTTGAATTTGAGCATCACTTTCTTGACTTTCATTGGACTCTTGTGTGTCCCCTTTTTGAATTGCGGAGCCGATGGTGTTTTCCTTGATAATCCATGCATCAGAATCCGGGAATGTTGTAATCTCTAAATTTTCTTGAAAAATTGACTCTTCATGAGGAGCGCAAGGAAAGACATTTTCATCAAAAACAACATGTCGTGAAAGATAAATTCTATTAGTTAAAGGATCAAGACATCTATAACCCTTATGAATGGGGCTGTATCCTATGAATATACAAGGATATGTCTTCTTTGCAAATTTATTTTTCCCATAATCTCTCAGATATGGAAAACACCTACATCCAAAGATTTTCAAACTCCCATAGTCTGGGTTATGATTAAACAATTTAAAAAATGGTGTTTCCATGTTGAGAGTTGTGGATGGCATGCGATTTATTAAAAATACTGCTGTGAGAAAAGCATCAACCCAATATTTTAGAGGAAGGTTTGCTTGAAATAATAAAGTAAGACCTGTTTCTACAATGTGACGATGTTTCCTTTCGGCTACACCATTTTGCTCGGGAGTATTTGGACAAGAGAATTGGTGATGAATGCCACAATGAGTTAAATGATTTTCAAACTCAATTGATGTAAATTCACCTCCACCATCACTTTGAAAAATTTTAATTTTCCTTTCAAATTGATTTTCAACTTGTTTTTGAAACTTTAGAAAAATCTCAAAGAAATTGGATTTGTTCTTTAAAGGAAAAAGCCATGTGTATCGAGTGCAATCATCAACAATAACAACATAGTATTTAAATTGTTGACAAGATAAAATTGGTGCTGGACCCCATAAATCACAATGCAATTTATCTAAAGGAAAATTTGATATATTATTGGATGAAATGAATGGGATTTTGCAGCTTTTTCCCATTTGACAGCTAATACAAAATGATTTTGGTTTTTCCCATTTAGAAACATCAATTAAATTCCTTGAATGCAAAAATTTTAAAAATTTTGAATGGGGATGTCCCATTCTCTTGTGCCAAATGCTTTGAGGTGCTTGTTTCTTGAAAACAGATAAAGCTTGGTGCTTAGTTTCATCTAATGAATACAATCCTCCATGCTTGCGACCTTTAGCAATTATTTGGCCCTGTTGAGACTTAACAAAAAAATTGTTAGAGGTAAACTCTACAGTGCAAGCATTATCACAAGCTAATTGTCCCACAGAAATGAGATTCTTTTTAATTTTTGGGACAATCAAAACATTTTTAAGATCTAGTACTCCATTTTTAGTCTCAATTTTTCCTTCACCAACATGAGAAATATTTAAACTTTCACCATTGCCAACAAAAATTGTTTCATTACCTGTATAACGCATAACCTTAGAGAGTTTACCTGGATCTTTCAGCATATGTGTTGTTGCTCCAGAGTCAGCATATAAATTTGGATCATTGTCACTTTTCAAGTTCATTGTAGCTAGTGCTTTTTGAAGGTGGTCCTCTGGTTGAAAGGAGTGATCGAATCGATTCCAGCACTCAAGAGCAGTATGATTGAACTTTCCACATATTTGGCAAATCACTGTACTTTCTTTTCCTTGTTGATGATTAATTTGACCACTGCTCTTCCAATTGAAGTTGTTTCCACTGGTATTGTTTATTCTTTGCTCATTATCGCCCCCATGGTGATTTGAGTGTTGAGGAGGATTAGAGTTATGCCTTACTGCTGGATTAAATCCTCTCCCTCGAGAACTAAACCTGCCTGCGCCGCGACCCCTTCCCCGTCCTCTATGTCCGACAAAGGCTTGGTCATGGCGTGGCATGCTTCCTTTTTCTTCATTATTGCAATTAAGCATCTGTTCATGAGCTTGCAAGGATATCACAAATTGGTTATACGTAGGAAAAGGTGGCTTAGTGAGCATAGCCATCCGGAAATCCTTGTATCTGTGTCCAAGGCCTCTAGCTAGTTGGAACACCTTGCTAGTTTCATCTATAGGCTTTTTGATTGCTGCAAGACTATCACAGAGACTTTTGAATTTCTTAAGATATTCATCAAGAGAAAGATCACCCTTTTTTAGAGACATTAATGTTTCATTTAAAATCATTTCTTTTTCAACAGTAGTAGGAAGAATTTGCTCTTCAATAGATTTCCATACCTGGGAAGCTGATTTTATATTTTCTAAAGTAACCAATACCTCTGTCTCAATGTTTCTCAATAGCCAAGCTGTCAACAGGCCGTCGTTCTTTGCCCATTGGATGTAATCTGAATTTGGCTCACTCTTTCCGTCATCCTTTGTTGTCTCCTTCATTGGTTCACTGCCTTCGACCAAATGGTGTGTCATATCAATACTTTGAATCAATGGCTCCATTTGTGATCGCCAAAGCAGGTAGTTAGAGTTATCTAGTTTTAAGGAGATGAGACTGGAACATTGGTGGAGAGTTTGGAGAGTGAGTTTAGGTTCAGTAGTGGCTTTGGTGATAATAGCGGAAGACATAGTTGGAACTGAAATTGCAGAGGCCATGGGAATTGAATTTTTTTTTTTTTTTTTTTTTATCTGTTGAATGGCTCTGATACCATAAGAATATTCAAAGAAAAATTACAATTCACATTCCCGTGATTGTATGAATAGTACAAAGGAGTATTTATAGCAACATTTACAAACGGTCAGCATAAATGAAAAAGGTAGTAGCTTGATATGAGGAAGAGATTCTTCCTAACGGCTAAGAGGTAATTTAGGAGTGGAATTAGGAGAGAATCTGTTTTGGTTTAATTTTTGAGATATGGCAGCACAGTCAATTACGTTGATTGACTTTTACAGTAATTTGACTTGTTGAGAATGTTTGGTTTCTTTCATTCATGAGTTTTTTTTTAAAGATTTTTTTCCTTTTTTTTTTTTTTTTTTGTCCTGTCAAGATTGCAGACTATAGAATTATAAAATTGAGACTAAGATCATATCTTCATTTCTTTTTGGAAGGTCTCATATCTTCGTTTTTCCTTTGGGAAAAAAGCCAAAAGGACATTAATTTGATTATAACTGGCTTTTCTAGGTGTAAACATGCGTTTGCATTGACCACGGTATAGTTATTTAACGTAGGTACATTGGAACAAAATTTAACATGACATCATCCCATAGAATCTGTTTAAGTGTTTCACACCATCACAGTCATCAGTTCATCACAGACATCTTTCAAACAATATATATAAATATATTCATCACAGACATGTTCCATTTGAAAATGATTCTTATGAGAATACATTAATCTTTTGTCATGAATCAGAATTAATTTTGATTGACAGGTACACACTTGATTTTATTATCGAAGCAGACAAAACACAAGAAATTAAGTTGCATGCAGGCAATTAACCTTTTATCAACTCCATCTCTCACGCTGAAACTTCCAATGGTATTGCAGGTAATTAAAGTTCTTATTCTTGTTCTTTAGCCATGTAAACACTTGATAAAACCGTCCTGCACTCCATTGAAGCCTTTAGCAACTTCAGACCCTGTAGGGAGATAAGTACAAGTCACTGCATTACTCCTACACAAACTAATAGTACAAAAATCATCTTTGAATTATAACAAACAGTAAGTGCAATCGATGTTCACAGTACCTCATTGATGCCTACATCAACAATCCTCTCCTCCAGTGCACTCACATCCTTGACATTAAGCCTGCTGAGCATAGCAATAGAAGAAATAGTAGACATAGGCATAACCTCTAAATCATCCATCACAATGTAAGTCACCACCCCCTTTACGAAACCACCCTCTACATTTGCACCCTTTTCTTCAACAGCGGGAACAGCATAAGGCTTTTCAACAGTCATATTTACTTTGCACCGACGGCAACGCATTTTTTTGACGTACGAAATGGTGGGACAGATATTATTAGCACAAGTATAAAACTTTCTGGTATGCAGGTTATTATCTGACAGAAAAAGTGGGAATTCTGCGTCACATAAAGGAGCTCTAGGATTTAACAAGGAATTCTTGTTTTGGTTTGGTTGTATATATGTTTCATTCAAATTCTCAATGCTCGCATAAAGTTTCCCAAAAGATCCCACCAAACTGGTCTTCTTTAAGAGCCTAATGATACTGCCTACGGGCAGAGAAAGTATGCAGAAGAGAAAGTCGACGAAGTCTTTGCTGGCTTCTGCAAAAAGCACTTTCTGAGCTTTGGTGTCAATAAGCAGCTTCAACTTCATCGAGGAGGCTGGTGCCATGGCTTCTTTTTGCGTTTGTATATATATGTTGACTTGTAGATTTTTATGGACATATTGGTGTCTCCATCCATATATATATATATATATAGAAATAAGGGTTAGAGACAGAAATGGCAGCATAGATTAGGGTGTTAACATTTAGGGCACTTTTTAATAAACTGATCAATTAGGTCTCAAATTAGACATGAAAATACAAAATACCCTTAACATAAAAAACTGGTTGGAGAGGTAATTTCCTCTTTTGGAGACATCAAACCTTTAGCAGATCAGCAGACCTCCCTCTCTGCCGCCGCAAGTCTTCTTCCTTTTCTTCTTCCTTTAGCAGATCGGCAAACCTCCCTCTCTACCTGCACGCGTGTCTCCGTCACTGTCCGAGTCTTTCATCTTCTGCCTGAGCACGACCAGATTGCTCCTCTTTCCCTTCGACGATCGATCTGCTGCAAGTGGGCAAGACCAGCGTCTCTGTCAGTGTCCGAGCCTTCCATATTCTTCCTCCACACGACGATCGATCTGCTGCAAGTGGGCAAGACCAAGGCCAAGGCAACGATATCTACACGAGCGTCGCCTGCTCGTGGTTCAGCTGCTGCAGACCAAGACCGAGGCAACGATACACGAGCGTCGCCTGCTCGTGCTTCAGCTGCTGCAGACCAAGACCGAGGAGGAGTACGGCGAGTTCCTCCACCCGCTTTGCAAGAGGTTCAACGATTTGTTAGAGATCAGGCATCGATATTAAGGTACTACTTTTTGCATTCTCAAATGAGTAGACATGGTTTTATCTGCAAATTAGTATACATTTATGGTTTTGTAAATGACATTGTATGTACATTGCCTCCACTATATATGTACTAATGTACATATCATCTAAGACCATGGATGGTGTCACACGCCTATTTTGTGCCCAAGAATTTTCAGCGTGCTGGCGCTAGAAATGCCCACACTCCTAGCCAGCCAATCCCCTGTAACACTGCATACCAACAGTGTTACACGCTACTGCCACAAGTTATGCACAACTGTGCACCAACACAGCCTATTGAACGCCCACACAGCCTGCTCTGTCTTAGGATCGTCCAGCGCCCTTTGTGTACCTGTACAATGCTTGCTGCGTGCATACACACACTACGCAACCGCACATGTGTGAATTGTGTGCTTGCCCCCATGTGTCATGCACACTGCCATCAGTCCCACCAGCTAGTCTTGCCCATCACATAGCCCTTTGCTAGCATCTGCCATGCTTGGTCCCTCACTTGCTGAATGTACTGCCCAGCTGGGCTTCCCACACATTTGCCTTGCCTTGGCACTGCCTTCCTTGGTCACTCTGGCCTTGGCTTGGCTTGTTCACTTGGCCCACTGTCCATGCTGCCTCGCACATGCCCATGTGCATCAAGTTTGCGCTGCTGTGCTGCTGTGCTGCCTGTGTTGTGCGCGCACGCTGTCTGCCTGTGCCATGCTTCTGTGCTGCACACCTGTGCTACCTGCCTGTGCCTCATACCTGTGCTGCGCGCCTGCATACCTGTGCCCTGCACGCATGCTGCCTGTCCTGCGCGCCACTGCCCCCTGCACGAGGAGTTTGACATTAACCTAGACTGATCCTATATGTATATATCTATACTTTGTTTATTTGTTGTTATGGCTTGTGGATCAAGTAACTGGATTGGTATTTGCCCATTTTTTAATGAAATGATTCTGTGGGTTGTTTGGATAAAGTATTTGTTTGTGAAATGCAATAAGCCTCTAGGATAAACTGATTTTGTGACAATGTTATGAATTGTCCAGTCTGGCACATGATAATTTTCATCTTCCATACTATGATCTTCACTGTCTTAACTACTGCTATCAGAAAATAATATCAAATATGTGTGTGTGTGTGTGTATGTATGTATGCATGACAATGGAGTTAACTGATGTATTTATTTTTTTGTTTGCAGATGGCAGAAATTAACTATGATCAGTTTTTGAAAATACCTAGAGCACAATGGGAAGATGGGAGGTCAATTAACATCCACTCCAAACTCGATATAGTCAGATTGACTGAAATGGTATTGCGTCGAGAAGGGGAGTTTGAACTAGCTGAAGAAACAGTTTTCAAGTATTTACTGAAAATACCAAGTAAACACATGTTTGCTGCCCGGTTGATTCATCAATTGCTTCAAAGAGAGATTAACGTGGAAGAAGCAAGTTCTCATGAGATGTGGTTTTCTATCGGGGGCATGAAGAGTCGATTTTCCCATGTTGAGTTCTGTTTAATAACTGGATTACCGTTTGGTCCATTACCCGATATCATTCAATGGCCATATGTGATGGTACCTGGGGGGATACACGATCGATATTTTGATGGAAAAATACCATTTGCCACTTTCTGAGATACACAACCATATTGCCACCAAGGAATTTCATCAAAAAGGAGATTGTTTGAAGATGGCGTTGGTGTTACTAGCAAACTCCGTATTATTTGGGCAACTTGCCAAGAGCAAAACGACATTATGGTTGTTAATGTTGGTTGAGAATGTAGATGAGTGGAATGCGTTTCCTTAGGGACATTATACATTCAAGTTAACACTGTATTATTTGAGAACAGCACTTAGAAAATGTAATTATTATAGGTTTCCTTATGCTTTACAGGTTGGTTTTTATATGTTTTGTTTCATGTGTGCATGTATATTTTATATTTATATTGTTTTGACCATTTAACAGTATTTCATTTTCCTATTTACAGATATGGGCGATGGAGACTATCAGATCAATGAGAGAATTATTAGCTACTCGGGTATCTGGTGTATACTACCCGAGAATGTTGAGGTGGAGTTTCTGCAAGCGTCCTAGAACTTTTCTCCAAAGTCTTAAAGAAATAGAGGAGCGTGGGGATGTAAGTTTGAACAACTATTTATAATCTACGATGCCTTTGCTCCTTTCTAATATTTATATTTTTTTTCTAGTTTTATGCAGCTCGTGAGTACCTACGACCAACAAGGGAAGAGGCAAGACAGGATTATTGGAAAAGTATAAAATCCAATCTAGATGAAGGTGTGAAATTTGTTCCACTCACAATAGTGGATAATGATGAAAGTGATAATGGTGGTGCTGCTGGGAGTAATCCAAGACATCGTCGTGTGAGACAGAATAAGCGGTCGCGCAATGTAGATCCATCTCCCCCCACCCCCCCAGGGGCAGAGGAGTCAATACCTTCGAATACAAATTCAGAAGTGAGTACACAAAAAACAGTATCATTGTTAAGTAAAACCTCAAGTTTGTGTGTCTTTTGAATACCATTGTTCATCTATGTAGGGATTGGAGAAGTTATTTGAGTTTGTGAAAAATGCGATGGAGGAAATCCCACGACGTTTGGAGGACTATGTTGATAAGAAGTTTGAGGCATTAGAGGGTCGATTAAATGACCGTATTGATAGGGCATTTGAAAATCACCAGAAATATTCAGCTGATCAGGTATATGCACAACTTCTTATACAGACTTAAATTATTTTGAGTTCGCATCAATTGTCAGAGGTTAACCAAAGTTCTTATCAATATTAGGGGTATTATAATTATACATACTCTGCACATGTGAATGAAGATGATGTACCTCCTCATAGGACATCTTTTGAGCCGCAATCAGTTCCTATGGATGCAGCAGGGACTCCTACACATACTTTTGTCACACGTGCTGCAAGTCAATTACGACAATCAGATGATGCATGTGGTTCTACTGAGGAGGCACGATCACGGGGGGTACCACAGGTCCAAACCAAAAAGGGGATGTATGTTTATCAAAAAAAGGGAAATGCAAGGACAAAGAAGAATGGTCAAGGCTCGTTGGCTTCTCAGTTAAAGAAATCGGATGATGATGTCGATGTCATGTTTGGGGATTCTCCCTGTCCGGAGACATATGATGAGCGCACAGTTAGAATAAAGATTGCATCAAAATATTGTGCTTCTCCGTACATCAATCCGTGGGCAACAAAGGATGTAATCTTTGCCCAAAAGAAAAAGGAATATTTAGCATACAAGAGAGCCAAAAATAGTGGAGCCTTGTGAGTACATTCATGATTACTGTTAAATAAAATTCAATTTTAAGGTTTGTTTATTAATGATTTCTATTCATTGTAGACTAAATATTGGGACTGAAGTCTTTGCGAATTGGGAGTTCTTTGTCGAGTTGGAGAAGCCTTCAATTTGGATGACAAATGATGTGAGTAACTCATTGAATATGTCATCATTTGCTTTATATTTGAAATATGTTATCAACATTTATTTTTAAGTTGTTTTCTGTTACTTTGTCTGAAATTTTTTCATATGAATACAGCACATTGATGGGATTCTAGCAGTTTTGGGTAAGCGTAGAAACGAGCATCCCAGTCTATTTCATGATGATATTGCAGTGTTATGCGTGGATTTCTTTGTAAGTTTAGGGTCTTATTACATGTCGAGTTGAATTTGTTTTGACTTTGCTGTACAATCTAATCATACCAAATCTGTTATGGTATAACTTGCAGTCAAAATTATCAGAGGCTTGGAAGCAAATTAATCCAGATGTGCAAGAACCATTTACTCGTCAATTTGATCCATTGTCGTTCAACGCCCCTGCTGATTGGATACTATATGGTACCGGAGAAAAGCCAGCATGGGGGAAGAAATGGACATTTGTAAACACAGTAAGTATGGTTTAATGTTATATAACACTGTTGTCTGCCCATGGTTTTTTTTAATTTATTGTTTTTTGTCATGTGTTATGCAGTTGCTAATACCGTGTGGTATTGGATCTCCTGTTGGTCATTGGATCTTATGTAAGGTAGATTTATCACAGTGGAGTATTGTTATATACGATTCATTGCAACATAACATCCCACTTGATCCGACCTATAGAGAGAACCAGGTGGCACCTTTACGGTACTTGTTACCTTCCGTGTTGGCAAAGTCTGGCTATTTTGAGGAGAAACACATGGAAAGGAGAGGCGACTTGTTTACCGTACAGTGTTTGAACAACAAAAGCATACCAACTCAAAAGGATAATAATAGCTGCGGTGCCTTTGTTTGTAAGTATATCGAGTGTATCAGTAAGAAAGGTTCATCATGGAATTGGGGGTTACCAGAAGCTCTGAAACTGAGAAGGGAATATGGCTTCGCCATTTTTTGTAATGCTGTTGATGCAAATGTAGAGTAATTGTCAATAATGATGTAACACATTTTATGTATAAATGTATATAAAGTTACTTTATTTGAGGCTTTGTAACATTTATGGTTTTTACTAATCTATTTTGCATTTTGTTGAGATGGTATGATAACCATTCGAGTAAGGGTATATTCAGTTGGCCAAAACCAGTACCCAAAACACTGGTCACACCAAGATGAATAGCGTTAATCATACTAGTTCCCTCGGTGTGATTAGTAGTGCCACGTCTAGGTGAAATAAAACTAGAAGCGAAACCACTAATCATACCCAGTGGAACGAGTATTAATAATACCGGGCGCACTTGGTATGATTAGTGGTGGCATGTGGAGATGGAACCAAAACAGAAGCGAAACCACTAATCATACCCAGTGGAACGAGTATTAATAATACCGGGTGCACTTGGTATGATTAGTGGTGGCATGTGGAGATGGAACCAAAACAGAAGCTAAACCACTAATCATACCCAGTGGAACGAGTATTAATAATACCGGGTGCACTTGGTATGATTAGTGGTGGCATGTGGAGATGGAACCAAAACAGAAGCTAAACCACTAATCATACCCAGTGGAACGAGTATTAATAATACCGGGTGCACTTGGTATGATTAGTGGTGGCATGTGGAGATGGAACCAAAACAGAAGCTAAACCACTAATCATACCCAGTGGAACGAGTATTAATAATACCGGGTGCACTTGGTATGATTAGTGGTGGCATGTGGAGATGGAACCAAAACAGAAGCTAAACCACTAATCATACCCAGTGGAACGAGTATTAATAATACCGGGCGCACTTGGTATGATTAGTGGTGGCATGTGGAGATGGAACCAAAACAGAAGCGAAACCACTAATCATACCCAGTGGAACGAGTATTAATAATACCGGGTGCACTTGGTATGATTAGTGGTGGCATGTGGAGATAGAACCAAAACAGAAGCTAAACCACTAATCATACCCAGTAGAACGAGTATTAATAATACCGGGTGCACTTGGCATGATTAGTGGTGGCATGTGGAGATGGAACCAAAACAGAAGCTAAACCACTAATCATACCCAGTGGAACGAGTATTAATAATACCGGGTGCACTTGGTATGATTAGTGGTGGCATGTGGAGATGGAACCAAAACAGAAGCCAAACCACTAATCATACCCAGTGGAACGAGTATTAATAATACCGGGCGCACTTGGTATGATTAGTGGTGGCATGTGAAGATGGAACCAAAACAGAAGCCAAACCATTAATCATACTCAGTGGAACGAGTATTAATAATACCGGGTGCACTTGGTATGATTAGTGGTGGCATGTGGAGATGGAACCAAAACAGACGCTAAACCACTAATCATACCCAGTGGAACGAGTATTAATAATACCGGGCGCACTTGGTATGATTAGTGGTGGCATGTGGAGACGGAACCAAAACAGAAGCGAAACCACTAATCATACCCAGTGCAACGAGTATTAATAATACCGGGTGCACTTGGTATGATTAGTGGTGGCATGTGGAGATGAAACCAAAACAGAAGCTAAACCACTAATCATACCCAGTGGAACGAGTATTAATAATACCGGGTGCACTTGGTATGATTAGTGGTGGCATGTGGAGATGGAACCAAAACAGAAGCTAAACCACTAATCATACCAAGTGGAACGAGTATTAATAATACCGGGTGCACTTGGTATGATTAGTGGTGGCATGTGGAGATGGAACCAAAACAGAAGCCAAACCACTAATCATACCCAGTGGAACGAGTATTAATAATACCGGGCGCACTTGGTATGATTAGTGGTGGCATGTGAAGATGGAACCAAAACAGAAGCGAAACCACTAATCATACCCAGTGGAACGAGTATTAATAATACAGGGTGCACTTGGTATGATTACTGGTGGCATGTGGAGATGGAACCAAAACAGAAGCGAAACCACTAATCATACCCAGTGGAACGAGTATTAATAATACCGGGTGCACTTGGTATGATTAGTGGTGGCATGTGGAGATGGAACCAAAATAGAAGCTAAACCACTAATCATACCCAAAGGAACGAGTATTAATAATACCGGGTGCACTTGGTATGATTAGTGGTGGCATGTGGAGATGGAACCAAAACAGAAGCTAAACCACTAATCATACCCAGTTGAACGAGTATTAATAATACCGGGTGCACTTGGTATGATTAGTGGTGGCATGTGGAGATGGAACCAAAACAGAACCTAAACCACTAATCATACCCAGTGGAACGAGTATTAATAATACCGGGTGCACTTGGTATGATTAGTGGTGGCATGTGGAGATGGAACCAAAACAGAAGCCAAACCACTAATCATACCCAGTGGAACGAGTATTAATAATACTGGGTGCACTTGGTATGATTAGTGGTGGCATGTGGAGATGTAACCAAAACAGAAGCGAAACCACTAATCATACCCAGTGGAACGAGTATTAATAATACCGGGTGCACTTGGTATGATTAGTGGTGGCATGTGGAGATGGAACCAAAACAGAAGCTAAACCACTAATCATACCCAGTGGAACGAGTATTAATAATACCGGGTGCACTTGGTATGATTAGTGGTGGCATGTGGAGATGGAACCAAAACAGAAGCCAAACCACTAATCATACCCAGTGGAACGAGTATTAATAATACCGGGTGCACTTGGTATGATTAGTGGTTGCATGTGGAGATGGAACCAAAACAGAAGTCAAACCACTAATCATACCCAGTGGAACGAGTATTAATAATACCGGACACACTTGGTATGATTAGTGGTGCCATGTGGGTATGATTAGTGATTTCGCTTCTGTTTTGGTTTCATCTCCACATGCCACCACTAATCATACCAAGTGCACCCGGTATTATTAATACTCGTTCCACTGGGTATGATTAGTGGTTTCGCTTCTGTTTTGGTTCCATCTCCACATGCCACCACTAATCATACCAAGTGCGCCCGGTATTATTAATACTCGTTCCACTGGGTATGATTAGTGGTTTGGCTTCTGTTTTGGTTCCATCTCCACATGCCACCACTAATCATACCAAGTGCACCGGGTATTATTAATACTCATTCCACTGGGTATGATTAGTGGTTTAGCTTCTGTTTTGGCTCCATCTCCACATGCCACCACTAATCATACCAAGTGCACCCGGTATTATTAATACTCGTTCCACTGGGTATGATTAGTGGTTTAGCTTCTGTTTTGGTTCCATCTCCACATGCCACCACTAATCATACCAAGTGCACCCGGTATTATTAATACTCGTTCCACTGGGTATGATTAGTGGTTTCGCTTCTGTTTTGGTTCCATCTCTACATGCCACCACTAATCATACCAAGTGTGCCCGGTATTATTAATACTCGTTCCACTGGGTATGATTAGTGGTTTCGCTTCTGTTTTGGTTCCATCTCCACATGCCACCACTAATCATACCAAGTGCACCCGGTATTATTAATACTCGTTCCACTGGGTATGATTAGTGGTTTCGCTTCTGTTTTGATTCCATCTCCACATGCCACCACTAATCATACCAAGTGCGCCCGGTATTATTAATACTCGTTCCACTGGGTATGATTAGTGGTTTCGCTTCTGTTTTGGTTCCATCTCCACATGCCACCACTAATCATACCAAGTGCGTCCGGTATTATTAATACTCGTTCCACTGGGTATGATTAGTGGTTTCGCTTCTGTTTTGGTTCCATCTCCACATGCCACCACTAATTATACCATGTGCGCCCGGTATTATTAATACTCGTTCCACTGGGTATGATTAGTGGTTTCGCTTCTGTTTTCGTTCCATCTCCACATGCCACCACTAATCATACCAAGTGCGCCCGGTATTATTAGTGTTTTCGCTTTTGTTTTTATTTTACCTAGACATGGCACCACTAGTCCCGACATTGTGGGTCACTGTTTTAAAACAAAGTCTTTATGTTGTCTCTCTTAAATAAAAATAGCACCAAACACAAAGACATAACCAAGTATAATATTACAGTAAGTATGATTAGTGGTGTTGCAATTTGTTACAAACAAAAGCAACGGTACTTAAACAAACGAAATACAAGGTTATGTTTCACATTGTTCTGTTACAGTGGGTTGAGGAGTATTTTTACAAGTCTTGCTATTGTGTCCTGGTTGGTGGCAGGTTCGACACTTTCGTTGCTTTCTTACTTGGGTAACGGAGCCTTCACTATTGTTCGTAGGGGGGCGTTGACATCTTGATGGATTACGACAGTTTTGTCGATAGTGGCCTTTTTCCCCACAGTGAGAGCATTTCAAAACCCTTCTGGTATTCTCACCAGTAGAAGGAATCCTTTTCTTTCTAGGCCTACCAGCTTGCGGACGCCATGGTGGTGGTAGCATAATCATGTTTTGAATGTGTTCTGGAACTGTCCATTCATCCGGGTTAAGAACTGGGAAGATAACGCCAACATATGCAGCCAGTAAATTTGATGTTTTATAACACTCGTCAATGTAAGGAATGAATGACCTATTACAATACCTGTAGCACAGATAAACATATTAGTTAAACTTTTATTCTACAGTGAGATAAAATCGCATCAACATATATGGTCTACCTTAACACCGCAAGTGCATGCGAACATGGTAAAAGATCCATCTGAAATGACACACAAGTACACGTACGTTCAGTTAGATTGACAACTGTCTTCCTACTCCCATCCTGCACCGTATACCTGGTATCATCGATTGGTGTGACCGTGTAAGTTTGTGAGTCTGTATTATACTCTGCAATTTTCTTCTCTGCCCAATCTGTTATCTCTTGTGTCATTTTTTCTGCATTCTTCCGTCGGTCATAAAACCATCTTTGCATCATACTCCTGATATACTCGACCAACGTCGTTAGTGGATATTGGCGGGCTTTAACCAAGCATGCGTTCATGCATTCAGCAATGTTGGAAGTCAAAATGCAGTAACGCCTTACTGGAGTCATTGCCACTGCCCATCTATGAGGTCCAAGTTCGATTAATTCTTTATGTGCCTTTGGGTGTATCTTTCTAAGGTCTTCCATCATGGCCCAAAACTTAGATTGCCGATAACACCTTGATGCACGATGGAATAATCCAGTCACAGTCTTATTTTTGTATGAATTTTTCACATTTTGTGTCATGTGATACATGCAAAGGCCATGATGTGCATCAGGGTACACTTTTTCCATGGCAACTTTGATTCCAAGATGCCGATCAGATATGAACATGCAATTCTGTGGACACCCAATTACATTTCTTAACTTCGACAAGAACCATGACCATGATTTTTCATCTTTAACATCCCCAAACCCAAATGCTAATGGATATACTTGCTCATTACCATCTTTACATGCCGCAATGAACATAATCCCACCAAATTTCCCTTTCAAATGTGTTCCATCAATGGCAATAACTGGTCTAATCACTCTACGAAACCCATAAATACTAACACCATAAGCAATAAACATGTACATAAACTGGTTGTTGTCATTCGTCTCAATGCTTGTGATTGTACTTGGGTTAGCTAACTCCAATTGATAACAATACGCAGACAATTGTTCAAATGATAACTCCGCAGATCCAAACACGTTTTCTTCAGCATGATCTTTGGCCCTCCGACATTGATTATATGGCAAGTTAACTCCATAATTAACTTGCATTTCTGCCATAATTTCTTTAGGTTTCATGCTTTGACCACTGACATGCAATTTTGGAGTGATAAGGTCTCCAATCAATTTTGCACTTACTTTTCTGCACCGTCGATGTATAGTATCAAGCGAACAACAATGTTGTTTTTGAAATTTTCGCACCTCCCATTGGTCTCCAATCTTGGTTTTGATGGCTACAATCTGAAATTTACAGCTCTCATCCTTGCATCTAACATCATAACGGATATTGTTCGATTTCTTGACTTTTCTACGAAAACCCTCCTTCAAGGCATACATTTCTACAGCTTTACCCATATCACGCTTTGAAGGAAATATTTTCCCTCTGAAGAAATGAAAGTCTTCTCTTATTGACTCTTCAGTGGCGATTGTACAAAATGTGGAAAGATCTATTCCAGGAATGCGCCATTCACTAGTTACTCTTTGTTGTGTGTTATTGTCATCATTGCCTTGACGGGAACACCCAACACCATCATCCCTAACATGGCCATGTTGAACATTATCATTATCTACATTACAATCCTCATCACGAACATCATGACTAAATCCACCATCACTGTCACCATTGCCACCTAAATCTTCAGCTAAAACTGCATTTCGACTTCCTCCATCGCCTGTGAAAATATTTGTGGGTATAGGATTACTTTGAGCTGGACGGTAGTAATCAGAAAACTCGTTCGAATTAATGTCATCCAACCAATATTTTGTAGAAGGATTACATTGACTGTCATTTAAGTTATACTCACCATGTGAATCAACATTATCTGGTTTCTCTTTATCATCATTATCACTATAATCATCATCATCATCATCATCTTCATCTTCATCTATGTTTTCACATTCATTCTCAATGGTATGGTCCTCATGGACTGAAACTTGGTTGCTTGAGGAAACAGACTGGAATTGAGAAACCAATTGAACAAAACTTGGGCATTGTGGCTGGTCTATTAATTTGATGTGTGGTTGGCTTGATAATTGGATTTGTGGTTGGATTGGTAGTTGGAACTGCGGTAGGATTGGCACCTGTAACTGGATTGGTGGTTGAGTTTGTTGTTGGATTGGTAATTGAAAATTTCTGTCATCTTTCCCACAGTCATTTATTTTTTTTGGAACAACAGTAATGTAAACTTCAGGATTTTTCTCCTGTAGCCAAAAAGATACAGCTTTATCAGTTGTTAATTTTGGTATGGCAGGCCTACCGGAAGTCTCCACCAATATATGTAAGTCAAATGTACTCTTTGTTGTATCAACTCGAACAACATCTTCAATGGTCTTTTTTAAGTCAGCAAGCGTTGCCTTTATCGAAATAAAAGCTATCTCTGATTCACCACCCTCATACTTATAACCATTCCATTGTCCACCATGGGTGACTATAATTCTAGTTTCGTCCATATCACTGTAAACAAATAAATGATCGACTTTAGTAATTAAGCTCCAAATCAAGACTAGCAATATATCGTTACTCATATTTTGATAAAATAAAGTAATTAAACTACCCAATAAATGCTCATAATATGACACTAATAGTCACGCCGAGGTGAAATGCATTAGTGGTGCCATGTGTAGGTAAAATAAAAACAGAAGCGCATACACTAATCACACCAAGTGGAACGAGTATTAATCATACCGAGCGCACTTGGTATGATTAGTGGTGGCATATGGAGATGGATCCAAAACAGAAGCGAAAACACTAATCATACCCAATGGAACGAGTATTAATAATATCGGGCGCACTTGGTATGATTAGTGGTGGCATGTGGAGATGGAACGAAAACAGAAGCGAAACGACTAATCATACCCAGTGGAACGAGTATTAATAATACCGGGCGCACTTGGTATGATTAGTGGTGGCATGTGGAGATGGAACCAAAACAGAAGCGAAATCACTAATCATACCCAGTGGAACGAGTATTAATAATATCGGGCGCACTTGGTATGATTAGTGGTGACATGTGGAGATGGAACGAAAACAGAAGCGAAACCACTAATCATACCCAGTGGAATGAGTATTAATAATACCGGACACACTTGGTATGATTAGTGATGGTATGTAGAGATGGAACCAAAACAGAAGCGAAACCACTAATCATACCCAGTGGAACGAGTATTAATAATACCGGATGCACTTGGTATGATTAGTGGTGACATGTGGAGATGGAATGAAAACAGAAGCGAAATCACTAATCATACCCAGTGGAACGAGTATTAATCATACTTGGCGCACTTGGTATGATTAGTGGTGCC
This sequence comes from Dimocarpus longan, assembly GCA_022984855.1. Classification (NCBI taxonomy): domain Eukaryota; kingdom Viridiplantae; phylum Streptophyta; class Magnoliopsida; order Sapindales; family Sapindaceae; genus Dimocarpus; species Dimocarpus longan. Next base: position 6,901,531 of record CM041015.1, on the reverse strand, counting down.
ATGTAGAGATGAAACAAAAACACATGCCACCACTAATCATACCAACTGCGCCCAGTATTATTAATACTCGTTCCACTGGGTATGATTAGTGGTTTCGCTTCGGTTTTCGTTCCATCTTCATATGCCACCACTAATCATACCAAGTGCGTTCGGTATTATTAATACTCGTTCCACTGGGTATGATTAGTGATTTCGATTTTGTTTTGGTTCCATCTCCACATGCCACCACTAATCATACCAAGTGCACCCGGTATGATTAATACTCGTTCCACTGGGTATGATTAGTGATTTCACTTCTGTTTTGGTTCCATCTCCACATGCCACCACTAATCATACCAAGTGCGTCCGGTATTATTAATACTCGTTCCACTGGGTATGATTAGTGGTTTCGCTTCTGTTTTGGTTTCATCTCCACATGCCACCACTAATCATACCAAGTGCGCCCGGTATTATTAATACTCGTTCCACTGGGTATGATTAGTGATTTCGCTTCTGTTTTGGTTCCATCTCCACATGCCACCACTAATCATACCAAGTGCGTCCGGTATTATTAATACTCGTTCCACTGGGTATGATTAGTGGTTTCGCTTCTGTTTTCGTTCCATCTCTACATGCCACCACTAATCATACTAAGTGCACCCGGTATTATTAATACTCGTTCCACTTTTGGTGTGACTAATAACATTATTAACATTATAAACCCTAAAGCCACTTCCTACAACTCAATATCATCATAGCTAACCACAATAATAAATCATGACTGAAAATTACAAGTGTACACAAGTTAAGATACATTACCCGTAGTATAGAAGATGAAGATGGATGGTGGCTAGTGCAGAAGCGAATAAAGATGGATGGTGGGTGCCGGATGGTGTCCGTGTAGTCTCAAATGCGAAGAGAGAACAAAACAGAAAAGTAGATCACCAGATAAATGAAGGAGGAGGAGAAAGTGAAGAAGAAGCAGGGCTGCCAGAAGAAAGTGAAGAAGAAGCAGTGGCTATCAGACAAATGAATGAGGAGGAGAAAGTGAAGAAGAAGCAGGGCTGCCAGAAATGAATGCATACGGGGGCGGCAAAATGAAGAACACTCAGGAGCTGTCGGCGGCAAAATGAAGACAGAAAACTTTGAAAACCCTTAAATGAGTTTTAAGGGTATTTGTGTCCAAAAAATATGGGGTTGGGACATAAATGTTAAGTTTATTTAAATGGGATAAAAATGTTTATTCATTAAGTGAAAGAGACCTGGGCTGACATTTCCTCTAGAAATAATGCTGACCACTGATTATCTCCATTCCACAGAAGAGGAATGGATAGCAATCAGAAATTAAATCAAATCCAATTAATTCATTAATTAAATCTCAATCATTGTGCCGGTTGAGTGGATACTATTAATGTAAACGTTTTTCTTGAGGATGGTTAGATTTTGATGAATTAATGATATTGAAAATGCTTACTGTGCATAAAGACTTTGCTATTGCAATAATGGTGGTACAACATTTTTTTTTTTTGCTTGGATGGTCCTCATAATCGAGAGTGTTGCATATCATATAGTGTACATAAGACATCTCAGTGCCCATTTTTGAGCCGCAATAAGGATAACCAAAGTTTGGAAAATCAGCCACCTAAGAACCATATTTGTCTCAAGTGTACAACTTTCTGGTTATCAATTCACGAACAGACAACAAAAGTGGGACTTTGGTGCGGAGAGTTTTTAATTTCGTTTGGTTGTATATTTATAGGTTAATTACTTTAGAAATTTCAATGGTCTCATAAAGTTAGTTAAAAGAATCCACCAAGCTGTTTTTTTTAAGAGCTTATGATTGAGCCATCAGGCAGATAAAGAAAATAGAATAAAAATTTACTTTGTGAGGTTGTGTCAATAAGCTGCTTCAACTTAATTGATGAAGAGGCTGAAGCTGCGGCCATTAATACATTCCATAAATGTTTTGTCCGGCTGTATGCACTCAGTGTTGTATTCAACATTGTTTTGCTGTCTAGTAGTATCTCAATATTCAATTAATGCTCTTCTATTTTCAATTTTCATTAATTCTCCATTATGATTTAATAATTAGGCCATTGGCGTGCATGCATAGGGAACCCAAAGGTGTAACAAATCTCAATATTTTTGAAGAAAGGATATTGTTGAATTGGGTGTTCATCAATACTCTTTGTTGCCAACTTTTTCTCTTCCTGTGAAACCTTCTATATGTACGAGTCACTTGACAGCCTTTACTGAACCTGAAAACATTCATGGCATCCTCTAGAATCAAATAGAAACTTTCCATTGACAAAAAGGCTGAGAAAATAATCCTTTTTGCAGGAGCACGTAAAGACTTTAAGGATTTTCTGTTATGGATAAGTAGTTTAATAAAATAGCCAAAATCGCTCCTTGCTTTAAGAAATCACTAATATCTCCTCTCTTAATTTACAAAATAGATAAAAAGAAAAAATCCCCCTGTAGTTTATTAAAATACCCAAAAAACCCCTACTATCAATTTGGACGTAAAAACCAGCGATTGATCGTTATGTCGAAAGATAAAATTGTCAAAGTAAAATAAAATATAAAAAAATATTAATATTTAATAAAATAATAATTTAATATTTAAAAAAATTAAAAAAAAAATCTTCATCGTCCATCTCTAAAATGGACAGTGGTGATTAAAATTATTAAAAAAATTTAAAAACTTAAAAATTTAAAAATATTAATAACTTTTTTTTAAAAAAAAATTATGTCTGCCGTCCATCAATATAATCCAAAAAAATAATGAAAAAAAAAAGACTTAATACTTAAATTATTCTCTTTCTCTATTTCTCACTTTTTCTTTTCTCTCTTTCTCTTCTTCTTCTTCTTCTTCTTCTCTTCTTTCCCTTATTATGCTTCTTCTCTTAGTGGTGGACAGACTCTCTTCTTTTCTTCTTCTCTTCCTCTTTCTTCTTCTTCGTCTTCTCTCTTCTTCTTCTGTAATAGCAAGTCTCGGCCTCGACCAGTGACTAACTGACCAGGTTGGAGCTTGCCTCCTGGCAGTTAGGACTCGACCTCTTTGCAGGTATTGTCCCCTCCCTTCATGGGTTTTCTACGCCTCTCACACCTCTCGAACTCAGGACCTGAGAGCTTAAGTACCACTGGGAAGTAAGGTGTGTATCAACTGAGCTAAATATGTAAAACCTAAAACTTCGTCCGACGAAAAATAACTTATTTTCCAATGGATCTTGTTTTCAACGGAAAGTATTCATGGGAATAATAATTTAAGCAAACTTAGTGAATGGAAAGTTTCAAAATTAATATTTGACCCGAATAAAAGTGAATCAGATAAAAAACGAATCCATTAAGATAGATTTCGAGTGATTCGAAAATTTATCAGATGAAAATATTCTTTCCGATTTGGGATCGTATAAAATATTTTTAGAGAAATAAAATAATTTCGAGTGCTCGAAGGTGAAATTAAATTTAAAAATAATTTCGGAGATGTAATTAAGTTATAAGCGGATTTCCAGATGGATGGAATCGAATTCGAAATTGAAATTGGAGTGGAAGAATGCTTGAAAAGTAATAATTGAATTTAGTGCATGTGTGCCATGTGTAAGGCATGCAAAATATGCTGGAGACAAGTGGCAAAGAAAAGCTTAGATTGGTGACAAGTGTTTCAAAACCTTGAGCCATATATATAATGAAATGAAGAGAAGAAAATTGAAACAAGAAAAGCTATCTTCATTTGATCACTTCCATTCCATAACCATGAGAGAGAGAGAGAGAGAGCAAGTGAGAGCTCTAGACAAGTGCAGCCTCTATCCCAAACCAAGGGGAAGAAATCTAAAGCAACACCCATTCAAACCGAGAGTAGCAAGAAGAAAGAAACAACCAGCCCAAGCTGTTCCCCTCAAGAAGCAAAACCGAGAACCACCTATGAAGAAAGAGATGATGTTGCTGGGTTTTTAGAGGAAGGAGCAGACCCAAGAGTAAGAGCATGGTTCTTGGTTAAGAAAAGGAATAAGAGTAGTTCGGTCTTGAAGAAAGATAACAGCAGCTTGTTGGTCGAGTTCAAAGTTGTTTGATTGAAGTTTGTGCATGCAAAGGGAGAGGAAGAGCTGTGTGCTCGGCAGGTGAAGGAGGAAGCTGCGTGCTGTCAGGTTTCTTCAAGAAGCTAACACTTTTTTTTTTTATAAGTTTGAAGCTGTTTTGATCATAACCAGTATATGCATAAGGTAATTTGCTGTCCTAGTTGAGTGTTTGTGTTGTTTTTGAGTGGTTTTAAAATTTGCATGTCTTTGTTTGGATTGAAGTAAGCTTGCGGCAAGGGAAGAGTTATATGGGCAGTAATTGACTTATGAATTTCGAAGCTTTTGAATTGATTTTCGAGAGATATATTGAGTTTTCATGGTTTTTGTTTCAGTAGAAAATGTTAGATTGTGATGTTAGAAGAAATTTTAATGATAAAATGTTTGAGATTTAGGATTTAGAACCTCATTAGTGTGAAGGTTCATTTGCATGTGATTTTAATGCGATAATGGATGAATTTTGATGTTGGAACTGTTGTGAAATGCTGTCGTTTAGGGGTTGTCATGATTTGACTTTAATTTCGATTTTGTTGTTTTGGAAAATGATACGTGTTGGTGGGTTTAAAAGTGTCGAAGTGTCATTTTGACAATAAAAAATTGTTTTCGAGTGTTTTAGATAATCTTCTTTACGTTCGAACGCTTTTAATTTGTGAATTTCGAAGTCGAAATGGAAAGTAAATATATGGTTACTAAGCTGCCATCATGTGAAGTTATGATTATCAAAGTGTTAGACTTTTATATTTTTTTGGGCTGCATGTAACTATAAGTGGTATGGATGTTAGTTTTAACGAAAATTCGATCGTGAATAAATGTTGGTGAACTAGCGAGCGGAAAGGAAATGTTACAAGAGTGATTGTTATTCTATTGGAAGTAAGTTATGAGTGTGGTGATTATTAAACTTTTCTTTTATGTATTTTATCAATTGAGTATTCATAATTGCAATATTATTTCATAAATGTTTAATTGTTAATTGAGCAAGTTTATTAGCATATAATTGCTTTTATTAAAATGCATGTATAGTTGTAGAATTTATATTATAATTGTGTTTATTTTTGAAGCCAAGCGAAAATAGAAGTTTAGAGGAAATACATGCACAAAAACTATATGTAAAAGTTATTCTAAATGATTTTAGGCTTTTGCCTTAGAAAGAAATTATTCGGTTTTACATCGCAAGTTAGAAACGAAACATTTACAAGATTATCATTATGCTTTTGTGCAAGTAAATAAAAGTTTAAGCATATTGAAGAGATTTTTATATTGCCTTTAGTTTACGCTAGTCCCAGTTACACCCGACCGAAGTATCCTATGCGTGTATGGCTAGTTAGGGGGAGTTACTAACTTAGGGGGATTGAGTCCGTGTGTTGCCCTCTGCACGGATGGAGTAGTGTAGATCTACCTGATGTTTAAAGGAATCACGATCCCAGAGTTTCCAAATCCTAATGGCACGTCTTCATACCATCACGATGGATATGTTTCCCTAGGTTGTCGCATAAGGCTAGTTAAAGAAATAAAGTACGTCGATAGATGGGAGTTTTAGAAAAATAAGAAAAGTGAGTTTATGAAAGTTTAAATAAAAAGTAACTTTCACTTTACGCAAGTTTATAGTTTTCCAGAAAATTAAATAAAGTAATAGTGTAAACTGCTATATTCTATTTTATGTTTCCTAGCCTTAGAAACTAAGTTATCGAATAAAAAGGGAAAAATGGTCATTTAGTAAATAAAAAATATATATAATATAAATGGATGGCAAGATTGTAAAACTTTAGTTTAGTAAGTTAATAATTCAATTATATGAAAAGTGAGACAAATGATCATTGATTTTTATTAGTAAATAACATAACTAAGGGCAATTTTGTAAATCCAACAAGTCAATAGAGGATATGGTGGTCATTTAGCAAAAAGGTGGCCATATAATACAACACTTAGTCACTTTTTGATTCAAAAATAAGAAGTAGCCGTGAGACACAAAAATAGAAGAGAGAGTTGAGAGGGAGAGCATGAGATGGAAGGCAATTAGAGGGGGAAAAGAACAAGTGATATTTTCAACCAATTTTCAAGCTTCCAAACAATTGTTCTAGTTGATCCCAAGCCAAAACATCAAACCGTAAGCATAGATAAGGTGACGAGTACGCAGACGAGACGCGAGAGGCTCGTTGAGGCATTGAGAGCGTTGGGATCGAGGTAAGTGTCCTTCACTTCACTTACATCTAGTTGATTTCCATTTATATGGCAATGATAAAATATATTGTTTCAAAGAGTTTTGCAAAATGGTTTTCCAAAATCATAAGTTTTATGTTGAGTAATGAGTTATGCCTAGAATTTAGAAATGAGATTCGAAGGTGAAAGTAAGTTGCAAAAAGGTTTAAAAGTAAAGCAAAGTAAAGTTGAATTAAGACCTATGTGCATGTTGTGATATTAGCATCTTGGCACTACGCGGCGATGTAGAAAATTCTGCTCGTAGTTGTCAAGGTTGATATCAATGTGATACGATGTAGAAAATTCTGTATCTAATTGCAAGTGAGGAGTAAATTGCACTACAATATGCGATGTAGAAAATTCCGTATGTAGTTGCGTAAAGTATAAGTTATTGGCACTACAATGGCGATGTAGAAAATTCCGTGTTGTGGTTACCTAGAGTTGAGAAAGTTCGCCCTACGTCGCGATGTAGCAAATTCCGTGCGTAGTGGCTTTGCACATGGTTGTCTTATGAGAAATGGTTTTCAAAAAGAAAAAATAAAATAAAATCGATTATTTTCTAAGTAATGTCTATGCGGAGTTATACCTTTATATATATATTGCCTAACCTCTCTTTGTTTTGTGTAGCTTGTATACTTTAGTGGACGTTGGCACAAACGCTCTTGCATCAAAGACATTATTTTGATTAACTTTAGGTGGGGGAAATAATGAGACGAAATATATGGATGTTAATGTATTTTGACATTGTGTACATGTGTATATATTGAATCAAATAATTATGTGTTGACATGAGATATTTGACGGATTATAAATCATATTTTGATATGTATATATAAATAAACCATTACACTTGATATGCACATATTGCACAAGGCACATATTTCATATAAGTATGAGTTGTTATATGTTAATTACATATGTGAATTATGTTTGTAAAAGAATTGCATGTTTGTGAAATGAATGAAAAATGCATGTTTGAGATTGAAAGAAGTTGGACGGTGATCAAAATAGTTCGAAGTGTATTTCTTATGCAGATTGATTTTGGAAATGTTCAAATTACAACTGTTGTGCTGTCAAAATTTTTATAAAAATTGTTTTGAGGAAACGCGAAAAATTTCCACCAATCCCAACTATTTTAAAAAACAAAGAAGTTTTAAAGTTAAAACGAGTAAATCGGCAAAGTATTCTGAGGGTTCGCTTCTCGGATTTCCTAAATCAGACAAGTCAGGTGCGGGAAGTCCGTTGAAGTGCCCGGCAGGATCCTCCAGACAAGAGCTTAGAGAAGGTCTGGTTCGGGTCTTGTCAAGTAGTATTCCAACCTATTTGGGACGAATATTCTTATAAGTAAAAGTTGTAATTTAATATAAGTACCTACTCACTGAGTTTATACTCACCACTCTTTTCATATTTTATAAAAATCCTCCCCAGATGTAGGTTTGAGCAAAGTAATAGAAGAATCTCCATCAGACGTGAAGGCGAGTTAGTGACGTGACGTTGCTGCACTAGTTATTTATTTGGAAACATCATGTATTGCACATATTTATTTTTAAACTTATTGCACGTTTGTAAATATTATTTTGAATGATGAATTTATCTATAACTTTTAGTAATGACATTTTAAAATTTTAAGTAAATTAGATTTTCGTATGCTTGAATTTGAAAACATATTATGGTTGTTTGTGGAAAATGAAAAAGGGCTTGAGGCCTAGTAGTGGAGATTTTAATAATTTATGAAGTGTACGAGTTTTATGAGATTTTTCAGGGTGGAAATATTCGAAAAACAACTGTTATTCTGCCGGAATTTCGAGAAATTTGTTTTTGCAAAAGTCAATTTAAAAAGAAAAATTTCCACCCATTTTCGTAACTGAATAAGTTCCTAATAAGTCTTAAAAAGTTTTCCGTAAATAAAAAGGCTTAACTTCACAGGAACTTTCTAGTTGGAACAGATTCCGATTGGAAGGTCACCGTAAGGTTGTTGCACGGGTTGCCTAGCTAATTAAGGTAGAGGGGCCTGTTATCCTTTTCTTCTTCTCTCTCTTCTCTCAGCGGTGGTCTCTATCGATGGAAGGTATCCATTAATGGAGACCCAAATCGTCGAAAACTCATAGATCCCTAGATTTTCGCACTAAAACCTAGAGATCTCTGGGCTTTCGATGTGGCAACCCAGAATCTCTAGGTTTCCAACATTGGAAACCCCGAGATTAATCTCTGGGTTTCTGACATCGAAAACCCAAAAATCTTTGGTTTCTGACATCGAAAACCCAAAAATCTTTGGGTTTCCAAAATCAGAAACCTAATGATTTTTGGATTTTTGGATTTTTGGCATGAAAACCCAAAAATCCTTAGGTTTTATCAACATATACATGATCAAAATAACAAAATGTATACATGTAGTAGGTGTCGTCCTATACGTCCGCCTGCATGTCTGACTGATCCTCGTCGGCTGAACGACTAGCTTCTGCACCTGTGGAAGAATTTTTAACAAAAACATTCAAAGAAAATTGTGAGTTTATGCTCAATGAGTGGTATAATTTTTATAAACTAAATTTCTGATTTTAAAATTTCTAAATTTTTTCCAATGACATTTCATAAACTAAAAGTATTTTTCTGAAATACTTTAAAAATCATAATCTGAAAATTCTTTCGGTAGCTCATTAGGAAATTTTTTTCTAAAATATTTTGTGAAATCTTTTCTTAAAATCTTTTCTAATTCTCGCCTAATAACCCAGAAAATATCTACTCATAGTGTGGTTGCATATAAAATTTAGCTAACCACTAGGAGAGGGAATTTACCATGTGTAGTCGTCGAAAGCGGGCCTACGCTGTGGATCGAGAACACTACCCTATAAGTGTATACGGATCACTCATGCCTCGCTCACACAAGAGTCAACTAGACTCAAATCTCACTAACTAACTTCCTCTCATCTACCGTATCACGCATAGGTCAGTCGGGTACTAAACTGGAGTTAGGGTAAACCATAGGCTATTAAATTTTTTTTTTTCTTAATGCACTAAAATATTCTAATTCTCAAGGCAGTAAGCTTAAAATCTTTAATTCGAACACATTTTCATATACATAAATAATAAACTAAAATTTTTATGCTAGAATTATAATATAAATTCAATTAATAGATAAATCATTATTAATAATAAATTTTTTTAACTTAAAATAAACTTTAATAAGATATAAATTTTAAAAACTCATAATGTCAAATGTCCTCAGATAGAATTCGATCCTCCTTTATATGCCTCCGGAACTCTCCGCTTTTACCCTAAAATATCAAATGTCCATTTAGGGTCACTTAACTCATTCAAATAATATTCAAAATCAATAAAAATATCATTTATCTCTATTATTACCCTTTAATGTCTAAACTTTCATATCTCAATTTTTTTCAATCGGGGTTTTCGAAATCCGTTTTCTCTACATGAATTCTACTTATTCTTTCTTAGGAATATCTCAGAATACTCAATCTCATCGTCAAAAACTCGGAATAGAAATGGATCGGATTCGCTTACCAATGAAAATCACTTTTCGCTCCGGACTTCCGATAACTTCAAAAATCAATCATCTAGTGTTCTAACACCCAACAAAGGCTAAAAAAACCGTTTCGGATGTTAAACGAACTCATTTCGAAGGGTTTTGGAAAACACCCTTCAATTAGACCGTTTAGCTTCGAAATCGATCATAATTTTTTTTTTTCGAAATCTAATTTCAAAAGATTATTCTCTAACCTCTAAAACATCCATCTAATGCCTTAGAATTGAACACGAAATAGAATTCCATAAAAACCCATTTTTGACCTCGATTTTCCCTTTCTTTTCTCCCATTTATCTTCCACCAAATCACTCCAAAATCACACCAAAATCCTCCTCACACATCCCTCTCAACATCCCTAAACTCAAATTCGAAAATCAAACCAAAAATAAAAATGGATTTCACAGGAACCAACAAGTTTAAAACTGAGCTAACTCCCTAAATAGGTAATCTTTTGTATTCAAATTATTAGTTTAGATAGAGGAGATGACGAGGATAAACTTTTGTGAATAAACCGCGTCGAAATTCAAATTGGATCTCTTTCTTGTTCCTTCTCTCTCTCGAATCGCACACTCTCGGCTTCTCTTTCTCTCTCGCATGACACTCTCTCTTTTTCTCTTGTTTTTGCCTCTAAAAAATAACTCAAATAAGACAAAATCAACATATATATATACACTAATGCTCAATTGCTAAAAAGTCCCTCAAGAAAATTTCATTTAATTACCTCAAACTTTCAATAATTTCACTAGTGCCCAAATATGGATAATCATAAATTCTATTGGTCCACTTGGCACATTCTAGTCCACTTATTCCTTTAACCAATCAATAGATGACATGTGGTACATCCATAGCCACTACTGTTAAAAGTTACTTATCTTTTCTTATTGGTTGAATTAAAATATCTTTTACTTTATTCTATAAGCTCACATCACTTGATTAACATATAAATCACTCCTAATCACTTTGTAATCGTACCGGGGTCAACTAAACGACATCTGACTTGCGATACAAAAATATAATAAACCTCAAATAACATTACTGGAGGCATACGATTCGACCGTAACTCAATTCAAAGATTTCTAATACCATAACATAATAAATCTAGATGAGGGCTTACAATTCCTCCCCTCCTTAAAATAAATTTCGTCCTTGAAATTTAAATAACATACCTGGATAAAAAAGATGAGGGTACTGCTTTCGCATCTGCTCATCAGACTCCTATGTCGCCCCTTCCACTGAATGATTCCTTTACAGGACTTTTACCAATGGAATAGTCTTGCTATGAAGAACCTGCTCCCTCCTGTCTAAGATCTGAACTGGACTCTCTTTATAGGTCAGGTTCTTTCTCAATTCCACTGGTTGCTCTGACAACACATGTGAAGGATCTGGTATATACTTGTGAAGCATCGAGACGTGGAATACATTATAAATCTTGGATAACTCTGGTGGCAACTCCAGACGATAAACCACGTCTCCAAGTCTATCGATCACCTCCTAGGGACCAATATATCGTGAACTGAGCTTCCTATGTCTGTCAAATCTGATGACCCCTTTCCATGGTGATATCTTCAGAAATACCTTATACCCTACCTGGAACTCTAAGTCTCTTCTTCTATTATCCGCATAGCTTTTCTGACGATCCTGAGTGATCTTTAATCTGTCCCGAATAATCCTGATCTTATATGTAGTCATTTGAACAAGCTCGGGCCCTAATAATCTCCTCTCGCCCAATTCATCCTAACTTAATGACGTTCAACACCGTCTTTCATATAAAGCCTCATATGGTGCCATGCCGATACTAGCCTGATAACTGTTATTGTAGGCGAACTCGATCAGTGGCATATGAGTATCCCAACTCTCACTAAACTCTATCACACATGATCTTAGCATATCCTCTAAAGTCTGGATAGTGCACTCAGACTATCCGTCCGTCTGTGGATGGAATGCTATACTGAAATGTAATCGAGTGCCCAAAACTCTCTGTAAACTAGGCCAAAATTGAGATGTAAATCTAGGATCCCTATCAGAAACAATAGAAACTGGAGCTCTATGTCCAACCAAAACTGACACTTACTAAACTTAGCATATAACTAGCAATCCCTTAAGGTTTGTAGAACTGCTCTCAAGTGCTTAGCATATGCCTCCCTAATGCCCGAATACACTAGAATATCATCAATGAACACTATCACAAACTTATCCAAAAAATAATGAAACATCCCATTCATCAAGTCCATAAATACCGTGGGTGCATTGGTTAGCCCGAAAGGCATAACCAAAAACTCATAGTGTCCATATCTAGTCCTAAAGGCAGTCTTGGGAACATCTTCTGCCTTAATCTTCAACTGATGGTATCCGGATCTTAGATCAATCTTCGAAAACACACTAGCCCCTTGAAGCTGATCAAATAAATCATCAATGCGAGGAAGTGGATACTGGTTTCGTATTGTTACATTATTCAACTCCCTATAATCAATACACAACCGTGTACTGTCATCTTTTTTCTTCATAAATAACACTGGTGCTTCATAGGGAGAAACACTCGGTTTGAAGAAACACTCGGTTTGATAAAACCCTTATCCACTAACTCTTCTAACTACACTTTCAACTTTCTCAACTCAATAGGTGCCATCCTGTAGGGTGCTCTGGCTATAGATGCTGTCTCCGGAATCAAATTAATCTCAAACTCAATCTCCCTGTTTGGCGGTAACTCAGGAAGATCATCCGGGAATACATTTGGAAACTCCCTAACCACTGGGATGTCTTCTAATCGGGCCTCTCTCTCCGAACTATCCACCACATAAGCGAAATAACCCATGCACTGCCTCCTCAACATCTTCCTAGCTGTCATAGCCAATATCATACACGAAGTAAACATCCTGTGCTCACTCCTGAACACCATATCTAGCTCCCCTGAAGTACTGAGTCTAACTTTCTTTCAGAAACAATCAACTGTGGCACGATGAGTAGCTAACCAATCTATCCCCAGTATCACATCAAAATCATGAATATCCAGTAATATCAGACTAACTGGGAATGATTTACCCTCAATCACAACCTGATTACCTTTGTATACCCTCTCAACCACCAATGTATCTCCAGTAGGAGTAACAACTATCATTCCACTCTTTAAGGGCTCTAAAGACAACTCTACCCTACTAGCGAAGCTCTCAGAGATAAATTAATGTATGGCCCCTAGGTCTATCAAAAGATGAACATCTGATTCGAAAATCGAAACAGTACCTGTAACCACATCTGAAATAGCCTCTGCCTCATGTTGGATAACAACAAACACACTTGCCTGTATTGGAGGTCTCCCTAGCTGTCCTTTGCTGAGGTACCTCGACCCATACCTCTACCTGATTGTGTAGGAGTCTCTGGTCCTCTCCCATGCGTACTTCCTTTACCTCTCGACTTCTCTGTACTCGACTGTGCCTGAGTCGCTGGTCTCAACTCACTAGTCTCTACTGCAGTTCTCTGCGGGCAATATCTCTTTAGGTGTCCCTCCTGACCAAAAAAGTAGCACCCAGTCCTGCTAAAGTAACACTCTCCCCGATGATGTCTTCCACAAGTAGCACATAGAGGAATACTACTTTGGCCACTGCCTCTGCCCTGGGAACCTGATGGCGGCCTCATTGATCCCTAACTCGAGGTGGCCCACTGACTCTACTGTCTACCTGAAAACCCATCAGATCTGCCTTCTGTCTTGGGGGTCTTACTGGGCCCTTGTGTTTGCCATTTTTGACTCTAGCCCCTCTTCTGCTGCTGTACTCTTTCTACCTGAACTGATCTCTTCACTCACAGAACTGCCTCTACTAATCTTCTTTAATCCTTGTAACTTGTAGCAACTACATATGTCTTGATTCTGGTGTTCAGGCCTTGAAGAAACTTGTGACACTTATTTGCTTCGTTCTCTACCACGAACGGCGCCACTCAGGATAGTTCTATGAATTTTTTCTCGTACTCCTCTACCGTCCTATTACCCTGAATCAGACATTAGAACTCATCAATCTTAGCATCCCGGTAAGCCCTGGGATAAAACTTCTCATTGAAATATTCTTTAAATAGGACCCATGTTAGTGGCTCTATAACTCTCCTCCTGACTGAATCCCACCTATCTCTCGCGAAGGCTCACAGATGAAATGAAGCAATCGAAACCCTCTGGGGATCTATGCACTTCATCTAATCAAGGACCCTCTCTGTGCTCTCTAACCACTCTAATGCTGCATCTGGGCCCATTGATCCTTCAAAACCCTCAGCGCCTAACTTCTTGGCCCTTTTTAAAGTGGTGCCTGGTGCGCGAGGTCTCATCCCCTGAATAATCTGGGCCAATCTCTCAATAGGATTAACTACTGGTCCTGCCCTTGCTGGCTCCTACGGTATCTCTAGCTGAGGCTCATTAATTGACTCATCAATAGGCTTCTCAGCCTCCGGTGTAGGTATAGGAGTAAGAGTCTCAGCGACGGCTCTGCGCATGGAGGGACGACCAACTCGACGCATAGCTCTACTATAATTAAAAATAATGAATGTCATGTAATGTTTAAAAATTTTAATGTACTAAAATATATAAATAACTTTTGTAGACGCACAACTTTTCAAAAATTTTCTAAATCATTTTAACCAAAAGCTCTGATAACAAATTGACGGGACCTTTCCCGAATCTCCTTTCTAGACTCGAGAAAGACCCCGTAGTACCCTAAAAGAATTCTCGCTAACCCTAGACTCAGTCCGGAGGAACTCCGTCAGGGCACCAAAAAATCTTTTTGCTAGATATTTGAACTTCTTTTACAAGGTGACAATGATAAATTTTTTTTCGTTTTTAATAAAATTTTGCCAACATGCCATCTATTTTCTAAACTATACCACCTACAAGTTTCAAGTACAGTTTATAAAAATACTTCTATGAAATTAATTTCTCAACTTCCAGAGCCTCCAGCTCATTTTTCACAATAAAACCACAAACAAGTAAATAAAATTTAAACACTGAATTTCACAAAACTTTAATAAAACATTTTAACTAATGCATCTACTGTTTATTCGAAATATTTACAACTATGTACATCAACATATACATGATCAAAATAACAAAATATATACATGTAGTAGGTGTCATTCTATACGTCCGCCTGTACGTTTGACTGAACCTCGTCGGCTAAACGACTAGCCCCTGCACATGTGAAATTTTTTTTAAGAAAAACATTTAAAGAAAATTGTGAATTTATACTCAGTGAGTGGTATAATCTTTATAAACTAAATTTTTGATTCTAAAATTTCTAAATTTTTCCTAAAGACATTTCATAAACTAAAATTATTTTTCTGAAATACTTTATAAATCATAATTTGAAAATTCTTTCGGTAGCTCATTAAGAAATCTTTTTCTAAAATACTTTATGAAATCTTTTTTTAAAATCTTTTCTAATTCTCACCTAAATGGTAACCCAAGAAATATCTACTCCTAACGTGGTAGCATATAAAATCTAGCTAATCACTAGAAGAGGGAATTTACTATATGTAGTGCCAAAAGTAGGCCCACGCTGTGAACTGACTACACTACCCTATACGTGTATACGGATCACTCATGCCTCGCTTACACAAGAGTCGACTAGACTCAAATCTAACTGACGGATTTTATCTCATCTACCGTATCACGTATAGGGCATTCGGTCAAGTACTAAATTGGGGTTAGGGTAAATCATAGGCTATTAAATTTTTGTTTTCTTAATGCACTAAAATATTCTAAATCTCAAGATAGTAAGCCTAAAATCTTTAATTTTAGTATATTCTCATATACATAAATAATAAATTAAAATCTTTATGCTAGAATTATAATGTAAATTCAATTAATAGATAAATAAATATTAATAATAAATTCTTTTAACTTAAAATTGACTTTAATAAAAAATAAATTTTAAAAACTCATAGTTCTATTCACTATACGTTATCGGATAGAATCCGATCCTCCCCCATATG
This sequence comes from Dimocarpus longan, assembly GCA_022984855.1. NCBI lineage: Eukaryota > Viridiplantae > Streptophyta > Magnoliopsida > Sapindales > Sapindaceae > Dimocarpus > Dimocarpus longan. Next base: position 6,885,775 of record CM041015.1, on the reverse strand, counting down.
CCTCCGGAACTCTTCGCTTTTACTCTAAAACATCAAATATCCATTTAGGGTCACTTAACTTATTCAAATAACATTCAAAATCAATAAAAATCTCATTTATCTATATTATTACCATTTATCTCAATTTCTTTCAATCGAGGTATTCGAAATCCGTTTTCTCTACATGAATCCTATTTATTATTTCTTAGGAATACCTCAGAATACTCAATCTCAACGTTGTAAACTCGAAATGAAAATCGACAGGATTCGCTTACTAACGAAAATCACTTTTCGCTCCGAACTTTCGACAACGTTAAAAATCAATCCTCTAATATTCCAACACCCAACCAAGGCTAAATAAACCGTTTCGAACGTTAAACGAACACATTTCGAAGGGTTTTGGAAAACGCCCTTCAACTAGTCCGTTTAGCTTCGAAATCGATCCTAAACTTTTCCTTTTCAAAATCTAACTTTAAAAGATTATTTTGTAACCTCTAAAACATTTATCTAATGCCTTAGAATCGAAAATGAAATATAATTCCATAAAAACCATTTTTGACCACGAATTTCCCTCTCTTTTCTCCCATTTATCTTTCACCAAATCACTCCAAAATTACACCAAAATTATCCTCACACATCCCTCTCAACATCCTTAAACTCAAATTTATAAATCAAACCAAAAACAAAAATGGGTTTCACAAGAACCAACAAGCTTAAAACTGAGATAACTCACCAAATAGGTAATCTTTTGGCTTCAAAATTTGGATTAGCTAGAGGAGATGAGGAGGAATAGCTTTTGTGAAGAAACCGCGTGGAAATTCGGATCGAATCTCTTTCTTCTTCCTTCTCTCTCTAGGCGTCGCACACTTTCAGCTTCTCTTTCTCTCTCGCATGACACTCTCTCTTTTTCTCTTGTTTTTGCTATTCAAAAATAACTCAAATAAGACAAAATCAACATATATATATACATATATACTCTAATGCTCAATTGCTAAAAAGTCCCTCAAGAAAATTTTATTTTATTACCTCAAACTTTCAATAATCTCACTAATACCCAAATATGGATAATCACCAATTCTATTGGTCTACTTGGCATATTCTAGTCCACTTATTCCTTCAACCAATCAATAGATGACATGTGACACATCCATAGTCACTACTGTTAAAAGTCACTTATCTCTTTTTTTATTGGTTGAATTAAAATATCTTTTACTTTATTCCGTGAGCTTACCTCACTTGATTAACACATAAATCACTCTTAATTAGTTTGTAATCGTACCAGGGTTAACTAAACGACATCCGACTTGTGATACGAAAATATAATAAACCTCAAATAACACTACTGGAGGCATATGATTCGACCGTAACTCAATTCAAAGATTTATAATACCATAAAATAATAAATCTGGGTGAGAGCTTACAATTAAAGTATGCAATTGCAATATTAATAATCAAGTTATAATTCATAAAGGCTTGGAAATAAACCACACTCACTACTTGCTTCCAATAAATTATCAACCACTCTTGTTACGGCTCTCGTCTGCTCGCCGGTTCACCTACATTTATTTTCGATCGAATTTTCATTCAAATTGACGTTCGCATTAACACTTAAACTTTAACCACACAAGGATTTCCAACTAGCCCAACTTATCCTACGCAAGCTTCAACATTACCCCACTCAACTCGAATTGAGGGCATTTTCTAAGTTAGTGAGCTTGCTCAGCTTACTTTTTTCAGCGAGCTGCTTCATTATTCTAGCTCAGCTAGGCTCACGAATCTTAATCAGCTCGCGAGGCTTTAGCCAAACTCAAGCAACTACTATGGCAGCCTGGTGCATTACTCAGCTCATTTTCTATGAGCTCGCGCTTCAGGCTAACTTGACCAGCGCTGAAAATAAGCTACGGGTATTCACCCTGCTCACACCGTGTGAGCTCCTACCCTAGCTCACTTATATATACTCTTAACATTGCTTTCCCTAGACTTTATACACAAACACACATACCAGCATTTACACACCATTGACCTTATTAGACTCCCAACACCTACTTAACAACATTTCACCCATTTTTCGTTTTAACCCAGGTCACGACCTCAACAGGTTCCACGATTGAGCTCATCATCAAACACAACCATCAAATTTTCACAGATCAACATTATTTCACAGTTACTTTACTTACCAATTTCTCATCAGCCCTTTTTACCTCGCTCTTTAACTCGCTGCTTCAGCTTCAGATCGATACATAAAATCCTCATCAGTTTTCAAATGAAACCCCGACCGTTCCTAACAGATTATTTACCAAAACAATGCCATAATAGCCAACTTTACTACTTAATCCTTACCAGATCTGGCTTGATTCTCCTTCTAGATTTGTTCTTTACATTTCAGCAGCTAGCTCGTCCTTCATGACGGCGGGAATGTAGTGTTAGATAAGTGGTGGTAGCTCTACTCCTCACTCCGCCGACGTCTCTCTCTCTCACTCTCTTTCCACTCTTAGCATTTTTTCTCCCTTTCATCGACTCACCACTCACGTCTATTTATAGGAGTGGGTCAAACTCGACTTTAACCCTCAAAATTCCTTAAAATTATAATTCTACCCCGTTCTAGAAAATTCTCTATTTCCATAATGTCTTTATCATTTCTACTTATTTACCATTTTTCCATTCTTTATAAATATCTGATATTTTTCTCTTATGTCTCTAAACTCTTTATAATTTTAATTTATTCTAAAAACTTTCAAAAATTTACAAACATTAAAATTTTCACTTCTGAATACTTAAAAAGTCCTTTTTATAAATTACCAAGACGGTACATTTGTACATTTCTTCATTCCATACAGATATATAGTAATATCATTGGGAGAGAGTATTACAGTGTTGCCATGAAAAATGATGTAATTTTGATGAGTATGTAAGTGTTGATGTGAAGAAAATTTGGTGTGATGAGCTTATGTGTGGTTCGGCCAAGGTAGTGTGGAAGTGACCTAAATTGAGTTTGACTTATTTAAATATTTTTCATGCATGTATATGTATAGAAACATTGAAATTTGATGATGAATCTAGAAGTGAAATTTTGATGTGCAAGCTGCCATGAATTGATTTTGTGTGTATTGAAATGTTAGACCATGATTTTTGAATGATTTGAAAGAATTTATAAGTTAATTGGATAATAGAATTGATATGGAAATGAAAAGGAAACTCATTGAATAGTAAATGACCATTTCACGACTAAACTTTGCATATTTGCGAAGATGTGATGTTTTGTGGAATTGATTAGAATTTACACCATATTGTATATGTTTAATGTATTTATGATAAGAAAAATGGAATAAGATGGATGGTGTAAATATTGGTTTAAATTTGGTCAAAGTGACTAGAATGATTCTGAATTTTCGATTAATGTGTTAAGTTAAATTTAGGCTATATCAAAGTGATTTGCTTAAGAAATTCGAATGGATATTATGTACGAAAAATTAAAGTTAACACGACTTGAAAAAGAATATTTCGATATTCTTGCATAGTTAAAAATGTATATATTAATGAATGCATGAGTTCTAAATGGAAATTAAAATGTAGGTAAAATGGCGAGCAAAAGGAAGGTGTAAAAGGAGTGGTTTATCTTGTATTGGAAAGTAAGTTGTGAGTGTGGATATTTACAAAACTTTTATAAGTTTTATCAAGCGATTATTTATTTTTGCAATATAATGTTAGTAATTGAATTACCTTGATTTATTTATCAAGTTTTTAGCATGTTATTATTTTTATCGTAATGCATGTATAGTTTATTAAATATATGATATAAATGTATTATTTGTGAAGTAAAGTAGAGAGTTTGAATAAAATACATGCATAGAAAATACATGCTAAGAATATTTCAAATGTTTTAGGCTTTTGCCTTAAAAAGAAAGTATTTCGGTTATAAACCATAAACTAGAGAATAAAACATTTACGAGTTAAATCAGTATGCTTTCATACTAGGTAAAAATAAAAAGTTTTAAGCATAAGTTATAAACATATTGAAAGAATTTTAAATACCTTTGGTTTATCCTAATATTAGCTAAGACTTAGAATCCTTTGAAGGTTAAGGCCCAAGAAAGGGGCCTAAAACGGACAGTCAAGATAAGTTGTGGCACTATTTTAGAATCCCTTGAGGGCCGAGGCCTAAGAAAGAGAGTGGGTCACATTCTATCATGCGGATAAGTTGTGATGTTATCCTAGAATCTCTTAAGGATCGAGGTCCAAAAAACGGGGTAAGCCACATTTCGTAGTTGTGGTGCCGTCCTAGAATCCCTTGAGGGCTGAGGCCTAAGAAAAGGGGTGGGCCACATTCCATCCTATTATGAATAAGTTTTCCTGAGTTACCTCATAAAGCAAGCTAAAGAAAGAAAATGTACATCATTAAATGTAAGATTTAGAAAAGAAGAAAATTATGTTTTATGAAAGTTTCAATGTAAGAATATTTATAAGCATTATGCTAGTTTTATAGTTTTTAACGGAAAGAAATAACTATTAATTTTTTCCATCTATTTTGTGAAGATACATATACTTAAAAAGCAATTATCTTTGTTTATATAAGTTACCCACTCATTGAGTTAAAGACTCATCACTCTTTTTCTTATCTTGATAAAATTCTCCCTAGGTGTAGGTACGAGCAATCAGGCGGAAAGAACTTCATCGAACGCACAGATTGACTGAGGACATGACGCTACTGCACTAGAGTGACTTTGGAAACATCATGTACATCTATACTTTTTAAGTCATGACACAAGTTTGTAAATATTGTTTTGGATATTACGTACAATTATGTTTTTAAAATATTATATGAACAATGTTTTAGTTAAATCAATGATTTCCGAATTATCATTTGATTTAAAATTTTGTTGTGGTGGTTTGTGAAAGAGAAAAGAGGGTTTGAGACCCGAAAGTTGAGATTTGTATGATTTTGAGGTGCACAGATTTTTAAGATTTTGCGGAGTGGAAATCTTTGAAAAACAGCCGTTATCTGCCAGATTTTTATGACCTTATTTAAAAAAATGTTAATTAAAAAAAAAAAAATTCCTCCCACTTCCGTAATTGAAAGAAATGCTAAAAAGGTTTGAAAAAGTTTTCAGTAAAATAAAAGACTTAACTTCACGAGATTTTTAGTCGGAGAAGATCCTGACTGGAAGTCCATTGTAGAGTTACCGGACAGGCTACCTAGCTAGTTAAGAAAGATGGGCCATCAGTTACCACGGTTTTTTTAATTATATTTTAAGTATGAATAATATGTATATAAAAGTATTTTATAATTTGTTAAATTATTTGTCTTTAGTTGTTTGCATCATATTAAATACAATTTCGTACCAATTAATAATATAAAGGATATAAATGTTAAATTACTAATTTAGATAATTTTAATTAAAAAAAGTTAACAATAGATTCAAATGTTAGGAAAATAAAGAAATATGTTATTCAGATTTCATTTTTCAGTAATTATTCAATCTTCAATAATTTTCGACACTATTCAATTTTTGGATATAAAAAACAAACCCTTATGAATTCTTGATTTATAACTTAATATTTAAAATATTCTATTGACTGTACAACTAACACCAACTCCTCATACATCAAATTTCTAGAAACTATTAGCCCTTTAGAGTTCGCTCCAATATATAGATATCTTTTGTCTAGAATTTCCTCCCATTGGTCATTATACCAAACTAAAAATTTAACACGTTCCATTTCTTTGCAACAATAAACTTCTCGATGTTAACACTAAATTTACATTTATCATTTTTTTTTTGAACTTACATTTATCAATTTTAAGATTTTTTTTTTTAAAAAATCACTATGTCCGACTACTAACAAAATGTATTCTAAAAAATAATTAAAGAACATTTGGAAATTATATCAATAGGTCCCAAAATTCTTAACTAGGTCCTACATTTCCATCAATTAGTCTCAAATTAAAGTAAATAGTTTCCAAATTAAGTATAAATGAGTCCCAAATACTTTGAAATTAAAAATATGTCCTGAATTAAGTCAAATTGGGTCCGACATTCAATTAAAATAGGTCCTAAATTAAGTTAAAATAGGTCCAAAATGAAGTCTAATTAGGTGTCGAATTCTTAGATATTATTCTCGAATTGGTACTTATTTACTCATATTTCGAATCTCATCCTTCACGGGTCTTTTACAATAAAAAAAATTACAAAAAATCAAAATCAAGCTGAACCAACCACAAATGTATCAAGGCAATATATATCAGCCCCTGAATACGTTAATACACATGTCATCTTTTAAATGTATACCTAGATCTGAATTGAAATGACAAGACAATAAGACATACTTATATTTCAACTATATATATTTGGATTATTATTAATTTATCCCATAAAATTGAAAATAATATCAAATAACCTCTAGTTTTGAAAGTAATAGCCAAAACAACATAACTATTGAATGAAATAATGAATCCATCAATGAAATAACAGCTCCATTAGTTTTGAGAATAAAAGCATCATTTGGCCATGATGACCTACATGGAGGATAGTTGGAAACCGTTTACTAAAATTTTAATTAAATAAAAAAAGGAAAAAAAAATAACAACCACCCATAACGTGTCACGTGTGGCGTGTTGTACGACTTTCACTGCATCCACGTCTGATGGTGGTGGTCGACCACGATTGCTGCTTCTAACTTACAGAAAGTGTGTTGAAGAAGGCTGGACTTGGTTGATTTTTGTTGCTGCTAGTCGAAGAAGGAAAGAAGAGGTTTTGATGGGTTAATATGTGTGCTTTATATGTCATAAGTGTTGTTACATGTTTGTGTGGTTGATGTATTAAGTTCAATGTCTATTAATAATTGGTATTCGAGTTAAGGTTTGAAAAAAAAAAATTGGCAGTTTTGAAATGTTAGAACATGTTTGGTAAATTTGAACTGGGCGTGATAAAGTGAGGTTTCAAGAAGTGCAATTTTTTGGTAGTTTTTATTTTTGTTCACTCACTGCCTTCCTTGCCTTCACTGCTTTCACTTGTGTGCAATGCTATCAGTGCACTTTAAGGTTTCTTCCTAGTTTTGTGTTAAAAAAAATGATTTATGGATTAATGTATGTTGTATGGATGTATCATATCAGATAATTGCATGTACGTTAAAGTTTTTCCTTAGTTATGTGTTCACTACTTTCAATCAATATTCTTGTTATAGTAGGTTGATAATTATTGTGTTTTGTGATGCAACCAGGGTAAGTGAAAGAAAAAGTAAAATAGTTTGACAACGAAAACTGTTATAAAAAAGCTGAGGTGCAGTGAGATTAGTAGTCTGCATACTGTTAATTGTGTTGCTTATTACTTACTACATACCCTTATTATTGTTTGTATGAATTGCATATATTTGTTCTACATCACAAGAAAAATCTGCTTGTTGTAATGCATACACTTCATTTTGTTGCTTATTGCTTGCATGTACTGCATATACTTGATCGTGTTTCTTATTGCTTACATGTACTGAATACCCTTATATATAGTGTTTATATGCCAAGTATGATGTTGGTGGTTAACTAAGTTTATTGGTTTATTTTGTTAACATGCATTGACGGTCCCCTCTACTTTAGCTAGTTAGACAGTCTGCCCGGCAATTTCACGGAGGCCTTCCAGTCGAGATCCGCTTCAGCTAGAAAATTCTCATGAAGTTAAGCCTTTTTTAGGTTATAAAAATGAGTGGAAAATTTTCTTATTAAACCAACTATTTGCAAATCAGATTTTTTTTTTTCCAAAAATCTAATCTACTGAAAATTTTAAAACATCATTATTAAAGTTTACCAGTAATGCATCATCCAAAATAATATTTACAAAACTAGTATCCGTTTTTAAATTATAAAATTAAACATGAAGTGCAGGTAGATACATGAAATTTCAGATATCAATCTAGTGCAGATGTGTTACATCTATCTCGTATGCACGTCTGACGAATTGCTTCCGCTGCTCTGCTCGTACCTGCACTTGGAAGGATTTTATAACAAGGTAAAAAGCGATGAGTATAACTCAGTGAGTGGGTTAATTTTTATTAACTATAACTTTTATTCTATAACTATTATTCCTCTCAAAATAGGTTGGAAAAATTACTAGTTTCTTATTTTATTTATTTATTTTTTCTTGAAAACTATAAAATTTCATAATGCACTTAAATACTTTTCATCGTACTTTCATAAACTTACTTTTAACTCTTTTTCTAAAGCTTATGTCTATTGACATACTTTATTTCTTTAACTAGTCTTACATGGTAACCCAGAGAAACTTATCCTTCGTGACGGTACGAAGACACGCCACTAGGATTCGGAAACTATCATCATGTGTAGTCCCAGATGTGGAAAACTCTGGGATCGCGATTCCATCTAACATCAGGTAGATCTATACTATCTCATTCGTGCAGAGGGCGACACACTGACTCATACCCCCCAAAGTTAGTAACTATCCTAACCATCTTGCCGTACACACTGGGGTATATTGGCCGGGTGTAACTGAGGACTAGGATAAACCAAAGGCATTAAAAATCTTTTTATGCTACTTAAAGCTTTATTTTCTCTTTATCTCGGAAAAATACTTTCTTGCATGCTTTTAGCTAGCATGTAAATAAACATAAATAAATTTCTTTAATTCTACAATATGTAACGTTTATAATAAACATATAATAAACTTACATGCATTATATAAAACAAAGACATGCCAAAATAAATCGAAATAATATAATAACTTATAAATTTAATTCAACAAATATAACTGCTTATAATCAATTTTATAAATATTGTGAAAACTTGGAAAATTTAACCACACTCATAACTTGCTTCCAAAATATTAACCTCTCTTGCGTGCACTTCATGAGCTCAGCGTTTCACCTACACTTGAATACAAACAAGATCTTCAAGTCATAACCATTCTGATCACACTCATTCATTCTCTTCAATATTCAAAATACAAAACACTACACTTCAAGCTGAAATAGATTGAGCACTATTCAGCTCGTCCTTTGAGAGCTGCTACTCTGGCTAGCTTGTTAATAACTGTAGCCCCACATAGCTCGCTTTCTACGAGCTACTGCTCAGCTCAAACTACCTTTGAGCTTCTACTTAGCTCTTTCAAATAGCAAGCTGCTGCTCGAGCTCAGCTCAACTAGAACTGTTAGCTTCTCTCAGCTCGCCCTTAACGAGCTACTATCCTAACAGCTTGCACTACATAAGCTACTAATAGCTCATCTTGAACTATTCATATCAGACCATGGGCCTTACCCAACTCACTCTGTGAGCTGCTTCCCTAGACCAACTCGACCTTGCAAGTTGATGGCATCGCTCAGCTTTTCCAGGACCTTGAGCATGGTTCAACTCGCCCAGATCACACTTTCCATTCTTTGTTAGTTGTTGCCTTAATGTAATTGCAACTTGCAACTTAAGGCTAGGTACATTGTAAAATACAAAACATGATTTATAATTCATTTAGAATGATTACTTGACATTTCACTACACATGCATACCTACACAGTGGCTCGCATTCTTTAGCTCGCTATACCTAAGAACATTACATTTCCATTTTCTTAACTCATCAACATGCAACACAACAACTTTACTACTCTCAATAGGAGTTACGCTAAAATCATCATTCATCACTTAAAACTTTAAATACTCAACTTAGACCTCATCTCATACAATCCAACTATCACACAAGTTAAACCAAGAAAACAAGTTTACTACCTTAGCAATCAACTTGTTGTATCTATGTTGATCTCACGGCAACACTCATCTTCTTGGCATCTATAGCTTTTTCTTCTTCTCCAACCAAGCTGCTCTCTTGCTTCTTGATTCTCTCTCTTTAAATATACTAAAACCTTTCTGAACTTGCACTCACTCACTCCAATAGCTGCTGCTTGAACTCTCACTCTCAGCAAAAACATAGCACAACTATCACCTTCTCTTGGTTCACCTACTCTCTACCATGACCAGTCAAATTTGTTGCTTACTTGACCAACTTCTCTCAATTATTTCACCCATTCAATTTTCGTAACCTTAGCCTCCTTAATTGACCGACTCATGCTCAACTTTTCCACTTGATCAATTTTTATTCTTAACTTTATCTATCCTCCAATAAGCTCATGCCACTTGTCACAATCAACTCATTCTTTCTTTCTTTAATGCCAAGTGTCCGCTTTCCTTTATTTCATGCTCTATTTCATTCTTACAATCGGGTACTGAAAATTATTTTATTTTTCTACAATTACCATATACGGGCCACTAATCAATTAGAGTACTTTCGTCCATTATACTTCAAATCACTTAAAATCTATTTGAAATGTCTTATCTTGTTCCGCTTTTGATTCATTAATTCTAATATTAATATCGAAAATTTTTTTCTTTGGAATTTATTTTTCGAAAATATTATTCGTACAGACCTTATTTCTGTCCGAAATTACTATTCATTGGAATAAATAATTTATTATCCATTGGACGAAGTTTTGGATGTTACATTTTACCCCCCCTTATAGAAATTTCATCCTCAAAATTTACACAATGCATCGACTTGATACGATTCTCATTCTAAAAACAAGCCTATGACACCAATGCTAATCGTACTTAAAATCTTATACAACTTATCTCAAAATTCAAGTCTATCGTTCATACTCAATTGGAAATCTAGTAAATATAAAGCCTTTTTTTTTTTACTTGAATATTTAAATAAACTTACTTGCTTCAAAAAGATGTAGATACTAATTGGCATCTGTTCATCGTGCTCCCACGTGGCTTCCTCCATAGCACTTTTACCAATGAGATCACCTTATTGTGAAGAATCTACTCTCTCCTATCAAGAATCTGAACTGGTATCTCCTCATATGACTGGTTCTCCTTGAGCTCCATTTGTTGTTCTGATAATACATGTGAAGGATCTGCTATATACTTTTGGAGCATCGAGACGTGGAACACATTATGAATTCTAGAGAGTTCTGATGGCAGTTCAAGTCGATATGCCACCTCACCTACTCTGCCAATCACTTCACAGGGATCGATGAATCGACGACTTAACTTATCACGTCTCCCAAAATGAATTATCCTTTTCTATGGTGATATCCACAGATTAACCTTATCCCTAACCTAGAACTCTAAATCCTTCATATGCTTATTTGCGTAACTTTTCTGTCGATCCTGGGCTATTTTCAAATTGTCCCGAATAACCTTGATCTTATCTGTAGTCATCTGTACAAGCTCAGGTCCAATTAATTTTCTCTCGCCTATCTCATCCTAACATATCGGCGTCTTGCACCGTCTCCCATAAAATGCTTCATATAGTGCCATACCGATACTGGCCTGATAACTATTATTGTAGGCAAACTCGATTAATGACAGATGAGAATTCCATCTTCCTCCAAACTCTATCACACAGGACTTAAGGATATCCTCCAAAGTCTTAATAGTACACTCATACTGTCCATTTGTCTGTGGATGAAATGCTGTACTGAAATACAATAGAGTGCCTAAAGCTTTCTGTAAACTAGGCCAAAATTAGGGTGTAAACCTCGGATCTCTATCTGATACGATCGACACTAGAGCTCCATGTAATCTCACAATCTCATCAACATATAACTTAGCCAATCTGTCCAGGGAATAAGTACTTCGAATGGGTAGGAAATGGGCTGACTTCGTAAGTCGATCTACTATTACCCATATGCTATCATACCTGATTCGACTTTAAGGAACTCCTACCACAAAATCCATAGTAATATGCTTCCATTTCCACTTTGGAATAAAGAGTGGTTGAAGAAGTCTTGCTGGTCTCTGGTACTTAGTCTTGACCTGCTGACATATCAAGCACCTTGACACATATTCAGCTATCTTCCTCTTCAAGCCTTTCCACCAATAATACTCTTTCAAGGTATGGTACATTTTCATGCTTCCTGGATGCATAGCATATGTTGACGAGTGAGCTTCATCTAAAATCTCATTTTTGAGTCTGGCCATATTTGGTACACACAATCTCTTTACTATCCTTAATGTACCGTCATCTTTTACTAAAAAATCCCCCTGCTGGCTTGACTACACTTTCTGTCTGATCTTAACCAATTGGGGATCCTGATTCTATAACTCTCGGACCCTATCTATGAGTACCGGTCGAAGTTGAAATATAGCTAGCAATGCACCTGTTTCTGCTGCTTCCAATTTAACTCCCATAGATCTCATCTCGGCTAACCACAAAATATACCCTGCTCTCAAATGTGGTATTGAGCTAGTGGGTCTCATGCTCAGGGCATCGGCTACTGTATTTGCTTTTCCTAAATGATACTCTATCGTGCAATCATAATTCTTGATAAGCTCCAACCACCTTCTCTGCCGTATGTTCAAATATTTTTGATTGAACAAATATTGGAGACTCTTATGATCAGTAAATATCTGGCACCGAACTCCGAACAAGTAATGCCTCCAGATTCTTAGAGCAAATACCACTGTAGCTAACTCTAGACCATGGATTAGGTAATTCTACTCGTGCTTCTTTAATTGCCTTGAAGCATGAGCTATGACCTTTCTGTCTTGCATCAGAACACAACCAAACTTTGCCTTGAAGCATCATTATATACTATAAAACCTTCATTTCTAGAAGGAAGAGTAAGTACGGAAGCTGTGGTCAATTTTGCCTTTAATTCATCAAAACTCTTCTAACAAGCTTTTTACCACTCAAACTTCGCTTCTTTTCTAGTGAGATTCGTTAACGAAATGTTAATCCTAGAAAATATCTCGATGAACTTTCTGTAATATCCTGCCAATCCTAGGAAACTCTTCACTTCCGTTACAGAAGTTGGTGGTTTCCAATTCACAATCACTTCTATCTTCTGAGGATCAACACTAATCCCATCTACTGAAACCACATAACCCAAAAATGTAACTTCACTCAGCCAGAACGACATTTGCTGAACTTGGTATACAATTGCTGCTCCCTCAATGTCTGTAAAATTAATCTCAGATGCTCAACATGCTCTTCCCTACTGCTAGAATTCACCAAGATGTCGTCAATGAACACTATAACAAACTTGTCTAAGAATTTATGGAACACTCAATTCATTAATGCCATGAATGTTGCTGGTGTATTGGTTAGCCCGAAAGGCATCGCCAAGAACTCATAATGTCCATAACCAGTCCAGAAGGTAGTCTTAGGAATATAATCTCCTTTGATTTTCAACTGGTGATATCTTAACCTCAGATCTATTTTAGAAAACACTTTTGCTCCCTGTAACAGATCAAACATGTCATCAATCCTCGAAAATAGGTATTGATTCTAAATAGTTACCTAATTCAATTCCTAGTAATCAATACACAATTTCATACTTTTGTCTTTCTTCTTAACAAAAAGCACTGGTGCTTTCTAGGGAGAAACGCTAGTTCTAACAAAACCCTTATCCACCAACTCTTCCAATTGCATCTTTAATTCCTTCAGCTTTGAGGGTACCATTCTATACGATGTTATAGAAATCAAAGTTGTTCTTGAAAGCAGATTAATCTCAAATTCAATTTCTCTATCTAGAGGTAAACCTAAAAGATCCTCTGGGAACACGTTTGGAAACTCTGCAACCATAGGAATGTCCTCTATCCGAGCCTTCCTCTCAGTTGAATCTATCATGTAAGCCAAATAACCTATACAGTGCTTCTTCAGCATCGTTCTAGCAAATATAGCTGATATGATATGAGATGGAAGCATTCTGTGTTTCCCCAAGAATATAACATCTGGCTTTTCTGATAAACTGAACCTGACTTCTTTCTGAAAACAATCCACCACGACATGATGCATAGCTAACCAATCCATGCCTAATATAATATCGAAGTCATATATATCCAACAACATCAAACTAATCAGAAATGATCAACCCCCAATCACAATATCACTATCTTTGCAAACATTCTCTGTAACTAATGAGTCTCTTATAGAGTAGCTACAATCATACTGCACTCTAAGGGTTCTAACTTCACATTAGTTTGTCTGGCAAAATCTCTAGAAACAAAAGAGTGCGTAGCACTAGGATTTATTAAAACATGAGCATCAGTACCAAAAGCTGTTACAGTACCTGTCATCACCTCCGAAGTAGCCTCAGCCTGCTGCTATATCACCACAAACACCCTGACCTAAACATGTGGTCTCCTTGGCTACCCTCAGGGTGGAACATGTCTACCCGAACCTTTGCTTGACTAAATTGAAGTCCCTGGTCCTTTTATTGGCGGACCTCTCCTATCCTGCGATTGGCCTCCGCCAGGCTGTCCTTAAGTCAACGGTCTCGACCTACTACCCCCAGCTGCTCTTTGTGGGCAATCTTTCATGAAGTGTCCCTCTTGACCATAGTGATAACATCCGGTGATACCCTTATGATACTCTCCGTTGTGTAGCTTGCCGCATTTATTGCATGCCCCTAATTTGCTCTGAGTATCACCCCTGCTATGAGATCCTGATGGTAGTTTGACTAAGCTCTGACTGGATATGACTCTTTAACTCAGCTGTTTGCTACCTAACCATCTGGAATTGCTTCCAGTCTTGGGAGCCTGGTTGGAGTCCCCCGAATACCAACCTAATCCCTGACTGCGCTTCGGTTTCTGGACCTACTTTTGTTACCTAGCACAGTCCTCTCAACTCTTAAGGCTGCCTCAACTAACCGCCCATACTCACTGTGCTCTGTGGCTACCACATACGTCTTGATCTTCTGATTCAAGCCTTGAACGAACTTATGACATTTATTTGCTTCATCATTCATTATGAAGGGTGCTACTTAGGATAGTTCAGCAAATTTCTTCTCATATTTTTCCACTATCATGCTGCCTTACACTAGACTATAAAATTCTTCGATCTTGGCGTCCCTATACGCCCTTGGATAAAACTTTTCATTAAATTCTTTCGTGAATCTCTCCTATGAAATCTGACCGGTTGCTCTTTTTTTTTTTACTGAATCCCACCAATCGCTAGTTGAAGCTCTTAACAAAAATGAAGCAATAGACAACTTCTGGGGATCGGTGCACTCCATCTGTTCCAACACCCTCTTGGTGTTATCCAACCATTCTGTTGCAACTTGTGGGCCACCTATTCCTTCAAATGCATCGACACCTAATTTCCACACCCTCTCCATAGTGGTGCTTAGTGTGTGTGGCCTCATTCCTTGAATAACCTGAGCAAGCCTCTCAATCGGATCTGGCTCTGGCTCTGGCTCTACTGCAAGTAGCTCAACTGGAACCTCTGGTTGCTGATATTTTATAGATTCATTTACTTGTTCTTCTACCTTCGAAACAGAAGGTGGAGCATCATCCGTGGCTCTCTGTTTATGAGGACGGTCAATACGACGCATGAGTAACTGCACTCGAATCAATTATCGGTCATAAAATGCATGATATTTGAAAATACTAAGAAAATGCTCGAAAATCATGTAATGCACTTAAAACCTTTACTCTGATACCAAACTTGACGGGCCCCTCTACATTAGCTAGTTAGATAGCCCACCCGACAACTCCACGGAGGCCTTCTAGTCGAGATCTGCTCCAACTGAAATGTTCTCATAAAGCTAAGCCTTTTTCAGGTTACAAAAATGAGTAGAAATTTTTCTTGTTAAACCAACTATTTGCAAATCAGAGTTTTTTTTTTTTTTTTTTCCAAAAATCTAATCTACTGAAAATTTTAAAACATCATTACTAAAGTTTACTAGTAATGCATCATCGAAAATAATATTTACAAAACTAGTATCAGTTTTTAAATTATAAAATTAAACATGAAATGTGGGCAAATACATGAAATTTCAGAGATCAATCTAGTGCAGATGCGTCATGTCTATGTCGTCTACGCTTTCGATGGAGATGCTTTTACTGCTCTGCTCATACTTGCACTTGGGAGGATTTTATAACAAGGTAAAGAGCAATGAGTATAACTCAGTGAGTGAGTTAATCTTTATTAACTATAACTTTTATTCTATAGCTATTATTCTTCCTAAAATAGGTTGGAAAAATTACTAGTTTCTTATTTTGTTTATTTATTTATTTTTTTCCTTGAAAACTATATAAATTTCATAATACACTTAAATACTTTTTATTGTACTTTCATAAACTTACTTTTAAATCTTTTTCTAAAGCTTACGTCTATTGACGTACTTTATTTCTTTAACTAGCCTTACATGGTAACACAGAGAAACTTATCCTTCGTAACGGTACGAAGACACACCATTAAGATTCGGGAACTATCACCATATATAGTCGCAGATGTAAAAAACTCTGGGATCACGATTGTCTCAAATATCAATCAGATTTACACTGCCCTATACGTGCAAAGGGCGACACACTGACTCATACCCCTCAAAGTTAATAACTCTCCCAACTATCTTGCCGTATACGCTAGGGTATTTCGGTCAGGTGTAACTGGGAATTAGGGTAAACCAAAGGCATTAAAAATCTTTTTATGCTAATTAAAGCTTTATTTTCTCTTTATCTCGAAAAAATACTTTGTTTTAGCTAGCATGTAAATAAACGTAAATAAATTGCTTTAATTCTACAATATGTAACGTTTATAATAAACATATAATCAACTTACGTGTATTATATAAAACAAAGACATGCCAAAATAAATCGAAATAATATAATAACTTATAAACTTAATTCAAAAAATATAAATGCTTATAATCAATTTTATAAATATTGTAAAAACTTGGAAAATTTAAGCACACTCATAACTTACTTCCAAAATATTAACCCCTCTTGCGCACACTTCGCGAGCTCAGTGCTTCACCTACATTTAAATACAAAAAAGATCTTCGAGTCATAACCATTCTGATCACACTCATTCATTCTCTTCAATATTCAAACATATAAAACATTACACTTTAAGCTGAAATAGACTGAGCACTATTTAGCTCGTTTCTGGAGAGCTGCTACTCTAGCTAGCTTGTTAATAAATGTAGCCCGATATAGTTTACTTTCTGCGAGCTACTGCCCAGCTCAAACTAGCTTCGAGCTTATGTTTTACTCTTTCAAACAACAAGCTGCTGCTCGAGCTTAGCTTAACTAGAACTGTGAGCTTCTCTCAGCTCGCCCTTAGCGAGCTACTATTCTAACCCAGCTCGCACAACACTAGCTACTAACAGCTTATCCTGAACCATTCACATTAGACTGTAGGCCTCACCTAACTCATTTAGGCTAGCTGCCTCCTTAGACCAGCTTGACCTTGCTAGTTGCTAGCATCGCTCAGCTCTTCCAGAATCTTAAGCATGGTCCAACTCTCCCAGATCACTCTTTCCATTCTTTGCAAGCTACTGCCTTAATCTAACTCCAACTAGTGACTTACGGCTGGGTATATTGTAAAATACAGAACATGATTTACAATTAATCTAGAATGATTACTTGACATTTCACTACACAGGCATACTTACACGGCAACTCGCATTCTTCAGCTCGCTATAACCTAAGAAAATTACATTTCCATTTTCTTAACTCATCAATATTCAACACAATAACTTTACTACTGTTATGGATAAAATAGCGATCAGAATATTTAATCCCAAACAATCCACAGTGCAGGCCTAATGGTCCAGAAGCCCAATTATTTGCCATCATTTCTGTCCACTCTCCTAGAAGAGGGGCCCACTAGTGGGTACTTGTTGTGGCCGCTGACCGTTATCGCCCATTATGACCGCGAATTGTCTATTCCGCAAGACTGGCTGTGATCGCTACATTCTCCGACATTCAGATCGCCGTATTCCCCGTCAGTTTTATTTATTAAGGCGGATCGTTGTTCTTTATCGCTGGCCGTTGGTTCTCATCCCTCAGACTTGTCCGCTGGAATATTCGCCATCCGTGACAACCAAACCTGCTCGCCATATTTCAGCCTCTATCGACCGCCTGTCTACCCACTATTCTTGTCCGATTGAGGTATCCGCCAAGAGGAGCCACCCGTCAGAGATGTCCAACAAGCCATCCGCGTCCAAAGTTATCCGTCTGAACTGGTCACTGTTTTCTGAGCGTGAACGCATTCTGACTCCTTCACTCATGATGCTATCCACCTTAATGCCGTGACCGGCTACGGACATGCCAATCCAGAATCCACTCCATCAACTCTCCAGCCTGCTGGAAAGGCCCGTCTCCCTCACGCCTTTGAAAGTTACAAGTCAGCAGAAGTCAACCGCGCCATGCAGAGTACAGTCCCGAGGCTTGCCATACACGCTACGTCCGCCAGAGTCTGTGATCGTGACCTTGATGGCCCATCAGGCCGAATCCAACCCAATCATCAGAAATCTCTCTCGGGCAGACCTCAGATGCGATGGATTCGGCCGCATTAATTATGTTTTCGGTCTCATTTAATGCCTTGTCAGCCGCATTGATGGGGTTTCCGACAATTAAATGCTGTCTGTCAGTCCAACTGTAGTTAACTATTTGCTTTTGTCTTATTCTATTTACTGTAGCATGTCCCCTTTCTCTATAAAAGGGGACGATTTTCATTGTAAAAGGGATGGAACTATTGAGGGTCGTTACTCTGCCTAAATAGTGAGAGAGTGAACAGTGGACGTAGGCATCTTTTTGGGCCGAACCACTCTAAAAATCTTCTGTGTCTTCTTCTCCTTGCCTCTAACCTCTCCTTCTCATTCTCCTTGTCCTTCATGCAACCCATTAACCATACGAAACAGTGAGCTTGGGCCCTAAAACAACCTCGTTGGCTAAGGGAACCTTTTTTTAACGTTAACAACTACTCTCAATAGAAGTTACACTAAAATCATCATTCATCACTTAAAACTTTAAATAGTCAACTCAGACCTCATCTCATACACTCTTTCTATCACACAAGTTAAACCAAGAAAACAAGTTTATTACCTTAACAATCAGCTCGCTGCATCTATGTTGATCTCATGGCAATAATCATCTTCTTGGCATCCACAACTCTTTCTTTTTCTCTAACCAAGCTGCTCTTTTACTTCTTGATCCTCTCCATTTGAATATACTAAAACCTCTCTCAACTTGCACTCACTCACTCCAATATCTGCTGCTTGAACTCTTACTCTCGGCAAAAACATTGCAGCCATCACCTTCTCTTATATTCTTCTCTTGGTTCACCTACTTTCTGTCGTGACCAATGTTGAAAATATCGATATCGATGAAAATATCGAAACTACGATTCGATAGAAATATCGACAGAAATATCGATATCGATGGAAATTTACATAAAATTTATGGAAAGTACGAAAATTTAGTTAAAAACATAATATTTTTTAATGAAACTTTTAGTAATGTTAAAATAATCATTTCTACAATCAAAAACCATATTATATTTAAAAGAACCATATTTTATCTAAGAAGTAACAACTAAAAGGTATAAATATGGATATAATATATAGAGGATATATATGAAACTATAAAAAACTTCCATTAAAACTTTTCAATTAATTTGCATCACACAAATCATACAAATTTTAATACCAAAATAAAGTCCTAGATGGTTCATACATGGTATAGCTAGTATCTAGATTTATACAATACTGATACCATGACATATAATTTGAATGGTTTTGAATATAATCACGAACATGCCATGAATAAGCTTCCTGATTTCTTCCCACTATCTATACATAGATAGAAAATTGTGTGGAAGGATCATTGGAGATCCCAAAACTTTTATGACCATCATCACTAGTCTTTAAATTCATAGATTCAAAAGTAGTTGAAATGTTATCTTCATTAGATGATGATGTCCCTAACTACATTTGATGGATTCTCCTTGTATAATCCTTACCAATAACCCTTGTGCTTGGACCAGCAGCTCTACACCAATGGTCTTTATCTTGTGTGTAATGAGTGTATTGTTCTTCACAAGTAAATGGGCTCAATGGTAAACCTGTATCAGTATCATTTTTTTAAGTAAAAGCATAATTATTTTCTCCATTGTCATCATCATCGTCGTCGTCGTTGTCATCATCATCATCATTATCATCATCATCATCACTATTATCACCATCATCTGCACCATTGTTTTTATTATGAATTCCATCAATATGATCATCTTGATTGAAGCTAGTTGTGGACCTGCGTACTTCTCATCGCATTGCGATGTTACCAATGTCTTCATTATCAATTCTGTCAATATGATCATCTAGATAAAAGCTAGTTTTGTACCTACACACCTTTCCGCGCATTCCCATGTCCTATGGGTCACCTCCACTACTACTCGTAACCAATCAAATTTGTTGCTTACTTGACCAGCTTCTCTCAAGTATTTCACCCATTCAATTTTCTTAAACTTTGCCTCCTTAATTGATCGATTCATGCTTAACTTTTTCACTTAATCAATTTTTATTCTTAACTTTTTCACTTAATCAATTTTTCTTCTTAACTTTTTCACTTAATCAATTTTTATTCTTAACTTTATCTACCCTCCAATAAGCTCATGCCACTTGTCACAATCAACTCATTCTTCATTTCTTTAATGCCAAGTGTCCGCTTTCCTTTATTTCATGCTCTATTTCATTCTTACATCCGGGTACTAAAATTATTTTATTTCTCTATAATTACTACATACAAGACACTAATCAATTAAAGCACTTCCGTCCATTATACTTTGAATCAATTAAAATCTATTCGAAAGGTCTTATATTGTTCCGCTTTTGATTTCATTAATTCTAGTATTAATATGGAAATTTTTTTTCTTCAGAATTTATTTTTCGAAAATATTGCTCTTACAGACCTTATTTCTGTTCGAAATTATTATTCATCGAAATAAATAATTTATTGTCCATTGGATGAAGTTTTAGGTTTTACATGCATTGCGAGCGTTCCTCTTTGCTAGGTAATGTTTATTAGTAAATTATTCATATAGTGTAATTTTAATATCTATTTCGTTGACAATCCATGTAATTTTGATTAATATTTATACTCTAGAATCTACTTCAGTGTTGTTTCATATGTTGAATCTTAATTGCCATTTAGTTCCAATGAAGCATCTCTAGTTATACATCTTATTTGTACTTGTGTCAAACGTTACTCAATTTTCTATTGGGTGGCTTTATCATCACCCAAAATGTTTTATCCGCACCTACTTTTAATTGAAAGTATTTACTTTTAAGGAAGGACATAAGTGTCCAATTGAAAAAGTAAAATTTCTGTTTAGGTCTAGATGGTATATTCTTGCTCATATTATAATCCCTATTATTCTATTCAAAAACAAAAGTAATTTTCATCATCGCTAAATACAATTTTGACATATATTGAGTTGAAATTGTAACATGCTATCCCGTGTTCAAGTAATTTATTAAATGTTGTTATTGATTAAGGAATAATAGAATTATTTATCCATTCGAATTCGGATGGATAATTGAATTTTTATGAAATTTTCGGATGGATAGGATGATTTTTTTAATTTCGAAATCATAAAATAATTTAGAGTGATTGGATCCAAATAATTATTCGAATTCTAATGAAGTTTCTAAATGTGAAAAATGAATTATAATAAAATTTTTAGGTGGATCAAGTCAATTTTGAAGCGAAAAGCAGAAATCAAAAGCGTGGAAGATTGTTCATGGGAGATTGTGCATGTGTGACAAGTGGCACACATTGAAGAAATCAAGCAACAAGTGTCACAAATTAAGAGATGGACCAATGCATGGTAAGCAAATGTGATTCATGTATGAAACCAAGTTGACAAGTGGCATCATTTTGTAGCTCATATATATTTCTTTGTAAAGCAATTTAAGAGTGCAAACAAGAAGCTCACGGCTGCCAACATTAAAAATCACTGTCTCTCTCTTTCAAAACTCTCTCATGGTCTCATTGCCAAAGAACAAGCATGAAGCTCGGTCGTCATCTAAATTTTTGAAAGCAAAACCGAAACCAAAGGCAAGTAAGAGAGAGCAAAACCATGAGCCAAAAATAGAAAGAAAGAAGAACTAGAAACCAAGAGCATCTCTACAAGCAATCTCCCATTCGGTTTTGATAGGTAAACTTGTTACCATATTTGATGTTTTTGTGTTGTTTAATTCAAAAAGTGATGGAAATCTTGTTGTTAAAAGCTTAAATGGGATCAGTCAAAGGGAAGAATTAAAGTGTGCATGTGGTGTTGGATATGTTCTTGAGTTGTTGTTCCAAGAGGTAAGTTAAATCCCATGACTTTTATTGTTAGAAAATGTTTGAGTTTTGAAATGGATGGATTTTGTGATGATATGTTTAGGTTTTAGGAATGGATACTTCATTAGTGTGGAGGTGGTAATGCATGTGAAATTAATGTGAAAATCAAATGAAGTAATGGCATGCATGTTGATGTTGAGCTCGGTCATAAATGAAGTTTTAGTGTTGGATGAGTTTTGATTATTTTTGCCATGATGTTTGGTGATGTTTGGATGTGATTCAAGTGTTTAATCATAATGGAAAATGAATATGAAAATGTATGTTGGATTTGGTTAGGAAAGGGAGTTGAGAGTTGATTGAATTTCGATTATAATGATATGTGTTTTTAGTGCGAGATATGTTTCAAAATAAGATGTAGAGACTGTTTTTGTTTTCGATCACAAAGAGATTGTTTTGATGCATTTTTTTTTTTTGGTTTAGCTATGCAAAAGATATTCTTGCATGATAAATTATCAAAGTGATGAATTTTTAAAGTTAAAATGAAAAACCGAAAGCCGATGCTATTACGTGATTTATGGGCTGTTATAAGATGTTTTTATAGGCTGTTATAAGTTGTTTTTATGAACTGTTATGAGCTATTATATAAGCTATTTTTAGGGGCTGTTAAGGTGCTATAAAAACTATTTTCATCACGTATTATAGGCTGTTTTGACGTCAAAGTGTCTTGAATGATTGCGCAAGCTGTTTCGACGATTAAAAGCTGATTCGTCAGAGTCGCATGTGTTGTTTTGGTGTCGATACTGTTTTAAATTGATGACATAAGCTATTTTGGAATGAAATGTTATTTCGAATGAGCGTTATGCATTGTCTTGATGTTGCGGGCTGTTTTGAGTATCATATAGAGATGTTTCAAAACCATTATATAGTGTTTTATATAGTAGGTGAAATGCGAAAGCGATTATATTAAGTGAATGCGTTTATGTGATTAATTGTGTGATTGAAATCATTTGCGATGTTACTTGAAGAATTAACGTTAAATGTATAAGTAACACGGAGGCAAAATCATATAGATTGTGAACTACGCAATAGGGTGTCCGGTGAGTGTTATTAAATTGATTTGAAACTATTGTTTAATTCTAAGTCATATGAATTTTTATAAACGTTTTGGCATGAATGAATTTATATTAAGTTTTATGGTTTCATGCAAGCTTATTTAAGTTAAATGATGTTATAAAACTTTAAGTTATGAAGTTTTACATGACATTTAAATTCTATGATGAAATATGTCATGATATGAGTTAAATTAATTGTGATATCCTCTCTTACGAATGATTATGTTCAAGAATGAAATGTGGATTTTATATGAAATACAACTTATTTATAAATATTTTATCAAGCTTATGGTATTCCTTAGGGTGATCTTATAATGTTGTCGGTAATGATAGAATACCCTAAAACGATGTAGGATTCCGCTTGGAAGTTGCGATGTAGGATTCCATCTCTCCCTAGGGTATATTATGAGCTAGCTTACTACCTAAGCGATGTAGGATTTCACTGTAGCGATGTAGGATTCCGCTACTTAGTTACCGATCATATGGTCTTGCAATGTAGGATTCCGCTTTGCCATATGCCTGGGTATGCCAATTGGTGATTAAAGTATTGGTGGTTGATTTATTGCATTATTATGAAATGAATTTTTATCGAATTGTATACCATCACTTTAAATTGCAAATTATGATATATTGAAATGATATAAGCTGCTAAAGTTTGTTTTAGATTCATGAATTATGTTTTATGAATGTGTTTAAAGTTAAGTGAAATGATTTAATTATGTTTTATGAATATATTCGTAAATGTTAGGGAGGTGACGTTTTTAAAATAGGATTTTACTTAGAAAAACATAACACTCACTAAGTTCATTATCTCACTCTATTATATGTTTATAAAACCAAACTCCCCAGGTCAAGGAGCAGGGTTAAGTGCTACAGTTTCAGCTACTGGAACTCCGACCCAAGAATAGCAGGATTTAGTTGCATATATAGTTGCTGTGCATTTTCTTTTACAACTTTTTGGTGATAAATACTTTTGGGTTGTAACTAATAACACTTGAGTTTTATTAACTATATTTAGAGAAAGTTGTAAACCTATCTATCTATGAATTGTAAACTATTTTAAATGCTATTTTAAATTCCACTGTGATATTCTTTTTTTTTTATTATTTTAATTACTTGATTTGAATTTTACTTTGAAGTTTTGAATGTATGAAAATATATTTAAACTTCCGCTTTTATATTAAATCTAGATTACCAAAACTATTTGTACAGATATGTTTCAAGTTATCAAGAAAGAGGTTTAGCTTCACGAGAATTTTTCAGTTGGATCAGATATGTAAACCCTCGATTCCAGTTACAGTTAAATAATATCATTCCTGTAGTAGTTTTTAAAGTTTAATTTATTTTCGCATTACGAGTAGAATGACGATTAGAGAACCTAAGAGTATTAGGGAATGAGATGAGAGAGTATTGGATGAAATAAGCTTACCATTCAAAGTCAAAAAGTTAAAAGCTTCAACCAATGAGCATTAGCCAAGTGTGATAGAAAATGTGATGTTTAGTTAACCATTTGGAGCTTTTCGATTGGTGGATGAAATAAATGGATTATAAAGGGACATATGGACCAATTAGAAGTAATCTTATCCATTTAGGGGTCAAAGCAAGATTAAGAAAAGTTTAAGGGTCATTTTAGTGAAATTGGAGAGGGACTAATTAGCAAATAATGGAGCACTATAAATAGAAGCCCAATTGTCTCTTTCCCATCCATTTTTGACGTTCAAAACCGAGAGTGAGGGAGTGTGAATGTCGGCCATCATCAAGAGGAGAAACCAAGGGATTTTAAGTGAAATTTTCAAGAGATTCCACACCAAAACTCAAGCTTTTCATCAACTAAAGTTATGGGAGCAAGAATCAAGTGAGATTGAAGCAAAAAGTAGTAAGTTTCTTGCTCTTGAATCAAGTTAATAGTTGATGAAACCAAGTTTGCTCTAAAGTTTATTTTGGTGTTAGAGATTGAAACTAGATTAGTTGGTGATGATTTTGGTGTGATTGTTGTGTTAGAAATTAAAAGGAAAATGAAGACTTTAGTAAGAGGTATGTCACAGCCAAGTTAGGGCTACGGGACCCTCTTTTCGATTCAATGATTTGAGTTTAAATCTAAGTATATTTGGGACTAAGAAACCTTATAGAAGTGATAAAAATGAGAAAGCTAAAGTGTAGAGACAAATTTAGTGTTTTTGGTTTAGTTGAAGGACATGAAGAAATATCTTATAAAAGTATTCTTTTAATGCTTGAATTGGATATGTTTGATCATATTTGAATGAAAGAATGTTAGATGTGAAAGAAATAAGTTGATTGCATGTTTTAGGTAAAAATGAGCATGAAAAGGTGTTAATAAGGTTGTTTTGGCTAGGAACGCCCATCCAATGATCGTTTTTTTCCGAATTCGCTTTATGGCTGACTTAAACACAAGTTAGGGAGATGAGTGGAATAAAAACAGAATAAAGAAAACCTAAGGATTGCTCCCTAGGTAGCATTCGGCCAAGAGGTATCTAAAATCATGATTTTTCGTTTCGAGCTTCAAAAAATTATTTCGAGCATGCCGAGGTGTTCCTAGGTGAGAATAAATAGGATTCATAACAAAAAATCAAAATTTGAAGGCATCGATTGAGTAGAAACCCAGTTGCGAAAGTTTAGGCGTAAAGAAGGTTTTATAGAGTTAGTTGTGTTAGAAGCTATTGATAGCTTAGTAGTAGTGAGTTTTGTGATTCTAATTGAGTATTTGATGTTTTAGGGTAAAAGCGGAAAGTATCGGAGGCTTTCGGAGGGAAATCGTTTTTTATCGGAGGGCGTGTCGTGAGTAGAAATCTAACCTTCCCAAGTGTAGTTTTGTGTAAATTCTATTCTATGGTTATATGCATTTATTTTATTATATTGAGTTCTGTATTGTAGTTATATAAAATTTGATTATGTGAATTTTGAGTTGAATATGTATGTATATCAAGAAATTATGAGGATTAAACTTTTTAGGCTTTTTACCTTAAAAACAATAGTATTAGAGAATACCGAGAAAAAGAGTTTTATCATGTCTATGGTTTAGTCTAGCTCCAGTTGAGTGCCCAGTTGAATACCTTATGTGTGTATGGTAGATGTAAGAGAGTCACTAATCAAAAGTTTAGTCTGAACGACTTCTAAGAAAGAGAGCCAATTGTGACGGGACCCTTCCCGAATCCCTCCTTTAGATCAGAGAAAGACTCCGTAGCACCCCGAAAGAATTCACACGAACTCTATACTCAGCCCGGAGGAACCCTGTCAGGGCACCGAAAAATTATTTAACTAGATATTTTAACTTCTTTTACAAGGTGATAGTGATAAAAATTTTTCGCTTTTTAATAAAAATTTCGGCAGTATGTCGTCTGTTTTCTAAACTATGTCACCCTATAAGTTTCAAATACAGTTTATAAAAAAACACTTCTATGAAGTCAATTTCTCAACTTTCAGAGCCTTCGGCTCATTTCTCACAACACAATCACAAACAAGTAAATCAAATTTAAACACTGAATTTCATAAAATTTTAATAAAATATTTTTAACTAATGCATCCACTATTTCTTCAAAATATTTACAACTATGTACATCAACATATACATGATCAAAATAATAAAATATATACATGTAGTAGGTGTCGTCCTATACGTCCGCCTGCATGTCTGACTGAACCTTGTCGACTGGACTACTAGTTCCTGCACCTATGAGAGAATTTTTAAGAAAAATATGAGTATAACTCAGTGAGTGGTATAATCTTTATAAACTAAATTTCTGATTTTAAAATTTCTAAATTTTTTCCAAAGACATTTCATAACTAAAAGTATTTTTCTGAAATATTTTATAAATCATAATCTGAAAATTATTCCAATAACTCATTAAGAAATTTTTTTTTCTAAAATACTTTCTGAAATCTTTTCTGATGCTCGCCTGAATGATAACTCAGGGAATATCTACTCCTGGCGTGGTAGCATATAAAATCTAGCTAACCACTAGGAGTGGAGATCTACCATGTGTAGTCACCGAAAGCGAGCCCAATACAGACCGACTACACTACCCTTTACGTGTATACAGATCACTCATGCCTCGCTCACCCAAGAGTTGACTACACTTAAATCTCACCGACTGGCTTCCTCATCTACCGTATCTCGCATAGGGTATTCGGTTGGATACTAAACTAGGGCTAGGGTGAACCATAGACTATTAAAATTTATTTTTCTTAATACACTAAAATATTCTAAATCTCAAGACAATAAGCCTAAAATCTTTAATTCTAGCACATTCTCATATACATAAATAATAAATTAAAATCTTTATGCTAGAATTATAATATAAATTTAATTAATAAATGAATAAATATTTATAATAAATTCTTTTAACTTTACAATAAACTTTAAGAAAATATAAATTTTAAAAACTCGTAGTTCCACTCACAACACATCCTCGGATAGAATCTAATTCTCCTCCGTATGCCTCCGGAACTCTCTGCTTTTACCCTAAAACATCCAAATATCTATTTAGGGTCACTTAACTAATTCAAATAACATTCAAAATAAAAAAAAAAAAAAATTAAGAAAAGATTTTAGAAAATGTTTTAAGAAAAGATTTTTAGAAAGCATTTTAGTGCTTTTTTTTTAAAAAAAGAAACTATTTTTGGGAGAATATTTTATACAGAAATGAGTTTTAGTTTATATAAATTATACCACTTATTGAGTTATACTCATATTTTTCTTTAAATGTTTTTCTTAAAAATTCTCCTACAGGTGCAGGAACTAGTTGTCCAGTAGACGAGATTCAGTCAGATGTGCAGGCGAACGTATAAGATGAAACCTACTATATGTATATATTTTGTTATTTTGATCATGTATATGTTGATGTACATAGTTGTAAATATTTTGAAGAAATAGTGGATGAATTAGTTAAAAATGTTTTATTAAAGTTTTATGAAATTCAGTGTTCAAATTTGATTTACTTGTTTGTGGTTATGTTGTGAGAAATAAGCCGAAGGCTCTGGAAGTTGAGAAATTGACTTCATAGAAGTGTTTTTTTATAAACTGTATTTGAAACTTACAGGGTGTTATAGTTTAAAAAACAGACAGTATGTTGCCGAAATTTTTATTAAAAAACGAAAAAATTTTTATCACTGTCACTTTGTAAAA
This sequence comes from Dimocarpus longan, assembly GCA_022984855.1. NCBI lineage: Eukaryota > Viridiplantae > Streptophyta > Magnoliopsida > Sapindales > Sapindaceae > Dimocarpus > Dimocarpus longan. The sequence goes on along the minus strand of CM041015.1, from coordinate 6,857,472 downwards.
GAAGTTAAACTATCTAGCTACATGATTTTTTGGTGCCCTGACAGGGTTCCTCCAAGTTGAGTATGGGGTTCGTGGAATTTCTTTCGAGGTGCTACAAGGTCTTTCTCGGGTCTAGAGGAGAGATTTGAGAAGGGTCCCATCAAGTTGAGTCACCCTCTACACGTATCGACGACTGCACATGGCAGATTCCTAAATTTCTAGCGGTTAGCAAGAGATTTTATGCTACCACGACTGGAGTAGTTTCCCTAGGTTACCATTTAAGCGAGAAATGAGACAATTTTAGAAAAAGATTTAGAAATAGTTTGGAAAACAGTTTTTAAACAAGTTTCAAAAGTGTATTTTAGAAAAACTTAAAACTATTTTCTTTTGTTTCATTAAATTATTATTCTCATTGAGTTATACTCACTATTTATTTCCATGTGTTTTCTTAAAATTCTCCCTCAGGTGCAGGAACGAGTCGTTCAGCAGACGAGGCTCAGACAGACGCACGGTTTGATTGAGGGACAACATTTACCTCATTGTATAACTCATATTTTTATCATGTGCTTATTTTGTATTAAAGCATGGTATAAATTGTAAACGTAAATACAAGTTTTTGGGATGCCAGTTTTTATGAAGTTGTTTTGATGTAAAAGCTTTTGGTTTTCCAAACAAATTCTGTGATTGTGGCTTTTCCTTGCTGGAATGGACATTGGGGATAAGGACGGAGGCCCCTAATAGTTGAAATTATGTGTTATAGAAGTGTATTTATTTTTTTTTAAATTGTATTTGAAAATTTGCAAGGTGGCATAGTTGAATAAACAATCGACATACTGTCGAATTTTTATCAGAAAAATGAAAAAAAAAAAAAAATTACCCTTGCCACCTATTTAAAGAGTGAAAGAATAAGTTTAAATTAAGTTTCGGTGCTCCGACGGAATTCCTCGGGCTAAAGTTAGGGTTTGTCGGAGTTCTATTGGGGTACTACGGGGTCTTTCTCAGGTTCAGATGAGGGATTTGAGAAAGGTCCAATCAAAATATCCTCTGAAGGGCCACCGTGAGGTCGTCGAGCGGGTCTCCAGGTCGTAATAGGATGAGGCGAACGGGGCCCGTCAGAAATTGCATTAAAGAAATTAAAAAACTAAAAAAGAATGCTACAACTCTTTCACAAATTTACGATTTCAATGTATAGTGTTGCATATACTTGATTATGTTGCTTGTTGCTCGTTGTATTTAAAATTCTGCCAAAACAGAATGTACTATTTATATGCATCATATTAAAACTCTGCCATCATATTAAAATTCTGCTTTCATACACACATATATATAGTGTTTTCTTCAGTTTTTTTGGTTCAATTACCTTGATGAGCTTTATTTCGTTACAGATTTATTTGACAATGAGAAGAAAGCAAGACGATTTTAGATTTTAGTTTTATATTTGTTTCGATGATGAGAAGAAAGCAAGTGGGAGAGAAGGAAAAAAAAGAGCAAATATAAGGTTAAAAACTTTCATTAAGGGTATTTTGGGCACTTTATGCTTTATTCTTGTTTATATCATAATCCCTATTATTCTATTCAAAAAAGCTGAGGTGCAATGAGATTAGTAGTCTGCATACTATTGATTGTGTTGTTTGTTACCTACTGTATACCCTTATTATTGTTTGTGTGTACTGCATATATATGTTCTACATTGCATGAAAAATCTGCTTATTTTAATACATGTTGCTTACATGTATTGCATATACTTGATTGTGTTCCTTATTGCTTACATGTACTGAATACCCTTATATATATAGTGTTTATGTGCCAAGTAAGTATGATGTTGGTGGTTAACTGAGTTTATTGGTTTATTTTGTTAACATGCATTGCGAGCATTCCTCTTTGCTTGGTAATGTTTATTATTAAATTATTTATATAGTGTAATTTTTAATTTCTGTTTAATTGAAGATCCATGTAATTTTGATTAATATTTATACACTAGGAGCTATTGTAGTGTTGTTTCTTGTGATGAATTTTAATTGCCATCTAGTTCCAATGAAGCACCTCTAATTATAAATCTTATTTGTACTTGTGTCAGACGTAACTCAATTTTCTATTGGGTGGCTTTATTGTCACTCAAAATGTTTTCTCCACACCTACTTTTAATTGAAAGTATTTACTTTTAAGCAAGGACATAAGTGTCCAATTGAAAAAGTAAAATTTCTGTTTAGGTCCATATGGTATATTCTTGTTCATATCATAATCCCTATTATTCTATTCAAAAACAAAAGTAATTTTCATCATTGCTAAATACAATTTTGACATATATTGAATTTAAATTGCATTAAAGAAATTAAGAAACTAAAGAAGAACGCTATAACTCTTTCACCGATTAGCAATTTCAACATATAGTGTTGCATATACTTGATTGTGTTGTTTGTGGCTTGTTGTACTGAAAATTCTGCCAAACCAGGAAGTACTATTTATATGCATCATATTAAAATTTTGCTTTCACACACACACACACACATAGTGTTTTCTTCGATTTTTTTTGCTTCGAAATGATAACCTTGATGAGCTTTATTTTGTTTCCTTGTGTGGACATGTGTGTTTGATCTCTTATGAGTTGTGTGAATTGGCTTGTGGAGTGTGTGTGGGTGAAGTGGTTTGTGTATTTGTGAATTGGTTTGGGAAGTGTGTGTGTTTCAACTAGTTTGTATGTTTGTGAACTCGTTGGAGGAGCATATGTCAACTGGTTAGGTGTTTGTGCGTGTGAACTAGTTTGGGAAGTGTGTGTTTGTGTTTGTATTTGTTAATAGGTATCATGCTTGTGGCTTTCTTACCGTTATAGCAACGATAATATGTAGGGGCAAAGCAGTAATTTCCATGGATTAAAATTGTAATATCTATAATTGTCAGGGTAATTCTGTAATTTGCGATAGCTGCCACCAATACTTCGTAAGGGAAAAAATGTAATTTCATTAAAGTTTATTTTGTCTTTTAGTGTGCAAGGGTACGATGGTCATTTACTCACTTGGTCACAAAACCACCAAAAAAAAGTGGATGAAAACCAATTTTAATTGACGAAAAGGAGTTTTTTGGCTAATATTTTAAAAAGTTGAGGTAAATTGAGATTATTTATCATTTTAACGAGTTTTTATTTTTTTCTCTATATATTATGATTTTTTACGCTTTTCGACAAGAAAGTTGGATGAAGTTCGTTACATATTTATTTGACGATGAGAAGAGTACAAGATGATTTTAGTTTTAAATTTGTTTTGACGATGAGAAGAAAGTAAGAGAGAAGGAAAAAGTGAGCAAATATAGTGTCAAAAACTTTCATCAAGGGTATTTTGGGCACTTCATACTTTTAAGTGATATTAAAACTCATACTATTAATTTAATGACATGTTCACAACTTAAGCCAACTTAGATATTGTTTTTCCTCATTTTCACTTAATTTTTTTCTCATTCTTATTATTTATTGACATTATAGAAAAATAGTTGAAAAGTAAGGGTTGACCAAACCAATCACAATTAATTAAGTGTTTGCCTGAAAACTCAAATTAGTAGCGGACTCCAAAACTAATATATACAGGTCATTCAAGTGTCCCACCTACGATACCTGGGCACGGGGAATAACGCTGGCGTGCAACAAACCTTTGATTTATTCCATACCATGGCATCAAACCTTCCTCTTCCCAACATGTAGTGCATTATATATGTTCAGCTGATTTTTCTCTTTCGATATGTATGTGTGCACCCTTAAATCACCCTGAAATTACTAGTCAATATTGCCATGGCATCCCGCAGAACAAAGCTGAGGCTTATTTTTGACCCAAAGGCTGGGAAAGTAGTTTTTGCAGAAGCTGGCAAAGACTTCATAGACTTTCTCATCTACCTTCTTTCTTTGCCTATAGCAACTGCCGCTAGAATCTTAAAAGAGAAAAATATGCACGTGGCAGTGGGCTCCCTCAGCCACCTATATGAGAGCCTTGAAAATCTTCCTGATTCCTTCTTGCAACCAAACCAAGAGAAGAACTCACTGCTAGACCCTAGAGCTCCCATATACGCCACCGGAATCCCTCTCATGCTCTCTGATTACGATTTCAAGGCTCGAAGGTCATACAGGTGTTCCGGATGTGCTGTTTACATGGCTGAGGTCCCGAACCTGAATTGTTCTAGTTGCAAAAGTAAAGTGAGAACAGTGATGTCTTATGTTCCCCCGTCGCCTGCAAACTATTCTTTGGCGCCTGTGGAGGGTGGCTTCGTAAAAGGTTCAGCTACTTATATTGTGACGGACAATTTGGAGTTCATGCCTATGACTACCAAAATGTTTTTTTCTTTGTTCAAAAAGTTTGATGTTAAGGATCTGGATGCACTTCAGGAGATTGAGGTCGATGTGGGTGTTGAAGAGGTATGTTAATCATCATATGCATTCATATAATAGCCAATAAGTATTTGTAAAATTTTATGGATGGAATTAATATGTTTTACTACATAGCTTGTCTGTTCTGGAAAGAACGTCACATGTGAATGACCAAAGAATAGTTTTCAATGCATAACTACTTAATTACTATATAATCATCTCATGTGGCGTTAAAAATTACATTTGTTTAATTATTCATAAATCCAAGATACAATATCATTGTGGTGCATGTATTACATACATATTGAATATTTTTTCAAAACAAAAGGACAATAAAATTTAATCAATCACATGCATGCACGCATTTCATGTGTTTAAATTTAAAGATATTGATTTTGAAAATCAAAATGATAATGTCTTAGATAATTTTTATACAATTTTGCGAAGAACATATGCAAGACTGATATGTGAGTGTTTGTATATATTCTCTCATAGGGTCTGAAGCTTCTGAAGCTATCTTTGGAATGCAACACAATTTTAACAAGTTTCTACCTTGGTGATAGTATCAGCACTTGAAGTGGAGTATTAGGGGCCAAAAATATGGATTAATTCATCTTCTATGTAATCAATATTACATATTATGAGCTGTAAAAGAAGGAATTAAAAATTGTTAATTTCATGCCGTAAATATGATGTCTAATAATTAATAACACAAATCTTAAGCTTTGATTTTCCTTCCCCCACGGTCGCTGCCTACTTAATTATAAGTTTTCCAAATGGACTTAATTAACTTTTGATTCACTGTTAAATTATCTATGTTTGTGAACATCAGTAAGTTTAACTATTAATAATGTTATATAGAATTCAAAAACATGGATATTTATCTTAAATAAATAGAATCAATATCACTTCAAGTGGATTATTAGACGTAAAAAATGTGGATTTATCTTGAAGATAAGCCAGATGATTGAAGAATATAGTTAATATTACATTTTGTGAACTGTACATGAAAATATAAATTAATGTTCAAGCTCAAGCTCAAGCTGTCAATATGATGTCTAGTAATAACAAAAATCTTAAGCTTGGGCTTTTCCTTCCTTACTCTATTGCTGCCTGCAACTTCAATTACAAGTTTTCCAAAGGACTTTGCATACACTAACTATGTTTATAATACCAATTAGTTTAACAATCATGCTATACAACGCAAGAAAAATCAACCCAAAAAATTCTATCAAAATTATATATAAAATATTTGTTATTCATTGTACCATTCTATGATTTATATAGTAAGAATAAATCATTTGTACCATAATTTTAAATTGACTTTTGATTAATTTTTGAATTGTATAACATTCCTTTTAGTTTATGCATGAGTTTGATTATAGTTGATTTTTCATAAGAGAAAGAGAGATAGAGAAAGAGATCCATTATAAATTACATAGAAATTTTTGGATTTAAATTCAATTAATTAACCCAATAACTTGGAGGATTTTGTTTAATTAAAAAGCTTTTTGAAAGAGTTTTCCATTTGGTACTACACTTGTTTGGTTGAGCATTCGATCCTCTAGTTAAGTATTTTGAAGTTGTTTGGTCAAACTTTTGTAATTGATTTTTCTAATTTAGTAAATGTTAAATCTCTAGTAGACAAAAGTTCATTCTCAACTTTTCAAAATAAACCTTTCGAAAATATATATATATTTAACTTACATATCCTTATTTTTAATAATTGACGTGATATTATTAAATAAAACCTTTGAAAGTATAATATTCCTCATTCTTTGTTCTCGATAAATAGGCCATTTTTCTTGCGCTAAACATATAGTGCAATTTCAATTGGCATGTTTAATATCATTTTAAGTTTAATTTGTTTTAGAGTGAATAAATAATATGTCATTTTTAGTAATATCCTATTTCAACATATCTTTTCAGATGATAGAGCCAAATAATCTAATCCTATCTAAGTCTTATTTTAATTACCAATCAAACAATTTTATAAGTATGTATATATATATATATATTTCGAAAGCTCTACTTTTAATGGAATTACTATTAGTAGACTCTTCTTTTCTAAAGAGCAATGTTAGGCTTTCCAAATATTTTATCAAAATTTATGTCCAAATGATATGATATGTAAGTTGTCAAAATCCTATTAATTATTACATCATCTTATGATTTACAAGATCTTTACAATTCACATGTCACATCATTTGAACATAAATTTGAATAAAATATTCGGAAAACCTAACATTAACCAAAGAGTAAATTACGAATTAACTACCCAGTTCAAACTTATTTGTAAAGGGAATCAACTTTATACATTTATTACAAAATACTAACCCGCGGTTACTTAAGTCTGTTCGTTTTGATAGCAAATAGTTTTATAGTGTTAAAAAGATAAAAATACTCCTAACTAACTGTGTTGACTGATTTGATCAAATAAAAAATTAAATAAATTAAATTTAAAATATTTTAACCATCTTCTTCCTTCTTTCTTCTCCCATTTCTCTCTCGTTTGCTTCTGTCTCTCTGTCTACCTCTCCAACGATGGTGTTGATAGTATCGCCGCCATCAGCTCTTCCAGACGATGTTGCCATAAATTGCCTGCCTCAAATCCCATGGCCCCACTCTCCTCTCTCAACCGCGACTTTCTTCACTCTCCTCTCTATGCCACTACATCGTTTTTCGTCGCTAACACGAAGTGATGACCTTTTTCTAGCAAAAAAGATTGGCGTTCCTACTCTCTTTGTCTCCATTTATTTGTTCTCTCTAACATCTCTGTGATTTGGTTTTATTGGTATTTAAGGTTGATTGGGTGGATTTCAATGGTTATATTGGGGGATTATGAAACAATCATATAATCTGGAGCTTCGATGGTATGTTTGGGATGTGTTGTTGGCCGGTGGTGATATGGTTGTGTTTAGGTGTTTTGGGGTAATGTTGGGTGGAGGTGAGGGTGACTTCTAAGGGTCTCTGATTTTGTGGGTGGGTGGGTGAGTGTTTGAGTGGTGTACGTGTAAGCCCTCATCCAGATTTATTATTTTATGGTATTAGAAATCTTCGAATTGAGTTACGGTTGAATCGTAGGCCTCCAGTATGTTATTTGAGGTTTATTATATTTTCATATCATAAGTCGGATGTTGTTTGGTTGACCCTAGTACGAATACAAAGTGATTATGAGTGATTTATGTATTAATCAAGTGAGGTGAGCTCACGGAATTAAGTAAAAGATATTTATTTCAACCAATAAGAAATGAGATAAGTGACTTTTAAAAGTAGTAGCTATGGTTGTGTCATATGTCATCTATTGATTGGTTGATGAAATAAGTGGACTAAAGTGATAGCAAATGGACCAATTAGATTCAAGTTTATCTAGTTATGGGAAGACAATATTAAGCAAAGTTTGAGGGTTATTTTAATGATTTTCAAGAGGGGCCATTTAGCAAATTGGCACCACTATATAAAGTTGAATTCATGTCACTCATTCATTCTTTTCTTCACCTTAAAAATCGAGAGTGTGAGGGAGAGAGGTGTCGTCCAAGCAAGAGAGGAAATCAAAGCTTTCCAGGCAATTTTCTTCAAGCAATTTATCACTAAATTTCATCTTGTCATCAACCAAAGCTTAGGAGTCAAAACTCAAGTGATTTGAAGTCTAAAGAAGTAAGTTTCTTGCTCTAGCATCTAGTTGAGAGTGGATTATACCCATTTCTAAGTTTACATTAAAGTTTGTTTTGAGATTAGAGATTGAAACTTCATTGCTTGGTGATGAGTTTAATGTGATTTTTGATGTAGGAAACTAAAAGAACGATGATGAATCTTTGTTGATGATTTTTGGCCAAGCTTAGGGTTTATGTAACCCATTTTGTTTTCATTCATTTGAGATTTAATCCATGTATTTTAGATGCTAAGAAACCTATTAGAAGTGATAGAGTTGAAAAAGTTAAAGTGTAGTTAAGTGGGAATTTCGAGCTAGATGAAGGGTCTATAGTGACCTAACCTATTTGAGCTTAATTGAGGTTGTTTTAGATCTCAAAATATGCCTAAGTGTCATATTAAACCATAAAAATTGGAAGGCATTGATTCCGATAAAAATTAAGTAAGTTATGGCTTAAATAGTGTACCAATGTAATCGTAAAGTGAGTTGGCTGTACAAATGCATTCTTTGACGCACGAAATAAATATATTCGATTGTAATTGGTAAAAGAACCTTAGATACAAAAAAAATGAAGTAGTCGCATGTAGGATGCCACAAATATGCATCAAAAAGTGTTGAAAAATAGACGTTTTTTATAGGTTTCGACCCTTGATACTTAGAATTTTTTAAAACCATTTTACAGGCGACTTAAGTGCGAGTTAGGAAGATGATTTGAGTAAAAATTGAGTGAAGAAAATCGCTCGAAAGGGGCTTAATTTAGTCTCAATTTTAGGGAGGTTAAAAACAGCGATTTTACGTTTCGGGTTTTCGATGACCATTTTAAGCATTCCGGAGAGTCCCTAGGTGATAATAAATAAGGCTTGTGTAAAGAAATCGGAATTCAAAAGCCTTTGATAAGTTAAAATTTAGTTACAAAGGTTTAGGCGTAAAGTGGAGTTAATAGAGTTAGTTGAGTTTTTACTGATTTCTAGCTTTGTGTTAATGATTCAAGTAATTATAAATGAGTATTGGATATTTTAGGATGAAATTGGAGTGTATCGAAGGAGTTCGAAGGAGGTTTGCTTTTGATCGGGAAGCGTTTCGTAAGTAGAAATCCATTTTCCCAAGTGTAGTTGTTTTATCATTTTAATGTTATATGCACTTATTTCATTATATAATTAATTTATTTATTGTAATATTTTTAGATACTATTATATGACTTGTTAAATTGAAAATGCATTCATGTAAAGAATTTATGAGAACTTAAAGTTTTTAGGTTTTTTTGCCTTAAAAACAAGTTTAAATGAAAATATCGAGAAAAGTATTTTAATATGCTAATGGTTTACCCTAGCCCTAGTTAAATGCCCAGTGAAGTACTCTATGCGTGCATGGTAGATGTGAGAGAGTCAATAACTGAGAGAGGAGTCCGAATGATTCCACAGAGAGAGAGAGAGAGTCAGTTGAGTCACTCTCTGCACGTATATGGTAGTGTAGTTCGGACCGATTGCGTAGGGGTAACGTGTGCCCAGAGTTCACGCATCGACGATTACACAGGGTAGATTCCTTAATTCCTAATGGTTAGCTAGAAATTTTATGCTGCCACGACAGGAGTATTTTCCCTGGATTACCATCAAAGCGAGAAATGAAAAAGTTTTCGAAAGAAAGTCAAATGAGTTTGAAAACAATTTTTCTATGAAATATTAAAAAGTATTTCAGAAAAATACTTTAGTTTATAAAGCTGTTTAATGTTTATCTTACTGAGTTATACCCACTGTTTGTTTCCCATATGTTTCTTAAAAATGTTCCCTCAGGTACAGAAGCGAGTCGTCCAGCAGACGAGGCTCAGATTGATGCGCGGGTTGATTGACGAACGACTATTTCCCATTGTATAGCTCATACTTTTGTCATGCATGTATTGTATATAAATCATATTGTAAATTTGTAATTGTCAATATCAGTTGTTGGTGCACGTTTCATGAAATGTTTTGAAAAGAAAACTCCAGATTTCCATCGATTTCACAAATGTGATTAACTGTGCTGTGATTGATTTTGGATGAGGGCTAAAGGCTCCTAGTAGTGGAAATTGTATGCCATAGAAATGTATTTAAATTGCTTTTCAAATTGCAGGGTGATATAGTTCAATAAACAGCCAGCATGCTGCCGGATTTTCATCAAAAAAATGAAAAATTTTTGCCTCTGCTACCAAGAAAATGTTTAGAAAATAAGTCTAAAATGAGTCTCAGTACTCTGACGAGATTTCTTTAGGCTAAAGTTAGGGTTCATTAGAATTCTATCGGAGTGTTACGAGGTCTTTCACGGGTCCAGATGAGAGATTCGGGAAGGGTTAAATCAGTACGTTTTGAGTGCTTAGAGGGTGATGAGGTGATTGGGGTTATTGGATATTTTGGTGGTGATTGGGTTTGATGAGTGATGATGATATTGGGGTGTTTCGGGGTTTGATGATTGATGATCTGGAAACCTAGAATTTAGGAGTATAAAGTAAAATGTAATGTTGACATATTTTCTAGAGTTGTTGTAGTTTACATCCTTTCTAAATTATACTGTGACAGGAGAGCAAGGTTTTCAGAAACAGCAAACTTGCCATGAATCTTTCCTATTACGTTGTTGTGTCACTGAAACTGAATGTAAAACCCTTGAGTATTTTATGCATATTTATATTAGTACCTCAACATTTATCCTAAGATAGCAGCAATTTTGCTCCCTTTTGTTCATTATCAATTTTATTTCAGAACATTATTATTACACAACACTATTTCCACTTCCAGAAATTACAAGTCTTTTGCCATGTAATAAGGGCAATTAAAGCAATTTAGCCATGATGTAATAAGGGCATTAAAGCAAGAATGAAGACAAAGGATATTATCTTTCTTATTAAAATTCATTTATTTGTTTATTTATTTTTATCGAAAATTAGACAGAATTTCGTCTGTTTTTCTAAAAACCCAAAATTTAAAAACCTGCAAAGAAAAATAACACTTCTACAATAATTCTTTCTTAACTTCCGTTCGGACTTCCCGTCCGTTTCCAAATGTACTTCACCACACAAATATATATAATAATTTCTTTACAAATTTCAAATTTCACGAAAACTAACACAAACTCAAATCATAATTACCACTCAATTTATATAATTTACAAAACATTACAACCTTTATATAAATTATTATTTACAACAATTACATTTTAGTGAAATACATACTTCCATGAACATGCACATGCAGATATACATATGTGTCACAAAATGATCATTACCCAAAATGAGGATGGATGTGACTCATGAGGAATGCGACAAATATGTCGTCTTCGTCTTTATCTACAAATCTCAACTCAACTACTTGCGCGTGGTAAATCTAACGCGCTAAGTATTTCTACTTAATGGGTGTACACATATAATATTGTAATTATAATTATTTTCAAAATACAACATTAAAATCAAATGAGGTGCACAATTATCAACTTTTCATAATATACACACCATAAATCAAACAAGTTAAAAATTATATAATTTAACTTTCCAAACCAACTATCAAGCACATTTACGATATTACCCCTAAAACTTTTTCAGAGCCCTTTGTAAATTTTGATACGATACCTTAGATCGAAAAGGGTTTCTCCGACATCGGACACTCGGTGCCTACCCACCGAATCACAATTTATATAACTTTATAATTTCAGTACCGGGCACTCGGTGTCTTAAGGTTTGTAAATCAAAGTCGGTATGCATATGTAACAGTGTAGTACAATAATCACCCTATTGGCATATCAATTACTAATCCCTACTTACTGATGCCTAGATTTACTCGGGCCCTCTAAACTTTTCAAAATTATAAAATTTTTGACTCAAACTAAATTTTTATCACATAAATACTTAAACACATTTTTGGATCCATTTTTTGAAATTCTTCAGAGGATCACTTTTGCCTATATCAAATGATCATTTTACCCCTAGTTTTAGCATTAAATTTTAAAAAGACCACTCCTATCAGTCTCTAGCTTGAATTTGGCCAAAGGAGGTATTTTTCAAACTTTTCTTTTCAAATCACTAATTCATTACACATATCATCAAAACATCATTTAATCAACACATAAATGGGTATGAAATGACAAAAGTACCCCTTGATACCTATCTAGTGTACATTCAGCCAAGGGGCCTTATTTTTCAAAATTTGTTTTCTACTTTATTTTCCACTCAATTCATCATTCAAATCACCTCTAAATAATATCTAAATTAAATCCAAATCATGAAAATCATTGAAAACCATTACCATAATCCCACATACCCTATTTGGCCTAGTGAGATTCTTTTTTCAAATATGTTTTTCATCCCATAATTCACTTAAAAAACATGCAAATGACACATAAACATTATCCATACATGGTTATGACATTAATCGAATAAAATCATAAAGTTTCAAAAGAATTTTAAATTGTCAAGTCTACTAGTAAAGACAAATTTTCAAAATAAGTGTACACCAACCTTTTGGGCTTGATCTCTAACTTTTCCACACCTTCAAGGAAAGTTTACGACTTCTCCTTATCTTTCTCTTGAGTTCCTTGAGTGAGACCCACACCTAAGGGGGTTTCAAAAAAATGGATTTATTAACCTTAACAACAATTCTACTAACTTAAATGTAAACATGGCTAGCTATTCATGTTTAAGGATGCATCTACATCATTTATAATCTCAACCCATCACTCAATTAAAAATTCACATGATTTTACCTTGATTTGGCACCTTTCTAATGTAAACCAACTTTGAATCTTGATGGATTTTGATGAAATCAATGATTTGGATTGGTAGATTATGGAGAGAATAACATTTAGGTGTGATTTGGAGGCTTAAATTTGAAAGAAAATGGAGGTGAAATGAAGAAGATAAAGTCGGCCAAGAAGAGGAAGAAAAGGAAATGATTTTTCTAGCATAGGTTTCACTATATGTATTAGTCACCTTCAATTGACTCTTTTACCCCTAACTATGTCTCTTGACACACATGCTTGCATGTCATTGGTTATTCATGTCACTCATCTTTCTACTAATTCAATTCACCACACACTTGTCACATTTTAACTAGATTACATTACTTTTTAATTTTAAATTTGACAACTTCCCATTAGTTCAAAAATTAATTCCATGTGATGCATTCTACTTACTTTCCTTCCTCGTCCAATCATAGATTTCCATCCTTCAATCCATCTCATTTAATTTCTAATTTAATTCTTTACTATGGAGAAAATCTCCAAAAATATTAAATTTCCTAAATAAATAAAGAAATCAATTGATATTGTAAAACCCAAAACTTTGTTCGATGAAAAATGATTATTTTTCGATGGATCGTGTTTTCGAGCGTAAAGTATTCGAGAAAATATTAATTTTTCCAAAAGTGAATTTAGTGAATGGAAAGTTTCAAAATTTAATTTTGAGTTGAATAAAAGTAAATCGAATCGAAAACGAATCCATTTGGATAGATTCGGGTGATTCGAAAAGTTATCGGATGGAAATATACTTTTTCGATTTCGGATTTTACGAAATATTTTTAGAGAAGTAAAATAATTCCTAGTACTTGGAGGTGAAATCGAAATTTAAAAATAATTCCGGAGGTATAATCGTGTTATAAGGGGATTTTCGAATGGACGGAAATGAATTTGAATTTGAAATTGGAATGGGAGAATGAATGGAGTAACACATGTCATGATTAATGCATGAAAATGACATGTGTCAAGCATGCATAAATGAAGTAAAACAAGTGGCACTCCAATCCTATGCATGGACGCCAAGTATCAAGAAATTAGAGATCCTATATATATCAACTTGAAAGAAGAATGAAGCAATAAAAAAAAAAAACTCATTTCATTGTGTCACTTCTCAAAAATCAAAACCGAGAGAGAGAGCTTAGAGAGGGAGAAGGAAGAGTGTAACTTCATTCGATCAAAGAACTTCAAACTTATGAGAGAGAGAGAGAGACCAAGATTCATTCAGTCATCACAGCAATCAAGAGAATCAAAACCAAAGCCGAAAGAGTCAAAGAGAGAAAGAAAGTGTAAAACCCAAAATCTTCATCGTCGTTAAGGGAATTATTTTTCTGATTGGATCGTGTTTCGATTGGAAAAATATAATTTTTCAAGTCCGAAATTATTCGGAATATGTATTTTTGAGTAATAAAATTATTTTACAGTGTAAGGCGGATGCGAGGTTAGTAAATAATAATAAGAATAATAATAATAATCCCGAAGATAAAAATCAAGTCGTAAGCGGATTTCTCGGACGGGTGGACGAAATTGGATTCGAGCATGGAATTGGAATGGGAGAAAGCATGAATCAACGTGTGGCTTATTTGGTGCATGGCTTTGACACTTATCAAGCATGTGAAAGGGAAGAAAAGACAAGTGTCCTTCATGCAATTAAATTGAGTGACAAGTGTCCATTGGAGAGTGAATGAATAAATAAAATAAAAATATTATAAAAGAGGCAGCATTTACATCTCGGTCAGGGGTGTTTAGTGAGGAAATAGATCTAAGTGAAATGAAGAGAATCGAGAGAGGGAGAGCTTGAGAGAGAGAGACCGAGAGGGAGAGTTAGAGAGAGAGCAATTGCATGCGATCATCATCTTCTTCTTCTTTATCCTTCTTTCTTCTGGAGATCGAGAGAGTGAGGAGCTGCACTCGGTCAGCTCAAGGGGAAGAGTGTGAAGTTGATAGCTCTTTAGAGTGCGAGAGAGTGAGAAAGTTCGGTCAGCCTCCAAAGCATCGAGCTGTCTGGTTGCATGTGAATGTTTCAGCCAGATCTGGGCTTGCATGCAAAATCTGATTCGAGGAGTAGATGACCCAGGCCGTGAATGAAAGTGTAGCAAGGTGGATGAGTTGCTGCCAGACCGTGGAGTGTTGCTGCTGGCGTAGAGCTGTGGTCGCTGCTGCTAGCGTTAGGCTGGAGCTGTTGCTGTGTAAAGCTGCTGTCTAGGTTGGGTGCTGTTGCTGAATGCTGGTGTTGCTGCTGCCAGACGACTTGCTGCTGCTGCCGTGGACGAGAGGTGCTGCCAGTTGCTGTCAGCGTGAGCTGGTGGCCGTGAGCTACTGTCAACGTGAGCTGGTGACCGTGAGCTGCTATCAACGTGAGCTTGTGATTGTGAGCTGCTGTCAAGCTGAAATCAACATCCAGTTTTGGAGTGGAACAACAATAAGAGAAAACATCTTGCTGGTGGAAGAAGAAGCTTGCTACCGCGAGAGTTTCGTCGTCGTTTGAAAGCCGTTTCGAAGCGAAACTAGTGAGTAAGTGCTGCCCCATGTTGCTTTGTTGAGTTGTTTTGGTAATTTAGTAAGCAACCATGTGATTAAGTTGAGATAAAGTGGTGATATTATGTTTGGGTTTAGGATTGAGAACCTCGTTAGTGCGAAGGTTCGTTTGAATTGTTTCGTTATGTTGGCGATTGATTGTCGATGTTGAAAGTTCGTGAATTATTCGTTGTATGGGCTGTTATGTTATGATAAAGGGGCTGTCATGTAGTGCTTTTATTTCCAAGTTGTTAAAAAAAAAAAGGATGCATTTTAGTGTATTTGAAGTATCGAATTATCGTTCGGGCGTTGATTAATCGTTTCCGAGCATTTTGGTTGAGTTTTCCGCAAGTGCGAATGTTTTTAGTTTGTGATTTTTCGTTGTCGATTGTGAAAATGTTTATGAAGTCAAATTGCTGTCTTGAGTTGTGTTTAAGCCTATCATAGTGTTAAGTCGATGTTAGGATAGTTTAAGATACGTTTAAGTTAATCGGATAGTTTTAGTTTCGCGCGAAATCGTTAAATTGTCGAATTTGGAGTTGAATCAGAAAAATGTATAATTGTTAAGCTTGCTGCCATATTTTTCTCGTTTACGCTTTATCATGTTTGAATCTTTGTTTGCCTTGATTTAAGTTAAGTCACGAATTATATGGACGAGAAGTTTATTTGGAAATGAAGGAAACGCGCGAAACGTTAAGATCGATAAGTCGCGATAGTTAGTTAAATCGCGTAAATTTTATGTTGTTCGTTTAGGTTCGCTTACTCTCTTCGTTGAATTCATTAGATTATGGCTTCAATGATGTTGCTTTAGATTTGATTAGCATAGTTCCGTCATGCTCATGTTAGAATGTTAACTTATATAGGCAACGATAAGGCGAAGGAAAGCGAAGTTAAAGAAGTAGCGCAAGATAGAAAATCTGGTCCTTTCCGTGAGTTAAGAATCGGTGAGTGAAAATTGTTTTATGAAATGATAAATGCACTATGATTTCTATATGATTTTTATGCTTTCATGAAAGATTTAAACATTTTAATATTTAAATGAATTTATATGAATGCTATACGCTTTACAGGAATGTTATACGTTTCGAAATGTTTTTATATCTGCATTTAAAGCAATATTGATCATATAACTCGTTATTGAAATGTGCTTTTATGTTTCATTTTATAAGCAAAGGAACATGTTTTATAATTGTTATTTCAGCATGTTAATGTATTTCAAAACCGATGGCTACCCATCCCCATTATATGACTGTTATGCGGCCGAAGTGCCTTATTGCGCGTATGGCATGTCTGTCAGGGAAAGTCCACTAACTATGGGGGGGATCGAGTCTGTCATGTCGCCCTCTACGCGTATATAAGGTACTATCATGAATGATGCCCTATGTGCAGCGAGGTAACATACCACGGCATAGTGGTTATGACTGAGATTGCACGTCCCCACCACCGGTGACCCAAGACCGGGCGGTGATCATGATTTTCCCGGGTCCCACTGGATATATGTTTTATGACTGAGGATTGATTTATGATTTTATGAGTTTATTTACGAACTTATGATTATGTTATGAATAAATTTTATGATGCTTATAATCTTGTATATTGTTTTCAAGCAATTATGTATAAAATGATTTTGTAACATCATGAAATTCATGTTTACATAAATTGTTTCGGAACTCGAATTCTTTCAAAAGATTTTTGAAAGGGTATTAAAGAAAACCTATTTAGAACTGTATAACACTCACTGAGCCTTTTTAGCTCATTATTTTCTTGTTTATTTTGTTTTAAAAACCCCCCAGGCGCAGGTTTGAGTCCTCCAGGCGGCAGATCTCCAGCTTAAGAGTAGGCAAGTTTATCAAGCGACCGAAACTGTGAAATCAAAGTAAATTTTTGATGTATAACGGATTTTAATGTGATGTAAATATTTAAGTTTTATAACTTTAATTATGTTATCATGCATGTGGAATGTTTTCTTTTAAGTTGAAATGGTTTTAGTTTTTAAATACTCGAATTGCATTGAAATGTGGATTTTTGCGATGGAGGTCCTATTTGGAAGTGGAAATGAATGTATGCATTTTGAAATATTGTTAATTGTTTTACAGGTGTTTTGAAAAAGTTGAAAATGTCGGAAAAACAGCCGTTGTGCTGCCGAAAATTTTTCACCCTCAATTTTTAATGATGAAGAAATGAAACTGTTTTACGGCTTAGCTTCACGGAGTCCTTTTAAGTCACCTGCTTAAAGACTGTAAGGATTCTGTGGGGTGCCGGGAGGGCTCCACTCGGATCTCTTCAAGGGATATTCGGGTTGGGTCCTTTCAGAAAGAGTGTGAGACCGAGAGGAAGTCTTGAGAGAGTAAGAGAAAAGCTCTATCAAGAAGCAAATCAAGAAGGAGAAGTGTTCGATTTTGAGAGCACAAGTGCAGACCCGAGGGAAACAAAAATCCAAGAGTGAAATCAGCTTACATGCATGTTGACTTAGGAGTTGTTTTTGAAGTTTTTGACAGCCTTAAGGTTCGACTCGAGTAAGAGGACTATAGTAGCAGCTTGTGGGGCGAGTACAAAACTGTTTGAATGAGATTCATACATTCAAGGGGGTGGAAGAGCTATGTCTTGGCTAGTGAGGGAGAACTGCATGCTATCAAGTTTCTTCAAGAAGACAGCACCCTTTTTATTTAATTTCAAAACTGTTTTTGATCTTAAATAGTGCATGCAAAGGTAATTTGCTATACTAGTTGAGTGTTTGTGCTATTTTTTTATTGATTTTTAAAACTTGCATGCTTGTTTGGATTGAAGGAAGCTCGCGGCAAGGGAAAAGTTTTTGGGCAATAAATAACTTGTGATTTCAAAGTTTTTGAATTGATTTTCGAGAGGTGTGTCGACTTACTATGATTTTCGTTTTGGTGCAAAATGTATAGGTCGAGATATGGATGAATATGGTGATAAAATATTTGGGATTTAGAATTTAGAACCTCATTAGTGCGGAGGTTTGATTGCTTGTGATTTTGATATGATTATGGACGAATTTTGATGTTAAAAATGTTGCAAAAATCTATTGTAAAGCGGCTGTTATAATTCGAATCATATTTTTGATTTCGTTATTTTAGAAAATGATGCGTATTAGTATGTTTTAAAGTGTCGAAGCGTTAATTGGTTATCGAAAAATTGTTTTTAAGTGATTTGGATAAATTTTCTTTACGTTTGACCGCGTTTAGTTGCGAATTTGGCAGTCGAATTGAAAAATGAATATAAAAATACTAAGCTGCCATGATGGTTGTTTGAGAGTGTTAAAATGTTAAATCATGAATTTAGAATGGTTTAATTTATACCCAAGTGATTCGGATAATTTTGTTGCACGCGAATGCGATTAATTGTTAAAATTTCGAAGTTGAAATATTAGCGATTAAATGAACTCTAAGCTGCCATGAATTAAGTTTATGAGTATTGAAGTGTTAAACTTTTATTTTTATATGGGTTGCATGACATTTTAAAGTTGTATTGATGTTAGGATTAATTAGAAATTAAAAGAAACACGCAAATTGATAAAACGGATAATTCGAGATAAAATATTTTCGTAATCGTGAAAGTATTTCATTATTAGCTTTGATTCAAAAATTTTATTATATTAAATCTGTTTAAGTGTGATTTCGATGAGATAATTCATCGAAAATAGATGGCACTAACGTTGAATTTAACGTAGATTCAATTGTAATTAAAATATAGGCGAACTGGCAAGCGGAAGGGATCATAACAAAAGTTGTTGTTATTTGTTAGAAGCAAGTGGTAAGTGTAAATTGTTTTACGAAATGATAAATGCATGTTATTATGCTTTAATGTGAATATATAAATTATTTTATGATGTTAATTGCATGTTTTAAAGTGCCTTTTTATTGATGATAATGTAATTGAAATTTTAAACGAGATTTATTTAAGTTATTAGCTTATGAAATATCTTTATGAATCTATCGAAAGAAAAATGTGTAAGTATTCCAATTATGAACTATATACTAGAGAACAAAATAACTACAAGTCATGTTAAAGAGAAAAGTTTTAAGAATATGGAAAAGATTTTAGATGTTTTTAGTTTACCTATATCCCTAGTATTTCTAAGTCGAGATACCCTATGCGTGTATGGCTTGATGTCGGGGGTAATCATAATCCCAAGTTCAAGTATAGCCTAATATTCGGAGGGAATTGTAATCTCAAGTTCCCGTATAGCTTAATATTCGGGGAGAATCGTAATCCCAAGTTCCCCGTATGACTTAATAATTGGGAGGAATCATAATCTTAAGTTCCCATATTAACATTCACGGGGAATCATAATGCCTGGTTCGCTTATGGCTTAATATTCGAGGGGAATCATAATCCCTAGTTCCCTTATGACTTAATATTCGAGGGGAATCATAATCCTAAGTTCCTATATGGCTTAATATTCGGAGGGAATCGTAATCTCAAGTTCCCGTATGGCTTAATATTCGGGGGTAAACATAATCCCAAGTTCCTGCATTGCCTGATGTTAGAGGAAATCGTAATCCTAAGTGCCCGCATCTATGAGCACACAAGTAGAATTCCCTAGTCTTAATATAGTGACATATAGATGTATAGTTACGGAGGATAAGTTTTCCTCGTGTTACCTCGTAAAGCAAGTTATAGAAAGAAAAGTACGTTATTAGATGTGAGAAATTAGGAATCGAGGAAGATTAACGATTTATTAAAGTGATATTAAGTTTCAAGTAGAAATACTTATATATATATGACAGATGTACCGTATCGATAGTTCAAAATAATTTAATTTCTTATCAAAATTATTTTGAAAGAATACATATATTTAAAAAGAATTTATGTTAGTTTATATAAGTTATCCACTCACTAAGTTATAAGACTCACCGTTCTTTTCTTGTTTTGATAAAATCCTCTCCAAGTGCAGGTATGAGCCAGCAAGTGGAAAGATCTCCATCGGACACACAAGTTGATGCAAAGCAACTGGACTAATCTACTTTTTCGAAATTTACATATACATGCATAACTATCATGGCTTTATGCATGTGTTGTAGATGATATTTGGATGATACTTATACTTCCATGTTTCATATTATGTTTTAAGATTTTTGCACGTGTATCGTTTTATATAATTTGATGATTTTCAAATGATTTTATAATCTGAGTTACATTTGTGGAGTGTTTATGAGAATAAATGTGGCCTGAGCCTTAGTAGTTGAGAATGAGAAATATTTTGAAGTGCCCAAGTTTTCTTTCATGTTTTATAGGATGAATTTTTTTAGAAAAACAATCGTTGTGCTGCTGGATTTTCAATAAAATTTGATTTATAAATATAAAAAATATATATATTTCTGAGAGTTTTTAAAAGTTTTTAGTTTTAAGAAAAAAGCTTAGCCTCACGGAAACCTTTCAATCTGTGCAGATCCCGTCTGGAGGGCCATCGTGTGGTTGCCAAGCAAGCTACCTAAGAGAGAAGGAAAATAGGGCCTATCAGATGTCACACGAAATGCATGAAATTCTATTTTAATCCAACTTTTCACATTCAAATCTTTAATTCAAGGATACTAATCAGAGGGAAATAAGTTTCTGGGCATTACACATGATTTGTCGTGCTACCCAAAATTCTAGGTTTACTTGGAAAACCCAATTTCTAGATGGGGAGATAGAATACAAAGAAGAGAGAGAGAAGAGGGGAGAAGAAAAAGAAAGAAAGAAAGAAAGAGGGAGAAGGATGATGGTGATGGGTTGATGGTGATAATGGTGGTGGATGGATGATATTAAAAGTTATTCATGAACTAAGTGATGGAGAAATGAGGAAGATGAACTGGGTAAGTGATGATCTCGATGCAGACAATTTTTAATTTTTATTAAGTTTTTGAGTTTTTTAATTAAAAAGAAATTATAATTTTTTAATTATAAAAAATTTAAAATACAATTAAAAGACAAAAATATCTCTGGATGTGTTGAAATTGACTAACTGTTGACTAACTTAAACTAACGGTAGGTAACTAAATTGTAACAAACCTATAAAGTTGACTTCGTCCATAAATAAGTTTGAACTAAGTAGTTTATTTATAATTTACTCTTAACCAAACATACTCTAAAAAACAAATTGGAAAAAAAATCTAAAAGCTTCCTGAAATGGAAATAATATCATTTTACCTTGACTTTTCAAAATATTAGCCAAAAATCCTTCTACTGTCAACCTAAAGTGATTTCCATTCAAATATTTGTGGTTTTGTGACAAAAAAACTAAAAGACCAATTACTACATTGAAAAATTACAAAATAAAAGATATCTTTAAAGATAAAAAAAAAAAAAAAAAATTAGTCAATTACCAAACTACCTTTTCAAGACCAAACTAAAAAATTAAAAAAAATAAATAAAAATAAATAAATTAAATAAAAAAATCTTATCATATCTCAATCACGGTGGAGACTAATTTGAAAAAAAGAAAATTTAAAAACTAAAAACAAATCCAAATCCTCAACAAAAATTTGAAGAAAAATTAAAGAAACCCAGATCTTTAACAACTTGAAGATCTAGGTCTTATTAAATCAAAACAAAAATTAAACAAAAAAAACTCTTTAATAAATAAAAAATGATAGGATCCTAGCCAGACATTTTCTAAGCTCTTGTCTGGAGGATCCTGCTGGGCACTTCAACGGACTCCCCGAACCCGACTTGTCGGATTGGGGAAATCTGGGAAGCGAACCCCTTTACTTTATTTAAATTAATCGGTTTACTCGTTGTAAGCTAATTTTTTTTTTTTTTATTTTCTTATAACTATAGTTGAAACGGTGTGAATTTTTCGCATTTGATTGAAAACTAATTTTATAAAAATCGGACAACATAACAGCTGTAAGTTTAACATTTCCAAAATCAACCTGCATAAGAAATACACTTCGAACTATTTTGATCACCGTCCAACTTCTTTCAATCTTAAACATGCATTTTTCATTCATTTCACAAACATGTAATTCTTTTACAACCATAATTCACATATGTGATTAACATATAACAACTCATACTTATATGAACTATGTGTCTTGTGCAATATGTGCATATCAAGTGAAATGGTTCATTTATATATACATATCAAAATATGATTCATAATCCGTCAAGTATCTCATGTCAACACATAATTATTTGATTCAATATATACACATGTACACAATGTCAAAATACATTTACATTCATACATTTCGTCTCATTATTTTTCCCACCTAAAGTTAATCAAAATAATGTCTTTGATGCAAGAGCGTCCGTGCCAACGTCTACTAAAGTATACAAGCTACACAAAACAAAGAGAGGTTAGGCAATATATATATATAAAGGTATAACTCCGCATAGACATTACTTAGAAAATAATTGATAATTAATTTAATTTAATTTAATTTTTTTTTTTGAAAACCATTTCTCAAAGACAATCATGTGCAAAGCCACTACGCACGGAATTTGCTACATCGCGATGTAGGGCGAACTTTCTCAACTCTAAGTAACCACAACACGGAATTTTCTACATCGACGTTGTAGTGTCAATAGCTTATACTTTACGCAACTACATGCGGAATTTTCTACGTCGCATATTGTAGTGCAATTTACTTATCACTTGCAATTAGATACGAAATTTTTCTACATCGTATCTCATTTCTATCAACCTTGACAACTACAAGCGGAATTTTCTACATCGCCGCGTAGTGCCAAGATGCTAATATTACCACATGCACATGGGTCTTAATTCAACTTTACTTTGCTTTACTTTTAAACCTTTTTGCAAAACTCTTTGAAACAATATATTTTATCATTGCCATATAAATGGAAATAAATTAGATGTGAGTGAAGTGAAGGACACTTACCTCGATCCCAACGCTCTCAATGCCTCAACGAGTCTCTCGCGTCTCGTCCGCGTGCTCGTCACCTACACATCATAGTCTCGTTATAATTTACTCACTTCCGTAGCTAAAACTAATAAAAATAGAGTTTCCAATACATTGCAACTCACTACACCACACTTTCCCAACTCGATCGAGGCTCTCAAACTTTGGTTTTTTTGTAAAAGTCTTACTTCTAGACCCCTAAGATCATCCCCATATGTTTCGTTTGGTCTCCGAAAGCTTAAAACAAAAAGTCAACTTTTATAACTATACGGTTGACCACGAAAAACAGAATTGAAACCAGCCATGGTTTCACCTCCGTTCCTTTTTCTAGTGTCTCCTTATCACCTAACTAAGTCGCCCGTAAAGTTTCGTCGAGAAACTCCATCGTTTGCTATGTCAATCTAGGCAAAACGCCCCATTTTGGGCACTTTTCGAAACGAGTTTTTTCATCGGACAAGCAACGATGGTTTTTCTTTTGTATCTAAGGTTCTTTTACCTAATTATGACCTGATACATGTATTTTGGGCATCAACGAATGCATTTGCATCGCTATTACACATCTCGGTTTCCTACGCCCACTATTTTGGCTATAACTTCGTCAATTTTTATCGGATCGATCCCATTCCAATTTCTATGGTTTTATATCATTCCTAGGCATCATTTGAGGTGTAGAACACCCCCATACATGTCAGACTTGGTCAGGTTTTCTCTAGCTCATGGTTTGAGCTCGGGATTCCACTTTTACTCTATGACACTTTCTACGTGCACTATTTTGGCTATAACTTCGCCAATTTTTATCGGAATGATTCCGTTCCAATTCCTATGGTTTTCTATGTTCCCGAGGCATGTTTTGAGGTGTAGAAAAACCCTAAATAAGCTAAAACAAGTCATGTCTCTACTGACCCTTCATTAAGCTCGGGATTTCTAATATGCTCAAAACCACTTCCATTGAACTTCTATCTTTTCTACTTATCTTCCTAATCTTATTTATGGTAAAATTTGGGTTCAAAACCATCTAATCTCAGAGGTTTTCCACTGATCTTCACAGCCATAACACACCCACACACTCATTCTAGAGTAAAACTTTCAAGTTTTTACAAAACTATCTCTCATAAATTTTTCATCAAATACTTAATCTACAACTACTTTTGCTTTTCTAACAATTTAAATCACAAGTTAGGGTTTCTCCCATAACCCTAACCTACCATTTTTACATCATTCAAGTTCCCTTTTTAACAACTTATAACTATAACATTGATTTACATCAAAATCTCACCAATAACACATCAAGTAAACAAACTAATCCATCATCATATCATACAAACCCAACATCATACTTTTACACATTTCCACCACATTAAAGTCTATGGAGAAGATGAGATCTTACCTTATCTATGCTTAGGGTTTGATGTTTTGGCTTGGGATCAACTAGAACAATTGCTTGGAAGCTTGAAAATTGGTTGAAAATATCACTTGTTCTTCTCCCCCTCTAATTTCCTTCCATCTCATGCTCTCCCTCTCAACTCTCTCTTCTATTTTTATTTCTCACGCCTACTTCTTCATTTTGAATGAAAAAGTGACTAAATGGTGTATTATATGGCCACCTTTTTGCTAAATGACCACCATATCCTCTATTGACTTGTTGGATTTACAAAATTGCCCTTAGTTATGTTATTTACAAAAATCAATGATCATTTGTCTCATTTTTTTCATATAATTGAATTATTAACTTACTAAACTAAAGTTTTACAATCTTGCCATCCATTTATATTATATATATATATATATATATTTTTATTTACTAAATGACCATTTTGTCATTTTTATTCGATAACTTAGTTTCTAAGGCTAGGAAACATAAAATCGAATATAGGGGTTTACAAAAA
The DNA here is from genome assembly GCA_022984855.1 of Dimocarpus longan. NCBI lineage: Eukaryota > Viridiplantae > Streptophyta > Magnoliopsida > Sapindales > Sapindaceae > Dimocarpus > Dimocarpus longan. The sequence goes on along the minus strand of CM041015.1, from coordinate 6,832,470 downwards.
AATTGAAAAAAAAATGAAGAAAACAGATCTTCAATGAACATTTGAAGGTCTAGGTTTCACTAAGCAATAATAATAATAATGATAATAAAACTCTTCAATAAATTAATTCAAAAATTCAAAAAAATTTGAAAAAACCCAGATCTTCAAAAAATCCCCAGCCACATCCAACCACCCAAAGGATGAACTAAGTGGGTTCATCGACAAACAAACCCCCCTGGGTTTCGACAATCTAGATGAACCCACCTGGGTTCATCAAGAAACCTAATTGAGAGACGGTGAGAGGTTTAAATGATCGTCAATCGATAGTGAGAGGCCATGAGAGGTGATGAGCTAGACATGACCAATGGCAGTTCATAACAAAGACTATAAAAGAGAATTAGTTTTGTGAGAGAAAGAAAGAAAGAGCTAGGGAGAGAGAGTGAGTATATGTGTGTGTGTAAATGAGTATCCATTAATCAATCAAACCAAAAGACCAAAAAAAGAAAAAAGATATTTTTTTTCATAAATAAATTGGAGCGATAGACCTTGCAAAAAAATCAATTAAAAAAATATTGATGGAAAGATGGAAAAACTTGGTTCACCATTATTGGAGACCGGAGGTTTCCGGTGAAAGCGACCCAAAGGTCTCAATCGCATGAAAACCTGACTAGCAATACCTCCTAGTCAATCATCCTCTATCTTCTCCCTCCTCGTTGACGTTGCCAAGGAGGTGATGAGTTGAGAGATGGTGAAAGAGAGAGAGATAGTGAGAGAATTGGCCATGGTCTTAGTTGAGAGAAAGTGAGAGGTGAGAGAAACAATGATGCTATAGAGAGAGAAAATAAATAATATATTAGTTTTATTTTATTTTTTAATTTAAAATATGAATAATTGAAATCTAGCTGACGGAGAACCAAATGAACTTATCAAACACATTGACGTTTTTACCCTTACACCCTAATGGATCTATCAACTTATGGACGAAAGTCACTAACCCATTAACGGTTGGGTTTCTTGTGTAATGTTTTCAAAACTAGGGGTTGTTTGATATTATTTTCAATTTCAGGAGTAAAAATAATAATAACCCAAACAAAATTGATAAGCAAAGAATATACCAAGCACATTCTTAAGTTTACAACAACTTTAAACTCTAAACATTAGCCTAGTACTAGACTAGCTCTCATTGGAAAGGAGGGGTATGAGCTAGGAAGATGCTTCTTTTATTAACTTAGTGAAATGTTATATCTAATTAAGACAAGTAATTGTATGCTTTCTTGCACCAAGGCATTAAACAAGAATTGAATTTATTTGTCTGCTACTAACTTTACATTTTATATACTTTACTTGCTAAAGCTTTGAAAGGATAGACGAAGTTTTAAACTTAAATTGGAATACGATATTTGGATTTAATTCTTTACAAAACTTAGGTCCTTAAAAGGAATTCTGACACATTAAATAATAGATAAGTATTATTTATTTACTTTGGATTTTATTGTTATATATACAAAATCACAATACTATCCCCTTTAAATTATTTATTTATTTATATATAATTATAATATATTAAAAACTTTATTAACATCAATATCATAAACTACAATAAGGAGAGTAAGCTCCCTATACATGTTGGTTAATATGCTGATAGGACTCAAAACTCAATCACAAATGTATATGAGAAGTGCACTAATCATGTAAGTTATGTATAAATATATAATATTTTTAATTTTTAAATATTATATTTTTTATTGTATTATAATTCAATAAATATCAATTACCCATTAATTATACATCTTTTCATTTTCATTCTAGTTATATATAATTATTTGACATGGATATACGAAAAGTTGAAAGAAATAACCACAAAAAATCAAATCATGGCATCTAACAAATCTTTATTCCAAAGTGCCAACATCCCTTACTTCCACCCATAATTGGAAAGCACCCTCAAAAGTCACTCAAACCTCTCAAATTCAATGTCACTTAAACGGAAGTCTGAATTTTACCAAACAAAAACATACCCCGATCAACCCAGGTGGAGTTCTCTTATAAGACAGCACCTCTCTCAAAATTCTCCAAAAGAAGGCCTTGTTGTATACAACCAATTTCGCCATAAAGGAGCCTACATTTTTGGTGTGGTACCTTTAAAATTAAAGGCTTGTGCTACTTTATGTAGCCTTAATTATGGGAAAACTTTGCCCGTGTCTGTTGAGTTGGGTGCTGATTCTGATGTCATGATTGGAACTCATTGATTAACATGTATGCAAAATATAATTACATCTTGGCTTCACGCAAAGTGTTTGATTATGTGTCTGAAAGAAATGTTGTCACTTGGAATGCAATGATTGGTGGATACTCGAAGTTTTTAAGTTTTTGGAGTTGGTTTGGAGGATCCATGATCTTTTTATTATTATTTTATTATTACTTTTCCCTTGATTTTAATGGAGATTTGTGTGTTTCAACCGTGTTGTTTTGGTTTTTGATTTTTTCTAGCTTTTATTGAAATTTGGGTTAATCCCTTTGAAGATTTGGGATCTTCAACTTTTTTATTATGTTTTTTTGGCTTGTTATTATTATTATTATTATTATTATTATTATTGTTTTAATGTCAAATCTTCAATTTTTTTTTTTTTTTGGTTTTAATTATTTTTGTTAAATTTTAGTTATTAAATATTAAATAATTATATTAAATTATAATTGTATTTAAATTTTATTTTTTCAATGCAATAAGGGCATTTTCATCTTTTTATGGATTTATCATAAAACCATTAAACTTTTGGATAAAATCGCTTTTGAACCGATAGTAGGGGGTTTTTTGGTTAATATTTTCAAAAGTTAAGGAAATTGATAATATTTTCCATTTCAAGAGTATTTTAGATTTTTCCCTATGTTTAATGAAATATAAATATTTTTGAAAGAGCTCCCCATTTGGTACTATGTGTGTTTGGTTGAGCTTTCTATCCTCTATTTAAGTTTCTTAAAGTTGTTTGGTTTAACTTTTGAAATTGATTTTTCTAATGTAGTAAAGTTTAGTAGAAATTAAATCTTCACTACACAAAAGCTCATTGGAAGGAACTTTTCGAAATTAACTCTTCAAAAAAATGTATCTAACTTAAATCTTGACAAGTCCCTCTCTAACTACACTAGCTAGGCGACCTACCCGACACCCCACGGTGGCCTTCCAATCGAAATCTGCACCAATTGAAAAATTTGAGTGGAGCTAAGCCTCTTTCTCTACTGAAAAACTTTTGAATATTTTTAGAAACTTTTTTTTTTTTAAATTTTGAAAATGGGTGGAAATTTTGTTCGTTGAAAACAACTTTACGAAATAGATTTTTATGAAAATCCGGCAACACGACGGTTGCTTTACGAAGATTTCCACCCTGTAAAAGTTCACAAAACCTGTATAATTCTAAATCAATAACTTTTCAAATACTGGGCCTCAGGCTCTCTTTCAAATATCACAAACATTCACAATCATGCTTTCAAGGCAAAATAACTTAATCATGTAGAAATCAAACTTACTTTACAAATCTTAAAATATCGTTATTGAAAATATGATAAAATCTGTCATCCAAAATAATATTTATAACATGAGATAAATCTGAAAATAACATAATGCAATACATGATAACTCGACTGAAAACTAGTGCAATAGTGTCACGTCTCTATCTCGCATGTAAGTCCAACGGAGATGCTTCCGCTGCGTTTTGCTCAGACTTGCACCTGGGGAAAATTTTATAAAACATAAAAAAAAAAAAAAAAACAATGGTGAGAATAACTCAGTGAGTAAGTAATTTAATTTAAACTGTACTTTCACTTAAAATAATATTCTTCCCAAAATAGGTTGGAAAAACTATTATTTACTTTATTTTTCTTAAAAAAAAACTCATTTTAAATCTGAAAAAGACTTCATTAAACTTTTCTTAAATTGGTTTTCTTATTTTTCTAAACTCACATCTATCGATGTATCTCATTTCCTTAATTAACCTATATGGCAACTCGGGGAACTTATTCTCCGAGACTATACTACTACTTGACACGGTATTAATACTAGGAATTTTCTATTTGCGTGTTCTCAGATGTGAGAACTTGGGATTACGATTCCCTCCAACATTAAGAAATACGGGAACTTGGGATTACATTTCCCCTCAACATCAAAAAAATACGAGAACTTGGGATTACGTTTCCCCCCAACATTTAGGCGATACGGGAACTTGAGATTACAATTCCCCCCAAATATTAAACCGTACGGGAACTTGGGATTACGATTCCCCCCGTTTCTTGTCATACACGCATAGGATACCTCGGCTGGGTTATGCTAGAGGTTAAGATAAACTAAAGGCATCTAAAAATCTTTTAATACGCTTAAAACTTGTGCTCAACTTTTATTTACTTGCATGGAAACATATTGATCACTTTTAAAAATCTCATAAGTATTTTGTTTTTATCTTGCGGTTTAAAAACCGAATAATTTATTTTCTAAGGCAAAAGCCTAAACTTTTTCAAAACTAACTTCCATACATATTTTCTATGCATATATATCATTTAAATGTTTTAATTTGCTTGAAAAATAAACACATTCATAGCATAACTTGAGTAAACTTATACATGTATAAAAAAAAAAAACAATAACATGCTAAAATTGATAGATAAATCAAGTCATTATCACAAACGCAATCTAATCGAAACTTTACGATTATGCTAACTTTTTCGACGATTTCAAAACCGACAATAACGTCATTCCATTCTCAATCAATATCAACGAATTCACACTCAAATGGCTTCAATAAGCTAAAGTTTCAAAACATAACCAATAAACAACAAACTTTCGTGATTTCAAAAATTTTAACGTGAACTATCATTTTCTAACGTTTCGCATTACTATTTTCGTTTCAATTCAAACATAACGTCAATACAACTTGTTATTTCACTCAAATCCTGGAAAACGAAGATTCAAACACTTCGACACACATAAATGAAAATCAGGGCAGCATGTTACACATTTAATCATTTTCCGTTTCGACACCGAAAATCAACCATTAAACGCATTCTCGCGAAACGAAAACTATCCGATTAACTTTAACATATTCCAATCCATCTTAACAACAGCCTTTATTATTTTAAAAAGCTCAAATACATCTCATGGCAGCTCATTCATCTCAATTACATTTCCACATTCCATAACGAAAATCACAACTAAACACGTTCGTACGAAAACAAACGTTATCCGAATCACCCGGAAACAATTTTTAGATATTCAAACAACTCTTCGATACTCTAAAACATGCCAATACGAAACATTTTTCGTGATGACGAAGTCAAAATTAAAAACGCAACATAACAGCCCCTAACACTCATCATAACAGGCCCTACGTCGAATTTTTCACACAATTTCACATCAAAAATCATCCACAACCACAACGAAACACAATTGCACGAATCTCCGCACTAATGAGGTTCTAAATCCTAAAACCTAATTATAACATCATTAAAATTAATCCACAACTCATCCTAAATATCTTCCATCAAAACAAAAGTAATAAAACTCAATATACCTTTCGAAACTCAATTTGAAAACTCGAAACGCTTACACGAAGGGGCTGCCTAATCTCTTATATTTTTCGAGAGCTTCCTTTGATCCAAATGACACATGCAACCTTTAAAATCACTCAAAACATCACAATAAAACCAAATGGGATAGAACTTACCTTTGTGTGAGTTGTTTTTCACTTCGAAACAGCTCCCAAACGTCCTTGACAGTAGATTGTCACCAACAAGACACTCACGACAGCAAGCAACTTCTTCTTCACCTGCATGCATGAGCTCAAGCTGCTCCAAGATAGCCCTCAAAGCCTCCAATGAAGCTGTAGCTGCTGGATTTCACGCCTAAGATAGCCCTTTTTTCCTCACGAGCTCACTTACTCCATCTCTCTCACGATTTCTCACGGTTTAGAGGTATTGCTCATGTCTCTTTGATTTGAAGCTTTCAGTTTGATGTATAAAAGACCGAAAGGTGATTTGCTTGGGCTTGAATCTCTCATCTTTGCTTCAGATTTGATCTTCTCCTTTGGTTACTCTCCTTCTCTCTCAAAAAGGGTTCTCTCGGTTTGAAGGAAATAATGATTGAGCTCCTCTCTTAATTCTCTCTAAATGGCGTTCAGGCTTTGCTTCTTGCTCTAAACCGAATGGGTCTTTAAACTCTCTTGCTTAGCTCTCGGGCTGTCACGGTTGCCTGAGCTGCTTGTGCTCCTCTTTTTCTCACTTAGGTCACGGTTTTGGAGGATAGGACCGAATGACTTAAGTTTTGCTTCTCTTGATCCCTCTCTCGAAAACCTCTCTCTCTCTCTTGAACAAGAAGTGACCGATTCCAAATCTCTCTCTAAGGTTCTCTCTTGGTCATGAATGGTAGAAGAAGATGATGATGAAAGGTCTCTCTCTCTCTTGATTTGAAAATGAGTGGCCAAAATTAATTCTCCCTTCATCTTATCCTTTCAATTTAATATATATATATATATATATATATATATTGATTCTAATTGCTTTCAATTTAACATATATAGATTGCTTCTAATTGCTTGACACTTGCCACTCATTTCACTTGCTAACTTAACACTTATCATCTACTAACCTTGCATACTTTACACGGGTCCTTTATGAACCCTATCATCTCTCTTTTCGTGACACTTGCTTTTTGCGCGCTTTCCCATTCCACTTTCAAATTCGAATTCGTTTCCGTCCATTCGGGAATCCGCTTATAACTCAATTACGCATTCGAAATTATTTTTAATTTTCGAATTTGTATCCGAGCACTCAAAATTATTTTATTTCTTTAAAAAATATTATGTACGATCCGGAATCAAAAATGTTTTTTCGTTTGAAAATTTTCGAATTACTCGGAATATATCCGAATGGATTCGTTTTTGATCCGTTTCACTTTTATTTGACTCAAAATTAATTTTTCGAAACTTTCCAATCACTTGTTTCACTTTTTGAAAAATTTTGATTCCCACAGATTCTTTCCGTTTGGAAATGCTATCCATTTGAAAATAGTTCGTTTCCCCATGAACGAGGTTTTGGGTTTTACAAATCTCCTTATTTATTTATTTTTTTATAATTGATATATATGAAATGAATTATTAAATAAAACCTTTGAAAGTATAATGTTCTTCGTTCTTTGTTCTCCACAAGTAGGCCATTTTACCTGCTCCAAACATGTAGGAAAATTTTAATTGATATGTATAATTTTTTGTCCTTATTATTTTAAGTTTAATTTAATTTAGAGTTGTAATATTGTATTTCAATAGATCTTTGAGATGATAGAACCAAATAATCTAATCCTATAAAGCGTTATTTTAATTACTAACCAAATAATTATATTTTTTTTTTCAAAAGCTCTATTTCTAATGGATTTATATAAGTAGACTTTTTCCAAATAGAGGTAAATTAAAAATCTAACAAACATACTCTTAAAAAAAAAAAAAATTGATAAGTAAGGAATATACCAAGCACATTCTTAAGTTTACAACAACCTTAAACCCCAAACATTGGCATGATACTAGACCAACTCTCATTGGAAAGGAGGGGTGTGAGCTAGGAAGATGCTTCTTTTATTAACTTAGTGAAATTATATATTTAATTAAGACAAGTAATTTTATGCTTTCTTGCACCAAGGCATTAAACAAGAATTGGAATTTATTTGTCCGCTACTCACTTTACATTCTATATACTTTACTTGATAAAGCTTTGAAGGAATAGACAAAGTTTTATATTTAAATTGGAATATGATATTTAGATTTAATTCTTTACAAAACTTAAGTCTTTGAAAGGAATTTTGACACATTAAAATAATAGATAAGTATTATTTATTTACTTTGGATTTTAGTGTTACATATACAAAATCACTATATACCATCCCTTTTAAAATTTTTATTTTATTTAAATGGGCTATTATTATTCCCCTGGATTTGAAAATAATATCAAATCACCATAAGTTTTGAAATTATTATTCAAAAAAATCCCAACTGTAAGTGGATTAGGTTTTTCCATCTAAAAGTCAACAGTTCTGTTAAACTCAGGGGTAGATGAATAATTGCATCTATAAGAAGAACAAGTTTCTACTATCAGTGTCTTCTAACTTTAAAAAATTAGGATGAACTAATCAAATTTATCCATTACATTATCTTTCCTAAAACAAATTCTCTCTCTTATTAAATTAAAATATAATGGATGAATTTGATTGGTTCGTCCTAGCTTTTTATTGTTAGGAGGCATTGATGGTAGAATTACTTTATATATATATAATTAAAAAAAATTAACATGGATATAATTGATCAAAATTCAATATAATTTAAAAATTAGAACAAAATAACTTATAGCATATAACCAGAACGTTACAAGATAGCCATAATTTTATTTTAATAAACACATTCTCATAACAACATTTTAGAGAAAGCAACAAGAAATTTTTGTGTCATCATTATAGCATTTAAATATTTTCAATTACATGTAGTTTTTCGAAAATAAGAGAAATTGTATGTGATTGGAAGTCATGCAATCTCCCTAAAAGCAATTCATTAACTAAGACCAAGGTTTATAATGGTTACCTCTAAAAAGCCATAAAAATAGAAGAGGTTTGAAGACAGAAATAACAACCACCATGTTCATGACTCAAGGAATCTAATTCTATCACTGGAAGTGCAACATATCTTTATTCTTTGTTGCCAACCTTTTCTCTTCCTTTGAAACCTTCTATATACATAAGTCATTTGATAACCCTTCATTCACAATGAAAACATTCATGGCATCCTATACAATCAAATTGAAACTTTTCATTGACAAAAAGGCTAAGAAAGTCCTTTTTGCAAAAGCAGGTAAAGACTTTATAGATTTTCAATTATACCTTGGTTATTTGCCTATTACAACGATTGTTAGGCTCTTGAAAGAGAAGAGCATTATGGGCCTTTGGTTGATGGGCCTCATTCCTACACCTCTATTTCCATATTATCGGTGACTTGCCGGCAACCCCACGATAGACTCCCAGAGAATATATGATCAAACTGGAAAGTTCCCGCGAAATTAAGCTGTTTACTTTACTGTAAATCTTTTGATAAAAATCTTTCAAAATCGAAAACGTGTGTGAATATATATATTTTCGTAAAATATATTTAGTAAAAATTTGGGCAACATAACATCCGATTTTCTGATAATTCCAACCTGTAAAATTTTAAAAAAAACTTTCAAACACTTTCAAAGTTATACATTTTCTCAACTTCTTGGGCCTCAGGCCCTTCTTAATTCAATCTACAAGCAAATCCAAACATGCATTTAATTTGAAGCAATTTAAAGTAATTCATAAGTCATGCATATATATATATATATATATACATTAATACAATTTCGTGAGTGAATATATAAATTTACAAAAAATTTTATAACAATTATATACAAATAAACAGCATGCACAGCGACCCAGTCTCTACTCCTGACTCAGAGCCCTTGTCCTTTACGCACTGACTCTTGTACCTGTCCCTGGGGATAAAAACATAAAATAATGGGTGAACTAGAAAGCTCAGTGAGCGTCGTAAAAAAAAATCTATTATGATTTCTCTTTATTAAAACAAACCTCCCTAAAATTTCTTTAAGACATAATTTATAAACTTTTTCTTTAAAACTACAGTTTGTTCTTTATGAAACTCTTCTTGGGAAAATCATTTTAATTTTTTTTTCTATGCTTTGCTATAAAATAGTAACAATGGCGGTAAAAGCTTTAAGAAAAATCTCTGTATAAAAGTAATCAGCTGCTATGTTCGTACCATATGATACCCTAGGTAAATGGAAGCCCTCACCTAGATTTATTATTTTATGGTATTAGAAATCTTCGAATTGAGTTACGATCGAATCGTATGCCTTCAGTAGTGTTATTTAAGGTTTATTATATTTTCATATCGCAAGTCGGATATCATTTGGTTGACTCCGATACGTTTTTAAAGTGATTAGGAGTGATTTATATGTTAATCAAACGAGGTAAGCTCACAGAATAAAGTAAAAGATATTTTAATTCAACCAGTAAGAAAAGAGATAAGTGACTTTGAAATGTAGTGGCTATGGTTGTGCCACGTGTCATCTCTTGATTGGTTGAAGAAATAAGTGGACTAAAATATGCCAAGTGGACCATTAGAATTTGTAATTATTCATATTTGGGCACTAGTGAGATTATTGAAAGTTTGATGTAATTAAATAAAATTTTCTTGAGGGACTTTTTAGTAATTGAGCATTAATATATATATATATATATGTTGATTTTTGTCTCATTTGAGACATTTTGGATGTGAAAAGCTAGAAAAAGAGAGAGAGAGTCGTGTGAGAGAGAAAGAGAAGTCGAGAGAGCTTCGTGTGCGCGACGCCGAGAGAGAGAGGGAGGAAGATAAGGATCCGTTCCGAATTTCACAGCGGTTTCTTCACGAAAGTTGCTATTTGTCATCTCCTCTAGTTAGCCCAATGAATTTGAAGCGAAGAGATCATCTATTTGGTAAGTTATTTCAGTTTAAAGATTGATGTTTTATATGAAACCCAACTCATCTTTTGTTTCTTTTTTAAATTAGAGTTTAGGGATGATGAGAAGGAAGTGTGAGGATGATTTTAATGTGATTTGTGAGTGATTTGATGGAAGAAAAATAGGTGAGAGAGAGAGAGAGAGAAAGTTACGACCAAAAATGGGTTTTGTGGGATCCAATTTCATTTTTGATTCTAAGGCATTAGATGAATATTTTAGAGGTTAGAAAATAATCTTATAAAGTTAGATTTTGAAAACAAAAAGTTTAGGATTGATTTTGGAGCTAAACGGATGAGTTGAAGGGTATTTTTCGAAACGCGTTCGTTTAACGTTTAAAACCGTTTATTTATTCATGGTTAGATGTTAGAACACTATAGGATTGATTGTTAAAGTTGTCGGACGTTCGAAGCGAAAAATGATTTTTACTAGTAAGCGAAATCGAATGAATTTTGTTCTGAGCTTCCGACGATGAAATTGAGTATACTGAGGTATTTCTAGGAAAGAATAAGTAGGATTCATATAGAGAAAAAGGATTTCGAAAACCCCGATTAAATATAAATTGAGATCCAAAAGTTTAGACGTTAAAGGGTATTAAATGAAATAAATGAGATTTTTATTGATTTTGAATGTTATTTGAATAAGTTAAGTGACCCTAAATGGATATTTAATGTTTTAGGGTAAAAACGGAGAGTTCTTGAGGCACACAGAGGAGGATCGGATTCTATCCGAGGACGTGTTGTGAGTGAAACTATGAGTTTTTAAAATTTATATTTTCTTAAAGTTTATTGTAAAGTTAAAAGAATTTATTATAAATAGTTGTTCATTTAATAATGGAATTTATATTATAATTCTAGCATAAAGATTTTAGTTTATTATTTATGTATATGAGAATGTGCTAGAATTAAAGATTTTAGGTTTACTACCTTGAGATTTAGAATATTTTAGTATATTAAGAGAAAAAAAATTTTAATAACCTATGGTTTACCCTAGCCCCAATTTAGTATTTGGTCGAATGCCCTATGCATGATACGGTAGATGAGAGAAAGCCAATCAGTGAGATTTAAGTCTAGTCGACTCTTATGGGAGCAATGCATGAGTGATCCGTATGCACGTATAAGGTAGTGTAGTCGATCGGTAGCGTGGGCCTGCTTTCGACGACTACACATGGTAGATTGCTACTCCTAGTGGTTAGTTAGATTTTATATGCTACCACGCCAGAAATAGATATTCTCTAAGTTACCATTTAGACAAGCATCAGAAAAGATTTTAAGAAAAGATTTCAGAAAGTGTTTTAGAAAAGAATTTTAGAAAGCATTTTAGTTTTTAAAAATTGTTTTTGGGAGAATATTTTATACAAAAATGAGTTTTAGTTTATATAAATTACACCACTTACTGAGTTATACTCATATTTTTTTTTAAAAAAAATATTTTTCTTAAAAATTCTCCCACAGGTGCAGAAGCTAGTCGTCCAGCCGATGAGGTTCAGTCAAACTTGTAAGCGGACGTATAGGACGACACCTACGACATGTATATATTTTATTATTTTGATCATGTATATGTTGACGTACATAGTTGTAAATATTTTGAAGAAATAGTGGATGCATTAGTTAAAAATGTTTTATTAAAGTTTTATGAAATTTAGTGTTCAAATTTTATTTACTTATTTGTGGTTGGGTTGGAGAAATGAGTTAGAGGCTCTGGAAGTTAAGAAATTGATTTCATATAAGTGTTTTATAAACTGTATTTGAAACTTGTAGGGTGACATAATTTAGAAAACAAACGGCATGCTGCCGAAATTTTTATTAAAATGCGAAAAACTTTTATCACTGTCATCTTGTAAAAGAAGTTAAAATATCTAGCTAAATGATTTTTCGGTGCCCTGATGGGGTTTCTCCGGGCTGAGTATAGGGTTTGTCAGAATTCTTTTAGGATGCTATGGGGTCTTTCTCGGGTTCAGAGGAGGGATACGGGAAGGATCCTGTCAATTTGGTATTAAAGCTTTTGGTTAAAATTTTTAAAAAGTTATGCATCCACAAAATTTATTTATATATTTTAGTACATTAAAATTTTTAAACATTACATGACATTCATTATTTTTAACTGTAGTAGAGCTATGTATCGAGTTGGTCGTCCCACACGCGCAGAGCCATCATTAAGACTCCTACTCCTACACCGAAGGTTGAGGAGCCCATTCATGAGTCAGTTAATGAGCCTTAGCCTGAGATACCGCAGGAGCTAGTAGGGGTAGGGCCAGCGGTTGATCTTATTGAGAGATTGGCCTAGGTTATTCAGGGGATGAGACCTCGTGCACCAAATGCCACTGTAGAGAGGGCTAGAAATTTAGGCGCTGAGGATTTTGACGGATTAGGGGGCCCAAATACAGCATTAGAGTGGTTAGAGAGCACAGAGAGGGTTCTTGATCAGATGGAGTGCGTAGATCCCCAGAGGGTTTCGATTGCTTCATTTCTCCTGCGAGCCTCCGCAAGAGATTGGTGGGATTCAATCAGGAGGAGAGTTATAGAGCCACTGACATGGGTCCAGTTTAAAGAATATTTGAATGAGAAATTTTATGCCATGACCTACAGGGATGCAAAGATTGATGAGTTCTACCATCTGATTCAGGGTAATATGACGGTAGAGAAGTACGAGAAGAAATTCACAAAGCTATCCTGAGTGGTATCGTTCATGGTAGAGGACGAAGCAAACAAGTGTCAAAAGTTTCTTCAGGGCCTAAACGCCACAATCAAGACATATGTAGCTGTTACAGATTATAGGGATTATGGGTGATTAGTGGAGGCAGCTCTAAGAGTGAAGAGATCAGTTCAGGTAGAGAGAGCACAGCAACAGAAGAGGGGCCAAAGTCAGGAATGACAAACAAGATGACCTAGAAAAACCCCCAAGACATGAGGCAGATCTGAAGGGTTTTCAGGCAGACAGCAGAGTTAGGGAGCCACCTCTAGTCAAGGATCAGTGAGGCCGCCATCAGGTTCTCAGGGCAGAGGCAGTGGCCAGAGTAGTATTCCTCCATGTGCTACTTGTGGTAGACATCATCGGGGAAAGTGTTACTTTGGTAGGATTGGGTGCTACTTTTGTGGTCAAGAGGGACACCTGAAGAGGGATTGCTCGTAGAGAACTGTAGCAGAGGCTAGCGAGTCGAGACCAGTGACTCAGGTAAAGTCGAGTACAAGGTAGTCGAGAGGTAAGAGAGATACACAGAAGAGAGGAGCAGGGACTCTTACACAGTTAGGTAGAGGTATGGGTCGAGGTACCTCAACTAGAGGACAGCCAAGGAGACTTCCTGTTCAGGCAAGGGTGTTTGCTGTTACCCAGTAGAAGGCAGAGGCTACTCCAGAGGTGGTTACAAGTATTGTTTCGATTTTCGGATCAGATGCTTATGCTTTGATAGACCCAAGGGCCACACATTCTTTTATCTCTAAGAGCTTCGCTAGCATGGTAGAGTTTTCTTTAGAGCCCTTAGAGAGTGGGATGATAGTTGCTACTCCTACTGGAGATACATTGGTGGCTGAGAGGGTATACAGAGGTGGTCAGGTTATGATTGAAGGTAAATCATTCCCAGTTAGTCTGATATTGTTGGATATTCATGATTTTGATGTGATATTGGGGATGGATTGGTTAGCTACTCATCGTGCCACAGTTGATTGCTTTCGAAAGAAAGTCAAACTCAGTACTCTAGAGGAGCCAGATGTGGTGTTCAGGGGTGAACCCAGGATGCTTCCTTCGTGTATAATATCGATCGACTATGATAGCTAGGGAGATGTTAAGAAAGCAGTGTGAGGGTTATCTAGCTTATGTGGTGGATACTTCAAAGAAAGAGGCTCGATTAGAGGACACCCCAGTGGTTAGAGAGTTTCCAGATGTAGCTAGAGCACCCTACAGGATGACACCTACTGAGTTGAGAGAGCTAAAGGTACAGTTAGAAGAGTTAATGGATAAGAGTTTTATCAGACCGAGTGTTTCTCCGTAGAGAGCGACAATGTTATTCGTGAAGAAAAAAAATGGCAGTATACGATTGTGTATTGATTATAAGGATTTAAATAAAGTAACGGTACGGAACCAGTATCCACTTCCTCGCATTGATGATCTGTTTGATCAGCTTCAGGGGGCTAGTGTGTTTTCGAAGATTGACCTAAGATCCAGATACCATCAGTTGAAGATTAAGACAGAAGATGTTCCCAAGACTGCCTTCAGGACAAGATATGGACACTATGAGCTTTTGGTTATGTCTTTCGGGCTAACCAATGTACCCGCAGTATTTATGGACTTAATGAATAGAGTGTTTCATGATTTTCTGGGTAAGTTTGTGATAGTGTTCATTGATGATATTCTAGTGTACTGGGGTAGTAGGGAGGCACATGCTGAGCACTTGAGAACAGTTCTGCAGACCCTAAAGGATCGCTAACTGTATGCTAAGTTCAGTAAATGTTAGTTTTGGTTGGACAAAGTCTCTTTTCTTGGGCATGTGGTATCCGCAGATGGGATCAGTGTCAACCCCCAGAAAGTTAAAACAATTTTACAGTGGAAGCAATCAGCCACAGTTATAGAGGTCAGGAGTTTCTTGGGATTGGCAAGGGTATTATAGGAAATTCATAGAGGGATTCTCCAGGATAGTCATTCCTTTGATGAAACTTATAAGAAAGGAAGTTAAATTTGAGTGGTCAGAGGCTTGTCAGTAGAGTTTTGATGAATTGGAGGCTCGGTTGATCACAGCTTCCATTCTTACACTTCCTTATAGGACAGAGGGATTCGTGGTATATAGTGATGCATCCACACAGGGCTTGGGATGTGTTTTGATGCAGAATGGGAAAGTAATAACATACGCATCCCGACAATTGAAGAAGCATGAGCAAAATTATCTAACTCATGATTTGGAGCAGCAGTGGTGTTCGCACTAAGGATCTGGAGACACTACTTGTATGGGGTTTCTTACCTGATTTTAATAGACCATAAGAGCCTCCAGTATTTACTCATGTATAAAGAATTGAATATGAGGCAGAGAAGGTGGTTGGAACTTATTAAAGATGACGATTGCTTTATAGAGTACCATTCAGGAAAAGCAAATGTAGTGGCTGATGCCCTAAGTAAACAGCCTAGTAGCTTAATGGCATATTTGAGAGAAGGGTACTATCCGTTGTTAAGGGAGATGAGAACTTTAAGGGTTCAGTTGATGACTTCGAATTCAAGTGCACTGCTAGCCACATTTCAGGTTAGACCGGTACTCTTAGATCAGGTGTGAGAGCTTTACGGATAGGATCCTCAGTTGACCACGATCAGACAGGGAGTTGAGTTGGGTAGAGGCTAGGACTTCTCAGTGAGAGAGGACGGTACATTGATGATGGGATAGAGATTATATGTTTCAGACCTGGCAAATCTTAAGAGAGAGATACTAGATAAGGCCCATTCTTCAGCTTATACGATGCTTCCTAATAGTACGAAGATGTACCATACTTTGAAAGAGCATTTCTGGTGGAAAGGTATGAAGAGAGAGATAACTAAGTACGTATCTAGATAACAGATTTGTCAGCAGGTTAAAGCAGAGCATCAGAGACTTGTAAGATTAGCTCAGCCACTCTTCATTCCAGAGTGGAAATGGAAGCACATCATGATGGATTTTGTGGTTGGTTTTCCGCGGGCGGAGTGGGTATGATCGTATATAAGTGATAATTGATCGTCTTATGAAGTCAACTCATTTTCTACCCATCCGCAATACTTATTCCCTAGATAGACAAGCCAGATTGTATGTTGATGAGATTGTCAGGTTTCATGGAGCTCTAATTTCTATTATTTCTGACAGGGATCCTAGATTTACATCTCGATTTTGGCCTAGTTTACAGAGAGCCTTGGGCACTCGATTACATTTTAGTACAACATTCCATCCACAGACAGACGGACAGTCTGAGCACACTATCCAAACTTTAGAGGATATGCTGAGATCATGTGTGATAAAGTTTGGTGGGAATTGGGATACTCATATGCCACTGATCGAGTTCGCCTATAATAATAGTTATCAGGCTAGTATCGGCATGGCACCGCATGAAGCTTTATATGGGAAACAGTGCAGGGTGTCATTAAGTTAGGATGAAGTGGGCGAGATGAGATTATTAGGGCTCGAGCTTGTTCAGATGACTACAGATAAGATCAGGATTATTCAGGACAGATTGAAGATCGCTCAGAATCGTCAGAAAAGCTATATAGATAATAAAAGAAGAGACTTGGAGTTTCAGGTAAGGGATAAGGTATTTCTGAAGATATCACCATGAAAAGGGATCATCAGATTTGGCAGACGTAGGAAGCTCAGTCCACGATATATTGGTCCCTATGAGGTGATCGATAGAGTTGGAGACGTGGCTTATCGTTTGGAGTTGCCATCAGAGTTATCCAGGATTTACAATGTATTCCATGTCTCGATGCTTCGCAAATATATGCTAGATCATTCACATGTGTTATTAAAACAGCTAATGGAATTAAGAGAGAACCTGACCTATGAAGAGAGTCCAGTTTAGATCTCAGACAGGAGGGAGCAGGTTCTTCGCAACAAGACTATTCCATTGGTAAAAGTCTTGTGGAGGAATCATTCAGTGGAAAAGGCGACATGGGAGCTTAAGGAGCAAATGCGGAGGCAGTACCCTCACCTTTTTTATTCAAGTATGTTATTTAAATTTCGAGGACGAAATTTATTTTAAGGAGGGGAGGAATTGTAAGCCCTCACCCAGATTTATTATTTTATGGTATTAGAAATCTTTGAATTGAGTTACGGTCGAATCGTATGCCTTCAATAGTATTATTTGAGATTTATTATATTATTATATCGTAAGTCGGATGTCATTTGGTTGACCCCAGTACGATTATAAAGTGATTAGGAGTGATTTATGTGTTAATCGAGCAAGATGAGCTTACGAAATAAAGTAAAAGATATTTTAATTCAACCAATAAGAAAAGAGATAAGTAACTTTGAAAAGTAGTAGTTATGGTTGTGCCACGTGACATCTCTTGATTGGTTGAAGAAATAAGTAGACTAGAATGTGCCAAGTAGACCAATAGAATTTGTGATTATCCATATTTGGGCACTAGTGAGATTATTGAAAGTTTGAGGTAATTAAATGAAATTTTCTTGAGGAACTTTTTAGTAATTGAGCGTTAATATATATATATGTTTTGTCTCATTTGAGACATTTTGGACGTGAAAAGCTAGAAAAAGAGAGAGAGTCGTACGAGAGAGAAAGAGGAGCCGAGAGTGCTTCGCGTGCGCTATGCTGAGAGAGAGAGAGGGAGGAAGAGAAGGATCTGGTATGAATTTCACAGCGGTTTCTTCAGGAAAGTTGCTCCTTCTCATCTCCTCTAGTTAGCCCAATGAATTTGAAGCGAAGAGATTGCCTATTTTGTGAGTTATTTCAGTTTAAAGATTGATGTTTTATATGAAACCTTTTGTTTCTTTTTCGAATTAGAGTTTAGGGATGATGAGAGCGAAGTGTGAGGATGATTTTGGTGTGATTTGTGAGGGATTTGATGGAAGAAAAATAGGTGTGGGACAGAGAGGAAGTCATGGCCAAAAATGGGTTTTTGTGGGATCTGATTTCGTTTTCTATTCTAAGGCATTGGATGGATATTTTAGAAGTTAGAAAATAATCTTATAAAGTTAGATATCGAAAACGAAAAGTTTAGGAACGATTTCGGAGCTAAACGGACGAGTTGAAGGGCGTTTTTCGAAACCCTTCGAAACGCGTTTGTTTAACATTCGAAACCGTTTATTTACTCATGGTTGGGTGTTAGAACACTAGAGGATTGATTATTGAAGTTGTCAGACGTTCGAAGTGCAAAATGATTTTTACTAGTAAGCGAAATCGAACGAATTTTGTTCCAAACTTCCGATGATGAAATTACTGAGGTATTCTTAGGAAAGAATAAATAGAATTCATGTAGAGAAAACGAATTTCGAAAATTTCGATTGAATAGAAATTGATATTCAAAAGTTTAGATGTTAAAGGGTATTAATACAGATAAATGAGATTTTTACTGATTTTGAATGTTATTTGAATGAGTTAAGTGACCTTTAATGGATATTTAATATTTTATGGTGAAAGCGGAGAGTTCTGAAGGCATACGGAGGAGGATCGGATTATATCAGATGACGTGTTGTGAGTGGAACTACGAATTTTTAAAATTTATATTTTCTTAAAGTTTATTGTAAAGTTAAAAGAATTTATTTTAAACAATTATTCATTTATTAATTGAATTTATATTATAATTCTAGTATAAAGATTTTAGTTTATTATTTATATATATGAGAATGTGATAGAATTAAGATTTTTAGGCTTACTGCCTTGAGATTTAGAATATTTTAATGTATTAAGAAAAAGAAATTTTAATAACCTATGGTTTACCCTAGCCCCAGTTTAGTACCCGGTCGAATGCCATATACATGATACGGTAGATGAGAGAAAGTCAGTAAGTGAGATTTGAGTCTAGTCGACTCTTGTGTGAGCGAGGCATGAGTGATTTGTATTGACTTGACCCTTCCCGAATCCCTCATCTGGACCCGTGAAAGATCCCGTAGCATCCCAATAGAACTCCAACGAACTCTAACTCTAGTATGAAGAAATCTCGTCGGAGCACCGAACTCTATTTAAACTTATTTTAAATTTATTTGTTAGGTGGTAAGGGTAAAATTTTTTTGTTTTTCTAATTAAAATCCGGTAGCATGTCGGCTTTTATTGAATTGTGCCACAATGAAAATTCAAAAGTAATTTAAAAACACTTCTATGACAAACAAATCTCCACTACCAGGGGTCTCTGACCCTCATCCAAAATCAATCACAACGCAATTAATCACATTTATGAAATCGATGAAAATCTGAATTTTTCTTTTCAAAACATTTTCATAAAACGTGAATCCAACTATTGATATTTACGTTTACAAATTTTACATCATTAGCAACATGATTTATATATATACAACACATGCATGACAAAATGATGAGCTATACGATGGGATATAATCGTCCATCAGTTAATCCATGCGTTAGTCTGAGCCTCGTCTGCTGGACGACTTACTCTTGTACCTAAGGGTACATTTTAAGTAACACATGAGAATCAAACAGTGAGTATAACTTAGTGAGATAAACATTATACAACTGCATAAACTAAAATATTTTTCTGAAATACTTTTTATTGATTCATACGAAAACTGTTTTTGAAACTCTCTTCGATTTTCTTTCAAAAACTTTCTCATTTCTCGCCTTGATGGTAATCCAAGGAAACTACTCTTGTCGTGGCCATATAAGTCTCTAGCTAGCCACTAGGAATTAAGGAATCTACACTGTGTAGTCGTCGACATGCGGACTTTGGGCACACGTTACCCCTACGCAATCGGTCTGAACTACATTACCTTATACGTGCAGAGGGTGACTCGACTGACTCTCTCTCTCTCTCTCTCTGGAGTCGTCTGGACTCTTTTCTCAGTTAGTGACTCTGTCACATCTACCATGCACGCATAGAGTACTCAACTAGAGGTAAGGTTAACCATCGGCGTAATAAAATATTTTTTCTCATTCTTTTTAAAAACAAAACTCATTCTCAAGGCAAACTACCTAAAATCTTTCATATGCGTAGATCCTTAGTATTAACACATAATTAAATCACAACTTACAAGATATAATTTTTGTATACTTACAATATATAACTCAATTATGAAATGAAATAAATACAAATAACTATAAAATAAACTTCAAACTGAAATACACTTGAAATGTGAGATTTCTACTCACAAACCGCCCTCCGATCGAATGCGAACCTCCTCCGAAAATCTCCAATACTTCCCGGTTTCACCCTAAAATATTAAATATCCATTTAGGGTTACTTAACCCATTCAAATAACATTCAAAATCAATAAAAAAATCCAATTATATCTATTAATACCTTTTAACGTCTAAACATTCATATCTCAATTTCTATTCAATCGAGGGTTTCAAAATCCGTTTTCTCTGCATGAATCCTACTTATTCCTTCCTAGGAATACCTCAGAATGCTTAATCTCATCATCGAAAACTCGAAATGAAAATTGATCGAATTCGCTTACTATCGAAAGTCACTTTTCGCTCTGGACTTTCAACAACTTCAAAAATCAATCCTCTAGTGTTCTAACACCCTACCAAGGCTAAATAAACCGTTTCAAACGTTAAACGAACGCATTTCGAATGGTTTCAAAAAATGCCATTCAACTAGTTCGTTTAGCTCTGAAATTGATCCTAAACTTTTCGTTTTAGAAATCTAACTTCAAAAGATTATTCTCTAACCGCTAAAACATCCATTTAATGCCTTAGAATCGAAAACGAAATAGAATTCCATAAAAACCCACTTTTTTACTGCAATTTTTCCTCTCTTTTTCTCCCATTTATCTTCCACCAAATCACACCAAAATCATTCTCACACATCCCTCTCAACATCCCTAAACTCAAATTCGAAAATCAAACTAAAAATAAAAATGGGTTTCACAAGAACCAATAAGCTTAAAACAGAGATAACTAACCAAATAGGCAATCTTTTGGCTTCAAGTTAGTTGGGTTTGCTAGAGGAGATGATGAGGAATAACTTTTGTGAAGAAATCGCTTCAAAATTCGGATCAGATCTCATTCTTCTTCTTTCTCTCCCTCGCGGCGTCGTACGGCTCTCTCTCTCGACTTCTCTCTCCCTCTCACCTGAATCTCTCTTTTTCTTTTGTTTTTGCCATACACAATGACCCTAAGTGAGACAAAATTAACATATATATATAAATGCTCAATTGCTAAAAAATCCCTCAAGAAAATTTTATTTAATAACCTCAAACTTTCAATAATCTCACTATGGCCCAATTATAGATAATCATGAATCCTATTGGTCCACTTGGTACATTCTAGTCCACTTATTTCTTCAACCAATCCATAGATGACACATGGCACATCCATAGCCACTACTTTTTAAATCACTTATCTCATTTCTCATTGGTTGAATTAAAATATCTTTTACTTTATTTTGTGAGCTCACCTCGCTTGATTAACATGTAAATCACTCCTAATCACTTTGTGATCGCACCGGGGTCAACCAAACGACATCCGACTTGTGATACGAAAATATAATAAACCTTAAATAATACTACTTGAGGCATATGATTCGACTGTAACTCAATTCGAAAATTTCTAATATCATAAAATAATAAAACTGGATGAGGGTTTACACTTGATGTATAAATTCGAATTCTCATTTCAATAGAGCTTTCAATACCTAATCCTTCTGAAAAATATTCCACAAATATTCTTTACACATCTTATGGCCAATTTAACTTTATAAACTTCAATTTAGGCCTAATACCTTTCATATATACTTGATAAAGAAAATGTTCCTAATCGAAATCTGGTCGAATAAACCGATATCTTTTTATACGTATCTATAACTTAAATAGTCGATTTTTATACCCATTCTTGTTAACCCATTCTTATTCACTTGGGTTGCACTTCTTGAAACTTTCGCATATTATGCTCATGCGTGATCCATGCATACTTAACTTAAAATGTTCATTTTGCCATTTTTATGATCTAATTTCACTTCGACCGGAAAATATTCTGAAAATATTCCATGATCATCTAATCTTCAAATTGACCATAAAATACTCTAATTGGGTGTCTTATCTATAAATTTCAAGCTTCAAAAAATTTTAATTTAATTTAAACTCATTAAAACTCATTCATCTCTCAAAAGGGCAATATCGTAATTTTTTTCGGATTGCTTAAAACTGAATCAAGTGATATTCTTTTCTTATCTATTTATGTTTTTCTATACTCTCCTACTATTTTTAGACCTTTTCGACCTTTAAGGTTAGTTTTCGAAAATTTTACTATTCATCCAAAAATTTTCGTCTGAAAAATACTATTCATCAAAAACTTCCGTTTCCTATCGAATTTTAATTCATGACCCTAGACAATATAATCAAGTTCAAATTCGGTCTTAAACACTAATTTCAAATCTTTTCCCAAAAAAAATCATAATTTGTTCGGAATCCGAATACTATTCATCGAAAGTTCTCATTTCTTCCTAACACAACACTCAGGGCCTTATAAATATAATCGGATTCTAATCAGGCCTCTTACAGTATTTTCAAATTCTTTATTTTCTATCCGATCACCATGAATGAATTCTCTGAGGAAACTAGGATCGAGATCTATCATGTATGCAAGTATAGGGTAGTGTAGTCAATCTGCAGCGTGAGCCAGTTTTTAGCGACTACATATGGTAGATTCCCTCTCATAGTGGTTAGCTAGATTTTATAGGCTACCACGCTAGGAATAGATATTCCCTGAGTTACCATTTAGGTGAGCATCAGAAAAAATTTTAAGAAAAGATTTCAGAAAATGTTTTAGAAAAGAATTTTAGAAAGCATTTTAGTTCTTAAAAATTGTTTTTGGGAGAATATTTTATACAGAAATGAGTTTTAGTTTATATAAATTATATCACTTACTGACTTATACTCATATTTTCTTTAAATGTTTTTCTTAAAAATTCTCACACAGGTGCAGAAACTAGTTGTCCAGTCAATAAGGTTCAGTTAGACATACAGGCGGATGTATAGGACGACAACTACTACATGTATATATTTTGTTATTTTGATCATGTATATGTTAATGTACATCGTTGTAAGTATTTTGAAGAAATAGTGGATGCATTAGTTAAAAATATTTTATTAAAATTTTATGAAATTTAGTGTTCAAATTTTATATACTTGTTTGTGGTTGGGTTGTAAGAAATGAGTCTAAGGCTCTGGAAGTTGAAAAATTGATTTCATAGAAGTGTTTTTATAAACTGTATTTGAAACTTGCAGTGTGGCATAGTTTAGAAAACAGACGGCATTCTATCAAAATTTTTATTAAAAAGCAAAAAATTTTTATCACTGTCACCTTGTAAAAGAAGTTAAAATATCTAGCTAAATGATTTTTCGGTGCCCTGATGGGGTTCCTCCGGGCTGAGTATAAAATTCGTGGGAATTCTGTCAGGATTCTACGGGGTCTTTCTCGGGTCCAGATGAGAGATACGAGAAAGGTCCCGTCAGTACGAACAGAATAAATCGTCGCTCAGGCCTCCACGGTCCCCTGTTCGATAAAGCGCTAGCTATAATATACCATAACTCGTGCATGGACGATAAACCAACAAGAGTCACTGATCCAGTTCCTCCCGCTGTTAGTAACAAACTCTACCTGACACTGCCATGCACAGTTTTGAGTACTCTAACTGGAAATCTCTGTAGGTGGGACAATCCTTTTTATATAACAAACCCGATCCATCCCTACTCTTGGGTCACGGCCTCGACCCTCATGGATATCCCTACTCTTGGGTCGTGACCTCTCTTAGACTTTCATGGGCCTACTCTCAAAGATTCAGGTAGCAGGTATTGTAAAACCCAAAATTTTTATCGTCATTGAGCGAATTATTTTTCTAATTGGATCGTGTTTCGATCGGAAAAATATAATTTTCAAGACCGAAAATATTTGGAATAAGTATTTTCAAGGAATAAAATTAATTTTAGAGTGCAATGACGGATGTGAATTTTAGTAAAAATAATAATAATAATCCCGATGACGAAATCAAGTCATAAGCGGTTTTCCAGACGGACGGACGAAATCGGATTCGAGCCTGGAATCGGAATGGGAGAACGCATAAATCAACTTGTGGCTTATTGGTGCATGGCTTTGACAAATGTCAAGCATTCGGTTAGAAAGCAAAACAAATGTCATGCATGCATATAGGAAAGGTGACAAGTGGCCAAAAAAAAAAAATAATAATAATAATAAAAATAAAAAGAAGCTAACAAGCTCGGTCAACAACATTTCTTCATTTCAAAAATTGAAACCAAAGTAAGAGTGAGAGGAAGAGACATTCGGCCACCATACTTCTTCAAGCTAAAATCAGAAACCAAAAACGCAAGAAGTGTTGCCGTGAGCTAAAGAGAGAACCGAGAGCCTTTGCATGTCATCTTCTTCTTCTTCATCCTTCTTTCCTCTTGCCCGAGAAGCAAAGAAGATTCAGCCGTGAGCTGGTGATCAAGGAGCTGCTACCAGAAAGTGTGATTAGCGGCTTGATGGTGCAGATCTGATCGGAGGATGTGCATGCAAGGGCTGAGCTGTGAAGGAAGTGCTGTTGGGTGGTGCTGGACGTGATCAGAACTGGAACGTGAAGCCTGAGCAACAGATCTGATCGTGGAAGAGAAGAAGAAGAAGTGCTGTTCGGTGAGGTTTGAAAGCAACTAGAGCTGATTAGAGCATGCATGCAAGCAAAGAAGGAAGATCTGTTACTGCCAAGCGTGGTGTTGCTGCCGAGCGAGTGCTGAAGCTATCGTGATGCTGTCCACGCTGCTGTCAGGTGCTGTCACTGCTGTCCGTGGAATTGCTGCTGTCGTGGTGAAGGTGCTGGTGTTGCCGTGACGCTGTCCTTGCTACTGCCAATTGCTGTCGTCGCAAGCTGAGTTATGCGAGCTGCTGCCATCGTGAGCTTGCTGTCGTTGCTGCCATCTGGTGCCGTGTGCTGTCAACATTGATGTAGCTGCTGCCAACAGCTGCTGTCAAGCTGAAATCCACATCCAGTTTTGAAGTGAAACAGCAAGAAGCGAAGATACTTGCTGGTGGAAGAAGGAGCTTGCTGCCGCGAGTGATTCGTCATCGTCGCGCTCGTTCGAAAGCTATTTGAAGCGAAGCTAGTGAGTAAGTGCTGCCCCATGTTGCTTTGTTAAGTTGTTTTGGTATTTAGTAAGCAACCATGTGATTAAGTTGAGATAAAGTGGTGATATTATGTTTGGGTTTAGGATTGAGAACCTCGTTAGTGCGGAGGTTCGCTTGAGATTTATTTTGCTTGTGATTTTGGAACGAAATGGTTATCGATTGTTGCGTTGTGTTTCGAGTGCGGGCTGTTATAAGAGACTTTAGGGGCTGTTATGGAGTGAATTTAATTTGAGTTCATTGTCTTGAATTAATGGTTAGTTTTTGAATGTTTTAAAGTATCGGATAATCGTTCAGATATTTAGAATTTGTTTCCAAGCGATTCGGTTGAATTTCTCCGCGAATGCGAGCGTTGTCAGTTTGTGATGTTTGTTGTCAAATATGAAGGTAAATGTGATGTTATCTCGATGCCCCGAGATTTTTATTAAGCCATTATAATGTTAAGTTGATGTTGGGATAGTTTAAGATACGTTTAAGTTAATTGGATAGTTTAGTTTCGCGCGAAATCGTTAAATTGTTGGTTTTGGAGATGAATCGGAAAAAAATGTATAATTGTTAAGTTGTTGCCATATTTTTCACGGTTATGTTTTATCATGTTTGAATTTTTGTTTGCCTTGATTTAAGTTAAGTCACGAGTAATATGGAGGATAAGTTTATTCGAAATTAAAGGAATCGCGCGAAACGTTAAAGGCGATTAGTCGCGATAGTTAGTTAAACTCGCGTAAATTTTATGTTGTTCGTTTAGGTTCGCTTATTCTCTTCGTTGAATTCTTTAGATTGTGGTTTCGATGATGTTGCTTTAGATTCGATTGGTGTAGTTCCGGCATGCTTATATTAGATTGTTAACTTATTTAGGCAGCGATAAGGCGAAGGAAAGCGAAGTTGAAAAAGTAGCGCAAAGTAGAAAGTTTGATCGTTTCCGTGAGTTAGAAATCGGTGAGTGTAACTTGTTTTATGAATGATAAATGCAATATGATTTCTATATGATTTTTATGCTTTCATGCAAAATTTAAATGTTTTAATACTTAAATGAATTTATATGAATGATATACGCTTTACAGGAATGTTATACGCTTCGAATTGTTTATATTTGTATTTAAAGTAATATTGATCGTAAACTTGTTATTGAAATGTACTTTTATGTTTTGTTTTATAAGCGAAGGAACATGCTTTACAAATACTATTTTAGCATGATAATGTATTTCAAAACCAATGGCTACCCATCCCCATTATGACTGAATTATGATTGTTATGCGGCCGAAGTGCCTTATATCGCGTATGGCATGTCTGTCGGGGGAAAGTCCACTAACTATAGGGGGGGATCGAGTCTGTCATGTCGCCTCTACGCGTATATAAGGTACTATCATGAATGATGCCCTATGTGCAGCGAGGTAACATACCGCGGCATAGTGGTTATGAATGAGATTGCACGTCCCCACCACCGGTGACCCAAGACCGGGCGGTGATCATGATTTCCCCGGGTCCCATTGGATATATGTTTTATGACTGAGGATTGATTTATGATTTTATGAGTTTATTTATGAATTTATGATTATGTTATGAACGAATTTTACGATGCTTATAATTTTGTATCTTGTTTTCAAGTGAATTATGTATAAAAATGATGGTATACTATTATGAAATGCACGTTTTAATTAAGATATTTCAAAACTTCGCATTTTGTCAAAAGATTTTAGAAAGGAAACGTATTTAGAACTGCATAACACTCACTGAGCCTTTTTAGCTCATTATTTTTCTTGTTTATTTTGTTTTAAAACTCCCCAGGCGCAGGATCGAGTCCTTCAGGCGGCAGATCTCCAGCTCAAGAGTAGGCGAGTTTATCAGGCGACCGAAACTGTGAAAACAAAGTAAATTTTTGTTGTATAACGGATTTTAATGTAATGTAAATATTTTAGTTTTATAACTTTAATTACGTTAGCATGCATGTGAAATGTTTTCTTTAAGTTGAAGTGGTTTTAGTTGTAAAGACTAGAATTGCATTGAAATGTGGATTTTGCGATGGACCTGAGGTCCCTTTTGGAAGTGGAAATGAATGTATGCATTTTGAAATTATTATTAATTGTTTTACAGGTGTTTTGAAAAAGTTGAAAATGTCGGAGAAACAGCCGTTGTGCTGCCGAAAATTTTTCACCCTAAATTTTTAAGTAATAAGAAATTAAATTGTTTTACGGCTTAGCTTCACGGAGTCCTTTTAAGTCACCTGCATGAAGACTGTAAGGATTCTGTGGGGTGCCGGGAGGGCTCCGCTCGGATCTCTTCAGGGGAAATCCGGGTCGGGTCCTTTCAGGTGGTATCGTCCCCTATAACTGTATCCTGTCTGGAATACCATAGGTCTATAAAATAATTCACTTTCATTTATTTTGCTTTATAGTACTTTTTGCATATCTTTAAAATTTCAATAAATTCATTTAGGAGATTTCGATTCAATCAATTTACTTAAAAATCAATATCAAATATTTCCATACATAATCTTTTAGCATAAAATGTAAAATCAGTTGAATAAAAATAAAATCATTTCATTTCGAATGGACACTCACCTAATTTCCTTATTTGGCTCATGATTGCACGTGCGCTTTCGAATTCCCTTTTATTTCCCATCACCTACATATTTTCATATTCTAATATTTAGAAAACATCATAATCAAACTCAATCATTTGTATTCACTTTCATTAAGCACATAAGTACCTAATTAACTATTAAATTTCACAAAAATTCGAACACCCAATTTCACAACATAACTTTACCGTTTATTCGCGTTTACTTTCCGTTTGAATTTTCAATCATTTCTATCATCCATTTAACTTTTAAACTCATCCAATTCATCCAAAAAAATATTTTTATCACAACAAACAAATCAAAACAAAAACATGGCAGCTTGTGAACCATGATTTCCACATTTCATTTCAACCTTAATTCCAACCCTTTAACACATTCAAAACAGTACCATAAGCTATCCATTCTTTTCTAACTCATTTCTTCACCCATAAACTTCACAAAAATCCATCAAACCACTACACAATTTTATCAACATCATCTTCCCTATTTAGGCCGAACCTAGCATGCATTCAAGGTTCAACTCATTCATTTCATTTCTATCTTGAATTTCGTTAGATGTTGTCCTTTATTTCCAAGCCATTAACTTAAGCAATTTAACACTCTATTTTGTATGTTTCTTTAGCCGAATTGAACCATATTTTAACCAAGTTTTCTCATTTCATTTTCATAAAATTTTTAACATAATTGTGGCCTCTAACAACCCTTAAATTGCCTTTAATTCAGCTCACCAGATTATGGATAGCTTACACACCTCTGTAATGTTCCTTGACCGAATGGTACTCCATCATGCCACCATGGTTTCATTTCATATTTTTAGCAATATAATCATCATTTTAACATAATTTCCATCATATAAATTCATCAAAATGAATTAAAACAAGGTTGATGCAAAAATTTCCATGTTGACCGAACCTAGAAGCAATTCATCAAGCATTTTACCTTTATCTAATTCTTATGCTTTCACTCATATAAAATAGCCTATATTCTACACCAAATCAACCATATTTTCTTCACATCATCTCACCCTAACATAACCAATATGCATAACGATATGTGTCTCAACATATCATCAAACTTCTCACACAAACTTCAATCACAATCACAACAAAAACAATTCCAACAGCTTTCATCTTTACTAATCACCATCAAAACTCATTCAAATCACATAATTTTTAACCAAATCACTTATCAATGTTCCTTGATGTCTTGCCTTGCTTCTTCACTTGATTAGTGCCTCAAAACCTTGAATTAAATCATGAAAAACTCTTCAATATTCAAAGTTATCTCAAATACAGTATTTGACAACTTTTACTCAAAATTTTCAATTCAAAACTTAATCTTATCTCTTTTTTTTGGGTTGATTTTTCTTAGAAACCTTCATTGATTGTTCCTCAGCCTTTGATGGCTTGATTACACTTCAAAAATAGTGGAAATCTTGGTGGAATAAGCTGCTGGTTTGCACACTGTCTTCCCCTGTTCTTTTCTGCCGAATGTCTTCTGGTTTCTTCCACTGATTGCTACAGATTTTTCCACTTTACATAGCTCTTATTGACTTGTATAATTTTCCCTTAAGTTTTTCATAAAATTACATGTCATGCCACTCTTTTATTTTAACAAAATAGCCCTCAAATTTCAATGTAATCACACTAGTTTTTCGAAATTTTTACATACCATGCAACTAATTTTATTCCTTCAATCCATGCTCTTTTTGAATATCTTTTGATTATGAATTTCATCTCATATCATTGATAAATCATTATAACACTTATCGGATTCGAATCCGTTTTCGGTCGAGTCGAAAATTCTACTAAAGTCTAATTTTACGATTTGAAAAATTCAATAACTTTATTAATTCTCTAATAAAGGCATTTTTGTACGTTATATTTACATCGTCTATACAAATCTCCACTATAGTATAGAAATTTGAAAAAGGGTATTACATTGGTCACTTTTATGAAAGCATTCAAAATCTTCCAGAAGCTTATTTGTAACCAAACCAAACCAAAAACTCACTTCAAAGCCCCATAGCTCCAATATATGCCACTGATATCCCTCTTATGTTGGTTGATCATGATATAGCTAATCATAAATCATACATTTGCCCTTCTTTTCATCATTTTGTGGCTAACATTCCAAACTTGCGTTGTCCTATTTGCAGGGAAAAAATGACCAATGGATTGACTTATGTTCCTCCATCAAGGCAAATAGTTAGGTACTTATTGAGGGTGGCTTTCTTAAAGAGTTGCTAAATTACATTGTGATGGATGATTTGGAGTTTATGCCTATGTTGCTACTAATGTTGTTACGGTGCTCAACAATTTCAATGTTAAGGATATGAGTACACTTAAGGAGATCTTTATTGAGTTGGCTACAGAAGAGGTATGCTAATACTATAATTACTGCATTATAATAGAAAGTATCAATTGGCTAATGTTTGTATTATGAAGCTATCTCTAGAGTGTAAGACAGTTCTAACAAGTTTTACATGGAAAATGTGGGGGGCATAAAGTTTACATGCAAAACTCGATTGCAAGCTTGAAGATTCTTGCTTATTTTTCTTATGAGTTGAATGTTGATTTAGTTTTAAAAAGCTATTTCCAAAGTAATTATCTTTTCATGCTATTATCTTTCTTGTTTTCAGATAACAATTATAATGGATTTTTTTTTTTTTTTGTCTTGGTTCTAGAAAGTATTAGCTTTTTGAACATGTTTGCATTAACGACTCCCATAATCACTAAAGTTTTAAAAATGTGTGAATGTTTTCCTTAAAAAAAATATTTCTTTTGATGATTTGATTGTTTTAAGTATTGAACTTGAATGTGGTCTGCTTAGAAATGATATCTTGTATGCTTGCTACTTATGACTAAACAAAAAGGAAACTTGATTAAGTTGAAGAAGTGCCTTACGACTGTTCAAATAGTTGTCAAGTTGTTAGAGTTCTTATACGACTCTTTCTATGCCTTGTAAACAAAGAGTATGTTGCATAGTCTGATATCTAAAAGACTAAATAGTCACAGACTCTCAGTTATGATGAGTTTAATAAAATATGAATGATTATTTTTCAACATTGCTTTGATTGAACCACTATCCAATATGGTTTGGTGGTATAAAGAGAGCCAATTCAACTTAATAATGACTTAGATTTGAGTGGTTATATCAAATGTGGTATTTTAACTAAAAAAAAAAGGAAAAAAACCGCTGCTCATATTGAAACATTTGTGAGGATATCTTCAAGTCTAAGTCATTTAGCTTCCAGCTCGAGTAGTTGCCACAATCAACTACAACAATAGCAGCATGATTCCTCTGCTCCTGTTAGTGATGTGTTTCTTACTTTTAGTCTTAATCATCTTAATCAGCATAGACAAGCTAATGATCATCTGCAGCTGAACACTTATCATGATAAAGTTGTAACAAGTCTTGCATACTTGAGTAAAGTTGATGATTAGTTTCAACAGAGATGGTAGTTAGTTAGAGTTAATTAATACTTGTATGTTGGAGATTTCCTAGGATCAAATTCTGTTGATTCAAAGGCTATGACCATGTTTTACTTGTATATATAAAAGCTTTAGATCTGTAACTTGTTTAATCAATAAAAGCAATAAAGAAATTATTTTCATGTGTTCAATTTTGCCATTAAAAACTAGAGCATAAAGCTCTTCTTTATTTTAGTTTCATCATTCACATATTCTTCAAGAATCTTTCATGGTATCAGAGCCTTTAACCAATGTCAAGAATGTCTTCTAATTTTCAATTATCCTCTATACACCAGAAGCATCAAGATCTCTCGATCGCTTTGGCCATGGATTTTTAGTCACCAGCGAAGACCTTAAACTTCAATCTACCAATTAAACGTGATAAGGTCAACTTTGTCAATTGGAAGGCTCAATTAACAGTTGCAATTATTGCCTTAGAGTTAAAGGATTTCATCACTAAAGGCAAGTCAGTTCTTGATTAATTTGTTGAAGAACTTGATGACAATAAGGTGGTGAAAGCAAATCAAATCAATCCAGATTTTCTAGCATGGAAGAGAGCATATCAGTTTTTGCTTTGCTGGCTTCTCTCAACAATCCTACCGAACACCCCACGGAACCCTTCTGGACTTTAGCTAGCAAGACCAAATAGCTCCATGGAGCGAACCATTAAATTTGATTTTTGCTAAACATAGAAATTATAAACTTTTAAAATATAATTTTTCTATTTTTAAGGTTTTCAAAAATTTTCAGCAGCATAACAATTGCTTTTCTATATTTCCCATCCTGTCAAATCACATAAAAATCAATTTATAAACACTCCAAAATTTTCATACATTCTCCTCTACTTCAACTTTGGACCTTCGACGCATCTTCACCACAATCCTAGCCATAATTTATCTAATTCAGCGAAAGTCATCTCAACTTTAAAAATAAGTTTTCATGCAAACAATTCCAAAAGCATTTACACATTATTAAAAAAAAAACATTTATACGTAATTCAAATATCTACATCATGTACATAAACTAGTTATCAAATATTTAGTTTACGTAAGTACAACACATCACTACAAATGTGGCGATTTTACAAACTTATTTACAATAAAAAACATGAACATGCACATGATTTTATTTAAATCAAAATATGCATAAATGTGGTTTCACAGAAGCATCAATCATCTTTAGCCCACCTAATCTGAAGTAAGAGAAGGGACACCCTGATCACTCATCCCTACATTTGGAGAGGTTTTTAGAACATAAAACCATATAAAAGTGAGCTAAGGGAGCTCAATGAGTGTTTAATGTCTTTCTATTTAAACTTTTTTTTTTTTTTTTTTTGTAAATCTACCTTCTAAAACATTTAAAAGAAATTTATATTTCCTAAACATTTTCATTTCTAAAAACCATATACTTTATAATTTACTGAGCGATTTTAAAAACTCGTAATCATGTGTGGAAATATAATACGATTTCATAAAAAAAAAATATTAGTTTCATAAACCACTAAAATATTTTATAAACTTTCAAGAGTAGATAAATCATTGTTTTTCGAAAATCCACCTCTAGTGGCATGCTTTTCTTCCTAAAATCGTACTAATGGAACCCAAAGATACTACAATCACATGGAAACTCGTCTAGCACCACTTAATGTGAGGTCACATGGCGACTCAGCAAGCACCGTTTATCGTGACAACTACTAAGATATCTCACTACTACGCAGCGGAATTCTACATCGTATATATAAAGCTATCTACACGTGTAAAGGGCGACATGAATGACTTAAGACTCAACCCCCCCGATGTTAGTGACACACCTTTCCAATATTTGCCATGCACGTATAGGGTATACTGGTTGAGTCTGAATCTATAAATTCTTTAAATTTGGGTAAGTCATTAGCCTTTGAAAACTTTCTTCTCATATAATTCAAAGTTTGATTTCTCATTCCATAAGCACAATAGTATAAAATCATATAACATAATGTCTTGCTAAAGCATAAGATGTTTATCGTTGCAACACTTTCATGCATAAAATATCTCTTCTCAAACAAAATATTAAAGTATCCATAAACTAGTATACTTTGACGAAACCTAATCCAAATTTTCTCTAGGTTAGTACCTGGTAGGCCTCGCCTGACATTCCAATGGATCTCTCTTAAACCTTATTAAATAGCTAAAAGAAATCCGTAGAGTGAACCTTTAAAACTTGCCTGTTTAACTTTGCTTCGAAGCTTCTTTGATTTAATTATCTTGAAATTTATTGTTTTTAAACTAGTTGAGTTGGTTTCATTTTAAACTCAATTTTCTAAGTTTCGTAAATTCAGTTAAAGTCATAAAAGTGACCATTTTATTTTCAAAATCTAAAACAGTTTTAACAAAAATTCGACAGGATAACAGCTGCATTCATAAGGTTTCCAAATTTTCCTGCAAAGAAAATACACTCCTAAATAATCTCCAATGCAACCCAACTTCTTGTTTTCCACAAACATGCATTTCAACAATCATTCAAGCATTCTCATAAAAACCACAATTGATGACCAAAGTCTTTCATATCATAAGAAATTTTACAAGGCTATTTACATCACAAAAATATATTATATTACAAGTTTTCAAATGGTTGTCACGAAAGATACAAGATTGATGCATGCAAGCTTTTGGTTTCTAGTTACAACAAAATGCAAGTATAGTCTATGCAATGCATCCGTCGATTTCTCACTTATATTGACGAATGAGCTCTTTACCTCAATCACCCGTAGTAGTACCTAAGGAGAGTTTATACAACTACTGAGACATCTCAACAACTACATGTGGAATTTTCTGGATCGTAAATCGTAGCACGAGATAATGTCTAAATCTTGGCAACTACGTGCAGAATTCTCTGCATCATAAATCATAGCGCAACACAGCATATAAATCTGAAGGTATATATGTGAGGTCCCATCTCGAGCCTAAGCTCATCTCGGGCTGCCTCACTCACTAGGTACTGTCCCTCCCTCAGCGGGATTTCTTTTGCCTCCCCAGAGTCTCGAACCTGGTGCCTGAGGGCTTAACACCAAATTCCTTGCTACTCTGGTACCAATTGAGCTACTAGCTCAATTGGTACCAGAGTAGCAAGGAATTTGGTGTTAAGCCCTCAGGCACCAGGTTCGAGACTCTGAGGAGGCGAAAGAAAACCCTTTGAGGGAGGGTTAGATCCTAGTGAGTCCAGCCCAAGCCCAGAAGATCGCTACGGCGTAGAAGGGACGGGCTGTGACAATAAAAAGGCGCCTTTTTATTGTGAGATCCAGGATTTGCCTTACTGGGCCTTGGCCCAGGTTTGCCCCGCGAGAGCCCACTCACTAGGTACTGTCCCCCCCTCAAAGGGATTTCTTTCGCCTCCCCAGAGTCTCGAACCTGGTGTCTGAGGGCTTAACACCAAATTCCTAGCTACTCTGGTACCAATTGAGGCAGCCCGAAATGAGCTTAGGCTCGAGATGGGACCTCACAATAAAAAGGTGCCTTTTTATTGTGGGGTCCCATCTCGAGCCTAAGCTCATCTCGGGCTGCCTCACTCACTAGGTACTGTTTTTTATTGTGAGATCCGGGATTTGCCTTACTGAGCCTTGGCTCAGGTTTGCCCCGCGAGAGCTCACTCACTAGGTACTGTCCCCCCCTCAAAGGGATTTCTTTCGCCTCCCTAGAGTCTCGAACCTGGTGCCTGAGGGCTTAACACCAAATTCCTTGCTACTCTGGTACCAATTAGGGTTAGATCCTAGTGAGTCCAGCCCAAGCCCAGAAGATCGCTACGGCGTAGAAGGGACGGGCTGTGACAATAAAAAGGTGCCTTTTTATTGTGAGATCCAGGATTTGCCTTACTGGGCCTTGGCCCAGGTTTGCCCCGCGAGAGCCCACTCACTAGGTACTGTCCCCCCCTCAAAGGGTTTTCTTTCGCCTCCCCAGAGTCTCGAACCTGGTGCCTGAGGGCTTAACACCAAATTCCTTGCTACTCTGGTACCAATTGAGCTACTAGCTCAATTGGTACCAGAGTAGCAAGGAATTTGGTGTTAAGCCCTCAGGCACCAGGTTCGAGACTCTGGGGAGGCGAAAGAAAACCCTTTGAGGGAGGGTTAGATCCTAGTGAGTCTAGCCCAAGCCCAGAAGATCGCTACGGCGTAGAAGGGATGGGCTGTGACAATATATATGGCTTTTGAAAATCTTTTCCACTAAGTACAATAAGCATAAAATAACTTATCTTTCAAAATTTTTGGCTAGAGTTTTTAAAACTCAACTTCTCATAAAAACTTCTTTATTTCCAAATTTTATTGGAACACATATAATGATCTCCTAATCAAAGGAAGAACTTACATAATAATCAATCATTCATAATCTTTTTAACCAATAACAACCTCACATTTCATAACATAAACATTTGTGAGAGAAGTCTTTAGCACTCACCTGGATTCCGCTCTTGTTGAAGAGCGTCAATGGGTTTCTCTTGCTCCACCTGCTTGTTCCTTACCTACACATCACATTCGCATTTAGAATGTGTTAAAATGAACTACACAAAGCTATACACTTTGCCTATAACACAATTAACTATATTAAAAACCCTTTAAATTACAAATTTCCCATCTAAGTTCTAACTTAACTAACTCTTTAATTTTCTGATTGCTTTCCATAAACCTCATTTATTATCACCTAGGAACATCCCCATACACTTGAAATAATTTTCTAAAGCTTGAAACGAAAATTTCTCTTTTTAGACCTGCTTTGGCCGAATGCTTGCTAGGGAGCTACCCCTAACTTTTTTGTAATGGTCAACCCCAGCCTCGGACGGTGATCAACCGGTCAGGTTGGGGCTTGCCCCCAGACGGTTACGACCTGACCACCTGACAGGTACTGTGGGATCCCTTTGCTACCTTTTGTTGGGCCTCGGTCCATGCCTCCCAAGCCACTCGAACCCATGCACCAAGGGTTTAAGTGCAAATGGGAAGCATGATTGGTACTAACTGAAGCTTTAGTGCATGGGTTCGAGTGGTTGGTAAGGCGTGGATTGAGGCCCAACAAAGGGGAGCAAGGAGATCCCACAGTATCTGCCAGGTTGTAACATACCCTCCCGATTCTAGTACGAGATATGTATGGAATGGTATATGCCCTTATTATTGATGTAATAAAATAAATTAAAGTGCCCAAAGGTGATTAAGAAAATTTCTAGTTAGTTTTGTAAAACCCAAAATCTTCATAGTTGATGAGCGAATTATTTTTGATTGGATCGCGTTTTGTTCGGAAAAATATAATTTTCAAGTCCAAAATTTTTTTCGGAATAAGTATTTTCGAGTAATAAAATTATTTTTAAAGTGAAAGTCGGATGCAAAATTAGTAAAATTAATCCGGGAGATGAAATCAAGTAGTAAGCGGATTCCCGGACGGACGGACAAAATCGAATTCAAGCTTGGAATCGGAATGGGAGAATGCATAGGAAGCGTTAAGCGAGACAATTACATGTGTGCCACGTGTAAGGAATGCAAAGGTGAATGAAGACAAGTGTCAAAGAAGTCATGCATGTGGTGACAAATGTATGAAGATTTGTAAGGAGTGAGGACATGTGTTAGGTGATAATTAAAATTATAATTACTTAAGTGAAAAAAAAAAATTAAATAAAAAGCAAGTGAAGTCAAACTTGAAGCTCGGTCACCTTGCTTGTTTTAATCAAAAGATAAAGAGTTAATAAGAAGAGATAGCAGAGCATTGTAACCGTGAGAGTGTGAGAGTTAGAAATGAGTAGCTCAGCTTTTGCATTCAGTCACCCTTCTCCATCAGCTCCGAAAACCCAAAGTTTCCTGCTTTGTTTCTTCTTCTGACCCATTATTTCTTCTTCCAGCTCCCCAAATCTGAAAGCCCAAGGTTAGATTAGAAGAGAGGAGTCTGAGAGTGATCGAGAGAGTTCGGTTAGCATCCAAACCAAGAGATGTCGAGTTGCATGTAAGTGTTTCGGCCAGATCTGAGAGTTTGCATGCAAGGAAGAGGTAAAGCTGTTGGCTGCTGTCTTGGAGGAGTGTTGCTGCTGGCGTAAAGCTGAAGCCGCTGCTGTTGGCGTGGAGTTGAGGGTGCTGCTGCCAGTCGTGACCTTCTGCTGCTGCCTGAATCGTGAGCTGCTGCCGAGTTGGAAGTGTTCTGCTGCTGGCATATGGGCATTGTTACTGCTACGGAAAGCTGCTGCCAGGTGGGTGCTGCCAAGAACTGAAGCTGCTGGTGGCGAGAGGCTGCTGGCGACGTGAGGCTACTGGCGAGAGGTTGTTGCCGCAGGTGCGAAGATGCTGGTGCTGCCGTGACCGCGTAGGCTGCTGTCGACACTGTCCTTGTTGCTACCAGTTGCTGTCGTCGTGTCCTTGCTGCTGCCTTGGTAAGTTGCTGTCGTCACTTTTGTGGTGCTGCCGTGCACCAGTTGCTGTCACTGTTACTACCAATTGCTGTCGTGCTATCGTCGCAAGCCGAGTCGTGCGAGTTACTGCCCAATCAGGCCGTGAGCTGCACAACAATCCTGAAGAGAAGTCAGTAGTTGGTGGTATAAGACAGCTTGCTGTCATGAGAGTTTCGTCGCCGCTCGAAAGCCGTTCGAAGCGAAACTAGTGAGTAAGTGCTGCCCCTTGTTGCTTTGTTGAGTTGTTTTGGTATTTAGTAAGCAACCATGGGATTAAGTTGAGATAAAGTGATGATATTATGTTTGGGTTTAGGATTGAGAACCTCGTTAGTGCGGAGGTTCGTTTGATTTGTTTCGTTATGTTGGCGATTGATTGTCGATGTTGAAAGTTCGTGAATTATTCGTTGAATGGGCTGTTATGTTATGATAAAGGGGCTGTCATGTAGTGCTTTTATTTCCAAGTTTGTTAACATGAAAAAGGATGCATTTTAGTGTATTTGAAAGTATTGAAATATCGTTCGAGCGTTGATTAATCGTTTTCGAGCATTTTGGTTGAGTTTTCCGCAAGTGCAAATGTTTTTAGTTATGATTTTCGTTGTCGATTGTGAAAACGTTTATTATGTCTTCTCGCTGTATTGAGTTGTGTTTAAGCCCATCATGATGTTAAGTCGATGTTAGAATAGTTTAAGATACGTTTAAGTTAATTGGATAGTTAAGTTTCGCGCGAAATCGTTGAATTGTCAAATTTTGGAGTTGAATCGGTAAAATGTATATTGTTTAAACTTGCTGCCATATTTTTCATGTTTGTATTTCAAAGTGTTTGAAAGTTCATTTTTTCATGATATAAGTCAAGTCACGAGTAGTATGGACGATAAGTTTATTTGGAAATGAAGGAATCGCGCGAAACGTTAAAATCGATAAGTCGCGATAGTTAGGAAATCGCATAAGTTTTATGTTGATCGTTTAGCTTCGCTTTTTCTTCTTTGTTGAATCCATTCGATTATGGCTTCGATGATGTTGCTTTGGATTCGAATAGCGTAGTTATGACATGCTCATATTAGATGTTATCTTATATAGGCATCGATAAGGCAAAGGAAAGCGAAGTTGGAGAAGTAGCGCGAGGTAGTAAATCCGGTCGTTTTCGTGAGTTAGGAATCGGTGAGTGTAAATTGTTTTATAAAATGATAAATGCAATATGATTTCTATATGATTTTTATGCTTTCATGCAAGATTTAAACGTTTTAATACTTAAATGAAATTATATGAATGATATACGCTTTACAAGAATATTATACGCTTCGAATTGTTTATATTTGTATTTAAAGTAATATTGATCGTATAATTTGTTATTGAAATGTGCTTTTATGTTTCGTTTTATAAGCGAATGAACATGTTTTACAATTGTTATTTTAGCATGATAATGTATTTTAAAACCAATGGCTACCCATCCCCATTATGACTGAATTATGACTGTTATGCGGCCGAAGTGCCTTATTGCGCGTATGGCATGTCTGTCGGGGGAAAGTCCACTAACTATGGGGGGGGGATCGAGTCTGTCATGTCGCCCTCTACGCGTATATAAGGTACTATCATGACTGATGCCCTATGTGCAGCGAGGTAACATACCGCGGCATAGTGGTTATGATTGAGATTGCACGTCCCCACCACCGGTGACCCAAGACCGGGCGGTGATCATGATTTCCCCGGGTCCCATTGGATATATGTTTTATGATTGAGGATTGATTTATGATTTTATGAGATTATGTATGAACTTATGATTATGTCATGAATTAATTTCACGATGCTTATAATCTTGTATTTTGTTTTCAAGTAAATTATGTATAAAAATGACTTTATAATATTATGAAATGCACGTTTTAATTAAGTTATTTCGGAACTTAACATTCTTCCAAAAGGCTTTAGAAAGGAAACTTATTTTGAACTGCATAACACTCACTGAGCCTTTTTAGCTCATTATTTTCTTGTTTATTTTGTTTTAAAAACTCCCCAGGCGCAGGTTCGAGTCCTCCAGGCGGCGGATCTCCAGCTCAAGAGTAGGCAAGCTTATTAAGCGACCGAAACTGTGAAATCAAAGTAAATTTTTGATGTATAACGGATTTAACGTGATGTAAATATTTAAGTTTTATAACTTTGATTATGTTATCATGCAAGTGGAATGTTTTATTTTAAGTTTGAAATGGTTTTATTTAAAATACTTAAATTGTGTTTAAACG
Source organism: Dimocarpus longan (assembly GCA_022984855.1). Lineage (NCBI taxonomy): Eukaryota > Viridiplantae > Streptophyta > Magnoliopsida > Sapindales > Sapindaceae > Dimocarpus > Dimocarpus longan. Next base: position 6,792,508 of record CM041015.1, on the reverse strand, counting down.
TTGATTTTGAGATGGACCTGAGGTCCCATTTGGAAGTGGAAATGAACGTATGCATTTTGAAATATTATTAATTGTTTTACAGGTGTTTGATAAAGTTGGAAATGTCGGAGAAACAGCCGTTGTGCTGCCGAAAATTTTTATACCCTCAATTTTTATGAATCAAGAAATGAAACTGTTTTACGGCTTAACTTCACAGAGTCCTTTTAAGTCACCTGCATAAAGACTGTAAGGATTCTGTGGGGTGCCGGGAGGGCTCCGCTCGGATCTCATCAGGGGAAATCCGGGTTGGGTCCTTTCAAGTTTGGAGATGATTAGTAAAATTTTCGAAATGTCCATAAAAGATTTAATAAGATTCTTAGAGAGTTCGAATGCGTAATTTAAATTTCGATAAAATTCTTAGATCGTCCAAAAAGGATTTAATAAGATTTTCAGATAGCCTCAGATGTATAAGTTTTGCTCTTGATCAAGGAATAATAGAATTATTTAAGTATTCAGATCCGAAAGTGTAATTGAATTTTTATGAAATTTTTGGATGGGTCTGGTGATAATTTTTAATTTTGAAATCACAAAATATTTTAGAGTGATCGGATCCAAATAATTATTCAAATTCTAATGAAGTTTTCGAATGTGAAAATGGATTATAATAAAATTTTCAAGTGGATCCGAATCGATTTTCAAGCATAAAACAGAAATCGAAAGCATGAAAGATTGTTTATGGGAGATTGTGCATAATGAGACATGTGTCAAAGAATGAGATAATAAGTGATTGTATGAGAGACAAGTGTCTCATTTGATGAATAATGTGAAGACAAGTGTCACAAAGAAGTCATGCGTGGCTTGACACTTGGCGAATAAGTATTAAACAAATATAAGTTGAAAAATGAAAATCAAGAAATGATGAGAAGCTTACGGTCACTTATCTTGGTAACAAACAAAACCGAGTTCAAAAAAAAAAAAAAACAAAACAAAAGCAAGCACAAGTCACAGTCACAAACATCAAAGAATCACTGTCTCTCTCTTTCAAAGCACTCTCTCACGATTTCACATTCAAAGAAAACAAACACTTATTCGATCATCACTTTGGGCTTGAAAGCAAAAATTGAAACCAAAGGCTATTAAGAGAGAGTGAACCCGTGAGAGAGACCAAAACCCGAAAGCCTCCATCATCTCTCCATCAATCTTCAACCGAGAGCATCACCTAAGGAAGCTTTCATTCGGTCTTGAAAGGAAGCAAGCAAGAGACTCACTTGAAATCGGTCAAGCAAGCGACTTCACATGAAAGAGTGAGGAATGGTGATGCCGTGAACTGCACCTAAGGGGCAGCTTGCTACCATGAAAGGTTTGAAGCTATTGTAGGTGGATTTTGTCACATGCAAGGGCCATAGAACAAGCTTGAAGTTACTTTTATCCATTTACAAGGGGTGAGTTTAATTTTCATAAGTTTTAGATAGTAGATTTATGAAATCTATGCTTGGGTTTTAGGAATGGAAACCTCATTAGTATGGAGGTTGTAATGCATGTGAAATTACTATGAAAATAAAGTGAAGTAATGGCATGCATGTTGACTTTGAATTCAGTCATGGATGAGGTTTTAGTGTTGGATGAATTTTGATTGTTTTGTCATAATGTTTAGTGATGTTTGGATGTGATTCAAGTGTGTAAATATGATGGAAAACGAATATGAAAGTGCATGTTGGATTCGGTTAGGAAAGGATGTTATGAGTTGAATGAATTTCGATCGTGTCGTTATGTGTTTTTAATGCACGATATGTTTCGAAACGAAATGTAGGTATTGTTTTTGTTATCGATTGCAAAGGGACTGTTTTGTTGTAATTTTGAGTTAAGTTACGCGAATGATTTCGTGCATGATAGTATGTCGAATTGATGAGTTTTTAGAGTTAAAACGAACAACCGAAAGCCGATGTTTTTGCATGTTATGAGCTGTTATTAAATGCAGTTTTCATGGGTTGTTTATGGATTGTTTAGGGAATGTTATTAAGCTATTAATATGGGCTGTTTAGGGACTGTTTATGAGCTATTAAAGGGCTGTCATCATGTAGTTTTATAGGCTGTTTATGGGCCGTTTAATGGGCTGTTAACGTGCTAATTATTGAGCTGTCATCGTATTGTGTTATATATGCTGTTTTTGGGGGCTGTTAAGGGTGCTATCCCATGACCTGTTATTGTGCTATAACATATTGTTTTAATTTAAAATCATGGGCTGTTTTGACGTCAAAGCTGTCTCAATGATTGCGTAAGCTGCTTCGAAGAGATTTTATGTGCTATTTTTGGGTTGAAACTATTTGTATAGATGACATGGGCTGTTTTGGAATTAAATATTGTTTCAAATGAACATTACGCACTATTTTGATGTGCGGGCTATTTTGAGTATCATTTAAGAATAGTTTGAAACCGCTATATTGTGTTTTATGTAGTACATGAAATGCGAAAGCGATTACATTACGCAAATGCGTTTATATGATTAATTATGCGATTGGATTCGCTTGCGACATTACCTAAAGAATTAACATTAAATGTATAGGTAACGCGAAGATGAAATCGAATAAGTTGTGAGCTTCGCAATAGGGTGTCAAGTGAGTGTAAATAATTTTACAACTTGATAAATGCAATCTAGTACGTTTTAATGTGAGTGTTACTAACATGTTTTGAAATTTATGTTAAATTCTAAGTGATACAAATATTATGAAAGTTTTGTTATGAATATGATTTCATGAAATGTTATTTAAGTTAAATGATGTTAGTAAGTTTTATGTTATGAAATTTTATGTAACATTTAAATTCTATGAAATATGTTATGATATGAATTTAAATATATTATGATATTCTCCCTTACAAATTTTTATGTTCAAAAATAAAATTTGAATTTTATATGAAATGCTGCTTATATATAAATGTTTTATCAAGCCTATGGTATTCCTTAAGGTGATATCATGATATTATCGGTAATGGTACAATACTCGAAAAGCGATGTAGGATTCCGCTTGGGGGTTGCGATGTAGGATTCCGCCTCTTCCTAGAGTATATTATGAGCTAATTTACTACCTGAGCGATGTAGGATTCTGCTACTTAGTTATCGATCATATGACCTTGCGATGTAGGATTCCGCTTTGCCATATGCCTAGGGTGCCATAGGTGAATAAATGATTAGTGGTTGATTTATGTTGTTATTACACAATGATTTTTAATTAACTCGTATACCACCATTTTTATTTTACAAGTTTATGTTATATTGAAACGATATAAGTTGTTGAATTTTATTTCAGATTTACGAATTATATTTTACGATTATGTTTAATGTTTAAAGTTTAAGTGCAATGATTTGATTATGTCTTATAAATCATTTATTAAATATTAGGGATAATATAAGTTTATGTTTAAGTATTATTTTCAACGATATAAGTTTATGTTTAAGTATTATATTCATCGATATAAGCTTATGTTTAAGTATTATATTCAAAGATATAAGTTGTGTTTAAGTAATATGAATTTTATAAATGTTCTGGTATGAATAAATTTCTTTTAAGCTTTATGACTTCAGGAAAGTTTAAATAGAAATACATATCTCTCACTGAGCTTTTTAACTCACTATTTCTTGTCTATTGTTATGAAAATCTCCGTAGGTATAGGAACGAATACTCAAGGTGAGCGATCTTCGATGCAAAGTTAGGCGAGCACATCCAACGATTGCTATAATGAAAAATCAAAACAAGTATCTTGAGATATAATGAATTTACATGATGTAAATACTTTTGATTTTATATTGATGATTACGATTTAATGCATATTAAAATAAATTTAAGTTCGAAATAGTTTCAATTTAAATGCTTTGATTTACGTTTGAATGTGAATTTTGAGATGGTCATTGACGGGACCCTTCCCAAATCTCCCTTCTGGACCTAAGAAAGATCCTGTAACACCCCAAAAAAATTACCATGAACCCTAGATTCAGTCTGGAGAAACCCCATCAGGGCACCGAAAAATCTTTTTGCTAGATATTTGAACTTCTTTTACAAGGTGATTATGACAAAAATTTTTCACTTTCTAATAAAAATTTCGGCAGTATGCTGTCTGTTTTCTAAACTATGCTACCTTGCAAGTTTTAAATACAATTTATAAAAACACTTCTATAAAATCAATTTCTCAACTTCCAGAGCCTCCGACTCATTTCTCACAACACAACCACAAACAAGTAAATAAAATCTGAAAACTGAATTTCATAGAACTTTAATAAAATATTTTAACTAATGCATCAATTATTTCTTCAAAATATTTACAACTCTGTACATCAACATATACATGATCAAAATAACAAAATATATACATGTAGTAGGTGTCGTCCTATACGTCCGCCTGCACGTTTGACTTAACCTTGTCGGCTAGACAACTAGCTCCTACACCTGAGGGAGAATTTAAAAAAAAAAACATTTAAAGAAAAATATAAGTATAATTCAGTAAGTGGTATAATTTATATAAACTAAAGCTCATTTCTGTATAAAATATTCTCCCAAAAATAGTTTTTAAAACTAAAATGCTTTTTAAAATTCTTTTCTAAAACACTTTCTGAAATCTTTTCTGATGCTCGCTTAAATGGTAACCCAAGGAATGTCTATTCCTGGTATGGTAACATATAAAATCTAGCTAACCACTAGAAGAGGGAATTTACCATGTGTAGTCGTCGAAAGCGAGCCCACATTGCGAACCGACTACACTACCCTATACGTGTATACGGATCACTCATGTCTCGCTCACACAAAAGTCGACTAGACTCAAATTTCACTGACTGACTTCCTTTCATCCACCGTATCACGCATTGGGCATTTGGTCGGGTACTAAACTCTGGCTAGGGTAAACCATAGACTATTAAAATTTATTTATTTTAATACGCTAAAATATTCTAAATCTCAAGACAATAAGCCTAAAATCTTTAATTCTAGCACATTCTCATATACATAAATAATAAACTAAAATCTTTATGTTAGAATTATAATATAAATTCAATTAATAAATGAATAACTATTTATAATAAATTCTTTTAACTTTACAATAAACTTTAAGAAAATATAAATGTTAAAAACTCGTAGTTCCACTCACAATACGTCATCGGATAGAATCCGATCCTCCTTCGAATACCTTCGGAACTCTTCACTTTTACCCTAAAACATCAAATATCCATTTAGGATCACTTAACTCATTTAAATAACATTCAACAATAAAAATCTCATTTATCTCTATTATTACCCTTTAACGTCTAAACTTTCGGATCTCAATTTATATTCAATCGGATTTTTCGAAATCCGTTTTCTCTACAAGAATCCTACTTATTCTTTGCTGGGAATACCTCAGAATACTCAATCTTATCGTCAGAAACTTGGAATGAAAATCGATCGGATTCGCTTATTAACGAAAATCACTTTTCGCTTCGAACTTTCGACAACTTTAAAAATCAATCCTCTAGTGTTCTAACACCCAACCAATGTTAAATAAACCGTTTCGAAAGTTAGACGAACACATTTCGAAGGGTTTCGAAAAACATCATTCAACTTGTCCGTTTAGCTCGGACATCAATCCTAAACTTTTCGTTTTCGAAATCTAACTTCAAAAAATTATTCTCTAATTCAACTAATGAAAAAAGAGATAAGTGATTTTTAACATTAGTGGCTATGGTTATGCCACGTGTCATCCATTAATTGGTTGAAGAAATAAGTAGACTAGAATGTGCCAAGTGGATCAATAGAATATATAATTATTTATTTTTGAGCAGTAGTGAGATTATTGAAAGTTTAAGGTTATTAAATGAAATGTTCTTAAGAGACATTTTAGTAATTGAGTCTTAATATATATGTTGATTTTGTCTCATTAGCATCATTTTTGACCGTGAGAATGCATGAGAGAAAGAGAGAGTCATGAGAATGTAAGAGGCCAAGAATCGAAAACGAAATAGAATTCTATAAAAACCCATTTTTTGACCGCGATTTTCCCTCTCTTTTTCTCGCACTTATCTTCCACCAAATCACTCCAAAATCAAACAAAAATTATCCTCACACATCCCTCCCAACATCCTTAAACTCAAACTCAAAAATCAAACCAAAAATAAAAATGGGTTTCATAATAACCAACAAGCTTAAAACTGAGATAACTCATCAAATAGGTAATCTTTTGGCTTCACATTTATTGGGTTAGCTAGAGTAGATGACGAGGAACAACTTTCGTAAAGAAACCACTGCGAGATACGGATCGGATTATCTTCTCTTCCTCCCTCATACTCACGCACGCACGAAGCTTTCTTTTTTCCTCTCTCGGTCTCGGCCTCTCACATTCTCACGACTCTCTCTTTCTCTCATGCATTCTCAAGTAAAAAATGATGCTAATAAGACAAAATCAACATATATATATATATTAAGGCTCAATTACTAAAAAGTCCTTCAAGAAAATTTCATTTAATAACCTCAAACTTTCAATAATCTCATTAATGCCCAAAAATAAATAATTATATATTCTATTGGTCCACTTGGCACATTTTAGTTCACTTATTTCTTCAACCAATAAATAGATGATATGTGGCATAACCATAACTACTAATGTTAAAAGTCACTTTTCTCTTTTCTCATTGGTTGAATTAAAATATCTTTTACTTTATTTCGTGAGCTCACCTCGCTTGATTAACATGCAAGTCACTCCTAATCACTTTGCGATCGCACTAGGGTCAACCAAACGACAACCAACTTGCGATATGAAAATATAATAAACCTCAAATAATACTATTAAAGGCCTATGATTCGACCGTAACTTAATTCAAATATTTCTAATACCATAAAATAATAAATATGGGTGAGGACTTACAGTCTTGAAGTCCAATTTGGAAGTGGAGAAGAATGGATGTATTTAGAAATTCTTATAAATTGATTTACAGATGTTTGAAAAAGTTGAAAATGTAGGAGAAATAGTTGTTGTGCTGTCGAGATTTCTCTATAAGATTTTTTTTTTAAATAATTTTTAAGGAATGATAAATATGACGGCTTTGCTCCACAGAGTCCTTTTGAGTCACCTATATGAAGACTACAAGTATTTCTGTTAGGGTGTCGAGGCTCCGCTCATATTCAGATAGAGAAAATTCGGGTTGGGTCCTTTCACTGGTGGTAAGGTTGTAGCCGTCCGGGGGCAAGCCCCAACTTGACCCGTAGGTCGCCGGCCGAGGCGGGGCCGGCTGTTACATAAAAAGGCCTAAACTTGATAGACTCCATTTTCATTATCTTTTAGGCAGCCTACTTGGAAACCCCACGATGGCCTTCTAGATGAGATCTGTACCGGCTAAAAGGTTTCCTTGAAGCCAAGCATTTTTCGTAAAATTAAAAACTTTTAAAAACTCTCAGAAATATATATATATTTTATGTTTATAAATTAAATTATATTGAAAATCCAGTAGCACAACGGTTGTTTTTCTAAAAAATCTATCTTGTAAAACATAAAAGAAAACTTGGGCACTTCAAAATATTTCTCATTCTCAACTACTAGGCCTCAAGCCACATTTATTCTCATAAACAATTCACAAATGTAACTTGGATTATAAAATCATTTGAAAATAATCAAATTATATAAAACTATACGCATGCAAAAATCTTAAAACATAATATGAAATATGGAAGTATAAGTATCATCCAAATATCATCTACAACACGTGCATAAAGTCATGATAGTTATGTATGTACATGTAAATTTCCAAAAAGTATATTAGTGCAGTTGTGTCACGTTTTCAATCAGCCTGCGCATCAGACAGAGCTCTTTCCATTTGCTGGCTCGTACCTGCACCTGGGGAAGATTTTATCAAAACAAGAAAAGAACGGTGAGTCTTATAACTTAATGAGTAGGTAACTTATATAAACTAAAATAAATTCTTTTTCAATATATGTTTCTCTCAAAATAATTTTGATAAGAAATTAAATTATTTTGAACTACTGATACGGTACACTTGGAATATATATATATAAGTATTTCTACTTGAAACTTAATATCACTTTCATAAATCATCAATCTTTCTCGATTCCTAATTTCTCACGTCTGATAACGTACTTTTTTTTTTCTATAACTTGTCTTATGAGGTAACATGGGGAAAACTTATCCTTTGTAACTATACGTCTACATGTCACGGTATTAAGACTAGGGAATTCTACTTATGTGTTCACAGATGCGGGCACTTGGGATTACGATTCCCCCTGGCAATATGGGAACTTGGGATTATATTTCCTCCAGAATATTAAGTCATACGGAAACTTGAGATTACGATTTCCACCAAATATTAAGCCATACGGGAACTTGGGATCACGATTCCCCCCGAATATTAAGCCATACAAGAACTTAGGATTACGATTCCCTTCGAATATTAGGTGATACAAGAACTGGGATTACGATTCCCCCCGACATCAAGCCATACACACATAGGGTACCTCGACTTGAAAATACTAGGGATTTGGGTAAACCAAAAAAATCTAAAATATTTTCCATATACTTAAAACTTTTCTCTTTAACATGACTTGTAGTTATTTTGTTCTCTAGTATATGGTTCATAACCAGAATACTTACACATTTTTCTTTCAATAGATTCATAAAGATATTTCATAAACTAACAACTTAAATAAATCTTGTTTAAAATTTCAATTACATTATCATCTATAAAAAGGCATTTTAAAACATGCAATTAACATCATAAAATAATTTATATATTCACATTAAAGTATACTAAATGCATTTATCATTTCGTAAAACAATTTGCATTCACCACTTGCTTCCAATAAATAACAATAACTTTTGTTATGATCCCTTCCGCTCGTCGGTTTGCCTATATTTTAATTACGATCGAATCTTCGTTAAAATCAATGTTAGCGCCATCCATTCTCAATCAACTATCTCATCAAAGTCACACTTAAACGAATTTAATATAATGAAATTTCGAAATCAAAACTAATAACGAAATATTTTCGTGATTTTGAAAATATTTTATCTCGAATTATCCTTTTTATCAATTTGCGCGTTTCTTTTAACTTCCAATTAATCCTAACATCAATCCAACTTAAAAATGTCATGCAACCCATATAAAAATAAAAGTTTAACACTTCGATACTCATAAACTCAATTCATAGCAGCTTAGAGTTCATTGAATCGCTAATATTTCAATTTCGAAATTGTAATAGTTAATCGCATTCACACGCAATGAAATTATCCGAATCTCTTGGGTATAACTTAAACCATTCTAAATTCATGATTTAACATTTTAACGCTCTCAAACAACCATCATGGCAGCTTAGTATTCTTATATCCATTTTTCAATTTGACTGCGAAATTCGTAACTGAACGCAATCGAGCGTAAAGAAAATTTATCCGAATCACTTAAAAATAATTTTTCGATAACCAATTAACGGTTCGACACTTTAAAACATACTAATACGCACCATTTTCCAAAACAACGAAATTGAAAATATGATTCAAATTATAACAGCCCTATTACAATAGATTTTTTCAACATTGCCAACATCAAAATTCGTCTATAACCACATCAAAATCACAAGCAATCGAACCTCCGCACTAATGAGGTTCTAAATCCTAAATCCCAAACATTTTATCACCATATTCATCCATATCTCGACCTATACATTTTCCACCAAAACGAAAACCATAGTAACTCGACGTACCTCTTGAAAATCAATTCAAAAGCTTCGAAATCACAAGTTATTTACTACCGAAAAACTCTTCCCTTGCTGCAAGCTTTCTTCAATCCAAACAAGCATGCAAGCTTTAAAAATCAATCAAAAACAGCACAAACACTCAACTAGTACAACAAATTACCTTTGCATGCACTATTTAAGATCAAAAACAGCTTCGAAATTAAATAAAAAGGGTGCTATCTTCTTAAAGAAACTTGACAGCATGTAGTTATCCTTCACCAGCCAAGCACACAGCTCTTCCACCCTCTTGAATGCATGATCTCATTCAAACAGCTTTGTACTCACCCCATAAGCTACTACCATGGTCCTTTTACTCTAGTCGAACCTTAAGGCTATCCAAAACTTCAAAAATAGCTCTTAAGTCGACATGCATGCAAGTTGATTTCACTCTTGGATTTTTGTTTCTCTCGGATCTGCACTTGTGCTCTCTCAAAACCGAGCACTTCTCATTCTTGATTTGCTTCTTAACCGAGCTCTTTTCCTCCTCTCTCAAGACTTCCTCTCGGTCTCACACTCTCTCTTTCGCTCATTGACTCTCTCGGTTTTGGTTCTAGTTTTGATTCTCTTGATTGGTGTGATGACCGAATGAATCTTGGTCTCTCTCTCACGGATTTGAAGCTCTTTGACTGAATGAAGTTGCATTCTTCATTCTCCCTCTATAAGCTTTCTTGTGGGATCCCCTCTCAGGGCAGGGCACTACCTACCGGCCTTGGCCGGCTCCACTCACTAGGTACTGTCCCCGGGCCCCTGGGGTTTTGCTTCGCCTCCCACACCACTCGAACCCATAACCTGAGCCCCTAGAGTTAAATGGATTCTTAGAGTAAGGTGTGTACCAATTGAGCTACTAGCTCAATTGGTACACACCTTACTCTAAGAATCCATTTAACTCTAGGGGCTCAGGTTATGGGTTCGAGTGGTGTGGGAGGCGAAGCAAAACCCCAGGGGTCCGGGGACAGTACCTAGTGAGTGGGGCCGGCCAAGGCCGGTAGGTAGCGCCCTGTCCCGAGAGGGGGGTCCCACAATAAAAAGGCGACACAAAAAAATCACTATTCACCTAAAATTAAATAGTGATTTTTTTGTGTGAATAGTGACTTTCGCTGAATAGTGCTCAGATGAATAGTAAATTTTGAAAATTTTACATTAGGATTCAAAAACCCTGGAATGAATAATGGAGTCCATAAGAACTGAAACAGACTAAAAATAAGTTCATTTGAGTAAGATTTTGAACGGTCTGAACGAAAATTATTAAAACGTCCTTTTTGAGTTATTAAAAATAATAATGATCCGAAAGTCGTTTGAATCTTTTTTTCCGAAGCTCAAGATTGATTAGTTAGACACCCAATTAGAGTATTGCATGGTTAATTTGATAATAGGATGACCATAGAGTATTTGTGGCATTTATTAGTGTTAAATGATGAATTAAATTTAAGTTAGTAAGTTATTAAAGGATTTATGAGAGGATAATCATCCAAAGAAGTACAATCCATGTGATTAAGTGGGAACCAATGGTGTTGCGACACATTTAAAGTCAAAAAAAAAAAAAAAAAAAGCAAAGTGATTAGTGAAATTGAATTAAGAAATTGAGTGATTGGTTAGTTATTAATTGAATGATATTAAATGACAAGTTTTAGTTGATAACTAGTGGCACTTGTGTGATTTTTAAGTAAGTTAAAGGGTACTTTAGACATTGGCAAGCATGAGTATATAAAGTGGAAGTGCATGAGAGCTTGAGGGAGTGATTCATTCGGTCAAAGCAAGCTGAAATTGTGAGGAATAAGAGCAGAACTTGAGCTGAAGCAGAACCAAGAAACGTGCTGGCGTGAAGGAAGAAGAAGGGGCTGTTCGGTCAGCTGCAACAGAGGAAAAGGAAGAGGATCATCTGCAGATTTTAGCCCAAGAAATACCCAAGTCATCCAAGTGGAAACCAAGCAAAAAAGGGCCAATAAAAACAAGGTGAGTTTGAGGTTGTTTGATGAGATTTGTGATGATTTTCGTCACCTGCATACATGCTGCAGTTTGGGTGTTATTTTTGAGTCCAAATCATGTTTAATTCATGAGTTTTAGCTTAGAAATGGAAAGGAAATCAAGGGGAATAAAATAGAGATAAAAACTAGTGTGTTTGGTGATGATTTTTGGTGGTTTTGTGTGGGTTTTGTGTGTTTGTATGATGAGATTTGGCTTTATGGTATATCAAGATTTTAGAAGAAGGTTGGATGCATTTGATGTAGAATTGAACTTGAAAAATTGAAAAAGGAAGCCTAGGTTGCAAGAAATTATGTATGAAAAAATAAGTTAGAGTTTATGTGGAATAAACCCTAAGTGTTGAATTAAGTAGGTTCAAGGCAAATATAATTGTAGATTAGGTGTTTGATTAATTGTTTAAAAGAATTGTTGAGCAAAAATCTTGATAAGGACAAGAAGCAATATGTTGGGCATGTATGTGTGATTGATGGCCAACAAGGGAATGATATGGTTTCATTGAATGTTGATCCATATAGACTTAAATATATGCACATAACATGATAGGAAATCACAAGGGACATTAGTTTTACAAAAAGGAATGAAAAGAATAACATGAGGTAGTATGTGTGTGTCATGGTTTTGGTGCTGTTGTGTGACACCTTTGTATTTTGAACCATTTGAATTATTAGTCAAGCATAATTGATGTTAGAAAAGCATCTAGTAGAATTAGAGTTGGAAAGAGGAAGCTAGATTGTATTGTTGGTGCATTTCGGTTTGATGAAGGGCATTAACTTAGGCATGTGTTTTGTTAATGTTTGTGACATAATTAGGGTCCTAAAAACATGCATAAATGAGTAGGAATCAACAAAATTGACATGGATACATATAGGTACAAGAATAGCCTACAATCTAGTAGAGAGTAAAATAGTGCATAGGAACAAATTGATAATCCCGAGCTCAAAAAGGGGTCTGGTAAGACCTGACCTATTCTAGCTTATTTGAGGTTGTTCTACACCTCAAATGATGCCTAGGAATGATATAAAACTATAGAAATGGGAATGGGATCGATCCGATAAAAATTGACGAAGTTATAGCCAAAATAGTGGGCGTAGGAAACCGAGATGTGTAATAGCGATGCAAATGCATTCGTTGATGCCCAAAATAGATGTATTCGGTCATAATTAGGTAAAAGAACCTTAGATACGAAAGAAAAACCATCGTCGCTTGTCCGATGTAAAAACTCGCATTGAAAAATGCCCAAAATGGGGCGTTTTGCCTAGATTGACATAGCAAACGATGGAGTTTCTCGACGAAACTTTACGGGCGACTTAGTTATGTGATAAGGAGACGCTAGAAAAAGGAACGGAGGTGAAACCATGGCTGGTTTCAATTCTGTTTTTCGTGGTCAACTGTATAGTTAAAAAGTTGACTTTTTATTTTAAGCTTCCGGAGACCAAACGAAACATATGGGGATGATCCTAGGGGTCTAGAAGTAAGACTTTTACAAAGAAACCAAATTTTGAGAGCCTCGGTTGAGTCAAAAATCGAGTTGGGAAAGTGTGGTGTAGTGAGTTTTCAATGTATTGGAAACTCTATTTTTATTAGTTTTAGCTATGAAAGTGAGTAAGTTATAATGAAACTATGATGTGTAGGTGACGAGCACGCGGACAAGACGCGAGAGGCTCGTTGAGGCATTGAGAGCGTTGGAATCGAGGTAAGTGTCCTTCACTTCACTTACATCTAGTTGATTTCCATTTATATGGCAATGATAAAATATATTGTTTCAAAGAGTTTTGCAAAATGGTTTTCCAAAATCATAAGTTTTATGTTGAGTAATGAGTTATGCCTAGAATCTAGAAATGAGATTCGAAGGCGAAAGTAAGTTGCAAAAAGGTTTAAAAGTAAAGCAAAGTAAAGTTGAATTAAGACCCATGTGCATGTTGCGATATTAGCATCTTGGCACTACGCGGCGATGTAGAAAATTTCGCTCGTAGTTATCAAGGTTGATAGAAATGTGATACGATGTAGAAAATTCCGTATCTAATTGCAAGTGATGAGTAAATTGCACTACAACATGCGATGTAGAAAATTCCGCATGTAGTTGCGTAAAGTATAAGCTATTGGCACTACAACGACGACGTAGAAAATTCCGCGTTGTGGTTACCTAGAGTTGAGAAAGTTCGCCCTACGTCGCGATGTAGCAAATTCCGTGCGTAGTGGCTTTGCACATGGTTGTCTTATGAGAAATGGTTTTCAAAAGAAAAAAAAATAAAATCGATTATTTTCTAAATAATGTCTATGCGCAGTTATACCTTTATATATATATATATATTGCCTAACCTCTCTTTCTTTTTGTGTAGTTTGTATACTTTAGTAGACGTTGGCACGGACGCTCTTGCATCAAAGACATTAACTTTAGGTGGGGGAAATAATGAGACGAAATATATGGATGTTAATGTATTTTGACATTGTGTACATGTGCATATATTGAATCAAATAATTAGATGTTGACATGAGATACTTGACGGATTATAAATCATATTTTGATATGTATATATAAATGAACCATTACACTTGATATGCACATATTGCACAAGGCACATATTTCATATAAGTATGAGTTGTTATATGTTAATTACATATGTGAATTATGTTTGTAAAAGAATTGCATGTTTGTGAAATGAATAAAAAATGCATGTTTGAGATTGAAAGAAGTTGGACGGTGATCAAAATAGTTCGAAGTGTATTTCTTATGCAGGTTGATTTTAGAAATGTTAAATTTACAGCCGTTATGCTGTCCGATTTTTATAAAATTAGTTTTCAATCAAACGCGAAAAATTCACACCGTTTCAACTATATTAAAAGAAAATAAAATTTTTAAGCCTAAAACGAGTAAACCGGTTAAGTAAAGTAAAGGGGTTCGCTTTCCGGATTTCTCCAATCCGACAAGTCGGGTTCGGAGAGTCCGTTGAAGTGCCCGGCGGGGCCCTCTAGACAAGAGCCTAGAGAAGGTCTGGTTTGGGTCTTGTCATTTCTCTCTCGATTTTGATTTTTGAGAAGTGACACAATGAAATGAGTTTTTTTTTTTTTTTTATTGCTTTATTCTTCTTTCAAGTTGATATATATATATGAACTCTAATTTCTTGACACTTGGCATCCATGTATGGAATTGGAGTGCCACTTGTTTTACTTTCTTTATGCATGCTCGACACATGTCATTTTCATGCATTAATCATAACATGTGTTACTCCATCCATTCTCCCATTCCGATTTTGAATTCGAATTCATTTCCGTCCATTCGGAAATCCGTTTATAACACAAGTATACCTCTGAAATTATTTTAAAATTTCGATTTCACCTCCAAGTACTAGGAATTATTTTATTTCTCTAAAAATATTTCGTACAATCTGAAATCGAAAAGTATATTTTCGTCCAATAACTTTTCGAATCTATCCAAATAGATTCATTTTCGATCTGATTCACTTTTATTAAACTCAAAAATAAATTTCGAAACTTTCCATTCACTAAATTTGTTTTTGGAAAAATTAATATTTCCGTTGATACTTTCTGCTCGAAAACACGATCCATCGAAAAATAATAATTTTTCATCGGACAAAGTTTTGGGTTTTACATTTTCTTTCTTCCATTTTTGCTCAAATCATCTCCCTAACTCTCATTTAGATAAGCCAAAAAGTGAATTCGAAAATAAAACGGCCACTGGGTGGAGGTTCCTAGCAAAACACCTTTATTTTTCACTACTTTTTCATGCCAAACTTCACCACTTTTACATTCTAAACTCAATTCTCCTTTCGCTAGGGTTCTTAGACTCATATATGCTCAATCATGATCATACCTTACATGAAAATACAAAGAGGAAGTGGCATTGCATGGTAGTCACCAATGCCCTTCATCTAGCTTAAACAACACACTTGAATTGTTTCATTTCTTTTTTTAATTCTAACATTCCATAAGATTTCTAACCTATAACATGCATGAATTCAAGCTCATTTGCATCAAAATTAAATGGAATCACACATCCCTCTTTATGGCTGTAACTACACACACACACATACAACACATTACTTTTTTCAACTTTCCAAGATTCCTACTTGATCATCCTCTTAGGCATTTTATCAAACACCTTAACTACAATTTAAATCACTTTACATAAGCTTCAATCAAGTTTTAGGGTTTCACCTACATAAACCCTAACTTTCATCTAATGCATGATTCCTCTTAAATCAAACTTCCTTTTTAGTTTGTTAGGATTCTAGACTTGATTTAGATCAAAACCCCCATCAATTTACACATCAAAACTAACCAAAATCCTTAACATACATACAAAGCCAACTAACATCATACTTGAGCAAAATGATCATAGCTCACCTTAATCTTTCTTAGGTTTTTATATTCTTGCTTGAATCTACTTAAAATTTTGATTTGGAGCTTGAAATTAGTTGGAAATAACTTGGTTATTCTTCTTCCCTTTGTTGCCATCCACCTTAGTCTCTCTCTCTCTCTCTCAAATTTTTCTAAGTGTTGGATAACCAACATACTAATCCTACTTATATATATAGCCATTATATGGAAAAATGGCCATTTTGCCCTTTTTTAAAATTGATCTTACTATTAGGTTAAATCAACTTCTAATATTTCTACTAACATCTTAACATCACTTACAACGATAATATTTATGACATTTAGCATTTTCATCCTATAATTTATCTACTAACACTAGGAAGTCCAAAATCAAGAATAGGGGCTTACATGCTTGATAAAAAATTATGAAATGCTTCGAAAGTAATTTGAAACATCTTTAATATTTATAAATGCTTTAAAAGTAAACAAAATGCATTTAACATTTATAAATCATTTGTACACTCACCTATTTTCAACTCACTAAAACACCCTTCAATAATTCTCCCTTGCTACCGTGACTTCCTTTTCACCAACAATACACATTCTAATTTAGAATCTGTTATAAGTATTTTTGGCATACCCCAGATGAGCTGATAAAAGCCCAAAGGCCTAGCAGACATGGGCCCAATTTACCAGGCTCCAACTTGCCCAGAGCAGCTCCCAGCTCGCCAGATGAGTTCCGAACAGATCGAGCTCCCAGCTCATCAGCTTTCCAGCTCATCAACTCGAGCTCCCAGCTCATCAGCTTCCAGCAGATCAAGCTCCCAGCTCATTAGCTTTCCAGTTCATCAGTTCCTAGCTCGAGCTCTCAGCTCCGTAGCTCATTAGCTTGCCCAAAACAACCTCATGAGCTCGTTTTTGATAAGCTCCACCCCGTCTACATCAGAACCAGCACACGCGATGGCGTGACATGCATGGTCAACCATGTCAGATATTACAGCCTGAATTACAAAGATCTTATCTAGCCCACTTGAACTAGTCCACTTGGATCAGCCATTTGGATCAGCCGGCAAAACAACTTGTTTTAACAATTGTCAAGCTCATTTAATGCAACCTAACTGTAATCATCATTATATTTTAACTTATTAGGTGTCACTGTAGCACCTCCCCCTTCTATAAATAAGGGTGAGAATTATTGTAAAGGGGGGTTTCTCTCTGCTCTCTCTCTCTTTGTACCCAAAAAATATATAAATAAGAGTGACTGCCTCTCCATCACCAGAGCCGACGCCGTGGACGTAAGCCTCCCCTTTGGCCGAACCACGTAAAATCTGCTTCCTTTTCTTCCCCTCTGCCTCAATTCTCTTGCTTTTGTTCTATTTTTCATCAATTCACAGTCTTGGGCTTGAAGAACCTTGTTAACTAGATCCCAATGTCAACATTTTGGCACTAGAAGGAAGGCCCAAACTGCATCTCTTTCCAGTTTTCAGCAGCCATGGCAAGGGGAAGAAAGACTAGGAGCTCTAGCGTAGCAATTGCAGGTCAACCAGAATTCTTGGGCGATGCTACTGAAAGTCAGCTCGCTTTAGCCTCCCATCAGCTAGCTTCGGTAGTCCCAGTGGCCGGGGGGCTTCAAGAGTTGCATCAATAATAGAATGCTCAGCTTTCAGCTCGCAGGAATGAGCTCCAGCAGGCCCAGAGTAGCTGATCAGCTTCCAGCTCATAGGAATGAGCTCCAGCAAACCGAAAGTAGCTCTCAACTTCCAACTTGCTGGTATGAGCTCTAGCAAGCCCAGAGCACCTCACCAGCTTCAAGCTGGCAGGAATGAGCTTTAGCAACCCCAGAGCAGCTCTTAATTTCCAGCTCGCTAGCATGAGCTCCAACAAGCCCTGAACAGCTCTTAGCTTCCAGCTTACTGGCATGAGCTCCCAGCTCAAGCTCTCCAGCTCATCAGCTTCTCAGCTCGAGCCCCAACTTATCAGCTCCCAGCTCATCAGTTCCTAGGATGAGTTTCCAGTTCCCAAGATAAGCCTACAGCTCAAGCTCACTTAAAGAAGTTCTCAATGACCCTCAGCACAGGGGCACATCTTTATGTTTGGTAACTTTCTGAGCTGAAGCTATTAATGGTTCAATTTAATTTTTTGAATATTAGTGAATTACATCTCTAGGTCATTATATCATATATTCTATGTTTTTTATTGATCCAATTTGTGGACGCCCTGCCTACGCCTACGGGTCCCCCTGGAGGGGTTAAAGGCCACTGGGGTCCGGATCAACATTTATGAATTGCCACGCCACATGGTCAAAAAGTATGCAGTTCAGTAGGTCTCCAAACGACCTAACCGGTCAGCCTGGTCAAGAGCTCGGGCTATGACCCTTAGAGCACAGCTGAGGTTACGACCTCTATAACTCTCGCTATAGAGCCCGGGTTCCGACCTTTTAACAATAGCTTGAGAGGAACATTGTACGAGGGGAACGTTGCGCTGTAGATGCTTAAGATGTAACCCTATAAGCGCAGCTCGCTGGAAGTGCTCAGGTTACAGCTTTGTGAGCGCAGCCAAGGTTCCATGACCCCCTTAACTCTCACTGCCATAGTTCGAGAGGTTTTACAATATGCTGTATACCTATAACAGCTTGAGAATGAGCGCAGCTCGTTGTAGATGCTCAGGTACACCCTGTGAGCGCAGCTTGCTGTAGATGCTAAGGTTACAACTTTGTGAGCGCAGTCGTGGCTCCCATCTCTTTAACTCTCGCTATTTTTGCCAAGGTTACTACCTACCTGGCCATAGCTCGAGAGGGACTAAGCTGTAGAGCTCAGGTTATGACCTTTTGAGCGCAGCTGGAGTTTATATGCCTATCTGTTCTACTCTCGTCATGCCACAGGCTCTTACGCCTTATGGGCACAGCGCAAGATGTTTGTTGTTATTGATATTTTTACTTTTAAGTCCATAGAAAACTCAGATGAAGAAAATGCTAATAGATCTTACCATGAGGCAGATCGACAACATATTTCCAGTATTTCTCCATCTCATCAAGGCAGCAAGCTCATACGTACCAGCTTTTACCAGCTAAGTTCAAGCTCCCAGCCCGTAAATGAACTAGGAGCTGGGGGGCTTATGTTATATGTATTTTTGGGATACCCCAGATGAGCTGGTAAAAGCCTAAAGGCCTAGCAGATATAGGCCCAATTTACCAGGCTCCAACTCGCCCAGAGCAGCTCCCAGCAGATCGAGCTCCTAGCTCATCAGCTCTCCAGCTCAAGCTGCCAGCTCATAGCTTCCAACAGATCAAGCTCCTAGCTCATCAGCTCGAGCTCCCAACTCATCAGTTCTCCAGCTCGAGCTCCCAGCTCATTAGCTTTCCAGCTCATCAACTCCCAGCTCGAGCTCTCAGCTTCTCAGCTCATTAGCTCACCCAAAACGACCGCATGAGCTCATTTTTGATAAGCTCCACCCCATCTACATGAGAACCAGCTCACACGATGGCATGACGTGCACGGTCAACCATGTCAAATATTACAGCCTAGATTACAAAGATCTTATCTAGCCCACTTGAACTAGTCCACTTGGATCAGCCACTTAGATCAGCCGCCTAAACAACTTGCTTTAATAGCTGTCAGGCTCATTTAATGCAACTCAATTGTAATCACCATTATATTTTAACTTATTATGCGTCATTGTAGCACCTCCCATTTCTATAAATAGGGGTGAGAATTATTGTAAAGGGTGGTTTTTCTCTGCTTTCTCTCTCTCTTTGTACCCAGAAAATATATAAATAAGAGTGACTGCCTCTCCATCATCGGAGTCGGCGTCGTGGACGTAGGCCTCCCCTTTGGCCGAACCACTTAAAATCTGCGTATTTTTCTTCCCGTCTGCCTCAATTCTCTTGCTTTTGTTCTATTTTTCATCAATTCGTAGTCTTGGGCTTGAAGAACCTTGTTGACTAGATCCCAACGTCAACAGAATCCATCACCAATTCATTTAAAACCAATACCAATGCCTCCATTGGCATTCAAATTAACATGCCTTTCACTTGGCCAGCTACACTATTTTTCACATAAACTTTATTCTTTTTATTTCTCATACATTAATCATCTTAATATCATCTCAATATAATCCAATTTCATTCATTTACATGACAAAATATAAAATACATCCAACCAGTCCATACTTGACCGAATTAACATTATACCTTAACCGAAACATTTTCTTTTTATTTTCTTGTTACACATCATCTTAAAATAATGTAAAACATCACATAAACATATCAAAACATTAAAATCAATTCATTCCTTTTCTTGGTCGAATTCTACCTCATAGTGTTCAATATCATTCTTTCATTTTTCATGGCCAATATTAAACACATCAACATTACTCAAATATTCATTTAATATCCTAAAATCAACTCAAGTTATGACAGGACCCTAACCAGAATCTCTCTAAGCTCTCATCTGGAGGGTCTCACCAGGCACTCCAACGAACTTCAGATAACCCTACTCATGGTTACGAGAGAATCCGAGGAGCGAACCCCTAAAATACTTTGCTTGTTTACTTGCTTTAACTTAAATAATTTCATTTACTTTGAAAATAGTTGGGTTAGTATAAATTTTTTCAAATTCGAGTTAAAATAAATTTTAATAAAATTTGACTGGATAATGACTGTATTTTCAAGGTTCCCAAAAATTTACTTGCATATAAAACGCACTTCGAACTTTTTCCAATTACCACCCAACTTTTGTTTCCACAGACATGCATTTTAATCATATTCACAATGCAATATCAATTAATGAACATGATGTGATGGATATGTGTCATATGAAAGTGTTTCCATTATATACATATCAAAACATTGGATTACAAGTTTTCAAACATTCATTTTCGAAAATGCAATCTCTTAGTTATATTAGTCACAACAACATATGTATAATTGTTATTTATGCAATACATCCATGTGACGCCTACCTAATTGATTGAAATTTCTTTTTATTCTTGATTTCTTGTAAGATAACCTGAAACGGCTTTCAGCACTGCAACAAAGAAAACACATTAGTTAACCAAATACTATAATTTCAACCACTTCACAATTAACAATCATAAACTAATTTAAAATGTTAATAGTCTTAAACAAATAACTCTCTTTCTAAACACACCATGTGTAACCCTAACTGTTGTGGTTATCCTCAACGTAGTATGTCACGTGGCAATTTTTCAACTGATACCAATCGTGATACTATTGAGATATCTCGGCCACTACGTGCGAAATTCGCTGCATCACAAGCGTAGTGTGAAACAATCTCTTAACTGAGCAACTATAATGCGGAATTTTCTGCATTGCCTATTGAAGTGCAATATGAGATATATCTCTGGGCAACTAAGAGCAAAATTTTCTGCATCACAAACGTAGCGTTAGAAATCTTTATATCTTAGCGATTACGTATCAAATTTTCTGCGTCGTACAAGTAGCACTAGATAATCTGAAAGGCTTAGCAACTACGAGCAAAACTTTCTGCATCGCCACATAGTGCTAAGTCACATATCAACTGAGGGTATGCACATGGTTTTCAAAACTCTTTTTCATCAAGTGTATTAAACACTAAATTCAAATTTCTTTTAAAACCTTTAACTAACACTATTTACTCAAATCTTTTTGAAAATATCTTTATTTTCAGTTCGATTTTCTAGATCCGATAGAAGGATCATCTTACGAAGTTTTAACTTGTATTTTGAAAATCATTTTATAAACAAATCGAAATTGAACTAGTGTAAGTAAGAGTTACTTACCTCGATCCAAAGCAATTCAAAGAACTTTAACGAGCCTTTCGTGCTCCTTCGGCTTGTTCTTCACCTACATAACACATTCTTATTTAGGGTGTGCTATAATAAGCTACACAAAGCTACACATATTGTTTTTTTTCACTTTTACTGATTTTTGAAATCCGTTTCTCGAAAATCTGTGGGACCCCCTCTCGGGGCAGGGCGCTACCTACCGGCCTCGGCCGGCCCACTCACTAGGTACTGTCCCCGGGCCCCTGGGGTTTTGCTTCGCCTCCCACACCACTCGAACCTCTGACCCTCAAGGATATGAGTGTTTAACTTGCAAGCTGGGTACCAATTGAGCCAGTGGCTCAATTGGTACCCAGCTTGCAAGTTAAACACTCATATCCTTGAGGGTCAGAGGTTCGAGTGGTGTGGGAGGCGAAGCAAAACCCCAGGGGCCCGGGGACAGTACCTAGTGAGTGGGGCCGGCCGAGGCCGGTAGGTAGCGCCCTGCCCCGAGAGGGGGTCCCACAATAAAAAGAGTAAGGTGTGTACCAATTGAGCTAACTAGCTCAATTGGTACACACCTTACTCTAAGAATCCATTTAACTCTAGGGGCTCAGGTTGTGGGTTCGAGTGGTGTGGGAGGCGAAGCAAAACCCCAGGGGCCCGGGGACAGTACCTAGTGAGTGGGGCCGGCCGAGGCCGGTAGGTAGCGCCCTGCCCTGAGAGGGGGTCCCACAATAAAAAAGCGCCTTTTTATTGTGGGACCCCCCTCTCGGGGCAGGGCGCTACCTACCGGCCTCGGCCGGCTACTAGCTCAATTGGTACACACCTTACTCTAAGAATCCATTTAACTCTAGGGGCTCAGGTTGTGGGTTCGAGTGGTGTGGGAGGCGAAGCAAAACCCCAGGGGCCCGGGGACAGTACCTAGTGAGTGGGGCCGGCCGAGGCCGGTAGGTAGCGCCCTGCCCCGAGAGGGGGGTCCCACAAAATCACTATACACTCATCACTATTAACGTGACCCAATCCAGATCTCCTCTTAGCTAGTATCTGGTAGGCCTTGCCTGGCACTTCAATGGACCTTTCTTAATCCTTATAAGCTGCTAAAAGAAATTCACGGAACGAACCCTGAATACTTGTCCGTTCACTTTGCTTTGAAATCACTTTAATTTTCATCATTTTAAAACTAGTTGGGTTGATTTTATTTTGAACTTCTTAAATATTTTGAAATTTGCAAATTCGATTAAAACCAGAAAAGTGATCCTTTTTATTTTCAAAATCTAAAACCATTTTAATGCAAACTCGGCAGCATAACCACTACATTCCTAAGGTTTCCAATATTCCTACAAATAAAATACAGTCCCAAAACATTTTCAACCATAATCCAACTTCATTTTCTCACAAACATGCATCTCATCCATCATGTATAAGCTATAAATCTGAGGGTGTACGCATGACCTTTGAAAATCTTTTTTACTAAGTGCAATAAGCACGAAATAGCTCTCTTTTCAAAACTTTAAGCTAAAGCTTTTAAACTCAATTTTTCATAAAAACTACTTTGATTTTCAATTTCCTGGAAACAATTAATATGATCTTATTAAACAAGGAAAGAACTTTGCATTATAATAATCATTTATAGGCATTTTAACAACAATAACCTCACATTACACAACATAAACATTTATGAAAGAAGTCTTTAGCACTTCCTTGGATTCTAGCTTACTCAAAAGGCTTCAATGAACTTCCTTTACTCCACTCACTTGCTCCTCACCTACACATCACATTCTCACTCAAAACATGCTAAAATAAACTACTCAAGCTACAAATAGAGCTTCCATTTTAAACGCGTTTTAGACACTTTTTAGTGTCCGTTTTCACTCAAACTTTCGCCCGATTGTTTCTATTTCAATTCTCCATCAAACCCACATTATTTTTAACTCATTTAAATGCTTAAAGGCATTCAAAATCATCTGTAACAACCTTGGGACTATAGCTACGTTTACTGCCTTTCACCGACCAAAATCAATCCAAACTTCACCCAATTTAATTCTTTTCACTTTCTATTAATTTTATCATCCATCCAACATCCATTTAACCTTATTTTAGCACCAAACGCAAGCAAAACACACACCAAAACAGCCCCCCTCAAGTACTATAGTCCCTCTCCCTTTGGTTTCACATTTTGTTTTTCAATTTTTTAAGTTCAAATCAACATCAAATGCATCCAACCTCCTTTTAAAATCTTAATATACAATAAAATCAAATCTCATCATACAAACACACAAAACCCACACAAAACCACCAAAAATCATCACCAAACACACTAGTTTTGATGTCTATTTTATTCCCCTTGATTTCCTTTCCATTTATAAGCTAAAACTCATAGATTAAACATGATTTGGACTTAAAAATAACACCCAAATTACAACATGTATGCAGGTCATGTAATCACCACAAAATCTCATCAAATAACTTCAAACTCATCTTGTTTTTCTTGGCTCTTTCTTGCTTAGTTTCTACTTGGATGAATTGGGTAATTATTGGGCTGAAATCTATAATTGATCTCCTCCCTTGTCCTCCCCTGCAGCTAACCGAATGGCCCCTCCTTCTCCCTTGATTTTTCTACCTTGAGTTTCTTATATGCTTCTCTATATGTTTTACAGTTTGGTGAGCTGAATGAGTGAAGGTTTCTGCTTCAATTTCCAGCTAAGAGTTTCTTTATATAGACCCTCCAAAAATTGTTAAAAAGTCCCTCAAATATTTCCTAATTACATAACACCCATTGGTTAACTTTAACTAAAGTTAAATTCCAATTAACCTTAGTTAACTTCCATCATTTTCCACTTTTTTCTTGGCAAAATCTTATTGGCTAATAAACATTCACATGGATTTATGTTTCTTCTAGGATTTCATTACTTCCATTTACTCACATCAAATCCATATACACTTAAATTATAATTTACTCAAATAACCTTCATAATTTAATTCCAAGCTCCAAGTCAATAAAATTTCAAAAATATTCTATGGCCACCTAATCATCAAATTGACCATGGGATACTCTAATTGGGTGTCTAACTAATCAATCTTGAGCTTCAAAAAAAATTCAAACGACCTTCAAATCATTATTATTTTTAATATTTTTCGTTTGGACCATTCAAAATCTATTCAAATGAACTTATTTTTTTTTTTTCAGTTCCTATGGAATCCATTATTCATTATGGGGTTTTTGAATCCTAAAGTACAATTTTTGAAATTTACTATTCATCCAAAATTAAAGGTTAGGGTATTACAACTATTCATTTAGAAATAGGGTAACTTTGGGGCGTTACGAACATTTCTATGTGGCTTATGCACCTAACATGATTTGTCCTGCTTGTAGAACAAGAATGGCCTGTGATACGAGGTATGTACCACCTTTTAGTCTAATAAGCATTGGATTACCTTCAGAGGTTGGCTTCGTTAAATGGTCCTTGGTCGATTGCATTGTGTTGCATAATTTGGAGTTCATGCCTATGTATTGTGAATATCTTATCACTGTGCTTAAAAAGTTTCGAACCAATGAAGTGGGCGGTGCATATAAGGATATTGCTGTTGACTTTGGCATGGAAGAGGTAAGTTCATGATATGGTTTTACTTGGATTAAATCCATAACTATTAAAGTTTGTATGACTGATGTGTCTATGTGTTTGCTAGGGTCTAAAGCTATTGAAGCTATCTTTGGAATGCAAGACGATTTTAAACGGCTTTAACTATAGCAATGTGGGGCCTAAAGTTTAAAGCCTGGTACAACTATCAATGAGGTGTTATGGAGATTCTTGTCTTTTGGGAGTTCAATGCTACTTTTTTTTTTTTAATAACTTGTTTTGTTAATGTTTCTGGAAATTAATTTAGATGATGCTTTCTTTTGGTTTTGATTGTTATTTGCTACTTAAATTGAACCTAGTCTGCTCATAAATGACTAATGGTATGTTTAGTACTTGAGACTTCAAAAAATAATTGTTGAAGACGAAGAAGGATTTTGTGTTGGTAGTGTACTTATAGTTGGTGTTCTAAAATGCAAAAACCAGTTCTAGACAGGGCTTAGTTTGAAAGTGATATTTAGAGAAAAAAAAATTATAGAAAGTCATCAATATCAATGAAATAAAGATTCATAACCAACATTAGAGATTCAAATGAGGTTTGTTGAGTTGAGAAAAACTATTAAGTTGAAAATTGCTTCAATGGAGGTTGTTTAAATCCTGAATTTAGAAGATTTAGTATTCATAGATTTTGCCACTAATAATTGTTTAGAGACCTAAAGTTTGAATGTTATACCTTATTGGAACTATTACTGATATCTTTTGGTTATTTTGATATTAATCTGCTTGATGGCTTCTTTTGATTGTTTTGATTTTTTAAAGTACCTAAATTGATTCTGGTTTGATTGAAAATGATATCCCATATGGTATGCTTACTAATTCCAACTTGGACAGAATTATCAAGATCGAAGAAGGGTCTTGTAATGCCACGAATTTTCTCTATTTAAAAATATTTATATCCGAATAAATAGTATTTTGGAATGAATAGTATTTTTTGAATAAATAGTGATAAGGAAATAGTTATTTTAAGAAACGGATCTCGAAAATCAGTGAAACTGAAATTTTTGATGAATAGTATTTCTGACTGAATAGTATTTTTGAACTGAAAAGGTTCTCATAAATAGTGATTTTCAAAAAAAGGACTCCGAACATCAAAAGTCACATAATAGGAATTAGAGTTAGTAAAAAGTGAAACGGATCTAGAACTAGTCAGTTTGAGATAAAATGGAACCGGATCCGACCAGAAATTCGGAAGGATTTTCAAAAAAATTCGTAAATTTAGGGAAATATCAAAATCAGTATGAAAATGATCAACAAGTATTTTAGAAACTCAAATGGTACTCTCAAAGGATATTCAGATGAAAATTGAATCAATTTGGAAATCGTCAGAGGCGATTTAGTGAAATTTGGAGAGCCAAAAAGGGGTATAGAATTACTTTTAAGAGTCATCGAGATTACTAAGAGTATATAAGAAGTCTGAATATAGGCCCTAAAAAATTTTGAAAAGATTTCAAAAAAAGAAAAAGAGTAATTATTATTTAGAATGGTATAAATATTTACTATTTAGAATAGCTATAGGTGTGATTGTTCAGAATTATACAAGTATGATTGTTGTTAAGGATTCTAATTGAAAAATTTTGCTTAATGATAGTTTATTTAGGTGTTAATCGTTATGGTTTTGGATATTATATATAAAGAAATTTATGAATTATTTTATAAGGGTACAATTATAATTATTGGAGAGTTTTGATTAATAATGATTTATATAGGTGTGAATTATTATAGTATAGAATATACGATCTTATGTATGTAGAATAATTGAAGATTTATTATGAATAGGATTATTATTGTCATTGATGATTAAATAAAAGCAATGACTTTAAAGTAATATACTTTGAGCTGAGATAATCTCTAAATTCCAAAGATGAAATTTCATAAAGGGGTATGAATTGTAAGGCCCCAATTTAACTGAACCCAAGAGATTAATTGAAATTTAATTTATTATCATTAATTTGATCAGGTTCCAGTTTTAGAAGTACAGAAGTTTGTAGATAAATATTCAATTGGAGGATGTTTTTAAAAGAAATTAAGAAAGTTGGACTAAAAAGAAAAAGGTCATAAGGGGTAGAAAATGAAAAATTACTTATATTGCCAAAAAGTAAAAAATGGTGGCCTTTTTTTTAATAATAATGATAATAAAGTAAAATAAAATAAAAGAGAAAAAAAAAAAGTGAAATGAGATAAGGATGAGAATGAGATAAGGATGAGTTTGTGCACATATATATATGGTCATTAGAAGCAAATTAAATATAGAAGCAAAACAGAAGTTGTTTGGCAAAAACAAACATATAAGTTGTTTTGCCGAACAGCATAAGTTAAAAAAATAAATAAATAAATAAAAGGGAGAAGCCTAGAAGAAGAGAGGGGAGAAAAAAAAAGAAAAGAAAAATATTTTGAGTGTCCAAATATCCAGATAAAGTGGATCCAGAATAATGAGAAAATCAAAAGAAAACTCGTTTTAGATCCAAAAATAAGCAAATGAGTTAGGTGAGTAGATAGTTTTATTTTTAATTAAATTGACTGAGTTATATTTATATATATTTAATATTTTATTATTTATTTCAAGTAAATAATTAGTTGAGTTAGTTGAATTTATGGATTATAAATTATGTTTTATGATTGAAATAAAAATTTATACATGTTTCAAATTTTATTTGTTCAAGTATTATTAGAAGAAAATTTTTTAATTAGTTTCTTGATTTTGTATTATGATTTATGATTTGATTATAAAATATATATTTTGATAATTATATTTATATTTAGAAATCGAGTTATACAATTTTGCATATAAAGTGATTTAAGATTTGAAAATGAATAAAATAAGATTTTCAGTATGTTTACGTATATTTCAGTTTTTTTTTTTATTATGCATTGGAAATAAATTATTTATTTAGTAAATTGATTTTATAGATTATAAATCATTGCATAATTATAATTATATTATGTTGTGAGGAATAATAATTGCTTATATTTGGAGAAAAGTATTATTTAATATTATGAATTTTTTTCAAGTTTATTATCATTATGTTCTTATTAAATTTTTTACATTCAATATTCACATGTTTTAAAGTATGTTTGAAATGAATACAAAAAAAAATTTCATTAAAGATATTAGTTATGGGTTTTTTAAGTATCTATGATATTGACAATGCATTTTGAGGTTAAAAGTGTTGTTCTTGTAAAAATATTAGTTTACGGATATTTTATGTATTTGTTTGAAAATGAAATATTTTATGCATGAAAGGCTGGTGTACACTTGCTTGAAAATTTAGTTTTTTTCGTTAGTAAGGTTTGGGAATGTTTAGAACTTTAATTATTTATGTTTTTGGTTGCATGAGTTTGATTTCCATTTTGGAATGATTTGTGGATTATTTTGATGTGTGAAATGGTAAAAGTTTGACAAATTTTGAATTACTTGTATATGTTGGCCGAATTTGGATATAGAGGGTTTTGTGAAATTATTTTTGACAATTTGTGATTTAATATTGTTTGCATATGATTTTAATGACTTTCGAATGGAAACAGATAAGAATCGGAAAGAAATTGACGCGTTTAGTACATTGCTCGAATGTATATTGGGTGAAGGACACGAAGGTTTTGATAAAATTTGATAAGTTAAATGAGTGCAAAATGGTGTTTTGTGATACTGAAATTGATACTTCAAACAACTGGGAAACATGGTGAATGAAATTTTGTTTATTACTTTCCAAACAAAATTTTTTGTTAGAAACAAAAATTCGTTAATATGAAATTATTGGTAATAAATAAATATTAATAAGGACCCTAGTAAATCTGAACATTGGTAGGTGAGATTGGTAATTGGCATACAAATAATGTATATTAACAGTATTGCACCGTTACACCAACACACAGTTTTCGATGGATGGATTATGAGAGGCACTAGCTGTCCGATCCTGAAGTCGAAATCGATTGTGATATGCGACCCGATAGGTAATCACCGAGTGGTCGATACCAGGAACACCGTTTATTCTAGCGAGTAGCCACCGAGTGACCGATGCCAAGAGACCCGTTTGCCAATCCATGGTATTGTGTCAGTGTTTACGAAGGGTGCTTAAAAATATAAAAGAAAACCGTGTTGATATGGCTGGAAATGAAAATTTTTGTGTTTTATGTGTGCATTAATTTGTAATTTGAGTTCTTTGTAATTTATTTGTAAAAGTTTGAAAAATTTATAAATTATTAAATTACGATTTGTATTTTGAGAAATGTTAATATTTGGTGAAAATCGTATGGTTATAAATGGAAAGAAATGATTTTGTGTATTTTGTATGTGTAATTGTTAGTAAATTGTTTATTTGATGAATTTTTTTATATAAATTTAAAAAAAGAAAATGGTCGTTAAAAGTGACTTCTAAATTTCATTAGCTATTCAGTTTTTATTATGTTATATTCTGAAATCTAAAAAAAATGTTGAAAGTGTGAGTTTATGTTGTTGTGTAAAAGTTTTGTAACTTTTAAATCAAGTGTACACCCACTAAGTAGATATATTTAGCCCGTTAGAATTTCCACGCGTAGGTTAACACTTTGGCATTGTAGACAAAGACTAAAGAGAAGATATCTGCAGAAATTATTGCGACTCACATCTCTCCACCTTTTGGATAGTTATTCTTTTAAGCACTATGTAGTTTTGTTAACATATATTGACACGCATGTATACATACATATAAATATGTGTTCATGAGACTTTATATATAATAATGTATATAAATAGTATAAAAGATTTTATAATTCCTAGGCATCATTTGAGGTGTAAAACACCCCCATACATGTCAGACTTGGTCAGGTTTTCTCTCATTATGGAATAAACATATTGCTCTTCATGGCATTTATCTCTTTATTAATATTTAACACTGTATATTAATTTTATTGTTATTTGTTACAATTTCTACATCTCCCTTGAAAATATCAAATTTCTAGTACTAGTGAGTGATTTATCAAGAATCGAATAGGGGTTTACAATTTTCATAACTCATTCGTGTCGTATCATTCATTGTGGACAATGAAGAGCAGAAGACCAAGAGGTTCGCAGCGGGCTTGAATCCGACGATCCAAGCTTAAGTCTCTTCAGCGGTCCATACTCAATATGGAGAGCTAGTGGAAGCAGTGATTAGAGCGAAGAGGAGCATAGAGGCCATCCCTAGACCCAGAAAGCTGACTCAGAAGCACGAATGGATCGCAGGCTCCTAAGGAGGACCCAGCAAGTTCACGTGAAGCGGGGAGTCATATGCTGGATTGGGTCGTCAGAGATTCAGTCAGATGTCGCAATTGAGTCAGAGCTTCATAAGGCAATCCATCAGATCTAAGGGCAGTAACAAAAACTGGAAAAATTGGCCTGTGTGCAAAACATATAGGAGGAGGCATCCATACGAGTGTCTCAGAGACAATACTGGATGTTTCAGATGCTGACAAACAAGCCATCTCATGAAGGATTGTCCAATGGCGGCTTTAGCATTCTAGTCGGAGATCAAAACCGCAATGCGAGGATTGTCTAGTGAAGGTCGGAGGCCAAACCAGAGGAGTTCCTAAGCTAGAGCAACCATCAGTTTCGATTAACTCAGCAGAGCATTAGGCTGAGGTGCTCCATCTCGAGGCCAGCCAGAAAGACCTCATGCTTAGGCCAGAGTGTTCACGGTAACCCAGTAGGATACAGACACCTTCCTAGACGTCGTGACAAGTACGATTTTAGTGTTTAATCAAGAAGCATATGTATTAATAGACCTTGGACATACGAATTCCTTCGTATCTAGGAAGTTTGCTAGGATTATTGGCATCGAACTGGAATCGTTAAGGTATGATATGATAGTATCCATCCTTACGGGGGATTCCCTTCTAGCGAAGAAAGTATTCGGAGGAATCTTAGTAGTTATTGAGGGTAGAGAATTTTTGGCAAATCTGATTGTATTGGACATCCATGATTTTGATGTGATTTTGGGAATGGATTGGTTGTTCGTACATCGAGCTTCAGTGGATTGCTTCCGAAAGGAAGTCAGGTTAAGCAAAGTAAGGGAGCCTGATGTCATTTTTCGAGGAGTATGGAAGTCATTTTCTTTTAGCATCATGTCATCAATGGAGGCTAGCAGGGTGCTTAGGAAATCATGTTAGGGATATCTAGCTTATGCAATGGAGGCAAGAGATGATATGGTGGGATTAGAAGATATCCCTATGGTTAGAGATTTTCCAAATGTGTTCCCGATGGACCTCCTAGGTTTGCCTTCAGACTAGGAAATAGAATTTGAGATAGATCTAATTCTGGGAACTGAGCCAATTTTCATAGCGCCATATCGAATGGCTCTAGCCGAGCTAAGAGAGCTGAAAGTGCAAATGGAAAAGTTGCTAGATAAAATCTTGTGAAACCTAACCATTCGCCGTGGGGGGCTCCAATATTATTTGTTAAGAAGAAGGATGGGAGCTTTAGATTGTGCATCGACTATAGACAATTGAACAGAGTGACAATTCAGAATCAGTATCCACTTCCGAGGATTGACGACCTATTTGATCAGCTACAAGGATCTAGTTCGAAGATCGACCTGAGATCAGCATATCATTAACTGAGAATTCGTGCAGAGGATGTTCCGAAGACTGTTTTCAGAACTTGCTATGGGCATTACGAGTTCCTTGTCATGCCGTTTGGATTGACAAATGCCCCAGCAGCTTTCATGGACCTGATGAATAGGATTTTCAGGCTGTACCTAGATAAGTTCTTGATAGTGTTTATTGATGATATTATCGTATATTCAAGCAATTACGATGAGCATGCAGAGCATCTCTAGATAGTATTATAGACCTTACAGGAGCATTAGTTGTATACGAAATTTAGCAAGTGCCAGTTTTAGCTAAGCAGTGTTGATTTCTTAGGTCATGTAATATTAGCTGACGGTTTAAGTGTGGATCCTCAAAAGATAAAAGTGATAGTGAGCTGGAGCCTGCCCATCAATTTTTCAAAGGTTCAGAGCTTCCTTGGATTGGTAGGTTACTATAGGAACTTTGTAGAAGGGTTTTCAAGAATAGCAGCCCCACTGACAAGATTGACTAGAAAGGAAGAGAGATTTAAGTGGTTGGATGCCTGCCAGTAAAGCTTTGATGAGCTAAAGAGAAGATTAGTTTCAGCTTCAGTATTGATGTTACCAACAAGAGAAGACAAATTTACCATATACAGTGATGTTTTAAGGCAGGGTTTAGGGTGCATTCTTATGCAAAATGGTAGGGTTATAGCATATGCTTCTAGGCAACTGAATAAGTACGAACAGAACTACTCTACCATGATTTAAAGCTCGCAGCGGTAGTATTTTCATTAAAGATTTGAAGGCATTACTTGTATGGCATTCCTTGTAAGTCTTTACAGATCACAAGAGTTTACGGTATTTGCTCACTCAGAAAGAGTTAAATATGAGGTAGAGAAGGTGGTTAAAGCTGATTAAGGATTATGATTATATGATAGAATACCACCTCGGAAAGGCTAATGTAGTGGCAAATGCACTAAGCAAGCGTCTAGTGAGTTCTCTAGCTCATTTAAGAATAGTATATCTTCCGTTTTTAGTGGAGTTGAGGTCGTTGGGAGCCGAGCTAGATGTAGCAGACTTAGGGGCATTGTTAGCTATGTTCCATGTCGGCCCCATTTTAGTGGATCAAATAAGGGAACTGCAATGGCAAGATCCCCAATTGGTAAGGTTAAGGCAAGAAATCAAAACAGGACAGATGACAAACTTTATAATCAGGGGAGATGGTGCACTGATGATAGGACGACAATTATAAGTGCCGGATGTAAGCAAGTTGAAAAAGGAGATCATGGAAGAAGCCTATTCCTCAGCATATGCCATGCATCCAGGCAGCACAAAGATGTATCGTACTTTGAAGGAGCATTATTGGTGTGGAGGAATAAAGAGAGATGTCATAGAATTTATGTCTTGATGTCTCATCTGTCAACAAGTTAAGGTAAAACATCAGAAACCAGTGGGATTACTGCAGCCACTCTCTATCCTAGAATAGAAGTGGGAGCATATTACCATGAATTTTGTTGTAGGGCTTCCATGCACCCAGATGGGGTACAATACTATATGTGTAAGCCCCTGTATTCGATTTTATGTTTCCTAGCTTTAGAAAATTAAATTATCGAATAAAAAGGGCGAAATGGTCATTTAGTGAATAAGAAATATAATTGGATGACAAAGTTGTAAAACTTTAGTTTAGTGAATTTAATAATTCAATTTTATGAGAAATAGGAATGACTTAAAAACCATTGATGTTTATTAGAAAATAAAATGACCAAGGACAATATGGTAAATTAGGATAATAAAAGTAAGTCAACAAGGACATAGGGGTCATTTTTTTTAAAAGCTTTCCATAAATATAGTGGGATATGGTGTTACACGGGTAACACTTAACAAAAAATTTAAAAGAAAAAAAAAGAGAGAGTTGAGAGAGAGCAAGTAATAGGCGGCAACAACAAGAAAAGGAAGATACCAAGCAATTTTTCATCATTTCTCAAGCTTCTAATTCATCTTCATAGTTAATTCAAAACTAAGACATCAAGTCTCAAACACAAATAAGGTAAGATATCCATGTCTCTACAAGTTTTGATGGTAGTTAGAGTTGTGTAAAGTGTAATGTTGGGCTTGTGACATGATGATGAATTGGATTGTTTCTTTAGAATATTATTCATAGAATTTTGTTGCAATTTCATGCCTTAGTATGGGATAAATGAAAAGGAAGCTTAAACAATAATTAGGCATGTGTATAAAGATAGCTAGGGTTTTGTAAGTAAAATCAAAGTGATGATTAAAACATGGTTATAGTCAAAGTTTTATTGTAGATCAAGTGTTTGATGAAATGATGTAGGAAAAAAAATAATAATAAATAGCATGAGAAATTAAAAGAAACTATGATTGTGTGTGTGTAAGTGAGGGTCATGGCCATATGAGAGATGTGTAATAACATGTTGTTTTGACTTAAATAAGCTTAGATTCATGCAAGATAAATGTTAGAAAAGCATGTAGAAGGGATAGGATTTCAAAGAGAGAAATATAGAGGTAACTTGGAAATCCCGAGCTTGATAAAGGGACTGGTGAGACCTAACCTATTCTCGCTTAATTTGGGTTTTTCTAGACCTCAAAACATGCCTCGGGAACATAGCAAACCATAGGAATTGGAATGGAATCATTCCGATAAAAATTGGCGAAGTTATGACCAAAATAATGCGCATAGAAAGTGTCATAGAGTAAAAGTGGAATCCCGAGCTCAAACCATGAGCTAGAGAAAACCTGACCAAGTCTGACATGTATGGGGATGTTCTACACCTCAAATGATGCCTAGGAGTCATAGAAAACCATAGGTTTTGGAACGGATCGAATCCGATAAAAATTGCGCAAGTTATGTGCAAAATAGTGCCGTTAGAGAGTCGATAGGTGAAATAACTATGCGAATGAAATTTTTATTACATGAAATAAGTTTAGATGATCATAATGAGGTAAATGAAGCTTAGATATGAAAGAAAAACTACCGTCGCTAATCCGAAACGAAAAAGTGCATAAAACGCACACTAAAAGTGCCCAAAAATGTGCGTTTTTCTTAGATTTGACACAGTAAACGATAGAATTTTTCAACGAAATTTGACGTGTGACCAGAATGTGAGATAAGTGAACCGTAGGAAAAAGAATGAAGGAAAACGGAGCCCCGAGCAGTGAGCTGTCATGCATTCTGTTATGGGCTATCGATTGAGCCTAAAAATTTGATTTTTCGTTTTGAGCCTCTAACAATTATATGGACAGCATGGGGCTATTCCTAGGGGTCTAAAAGTAAGACTATTGTAAGGAAATTAGAATTTGAGAGTCTCGGTTGAGTTAAAATCGAGTCGGAAAAGTTATAGCGTAACGGGTTTTCAATAGGTTGATTTATATTGAAAACTCTAATGTTACGTTTTATTTGAGTAAAATATAATGGGAAATTAATGTGTAGGTGACGAGCACGCAAGCGAGGCACGAGAGGCTCGTTGAGATCGTTGCATTTATGCGGATTGAGGTAAGTATTACATCACTTACACTAGTTCAATTGTAATTTCAATTATTTTAATTGTTGCTAAAGAGTTTTATAAAATAACTTTCTGATCGTAAGTTTGGTTTAAGTAAAAACCTTGGAAGAAAGGAAATTTTGTGCTTTTTGCACATAAGAGAAAAAGAGTTGTAAAAACCATGTGTAATCCGTTGATTTTTAGAGTATATATTGATACGTTGTGACGTAGTAAATTCCACATGTAGTCGAGTATATTGAGAGCTATTGGCATTACATTGCGAAGTAGAAATTCCGCACGTAGTCGCCAAAATTTGATTTATGGGCACTATGGTTGCGATGAAGAAATTCCGCACGTAGTTGCTAGAATTATAAAAGTTTAGTACTACAAATGCGATGAAGAAATTCCGCATTATAGATGTTTACAACTGAGAAAATTTTACACCACTCGGGCGAGGAAGTAAATTCCGCACGTAGTGGTCTAAATACTATAGTAGCTTTAAGATGCACGTGGTTGTTTCATAAGAAATAGTTTGCAAAGATTAACCTTTAAATATTTCTTTAAGTTATGCTTTACTATGAACTTGAAAGGGTTGTATTATTATGTAACGAACTAACGATTTATTTTGTCGTGTAGCTCGCTTGTTTTATCCAGAATAATTATAGGTGATTTTGTGGCCGAGGAAGCGACGTTCCACTTATAGGTGGGGATGAATGAATGGACTATGTGAATATTAAATATATTTTGAGATTGTTGTAAATGTTATGATCTAAATGATCGCATGTTTGATATATGAATGTTTGACAGATTGTAACTTATACTTAAATATGCATGGATGTGAAATTTAATGTGAATTGCATGTTTGTGGAAAAATCGAAGTTGGCTGGTGATTTCTATAGTTCGAAGTGTGTTTATTTTACAGGTAAAATTTGGAAAATGTTCAATTTTATGCCGTTATGCTGCTGAATTTTTTTTTAAAAAAAAAGTAATTCACTCCTAACCAATTTAAAGAAAACTGAGTTACTAAGTTTTAAACGAGTAAACCGGTTAAGAAAGTTAGGGTTCGCTTCTCGGATTAATTCGATCCGACGAGTCGGGTTCGATAAGTCCGTTGAAGTGCCCGACAGGATCCTCCAGACAAGAGGATAGATAAGGTCTGGGAAGGGTCCTGTCAATATGGGTGGTAGTAGATAGATTAAGTTCGCCCATTTCTTATCTATCAAGAGTAGCTACTCCCTAAGTAAGTTAACGCAGCTCTATATAGACGAGATAGTAAGACTCCATGATATGACAGTTTCAATCGTATCAGATCGGGATCCCAAGTTTACTTCAAGGTTTTGGCTCAGAATGTAGAAAGCTTTAGGTACTCAATTGAGTTTCAGCGCAGCCTTTCATCCTTAGATAGATGGTCAATCAGAGATAACAATCCAGACACTTGAGGATATGCTCAGAGCGTGTGCCTTGGAATTCAAGGGGAGTTGGGATATGCACCTACTACTAGTAGAGTTCGCAAACAATAACAGTTATCAGTATAGTATTGGTATGGCACCATATGAAGCCTTATATTGAAGAAAGTGCAGAACTTTAGTGTGTTGGGATGAGATAGGGGAGAAGAAACTAATAGGTCCCGAGCTTATCCAAATCACTGCGGAAACGATTAAGATTATTAAAGATAACCTTAAAATGGCGAACGATAGATAGAAAAGTTATGCAGGTAACTGCCGTAGGGACCTAGAGTTTGAAGTCAGAGATAGAGTATTCCTTAAGATATCTTCTTAGAAAGGTGTGCTTAGATTTGAAAAGTATGGTAAGCTGAGTTCACGCTATATCAAGCCATATGAAATTGTATAAAGAGTGGGACCCGTGGCTTACAGGTTGAAGCTCCCTTTGCAGCTGAGCAAGATTCATAACGTGTTTCATGTTTCCATGCTTTGCAAGTACGTTTTAGATCCCTCCCACATACTTAGGGAACAATTGGTAGAGCTAAAGAGGAACTTAATGTATGAAGAAGAACCGATTCAGATTTTAGATCGCACAGAACAAGTCTTGCGGAATAAAGTTATCCCTTAAGTAAAAGTATTGTGGAGAAATCATGAAGTAGAAGAGGCCACTTGGGAACATGAAGATCAGATGTATCAAAGATATCCTTATCTTTTTTCAGTATAATATGTAATTTTGAGAATGAAATTTTATAAAAAGGGGGGGAAGAAATGTAATACCCTCTCTTGAGGATATTACTATGCATGTGTACGGAATAAAGAAATGTACAAATGTAACCTTTGAAGAAATAATAAAAAGGATTTTTAAACATTTAGAAGTGAAAATTTAATGTTTGTAAATTTTTGAAAGTATTAGAAATAAATTAAAATTATAAAAAGTTGAGGGACATAAGAGAAAAATGTCAAATATTTATAAAGAATGTTAAAATGGTAAATAAGTCGAAAGGACAAGGACATTATGGAAATAAAGAATTCTCTAGAAACAAGGTAAAATTGTAATTTTAACGAAGTTTGAGGGTTAAAGTCAAGCTTGACCCACGTCTATAAATAGGCGTGATTGGTGAGTCGGTGATGAGAAGAGAAAAGAAAGGGAGAGTGAAGATAGAACAGAAAGACGAAAGAAGAGAGATTTGTTGTCGACGACCAGGCTTTTGTCGCTTATGAAGGAAACCACGCTGCTGGAAGGGAAAGAACAGATTTGGGGAGCTAGATCTGGTAAGATCTAAATGGTAACAATAAGCTTTTATGGCTTGTGTTAGTGAGAAAGCTGTCGAGAATAACTCTTGATTTGCAAGTGTTTAACGAGATTTTTGGTCTGTACATCTGGTGAATTAAGGCAGTGGACGAGCTGGAGAGCAAGGAAAAAGCTGAGGATAAAATGGTAAGTAAAGTAGCTAAGAAAAATGTGTTAATTTGGAGTAGTCCAATGGTTGAATTGGTTTATGTCGCTGAACCTGTTGAGTTTGCAACCTAGGTGAAATGGAGAGCTAAGCCGAGTGAAGGAGCTCGTTTGAACTGAGTTGAGTGAAAGAGCTCATTTGAACTGAGCTGAGTGGAGGAGTTCGTTTGAGCTGAGCTGAGCTGAGTTGAGTGAAAGAGCTCATTTGAGCTAAGCTGAGTTAAAGAGCTTGCATGGATTAAGCATGATGCGAGCTAGAGTTCGCATAGATAGATTAAATAGAGCTAGAGTTGGAGCTGAAGCTCGCATGGATAGCTCGAGCTGAGAAGGGTAATGTAACATGTTATCTCGACGTCTAGGTAATTTATTAAACGTTGATTAATGATAGAATTAATAATCCGTTAGCATCTGGAAGCGTAAATGAATTTTTATGAAATTCTAGGATGGGTCCGAGGATAACTTTTAATTTCGAAATCATAATAATTTAGAACGATCGGATTCAAATAATTATTCGAATACGCATAAAGTTTCCGAATGTGAAAATGGATTATAATAAAATTTTCAGGTGGATCCGAGTCGAATCCGAGGCGGAAAGCGGAAATCGAATGCATAAAAGAATATACATAGGAAATTGGGCATAATAGGACACATGTCAAGGAATGAGAGTATGAGTGAATACATGCAAGATAAGTGTCATGAAATTAGAGATGGACCAATACATGATGGACAAGTGGGGAGCAAGAAATTAAACAAATTGATAATTGGATAGTGGATGATGATATGGACATAACATGTGTACGGTAATAAATAAGACGCAAATAAATGAAGTGGAAACAAGACACACGGTCATCATTTTGTTTTTCAAAAGCCAAAAAGTAGTGAAGTCAAACAAAAAGCAATAAATGAAGCAAAACAAACAAACAAATGAAGAAGTAGAAACTGTGAAAAGCAATAAAAGGAAGTCACGGTCACCATTGTCTTTCAAACAAGAAACCGTGAGCTTCTAAAGAGAGAGGGAGTGAGACCATGAGATAAAGAAGAGAGAGTGAGAGCCAAAAGCAAGATCCAAGCAAGAAGAAGCTCTCGATCATCATCAAGAAAAACCGAAAGCCATCAAAAGTGAGAAGGAAGTGAAAACAGTGAAAGAGAGAGAGCAAGTGAGCTCGTGAGGCTTGTGAGAGGTCATAAGAGTGCATGCAAAGGAAGAAGAAGTTGGATAGTTGATCCAAGAACTGATTTCAAACCGAGTGCAACAAGGATGAGACAACTCGATATTGCAAGTGCAGACCGTGAGCTCACCAAGCAGACTTGAGCTATGCAGCTGCCATTCTTCCCTCTTCCATTCGGTCTTCCATTTGATCTGAAGGTAGATCTTCAAGTGCAGCAGCTACAACAACCATTTGAGGAGTAGTTCAGCTCGTGCAGCAAGGGAAGGAAGAGACTAACCAAGTGCAGTAGCTCGGGAAAGGTTGATATGCAGTTTTGAGTGATGGCAGCTAGTCAATAGCCTACTGAAAGATCCCAAGGCTATTTTGAATGAAAAATCAACAAGGTAAAGTAATGTCTTAAAAATTTTTCTAAGCTGATTTCGAATGATTTTAAGCTTGCATGTGTCTTTTTTGATTGAAGGGAGCTCAATCAAAGAGGGATTATAAGAGCAGTACCTTCGTAAGTGGTTTTCGAAGCTTTCAAATTAATTTTCGAGAGGTACATCGAGTTTTTATGAATTTTGTTTTAATGAAAAATGTTTAGTTTGAGATATGGATGAAATTCGATGATGATATGATTGAGTTTTATGATTTAGAACCTCATTAGTGCGGAGGTTCGTTAGATTGTGTTTTGTTGTGTTTATGGATGATTTTCGATGTTGAAGTTTCGTGAAAAATCTATCATATGAACTGTTTTTATGTTCGATTGCGAAGGGACTATTTTGTTACACATTTAAGTTAAATTATGCAAATGACTTCATGTATAATATGTTGAATCGATGAGTTTTTAAAGTTAAAACGAAAAACTGAAAGCCAATACAATTGTGTGATTCATTGACCGTTTTGATGATGTGAAATAGGTTGTTATTACATGCAGTTTTTCAGGGCTGTTTTTGGATGTTTAAGGGTTGTTATAGTGCAATTCATGGGCTATTAATAGGTCGTTTAATGGGCTGTTAAAGTATACTTTATTGGGCTGTCAAAACATCATGTAATGGGCTGTTAAAACGTTGTGTTGTGTGCTGTTTTCTAGACTGTTATATATACTGTTTTGATGTTGTTTTATGGTGCTGTTAACATGCTGTTTTGAGAGCTGTAACATGAAGTTTTATGGGTATTTTAAGAGCTGTTATGGGTTGTTATCATGCAGATTTTGTGAGTTGTTAGTATGCTGATTTATGGGCCATTACGACCTCTTTTTTTTTTTTTTGTCATGGGCTGTTATGTGTGCTGTTTTCGAGACTAATACACATGCTGTTTTGAGGCTATTAAGATGCTATAAAAGCTATTTTCATTGTGTCTCATGGGCTGTTTTGTTGCCAAGGCTGTCTTGGGTGATTTCGTGAGCTGTTTTGACGTTGTAAGAGCTGTTTTGATTATGTAACAAGGGCTGTTTTGTGTTAAGCTATTTACATTGAGTCGTAAAAGTTGTTTCATTGATTATAAGCTATTTCGAAGAGATATTATG
This sequence comes from Dimocarpus longan, assembly GCA_022984855.1. Lineage (NCBI taxonomy): Eukaryota > Viridiplantae > Streptophyta > Magnoliopsida > Sapindales > Sapindaceae > Dimocarpus > Dimocarpus longan. The sequence goes on along the minus strand of CM041015.1, from coordinate 6,751,457 downwards.
TGCTGTTTTTGCTTCAAAATTGTTGGTATGAATGACATATGCTGTTTTAGCATTAATCATGGTTTCGAATGAGCATGACATGCTGTCTAGATGTATGTACTATTTTTACTATCATTTGGAGATATTTCGAAACCATTATGTAGTGTTTTATATAGTCTTTGAAATTTGAAAGTGAATGCATTGTGCGAATGTGAACTAATTATGCGATTGATTTGCTTGTGATGTTACCTAAAAAGTTAACATTAAATGTATAGGTAACACGAAGGAAATATCGAATAGATTGTAAGCTTTGCAATAAGGTGTCAGGTAAGTGTCCTATCACTTACGTTATTTTAATTTTTATTTAAAGTATAAGTTGTTGTGCAATTAACGATTTCAAAAATGATTTTCAAAACTATGGTTAAAGTATTGTAAAATGATCCTTATGTCGGATCTAGAAAAGAGAAATTGATAATAAAATGTTTTCGAAAAGAAATAAAAAAAAAAATGAGCTTTGTAAGCCCATGTATATACCCTCAGTTCATATGAGATTTAGCACTACGTAGCGACGTCAAAAATTTTGTCTGTAGTTGCTCAATTTCCTAGAGATTTCTAATGCTACTTTGCGATGCAGAAAATTCCTCAAGTAGTCGTTTAGATTTACAGGTTTGGCACTACGTTGCGATGTAGTAAATTCCTCTCGTAGTCGCCCTGAGTTATAGCACTATAATTGCGATGTAGAAAATTTCGCAATGTATCTGCTCAGATTCGAGATTGTTTTACCCTACGTTTATGATGCAGTAAATTCTGCATCGTAGTGGTTGAGATATCTTAGTAGCTTCACGTTAGGCGTCAGTCGAAAACCACCACGTGATGGTTCGAGTATATTAGGGTTATACATGGAGTTTTCAAAAGAAAGGTTTTAAAAATCGAAAAAGAATTTCATACCCAAACGAAGTTATGAATTGTGATGTAATTATATCTTGATGTTATTATCATTCGTTGAACTAACCTTTTTACTTTTGTGCAGCTTGTATATTATATTAGGTGCTTGTATAGGTGATTTTTCATTTAGAAAATCTTATCGAAAAATTTAGGTGGGCGTTACGTGGATGAATCACATATACGCCAAACATATTTTGATGTGATTGTAAATAACTTAATTAAATGTTTGCATATCTAACATATGAATATTGCAACCTTATAAACCCTCGTTATGATATGCATATACATATGTGTTTGAATATTTGCACGTAATATACCTTTGTCACTTGAGATTGTTAAATTAAATTGCATTGTGAAATGTGATTGAGTTACATGATTGCTAGATTGATTGAAATAATGTATATTTGTGGAATAAAAGAAATTGGGTGGTGATTTGAAATAGTTGAAGTGTATTTTCTTTACAAGTAAAATTTTGGAAACGTTAAAAATACAACTGTCATGCTGTCAAATTTCTCTTAAAATTGTTTTAATATGAATAAGAAAAATTTACATCAACCTAACCATTTTCAGAGAAACGAGCTTCAACTTAAGTAAAGTAAAGTAAACGGGTAAGATTAAGGGGTTCGCTCCGCGGATCTCTCCTACCCAGCTAGTAGGGTTACAGGAGGTTTGTTTGACTGTCCGGCGAGACCCTTTGGATAAGAAATAGAGAGAATCTGGTTCAGATCCTGTCAGGTAGTGTAGCTCGCTGCAACTCAAGTAAAGTAGAGCTGATGTAGCTGATTTGAAGTAACCTGTGAGCTAAGTAAGATTTCATTTGTGTGACTAAGTATAGGTGGCGTATGACAGGACCTTTCCTTGACCTTATCTAGGCTCTTGCCTGGAGGATCCTGTCGGGCACTTCAACGGACTTATCGAACCCGACTTGTCGGATCGAATTAATCCGAGAAGCGAACCCTAACTTTCTTAGCCGGTTTGCTCGTTTAAAACTTAGTAACTCAGTTTTCTTTAAATTGGTTGGGAGTGATAAATTTTTTTTTCTATTTTTGTCTTAATTACTTTTAAAAAATTCAACAGCATAACGACATAAATTTGAACATTTTCTAAATTTTACCTGTAAAATAAACACACTTCGAACTATAGAAATCACTACCCAACTTCGATTTTTCCACAAACATGCAATTCACATCAAATTTCACATCCATACATGTCATATGACATTCATATCCAACCATTTACAACATGTATACATATTCCATGGGTATCACAACCTATGCAGATATATCATGTGTATTCTACAATAAGTGTGAATGTACAATTTTATATATACATATTTAAGTATAAGTTACAATCTGTCAAACATTCATATATCAAACATGCGATCATTTAGATCATAACATTTACAACAATCTCAAAATATATTTAATATTCACATAGTCCATCCATTCATCCCCACCTATAAGTGGAACGTCGCTTCCTCGGCCACAAAATCACCTATAATTATACTGGATAAAACAAGCGAGCTACACGACAAAATAAATCATTAGTTCGTTACATAATAATACAACCATTTCAAGTTCATAGTAAAGCATAACTTAAAGAAATATTTAAAGGTTAATCTTTGCAAACTATTTCTTATAAAACAACCATGTGCATCTTGAAGCTACTATAGTATTTCGACCACTACGTGCGAAATTTACTTCCTCGCCCGAGTGGTGTAAAATTATCTCAGTTGTAAACATCTATAATGCAGAATTTCTTCATCACCTTTGTAGTACTAAATTTTTATAATTCTAGCAACTACGTGCGGAATTTCTTTATCGCAACCATAGTGCCCATAAATCAAACTTTGGCGACTACGTGCGAAATTTCTACATCGTAATGTAATGCCAATAGCTCTCAATATACTCAATTACGTGCGGAATTTACTACGTCGCAACATATCGATATATACTCTAAAAATCAAGAGATTACACATGGTTTTTTTTACAACTCTTTTTCTCTTATGTGCAAAAGCACAAAATTTCCTTTCTTCCAAGGTTTTTTACTTAAACCAAACTTACAATCAGAAAGTATTTTTATAAAACTCTTTAGCAACAATTAAAATAATTGAAATTACAATTGAACTAGTGTAAGTGATGTAATACTTACCTCAATCCGCATAAATGCAACGATCTCAACGAGCCTCTCGTGCCTCGCTTGCGTGCTCATCACCTACACATTAATTTCCCATTATATTTTACTCAAATAAAACGTAACATTAGAGTTTTCAATATAAATCAACCTATTGAAAACCCGTTACGCTATAACTTTTCCGACTCGATTTTAACTCAACAGAAACTCTTAAATTCTAATTTCTTTACAATAGTCTTACTTTTAGACCCCTAGGAATACCCCACGTTGTCCGTATAATTGTTAGAGGCCCGAAACGAAAAATCAAATTTTTAAGTTCAAATGACAGCCCATAACAGAATGCATGACAGCGCACTGCTCGGGGCTCCTTTTTCCTTCATTCTTTTTCCTACGGTTCACTTATCTCACATTCTGGTCACACGTCAAATTTCGTTGAAAAATTCTATCGTTTGCTATGTCAAATCTAAGAAAAACGCCCATTTTTGGACACTTTTAGTGTGCGTTTTATGCACTTTTTCGTTTCGGACTAGCGACGCTAGTTTTTTTTTCATATCTAAGCTTCATTTACCTCATTATGATCATCTAACCTCATCCCATGTAATAAAAATTTCATTCGCATAGTCATTTCACCTATCGACTCTCTAACGGCACTATTTTGCGCATAACTTGCGAAATTTTTATCGGATTCGATCCATTCCAAAACCTATGGTTTTCTATAATTCCTAGGCATCATTTGAGGTGTAGAACACCCCCATACATGTCAGACTTGGTCAGGTTTTCTCTAGCTCATGGTTTGAGCTCGGGATTCCACATTTACTCTATGACACTTTCTACGCGCATTATTTTGGCCATAACTTCTCCAATTTTTATCGGAATGATTCCGTTCCAATTCCTATGGTTTTCTATGTTCCTGAGGCATGTTTTGAGGTGTAGAACAACCCCAAATAAGCTAGAACAAGTCAGGTCTCTACTGACCCTTCATCAAGCTCGGGATTGCTAATTTGCTCAAAACTACTTCCATTGAACTTCTATCCTTTCTACTTATCTTCCTAATCTTATTTATGGTAAAATTTGGGTTCAAAACCATCTAATCTCAGAGGTTTTCCACTGGTCTTCACAGCCATGACACACACACATTCACTATTTTGTCATTTTTACTAGTTAATCTCTCTTAGTTATTTCATCAAACAACATATGTGCAATTTTTCTTTTAATAACTCATTCCTTTGATTTCATAATCTAGAGTTTCCCATTCATAACCTTAACTTGTCACTTGTACACTCTATCATGAAACCTAAGATTCCATGTCATATACTTATAGTTCTACACTTAGTTTAAGTGGTAAACATCATTCACAACACACCACAAACAATTTAATCTCTACATAACTTTTCAAACCCAACAATCATAGATTTGACAAGGTTGTGGCATCATACCTTATGCTTGACTAGAGTTGATTAATCAAGCTTGAATCTACTTAGAAGTTTGATAAAAAGCAAGAAATTTAGCTTGAAGTAGTTTGATCTTTCTTCCTCCTCTTTTCTCCCTTTTGCCGTCCACTTCCTCCCTCTCCACACATCTCTCGGTTTCTCTTCTTGTTTTGCTAGATGTTGGCCGACCAACATCTCCCCCTCTCAATAATATATAACACTTCAAAGATTAAATGGTTTAAATTACTTTACTACCCTTAGTCATCTATTTTACTAACAACTAACATATGGGCTTTATAGGCTTTTATGTCTTTCATTAATATCTTTAATCCTTTATCATTTAACCAATGTCTTTAAGTTTTTAAATTTTACAATTTTATCACTTAATCATTTATCTCTCATTATGGAATAACCATATTGCCCTTCGTGGCATTTATCTCTTTATTAATATTTAACACTTTATATTAATTTTATTGTTATTTGTTATAATTCCTACATCTCCCTTGAAAATATCAAATTTCTAGTACTAGTGAGTGATTTATCAAGAATCGAATAGGAGTTTACAGCGTAGCAAGCTAAAAAGGAGGTCATTGAGATAGAAAGGAGGTCGCTGAGTAGAAGTGAAGTGAATAGGATAGCAAACTATGAGTGTGCAAAATATTTTTTTTAAATGATTTTAAGTTATTATGCAAATACATATCATACCTTTTATTTTTGTTTAGATCATAATTGCTTTTATATTTTAGCATGAAAATAAATAATTTATTTATAGATGGTATGCCATATATATATGATTTCTTTTAGAGTATAAAAAGGAAATAGATTTATAGAAACAGAGAAAAAGGTTTTCAAACCTAGTGGACGGCCCGAGAGCATATAGCTTGACCTTCTAACTTTAGACCCGGTCAGTATACCCCACAATATATGACATATGTTGGGAGGGTTAATCCAGCTAACATTAGAGGGATTGAGTCTGTCGAGTCTATTGCCCTCTACGCTTATGAGGTATTTCTCGATGCACGGTGAGCGATGATAGCTCCGCCACACGTGTATACGAGACATCTTTGTAGCTTTATCACGGTGAGCGATGCTAGCCTTTGTGCCACGTGACCCCCCACACTGAGCAGAGTTGGTCCAGCCGCCTTTGTGATTTTAGCTTTCTTGGGTTGCCATTAGAACTTTTAGAACAGCTAACATACCATTTAAGCAAATTTTAGAACGAAAATATTTTTTTTAAAAAAAAAATAAACATTTTAAACAAGCTTTTGAAACAAAATACAAATTTTATGAAACCCAAACTTTTTAGAAATAAAATTAATTCAAAGAAAAAAATGTTTTCAAAACATTTTTGGGAGCTAAATTTTAATAAACCCATCCACACTTACTAGGCTTTATAACTCACAACGTTTTTATTTCAAAACCTTCTTTAAGTGCAGGTACAGGTGATCCAGGTCCCAGAGAGCCACGTATAGATTAGGTGGGTCTCGATCGACGATGCTGTAAAGTCTTTTTGTGTTAAGTTTGTGATTTAAATTTAATCATGTAATATGCATGTTTTTGGATTTATAAACAGATATTTTTGCACTTTATTAATTGCATGCAATGTTTTAGATATTTACATTTTTATGATAATATTTTTAATTATATGTTTATCTGCTGCATACTTGAAATGAAATTTTAAAATAAATGAATTTTTATATGCTTAAGAGTTTGAAAGATAGTTACGGGTTCGCTCTACGACACCCTATTGGGCCTTATTAGTTGGGCTTCAGAAAGGTCTTATGGGGTGCCCAATAAGATCGCTTGATTTATTAGTAGGAATATGGGACGGGTCATGTCGTGTCATTTCTCTTACTGTCTATTTCTAATGAGTAAGTCGTTGGTCTTTGAAAACTTATTTCATAAACTTTAAAAGCTAGTATTTAGTGCTCAAAATATGAAAAAATATCTAATCATAAATATTTCATGTTTTCTCATGCAAAAACTTGCTTTTCATACATTTCAACTTAAATAATATTGGAATTATAAAATAATGAAATAATGACTAAATCATGCAGTAAAAGCATTTATTTCTCTAAAACTTTAAAATATGATTTTACTAGAAACATGCATTAAAATCATGCACAAACTAGAAATCTCAATCTACTTCATAGTAACTTAAAAATAAAATACTTTACATTAATCTAAAAATTTGATTAAGAAAATTTAAACTTTTACACTCACAATTCTAGCTTTTCAAGCTCATTTCTCTTTCTACAATCTTTCTTCTTCTCTCACACTAGTTTGCTTTCCACCTAAATACCACATTTCATATTAAAAACCATCATCAAACTCAATTTGAAAACTATAAACCAAGTATTAACTTCTTAGTGCAAAAACATCCAAACTAGTAAGGCATTTTACTCCAAATCTTAACATATTTCATACTCTCATGTTGCTATTCTTTTCCTCGAATCTTTCATGCATAAATTCACTCAAGTACAAGTTTAACCTCACAAAATTTCATCCAATGAAACTAGGGGACGGTTTACACACAAATCCCCCTCACATTGGCCAAATTAATTCCCATGCATTCCTACACTTTCTTTTTCATTTTTCTTTCAATCATTCTTGCTTATAAACTATTTAAAGCCTTAAATATACATAAATTCTAGCCATTATAAGCTTGAATAAACCTGCCCTTCACTTGACTTAACTTGCTAGAAATTGCTTCAATACTTTCTTTTCCAATTTCTTGTTACAAATCATATCCAATTACACTTAACTTCTATTCTTAACACACATACATAAAAATATGCAGCTCGTACTTGAATATCAAAGCTGGTCCAAAATTCATACACACATTCTCATCAATTTTCTTGGCACAAATTGCATGAAAAACACACTAATAATTTTCTAATACCTTAACACACTTCATTTTAAATTTCTATGCAAAGATTACATAAAAACCTAACTCTTACCTTACTAATTTTTGGGTTTAATGTTTCCTATCAATTCTATTGACACTGTTTTTTAGTCAATTCGGTTCTTGGAGCCCAATACTTGCGAAACAATAGATAACAATCAATGGCCAAGATCAAAACAAGTAGAACACAATGATTTTTTTGTGGTTCAACAAAGTAAAAGCCTACGTGCACTACCGTCGCCCTTATTCTGGCAGAGTAACAATATGTATTTCTTAGTTGTCCTTTACAATGAATTTGATCCCCTATTTATAGAGAAGATGTTATAGTTTGAATAGACTTAAGAATCTTACAGATAAGGTAAAAAATAATATACATTAATTGAGATAATATCTTCTAAGATTATCTCCACCGTATCTGCAATAATTGTCGAAAATACCGTGATTTGATTTGCATGGAAATAAATAACTTGCTCCTTTCCTAAATTAAACTGATTCAGCTTTCTAGAAGCTCAACTGGTCAAATTTAGTGAGCACTTCTGATAAGCAGATTATCCAAACAATCAGCTGTCACACCCAGCGATCAGATGAGAAGATCTCTTGATCGCTTTGATTGCCTTTGAAGAAAACTATCGAACAGTTATTGACCACGATTAGATCAGCTTAGCGATCACAACTTGCCATTAGACTACCATGTGATCAAACATGTGTTCAAATGATACGATCTGTCACACAGTAATTAAAATGATCAACCATGCGATCGGATGTGCTCGGGTTCACAAGCTAAAAAACGACCACATGTTCCCTCCTTTGACTTTTACCTAATTGACCAGCCTCTTAAGCTTCTTCTCATTAAAACAATATACTGGGCTTATCTTTGGGCCTTTATCAACCCATTTCTATGATCGCAAAAATGCCCATAACAACTTCCAAGCTTGAATTCAAGCTTAAGTCTCCTGAAATCTAAGCTCAAAACAAGAAAAATTCATCACTTAAATGAGAACAACCCATAACTTCACAAAATCTCACCAAAACTCACAAAATCAACATCAACTCACCTAGTTTTCTTTGCTCCTTCTTGCTTGATCTTCACTTGATTCTCTTAGCTGGTTTCTTTACATCAAATCTGCAGGTATTCTTTTTCCTCATCCTCTCTTCTTCTGTCGTACCAGACCAGCCTATCTTTTTTTCTTTTTTTCTTTTCTAATTGCTCCAGTATTCTGCTCTATGTGTATGTCATGGTTTCTATTTTGATTTGGGTTGAAATTTGAGATGATAACTTCACTTATATAGGCCTCTCATCTTGCCCAAAATAGCCCCTCAATCATGCTTCAATTATGACAATGCCACTAGTAAAAAAAATGCAATTGGATTGACTTAAAACTAACCATAGTTAGATGTAACCACTTCAGTTAAATCTCATGCCACTTTTTCATCATTTCTTACTTTATGCTTGGCATGATTTTATTGGCTCATATTAAGTGGCATGGATTGTGCTTTCTAATGGGATTTCATTCCATATAAATCTCATACTAAATTCATGTATTAGTGAATTGGAATTTACTAATTCACTCTTTAAAAACTAAATTCCAATTCCAAGCCAATAAAATTCTAAAAATATTCTTCACTTGTCTAATGCCCCAATTGACCTTATAATCATTCAATTTGGGTCTAATATCTCTCATGTGCACCATAAAAAAAAATATTTCTAGTAACGGTGGAATCGGTTAACTCTACGGTTTCTTTAATGCTATATACCGAAATATATACGTTTTTAATGATAATAACATTCGGTTTTATAGAAATAAATTCTGAAAATATTTCATGGTTGTTTAATCCTCAAATTGACCATGGAATACTCTAATTGGACACCTAACATTTAAATTCCATGCTTTAGAATCATTTTGAATGGATTTAAAATCACTAAAATCCGTTAATCTCTAAAAAAAGCATTTTTATACTTTATAGTTCGAATCACTTAAAACTTACTCAATTGGACTCCTTTTTGATCTGTTTTTGTTTCTTTAAACTTTACTATCCATTTAAATTTTTTTTTTGATTTTTGGGGTCCATTTCACTGGAAATTACTATTCATCTAGAATCCGGGCACTATTTAATGATAATGTTCATTTCATTCTGAAATAATACTCTGGGCCTCATAAACATAATCGAATCATGAACTAGCACTTAACACTCTTTCCGAACCACTTATCCGCTGTCCTAATCACGAAATGGATTTTTGTAGGACACTAGGATCAAGATCTATCAAAAGAACTCTTGGAAACCATATCAATAGGTCCTAAAATTCTTAACTAGGACTTATAATTCCATCAGTTGATCCCAATTTAAAGTAAATAGTTCCTAAATTAAGTATAAATAAGTCCCAAATTCTTTGACATTAATTTCGAAATAAGTCAAAATATGTCTTGAATTAAGTCAAATTAGGTCCTGCATTCAATTAAAATAAGTCTTGAATTAAGTTAAAATAGGTCCCAAATGAAGTCTAATTAGCTACCGAATTCTTAGACATTACTCTCGAATTGGTACTTATTTACTCATATTTTGAATCTCATCCTTCACAGGTCTTTTACAATAAAAAAAAATTTACAAAAAGTCAAAATCAAGCTTAATCGACTACAAATGTATGAAAGCAATATATATCAACCCTTGAAAACGTTAATATACATAAATCTGAATTGAAATGACAAGAGAGTAAAACATACCTATATTTCAACTATATATATTTGGATTATTATTAATTTATCCCATAAAATCGAAAATAATATCAAGTAACCTCTGGTTTTGAAAGTAATAACCAAAACAACACAACTATTGAATGAAGTAGTAAATCCGTCAATGAATTAACGAATCTATTAGTTTTGAGGGTAAAAGCATCATTTGGTCTTGACGACATACATGGAGGATAGTTGGAAATCATTCATTAAAATTTTAATTAAATAAAAAAAGAAAAAAAAATAACAACCACTCAAAACATACGACGTGTTACATGTTATATGACTTTCATTGCATCCACATCTGATGGTGGTGGTCGACCACGATCGCTACTTCTAACTTGCAAAAAGTGTGTTAAAGAAGGTTAGACTTGGTTGATTTCTATTGCTGATGGTCAAAGAAGGAAATAAAAGGTTTTCATGGGTTAATATTTGTGCTTTGTATGTCATAAGTGTTGTTGCATGGTTGTGTGGTTGATGTATTAAGTTCAATCTTAATTAATGATTGGTTTTTGAGTTAGGGTTTGACAAAAAAAACTAGGAGTTTTGAAATGTTTGAACATGTTTGGTAAATTTGAACAGGGTGTTATAAAGTGAGGTTTCAAGAAGCATAATTTTTTTATAGTTTCCATTTTTGTTCACTCACTACCTTCATTGCTTTCACTTATGTGCAATGTTATCAGTGTACTTTAAGGTTTCTTCTTAGTTTTGTTTTCAAATAATGATTTATGAATTAATGTATGTTGTGTGGATGTGACATACAGATAATTGCATGTACGTTGAATTTTTTTCTTAGTTACGTGTTCACGACTTTCAATCAATGTTGTTATAATAGGTTGACAATTATTGTGTTTTGTGCTGCAACCAGGGGTAAATGAAAGAAAAAGTAAAATAGTTTGACAACGAAAACTATGATAAAAAAGCTGAGGTGCAGTGAGATTAGTAGTCTGCATACTATTGATTGTGTTGTTTATTACTTACTGCATACCCTTATTATTGTTTGTGTGTACAACATATATATGTTCTACATCGCGTAAATAATCTGCTTGTTGTAATGCATATTGCTTACATGTATTGCATAAACTTGATTGTGTTCCTTGTTGCTTACATGTACTGAGTACCTTTATATATATAGTGTTTATATGCCAAGTAAGTACGATGTTGGTGGTTAACTAAGTTTATTGATTTATTTTGTTAACATGCATTGCGAGCGTTCCTCTTTGCTTGGTAATGTTTATTATTAAATTATTTATATAGTGTAATTTTTAATTTCTGTTTAATTGAAGATCCATGTAATTTTGATTAATATTTATACTTTAGGACCTAATGCAGTGTTGTTTCATATTATGAATTTTAATTGCCATCTAGTTCCAATGAAGCACCTCTAGTTATACATCTTATTTGTACTTGTGTCGGACGTAACTCAATTTTCTATTTGGTGGCTTTATTGTCACCCAAAATGTTTTCTCCACACCTACTTTTAATTGAAAGTATTTACTTTTAAGCAAGGACATAAGTGTCCAATTGAAAAAGTAAAATTTATGTTTAGGCCCATATGGTATATTCTTGTTCATATCTTAGCAAAAGTAATTTTCGTCATAGCTAAATACAATTTTGACATATATTGATTTTAAATTGCATTAAAGAAATTAAAAAAACTAAAGAAGAACGCTACAACTCTTTCATCGATTTGCAATTTTGACATATAGTGTTGCATATACTTGATTGTGTTGCTTGTTACTTGTTGTATTGAAAATTGTTGATTTTGGCTTAATTAGCTATGTTTAAGATTCCCACATCTAAAGAACGTAATGTGGTGAGAGCTTTAGTGGGTTATAAATAAGCCCTTTAGCTAATTATTTTTAGATCTCAAAACAAGAATTACAAAAGATCCATATACTTGTATTATTCTTATTTTCTCCCTATATGTTTCTGGGTTTTGGGATCTTATCCAGATTTTGTAATATTTTTCTTTAGAATGACTAAAAGTTTTCAGCAGCGCCTGTGGACATAGGTTTTATACCAAACCATGTAAATTCTGGTGTGTTCTTTCTTTTTCCGCTTTGCAATTTTTTTTCTGCTTTATTAGTACTTTTTATTTTTATTTAATATCTAACATTAGTAGTTGTGTATTCGTTTAAATTTTCGCTACGCACAACAATTAGTATCAGAGTTCTAAGTTTCAATTGATTTAGAAAATAGTCTAGGGCGTCAGGTAGCTATTAAATATTTGTTTGTAAAGCTTGGGTGTTATTTTGGAATAGTTACAATTTAAAGAAGCTCTGTCAAAAAACTATAATTGTCTAAGTAGACTGGATTTTAAGTGAGACCATTTGTGACCCCTCAAGCCTTTTCTAGGAGCTTACCTTTTGAGTGCTATTCATTTGATCAACAAGCTATTAGCATAAAAGTTTTTTGGTGTAAAGTAGAAATGATAGCATCTTCATCTTCGCATGCAAAAATTGAAGTGGAGAAATTTGATGGTGGAAATAATTTTGGCCTATAGCAAAGCGAAGTTATGGACGTCTTGTATCAATAAGATTTAGATATTGTTCTAAAATAAACAAGACCAGAGGACATTGAGGAAAGAGATTGGGAGAGGCAAAATGTGAAGACATGTGGTTTAATTCGTTCATGTCTCTGTAGAGAGAAGAAGTATCCGTTCATGAAGGAAACCTCTGCTAGTAAATTATGGAAGGTGCTAGAGAACAAATATATGAAGAAAAGTAATGAAAATCGACTATATTTTTTTAAAAGGCTTTACCGTCTTTAGTTGAAATCAGGTTTGAATATTAGTGATCATATTGATAATTTCAACCATTTGTTAGCTGATTTGTTGAATTTGGATGAAACCTTCAAAAATGAGCAAAAGGTCATGTTGTTGATAAGATCTTTTCCTGATGAATTAGGTCATTTGTGCATTACATTTGTTCGTGGAAAAGAAAAATTATCCTTTGAAGAAGTGTGTGCAGCTTTGCTTAATTATGAAATTCATGAGAAAGATCAGAAAGAGAATATGGATGAATCAGTAGAGGCGCTTACAGTTAGAGGAAGAAGTAAGAGTCGAAAATAAGAAAAAAGGGGCAGATCACAGTCAAGGAAAAAACCTGATAAAGATGAATGTACCTTTTGTCATGAAAAAGTTCATTGGAAGAAAGATTCTCCAAAGTTACAGAAGAAAGATAAGGGCAAGGGTAAAACTACTTCTTATGCATTTGTAGCCGAACATGAATAAGAAGATTTTACGTTGATTAGTCTATCTTCAACATCTAGATCTGGTGAGTAGATTTTAGATTCGGGTTGTACTTATCATATGTGTCCACATAAGGAATGGTTCTTCAACTTTGAAGAGCTAGATGGTGGAATTGTGCTCATGGGCGATGATAACTCATGCAAAACTAAAGGGATAAGTTCAATTCGACTAAAGAATCACGATGGATCGACCAGAGTTTTGACAGAAGTTCGATATGTACCAGATTTGAAAAGCAATCTCTTATCATTATGAGCTTTAGAATCTAAAGGCTATACGATATCTATCAGAGATGGAGTTATGAGAGTTGTATTTGGTGCTTTAGTGGTAATGAAATGTACAAAGAAGAACAACTTGTACTACTACGATAGCAATACATTTACTAAATCAGCAGCAGTAGTGTCAAAGAAGGATGTTGATTCAGATATGATCAAGTTATGGCATATGCGTTTGGGATATGCATGTGAGAAAGCCTTAAGCAGTTTGGTGAATCAAGGCTTATTGAAAGGAGTAAAAACCTACAAGTTAGATTTTTGTGAACATTGTGTTCTGGGAAAGCAGATGAAAGTGAAGTTTGTAGCTACAATTCATGATACTAAAGGTATTTTAAATTATGTTCACTCTGATGTGTGAGAACCTACTAAGACAGCCTCCTTGAGTGGTAAACACTATTTTGTTATATTTGTTGATGACTTTTTCAGAAGAGTTTGGGTATACACGATAAAGAAAAAGGATGATGTACTTGGGATTTTCCTTAATTGAAAAAAGATAGTTGAGACTCAGACTGGGAGAAAGATTAAGCACCTCAGAACAGATAACGGAGGTGAATATTACAGTAAATCTTTTAGAGAAGTTTGTCAAGATACGGGTATTGTACATCATTTTACAATTAGACACACACTACAACAGAATGGAGTGGCAGAACGTATGAACTGAACGTTGCTAGAGAATGACAGGCCCCTTTTCTAACTGCTAGCTAGGCGACCTGCCCGGCACCCCACGGTGGCTTCCCAGTCGAGATCTGCTCCGACTGGAAAGTTCCTATGGAGCTAAGCCTCTTTTCTATTCTAAAATACTTGAAATCCTTTTTGTTTTGAAACTAGGTGGGAATTTTGTTTGTTGAAAATAACTTTATGGAAATAGGATTTTCACAAAAATCCGGCAGCACAACGGCTGTTTTTCTAAAATTTCACCCTGTAAAATACTTGACAAAATCTGTATAATTGTATTCACAAATATTTCATAATCAGTGGGCCTCAGGCCCTTTTTCAAACTCACAATCATGCAATAATACGGAAGCAACTTGAATAAAATCTTAAACATCATGCATGATATTCACATGAAATACTTTATCCCAAAACAATATTTACAAAACTTGAGAAATCTGAAAGATGATAATAAATGCAATACATGATGGCGTGTTTAAAACTAGTGCAGCGTGGTCGCGTCTGCAGCTCGCCTGTACATCCGATGGAGATACCTCCGCCGCGATGCTCGCTCCTACACCTGGGGAGGAATTTAAATAAAACAGAAAGTGATGATGAGAATAACTCAGTGAGTGCACATAAATAATAATTTCTGCTTTCATTAGTATTTTGAAAATGATACGGCTTATATAAGCAAAAGATTCTTTATATTCTAAACTAACGTCCATTGACGTATCTCAACTTAGAAGGGTAACTCTAGAATAACTTATTCTCTTAAGCTCTTAAACTAAATATCTATATGACATAAAATACTAGAACTTTTCTGTTTGCGTGTACTCAGATGCGGGAACTTGGGATTACGATTCCCCCCTAACATCTGGAAATATACGGGAACTTGGGATTACGATTCCCCCCGAATGTTAAGCCGTACGGGAACTTGGGATTACGGTTCCCCCCGTCTAATAGGCGAACGGGAACTTGGGATTACGATTCCCCCCGTTTAGTAACATACACGCATAGAGTACCTCGGCCGGGTTCTGTTAAGAGTTAAGATAAACTAAAGAGGTATAATTTACCTTTAAAATTTATCTCATAAGTGCTTTGTTTTCTACTTACGGTTTAAAACCGAAAAACTTGCTTTCTAGAGCGAAAACTCAATTATTGAAATAACGTTCTCAAGTATCTTTATGACTAATTACATATATACAACTATATATGCATTATAGGGAAAGCGATAATATTTAAATGTTACTTGAATAACATAATCATAAACTACATCGCATTAATAATTTCATATAATAGAATTCACGAAAGCTTAATAAAAATGTACACTCACTACTTGCTTCCAATAACTGATCAACCACTCTTGATATAGCTCTCGTCTGGTTTCCAATTCACCTACATTTGATTTCGATCGGGATGTCATTAAAAACATAACTCGTGCGCAACTAAACTTTAAGCCATATGAGGATTTCTAATCACAATAACTCAAGTGACTATCCTCACACGATAACAAAACGGAAAACTCATATTCGCATGCGAAAACTATTTCAAACCGATTCGATATCGCGACTTAAACTACTCGAAACTCTATGGTTACAAAACCAACAACTATGCCATTCGAATCTAATATAACATCATCGAAATCAGATTCTAATGAATTCACTAAACAGAAGATTCGAAACCAAACGACGAACTTAAAGCTTACGTGATTTCAACTAATATCGCGATTTATCGATTTTAGCGTTTCGCGCAATTCCTTTGCTTCCGCTTAAACTTATTGTCAAATTCAACTCGAGACTTTACTTAAAACACTGCAAATGAATATTCAAATATGATTAAGCCTAAAGAAGAAAATATGGCAGCAAGCTTAATGTATATTCATATCCGTTTTCAACTCCGAAATTTCGACAATTAACGATTTCGCGCGAAACCAAAAACTATCCGATTATCTTTGTTAAAACTCAAATTATTCTAACTTCAACTTAAACACTTTAACGGGCTTAAAAACAATCTTGGGGCAGCGAGCTAACTTCACATTTACTTTCATAGTCGTCAACTAAAATCACAAATTAACAATGCTCGTATTCGGGGAAAATTCAACCGAATCGCTCGGAAACGATTTCTAAAAATTCGACGAATTTTTGATACTTTAAAACACACTTAAATGAATTAATTTCCACGACGACGAACAAGAAACTAAAAACATGAGTTAACAGCCCCTAACTTATCGTAACAGCCCGTATTCAAAACTCGCAACAAATATGATCGTTTACCAAATCATTCAAAACCAACCAAAACAACAAAATGAACGAACCTCCGCACTAACGAGGTTCTCAATCCTAAGCCCAATCATAGCAATTAACAATTGTCGACCAAATCTGATTTCTAATTCACAAGCACGTTTATAAATTCTCGAAACAACTCAACAAAAGAAATGGAGACAGCACCTTACCCAAGAAGCGAGTTGTTTTCGGCTTCGAAATAGCTTCCAAACGGCGACGAATCTCTCGCACGATCTCGGCAACAAACTGAATCCTTTGATGTTGTTTCGCTTCAGTTTTGAAATGGGTTCTTAGCCTGACCTGACAACTATTCGACAGCAGCTTGGACAACGGCTTGCTACGACGATACGGCAGCAACGTGACAGCACTCAATGGCAGCACTTTGTCACGGTGACAGCACACAGCAAAGGCAGCAACATGACAGCACAACAGCACCTCAACATGCAGCTCTTCAGTTTATGGCAACCAGACAGCAACTTGCAGCAGCAAGGACAGCGCCTGGCAGCAGCTACAACGGCAACAGCCAGCAGCAGAACAGCAACGGCGACAGCACTTGGGACGGTGACAGCAGCTGGTGCACGACCTCCTCACGCCAGCAGCTGTCTTCCTTGCTCACGATGACGACAGCAAACTCAAGAGCAGGACAAGGCAGCTCCTCAACTTTTCACATCAGCAGCTACACTTACCGGCGACAGCAAGGTTCCTCTCACCGGCGACGATGGCAGCAACTTCAGTCTGACCTCTTCCAGCTTGCATGCACGGTCTGAATGTTTCAAATCTGATCTTGCATGTGGCTAGATGTTTCAGATCTGCTCTCGCCTTCTCCTTGCACCATCTCGGCCTGATGGCTTCTTCCACGAGCTTGCTTTCTTCTCTTGTTCCCGATCAGCTCTCTTTTCACTCACGGGCAGCAGCTGTTCCTCTCTAGATCAACCAACAGCTATCCTCTCTTGCATTGTCTTCACCTCAGATCTGACATGCCCACAGCAACTGTTCGATAACAGCTCACACAACTCACGGCGGCGACAGCCCACAGCAGTAATGGCAACAGCTCACGACCTCCTCTTGCTTGCATGCACGGGCTGACATTTTTGGAGGAAGGTGCATGCAGTTTCTGGCATCAGATCTGACCCTTACCTTGCTGAAATGGTGAGCTGGGACCGACCAAGGAGAGTGATTGTAGCTGCTGAAATATCTTCTCACTAGTAGGACTCGGGTTTGAGAGCTGACAGACTACAGCTCCTCACTCTCTAGTTCTCAATCTCTCTAAGAATGCACTCCGTTTCTCTTTGTCTTAGCTTCACTTTCTCATTTGCTTTGGTGGAAGAATAGTGACTGAATACATTGCTTTTCCAATCTGTTGACCGAATGCTATATATATTGCTTTCTTCTTTATTCTTTTAACTTCATTTCTTGATTTTTTTTATTTTATTTTATTTATAAAATATCTTTACTTTTGTTTCTCTTGGACACTAGTCACAATCCACCATTGCATGTGTGACAAGTGTCACCAACATGCATTCTCTTTATATTATTACTCACACATTCTCGCTTTTTAATCCAAGCCCGGATTCCGTTTCAGACCGTCCGTCCTGGAATTCGCTTTTGATTTAATCTCGAGTTCGCACTCTCGGAATATTTAATAAATCTCGAATTCGTCTCACGAACTCGAATTTATATTTATTATTCTAAATTAATATTCTGATTATTTTCGGACTCGATAATTTAAATTTTTTCGATCGGATGCGATCCATCGGAAAAATATTTCACTCTCAGACGAACGCGATTTTGGGTTTTACAGATAAAGTTCGATGTATGTTATCCAATGCTGGATTGGGCAAGGAGTTTTGGGATGAGGTAGTGACTTATGCATGTCGTCTCATTAATCGTTTACCATTAACAGGGATCGGTGGTAGAATTCCATTGGAGGTATGGTCTGGAAAGCCTGTTATTGATTATGATTCTTTACATGTCTTTGGTTGTTCTGCTTATTATCATGTAAAGAAATCTAAATTGGATCCAAGAGCAAAGAAAGCTATATTTGTGGGGATGTCTTCAAGGGTGAACAGGTATCATCTTTTATATCTAAATTCGAAGAAGATAATCTTCAGTAGGGATGTTACGTTTGATGAGTCTTCGAGGTTGAAAAAGAAAATAGAAGATATTATTGTGGGTAATCCGCAACAGGTGGAGTCTACTCGAAAGCAGGTAGAGTTTTTTCAGAAACAGATGGAGTCAACAAATAAACTAGCTAAAATTGTTGATGCAGATGGTGACACTCTATAACAGAAGAGATTACTGAAGAAGAAGTAGAAGAAGAGGTTCCTACCTAAGAACCTTCACAGCAACAAGAACTAATTACAACAAATAGGCTAAGACGTGAGATTCGTAGACCTACTCGTTTTGTTGATATGGTGGTCTATGCACTTCCAATTATAGATGATGATGTTCCTTCCACTTATAGAGAAGCAGTCCAATGCTCTGAAGTTGATAAATTGAAGAAAGCTATGGATGAAGAAATGCAGTCTCTTCAAAAGAATGAAACTTGGGAACTAGCTCAACTACCGAAGAATAGGAAGGCAATTGGGTGCAAATGGGTATTTGCTAGGAAAGAGGGATTTCCTAACAAAGAAGATGTCCACTACAAGGTAAGGTTGGTAGCGAAAGGCTACGCTCAGAAGGAATGATTGACTATAATGAGGTATTTTCTCTTGTTGTGAAACACTTTTCCATTAGAATTCTATTGGCCTTTGTAGCTCAATTGGATTTAGAACTAGTTCAAATGGATGTAAAAACTATATTTTTGTATGGTGATTTGGAAGAGGAAATCTATATGACTCGGCCAGATGGATTCAAGGTTACTGCTAAGGATAATTAGGCTTGCAAATTGAAGAAATCGCTTTATAGTTTGAAACAGTCTCCTAGATAATGGTACAAACAATTTGATCAATTTATAATAGGACAAAAATACATCAGAAGCAAATTTGATAATTATGTATACTTTCGAAGGCTACAAGATGATTCTTTTATCTACTTGCTCTTATATATTGATGATATGCTGATAGCTTCTAAGAGCAAAGTGGAGATTAAGAAGCTGAAAACTCAGTTGAATTCAGAGTTTGAAATGAAGGATTTGGGTGAACCTACAAAAATCCTCGGTATGGAGATTAGTAGAGATAGAAGAAAAGGCAAGGTTTGTTTGACTCAGAAGTAATATCTGATGAAGGTATTACAGCGTTTTGGTGTATCTAAATAGTCAAAACCTGTAAGTATACCACTTGCTCCTCATTTCAAGTTAAGTGCATCATTATCTCCAAGTATTGATGAAGAACGAGAGTACATATCTTGTGTTTCATATTCCAATGCGGTTGGTAGCCTGAAGTATGCTATGGTGTGTACAAAACCTGACATTTTGCAAGCAGTTGAAGTTGTGAGCAGGTATATGCATGATCATGGGAAACGACATTGGCAAGCTGTGAAATGGATTCTACGGTACTTGTTAAAAATTATAGATTTTGGTTTGGTATTTCAGAAGAAAAATTCACTTAGTCAGTTTGCAATTGGATATGTAGATTTAGATTATACTGATGATTTGAATAAACAATAGTCAAGTACTAGATATGTATTCACTTTTGTGAGAGCTCCAGTAAGTTGAAAGTCTACTTTACAGTCAATAGTTACTTTGTCTACGACAGAAGTAAAGTATATGGTAATAACAGAAGCTGGGAATGAAGCAATTTGGTTACAAGGATTACTGGTAGAGTTGGGAATGAGACAGAAGAATATTACTATTTATTCGGATAGTCAAAGTACCATTCATTTAGCAAAGAACCCAGTATTTCATGTTCGCACCAAGCATATTGATGTCCGATATCGCTTTATGCGGGAAATTCTGAGTGAAAGGTCGATTCTCTTACAGAAAATTGAGACAGCTGATAATCTTGCTGATATGATGACGACAATCAAGTTCAACTATTGTTTGGACTTGATAAATATTTTGAAAGTCTAAAAGGACATATATGAGGGCATTGCTGAAGGCTAATACGCCAAGGTGGAGATTTGTTGATTTTGACTTAATTAGCTATATTTGATAATCCCACATCTGAAGAACATAATGTGGTGGAAGCTTTAGTGGGTTATAAATAAGCTTTTGGCTAATTATTTTTATATCTCAAAATAAGAATTACAAAAGATCCATATATTTGTATTATATTTATTTTCTCCCTATTTGTTTTTGGGTTTTGGGATCTTATTCAGATTTTGTAATATTTTTCTTTAGAGTAAGTGAAAATTTTTAGCAGCGCCCGTGAACGTAGATTTTATATTGAACCACGTAAATTCTAGTGTGTTCTTTCTTTTTTTGCTTTGCATTTATTTTGTTTCTACTTTATTAATATTTGTTATTTATATTTAATAGCTAGCATTAGTAGTTGTATATTCGTTTAAATTTCCACTGTGCACAACAAAAATTCAGCCAAAACAAGATGTACTATTTATATGCATCATATTAAAATTCTGCTTTCACACACACACACACACATATAGTGTTTTCTTCGATTTTTTTCTTCGAAATGATGACATTGATGAGCTTTATTTTGTTTTCTTGTGTGGACATGTGTGTTTGATCTCTTATGAGCTGTGTGAATTGACTTGGGGAGTGTGTGTGGGTGAAGTGGTTTGTGTATTTGTGAATTGGTTTGGGGAATGTGTGTGTTTTAACTGGTTTGTGTGTTTGTGAACTCATTTGGAGAGCGTATGTCAACTATTTTCAGGTGTGTGTGCTTGTGAACTAGTTTCGGGAGTGTGTGTTTATGTTTGTAATTGTTAACAGGTGCCATGCTTGTGGCTTTCTTATCGTTATAGCAATGATTATATGCAGGGGTAAAATAGTAATTTCCATGGATTAAAGCTGTAATATCTATAATTGTTAGGGTAATTTTGTAATATGCGGTAGCTGCCACCAATATTTTGTAGGGGGACAAAAATGTAATTTCATTAAAGTTTATTTTTGACTTTTAATGTGTAAGGGTATTATGGTCTTTTACTCACTTGGTCACAAAACCACAAAAAAAAAAAGGATGAAAACCACTTTTAATTGACGAAAAGGAGTTTTTTTGGCTAATATTTTAAGAAGTTGAGGTAAATAGATATTATTTACCATTTTAGCGAGTTTTTAGATTTTTCTCTATATATTTTGATTTTTGATGCTTTTGGGCAAGAAAGTTGGATGAGTTTTGTTACATATTTATTTGACGATGAGAATAGAACAAGATGATTTTAGTTTTCAATTTGTTTTGATGATGAGAAGAAAGTAAAAGAGAAGGAAAAAGTGAGCAAATATAGGGTCAAAAACTTTCATCAAGGGTATCTTGGGCACTTTATACTTTTAGGGGACAATAAAACTCATACTATTAATTTAATGACATGTTCACAACTTAAGCCAACTTGAATATTGTTTTCACTCATTTTTACTTAATTTTTTCTCATTCTTATTATTTAATTGACATTATAGAAAAATAGTTGAAAAATAAGGGTTGACCAAACCAACCACAATTAATTATGTGTTTGCCTGAAAACTCAAATTAGTGGCAGACTCTAATTAAAACTAAATATATACACGTAATTCAAGTGTCCCACCTACGATACCTGGGCACGGGGAATAACGCTGGCGTGCAACAAACCTTTGATTTATTCCATACCATGCCATCAAACCTTCCTCTTCCCAACAAGTAGTGCATTATATATGTTCAGCTTGATTTTTCTCTTTCGATATGTATATGTGCACCCTTAAATCACCCTGAAATTAATAGTCAATATTGCCATGGCATCCCGCAGAACAAAGCTGAGGCTTATTGTTGACCCAAGGGCTGCGAAAGTAGTTTTTGCAGAAGCTGGCAAAGACGTCATAGACTTTCTCATCTACCTTCTTTCTTTGCCTATAGCAACTGCCGCTAGAATCTTAAAAGTGAAAAACATGCACGTGGCAGTGGGCTCCCTCAGTCACCTATATGAGAGCCTTGAAAATCTTCCTGATTCCTTCTTGCAACCAAACCAAGACAAGAACTCACTACTAGACCCTAGAGCTCCCATATACGCCACCGGAATCCCTCTCATGCTCTCTGATTACGATTTCAAGGCTCGAAGGTCATACAAGTGTTCCGGATGTGCTGTTTACATGGCTGAGGTCCCGAGCCTGAATTGTTCTAGTTGCAAAAGTACAGTGAGCACAGTGATATCTTATGTTCCTCCGTCGCCTGCAAATTATTCTTTGGCGCCTGTGGTTGGTGGCTTTGTAAAAGGTTCAGCTACTTATATTGTGACGGACAATTTGGAGTTCATGCCTATGACTACCAAAATGTTTTTTACTTTGCTCAAAAAGTCTGATGTCAAGGATCTGGATGCACTTGAGGAGATTGAGGTCGATTTGGGTGTTGAAGAGGTATGTTAATCATCGTATGCATGCATATAATAGCCAATAAGTATTTGTAAAATTTTATGGATGGAATTAATATGTTTTACTATATAGCCTGTCTGTTCCGGAAAGAACTTAACATGTGAATGACCAAAGAAGAGTTTTCAATGCATAACTACTTAATTACTATATAATCATCTCAAGTGGCATAAAAAATTGCATTTGTTTAATTATTCATAATCCAAGATACAATATCATTGTGGTGCATGTATTAGATACATATTGAATATTTTTTCAAAACACGAGGACAATAAAATTTAATCAATCACATGCATGCATTCATGTGTTTAAATTTAAAGATATTTGATTTTGAAAATCAAAATGATAATGTCTTAGATAATTTTTATACAATTTTGCTAAGAACCTATATAAGACTGATATGTGAGTGTTTGTATATATTCTCTGATAGGGTCTGAAGCTTCTGAAGCTATCTTTGGAATGCAACACAATTTTAACAAGTCTCTACCTTGGTGATAGTATCAGACTTGAAGTGGAGTATTAGAGGCCAAAAATATGGATTAATTCATCTTCAATGTAATCAATATTACATATTGTGAGCTGTAAAAGAAGGAATTAAAAATTGTTAATTTCATGCCGTAAATATGATGTCTAATAATTAATAACACAAATCTTAGGCTTTGATTTTCCTTCCCCCACGATCGCTGCCTACTTAATTATAAGTTTTCCAAATGAACTTAATTAACTTTTGATTCACTGTTAAATTATCTATGTTTGTTCTATCCTCTAGTTAAGTATTTTAAAGTTGTTTGGTTGAACTTTTGTAATTGATTTTTCTAATTTAGTGAAGGTTAAATCTCTACTAGACAAAAGTTCATTGTCAACTATTCAAAATAAACCTTCCGAAAAAAAATTATATATATATATACATACTTAACTTACATTTCCTTATTTTTAATAATTGATATGGTGTTATTAAATAAAACCTTTAAAAGTATAATATTCCTCATTCTTTGTTCTCCATAAATAGGCCATTTTTCCAGCTCTAAACATATAGTGAAATTTCAATTGGCATGTTTAATATTATTTTAAGTTTAATTTGTTTTAGAGTGAATAAATAATATGCCATTTTTAGTAATATCCTATTTCAATAGATCTTTTGAGATGATAGAACCAAATAATCTAATCCTATCTAAGTGTTATTTTAATTACCAATCAAACAATATTATATATATATATATATATTGTAAAAGCTCTATTTTTAATAGAATTACTATTAGTAGACTTTTCTTTTATAAAGAGTAATATTAGGCTTTTCAAATATTTTATAAAAATTTATGTCCAAATGATTTGACATATAAGTTGTCAAAATCCAACTAATTATCACATCATTTTATGATTTATAAGATCTTTACAACTCATATACCACATCATTTGAACATAAATTTGAACAAAATATTTGGAAAACCTAATATTAATCAAAGAGTAAGTTACGAATTAACTACCTAGTTCAAACTTATTTGTAGAGGGAATCAACTTTATACATTTTTTACAAAATGCTCACCCACAGTTACTCAAGTCTGTTAGTTTTGATGACAAATAGTTTTGCAATGTTAAAAAGATGAAAATACCCATAACTAACTGTGTTGACTGATTTGACAAAATAAAAAATTAAATAAATTAAATTTAAAATATTTTTAACCATCTTCTTCCTTCTCTCTTGTCCCACCTCTCTCTTATCTGCTTCTATCTCTCCATCTACATTTCCAATGATAGTGTCGACAGTATTGCTGCCATTAGCTCTCCTAGACGACATTGCCATAAACTACCTACCTCAAATCCCATGGCCCCATTCTACACTCTTCTCTCTCCGCCATTACATCGTTTCTTGTTGCTAACATGAAGTGATAACCTCTTTCTAGCAAAAAAGATAAGTGCCTTTACTCTCTTTCTCTCCATTTCTTTGTTCTCTCTAACATCTATGTGATTTGGTTTTATTGGTATTTGGGGCTGATTGGGTGGATTTGAATGGTTATATTGGGGGTTGATGATGAAACAATCTTGTAATCTAGAGCTTTGATGGTGTGTTTAGGATATTTTGTTGGCTAGTGGTCATGTGGTGGTGTTTAGGGGTAATGTTGGGTGGCAGTGAAAGTGACTTCTAGGGGCCTCTGATTCTATGGGTGGGTGGGTGAGTGTTTGAGTGGTGTATGTTTTGGGTGTTTAGGGGGTGATAGGGTGATTGGGGTTATTGGGATGATATTTTGGTGGTGATTGGGTTTGATGACTTATAATGATTTTGGGGTGTTTTAGGGTTTTATGATTAATGATCTGGAAACCCAGAATTTAAGAGTATAAAGTAAAACATAATGCTAACATATTTTCTAGAGTTGTTGTAGTTTTTCTCTTTTCTAAATTATATTGTGATAGGAGAGCAAGGTTCTCTTGTAACTGCAAAAATTGCCATAAATCTTTCCTATTACATTGTTGTGTTACTGAAACTAAAATGTAAAACTCTTGAGTATTTTATGCATATTGATATTAGTACCTCAACATTTATCCTAAGATAGCAGTTATTTTGCTTCCCTTTGTTCTCTATCAATTTTATTCTAAAGCATTATTATTACACAATACTATTTCCACTTCCAGAAATTACAAGTCTTTTGCCATGCAATAAGGGCATTAAAGCAATTTAGCCATGATTTGACGTGCTACCTAAAATTCTAGGTGTACTTGGAAAACTGAATTTCTAGATGGGGAGACAGAATACAGAGGCAATAGAGAGAAGGGGAGAGAAGAGAAAGAAAGAAAGAGGGCGAAGGATGATAGTGATGGGTTTGTGATGATTATGATAATGGTGGATGGATGATGTTAAAGGTTATTTATGGACTAGGTGATAGAGGGATGAGGAAGATGAACTGGGTATAGGATGATCTGGATAGAGACAATCTTTTTAAGTTTTATTAAGTTTTTGGTTTTTTTAATTAAAAAGAAATTATAATTTGTTAATTATAAAAAATTTAAAATACATCTAAAAGAAAAAAATATCCCTAGATGTGTTGAAATTGACAAACTGTTGACTAACCTAAACTATCAATAGGTACCTAAATTGTAACAAACCTATAAAGTTGAGTTTGTCCATAAATAAGTTTGAACTAGGTGGCTTATTTGTAATTTGTTCTTAACCAAACATACTCCAAAAAACAAATTGGAAAAAAGTCTAAAAGATCCCTAAAATGGAAATAATATCATTTTACCTTGACTTTTCAAAATATTAGCAAAAAAACCTCCTACTATCAACCGAAAGCGATTTCCATCCAAATTTTTAGTGATTTTGTGACAAAAATACTAAAATACCAAAATACACTTACTACAATTTATTATGTTTTTTGGTTTTTGATTTTTTCTAGCTTTTATTGAAATTTGGGTTAATCCCTTTGAAGATCTAGGATCTTTCTCTTTTTTATTATGTTTTTTTGGCTTGTTAT
Organism: Dimocarpus longan; assembly: GCA_022984855.1. NCBI lineage: Eukaryota > Viridiplantae > Streptophyta > Magnoliopsida > Sapindales > Sapindaceae > Dimocarpus > Dimocarpus longan. Next base: position 6,724,957 of record CM041015.1, on the reverse strand, counting down.
TATTATATTGCTTTAATGCCAAATCTTCAATTTATTTTTTTGGTTTTAATTATTTTTGTTAAATTTTTGTTATTAAATATTAAATAATTATATTTAATTATGATTGTATTTAAATTTTATTTTTTATTTTTTATTTTTTCAAAGCAGTAAGGGCATTTTCATCTTTTCATGGATTTATCACAAAACCATTAAACTTTTTGGATGAAACCGCTTTTGAACTGATAGTAGGGGGTTTTTTTGGTTAATATTTTCAAAAGTTAGGGAAACTGATAATATTTTCCATTTCAATAGTATTTTATATAAGCCCTCACCCAGATTTATTATTTTATGGTATTAGAAATCTTTGAATTGAGTTACGGTCGAATTGTAGGCCTCCAATAGTGTTATTTGAGATTTATTATATTTTTGTATCACAAGTCGGATGTCGTTTGGTTGACCCCAGTACGAATACAAAGTGATTAGGAGTGATTTATGTATTAATCAAATGAGGTAAGCTCACAGAATAAAGTAAAAGATATTTATTTCAACCAATAAGAAATGAGATAAGTGACTTATTTGGTGATTTTTAAGAGGGACCATTTAGCAAATTGGCACCACTATATAAATTTGAATTCATGTCACTCATTCATTCTTTTCTTCACGTTGAAAACCAAGAGTATGAGGGAGAGAGGTAATCAAAGCTTTTCAAGTAATTTTCTTCAAGCAATTTATCACCAAATTTCATCTTGTCATCAACCAAGGCTTAGGAGTCAAAAATAAAGTGAATTTGAAGTCTAAAGAAGTAAGTTTCTTACTCTAGAATCTAGTTGAGAGTGGATTATACCCATTTCCAAGTTTACTTTAAAGTTTGTTGTGAGATTAGAGATTGAAACTTCATTGATTAGTGATGAGTTTAATGTGATTTTTGATGTTGGAAACTAAAAGAAGGATGATGAATCTTTGTTGATGATTTTTGGCCAAGCTTAGCGTTTACGGAACCCATTTTGTTTTCATCCATTTGAGACTTAATCCATGTATTTTAGATGTTAAGAAACCTATTAGAAGTGATAGAGTTGAAAAAGTTAAAGTGCAGAGTTAAGTGGAAATTTCGAGCTAGATGAAGGTTCTATAGTGACCTGACCTATTTGAGCTTAATTGAGATTTTTTTAGACCTCAAAATATGCCTAAGTGTCATAGCAAACCATAAAAATTGGAAGGGATCGATTTCGATAAAAATTAAGTAAGTTATGGCTTAAATAGTACACCTATATAATCGTAAAGTGAGTTGGCAGTGCAAATGCATTCTTCGATGCACAAAATGAATGTATTTGGTCGTAATTGAGTAAAAGAACCTTAGATACGAAAGAAATAAAATCATCGTATGTAGGATGCCACAAATGTGCATAAAAAAATATTAAAAAATAAATGTTTTTCATAGGTTTCGATTCTTGATACTTAGAATTTTTTCAAACCGTTTTACGGATGACTTAAGTGCGAGTTAGGAAGATGATTTGAGTGAAAATAGAGCAAGGAAAATTGCTTGGAAAGGGCTTAATTTAGTCTCAGTTTTAGGGGGGTCAAAAACAACGATTTTACTTTCCAGGCTTCTAGTGACTATTTTAAGTATTCCGAAGAGTCCCTTGGTGATAATAAATATGGTTTGTGGAAAGAAATCGAAATTCAAAAGCCTCTGATCAGTTAAAACTTAGTTGCAAAGGTTTAGGCATAAGTTGGAGTTAATAAAGTTAGTTGAGTTTTTAGTGATTTCTAGCTTTGTGTTAATGATTCAAGTAATTCTAAATGAGTATTAGATCTTTTAGGGTGAAAGCGGAGTGTATCAGAAGAGTTCGGAGAATGTTCACTTTTGATCGGGAAGCACTTTGTGAGTAGAAATCCACTTTCTCAAGTGTATTTGTTTTAAAGTTCATTTTAATGTTACATGCACTTATTTCATTATGTAATTGATTTATATATTGTAATATTTTTAGATACTATTATATGACTTGTTAAATAGCAAATGCATTCATGTAAAGAATTTATGAGAACTTAAAGTTTTTAGGCTTTTTGCCTTAAAAACGAATTTAAATGTAAATATCGAGAAAAATATTTTATTACATTGATGGTTTACTCTAGGCTCAATTAAATGCCCGGTGGAGTACTCTATGCATGCACGGTAGATGTAAGAGAGTCACTAACTAAAAGAGGAGTCCGGACGATTCCACAGAGAGAGAGAGAGAGAGTCAATTGAGTTACCCTCTGCTCGTATATGGTAGTGTAGTTAAACCAATTGCGTAGGGGTAACGCATGCCCAGAGTTCGCACATCGGTGACTACGCAGGGTAGATTCCTTAATTCAAAGTGGTTAGCTAGAGATTTTATGTTGGCACGACAGGAGTAGTTTCCTTGGGTTACCATCAAGACGAGAAATAAGAAAGTTTTTGATAGAAAGTCGAATGAGTTCGAAAATAGTTTTTCTATGAAATATTAAAAAGTATTTCAAAAATATACTTTAGTTCATGAAACTGTTTAATGTTTATCTCACTGAGTTATATTTACTATTTGTTTTCCACATGTTTTTTAAAAATGTTCCTCAGGTACAAGAGCGAGTCGTCCAACAGACGAGGCTCAAACTGATGCGTGGGTTGATTGACGTCCGACTATTCCCCATTATATAGCTCATACTTTTGTCATGCATGTGTTGTATATAAATCATATTGTAAATTTATAATCGTCAATATCTATTGTTAGATGCACGTTTCATGAAAATGTTTTGAAAAGAAAACAATTTCACAAATGTGATTAACTGTGTTCTGATTTATTTTGGATGAGAGCCAAAGGCCCTTGGTAATGGAGATTGTATGCCATAGAAGTGTATTTAAATTGCTTTTCAAATTGCAGGGTGGCAAAGTTCAATAAACAGTCGGCATGCTACCGGATTTTTATCAGAAAAATAAAAAATTTTTACCTCTACCACAAAAAAAATGTTTAGAAAATAAATTTAAAATGAGTCTCGGTGCTCTGACAGGATTTCTTCGGGCCAAAGTTAGGGTTCATTGGAATTCTTTCGTGGTGCTACGGGGTCTTTCACAGGTTTATAGGAGGGATTCGGGAAGGGTCCCATCAATTTGGTATCAGAGCTTTCAGTTTAAAGTTGTTTAGACAATTTTTGAAAATGGTGCATCCGAGAGTTATTTATGCATTTTATTGCATTGAGTTATAAAACATTGCATGACATTCATCGTTTTGGTTGTAATAGAGCTATGCATCCAGCTAGTCATCTTCGTGTGTGTAGAGCCGCCACTAAGACTCTACCTACTCCTTCTGCTCCACCAGAGGTTGAGAAGCCTATTCATGAGTTCGTAAATGGGTCTTAGCCTAGGGTGCAGCCAAAGCCACCAGTAGCAGGGCCAGCAATTGATCCTATTGAGATACTAGCCTAGATTATGCAAGGTATGAGACCTCATGCACTAAGCGCCACCGTAGAGAGAGCATGGAAGTTAGGTGCCGACGGTTTTGATCGGACAGGAGGCCAGATGTAGCTCTAGGGTGGTTAGGAGTACAGAGAGGGTTCTAGAGCAGATGAAATGTGAGAATCAGCAGACGGTATTTATTGCTTCATTTCTCATTCAAGCTTCCACTAGAGATTGGTGGGATTCTATGAGGAAGAGAGTGACTACTCCACTCACATGGGAGCAGTTTAAAGAATATTTCAATGAGAAGTTCTACCCTAGAGCCTACAGAGATGCAAAGATTGAGGAGTTCTACCGTCTAATTCAAGGTAATATGACCATGGAAGAGTATGAAAAGAATTCCATAGAGTTACCTAGGGTGGCACCATTCATTGTTGACGATGAAGCCAACAAGTGTCTTAAATTCCTGCAGGCCTAAACTTCAGAATCAAAGTATATGTAGCTACTACCGAGTACAGAGAGTATGGGAGATTAGTAGAGGCAACCTTGAGGGTAGAGAGGATTGTTCAGGCAGAGAGGGGGCAGCAGCAACAGAAGAGGGGTTCGAGCCAAGGATGGAAGACAAAGGGACTTAGTAAGACCCCCAAGACCCGAAGCAAGTCTGGAGGACCCTCAGTGAGGCCGCAGAGTCAAGGGGCCACTTCTAGTCAGGGTTCGTTGAGGCCATTATGTGAGAAGGGTACCCCATTGTTCAACTTACGGGAGATTTTATTGGGGATAGTGTCATTTTGGCCGTTCTGGATGTTATTACTGTGGTCAAGAGGGACACCTGAAGAGAGATTGCCTATAGAGGACTACTGCAAAGAGTAGTGAGTCGAGACTAGCGACTTCGATTCAACCTAGTAGAGGGTAGTTACGAGGCAGGGGAGGTCCACAAGGGAGAAGACCAGGGACCCCTAGTCAGCCAAGCAGAGGTATGGGTGGAGGTACCCATTCAGAGGCCAGCCAGGAAGACCTCCAGTTCAGGCCAGCCAGGGTTTTTGTTATTACCCAGCTGGAGGCAGAAGCGACACCCGAGGTTGTTACAATGCAGTTTCACTCTTTGGTTATAATATTCATGTGTTAGTAGATCCGGGAGCTACTCACTCTTTTATTTCTAAGAGCTTTGTTAGTCGAGCCAGATTGTCGATAAAGCCATAGCTCCCGTTCTTACACTTCCTTCCGGAGTAGAGGGCTTTGTGGTGTATAGTGATGATTGCAGATTGGGTCTAGTATGTGTTTTGATGCAGTATGGGAAAGTAATAGCTTATGCATCCAGACAATTGAAGAAGCACGAGCAGAATTACCTTATGCGTGATCTGGAGTTAGCTGCAGTGGTATTTGCACTAAGAATCTGGAGACATTACCTGTATGGGGTTTCTTGCTAGATATTTACAAACCACAAAAGCCTCAAGTATTTACTTAATCAGAAAGAATTGAATATGAGATAGAGAAAGTGGTTAGAGCTGATCAAGGATTATAGTTGCTCCATTCAGTACCATCTAGGGAAAGCTAATGTGGTGGCTGATGCTTTGAGTAGACAACTCAGCAACTTTGTGGCTCATTTGAGGGCAAGGTACCTTTCATTGTTGAGATTTATGAGATTCTTAGGGGTTCATTTGGAGACTTTAGAGTTAGGTGCACTGCTAGCTACATTTCAGGTCTGACCGGTACTTGTAGATCGGGTCCGAGAGTTGTAGGGTCAAGATCCTCAGTTGATTAGGATTCGTCAGGAGGTTGAGTTAGGTAGAGGCCAATATTTCTCAGTAACAAAGGATGGTACACTGATGATGGGTCAAAGATTATGTGTTCTAGACTTGGCAGATCTTAAGAAAGAGATTCTTGATGAAGCCCATTCGTCTGCATATGCGATACATCCGGGGAGTACAAAGATGTACCATACCTTGAGAGAGCACTACTTGTGGAAATGTATAAAGAGAGAGATAGCTGAGTATGTATCTAGATGTCTGATATGCCAGCAGGTTAAAACAAAACATCAGAGACCAGCAGGTTTATCTCAGCCTTTCCCTATTCCATAGTGAAAATGAGAACATATCACCATAGATTTCGTGGTTGGTTTTCCCCGCAGTCAGAGTGGGCATAATAGTATTTAGGTAATAGTTGATCGGCTCGTAGTACTTATTCCCTAGACATATTGGTTGGTTTATATGTTGATGAGATTGTCAAGTTGCATGGATCTTAGATTTACATCCAAGTTTTGGCCTAGTCTGCAGAGAGCTTTAGGCACTCGATTACACTTCAGCACAACATTTCATCCTCAGACGGACGAACAGTCCGAGCATACCATTCAGACTCCAGAGGATATGCTAAGATCCTGTGTGATGGAGTTTGAAGGTAGTTAGGATTCTTATTTGCTGTTGATTGAGTTTGCTTATAATAATAGTTATCAGGCTAGTATCGGTATGACACCTTATGAGGCTCTTTATGGGAGGCAGTGTAGGACGCCAGTATGTTGGGATGAAATGGGCGAAAGGAAATTTCTAAGACCAAAACTGGTATAGATGACTACAGATAAGATCAAGATTATTCGAGACAAATTAAAGATCGTCCAGGATCATTAGAATTGTTATGCAGATAATAGCAGACGAGATTTGGAGTTTCAGTTAGGGGATAAAGTATTTATGAAGAAATCACCGTGGAAAGGGATCATCAAATTTGGTAGACGTGGAAAGCTTAGTCCGCGATATATTGGTCCTTTTAAGGTGATCGATAAAGTTGGAGACATGGCTTATCGTCTGGAGCTTCCGTCAGAATTGTCCAGGATTCATAATGTATTCCATGTCTCGATGCTCCGTAAGTACATGCCAGATCCTTCACATGTATTGATTAAGCAGCTAGTGGAATTGAGAGAGAACCTGACCTTCGAGGAGAGTCCATTTAAGATCTTAAACAGTAGGGATCGGGTTTTTTTGTAGCAAGACTATTCCATTGGTAAAAGTTTTGTGGAGGAATCATTCAGTTGAAGAGGCTACGTGGAAGCCTGAGGAGCAAGTGCGGAGACAGTACCCTCCTTATTTTGATTCAGGTATGTTATTTAAATTTCGAGAACAAAATTTGTTTTAAGGAGAGGAGGAATTGCAAGCTCTCACCCAGATTTATTATTTTCTAATATTATAAATCTTCGAATTGAGTTATAGTCGAATCGTATGCCTTCAGTAATGTTATTTGAGGTTTATTATATTTTCGTATCGCAAGTCAGATGTCGTTTGGTTGATTCCGATACGAATACAAAGTGATTAGGAGTGATTTATGTATTAATTAAGCAAGGTGAGCTCACGGAATAAAGTAAAAGATATTTATTTCAGCCAATAAGAAATGAGATAAGTGATTTTTAAAAGTAGTAGCTATGGTTGTGCAACGTGTCATCTATTGATTGGTTGATGAAATAAGTGGACTAAAGTGATGTCAAATTGACAAATTAGATTAAGTGGACTATTAATCGTATTTGCGCGCAATGAAATTATCCGGGTAACTTTAATGTAACTTAAACCATCCTAACATCATGATTTATCATTTTAACGTTCTCAAACTAAAATCATGGCAACTTAGTAACTATATATTCACTTTTCGATTCGACTTCGAAATTTGTCATTTAAACACATTCGTACGTAATGAAAATTATCTGAAACACTCGAAAACAACTTTTCGATAGTCAAAACAACTCTTCGACACTTTCAATCATATCGAAACACATCATTTTCCATGGTAACGAAATTGAAATTATATTCGAACTATAACAGCCTTTAAATTTCAGATTTGACAAATTTTCGAACATAAAAAATTCATTCATTATCACACCAAAAGTCACTTGCAATCGAACCTCCGCACTAATGAGGTTCCGATCCTAAAACCTAAACATATTTTCACATTAATCTTCCAAAATCATTACTCAAACATAATCTCCTCATAAAATCATCCAAAACTAAAAATCTAAAGATTACATAAACAACTCATGGAAAACTCAACTTTTAACTTTCAAACTAACCTTAAATGGTTGGATTTTGCTTCTAGATGGATGAATACTTCATGCATGCATTAAATTCCTTCGAAAATACCTTTGAAACGAGCCAAAATCCTTGCTGCCCCACCTTGAAAAATCACGATAGAATAGCCCCTAGTCTTTGCCCACATTGTTTCTTGTTTCCTTCTTGCATGACTAAAGAAAATCACTCTAAAATCTCCTCAAAAATCACCATGCATGGTTGTCTTCTTACCTTTGATTCTCATGACCAAAACACCTCCAAGACAGAGCTCTCTCTCTCTCCCTTGGTTTCTCTCCTTTTCGGTTTTGCTTGCTTTGACCGAATGCCCATATATCGCTTCTCTCAACTTTTCTTTCTTGTGATTAATGTCTTTCTCTCTTTTGGTTTGACTTTGATTTTTTTTGGTGACTTTGCTCTCGGGTTCTAGAGTTTTCTCTCTAAAGTTTCTTGTGTTTGATATCTCTTACTCTCTCGGTTCTCTTTGATTGCCTTTTTGACCCAGTCAAACAAAGAAAAACTATCTCTTGTTCTCTTTTATGTTCATTTGACTGAATGAATAATTGTCTTCTTTTTTTTTTTTTTTTTCCATTTCATTTATTTGCTTCAAATATATATATGGATAATACTTTCTTGCCACTTGTCCACCACTCACTCTTCCCATGTGACACATGTTCATCATGCAATCACTCTTTCTCTATATGCATGCCAAGTGTCCCATTTTCATTTAAATGCGTGACACTTGTCTTACTTGCAATCTATCTCATATTTCGTTCCATACTTTTCGATTCTGTCTTTCCATATTCGAATTTGATTCTGATCCATCCGAAAATCCTATTATATCTTAATTCCACCTACCGAATTATTTTCTATTTCGATTTCACCTCCAAGCATTCGAAATTATTTTATTTCTCTGAAAATATATTATACGATCCTGAATCGAAAAAGATATTTCCATCCGATAAATTTTTGGATCACTCGAAATCTATCCGAATGGGTTCGTTTTCACTCCACTTCATTTTTATTTAATTGTAATATTAATATCGAAACTTTTAATCTACGAAATCCATTTTGTGAAAATATTACTTATACGAACCACGTTTCTGTCCGGAGATACTATTTATCGAAAAATAATTTATTTCCCCTCGGACTAAGTCTTGGGTTTTACATTGTGAATAAATATATATATTTATTTATTTATTACTTAAATTATCATTTTTAGACCTTTCGAGAATTTTTTCATTCCTCTTTAAACCACTTGAAAACTATACTAGACTTCAACTTACACATCCGAGGCTATCCGAAAATCTTATTAATTTCTGGATGATCCAGGAATTTTATCACAACTTAATTTACTCATCCGAGCTCTCTGAGAACCTTATTAAATTCTTATGGATGTTTCAGAAATTTTACTAATCATTTCCAGACTATCCAGAAATTTTCTTGATCTCCTCCGTACTTACTGGGAATCATACTGAAATTCAATCTCACCTTAAGACACTTTAATTTATTTCATTACCTTAATATTATGGGCATATACTATTCCATACGTATACCATACCAAGATCGGAGGGTATGTTACAACACAGCTCTTCCACCCCCTTAAATGCATGAATCTCACTCAAACAGCTTGGTACTCGCCCCATAAGCTGCTGCTATGGTCCTCTTACTCTAGTCGAACCTTAAGGTGTCCAAAACTTCAAAAACAGCTCCTAAGTTGACATGCATGCAAGCTAATTTCACTCTTGGATTTTTGTTTCCCTTGGGTTTGCACTTGTGCTCTTAAAACTGAGCACTTCTCCTTCTTGATTTGCTTCTTGATCAAGCTATTCTCCTTCCCTCTCAAGACTTCCTCTCGGTCTCACTCTCTCTTTCTCGGCTTTGGTTCTGGTTTTGATTCTCTTAATTGGTGTGATGACCGAATAAATCTTGGTCTCTCTCACATGGATTTGAAGCTCTTGGATCGAATGAAGTTGCACTCTTCTTTCTCCCTCTCTAAGCTCTCTCTCTCTCGATTTTAATTTCCAGAAGTGACACAATAAATGAGTTTTTTTATTGCTTCACTCTTCTTTCAAGTTGATATATATAGGATCTCTAATTTCTTGACACTTGGCATCCATGCATGGGATTGGAGTGCCACTTGTTTTACTTTCTTCATGCATGCTTGACACGTGTCATTTTCATGCATTAATCATGACACGACTTACTCCATCCATTCTCCCATTCTGATTTTGAATTCGAATTCATTTTCGTCCATTCGAAAATTCACTTATGACACGATTATACCTCCGAAATTATTTTTAAATTTCGATTTCACCTCCGAATATTATGAATTATTTTATTTCTCTAAAAATATTTTGTACAATATGAAATCGAAAAGTATATTTTCGACTGATAACTTTTCAAATCTATCCAAATGGATTTGTTTTCGATCTGATTCACTCTTATTCAACTTAAAAATAAATTTTGAAACTTTTTATTCACTAAATTCGTTTTTCAAAGAATTAATATTTCCAAGGATACTTTTCGCTTGAAACTAAGATCCATCGAAAAATAATTTATTTTTTGTCAGATAAAGTTTTAGGTTTTACATTTCACCCCTCCTTAAAAAATTTCATCCTGGAAATTTGTATAACACCTCTACTTGATACAATTCTCATTGTAAAATCAAAGTCTATGACACCAATGCTAACATACTCATAAATCTTACTCAACTTATTTCAAAATTTAGGTCTATCATTCAATACTCAATTAGATATTTCAAATATATAAAATTTCTTAACTCGAATATTTAAATATACTTACAAGATTAATGCTAAAAGCCGACATCATACCGTTCATTATATTTGGCGTAGCCTCAGCCTCATGCTAAGTCACTGTAAATACCTTAGCTTGAATAAGGTCTCCCTCACTATTCTCTAGGTGGGATGCCTTTACCAGCCCTCTGCTAGACTGAACCGAAGTCCCAAGTCCTCTCCTGTCTTGAATCTGACCCTCGCTGGCTTGTCCTTGAGTCATTGGTCTTGACCCACCACTAATCTCAACAGCTCTCTACGAGCATTCCTTTATGTAATGCCCTTTTTACCACAGTGATAACAACCTGTGATACCTACATGACATTCTCCTCAGTGAACTCTACTGCATTTCTTACATATCCCTGCTCTCCTCTGGCTACCACATTTGCCCCACATTTGCCCTGGGAGTTCGAGGGTGGTTTTGCAGTACCTTGACTCGGCATTGCTTTATGACTTTGTTGGTTACTATCAGACCACATGGATTTGTCTCCAGATTTGGGGGACTTACTGGAACCTCTTCAATACCAACCTAAACCTTGACTGTGCTTCGATTTCTGTATGTGATTCCTGTCACATTGCATAGTCGTCTCAACTTTTAAAGTTGCCTCTACTAGTTACCCATATTCTCTATGCTCTGTGGCTACCATATACACCTTGATTTTTGGATTCAGACCCATAATAAATGGAGCCACTCGGGACAGCTCGGTGAACTTTTTCTCATATTCCTCAACTGTTATATCATCTTGCACCAAGCTGTAGAATTCTTCTACTTTGGTGTCCTTGTACGCCCTTGGATAAAACCTCTCATTAAAATCTTCCTTAAACTTTTTCCATGCAATTGGATCGATTGCTCTCCTCCTTACAAAGTCTCACCAATTTCTCGCTGAGGCCTTCAATAAGAATGAAGCAATAGATATTCTTTGGGGATTTGTACATTCCATCTACTCCAACACCCTCTCGGTGTTGTCTAACCACTCTACTGTAACCTCCGGGCTACCCGATCCGTCATAGGCATTAGTACCTAATTTCTGTGCCCTTTTTACACTGACACGTGGTGCACGCGGTTTCAATCCCTGAATAACATGAGCCAGTCCCTTTATCGAATCCGAGTCATGATCTACCACAAGTGGCTCAACCGAATCCTTGGGTTACGGATCTTTAACAGACTCATTTACTTGTTTTTCTATGTCCAGTGCAATAGGAGGAGCATCAGCTACTGCTCTCCGCGTGCAGGGACGGCCGACACGATGCATGACTAACTGCACTTGAAATATGCTAACTGTCATGTAATGCATGATGTTTATAAAAATGCAAGGCTAAATGCTCTGAAAACATATAATGCACTCAAAACCTTGCTCTGATACCAAACTTAACAAGCCCTTTTTACTTATCTCCTAGGCATCTTACCCGGTAACCCCACGGTGGCCTTCCAGATGGGATCTGCACAGGCTGAAAGTTTTTCGTGAAGCTAAGCCTTTTTCTTAAAATTAAAAACTTTTAAAAACTCTCAGAAATATCAATTTTTTTCTTTCATAAATACGTTTATAAATAAGATTCTATTGAAAATCAGGCAACACAATGATTGTTTTGCTGAAAAATCCATCTTGTAAAATAGGAAAAAAAACTTGGGCTCTTCAAAATATTTCTCATTCTCAATTACTAGGCCTTAAGCCATATTTATTCCCACAAACAATCCACAAATGTAACTCAGATCAGAAAATCATTCGAAAATCATCAAATTATATAAAAAGATACGCGTGCAAAAATCTTAAAACATAATACAAAACATGGATGTATAAATATCATCAAAATATCATCTACAACACGTGCATAAAGTCATGATAGTTATACATGTACATATAAATTTCCAAAAAGTAGATTAGTGCAGTTGCGTGGCATTTTAAATTAGCCTACGCATCCGACGGAGCTCTTTCTGCTTGCTTGCTCGTACCTGCACCTAAGGAGGATTTTATCAAAACAAGAAAAAAACGATGATTTTTATAACTTAGTGAGATGGTAACTTATATAAACTAAAATAAATTCTTTCTAAACATGTGTATCCTTTCAAACTAATTTTGATAAGAAATTAAATTATTTTGAACTATCGATACTGTAACATGCTATTTCGGTGTCCAAATAATTTATTAAATATTGATTATTAATTAGGGGATGGTGTAAATAATTATCCGTCCAGATCCGGAAGAGTAATTGAATTTCTATAAAATTCTCCAGACGGGTTCGTAGATAATTATTTAATCTAATCTCATAAAATAAATTAGAGTGTCCGGATTCAAATATTTATTCGGAATCTAATGAAGTTTCCGTTTGTAAAATTGGATTTTAATAAAAATTTTCAGGCGGACCCGAAGCGAATCTGAGCGAAAAGCGAAATCCGTAAAACGTGAAATGAATGCATTAAAGTTGATGCATGGGAGATCGTGCATGGAAGGACAAGTGTCATGAAAAAGGTGAGATGGCCATTGTATAGATGACAAATGGCACCCATCTAATAATACAAGAGACAAATGGTAACCATGCATTCATCAAAAAGGTGCCATGTGTCAAGCAAATGTCAAGCATATATAAAGTGAAATCATAAAAGATGAAAGTCATTTTTTGTGTGAGTGCCGTCCATAAAGAGAGAGAGTATTTAGATTGAGAAAGAGAGAACTTGAGAGAGATGTAATCAAAACCAAGGCAAGCATTCAGCCTCAATTCTTTAACCAAAAACCGAGAGACATAAGGAGATCGAGAAAAAGAGTTGCATGTGAGAGGTGCGACTAGATCTGAGAGTGAGTCTTCGAGGACAGCAGCTGCAATAGCTCTCCTTAGATAGTCTTGGCTCATGGTTTTAGCTAGGAAAGCTCGTGATGCAAGCAAGAGGAAGCTGCTGTCGTGACTTTGATGTTACTGTGAACTTGCCATCGTGAGCTGCTGTCGAACAGCTACTGTCAGGCCGAAAACACCATTACAGATCTAAAGGGAAGCAAAAGCAGAGAAGATGAGCTGGAAGAAGAAGCTTCAAGGGGCTGAAATCTACTCTTGCATGCAAGCAAGGACTAAAGATCTGCTGCTGCCAGGAAGTGCTGCTGTTGCTGGTGTGAAAGTGCTGTCGCTGCCTAGCATGGAGCTGCTGCTGCCGTGGTGTAAGTGTTGTTGCTGTTGAGAGCTGGCGTGAGGAGCTGCTGGTGTGAAGTGCTGGCAAGCCGTGGGTGAGCTACTGTCAGGCCGTGAGTCACCAAGTGTAGATCGGGCAGCTTTGATCCATTAATCCATCCCCTATTCGGTCTTTCTCAATATTAGAAGGTGAGTTGAAATTGAATTTCAGCAGTTGAAGGAAGTTGTTTGAGTGCCATGGAAGTGATTTTAGCCTGAGTGTGTATGTGAACTGCTTTTGTCATGAGTCGCATCGATGTTAACTTGTTGTCAAGAATCCTAATTTCAGCTTATGCATCCAAGTGAGAACGAAAAGTGAGTTGCTACCGTGAAGATTTCTTGGTACCGTCGTGCCGTCGTGCATGTAAGGGGTTGTTTCAAAGCGAAGGACAGCTTACTCGAAGGTAAGTGCTGTCCCGTTTGGTTTCGTGTTGACGTTTTGATGAGTTTTTATTGGTTGCATGTTATTTTGGATTGAAGGGAACTCGTGGATAAAAGCGTTGAAGTGGGCAGTATCTCGCGCGATCGTTTCGAAGTTTCGAATTGAGTTTCGGAAGGTATATTAAGTTTTATTGATTTCGTTTGGATGGATAATGATGATGTTGAATTATGGATACTATTTGATGATGTCATGTTTGGGATATAGAATTTAGAACCTCGTTAGTACGGAGGTTCGTTTGATTAAGTTTTGACATGTTTGCGATTGATTTTCGATGTTGAATTTGTTTTGCGAAATCTATTATGGTATAAAGTATGGGCTATTCTATCGTGCAATTTAAAATAAGAAACGCAAATGATTTCCATGTTCATGAGTATGTAAAGTTGATGGATTGTTAGAGTTAATCAAATAAAAGCTGTTACGAATAAATTTTATGGGCTGTTTTTACATGCAGTTTTTAGGTAAGATTAAGGGTTGTCTTGAATTGTTTAAAGGCTATTTTCGTGCAGTTAAATAAGCTGTTAAGGTGTGATTATATGAGCTGTAAACGTGCTAGACATGAGCTGTCAAAGTGTGCGGAATAACAAGATGTTTTAAGGACCGTTGCATGCTGTTTTTAGGACAATGATGTAGGTTGTTTATGGGCTATTTGAATGCTGTTTTTGTAGTGATTAGTTGACTGTTATAAGTAATTTTGATGAGCTGTTTTGAGGTTATTTTTAGTGTGGTAAGACAACCATAAAAAGGATATTATGAGTTGTTTCGAAATGTTATCAATCGGAAGTGTTTAGGATGCATTATAGGAAAGCATATAGTTATAGTGCTCTAAGTAACGCTAGGAATTTGTTAAATAAACTTTCGTTATGTTTATTTTTAATGAAAGGTCAACGAGAACCCGTCGAACCGGATTCTCAACCAAAGAATAAAGGTAAAGCGTAAAGGAGTATTCGATTCAAAGATCGAATCCGTTTGAGGTGGGTATACACATTATCTTTAATTTTACTTGAAAGTGTTTTCATTGTGAAGTGATTTTATTAAATGAGATTGATATATCATTTTAATACAATGCATTGACAAACCTATTTGCCTATATTTGAAAGGAAAAGGGGAATTGATTTGTTATGAAAATCTTGGTACTAAAATCAAAGTGTGAAAATGTGATATAAACGTTATGTTGTAAATAGCCCTTGTAAACTTAGATATCAATAAATGAAAATTGGTAATTGACATGTCAATAGGGAAATCAGTAGCTGCACCGTTTATTTGCATACACTAAATTGATTCATTATGGACTATGAGAGGCACCACGTGTCCGGTCCTGAACGATTATGTGATATGATATACGACCCGGTGGATAATCGCCGAGCGGCCGATGCCGGGGTCAATCGTTATTCAGACGGGAAGTCACCACGTGTCCGATGCCGGAAACCCATATACCAATACATGAGTATCGAATATATGTTTACTTAGGATACTGAAAAATGTTATGAACAATGAAATGAAAAATGTTATGTGAAATGAAATGTTCAATGCTTTGAAATATGTTGAACTCGAAAAATTGTGAACTATATGTTTAAGTATTTTCATGCAACGTATATATATATATATATTTATGAATGTTAAAGTTAGAATGCTTTTAGTTACAAATGAAATTATATTTGAAATTGAGAAATTAGATTTTGTGTATACCTATTTAGCAATTATGCTTAGCACGTTGGTTTACCACGCACATGTTGAATCTTTTGACTCCATCTAAAGACAGAGAAAATAGCTTGCACGGTAAAACTCAAATAGTCACCATCCCCTCTACGCTTTTGGTAGATATATGTACATGTTGCATATGATCATGCATTTTTGGGATACATATATATTTGTGTAAATTATTGTATTTCACTTAATTATAACAATGTTAATGTAAAAAGTTTATGTTTACTAAGTAAAAGTTTACTTTTGAGAATGTATGTATATAAACGTTTATGAAATATATGAGTAATGAAGTATTTTGAAATCAGATGGAAAGTCCGAATGGAAATTGCTTAATTTGATGTTTTAGAAATATTAGAGTTTTAATTACAGGAAACGGATTTTGGGATTTCATAAAAATAGAGAAAACTCTGCCGGATTTATGTTTTATAAAAATAAATAAATAAAATTTCCTCCATTGGTAACAAGCTTAAGAATGATAATAGTTTTTCAAAAGAAACAGAAACAGATTTATTAGAAAAGTAACGTTCTCCGTTCCGGATTTTCGACCGTAATGGAAGTCGAGCGAAGAGCGTTACAAATACGGTACACCTGGCATATATATATAAGTATTTCAACTTGAAACTTAAAATCACTTTCATAAATCGTCAATCTTTTTCGTTTCCTAATTTTTCGCATCTAATAATGAACTTTTCTTTCTATAAATTTCCTTACGAGGTAAATTTGAAAAACTTATCCTCCGTAACTATACGTCTACACGCTACAGTATTAAGACTAGCGAATACTACTTGCGTGTTCACAAATACGGGAACTTGGGATTACGATTCCCTCCAACATCAAGTCATACGAGAACTTGGGATTACAATTCCCCCCGAATATCAAGTCATATGGGAACTTGGGATTACGATTTGCCGGAATATCAAGCTATACGGGAACTTGAGATTACGATTCTCCACGAATATTAGGCGATAAGGGAACTTGGAATTACGATTCTCTTTGAATATTAAGCAATATGAGAACTTGGGATTACGATTCCTTTCAAATATCAAGTCATACGAGAGCTTGGGATTACGATTCTCCCCAAATATCAAGCCATACGGGAACTTGGGATTACGATTCCCCCCATCTCATGTCATACACATATAGGGTATCTTGGTTGTGTAATACTAGAGATTAAGGTAAACCAAAGGCCTCTAAAATCCTTTCAATATGCTTATTTCTTATGCTTAAACTTTTATTAATTTGCATGAAGGCATATTGATAATCTTGAAAATATGTCATTTCTAACTTGCAGTTAAAACCAAATAATTTCTTTTCTAAGGCAAAAGCCTAAAATTTTTCGAAACATTTCTAGCTTGTCTTTAACGCATGTATCTCATTTTAATTTAATAAATTTACTATACTTCTAACATAATACATTTATAACATAATAAAAAAAAAAACTTACTTGCATAAGTAAAAATATATTTTTTTGCTAACAATTTAGTTAAATCAATGTAATAACTTGAATACTAAAGGTTTACATTGCAATATCGATAACTAAATAGTAACTCGCAAAAATGCTTTTAAAATTTAACCACACTCACCAATATTAATGCCGTCAATTTCAAGCAATTATTTCATCGCAATTGCACTTACAAGGATTGAACATGACGAGATTTCGAATCGAAACTAATAACGCAATACTTTCGTGATTACAAAACGTTTCGCCGCCAACTATCCCTTTTAACAATTCACGTGCTTATTTTTGTTTCAAATCAATCCTAACATCAATACAACTTAAAATATCATGCAACCCATATAAAAATAAAAGTTTAACACTTCAATACTTATAAACTCAATTCATGGCAACTTAGAGTTCATTTAATCGCTAATATTTCAACTTCGAAATTTCAACAATTAATCGCATTCATGTGTAACGAAATTATCCGAATCACTTGGGTATAACTTAAACCATTCTAAATTCATGATTTAACATTTTAACGCTCTCAAACAACCATCATGGCGGCTTAGTATTCTTATATCCAATTTTCGATTCGATTGCAAAATTTGCAACTAAACGCGTTCGAACATAAAGAAAATTTTATCCGAATCACTTAAAAATAATGTTTTGATAACCAAATAAAGTTTCGACACTTTAAAACATACTAATACGCATAATTTTTCAAAACAATGAAATTGAAAATATGATTCGAATTATAACAGCCCCTATACAATAGATTTTTTTTTTTTTTACAACATTTCAAACATCAAAATTCATCCATAATCACATTAAAATCACAAGCAATCGAACCTCCACACTAATGAGGTTCTAAATCCTAAATCCCAAACATTTTATCACCATATTCATCTATATCTCGACCTATACATTTTTTGCCAAAACGAAAACCACAGTAACTCGACGTACCTCTCGAAAATCAATTCAAAAGCTTCGAAAGCACAAGTTATTTACTGCCCGAAAACTCTTCCCTTGTCGTGAGCTTTCTTTAATCCAAACAAGCATACAAGCTTTGAAAATCAATCAAAAATAGCACAAGCACTCAACTAGTATAGCAAATTACCTTTGCATGCACCGTTTAAGATAAAAAACAGTTTCGAAATTAAATAAAAAGGGTGCTATCTTTTTGAAGATCCTTCACTAGCCAATCACACAGCTCTTCCAACCCCCTTTAATGCACGAATCTCACTTTTATTTTCGTCCGATAACTTTTTGTACAATCACACAGCTCTAAAAATATTTTGTACAATCCAAAATCGAAAAGTATATTTTCGTCCGATAACTTTTTAAATCACTCGGAATCTATCCAAATGAATTCATTTTCGATTCGATTCACTTTTATTCAACTCAAAAATAAATTTCAAAACTTTTCATTCACTAAATTCGCTTTTTGAAAAATTAATATTTTTGCTCATACTTTCCGATCGAAAATACAATCCATCGAAAAATAATTTATTTTTCGTCGAACGAAGTTTTGGATTTTACATGTGCCCTTCTAAAAATCATATCATCTCAACTTCCGACCTTAGGCCCTCTTTAACAAAAAATCGCAAATATGCTTTCAAACAATTACAACAACATTTCAATTCAAAAGACAATGCAAAAATCGTTGATCTCAAATAAAACATTGTACACATACGATTTTTAAAATCATAATACAAAAACCTATTTGTACATAACTTCCAAAATAATAGTTACAAAACCTGTATCAAGACTTAAAAAGTATGGATGTACATGATATTTCTAGAAACAAACTAGTGCAGTAGCGTCACGTTCTTGGCCCGCCTACACGTTTGATGGAGTTCCTTATGCTTGATTGCTCGTACTTGCACCCGAGGGGATTTTTATAGAAACAAGAAAAAGAGTGGTGAATCTTATAACTCAATGAGTGGGTATCTTAATAAACTATGATAATTGCTTTCTAAATATATGTATCCTTCCAAAATAATTTTGAAAATTAATAGTTTATCTCTATCCGTTGAAAACTGTAAAATTAGTATAATGCAAATAAATACTTTTGCTTATAACTTTCATAAAATTTAATTTTCTTATTTTCTAAATCTCACGTCTAATGATGTATTTTTCTTTCTTTAGCTAACGTTAAGAGGTAACCCAGGGAAACTTATTTTTCATGACGGTATGTTTACGCGTCACGGTACTAGGACTAAGGATTGCTACTTGCGTAGTCATAGATGCAAGAACTTAAGATTACAATTCCCCCCAAACATCATGTGATGTGGGAATTTGAGATTACGATTTCCCTAGAATATCAGGCCATACGGGAACTTAGGATTACGATTCCTCTGGAATATCAGACGATTCGGGAACTTAGGATTACGGTTCCTCCTAAATATTAGGCCATGCGGAAACTTAAGATTACGATTTCCCCTGAATGTCAAGCAAAACGAGAACTTGGGATTATGATTTCCCCTAAATATCAGGCCATATGAGAACTTGGGATTACGATTCACCCCGAATATCAGATGATGTGAGAACTTGAGATTACGATTCCTCCTGAATATCAAGCCATACAAGAACTTAGGATTGAGATTCGCCCCGTCTCTTGCCATACACGTATAGGGTACCTTGGCTAGGTAATATTAAGGATTAGGGTAAACCAAAGGTATCTAAAATCTTTTAAATATGCTTAAAACTTTTTCTTTTTAACTTGGCTTGTAAATATTTTGTTCTTTAGTATATGGTTTATAACCGAAACACTTCATTTCTAAGGTAAAAGTCTAAAATGTTCGAAAATATCCCTAACATGTCTTTTCTATGCATATATTTTATTGACACTTTCTACTTTACTTTATTTCTAAAAGAATACATTTATAACATACATTTAAGAAACTATACATGCATCATAATAAAAATCACAACATGCTAAAAGCTTGATTAATAAAACATGATAAATTGGATACTAATAGGATATTGCAATTATGAATAATCAATTGATAACTCATAAAAACTTTATAAAAATCCACATTTATAACTTGCTTCCCAATATAATAAATCACTCCTTTATGTCCTCCTTTAGCTCGCCGCTTCACATACACTTTAATACAAGCATGATATCCATTTAGAACTTACACATGCATTAATATATAAACTTCGACTACATGAGAGTATCAAATTACTCTTTTTGAAGTTGTAATGACTCTACTTATTCGCATATTCATTCCACTCAATTTTCTCAACCTTCAAGCATGCAAAACACTTCAATTAAGATCCAATTTCCACATCATTGCATTAAACACATTTTTGGACCATTTTACTCTTCATTGACCGAATTCACACAAAACTTTACACTATCAATTTCATTCAATTTTTATGATCAAAATCACAATCAAACATACACAATATGGTGTAAATTCTAATCAAATCCATAAAATATTACATTTTCGCAAATATGCAAATTTGGTCGCGAAATGGCTATTTGATATTTAATGCATTTCCTTTCAATTTTATGTCAATTCTATAATCAAAATAACCTATAAAATCTTTCAAATAATTCAAAGTTTATAATCTAACACTTCAACACACTCATAACCAAATCATGGTAGCTTGTATACCAAAATTTTTACTTCCAATTTTATCATAAAATTTCAATATTTCTACACATATACATGCATGAAAAATACTTAAATAACTCAAACTTAATTTGAGTCATTTCCTTGACAGAATCATACATGCAATAAATCACCAATATTTCCTTCAAGCTTTACATTTACATTCACATCCAAAATCACACCAAATATCATGGGAACACAACCAAAATTAATTTGAACCACAAAAACCTCTTCATGGCCAAATACCATATATATCAAACATCAAATTTTCTTCAAATTTTTACACCAAACTTACATGCAATTCAACCTCCACACCAATGAGGCTTCAAATCCTAAAACCCAAATATACTATCACAATAATCCATCAAACATCATCACCCAAGCATTTTCACATAAAAAAGTCATGGAAGTTCACACTTACCTCTTCAAATTGACATGCAATGTATAAACCTTAATCCTAGCCTTGCATGCAACCCTTCTTGGCATGAAAATCACGAGAAGAAAGCTTTAAAATGACCAAAGCAAGCTACTGTCCTCTTTGTTTACTCTCAATAGAACACTTCTCTTTCCTTCTTCCTTGATTCTTCCTCTTAATCTTGCATGTAACCTCAAATGGCTTGGATGTAAGCCCCTATTCTTGATCCTGAACTTTCTAATGTTACAAGCTAAGTTATGAGATGAAGATAATAAATTTCATCATTATAAATCATAATAGAATGTTAGTAAAAATTTTAGAAAGTATTTGAACCTAATAGTGAGAAAAGTTCAACAAAGAATAAAATGGTCTTTTCGCATATAGGAGCTATGTACACATAAATGGCAAAGTGGTCATTTCACATTAAAAAGTTAATTATATATATAATAAGTGTTAGAAATCTAACACTTAGTTAAATTTTAAAGTTAACAATGAAATGAAGAAAGAAGGACATTTTGGTCATAGTTATCAATTAAAAAGCTTAAATATAAGTGGTGGTTTTAGTAATTCACATTTAGAAAATAAAAATTAAATTAAGAGAGTAAAGAGAGCAAGAGAGTGTGCACGACAAAAGAAGAAAAATGAGGCATAATGGTCATTCTTGTAAAAGTTGCCTATATAAATCAAAGTGTTAGTTATCAACACTTAGAAAATTTTCAAGTAAAAATCAAGAGAGGGAGACTAGTGAGTGACGCCAATTTGAGGAAGGGAGAAGGTGATTTCAAAGCAACTTTTTCAAGCTCCAAGTCAACTTTTCTAGTTTCATTAAACTAAAAGAGCCAACCCTAAGCAAAATCAAAGTAAGTTATCATCCTTTTCTATAAGCTTTGATGTTAGTTGAATAGTAGATGAGATGATAGATTTAAGTGTTTTTCTAGTATGTTGTTCATGGGTTTGTGATGTGAATTCATACTTTAGTGAGAGGTAGATCAAAAGAGAGTTTAACTATAAGAAATGATGCATGAATTCATAGTTAGGATTTATATGGGAGAAACCCTGAGTAGATATATAAGTATGATTTAAACAAAATGAGTTGTAGAGAACTGGTTTGATGAAATGATTGAAATAAATATGGCATGAAAAATTGAAAAGAATGACATGTGAATGCTTGGGATGTGTCACGACCAATGAAGGGGTATATGATCCGATTTTATTTCCATCCTTTTAAGCTTTAAATTATGCATATTTGATGCTATGAAAGTCTCTAGAAAATTTAGCGTTAGAAAAGGAAAAGCATAGAATTGAAAAAGGAAAACATAGAAGCAAGTTACGAATCCCGGGCTTGATGAAGGGGCTGTAGCGACCTGACCTATTTGAGCTTATTTGAGGTTTTTCTAGACCTCAAAACATGCCTTGAGAACATGGTAAATCATAGGAATTGGAACGAAATCATTCCGAAAAAAATTGACGAAGTTATAGCTAAAATAGTGCGCGTAGGAAGTCGTAATGTGAAATAAGGATGCAAATGCATTCTTCGATGCCTAAAATGAATAAATTAAAACATAATTAGGTAAAAGAACCTTAACTAAGAAATAAATGAAGTCAATGCACGTAGGATGCCACAAGTGTGAATAAAAAAGTGCCGAAAAAGGGCGTTTTTCTTAGATTTGATATAGCAAATGATAGAATTTTTCGATGAAAATTTATGAGTGACCAGAATGTGAGATAAGAGAATTGTAGGAATAAGAACGAAGGAAAACGGAACCCCGAACAAGGCCGTGCATTACATTCTGGTTTGGAGTGTCAAAAGAGGCTTAAATTTTCAATTTTTCATTCCGGGCCTTAAAAATTTATAAGGACCATATGGGGATGATCCTAGGGGTCTAAAAGTAAAAATTTTACAAAGACAATAAAATTTTAAAGATCATATCAAAGATAAATTTATATAACTAGTTTAAGTGTAAAACAATATGACTATGTACATTGTCAACTAGTCTAGTGTTAAATTTGTTTTTTGTGAATATGAATGTTATGTAGGTGACGAGCAAGCGAGCACGGTATGAGGGGCTTGTTGAGACGTCTGAGCATATTTGGATCGAGATAAGTATTCCTTGCTGACACTACTTTGATTAAAATTTACATTAAATTATTATGAGTTATGCAATTTAATTTGTTTCAAGAACAATTTTCAAATGACAAGTTAAAATTGTAAAACGATTCTTATATCGGATTAAGAAAAAGAGCTTTTGAAACAAAATTGTTTTGAAAGGATTTGAATAAAGAATTGTAGTTAAAGATTTTGAAAGACAATCTATTTTGTGCTCAATGCACTAAATGGGAAAGAGTTTTGGAAAACTATGTGTATACTCTTAGTTTATATAAGATTTAGCGCTATACGGCGATGTAGAAAATTTCGACAGTAGTTGCTTAGTTTTCAGCATATCTAATGTGATATGTACAATGTAGAAAATTCAGTACATAATCGCTAAGATGTAGTGAGATTTCTAGTGCTACAATGCGATGTAGAAATTCTGCATGTAGTCGTTTAGAATTGCAGTTTTGGCCCTACGTTGTGAGGTAGTGAATTTCGCTCGTAGTTGTCTAGAGTTACAGTTTACATATAGCACCACAATTGCGATGTAGAAAATTCTGCATTGTAGTTGCTCAGATTTGAGATGGTTTCATACTACACTTGCGATGTAGAAAGTTCCGCATCGTAGTGGTAGAGATATTTCAGTAGCTTCACGTTTGGCGTCAGTTGAAAACCGCCACATGATGGTATGAGTATATTGGGGTACACATGACGTTTCTTTACGAAGGAAAGTTTTTAAGAAAATTGAATTTTTCGATAAGTGGATAAGTATAAAATCCTACGTGATTATACTGTTATATTAACTTTATATGTTGAACTAACACCTCTATGTTTTGTGTAGCTTGTGTATTTTAGTAGGCATTTGCACGGACGACATTGCATTCAGAAAATCATCTTGGATAAATTTTAGATGGGAGCCGAATAGACCAATTACATAAACGCCAAACATATTGTGATGATATTGTAAATAACTTAGCTAATTGTTTGCATATTTAATACATGGACCTTGTAACTTTGTAAACCCTTATTATGATATGCATATATCTATATATACATATATGTTTGAATATGTGCACACACTATACATCGATCACTTGAGATTTGTAAATTTAATTGCATTGCGAGATGTGATTGTGTTGCATGGTTGCCAATTTTAAATGAGAAAATGTATGTTTGTGAAAGAAAAGAAGTTTGGGCGGTGATTCGAAATAGTCGAAGTGAAATTTTCTTTATAGGTAAATTTTGGGAAATGTAAACAATACAGCGGTTATACGATCAAAATTTTTATAAATATTGTTTTCAGAAGATGCAAAAAAATTACACCAATCCCAACCATTTTAAAGAAAACCAAATTTTTAAGTTTAAACGAGTAAACCGGCTAAGAAAGTTAGGGGTTCGCTTCTCGAGTTTCTTTAATCCAACGAGTCGAGTTCAGGAATCCTGTTGAAGTGTCCGGCAGGATCCTCCAGACAAGAGCCTAGAGAATGTCTAGTTTAGGTCTATCAAGTTGGTATTAGAGCCAGGTTCTTGTTAAGTTGAGATAAAGTTTTAAGAGAAAGTTTGAGCTATTTTCGCATAAAGCATGTGTTAGTGATGCATGAGTTATGCATGAAACGCCATTATATGCATTCATTTTTTTTATATGAGTTATGCTTTCATTGATTGCATAAGTTGAAGTAAAAGCTATATGATTAGAGTGGAGCATTACATGAAATTGTACATCAATTACATACATGAAGCATGAGCTAGCCTATGCCTTTTATACATGAGATGAAATAAGCTATAGCGATTCAAGTTAAACATGGCATGAGTATAGAGTTATTTCATGCATTGTAAATGTTCTAACTTGAGTTTTATGATTATTTGAAAATTTAGAGATATGCAGCATAGAGATCATCCGCAGACGAGGAGGGCAGCTGCCGAGGCACCCCTACCATAGAAGGAGCATATTGACTAGTCTGTCAATGTGCTGACGAGCTTATCCCATCCAGAGCCATCGCAACTAGCCCGATCAGAGCCTGCCCTAGGCAATATGGAGCAGATGGCCCAGATGCTAGCAGCGGCACTGCAGTAACCGTGGGAGATAGGCATATCTATAGAGCACACCTATAAGTTAGGCGCCAAGCCATATGACGGTACTAGTGTGCTCGAGAGAGCATTATCCTGGTTAGAGACAAATGAGGAAATATACCGGGTAATGGGTTGCAGTGAGGAACAGATGGTGACATTTTCAGCGTTCCTCCTCAAGGATAGAACAAAAGATTGGTGGAAAGGCCACCAAAGAGTGCATACAGTTGGAGTGTCATGGACGGATTTCAAGAAGGAATTCATCGACAAATTCTTTCCCAAGAGTTACAAGGATGCAAAGATCGAAGAGTTTTTTCGATTAGAGTAGGGGAATACTATAGTGACAGAGTATGAAAAGAGGTTCTCCGCGCTAGTTCGTTTAGTTCCTTTCATTATCGAGAACGAAGAATAGAAGATAAACAAGTTCACGGCAAGGTTGAGTCCGAGGATCATGGCATATGTGACCTCGACAGTACATACTCGATATGGGGAGCTAGTAGAAGCCACTACCAAAGTTGAGCGGAGTGTGGAGCCCACCCCTTAACTAAAGAAACTTGAATAGAAGCAGAGCTGGACAGGTAGCTATAAATGAGGGTACAGTAAAATGGCCAAAAGCAGCTAGAAGTCAGCCTGGTCTGAGAGTCGACAACAGAGCTAAAGACCCCAGATCAGTTAGAGTTCGATACAATCATCTGGGGCATCCAGAAGAAGGCCAAGCTAGAAGGACAGACCTGTTGCAGCAATTGCAGCCGATCACATCCAGGAGAGTGTCTTATAGGCTGTACAGGGTGTTTCAGATGCTGCCAAGAGGTCCATTTCTTGCGAGATTGTCCCAGTGTAGTGTCGTCAAGCCCAGCAGAGGTTAGATCTGCAGTGCAGGGACAGATGAGTGGTGGTCGTGGACCAGATATAGGAGGCCCTCAGACTAGAAGAGCCGCAACTCTAGAGCCACCTAGTAGTGGTCCGAGCAGAAGGATGCAGCCCAAAGCACCGCCTAGTAGACCTCGCAGCCAGGCAACCAGAGTATACACAGTGACCCAGCAGTAGGCTGAGGCAGCCCTAGAGGTGGTGACAGGTATTCTTACTGTCTTTACTTTAGTTGCACGTGTTTTGGTGGACCTAAGAGTCACTCATTCTTTTGTATTTGGGGAGTTTATTGATAGAGTCAAGGTAGATTTGAACAGACAAAGTGCAATATGAGAGTGTCACTTCCCATTGGTGAGTCACTTATGGCTTACTAGGTCTATGTGGGAAGTAAAGTGATTATAAGGGGTCATGAGTTTGAGGCGGATCTGATTGTATTAGCTATTCATGACTTTGATGTCATTCTGGGTATGCATTGGCTTTCGAAGTATCAAGCTACCGTTGATTGCTACAGAAAAGAAGTTAAGCTTAGTAGACTTGGAGTGCCCAATGTGATTTTCTACGGAGAGAGAAAGATAATTCCTACAGGGTTAATCAGTGTGATAAAGGAGAATAAGATGCTCAAAAGAGATTGCCAAGGATATTTGGCTTATATAGTGGGACCCGAGGATAGTAAGTTACAGATAGCACATGTTCTCGTGGTTAATGAGTTCATGGATGTCTTCCTAGAGGAACTACCAAGGTTACCTCTGGACAGGGAGATAGAATTCCAGATTGAGCTAGCTCCTGGTACTGAGCCTATCTTTATAGCTCCGTATCGGATGGCACCAGCAGAACTAAAGGAGTTAAAGATTTAGATGGAGGAATTGGTGAATAAGGGATTCGTTAAGTCAAGCACCTCAACGTGGGGAGCTCCAGTGTTATTTGTAAAGAAGAAAGATGAAAGCCTCCGGTTATGTATTGACTATCGATAGCTTAATAAAGTTACTATCCGGAATCAGTATCCCTTTTCGAGGATAGATGATTTGTTTGATCAGCTACAAAGGGCTAAGGTATTCTCGAAGATTAACTTGAGCTCGAGATACCATAAGTTGAAGGTACGTAGGGAAGACGTTCCTAAGACGGCCTTCAAGACTCATTATGGGCATTACGAGTTTTTGTTAATGCCATTTGGTTTGACTAATGTTCTAGTAGCCTTTATAGATTTAATGAATCGAGTCTTCAGGCCCTATCTGAACAAGTTTGTAATAGTTTTCATAGATGATATTTTGGTGTATTCAGGTAGCCGAGAAGAACATGCTGAGCACCTAAAGATAGTATTGCAGACGTTGAGGGAGCATCAGCTTTATGCAAAATTCAACAAGTGCCAATTCTGGCTAGATTAAGTGGCATTTCTGAGACACATGGTATCAGCAGATGGGATATCCATGGATCCTCAGAAAGTAGAAGCAGTGATCAATTGGAAGCCACCCACGAATGTAACCGAAGTAAGGAGTTTCTTGGGTTTAGTTGGGTTTACAAAAAGTTTGTGGAAGATTACTACTCCACTAACCAGATTGATAAGGAAAGAAGAGAAGTTTATTTAGTTAGAGGCATGCCAGAACAGTTTTGATGAGCTGAAGAAGAGATTGACCTTAGCCTCTGTGCTTACACTGCCATCGGGAATTGATGGTTTACTGACGAGACCTAAAACCATATTCCCTCTAAGCTAGTATTCAATGGGCCTTGTCTGGCATTCCAACAACCCCTTCTTAAGCTCGACTTATCGACTAATAAAATCATGGAGCGAACCCTAAACTTGCCTATTTTGCTTTTGCTTTAAACTACTTTGATAATGGTGATTCGAAAATAGTTGGGTTGATTTAATTCAAATTCAAATTTTCATTTTGGATTAAAATTATAAAAGTAGCCATTTTGTTTTCAAAATCGAAAATTTGATTTCGAAAATCTAGCAGCATAACGGCTGCATTTTTAAGGTTTCCAAATTCTTGCGATTGAAATATGCACTCCCAAATATACCAATCACAACCCAACTTCTTTTAATCCATAAACATACCATCATTTTTCACGAACCATAATTAATAGGCAATTATGTTCATATCATTACTTTACAAAATATTTACATCTCAAAACATCATCATATGTATTCTTAAACATTTTCCACACACAAGATGTAACCATAATGTATGTATTGTTTAGTTATCAATATGAACATATATACAAATATATTGATGAGATACGGTCTTCCGATTTTCGCCCACCTATTGCAATGAAGTATTTCTTTGATTTTGATTTTTCCTTGTGAGTACCTGTGGAGGTTTTATACAATATGAAAAAACAAAAATATGAATTTAAAACAATCTCAACCATTAGGTAATTTACAATTAATCGCTTATAAACTTATTGGAAATCATAACTTATTAAAATTATAAAGCTTTTCTTAAAATTCTTTTACTTCTAAAGGCACCATTCGTATTCCCTAACTGCTATGTCATATGGCAACTTAACGGACACCAACCGTGACATTACTAATACTTCTCAGTAACCACGTGTGAAATTTTTTGCATCGCCAATTGTGGTGTAAGCTGCTATATAGGCTTGGCGACTACGTGCAGAATTTACTGTATCACAATCGTAGCGCAAGATACTATATCAAATCTAAGCACTATATTGCGGAATTTTCTGTATCGCAATATGTAGTGATAGCTAAACTGTAACTCTGAGCGACTAAGAGTGAAATTTTCTCCGTTGCAACGTAGTGCTAGATACTCTAAGATGCTAAGGGTCTACGAATGGGCTTTGAAAACTCAATTTTCTTATTAAGTGCTTTAAGCACCAAAATCTCTTTTTTCTTTGAAATTCTCTTCTAAATGCATTGAGCACTAATTAACTCATATTTTGAAACTTTTAAACTTAGAGCTTTTAAGCTCGACTTTCTCAAGGATTTTTTACTTTCAAATCACTTTGAACACATATGAACATTTTTTTTTCATAAATCTTTTTGAGAATAAATAAAATTTCAATAACCAACCCAATTAAACACAATGTGAGTTAGTATACTCACCTCAAGTCCAAGCTTGCCAACTGCTCTAATGGGTCTCCCTTGCTCCGCTAGTTTGCTCTGAACCTACACATCATATTATCATTCAAACTTTGCTAGAATGAACTTCATAAAACTACAAATGAAGCTTTGGATACAATTAACTCTATTAAGACCTCTTTAGACTACAACCTTCCCATCTAGATTCTAACTCAAATAAGACTTCAAATTCTGATTTCTTTGCACAAACCTTATTTATTATCACCTAAGAACCCTCCGGAATGCTTAAAATGGTCACTGGAAGCTTGGAACTCAAAATCACTATTTTAGGACCCCTTAAAACCGAATTGAATACACAACCTTGCTCGGGGCTGCATTTTCTTTTGTTCTTTTTCCTACAGTCCTCTTATCTCATATTCTGGTCACCCATAAAATTTCATCAAAAAATTCTAGCGTTTACTATGTCAAATCTAAGAAAAACGTCATTTTTTCGGGCACATTTTGATGCATATTTTGCATTCTACATGCAATGAATTCAATTATTTCATATCTAAGGTTCTTTTACTTAATTATACTCAAACACATTCATTTCATGCATCGAAGAATGCATTTACATTCATATTCACCTTACGACTTCATTTGTGCACTATTTTAGTCATAATTTCTTCAATTTTTATCAAAATTGTTTCCTTCCAATTCCTATGGTTTTCTATGATTCCTAGGCATGTTTTGAGATTTAGAACAACTCCAAATAAGCTTGAAGGGTTTAGGTCATTATAGCCCCTTTATCTAGCTCGAAATTCCTAAATGCCCTTCAACTAAATTCTCAATACTTCGATTTAATCCTACACTTGTTCTCTTTCAATTCTAACATTCTTATATGTTCTTCTAACATCAAATATGCATGAACTAAAACTTAAATGCATTAAAGTATGATGGTGTCACACATGCACCCTTTTGGCCGTGAGTCACCCATGTACCCATGTACACACAACCATTGTTTCTCTAAGTTTTTACACATTGTCACATTGTCATTCTCTTAGACATTTCATCAAACATAATATCTACAACTCAATTCAATTAAAACATACTTCAATCCGCACTTAGGGTTTCATCTACATAAATCTAAATTTCCATATCTTGCATGATTTCTTTCAACTTAAGCTCTCTTTTTCATTCATGAGGATTCTAGTCTTTATTATGATCAAAACACCCATCAAATTACTTCTCAAAACTAATCTAATCATCATCTCATCCTACATATCCAACTACAACAATAATCTTATAAAACTTGTGAGAATTCATGGAAGCAAACCTTGATTTGGCTTAGGTTTAGATGTTCTTACTTGATTCTACTTGAAATGTTGATTTGGAGGGTGAAATTGCATGAAAACTTCTTACTTCTTCCTTCTCCTTCCTTGGCCGCCTCTTTCCTCTCTCTTTCTCTCAATTTTTGCCTCAAATTTTTGCAAGTTTCATGACTAACACACTTATATATATAAGCCTCTCTTATAAAATTGCCATAAAATTGCCCCTAAAGTTTGATACTAAATTACATGTCATGCCATTGCTTGGAAATTAATTAACATGTCCTCCAATTTTATTTAAATCTCATGGCATCTTACTAACTTCTATGAATTACCATAGTTCCCCCAACTAATTTATGCAAATCACTTCCATGTATACATATGTCTTTTATTTGGCAAAATGATCCTTTTGCCCTTCATTTGATTTTTGTATTAAAATGAGCATTGAATAACTTTAACAATTCCTACCTTGACTATTTACGAACTTTAGTATTTTCATTGCATACTCTACTTCCTATTATTAGGGAGTTCAATTTGTAGGAATGAGGGCTTATATTTACGATGTACTGCGACGCATCCAGATAGGGTTTGGGTTATGTGTTGATGCAGCACGACAAGGTGATAGCTTATGCTTCGAGACAGTTGAAAAGCATGAAATCAATTATCCAACACATGACTTAAAGCTAGCTGCAGTGGTGTTTGCTCTACGGATATGGCGACACTACCTTTATGGAGTACCCTGTAGGATCTTTACAAGCCATAAAAGCTGCAGTATCTATTCTTACAGAAAGAGTTGAATATGAGACAAAGAAGATAGGTGGAACTCATCATCAAAGACTATGATTGCACCATCGAGTATCACCTGGGCAAAGCTAATGTGGTGGCAGATGCACTAAGTAGAAAGCCTATTAGCTTTTTAGCTCAGCTTAAAGCGGAGTACTTACCCATGCTAATAGAGTTGAGGGCGATGGGTGTTCAATTAGAGATGACGGATTAAGGTGCCGTATTAGCAGCTTTTCATGTCCGTCTATTGTTCATAGATCGAATTCGAGACTTGCAGCTTCAAGATCCTTACTTGATGAAGCTTAGACATGAAATAGAAGAAGGGTAGCAAAGCAGCTTTGCGTTGAGAAACGATGAGGCACTAGTTTTGTGGCAACGATTATATGTGTCAGATGTAGATGTATTGAAGAATAAGATTCTAGAGGAAGCCCATTTCTCAGTGTATGTCATGCATCTAGGGAGTACTAAAATGTATCGGACTCTGAGAGACCACTATTGGTGGAGAGGAATAAAGAAAGAGATAGCAGAGTTCGTATCAAAGTGTTTAACCTGCCAGCAGATTAAAGTAGAGCACCAGAAACCCACAGGTTTATTACAGTCTTTATCAATTCTTGAATGGAAATAGAAAAGGATCATGATAGACTTCGTGGTTGGATTTCCATGGACTCAGAGTGGACATGACACCATTTGGGTAATAGTTGACCAATTGATGAAGTCCGCTCATTTTCTAGCCATCAGAAACACTTATTCCCTGGAAAGATTAGCTCAGCTATATGTAGATGAGATAATGAGGTTGCATGGCGCACCGGTGTCCATTGTATCAAATAGAGATCTTCGATTCACTTTGAGGTTTTGGTCGAAGCTACCAGAAGCCATAGGCACCAGATTGAATTTCAGTACGACCTTTCACCTATAAACAGATGGCCAATCAGAAAGAACCATCCAGACTCTTGAAGATATGCTAAGAGCCTATATGATGGAATTCAAAGGAAGCTGGAATAGTTGCCTACCTTTAATAGAGTTTGCCTACAATAACAACTATCAGTCCAGTATTGGTATGGTGCCATACGAGACGTTGTATGACAGAAAGTGTAGAACCCCAGTTTGTTAGGATAAAGTAGGTAAAAGAAGATTAATTGGCTTAGAGATTGTCCAAGCCACAACCAAGAAAGTTAATGTGATAAGAGAGCGGTTGAAAATAGCTAGAGATAGATAGAAAAGCTATACAGACAATCAAAGATGAGACTTAGAGTTCGAAATGGGTGATAGAGTATTCCTATGAATCTCGCCATGGAAAGGTATTTTAAGATTCAAGAAAGGTGGAAAGTTAAGCCTATGATACATTGGGCCGTATGAGATAATAGCACGAGTGAGTGAAGTGGTATATCGATTGAAGCTGCCACTAGAGTTAGTGAACATTCATAACGTGTTCCACGTCTCTATGCTCCGCAAATATGTAGCTGATCCATCGCATATCCTAAAAGAGCAATCAGTACAAGTGAAGGAGAACTTGACCTATGAAGAACAACTAGTAGAGATCTTGGATTGTAGGGAACAAGTACTATGCCACAAAGTGATTCTGCTAGTGAAAGTATTATGGCAAAATCATGGATCAGAATAAGCCACATGGGAGCCTAAAGAACAGATGCGCTTCCAATACCCACAACTATTCAAAACAGGTATGTAGTTTAAAATTTCGAGGACAAAATATTTATAAAGAGAGGAGAAAATGTTAGCCCCTATTTTGATCCTGAACTTCGTAGTGTTACAAGCTAAGTTATGAGATAAAGATAATAAATTTCATCATTATAAGTGATAATAGAATGTTAGTAAAAATTTTAGAAAGTATTTGAACCTAATAGTGAGAAAAGTTCAATAAAGGATAAAATGGTTTGTTCCGCATATAGGAGCTATGTACACATAAATGGCAAAGTGGTCCTTTCACATTAAAAAGTTAATTATATATATATAAATCTAACACTTAGTTAAAATTTAAAGTTAATAATGAAATGAAGAAAGAAGGACATTTTGGTTTTTGTTATCAATTAAATAGCTTAAATATAAGTGTGTGGTGTTAGTAATCCACACTTAGAAAAAAAAATTAAATTAAGAGAGTAAAGAGAGCAAGAGAGTGTGCACAGCAAAAGAAGAAAAATGGGACATAATGGTCATTCTTGTAAAAGTTGCCTATATAAATCAAAGTGTTACTTATCAACACTTAGAAACTTTTCAAGTAAAAATCAAGAGAGGGAGACTAGTGAGTGACGCCAATTTGAGGAAGGGAGAAGGTGATTTCAAAGCAACGTTTTCAAGCTCCAAGTCAACTTTTCTAGTTTCACTAAGCTAAAAGAGCCAACCCTAAGCAAAATCAAAGTAAGTTATCATCCTTTTCTATAAGCTTTGATGTTAGTTGGATAGTAAATGAGATGATAAATTTAAGTGCTTTTCTAGTATGTTGTTCATGGGTTTGTGATGTGAATTCATACTTTAGTGAGAGGTAGATGAAAAGAGAGTTTAACTATAAGAAATGATGCATGAATTCATAGTTAGGATTTATATGGGAGAAACCCTAAATAGAGATTTAAGTATGATTTAAATAAAATAAGTTGTAGAGAACTGGTTTGATGAAATGATTGAAAGAAATATAGCATGAAAACTTGAAAAGAATGACATGTGAGTGCTTGGTGTGTGCCATGGCCAATGAAGGGGTGTATGCTCCCATTTTATTTCTATCCTTTTAAGCTTTAAATTATACATATTTGATGCCATGAAAGTCTCTAGAAAAGTTAGAGTTTGAAAAGGAAAAGCATAGAATCGAAAAAGGAAGACATAGAAGCAAGTTATGAATCCTGAGCTTGATGAAGGGGCTGTAGAGACATGATCTATTCGAGCTTATTTGGGGTTGTTCTAGACATCAAAACATGTCTCGGGAACATAACAAACCATAGGAATTAGAATAGAATCATTCCGATAAAATTTGACCAAGTTATGGCTAAAATAGTGTGCGTAGGAAGTAGTAATATGAAACAAGGATACAAATACATTCTTCGATGCCTGAAATTAATGAATTCAATCATAATTAGGTAAAAAAACCTTAGATACGAAAGAAATGAAGTCAACGCATGTAGGATGCCACAAATGTGCATCAAAAAGTGCCGAAAAAGGGTGTTTTTCTTAGATTTAACATAACAAACGATAGAATTTTTCAATGAAAATTTATGGGTGACTAGAATGTGAGATAAGAGAACCGTAGGAATAAGAAAGAAGGAAAATGGAGCCCTGAGCAAGGCCGTGCATTACATTCTAGTTTGGGGTGTCCAAAGAGGTTTAAATTTTTTATTTTTCGTTCCAGGCCTTCAAAAATTATAAGGACCATATAGGGATGATCCTAGGAGTCTAAAAGTAAAACTTTTACAAAGAAATTGGAATTTTAAAGATCAGATCAAAGATAAATCCGTATGACTAGTTTAAGTGTAAAACAATGTAACTATATACATTGTCAACTAGTCAAGTGTTAAATTTGCTTCTTATAAATATGAATGTTATGTAGGTGATGAGCAAGCGAGCGAGGTACGAGAGACTCGTTAAGATGTTTAAGCATATTTGGATCAAGTTAAGTATTCCTTGCTTACACTACTTTAATTATAATTTACATTGAAAATTATTACGAGTTATGTAATTTAATTTTTTTCAAGAACAATTTTCAAATGACAAGTTAAAATTGTAAAACGATCCTTATATCATATTCATAAAAAGAGCTTTTGAAACAAAATCATTTTGAAAGGATTTGAATAAAGAATTGTAGTTAAAGATTTTGAAAGACAATCTATTTTGTGCTCAATGCACTAAATGGGAAAGAGTTTTGGAAAACCATGTGTATACCCTTAGTTTATATAAGATTTAGCGCTATGCGGCGATGTAGAAAATTCTATCCGTAGTTGCTTAGTTTTCAGCATATCTAGCGTGATATGTATGATGTAGAAAATTTCGTACATAATCGCTGAGATATTGTGAGATTTCTAGCGCTACAATGCGATGTAGAAATTCTGCATGTAGTCGTTTAGAATTGTAGTTTTGGCACTATGTTGCAATATAGTGAATTCTGTTCATAGTTGCCTAGAGTTACAGTTTACATATAGCACTATAATTACGGTATAGAAAATTCTGCATAGTAGTTGCTCAGATTTGAGATGGTTTCATACTATGCTTGCGATGTAGAAAGTTCCGCATCCTAGTGGTAGAGATATTTGAGTAGCTTCACGTTTGTTGAAAACCACCACATGATGGTATGAGTATATTAGGGTACACATGGTGTTTCTTTACTGTTAATTGATAATCATGCATTAACAGTATATATATATTACATTAAAGCATGAAAAAAAAAAAATTGAACAGCATACCTGTCCTTCTACAAATTTGTTCAAGATTTCGTGTTGTTCAACTGGGTCGAAATTCAATCATAGAATATGGAAAGAAAACTCAATTCACAATGTGAATTACCTTGCCCTGTTTTCTCACTGTCTTTGTTTTGTATTCTGCTTTTGGTTTCTTCTGAGTATGCTATATTTCTCACACACGATACACTCTGATGCCCATCAAGTTATATATTTGTATATAACTGCCATGTGCAGTTATAAAACCACCCAAAAAAAACTTCTATAAAACTACCAATAACAGTTAAACAATCTGATCCAACCATATGTTGGATCCAGGTTTGGGTCTTTGGGTCATCTTGGGTGAACCCGACCCAAGCCCATATAACCCAACATCTCCCACTCACACAAGATGGGCCAAACGGAACTAACAGAGAAAACACTGGTGACTCCTTTACAATAAGAAGTACAGACATTCATACAGGTAAATACATTGTGTGACCTATGAAAAACGAAATTTATAATAAGACTTACTTTTTAAATCTCAATTGTATTTCTATACAAGAGATTATCAATTGTTCATTATTATGTCCTAGATTTAATGGAATTTTATTTGTTCAAGCATATCGATCCCTTTAACACAACATGCTTGATCCTTTAATATTTCATATAATTACAATTGTGATTCCGAATCACAATTTGTCGACATGTAAATATATGAAAAATAAAATTCATTAAATCTTCCTATCTCACTTTTATCTCTTGGTCAACAAAAATGACTGACATCATAGAAATGTCTCATAGATCGCATTATCATAACCATAGAAAACACACTAATGATACAAGCATCACTTTGTTACTTTGAGATAAAGTGAATAGTCACTGAGGACATAGGTAGAAGTTTTATAAACTTCAATGGAACTTACACAATGAAGAATTAGAGATAAATTCACTCATTTTTCATGTCGGTCATAATAAGCACACGCGGTATGAAATGTAAGTTACAGTGAATCTTGCCCCTCAATAGGGATGAGTATGTCAATTATATTTAGATTATTCACTATACATATTTCAGTTCAAACGCTCTCCTAACGTCTAACCTGAGTTTCAAAAAATCGCTTTCTAAGTGTCATTGATTAAGAAACTCATATCTGGCTTAATCAGGTTTTCATAATGGTGGGGATACATCACGAGTGATTCTATTATCAATGTTTAGTGTAGAACCTCATCTTAGCTATTGCCAAGGCGACATTTCATATATTCTAAGTCCTTGAGAGAATAATCACCAATTTATTCTCTAAAATATATGTGTCTCATCTTGGCTTGCCATCTTTACAACCAAGGTGACTGTATGTGTAAGAATACCAGTCTCCAACCTGATGACATACTTTATATAATTTGAGTGAAATTGATATGTGCTAGTATTACGTAATAAATTTAATGTATTTATTCATAAATGGATATATTTCAAAATGACAATTACAACATTATAATCTACGCAGACCTAAAGACCTAGCATGTGACTTGAAAACATCTCTCGTCATAGCTTTTGTAAGCGGGTTAGCAACCATCTCATGCATAGATATATATTTGATAATTACATTTCTTTTTGTCACTATATCTCTGACAAAATTATATTTAGACTCTATATGCTGTGATTTAGTGTGATATTTAGCATCTTTGGTATAAGCAATAGCTGCCTGATTATCACAATAAATTGTAACCGGCTTCTCTGCATCAACTTCTAAAATCAGATCTCCTAAAAATCTCTTAAGCCATACTGTTTCTTGAACTACTGCTGAACACACTATAAATTCAGTTTCCATGGTGGACAACGCAATACATGACTGTTTCTTGCTACTCCAAGAGATAGCTCCTTGGTTGAGTAAAAATGTATAACCTAAAGTGGATTTTTACTCATCCAAGTCACCTCCCCAATTTGCATCTGTAAACCCAACCAGATGCAAATTACCACCTTGGTAGCAAAGGGAGTAGTCTGCAGTCCCTTTAAGATATGCTAATATTCTTTTCACGGCGATCCAATGTTTCTGACCAGGATTTGATTGATATCTACTAACCAGTCCAACTGCATAGCAGATATCAGGTCTTGTACACATCATAGCGTACATGAGACTTCCAATAGCACTTGAATAAGGAACTCTTTGCATTTTTTCACGCTCTTGTGGAGTTTTAGGGCACATTTCTAGATTGAGAGTTTGTCCCTTCGAGATAGGAGTATCCATAGGCTTACAATCTGCCATATGGAATCGTTCGAGGATCTTTTTAATATAAGGCTCTTGTGATAGAGCCAGGATTCTCTTTGAACGATCTCTTGTGATCTTAACTCCTAAAATATAGGTAGCTTCTCCCATGTCTTTCATTTCGAAAGTTGAAGATAACCATTCCTTTATAGTTATCATAAACTCCTTATCATTTCCGGCCAATAAAACATCGTCCACATATAAAGACAAAATTATGAATTTGTCTTTTACCCATTTGACATACACACAATGGTCCTCTTCAGTCATCTGAAATCCATAGGACATTACTGCCTCATGAAAACGAAAGTACCATTGTCTGGAGGATTGTTTCAAACCATAAATGGATCTCTTGAGTTTACAAACCTTTTGCTCTTGACCTTTTGAAACGAAATTCACTGGCTGTTCCATGTAAATTTCTTCCTCCAGTTCTCCATTGAGAAAAGCTGTCTTTACATCCATCTGATGCAATTCTAAATCCATGTGTGCGACTATAGCTAATATAAGGCAAATTGAAGCAAACCTTACCACATGTGAGAAGGTTTCTTCATAATCTATACCCTCCTGTTGAGTATATCCTTTTGCTACTAATCTCGCCTTATACCTTTCTGTCGAGCCGTCTGCCCTACGCTTGATTCGGGGAACCCATTTATTTCCAATGGCTTTCCGATTAGGTGGCAATTCAACCAAGTCCCAGACGTGGTTGTTTTTCATTGACTCCATCTCTTCTTGCATAGCTTTAATCCAAAACTCTTTAGTAGGTGAGTTGAAGCCTCATTCACATTCTTTGGCTTATCACTATCATATGAAGCAACCATAAAAGCTTCCCCTTCAATCTCAAATCGACGACGAGGAATAATTTTACGGTCACTTCTACAAATTGATGATTTTGATGGTACTAATTCATTAGTCCCTATGCTCCTATTGGGAAGAAATGAATGAGCACTTTTAATAGCTTTATCACTCCTACTAGGGACAGAGTGTTCGAATGCACAAAATCATGAGATTCACTCAATTCGTAAAATTGAAAATCTTTTTCAACTTCACCTTTGCTAGGAAATTCATTCTCCAAGAAATTCACGTCACGTGACTCCAATTCAATTACACTTCCATCTGAATTTTCTCCTATGAATACATATCCTTTAGAGTGCTCAGAGTATCTGATAAAAATACATTTCTTTCCTCTAGCACCTAATTTTCCATATTTGCTAGACATGTCATGTATATATCCTGCGCACCCCCAAGGTCGTATATGAGTGAGATCAGGTTTCCTACCTGTACATAATTTATGTAGTGTGGAAGATATTGACTTAGTAGGGACCCTATTCAGAATATAAGTAGCTGTTAGTAGTGCATCTCCCCAATAAGATATTGGGAGGTTTGCTTGTGCCATCATAGATCTTATCATCTCTAATAAAGTTCTATTCCTTCTTTCCGCTACACCATTTTGTTGCGGTGTCCTAGGGATGGTCAATTATCTAACAATACCTTTCTCTTGACACAATTTCTCAAATTGTTCTGAGACGTATTCTCGTCCTCGATCAGTTCGCAGGACTTTGACAGTTCTATCTAACTGATTCTCCACCATATTTAGATATAATCTAAAGCAATCTAATGCTTCAGATTTATGGGAGATTAGATAAACATGACCACAACAAGTGTAATCATCTATGAAAGTTATAAGAAACACCACTTCTAGCTCTAGCATTCATAGGTCCACAAATATCAGAATGAACTAATTGTAATGGATTCTCAGCTCTAATTCCCTTTCCAAATGGTTTTCTAGTTATTTTTCTTGCTAGACAATTTTCACATACAGGCAAATCTATCTTATTGAGGGAATCTAGAAATCCCTCTTTGGCCAATCTATTCATTCGATCATGACCGATATGCCCTAGTCTAGCATGCCAAGTATTGACATTTGCATTATCAGAAGAAGCAATTAGTGAAAAACAACAATTATCATCATAATAACTGTTTATCTCGGTATTCAATACAATAAAACCATCTAGTAAATATCCAGTGCCAATCCTTACAGAATCTAAATAAATATCCATACAATCACCATAAAAATTTAAAACATATTCTAGTTTAAGAAGTACTGGTACAGAAATCAAATTTCGCCAAATATCAGGAGCAAATAATACATCATGGAGATAGAGTACTTAGCCTTTATACAAAACAAGCTTACAAGTGCCAATACCCTTCACCTCAACACGTGAGTTATTCCCCACATATATCCATCTTGATCCTTGACTTATTCGATAATACTCCACAAATGCTCCTCGATCTCTAGCTATATGATCGGTGGCCCCTGAGTCTACAATCCATAGAGGACGAGATTCAGTGAGTAATACTGAGCTAGAAACAAAAGCATGATTAAATGTGTCAGAGTAACAATGTACCTTTTCCTTCTTTTGCTCAGTGCATTCACGAGCAAAATGGCCCAACTGGCCGTAGTTAAAATAGGTCATTTTTGCTTTCTCTTTCTTTGCCCCAGCACGTTTGCCTTTCTTGCGCTTTTCAGTCTCATCCTTCTTAAATTTGGAATTACCATTCCATTTCTTGAAATTCTTCTTCCATCCCTTGCGCTTAAAGCCTAAGCCTTTGCACTTGCTGGTTTCAGCCATGTAAAGCTAACTGGAAGCCTTAGCCGCTTCTAAGCGCTCATCTTCCAATTCAACATGACGTGCAATGTCATCAAATGACTTAATGTTATCATTATGAGTCATGTTGATCTTCATATTCTCCCAGCTGGAGGGAAGACACCGGATCACAGCCTGTACTTACTGCTCATCAGTAAGATTATGCTCAGCAGACTTGAGCTCACGTATCATGTTTGACATTTCCCTAAGGTGTTGTTTCATTGTATGATTTTGGCGCTTCTTATAGGTGTCAAAGTTAATGGTGAGCCTCCTTAGCTTAATGGTTGAAGTACCACCATACTTGTCTTTTAAGGCCATCCACATGTCCTGGGCAGTCTCATAATTTTCATACATGCACATGAGATTATCATCCATGCTGCTCAGGATCGTAATTCGAGCAATGTTATTCTTTTTTTTCCAAGTCTGATAGATCTCCATGTCTCTTCTGCTTTGAGCAGATGTACCTGATTGGGGCAACACCATAGTGTTCGTCAAGGTCTCAAGAGCATCCTGCTCTTCGAGAATATACTGAATTTTTCGGTGCCAGATGTCATAATTGTACCATTTCAGTTTTTCTCCCTTGTTTAGTTCAGCAATAATATTCTTTGATGTTGAAGTCATTTTCCTGAAATGATATTCATTTCTATTTAGAGACTTACTATCTATATCCTTCTATATCTATACTAGCACATTTTACTATCATCTCACTATAATATTGCAGCACTGTACGCTCATAAATATGAAGAAGGGATCCTTGGATAGGAATCAAAAAAATAGTCAAGCCACTCATCATCATCCATTTCCAATTATTCACTAAATCATACTTGTAAGTGTATTTGCGCAATACAGTCCTAATCTCATTCCTCAATTGAATTAGGACACCCACATAGATATAATTATTCATAATGCAATACAAATAAAATAACATTTTATAAACGATAAATTAAATAAAAATTTACACTATCCATTTTCAATGTATAAAATTAAAAAAATATCCAACATAACAACCTACACTATTTACAAGACAACAACAATAAAATAAATGCAATATTAATCAGGCAGATAAGAGGTACGAGACATAGTCTCCTCATAATACTCTCTCATGTACTAGTCGAAATTAATCGTCATCTCTGGATCCTCTTCGTCTGATGAGATGTCTATCACCTTAACTATCTCATCATCAGAAGTATCCATGATCTTGACATCATCATCATCTAATATCTCTATAACCTCGATATCATCCTCGTCATCCGGACAATCAGAAGGCACATAATCCGGTGGTTCAATGTCCTCCTCGTCATCAGATATGACTATCACATCAGCTGGATAATCAGAAGGCACATAATCTGGAGGCTCGAGCCCTCCTCATCATCAGAAATGACTATGATATTGTCTGGATCATCAGGAATATCGATGATATCAGGACTCTCAATAATCTTAATGACTTCCTCGACCTCTTCATCAGAATTAGTAAAGTAATGGATAACTCGAAATGCCATCTACAAAAATTTATTAAATTAAATATATTAAACAATTTAGCGTAACAAATACTAAATATAATAACTAAATTTTATAAAATTAATAAGCAATTTTTTTTTTTTAAAAAAATTTTCCAGTGGCCAGAAAGCACTGTGGGCGGTGGCCCGTAGGCCCCACGTGCCGACGACCATAGGAGTCATGCGCCTGCAACCGCTGCTCGCTTGCTGCGTGTGCCCTGCAGACGTTTCCCACGTGGTGCGCTTTGGCGCTTCCACCTTGGTGACACGTGGCCTAATAACAGGCTATCATGTCTTGAACACGTGTCCCAATCAGATTCGGCTATATGGCTACCCACGTGGCGCCTTCTGACACATGGCTCCCTCTGGTTGGATTACAGTGACGACGCAGCTCCATTAGTAATTGACACATGTCATGTAGATGAGGCCTCTCCCCAGATCGCCATGTGTCCTGCTACTGTTTATCGTCTTCAACCTTTCGAAACTGTTTTCTAGATTTTCAGATTTCAGGGGCATTTTTCAAATTCATTTATCTCACTCGGTTCTTATCCAAATTGATCATATAATATACTGTTGGAAAGATCTTTTTGAGCCCTATCTAATGGTATAATAATTACACAAAAATAAAAACATTTACTAACATTTAAAGCCAGAAACAGTTTCCGGTTTGTTTAAATATTCTCCAAAAAATAACTCTCTAAATGCCTTAAATTTGACATATATGCAAGTTTCATGCTATTTAATCATCATTCCATCAGCAAACAACAAACCATATGCTTTGATACCAATGTTAATCGATAATCATGCATTAACAGTATATATATATTACATTAAAGCATGAAAAAAAAAAATTGAACAGCGTACCCGTCCTTCTGCAAATTTGTTCAAGATTTCGTGTTGTTCAACTGGGTCGGAATTCAATCACAGAATATGGAAAGAAAACTCAATTCATAATGTGAATTACTTCAATCACAGAATATGGAAAGAAAACTCAATTCACAATGTGAATTACCTTGCCCTGTTTTCTCACTATCTTTGTTTTGTATTCTGCTTTTGGTTTCTTCTGAGTATGTTGAATTTCTCACACATGATACACTCTGATGCCCATCAAGTTATATATTTGTATATAACTGCCATGTGCAGTTATAAAACCACCCAAAAAAAAACTTCTATAAAACTGCCAATAGCAGTTAAACAATCTGATCCAACCATATGTTGGATCCAGGTTTAGGTCTTTGGGTCATCTGGGGTGAACCAGACCGAAGCCCATATAATCCAACATTTACGAAGGAAAGTTTTAAGAAAATTGAATTTTTCGATAAGTGTATAAGTATAAAATCCTTTGTGATTATATTGTTATATTATCTTTATATGTTGAACTAAAACCTATATGTTTTGTGTAGCTTGTGTATTTTAGTAGGCGTATGCACCGACGGTATTGCATTTAGAAAATCATCTTAGATAAATTTTAGGTGGGAGTCGAATATACCAATCACATAAACGCCAAACATATTGTGATGGTATTGTAAATAACTTAGCTAATTGTTTACATATTTAATACATGGACCTTGTAACTTTGTAAACCCTCATTATGATATGCATATATCTATATACACATATATGTTTGAAT
Organism: Dimocarpus longan; assembly: GCA_022984855.1. NCBI lineage: Eukaryota > Viridiplantae > Streptophyta > Magnoliopsida > Sapindales > Sapindaceae > Dimocarpus > Dimocarpus longan. Next base: position 6,681,398 of record CM041015.1, on the reverse strand, counting down.
ATTTGCACACAATATACATTAGTCACTTGAGATTTGTAAATTTAATTGCATTGCGAGATGTGATTGAGTTGCATGGTTGCCAATTTTAAATGAGAAAATGTATGTTTATGAAAGAAAAGAAGTTTGGGCGATGATTCGAAATAGTCGAAGTGAAATTTTCTTTACAGGTAAAATTTGGGAAATGTAAAAAATACAGTCATTATGCTCCAAATTTTTAAATTTAAACGAGTAAACCGGCTAAGAAAGTTAGGAGTTCGCTTCTCAGGTTTCTTCAATTCAACGAGTCGGGTTCAGGAAGTTCGTTGAAGTGCCCGATAGGATCCTCCAGACAATAGCATAGAGAAGGTCTGGTTCGAGTTCTGTCATTGGAAATCTCTCGTAAACGCTCTCAAAAACCTCAAAAATGGCTTCAAGATACCATAGATAACAAGCCGTCTCAGTTTCTTTCTTGTGGCCAAGAGTTTCTTCTTCTTTCCATGATTTCTTTTGTTTTCATCCTTTTTGACCGAGTCCTTCATTTCATGTTTGTCATTTGCTTTTCATTGCATTGAATTCACTATATATACCCTTGATAATTTATTGCCATTTGTCATCCATTCACCAAGTTTGCCTAACACTTGTCACCAACCTCACTTGCATGTCTGCCACTTGTCCTTCATGCACACTATCACTCTCTCTTTTCATGACACTTGTCACGTATACATATATTCATTCTACTTATCACTTTTCATGTATTCTTCCATTTCAATTCCGTATTTGAAATCATTTTTGATCCATCTAGGAATCTTATTATAACTCAATTTCACATCCAAAATTTTATTAGAATTCGATTACATATCCGGATCCATCCATTTTAAATTATTTTATTACCTTACAAATAAAATCATCTCTGATCCTATCTGAAAATTCTACTAAAATTCAATTTCACATCCGAACACTTAAAATTATTTTATTACTACATAATTACTATATACGGTACTGAAATTGGAGAAAGTATTTTCGTCCAATAAACTTCAGATCACTTATGATCTCTTCAAATGTACTCATCTTTGATCCATCTAAGTTTTGTTTAATTCTAGTACTAATTCCGGAACTTTCGATTCGTGAGATCCGCTTTTTGAAAATTATTATTCACACGAATAATATTCATCAAAAAAATTATTTTTAATTATTTTCGGAGTCTATTTATCAAAAATCACTATTCGTCCGACAATACTATTCACACAGAAGCACTATTTATCGTACAAATAATAAATTATTTTTGTAACGCCTCGAAATTTACTTAAATATAATTAGTGTCTTTTAATTTAAGTTTAGTAGGTAAAAAGGTGAATTAATTGGAATTAGATGTGCATATGGTGAGATAAAACTTTTTGATGAATAGTATTTTTTAGTGAATACTATTTTTGAAAAATCAAAAATAGTTGAAAGTGATTTTTTGATGAATAGTAATTTTATGTGAATAGTATTTTCGGACGAAAAGTGTTCGCCTGAATGGTAATTTTCGAAAAGTAAACCTCCCAAATTAAAAGTTTCGAAATTAGTATTAATGGTAAATGAAACTGAAATGGATCAAAGATAAGTCTATTTGAAGAGATTGTAAGTGATCCGAAGTTTATTGGACGAAAGTATCCCTTTCAATTTTAGTATCGTACATATACTGTATTTAATATTTATGGAGTAATGAAATAACTTAAAAAATGCTCAGGTGTCAAAATTGAATTTCCTGTATGATTCATGAGTAGTCCGAAAGTAATTAATAAAACCTTTGTAAAGTTCGGATATGTAAATTAAGCTCTAATAGAATTCTCGGATAGTTCAGATGTGTAATCGAACTTTAGTAAAGTTTTTGAGCATGTAAATCGAATTCTAGTATAATTTATGCATAAATTAGAAATGATTTCGGATAAGGAAATAGGAAATCCTAAAGTATAAATGAATGCATGACACACGTGGTGTAAAATGAAAGGATGAAGTAATGTATGTGAGACAAGTGGCAAGGTAATAAGCATGCAAGTTAACAAGTGGCAAAGTGATAAGTATGCAATTGAAATGTCTTATATCTAATTAGAGTATTACATGGTCAATTTAATGATAGGATGATCATAGAATATTTTTGGAATTTATTTGAGTGTGAATGATAATTAAATAAGAAACACAAATCCATATCATGAAAAATGAATCAATCAAAGAGTGACACATAGAGGTCTAAAATGGTGATCCATGTCATGTAAAATTTACCAATGATTGAGTTTCACCTAAAAAAATGAAAAATGTATGATTAATTATTTATTTATATATATTGATTTATTATTCGGAAGCTACATGAAGTAAAAGAGTCACATGGAATGATTTATTAAGCTTTGTACATTATTGGAAGTGATAAAAAAAATTATTATTATTTAGAATAGCATATGACAGGACCCTACTCAAATTCCTACTAACGAATCCAGCGATCCTGTTGGGCACCTCACGAGACCCTTTTGAAGCCTAACTAATATGACCCAAAAGGACATCATGGAGCGAACCCGTAACTGTTTAACTAATTATATATAAATCATACTTCACTTGCTCCAAATAATTAAACATAGTATTAAAATAAAATGTGCATATCTAAAACATGCATGTATTCATAAAAGTGCTACAATACATATTCATAAAACTGAAAAATATATAAATCACATGAATAAATCTAAATCAAAAATTTTACACAAAAAGTTATGTTGTGTCGTCAGTTGGGACCCATCTAATCTGATCGTGGCTCTCTGGTACCTTAGATTCAAGTTGGACCTTCGCGACCTACGAAGCCCGTAGGTGGGGAATGTAAATATAGAACGATTGGCTTGAGTTTTGGCAGCAACGTTTCATCAACCACGTGAGTCAGAGGTTTCCATATAACGCCCTCAAAAATTGGGCACTAGGCCTTACGATGGGACTAGAGATCTGGAGAGCACCTTGTCTTAGTTGGAGACTAGTGAGAAGATTTTCCAAGTAATAGGTTGCTCAGAGGACCAAATGGTAGCATTCTCCGCTTTCTTATTAAATGATAGAGCTAAAGATTGGTAGAACGCGCTTCGGAGGCGGACCATATGATAGATCCCCTTGGTGTCCTCGAAAATTCCATTTCGTGATTAGGACATTGGACAAGTGGTCCGGAAAGAGTGCTAAAGGCCAGTTCAGAATTCGATTATCTTTTTGAAGTCCTGAGTATCATTTCGAAAGGAAATGCAAATTTCTATTGAATAGTGTCTAGATTTCAGATGAATAGCAACTTCCGGTGAAATGGACCCCGAAAATCAAAAATTTTCGAAATAGAGTTTAAAGAAATAGAAACAGATAAAAAAGGAGTCAAATTGAGTAAGTTTTAAGCGATTTGAAATATAAAGTACAAAAAAAAATATGCTTTATATTAGTGATTTTAAATACGTTTGAAATGATTCCAAAGCATGGGATTGAAAGGTAAGGTGCTCAATTAGAGTATTCCGTGGTCAGCTTGAGGATTGGACAACCATAGAATATTTTTGAAATTTAGTTCTATAAAATCAAATTTTATTATCATAAGAAACGCATATATTTCGGTATATAGCGTTAAAGAAACCTTAGAGTTAACCGATTCCACCTTTACTATAAATATCTTTTTTTATAGTGTACGTGAGAGATATTAGACCCAAATTAATGATTATAAGGTCAATTGGGGAATTAGACAAGTGAAAAATACTTTTAGAATTTTATTGGCATGGAATTAGAATTAAATCTTTAAAGAGTGAATTAGTAAATTCCAATTCACTAATACATGGATTTAGTATGAGATTTATATGGAATTAAATCCCATTAAAAAGCACAATCCATGCCACTTAAAATGAGCAAATAAAATCATGTCAAGCATAAAGTAAGAAATGATGAAAAAGTGGCATGAGATTTAACTCAAGTGGTTACATCTAACTATGGTTTGTTTTAAGTCAATCCAATTGCATTTTTTTAACTAGTGGCATTGTTGTAATTGAAGCATGATTGAGGGGCTGTTTTGGACAAGATCAAAGGCCTATATAAGTGAGTGAAGTTATCAGCTGTAAAACCCAAAATTTTTATCGTCATTGAGCGAATTATTTTTCTAATTGGATCGTGTTTCGATCGGAAAAATATAATTTTCAAGACCGAAAATATTTGGAATAAGTATTTTCAAGGAATAAAATTAATTTTAGAGTGCAATGACGGATGTGAATTTTAGTAAATAATAATAATAATAATAATAATAATCCCGATGACGAAATCAAGTCATAAGCGGTTTCCCAGACGGACGGACGAAATCGGATTCGAGCCTGGAATCGGAATGGGAGAACGCATAAATCAACTTGTGGCTTATTGGTGCATGGCTTTGACAAATGTCAAGCATTCGGTTAGAAAGCAAAACAAATGTCATGCATGCATATAGGAAAGGTGACAAGTGGCCAAAAAAAAAAAATAATAATAATAATAAAAATAAAAAGAAGCTAACAAGCTCGGTCAACAACATTTCTTCATTTCAAAAACTGAAACCAAAGTAAGAGTGAGAGGAAGAGACATTCGGCCACCATACTTCTTCAAGCTAAAATCAGAAACCAAAAGGCAAGAAGTGTTGCCGTGAGCTAAAGAGAGAACCGAGAGCCTTTGCATGTCATCTTCTTCTTCTTCATCCTTCTTTCCTCTTGCCCGAGAAGCAAAGAAGATTCAGCCGTGAGCTGGTGATGAAGGAGCTGCTACCAGAAAGTGTGATTAGCGGCTTGATGGTGCAGATCTGATCGGAGGATGTGCATGCAAGGGCTGAGCTGTGAAGGGAGTGCTGTTGGGTGGTGCTGGACGTGATCAGAACTGGAACGTGAAGCCTGAGCAACAGATCTGATCGTGGAAGAGAAGAAGAAGAAGTGCTGTTCAGTGAGGTTTGAAAGCAACTAGAGCTGATTAGAGCATGCATGCAAGCAAAGAAGGAAGATCTGTTGCTGCCAAGCGTGGTGTTGCTGCCGAGCGAGTGCTGGAGCTATCGTGATGCTGTCCACGCTGCTGTCAGGTGCTGTCACTGCTGTCCGTGGAATTGCTGCTGTCGTGGTGAAGGTGCTGGTGTTGCCGTGATGCTGTCCTTGCTACTGCCAATTGCTGTCGTCGCAAGCTGAGTTATGCGAGCTGCTGCCATCGTGAGCTTGCTGTCGTTGCTGCCATCTGGTGCCGTGTGCTGTCAACATTGATGTAGCTGCTGCCAACAGCTGCTGTCAAGCTGAAATCCACATCCAGTTTTGAAGTGAAACAGCAAGAAGCGAAGATACTTGCTGGTGGAAGAAGGAGCTTGCTGCCGCGAGTGATTCGTCATCGTCGCGCTCGTTCGAAAGCTATTTGAAGCGAAGCTAGTGAGTAAGTGCTGCCCCATGTTGCTTTGTTAAGTTGTTTTGGTATTTAGTAAGCAACCATGTGATTAAGTTGAGATAAAGTGGTGATATTATGTTTGGGTTTAGGATTGAGAACCTCGTTAGTGCGGAGGTTCGCTTGAGATTTATTTTGCTTGTGATTTTGGAACGAAATGGTTATCGATTGTTGCGTTGTGTTTCGAGTGCGGGCTGTTATAAGAGACTTTAGGGGCTGTTATGGAGTGAATTTAATTTGAGTTCATTGTCTTGAATTAATGGTTAGTTTTTGAATGTTTTAAAGTATCGGATAATCGTTCAGATATTTAGAATTTGTTTCCAAGCGATTCGGTTGAATTTCTCCGCGAATGCGAGCGTTGTCAGTTTGTGATGTTTGTTGTCAAATATGAAAGTAAATGTGATGTTAGCTCGATGCCCCGAGATTTTTATTAAGCCATTATAATGTTAAGTTGATGTTGGGATAGTTTAAGATACGTTTAAGTTAATTGGATAGTTTAGTTTCGCGCGAAATCGTTAAATTGTTGGTTTTGGAGATGAATCGGAAAAAATGTATAATTGTTAAGTTGTTGCCATATTTTTCACGGTTATGTTTTATCATGTTTGAATCTTTGTTTGCCTTGATTTAAGTTAAGTCACGAGTAATATGGAGGATAAGTTTATTCGAAATTAAAGGAATCGCGCGAAACGTTAAAGGCGATTAGTCGCGATAGTTAGTTAAACTCGCGTAAATTTTATGTTGTTCGTTTAGGTTCGCTTATTCTCTTCGTTGAATTCTTTAGATTGTGGTTTCGATGATGTTGCTTTAGATTCGATTGGTGTAGTTCCGGCATGCTTATATTAGATTGTTAACTTATTTAGGCAGCGATAAGGCGAAGGAAAGCGAAGTTGAAAAAGTAGCGCAAAGTAGAAAGTTTGATCGTTTCCGTGAGTTAGAAATCGGTGAGTGTAACTTGTTTTATGAATGATAAATGCAATATGATTTCTATATGATTTTTATGCTTTCATGCAAAATTTAAATGTTTTAATACTTAAATGAATTTATATGAATGATATACGCTTTACAGGAATGTTATACGCTTCGAATTGTTTATATTTGTATTTAAAGTAATATTGATCGTAAACTTGTTATTGAAATGTACTTTTATGTTTTGTTTTATAAGCGAAGGAACATGCTTTACAAATACTATTTTAGCATGATAATGTATTTCAAAACCAATGGCTACCCATCCCCATTATGACTGAATTATGATTGTTATGCGGCCGAAGTGCCTTATATCGCGTATGGCATATCTGTCGGGGGAAAGTCCACTAACTATAGGGGGGGATCGAGTCTGTCATGTCGCCCTCTACGCGTATATAAGGTACTATCATGAATGATGCCCTATGTGCAGCGAGGTAACATACCGCGGCATAGTGGTTATGAATGAGATTGCACGTCCCCACCACCGGTGACCCAAGACCGGGCGGTGATCATGATTTCCCCGGGTCCCATTGGATATATGTTTTATGACTGAGGATTGATTTATGATTTTATGAGTTTATTTATGAATTTATGATTATGTTATGAACGAATTTTACGATGCTTATAATTTTGTATCTTGTTTTCAAGTGAATTATGTATAAAAATGATGGTATACTATTATGAAATGCACGTTTTAATTAAGATATTTCAAAACTTCGCATTTTGTCAAAAGATTTTAGAAAGGAAACGTATTTAGAACTGCATAACACTCACTGAGCCTTTTTAGCTCATTATTTTTCTTGTTTATTTTGTTTTAAAACTCCCCAGGCGCAGGATCGAGTCCTTCAGGCGGCAGATCTCCAGCTCAAGAGTAGGCGAGTTTATCAGGCGACCGAAACTGTGAAAACAAAGTAAATTTTTGTTGTATAACGGATTTTAATGTAATGTAAATATTTTAGTTTTATAACTTTAATTACGTTAGCATGCATGTGAAATGTTTTCTTTAAGTTGAAGTGGTTTTAGTTGTAAAGACTAGAATTGCATTGAAATGTGGATTTTGCGATGGACCTGAGGTCCCTTTTGGAAGTGGAATTGAATGTATGCATTTTGAAATTATTATTAATTGTTTTACAGGTGTTTTGAAAAAGTTGAAAATGTCGGAGAAACAGCCGTTGTGCTGCCGAAAATTTTTCACCCTAAATTTTTAAGTAATAAGAAATTAAATTGTTTTACAGCTTAGCTTCATGGAGTCCTTTTAAGTCACCTGCATGAAGACTGTAAGGATTCTGTGGGGTGCCGGGAGGGCTCCGCTCGGATCTCTTCAGGGGAAATCCGGGTCGGGTCCTTTCATCAGCTGAAAATTTCAGCCCAAATCAAAACTGAAATTGTGACACACATAGAGCATAATATAGCAGCAAGGAGAGGAAAAAAAAAGAAGGGCTGGTCTGGTACGGAAGAAGAGGAGAGGAAGAGGAAGAAGAATACCTACAAATTTGATGCCAAGAAATCAGCCAAGAAAATCAAGTGAAGATCAAGCAATAAAGAGCAATGAAAACTAGGTGAGTTGATGTTGATTTTGTGAGTTTTGGTGAGATTTTATGAAGTTATGGGCTGTTCTCATTTAAGTGATGAATTTTGCTTGTTTTAAGCTTATATTTAAGGAGATTTAAGCTTGGATTCAAGCTTGGAAGTGATAGGAAACATTAAACCCAAAAATTAGTAAGGTAAGAGATAAATTTTTATGTGATCCTTGCATGGAAATTTAAATTGAAGTGTGTTAAGGTATTAGAAAATTATTAGTGTGTTTTTCATGCAATTTGTGCCAAGAAAATTGATGAGTATGTGTGTATGAATTTTGGACCAGCCTTGATATTCAAGTATGAGCTGCATATTTTTATGTATATGTAACGCCCTTCGCCCGACTTCCGTTACGGTCGAAAATCCAGAACGGAGAACGTTACTTTTCTAATAAATCCGTTTCTGTTTCTTTTGAAAAACTATTATCAAACTTATTAAAACTCGTTACCAATAGCGGATTTTTTTTTTTTTTAAAACATAAATTTGGCAGAGTTTCCTCTGTTTTTCTGAAATCTTAAAATCTGTTTCCTGTAATTGAAACTCTAACATTTCTAAAACATCAATTTCTAAACTCCCCTATTCGATTTTATGTTTCCTAGCTTTAGAAAATTAAATTATCAAATAAAAAGGGTGAAATGGTCATTTAGTGAATAAGAAATATAAATGGATGACAAAGTTGTAAAACTTTAGTTTAGTGAATTTAATAATTCAATTTTATGAGAAATAGGAATGACTTAAAAACCACTTATGTTTATTAGAAAATAAAATGACCAAGGACAATATGGTAAATTAGGATAATAAAAGTAAGTCAACAAGGACATAGGGGTCATTTTTTTTAAAAGCTTTCCATAAATATAGTGGGATATGGTGTTACACGGGTAACACTTAACAAATTTTTTTTTTTTTTAAAAAAAAGAGAGAGTTGAGAGAGAGAGAGCAAGTAATAGGCGGCAACAACAAGAAAAGGAAGATACCAAGCAATTTTTCATCATTTCTCAAGCTTCTAATTCATCTTCATAGTTAATTCAAAACTAAGACATCAAGTCTCAAACACAAATAAGGTAAGATATCCATGTCTCTACAAGTTTTGATGGTAGTTAGAGTTGTGTAAAGTGTAATGTTGGGCTTGTGACATGATGATGAATTGGATTGTTTCTTTAGAATATTATTCATAGAATTTTGTTGCAATTTCATGCCTTAGTATGGGATAAATGAAAAGGAAGCTTAAACAATAATTAGGCATGTGTATAAAGATAGCTAGGGTTTTGTAAGTAAAATCAAAGTGATGATTAAAACATGGTTATAGTCAAAGTTTTATTGTAGATCAAGTGTTTGATGAAATGATGTAGGAAAAAATAATAAATAGCATGAGAAATTAAAAGAAACTATGATTGTGTGTGTGTAAGTGAGGGTCATGGCCATATGAGAGATGTGTAATAACATGTTGTTTTGACTTAAATAAGCTTAGATTCATGCAAGATAAATGTTAGAAAAGCATGTAGAAGTGATAGGATTTCAAAGAGAGAAATATAGAGGTAACTTGGAAATCCCGAGCTTGATAAAGGGTCTGGTGAGACCTGACCTATTCTCGCTTAATTTGGGTTTTTCTAGACCTCAAAACATGCCTCGGGAACATAGCAAACCATAGGAATTGGAATGGAATCATTTCGATAAAAATTGGCGAAGTTATGGCCAAAATAATGCGCATAGAAAGTGTCATAGAGTAAAAGTGGAATCCCGAGCTCAAACCATGAGCTAGAGAAAACCTGACCAAGTCTGACATGTATGGGGATGTTCTACACCTCAAATGATGCCTAGGAGTCATAGAAAACCATAGGTTTTGGAACGGATCGAATCCGATAAAAATTGCGCAAGTTATGTGCAAAATAATGCCGTTAGAGAGTCGATAGGTGAAATAACTATACGAATGAAATTTTTATTATATGAAATAAGTTTAGATGATCATAATGAGGTAAATGAAGCTTAGATATGAAAGAAAAACTACCGTTGCTAATCCGAAACGAAAAAGTGCATAAAACGCACACTAAAAGTGCCTAAAAATGTGCGTTTTCTTAGATTTGACATAGTAAACGATAAAATTTTTCAACGAAATTTGACGTGTGACCAGAATGTGAGATAAGTGAACCGTAGGAAAAAGAATGAAGGAAAACGGAGCCCCAAGCAGTGAGCTGCCATGCATTCTGTTATGGGCTATCGATTGAGCCTAAAAATTTGATTTTTCGTTTTGAGCCTCTAACAATTATATGGACAGCATGGGGCTATTCCTAGGGGTCTAAAAGTAAGACTATTGTAAGGAAATTAGAATTTGAGAGTCTCGGTTGAGTTAAAATCGAGTCGGAAAAGTTATAGCGTAACGGGGTTTTCAATAGGTTGATTTATATTGAAAACTCTGATGTTACGTTTTATTTGAGTAAAATATAATGGGAAATTAATGTGTAGGTGACGAGCACGCAAGCGAGGCACGAGAGGCTCGTTGAGATCGTTGCATTTATGCGGATTGAGGTAAGTATTACATCACTTACACTAGTTCAATTGTAATTTCAATTATTTTAATTGTTGCTAAAGAGTTTTATAAAATAACTTTCTGATCGTAAGTTTGGTTTAAGTAAAAACCTTGGAAGAAAGGAAATTTTGTGCTTTTTGCACATAAGAGAAAAAGAGTTGTAAAAACCATGTGTAATCCCTTGATTCTTAGAGTATATATCGATACGTTGTGACGTAGTAAATTCCACACGTAGTCGAGTATATTGAGAGCTATTGGCATTACATTGCGAAGTAGAAATTCCGCATGTAGTCGCCAAAATCTGATTTATGGGCACTATGGTTGCGATGAAGAAATTCCGCACGTAGTTGCTAGAATTATAAAAATTTAGTACTACAAATGCGATGAAGAAATTCCGCATTATAGATGTTTACAACTGAGATAATTTTACCCCACTCGGGCGAGGAAGTAAATTCCGCACGTAGTGGTCTAAATACTATAGTAGCTTCAAGATGCACATGGTTGTTTCATAAGAAATAGTTTGCAAAGATTAACCTTTAAATATTTCTTTAAGTTATGCTTTACTATGAACTTGAAAGGGTTGTATTATTATGTAACGAACTAACGATTTATTTTGTCGTGTAGCTCGCTTGTTTTATCCAGAATAATTATAGGTGATTTTGTGGCCGAGGAAGCGACGTTCCACTTATAGGTGGGGATGAATGAATGGACTATGTGAATATTAAATATATTTTGAGATTGTTGTAAATGTTATTATCTAAATGATCGCATGTTTGATATATGAATGTTTGACAGATTGTAACTTATACTTAAATATGTATATATAAAATTGTACATTCACACTTATTGCAGAATACACATGATATATCTGTATAGGTTGTGATACCCATAGAATATGTATACATGTTGTGAATGGTTGGATATGAATGTCATATGACATGTATGGATGTGAAATTTAATGTGAATTGCATGTTTGTGGAAAAATCGAAGTTGGCTGGTGATTTCTATAGTTCGAAGTGTGTTTATTTTACAGGTAAAATTTGGAAAATGTTCAATTTTATGCCGTTATGCTGCTGAATTTTTTTTATAAAAGTAATTCACTCCTAACCAATTTAAAGAAAACTGAGTTACTAAGTTTTAAACGAGTAAACCGGTTAAGAAAGTTAGGGTTCGCTTCTCGGATTAATTCGATCCGACGAGTCGGGTTCGATAAGTCCGTTGAAGTGCCCGGCAGGATCCTCCAGACAAGAGCATAGATAAGGTCTGGGAAGGGTCGTGTCATTCCGTCCGTTTCCAAAACATTTCATTACTCAAATATATCATAAACATTTATATGCATACATAACCAAAAGTAAGCTTTTAAGAAATATACATATGCTTTTATACAGAACTTTGTTATAATTAAGTGGAATACGATAATTTACACAAATATACATGTTTTCCAAAAATGTTTGATCATATGCAATATATCTATATATCTACCATAAGTGTAGAGGGGATGGTGACTATCTAAGCCTTCGCGTACAAGCTATTTCCTCTGTCTGAAAATGGAGTTAAAAGATTCAACTTGCGCGCGGTAAATCAATACGCTAAGCATAATTGCTTAATAGGTATACACATAATCTAAATTCTGAATTTCAAATGTAATTTCAATTGTAACTAAAAGCATTCTAACTTTAACATTCATAAATATATATATAGACGTTGTATAAAAATACTTAAACATATAGTTCACAATTTTTCGAATTCAACATTTTTTTCTTAAAGCAGTGAAAATTTCATTTTACATAACATTTTCATTTCATTTCTTATAACATTTTTCAGTGCCCTTAGTAAACATATATTCGATACTCATGTATTGGTGTATGGGTTTCCGACATCCGACATGTGGTGATTATCCACCGGAATAACGGTCGACCCCGGCATCGGTCGCTCGGTGATTATCCACCGGGTCGTCTATCATAACACATAATCGTTCAGGACCGGACACGAAGTGCCTCTCATAGTCCATAATGAATCAATTTAGTGTATGCAAATAAACGGTGCAGCTGCTAATTTCCCTATTGACATGTCAATTACCAATTTCCATTTATCGATATCTAAGTTTACAAGGGCTATTTATAACATAACGTTTGTATCACATTTTACACTTTGATTTTAGTATCAAGATTTTCATAAAAAATCGATTTTGCGTTTCATTTCAAGTATAGTCAAATACGTTTGTAAATGCATCATATTGAAATGATATAACAATCTCATTTAAGAATTTCATTTCACAATGAAAACACTTTCAAGTAAAATTTAAAGATAATGTGTATACCGACCTCAAACAGATTCGATCTTTGAATCGTATACTCCCTTACGCTTTACCCTTATTCTTTGGTTGAGAATCTGGTTCGCCGGGTTCTCCTTGACTTTTCAATAAAAATAAACGTAACGAAAGTTTATTTAATATATTTCTAGCGTTACTTAGTGCACTATAACTATATGTTCTCCTATAATGCATTCTAAACACTTTCAATGGATATCACTTCGAAACAGCTCATAATATCCTTTTTATGACTGTCTTTACCGTATTGAGAATAATCTCAAAATAACACATTCATATAGCTTATGACAGCCCAAAAATCAATACGAAAACAATATTTAAATAACTCAAAACTGCACGAATAACGTTCTAAAAACAGCATGCTATTCCTCATTTTGACATCCCATAACTAGCATTTTTATAGCTCATATAATCACACTTTAACAGCTCATTTATATAGCATGAAAACAGCCTTTAAGCAATTCAAGAACGGTTCTTACACATGCTAAAAACTGCACATAATTTCTATAAAAACTGCATGTCCAAAATAGTCCACAAGATTTAGTCACATCGTCTTTCATTTACGCGAATTAACTCTAACAAACCATCATGAAATCTCTCAATCATTTTCGTCATAGATATTCATTTGAATCACATTCAAATATCACTTAACATCATGGCATTTTAATCACAATTCATTCGACACTAAATTGCAAACTAACACCTTTCAAAATCATGAAAAAACTCGATCGAAACACTTGAAAACAATCTAGCGATATTCAAATAACTTTTCAATACTCTTAAGCATATCGAAACGAATCATTTTCCATGCCGACAATCTTGAAACGAAAAGCAACACATAACAGCCCCTATACGGATTTCGCAACGCACTTTAAATATCAAAATCCATTCGCAAACATATCAAATTAATATCGAATGAACCTTCGCACTAACGAGGTTCTAAATCCTATATCCCAATCATGTCATCATCCATTTAATCCACAACTAAATCATAAATATCTCCATTGCAAACGAAGTTCATAAATTCGGACTTACCTCTCCGAAATCCATTCGAAAGCTTTGACACTTTAAGGGAGTCCCGCAAATGGGCTGCCTATCGATTCTCCTATCCGCGAACTTCCTTAAATCTAAACGAACAAGATTAACTCTTACAAATTAATCGAAACATGATAACAAGACCAATGGGGCAGCAACTTACCTTCGCTTGAGCTGTTTTTCGCTTCGAAACGGCTCTCAAACATTCGCGACGGCAAAACGACGCTCGGTTTAGCTCACGGCAGTAACTTGAATGCGTTGATTCCCTTTAAAATAGTATCCACACATTCTTAATAGAAATTTAATGCCAACAGAGACTCACCCATTGCAGCAGCACACCCACGGTAGCAGCACTACGCGGCAGCAGCACCAGGCAGCAGCAGCAGTCTCACACCAGCAGCAGTTGCCTCACGCCAGCAGCAGCTCCTCTAACGCTCGCTTGGCAGCAACTCACTTTCTGGCAGTAGCTTCACTTCTTGACAGCAGCAATATCATGGTCTGGCAGCAGCAGATTTCCCTTCCAAGCTTGCATGCATGAACAGATCTTCTACCTGGATGGCTTGGACAGCACATGCATCAGCTGGTGCTGCTCATTCTCTATCACTAGCTCACAGCTCACAGTTCTAGCTTACTCAACAGCTCACGGTCTTCCTCTCGAGCTCTCTTTTTCTAACTCTCACTCTCTCAATCTCTAACTCTTTCGGTTGAGGATAAAGGAGACCAAATGACTGCTTTGGTTTTGCCTTTCTCTCCCATTCTCTTTCTTCACTCAGCTTTCTTTCTTTTTGGCTCTCGGGTGAACTTATCTCTTTTTGCCCTTCTTTTGCCTTTCTCTCCCATTCTCTTTTTGCCCTTCTTTTGGTTCCTTTTGTGACCGAGAATGAAATTGCTTCCATTCAAATGTTTGCTTTCATTTAATATATCTTTAATAACCATCAAACACTTGTCACCTTTTCAGCCAAAATCACCATCCATTTGTCATTGAGATATCATGCATGAAAGCCATTTGTCTTGATTCTATTCTTACACGATGACACATGTCCTTCATGCGCGGATTTCACTCTCCACTTACTTTCCATGTTTTCCATTCCGCTTTCGAAATTCAACTCGTTTCCGCCGTTCGGAATAGCTTTCACTTAGATTCGCTTTGAGTCCGCCAGGAAATTTAATAAAAATCCAAATTCACATACGAGAACTTTATTAGATACCGAATAAATATTTGAATCCGGACGCTCTACTTTATTTTATGAGATTGGATTAAATAATTATTTCCGGACCCGGCTGGAGGATTTTATAAAAATTTAATTACTTATTCGAATCCGAACGGATAATTATTTACATCATCCCTTAATTAATAATCAACATTTAATAATTTAATTGAACACCGAAACAGCATGTTACAATATATGTGTTAGGAATAGAAGTTAAGTGTAATTGGATATGATTTGTAACAAGAAATTGGAAAAGAAAGTATGGAAGCAATTTCTCGCAAGTGTAGTCAAGTGAAGGGCATGTTTATTCAAGCTTATAATGGCTGGAATTTATGTATATTTAAGGTTTTAAATAGTTTATAAGCAAGAATGATTGAAAGAAAAATAAAAAAGAAAATGTAGGAATAAATGGGAATTAATTTGGCCAATGTGAGGGAGATTTGTATGTAAGTTGTCCCCTAATTTCAATGGATGAAATTTTGTGAGGTTAAACTTGTATTTGAGTGAATTTATGCATGAAAGATTCAAGGAAAATAATAGCAACATGAGAGTATGAAATATGTTAAGATTTGGAGTAAAATGCCTTACTAGTTTGGGTGTTTTTGCACTCAAAAGTTAATACTTGGTTCATAGTTTTCAAATTGAGTTTGATGATGGTTTTTAATGTGAAATGTGGCATATTTAGGGTCCCAAAAACATGTATGAATGAGTAGGAATTAAGGAAGTTAAAGTGGATATGCATAGGTGCATAAATGGCATATCATCTAGTAAATAGTGAAATAATTGTTTAATGAAAGAATAGGAGATTGAAGGGGTTATAGAGACCTGCACTAATTGGAATTAATTGGGGTTGTTTTAGACTTCAAAACATGCATAAATGTCGTAGCAAACCATAGAAAATTGAAGGGAAAAGTTTGGAGAAAAATTAAGTTATAGTCGAAATAGTGCACATATGTAGTTGTAAAGATGAGTTGAGAATGAAAATGCATTCTTTGATGCATGTAATGAATATATTCGATCATAATTGAATCAAAGAATATTAGCTACAAAAGAAATGATATCATTGCATGTGGGATGCAAAAATGTGCATTAAAAAGTATCGAAAAATATGTGTTTTTCATAGATATCACCCCTCGATACTTATAAATTTTCGAAACCGTTTTACGGGTGACCTAAATGTAAGTTAGGGAGATGATTTAAGCAAAAATGGGAGTGGAAAAGCCCATGGAATGGGCTATGCATACCATTCAGGTTTGGGGGGGGGTGCAAAATCTTGATTTTTCGTTCCATGCTTCCGAGTATCATTTCAAATGTATAGGGGTGTTCCTAGGTGATAATAAATGAGACTTATGCAAAGAAATCGGAATTAGAAAGCCTTGGTTAAGTTAGAATGAAGTAGTAAAAAGGGTTTTCAATAGGAAACCGTTATTTAAAAGTTTCGAATAGCTTGATTGAGCAAATTTTTTAAGTAAGATTGTGTTATGTAGGTGACGAGCAAGCTAGCGGAGTACAGAAGGCTCGATGATGAGTATAGCTCGCTTGGTGAGGTAAGTGTGTATCACTTGCATCTATTTCAATTTCTAAGTTAAATTTCGAATTATATAATTAAACGAATTTAAAAATGATTTTTGAATTCTAAATCCGAGTCTTGAGTATGTGGTCTCTTTATGGGATCCAAAAAGGAAAGGAATCAAAAACTAAGTCGATTTCAAAATACTTTAATCGAGAAAAATTTTAAGAGTTTGAAAAGTTAAAGGTTTGGTGCCTTTGCACTTAGAGAAACAATTTCAAAGCCCATGTATATACCCTTAGCTTATTCTAGATTTAGTGCTATGCGATGATGCAAAAAATTTCGTCCATAGTCGCTCAGTTTTCAAAGTATCTAGCGTGATATGTACAATGTAGAAAATTTCGTACATTATCACTGAAATATAGAAAGATTTCTAGCGATACATTGCGATGTAGCAAATTCGGCATGTAGTCATTTAGATTTACAGTTTTGGCACTATGTTGTGCTGTAGCAAATTCCACTCGTCGTCGCCCAAAGTTATAGCACTACATTTGCGATGCAAAAAATTTCGCATTGTAGTTGCTCAGATTTGAGATCGTTTCACACTACGTTTGCGATGCAGTAAATTCCGCATTGTAGTGGTTGAGATATCTCACTAGCTTCACATTTGGTGTCAGTTGAAAATCGCCACGTGATGGTTCGAGCATATTAGGGGTGTACATGGAGTTTTAGAAAGAAAAGCTTTAAAAATCAAGAAATTTTTAATATACGAATAAGTTATGAGTTGTTTTATAATTATATGATTATACTGTCTTGTAATGTGCGCTAACACATTTACTTGTTGTGTAGCTTGTACATTATTTTTGGGAATTGTTATAGGTGACAGGGTGTTCGAAAAGATTCACATCACATATTGGTGGGCGAAATCGAAGAATGCATCAAACAAAATATACATTTTGTTGTTGTAAATGACTTAAATGAGTGATTGCATGATTGATATATGGTTATTGGAAAACTGTAATATCACATTTTGATATGTATATATAGTTAGAACACTTGCCATGACACACACTGATATGTGATATTTCGATATATATAGACATATATTAATGCATATGAATTACTTTCATAATGCTTGTTGAATTGTATGCTTGTGAAAAATGTATGTTACGAAAATTACTTATTTGCGAGAATGTATGGTATGAGATTGAATTGAGAAAATACATGCTTGTGGCCAAAAGAAGTTTGGTGGTGATTTGAAATAGTTTGAAGTGTGTTTTTCTTTACAGGTAAATTTTAGAAATATTAAAAGTACAGTCATTATGCTGTCAAAATTTTTCGTAAATTTATTTTTAAATTGAGTTTGAAAAATTCACACCAACCCAATTATTTTCTAGAAAAGAACTTCAATTTAAGGTAAAGAAAGTAAACAGGCAAGATTAAGGGGTTCACTCTGCAGATCTCTTTTACCCAACAAAGAGGGTTGCGAGAGGTTTGTTGGAGTGCCTGGCGAAACCCTCCAGATAAGAGTTTAGAGAGAATCTAGTAAGGGACTTGTCACCATAGCTGGAGTATTCTAGGCACTATTCAAGCAAGAATTTATAGATAAATTCTATCCGAAGAGCTAGTTGGACGTAAAAATTAAAGAATTTTTCAAGTTGGAACAAGGAAACCTTTCAGTGGCCGACTACGAAAGGAGATTTTTAGAGCTAGTTCGTGTAGTGCCATTCATAGCTGATAATGAAGAACAAAAGACAAAGAGATTCGCAGCAAGCTTGAACCCGAAAATCCGAGTCTATGTTGCTTCGACAGTCCATTCATACAAAATTTGAGTCTATGTTGCTTCGACAGTCTATATGTAGTATGGAGAGCTAGTAAAAGCCGCAATCAGAGTTGAAAGAGGTATAGAGGTCATTCCTAGACCTAAGTAGTCGTCTCAAAAATGCAGTTGGATCGGTGATTTTTCAGGAGGACCTAGCAAGTTCATCAGGAGTAAGGAGTCATCCCTTGGATCTGGTAGCCGGAGATCGAGCCAGGGGTCATAATCAAGTTAAGGCTCCATAAGGCAATCAACTGAATCCAAGAGCAGCAATGAGAATTGGAAGAATTGGCTTAGTGTCGGACATACGGAAGGATACATCGGGGTGAATGTCTCAGAGGTAGTGCTGGATGTTTCAGATACAGTCAAGAGAGCCATTTCATAAAGATTGCCCAAAGGCAGCTTCAGCTTTCCAGCCAAAGACCAGGACTGTAGCACCAGGGCAATCTAGTGAAGGTCGGGGACTAGATCAGAGGAGTTCCCAAGCTAGAGAGACTACTAGTTCCGGCCAGCCTAGCAAAGCATCAAGCAAGGGTGTGCCATCCAGAGGCCAACCATGTAGACCCCGTGCTTAAGCCAGAGTGTTAACAGTGACTCAACATGTAAGCCCCTATGTTTACTATTTGAACTTTCTAGTATTAGAAGATATATTATTCGGTAAAATGGTCATTTTGCCGATTTAGAATCCTATATATATATATATAAGTGATTAGGATAAAGTAGTCATCGAAATTATGAGAATTTACAAAAGTTAATAGGATGCCATGAAATTTATGCAAGTTGGAGGACATTTTGGTTAAAATTCAAGTAATGGTATGATATGTAATTAAATTATAAACTTTGAGGGCAAATTCATAAGTGAGGCCTATATATATAAGAGTTAGTCACCAACAATTAGCAAAATTTCAAAACAAAAATTGAGAGAGTTTGAGAGGGGTGGTCTACCAAAGGAAGCAATGGTAACCAAGCAAATGTCATCAATAAATTTCAATCTCCAAATCAAGACACTAGATAGATTCAAGTAAGAGGATCAAAAGCTAAGGAAAATTTGGGTAAGTTATTCTCATTTTTCTCAAGTTTGAAGTTAGTTGGATTAGAATGAGAGTTGATGATTTAGTTGGTTTTGATATGTAATTGATGTGGGTTTTCATTTCAATCCAGTTTAGAGTCTAAATCAAGTAAGAAGAAAGCTTAATTTGAAAAGAATCATGCTAGAAGTGAAAGTTAGGGCTTATGGGAGTGAAACCCCAGAATTTGATTTAAGCATGTTTAAAGTAAATTGAATTGTAGATAATGTGTTTGATGACATACCTAAGGGAATGATCAAGCAAACTCCTTGAAAAATGAAAGAAATAAGCGATGTGTATGCATGTATAAATTCGGCCACGAAGAGGAATGTGTGATTCCATTGAGTTTTGTCTAAATGAGCTTGAAATTATGCATGTAAGATGTTAGAGAATATCATGGAAGTGTTAGAATTGAAAAAGCATAAGAGATAATTCAATATGATAGTTAAGCTAGATGAAGGGCATTGGTGATTACCAAGCAATGTCATTTCCTCTTTACATTTTATGTCATGTATGATCCAAGTTGACTATGTATAAGTCTAGGAACACTAATGAAAAGATAATTAAGTTTAGAAAGTGAAGGTGGTAAAAGTTAACATGAAAAAGTAGTGAAAAATAGGGGTTTTGGCTAGAAACCTCCACCCGGTGGTTGTTTCTTTCCGAATTCGCTTGTGGGTCGACCTAAATGAGAGATAGGGAGATGATTGGAGTGAAAACGGAACGAAGAAAAGTTAGGAATTGCTCCTTAGCATGCATTCAATAGTGATTTTTTGTTTTGAGCTTTAGAAAATTATTTCAAGTGTATGAGAGTATTCCTAGGTGGTAATAAATGAGGTTCGTGGAAAGAAATCGAAAATTTAAAGCCTCGGTTAAGTTAGAACCTAAATGTGAAAGTTATAATCAAAAGGGTTTTCAATAAAGTTAGTTGTGTTAGAAACTCTCACTATAGCTTTGTGTAGTTCTATTTAGCAAATTTTGAATAAGAATATGTTGTGTAGGTGAAGCACAAGCTAGCAGAGTGAGAGAGGCTCGTTAGAGCTCTTTAGCAAGCTTGGACTTGAGGTGAGTGTTACTAACTCACACTATGGGTAATGGTATTGTTAATGTAACTTTATTGGTTATTGAAAAGTTTATGAATGATTTCTATATGTGTTCAAAGTAATTTTGAAAGTAACTTTTGTGAAAGTTGAGCTTAAAAGTTTTAAAAGAAAAGCTATTTTGTGCTTAGAGCACTTAGTAGAAAAGAGTTTTCAAAGGCCTTTCACACCCTCTCAAAGTTTTGTATTTCCTAACGCTACGGTTAGCGATGCAAAAAATTCCGTATGTAGTCGCTCAGACTTACAATTTAGCATAACACTACCAATTGTGATGCAGAAAATTTCGTAATGTAGTTGCTCAGATTTATATATAGTGTGTTGGTTACAATTGCAATGCAGCAAATTCTGCACGTAGTTGCTAAGACTATATAGTATCTCGCACCATAATTTGCTAAGCAAAAAATTCCGCACATGGTTACTGAGAAGTATCAGTAGTGTCACGGCTGGTGTTAGTTGAAAATCACCACATGACATAGCAGTTAGGGGTACGAACGGTGCTTTTAGAAAGAAAAGACTTTTGTAGTGTTTTACATTTACTTAATAATTTTACAATTATTTAGTTAACAATGCTTAAATTGTTTTAATTGTTTCAAGATTACAATCTTTTTGTGTCATATTGGATAAACCAATTTCAGGTACCGACACGAGTGATCAAAGCATAAAAAGTTCTTCGACAAAATAGGTGAGAAATCGACGGTTGCATCGCATCAACCATATTGCATTTTGTTGTAATTAAAAATCAAATATTTGCATGCACCAATCTCACACTTTTTGTGATAGTTATTTGAATACTTGTGATATTATATTTTGTGATGTAAATATTTGTATAGTTCATTATGATATGAAAAATATTTGATCATTTCTTATGGCTTTATAAGATGGATTAAATGATTGTAAGATACATGTTTGTGGAAAGAGAAGTTGGGTTGCGATTGAAAAATTTTGGGTGTATATTTCTTTGTAGGTAACTATAAAAATCTTATAAATGCAGTCGTTATGCTGCCGGATTTTCATGAAAACAGTTTTGAATTTTGAAAATAGAGTGATCACTTTTGTGACTTTAAACGAAATGAAATTTCAAATTTAACAAAGTAACCAAACTAGTTTTGAAAAAACGTTATCAAAGTGATTTCAAAGTAAAAATAAACAGGCAAGTTTTCAGGGTTTGCTTCGCAGATTTCTTTTAGCCATCTATAGGGTTTAAGAGAGATCCATTGGAGTGCCAGGCGAGGCCTACCAGATATTAGCCTAACGGAAATCTGGTTTGGGTCTCATCACAGTAGGATACAGACACGACCTCTGAAGTCATGACAGATATTATTTTAGTATTTGACCATGATGCCTATGCATTGATAGACCTTGGCGCTACTCATCCATTCGTGTCTATGAATTTTGCTAAGATTGTTGGCATTGAACCAAAACCCCTTGGTTGTAATATGATAGTGTCCATCCCTACTGGGGATTCCCTTCATGCAAAGAAAGCATTCAGGGGTAGTACAGTAGTCATTGAGGATATAGAATTTTCGACGAACTTGATTGTATTGGACATCCATGACTTTGATGTCATATTAGGAATGGATTGGTTGTGCATACATCGCGCCTCGATGAATTGCTTTCGAAAAGAAGTAAGATTGATCAAAGAGGGAGAGCCTGATATTATCTTTCGTGGAGTACGAAAGTCGCTTTCTTCCAACATTATGTCAGTAATGAAGGCTAGAAAGGTGCTTAGGAAGTCATGCCAAGGATATCTAGCTTATGCAGTGGAGGTAAGAGATAATGGAGTAAGATTAGAAGATATCCATGTGGTCAGATATTTTTCAGATGTGTTTTCGGAGGACCTTCCAAGTTTGCCTTCAGATCAGGAAATAGAATTTGAGATAGATTTGGTTTCAAGAACTAAGCCGATTTCCCTCGCACCATATCGAATGGCTCTAATTGAGCTGAAAGTGCAAATGGAAGAATTGCTGGATAAGGGTTTTGTGAGACCCAACCATTTATTTGTTAAGAAGAAAGATAAGAGCTTAAGATTAGTGACTATAAGGAATCAGTATCCGCTCCTGAGAATTGATTATGTATTTAATTAGCTGTAGAGATCTAGAGTTTATTCAAAGATTGATAGGTTCAGGATATCATCAACTGAGAATTTGTGGAGAAGATGTTTCGAAGACTACTTTCAGGACTCGTTACGGGCATTATGAGTTCCTAGTCATGCCATTCGGATTGATGAATGCCACAATAGCTTTCATGGATCTAATGAACAGGATCTTCAGGCTGTATCTAGATAAGTTCGTGATAGTGTTTACTGATAACATTTTAGTGTATTTAAGCAGTTATGAGGAACATGCAGAACATCTCTAAATAGTATTACAGACCCTACAAGAGCATCAGCTGTATGCGAAATTTAGCAAGTGCTAATTATGGCTAAACAATATTGCTTTATTGGGTCATATAATATTAGCTGAAGGATTAAGTATGGATCCCTAAAAGATAAAAGAGATAACGAGCTGGAGACCACCCATAAATGTTACAAAAGTTCGAAGATTTCTCGAATTGGTAGGTTATTACAAGAAGTTTGTAGAGGAGTTTTCAAGGATAGCAGCTGCACTAACCAGATTGACTAGAAAGGAAGAGAGATTTGAGTGGTTAGATGCCTACCAGCAGAGTTTTGATGAGCTAAAAAGAAGATTGACAACAGCTTCAGTGTTGACGCTACCAATGGGGGAAGATAGTTTTACCATATACAGTGATGCCTCAAGACAGGGTTTGGGGTATGTTCTGATGTAGAATGGTAGAGTTGTAGCATATGCTTCCAAACAGCTAAAGAAACACGATCATAACTACCCTACCCACGATTTAGAGCTTGCAGCAGTAGTATTTGCATTGAAATTTGAAGGCATTACTTATATGGTGTCTCTTGTCAAATCTTCATAGATCATAAGAATTTGCGATATCTGTTCACTTAGAA
Organism: Dimocarpus longan; assembly: GCA_022984855.1. Classification (NCBI taxonomy): domain Eukaryota; kingdom Viridiplantae; phylum Streptophyta; class Magnoliopsida; order Sapindales; family Sapindaceae; genus Dimocarpus; species Dimocarpus longan. The sequence continues at coordinate 6,657,909 of CM041015.1, read as the reverse complement.
AGAGTTAAACATGAGGTAAAAGAAGTGGTTAGAGCTTATTAAAGACAATGATTGTATGATTGAATACCACCCCAAAAAGGTAATGTAGTAGTGGATGCGTTAAGTAGGCGACCAAAGAGTACCTTAGCTCATTTGAGGACAATATATCTTTCGCTTCTAGTGGAATTAAGGTCGCTAGGAGCCGAGTTAGATATAGCAAACTCGAGGGCATTGTAAGCTACTTTCCATGTTCACCCCATTTTAGTAGATCAGATAAGGGAACAACAATAGCAAGATCCTCAGTTGGTAAAGTTAAGACAAGAAATTGAAGCAGGACAAAGGACAGATTTTATAATCAAGGAAGTTGGTACATTAATGATAGGTCAATGTTTATGTAATCCCTTATATTCAATTTTACGTTTCATAGCTTTAGAAGCTAAGTTACCAAGTAAAAAGGGCGAAACGGTCATTTAGTGAATAAAAATATAAATGGATGGCAAAGTTATAAAACTTTAATTAAGTGAAGTTAATAAGTTAATTACATGAGAATTTGACAAAAGACTTAAAAACCAATTGATTTTTTTACTAATGAATTAGAGGACTAAGGGCAAAATGGTAATAAAAGCCATTAAAAGCCATATATATATCTAAGAATGTTAGTGTGTTTTGATGGACTTAGTCATTTTTTTCAAGCAAAAACCCGAGAATAAAGAGAAAAGAGAGAGTTAGGGATTGCAAAGGGAGAAAATGAGGGAGAAGAGGAGCAATCCATCCTTAGGCCATTTCCAAGGCTCCAAATCAAGTTCTCATGGTGATCTAACCTAGAACATCATACTCTAAGTGAAAATTTGGTAAGTTAACATCTACTTCTTTAAATTTTGATGATTAGTTGGGTTTGTTATTTAGTATAATAGTTGTGTTGTTTATGGTGTGTTGTGATGAGAGTTTTACACTTAAAACAAGTGTAGAACTCTAAGTTAGTGATAAGGAAGCTTAAGTGGTATGAGATGAGGCATGAATGATAGGTTAGGGTTTATAGGTTTATGGGATAAACCCTAACTTGTGATTCAAGCATGCTTAAAGTGAAAGTAGATGTAGATTAAATGGTTGATGAAAGGTTTAAGAGAAAATAACCTGAGAAATTGAAAGAAATTATGGTTGTATTTGCAAGTGCATGTCACGGCCAAGGATGTGTGTATGATGATGTTGTGTTTTTGATCCATTTGAGTCCTAAGTCATGCAAAATTGATGCTAGGAAAACATATAGAAGTGATGAAATTATAAAAGGAGAAACATAGAGTGAAATTGAGAATCCCAAGCTTGATGAAGGGGCTATAGTGACCTACACCCTTCAAGCTTATTTGGGGTTATTCTGAACCTCAAAATATGCCTCAGGGACATAGCAAACCATAGGAATTGGAAGGGAACAATTCCAATAAAAATTGAGGAAGTTATGGTTAAAATAGTGTACGTATGAAGTTGTAATGTGAAATAAGAATGTAAATGCATTCTTCAATGCATGAAATGAATGTAATTGATCATAATTGAGTAAAAGAATCTTAAATACGAAGAAATGAAGTTGTCGCATGTAGGATGCCATAAATGTGCATAAAAAAGTGTTGAAAAATAGACATTTTTCATAAGTTTCGACCTTCGATACTTAGAATTTTATGAAACCATTTTACGTTCGACTTAAGTGCGAGTTTGGAAGATGATTTGAGTGAAAATGGAGCGAAGAAAATCGCTCAGAAAGGGCTTAAATTAGTCTCGGTTTTAGTGGGGGTCAAAAATAGCAATTTTGCGTTCTGTGCTTTCGGTGACCATTTTAAGTATTCTGAAGAGTCCCTAAGTGATAATAAATAAGGCCCGTATAAAGAAATCAGAATTAAAGAGTCTCGATTGAGTTAAAATCGAGTCAGAAATATTATAGTGTAAAGGGGTTTTCAATAGATTAATTTGTATTGGAAACTTTATCATTAAGTTTTAAGTTATGTAATTGAGCAAAGTATAATGAGAAATTGATATGTAGGTGACGAGCAGGCGAACGAGGCACGCGAGGCTCATTGAAATGCTCAACTTGAGCTTACGCGGATTAAGGTAAATGTACTTCGCTTATATTATTTTGATTTTAATTTACATTTTAACTTATTATTGTTCAAAAGCTTTACAAAATGATTTCCCAAAATATAAGTTCGAATTTGAGTAAAAATTCTTGTCTCGGATCAAGAAATGAGATTCGAAGGCAATGGTTGTTTTCGAAAAGTTTGAAGTAAAGTTTGAGTTAAAAACATTCAAGGATAAGTGATTTTGTACTTATTGCACTGAAGAGAAAAGTAGTTTCAAAAGCCATGTGTAAACTGTAGTATCAGAGCATTTGGCACTACGTTATTGAAGGGACCCAACCCGGATTTAACCTCTTGAATTCGTGGGAAGCCCTCCTGGCACTCCAACGGACTCCGAAAACCTTTTCTTAAAATAAATTAACTTAGGAATCCGTGGAGCAAACCCAATTAAAACATTTATTCTTTTCATCAACTACCGAAAAATGTGGTGGGAAATTTTTTTTTTATTAAAACCAGTAAATCATTTATTCAGTTAAAAATTTTGCAGAAAAACGGACAGAGTTTCCTCTGTTTTTCGGACATCCTAATTTTAAAAAACCTACAATTAAAATCATAAATACTTCTAAAATCCATTTATTTTCTCCACTACCATTTTCAGGACCTCAGGTCCACCATAATTCAACCACAACAACATTTAAAAACTTTCAGTAAAATCATTTTTATCCATAACACAAAACATATGCATTATGTACATTTCAAAAATATTTTCTGAAATATTTTGGGCTTGAGTTTGGGTACTCCCAAACGCCTACGTATCTCAATTATCTACAGAGGATCAAAGCCCTCGTAGTTCAGAGTTTAATTATGCATATACGTATATACAATACAAAAATAATGATGCAAGTATCAAAACCAAAATATGACATATTTACAGCCCACGACTATCATTATATACATATTTTCAAGTCGTCGTCGTCTACAAGTAGGCCGCCTACGACTACCCTAGAGGATGCTCAGACTGCTCCCTAATCTCAATTCCTGAAAATTTTATTAAAACATTTGAAAGAGTGAGCTAAAAGTAGCTCAGTGAGTATACAGTTTAATATCAAAATACCTTTCAATATCTTTCAATAAAATCACAACATTTACATAAATAAATAAAACATTTCATTTTATTTATCAATTCATTTTAAATCATTTGGTAACATTTCAATCACAACCAATGGAACCCAGGGAAATAATTCACCAACCGACCTAAAAGCAACGGTGGCGAGACGGTCCATTTCCAGTCATAAAACCCCTACGCTGCGGATAAAATCACGCCTTGTGCAGGGTAACAGTCATAATACTTTATAATGTGTAAAGGCAATCCTATAATTCCTATCCCTTCCCTTAGTTAGTAACATATTTCTTTACCCGTACCTTTACACATTTTAAGTATCTCGACCGATATCCAGTCATTTCAGTCATGATAGGGTCTAGGGTAACCATCGGCTAAAAATATTTTTATAAACAACATTTCATTTTTTTTTAAAAAAAAAAAACCAAAACAATTTCTTTTATATTCCATAAACATTTGTCCGTCAAAATTTTCTTAAGGTCGAAACCTTAACTTTTGAATCTTTACCATTCAAGATTTTCCTTAAAACCTTATATCAAAATTTAAATCATTGATATAATCCAAACCATCGTATTCTCATCATAAACATATATATAAAACATATATATACAATTATGCATTTAAAGAAACATATATATACATATATATAGTTTTACACTCACAACTTATTTCCGTCTGTTAACTTTCGATTCAAAGAACCTCATTCACCTCCTGCACGTCTCCGTTTCCGTTCGAAGAGTTTCCAATTCACCTAAAATTTAAATCATCAACTTCTTCACAACTTCATTTCAAATATAACTCTAATGGCACTTTTAAAACTAATCAAGCGACAATTCTCTCCATCACAAGCCCTTATTTTATACCATTCATTTTCATGAAGTTTTCATGTCCAAACACTTTTAAACACACACTTGGAACCACCAAAATAAAATAAAATACAAATGGGACAGCTTGTACGTAATATGTCGCATGGTTACCTTTGAGTATTAAAATGCATTCCATGCAATGCAATTTATTATCTATGACTTAATCACACTCAATTACACATTGAAGTACATGCTTAAGACCTTAAAATCAACTTAAAATCACCCAAATTCAACTTATAACCAGCTGCCCTTCATCCTAGTCGTAAATCACACAATAACACAATACGCAATTTTCTTTCGGTTCCAATGTGTCTTCGTATTTCATTACGTATTTATACCATTAATAATTAATCAAATTGTTGTGCAAAATCGCAAGTGGACGAGCCGAACAAGTAATAAAATGATGAGAAAAGTATCGTCACACGAGGATTGTTGTTAATTAATGCCCAAAATTAAAATAACTCAACTTTTATTTGGTAGATGAAATTTGAGTAAATGAGTTGCAAACTATGAGTAAATTTAATTGCAATTGTAAATAAATGAAAATTAATTCAATGAATAAAAACTCTAAGATTATGATTTCACCATAATTAATCTGTTCCTCCCTTTTGTTCTTTTTAACAAAAATTAACTATCCAGTTGCTAGTCGAGATTCGATGAATTATTCACATAGCCCCTCCCGAGGTCTAAGGAAAATACCCTATAAAGATTAACTACTATGTTCCCATGCAAGTCAAAACATTAAAGGATTCATTAATATTTATGGATCTCTTTTATAGACTACACAAACCATGCAGGTATATTCCTATCCTACATGTAATTTATGACATTAAATACAATGAACTAGACACATAAATCAGTTTCCGCTATCATTATGATTAACGATTCAACTAAATAGTGGCCAATTATTTAGAACATTAAGAACAATATTAAATGCATCAACAAAGATAGAAAACTCTTAATTGAATTGAACAAAGGTTTGGAACATCAAAGTTAGGCTACATCATAACGTTAGAAAATAAATCTACTCCATAATAGAATTTACAAAAACAAGAATATTAAACATAACAAAAGATAAAAGAACTTAGTGGATTGAAGCTTCACCGTAGAATTTCTTTCCCTGCTTTGCTCCTCCTCTCCAAGCTCTCTCTCTCTTTCTCTAAACTACTTATTGTTTTGGTTTGTGATGGAATGCTTAGAATGGTGATTTTAAGGCCTATTTATAGGCCAAATTCACCTTCAATTACATCATCGTTTCCTGATTTTCCACCATTTTGCATCATCGCTTGCATCATCTTTCACCTACCCCATTCAAAGTCAACTTTCAAATTGCATCATTGCTTACATCATCGTTCACCTACCCCATTCAAGTCAACTTCTATTACATCATTGCTTATGTAACGCCTTTCGCCCGACATCCGTTACGGTCGAAAATCCAGAACGGAGAACGTTACTTTCCTGATAAAAACCGTTTCTGTTACTTTTTTTTTTAAAAACTATTATCGTTCTAAAACTCTTTACCAATAATTTTATTTATTATTTTTTTTAAAAACATAAATTCGGCAGAGTTTCCTCTGTTTTTTTTTTTTTTTATTTAAATCCCAAAATCCGTTTCCTGTAATTGAAACTCTAACATTTCTAAAACCATCAATTTCTAAACTCCTATTCGGACCTCCCGTCCGTTTCCAAAACATTTCATTTCTCAAATATATCATAAATATTTATATGCATACATAACCAAAGTAAGCTTTTAAGAAATATAGATATGCTTTTATACAGAACTTTGTTATAATTAAGTGGAAAACAATAATTTACACAAATATACATGTATCCCAAAAATGCATGATCATATGCAATATATCTATATATCTACCAAAGGCATGGAGTGGATGGTGACTATCTGAACTTCCGCGTATCAACTACTTCTCTGTCTGGGAAAGGAATCACAAGGTTCAACCTGCGCGCGGTAAATCAACGCGCTAAGCATATTCGCTTAGTGGTATACACATAATCTAATTTCTCAAATTTCAAATATAATTTCATTCGTAATTAAAAGCATTATAACTTTACCATTCATGAACATAGATATATATATGCTGCATAAAAATATTTAAACATATGATTCACACTTTTCGAGTTCAACATATTTCAAAACATTAAACATTTCATATCATGTAACAATTTCATTTCATCGCTTATCACATTTTTCTCAATGCCCTTTAGTAAACATATATTCGATACTCATGTATTGACATATGGGTTTCCGGTATCGGACACGTGGTAGTATCCGCCGAAATAACGATCGACCCCGGCAACGGCCGCTCGGTGATTTTCCACCGGGTCGTATATCATAACACATATAATCGTTCAGGATCGGATACGTAGTGCCTCTCATAATCCATAACGAATCAATGTAAATAAACGGTGCAGCTGCTAAGTTCCCTATTGACATGTCAATTACCAATTTCCATTTATCGATATCTATGTTTACAAGGGCTATTTATATCACAACGTTTGTATCACATATTTTTCACTTTGATTTTTGTAACAAGATTTTCTTAACGAATCAATTTCGTATCTCATTTCAAGTGTAGTAAAATACGTTTGTAAATGTATCGTATTGAAAAGATATAACAATATCATTTAAAAATATTCACTTAACAATCTCATTTAAGAAATTCATTTCATAACAAATCAATTTCGCGTTTCATTTCAAGTATAGTCAAATACGTTTATAAATGCTTTGTATTAAAATGATATATTTTTAGTACCAAAGTTTTCATAACAAATCAATTCCAATTTTTTTTTTTTTCATTCAAGTATAGACAAATAGGTTTATAATGCATTGTATTAAAACGATATATCAATCCCATTTAATGAAAATCATTTCACAATGAAAACACTTTCAAGTAAAATTAAAGATAATGTGTATACCGACCTCAAAAATGATTCAACTTCGAATCAAAAGCTCCTCCTAAGCTTTACTCCTATTATTCGGTCGAGAATCCGGTTCGCCGGGTTCTCCTTGACCTTTCATTAAGACAACATAGCAAAAATCGATTTAGCAAGTTTCAAACATTACATAATGCATAATGCTTTCCTATTATGCAACTTACAAACATCCAATGGATATCACCTCGAAACAACATGTAATATCACACTTTGATAGCTTATCAACTTAATCGTATCGTCTTTCCTTTACGCGAATTATTTCCAACCAAATTTTTCATGTTAACCATTTCAAAACGAAAAGCAAAACATCACAACTTATCCTTCCTAACATAACAGCCCCTATACGGCTTCACAACACAATTTTTAACATTGCAAGATCATTTGCAAACACGTCAAAGCTCAATCAAATGAACCTCCGCACTAACGAGGTTCTAAAATCCTATTTCCCAAACATTTTATCATCACACTTTTATCCTCAACTCAAGCTCAATCATTATTTAATCGAACCGGAAATCAAATAACTCATAACGTACCTTTCGAAGCTTACTTTGAAAGTTCCGAAACTAGCACGAAAAGCTGTCCCAATTAACTCCTTTTATTAACGAGTTTCCTTCAATCCAAACGGGCATCATTAACGTCCAAATGTCGTTCAAATCATGATTACAATATGAGCGGGGCAGCGACTTACCTTCGCTTGAGCTGTTTTTCGTTTCGAAACAGCTTGCGAACGATTTCGATGACAATGACAGCAACTCGGCAGTGGTTCGCACAAAAACAGCAACTTGTCTTCGATGACAGCACACGACACAGCAGCGGCACGACTTCAGCTTGACAGCTCGCAGCAGCGTCGTTGAATTTCAGCCACCAGCAGCTCACGCCAGCAGCAAGGCAGCGATGACAGCACACAGCACCACAGCGCACAGCAAAAACAGCATAACAGCACAACAGCGCGACAGCAATGGCAGCACTTCGCGACGCAAACAGCTTCGCGACAGCAGCAAAAACAGCACGTTATCGACAGCACGACAGCACAACAATTACAGCAACTACAGCACAATCGTAACCATGACAGCAAGCAACAATCACGACAGCTCAACAACAAGCTCGACAGCACTTCGACAACAACGACAACACAACAACAACGAAAATTCCAGCAATAACAACAGCACAACCAACCTTGAAACTGCCAGCAGCTCACGGTCAGCTTGCAATCACCGTGAGTTCTCCTTTGCTGCATTTCCACTCACGGTCTCAAGGCAATGGCAGCGACGGTAGTACCTGGTTCATGGCAGCAAAGACACGACAGCGATTTCACCTCTCATCAGCAACTCCCCAAGGCAGAAACAGCTCACGGCAGTAACTTGAATGCGTTAATTTCCTTCAAAACAGCATCCACACATTCTTAACAGAAATTTAATGCCAACGAAAACTCACCCACTGCAGCAGCACACCCACGACAGCAGTTCCTATACCAACAGCTCCCACGGCAGCAGCTTCAAGTCATGGCAGCAGCTCTCGTCCACAGCGGCAGCACTATACAGCAGCAGCAACGACAGCACCATGGCAGCAGCAGCGACAGCACCATGGTAGCAGCAGCGACAGTACCATGGCAGCACCAGCGACAGCACCAGGCAGCAGTAGCGACAGCACCATGGCAGCACCAGCGACAGCACCAGACAGCACCAGATCTTCCGTTCTTGCTTGCATGCAAGGTCAGATCTTTCATCTGAAAGTTAGGACAGCACATGCATGTGCTGGATCTCCTTTACCAGCTCACGTTCAGCATCCAAACAGCTCACGGATCCAGCTGAACTTTTCTTTGCATGCACGGGCAGATCTGGTCTTCTCCTTCTCTCGATCACTCTCTTAAGTTCAGCACACACTTCTTCTGGTTTGCTACACTGTCCTTGGTCGAATAGTAGCTCCTCTCTCTACTTACACGAACAGATCTATTGTTGCTTCACTTGACTTCACTTTGGTTTTGTGTCTGATGAGAAGGATGGCCGAATTAAATGCTCCCTTTACTTTATCATTTTTTTTTATTCCATTTTATTTAATCCTTGATGACACATGTCCTTGATCTTCTTGCATGTTTGCCATGTATCCCACATGGGCCCACTTATTCTATTTATTTCTCTCATGCCATCAACTCTCGCTTTGTGATTTCGCTTTCCGCTCGGATTCGATTCGAGACAATCCTGGAAATTTAAATAAAAATCCAATTTCACAAACAGAAACTTCATTAGGTTCCGAATAAATATTTAAATCTGAATACGCTAATTTATTTTACGAGATTCGATTAAATAATTAACCCCGGATCCGTTTGGAGAGTTTTATAAAAATTCCGCTACTCCTCTGGACCCGAGCGGGTAATTATTTACATCATCCTTTAATATATATTTACTATTTAATAAATTATGAGGCATAATAACGGAATGTTACAGCTTACATCATAATTTTGATTACACCATTTCTTACATCAGTATGACATAATATTTATTTCTAGAATACCCTATCTTTAAACCGCGATAATTTCTTTATGCAATCTCCGACTCGAGTAATTCTTGAGGCGATGAACTTGCTGCGAATGATATTCATTTTGTAGTGATGATCTTGTCTTGAGCAATATTACTTGGTGGGGTCCACATGCGCATTTTTAACCAATTTTATTCTGAAAATAAAAATAAAAGAAATATGAAATAATTTACTTAATAATAATAAAAATATTAAGAACTAAGCAAGAATTCAAATTTAAAAAGATAAAATAACTCTATAAATATAAAGTTATCACAAATATCCATTATTTAAAACCAAACCTAGCCCACACACACACGCCACTTGCTGCAGCACATAAAAAAAAAATGCCTACCCATTTCCTTTTCATTCAACTCACGGCAACCACACACACACCTCAACTCTACATAACAATCTTCTCTAATTAAGTTTTTCAAGAGATAAAACCAATTAATCTTAACATAACTTACTTGTCTGAGAGTTTAGCAGCTGGTCATGGACTCCCACAGCAGTCCAAAGCTTCCATTTTTCGAATCTATCTTGAGCTACAACAAAAAAACCAACAATAACATGAAATGGACAGCTCACAACTCAAGAAAACATCTCACAAGAGTTCCAGCTGTTTCTCTTACCTACTATTCATCATCTTCTTCACACCTACCCCTGCATTTTTCCTCCATCTATTGGCTTCACGTGGCTGCTTCATCTCAGCCATTGCTTGCTTCAGCTGACCCGAATCTGTCCCCCTTCACACGGTCTGCAGGACGCCTTTACCAGCCCGTCATGGCTTCAGCTCGTCTTCATGTTCTGGTCAGCTTCTTCACGCCCAGATCTAGTTTTCTTACACTGAAATCAGCTGCTACTCAGCTTCTTCAAGCCTCCAAATTACCATGACCAAGCTCCCTTGATGATTGATCTTCAATCTTCACTTGATTGCCGCGCGAGAGAGCTTGAGATCGTCGAGAGAGAGAGAGGTGCAGAGAGATCTGAATTTTTCGGGTGAGAGGGTGTGGTTTCTGAATCTGAAATTTCAGCTGAGAGAAACATATATATATGGCTTCATAAAGTGCCAAAACACCCCTCAACTTTTCTCAATTATGACAGCTAAAATTTCAATCCAAATTTTGCACTTACACCCCTCTTTTATTACTATTTTTATGAACTTCACTTATCCATTTTCAATCATGTATATAATCATTTTTAATCTATAATTAACACTTCCTAATGATCTCTTTTAATCATAATCACTTATATTTTTCATAAAAAAATTATTCCATAAAAATAAATACGTCCAATCCATAAATTTCCATAACAATTTTAATATCGATAAAATTAACCGTTATTTCTCTCAAGAGTATTTCTAAAATATTCCACCCTTATCAATTCATCAAATTAACCTCATAAACATTCAATTAGACTTATAATTATTCACTTGCATCACATAAAAACTTTTCTCACAACGGTGGAATATTTTAAAAATACAATCACATTTGACGTATTTATCGATATTTATATATATTCTTAAGCATAAAGAACTTGGTCCTAACAGTTATGACGTAGAAAATTCTGCTCGTAGTAGCCCAGATTGATAGCTACTTGCAATATAGCTGCAATATAGCAAATTCCGTACCTAGTTGCAAGGGCTATTGAGCAGTTTGCACTACAATATGTAATGTAGAGAAATCCGCATGTAGTGGCAAAGAGTTATAGTTTATTAGGACTACAATTGCGATTTAGAAAATTCTGTATTGTAGTTGCTTAGAGTTGAGATCGTTTCACACTACGATGCGATGTAACAAATTTCGCACATAGTGGTCCAGATATCTCAGTAGCATCACGTTGGTGTCAATAGAAAACTGCCACGTGATAGAGAGCAATTGAGGTTACACATGGTGTTTCTAGTCAAGCAAGACTCATTTTGAAAACCAAGATTTCAATTAAGTTGATGATTAGTTAAGAAATTATATTTACATTGCTTTTATATGTTAAACTAATGAGTTTGCTTTCTTGTGTAGCGTGTAAATTCTTTTAGGTGATTTTGGCAAGTGATTTCATATTGAGCACTTCATCGCTGAAAAACTTTAGAAGAGATGTTGAAGAATACTTCGAACAAACAAAAATATTTTTCCTTGTGAAAAATGAAAATGGATGATGATATGTATCATATGATATAATTGTAAATTAATTGCATATATATGTTGAGTTTTTATAACATTAAATGAAACCTTTATATCATCAATTTACATATTATTGATCTGGATATGAATGATGTCTGAATTGTATGATTGTGGTTATAAGAAGTTCGGAGGTGATTTGATATAGTTCGAAGTACGTTTTTTTTAAAAGTTGATTTTGGAAATGTTCAAAATACAGTCGTTATGCTGTCAAAATTTTTACAAAACTTAATTTAAGGAAATGCGAAAAATTTACACCAACCACAACTATTTTAAAAATAAAACAAAATTTTTAAGTTAAAACGAGTAAACAGGCAAAGTATTCAAGGGGTTCGCTTCTCGGATTTCTTCAATCCGATGAGTCAGGTTCAGAAAGTCCATTGAAATACCCGACGAGATCCTCCAGATAAGAGCCTAGAGAATGTTTGGTTCGGGTCCTGTTAATTTATGTGTGCCAGATATAAGTGATCTGAAAAAAGAGATCATGGAAAAAGCTTATTCTTCAATGTATGCCATGCATTTGAGCAGCATGAAGATGTACTGCACCCTGAAAGAGCATTATTGGTGGAAAGAAATGAAGAGAGATATCGCAGAATTTGTATCCTTATGCTTCATCTGTCAACAAGTCAAAGCAGAACATCAGAAATCCACGGGATTACTATAGCTACTCTCTATCCCAGAATGAAAGTGGGGGCATATGACCATGGATTTTGTTGTAAGGCTTCCGTGCAACCATAGGGGGCATGATGCTATATGGGTGACAGTAGACATACTGACTAAATCCGTCCATTTCTTATTGATCAGGGGCAACTACTCCCTAAGTAAGTTAATGTAGCTCTATATAGATGAGATAGTCAGACTTCATGGTATACTGGTTTCAATCGTATCAGATCGAGATCCTAATTTACCTCAATGTTTTGGCTTAGATTGCAGAAAACCTCAAGTACCCAGCTGAACTTTAGCACGGTCTTTCACTCTTAGATAGATGGACAGTCAAAGAGAACAATCCAAACACTCGAGAATATGCTTAGAGCATGTGACTTGGAATTCAAGGGGAATTGGGATACATACCTACCACTTGTGGAGTTCGTATACAATAATAGTTATCAGTCCAACATTGGTATGACACCTTATGAAGCCTTGTATGAAAGAAAGTGTAGAACTCCAATGTGTTAGGATGAGATAGGTGAGAGGAAACTGATAGTTCCCGAGTTCGTCCAAATCACTACAGACAAGATTAAAATTATTAGAGACAAACTTAAAGTATCGAGTGATAGACAGTAGAGTTATACGGATAACCGTTGTAGAGACCTTTTTCCAAATTTAGCGATAGAGTTTTCCTCAAGATATCCCTTTGGAAAGACATGCTTAGATTTGGAAAGCATGGTAACCTGAGTCCATGCTATATCAAGCTATATGAGGTCGTAGAAAGAATGAGACCCATAGCATACAGGTTGGAGCTCCCACTATAGCTAAGCAAGATTCATAATGTGTTTCATGTATCCATGCTTCACAAGTACATTCCAAATCCCTTCCAGATTTTAGATTGTAGAGAACCAGTCCTGTGGAATTAAGTTATTCCATCAGTAAAAGTATTTTGGAGGAATCATGAGGTAAAAGAGGCTACTTGGGAGCATGAAGATCAAATGTATAATAAATGCCCATATCTATTTCAGTATGATATGCAAATTTCAAGGACGAAATTTTTTGTAAGGAAGGAAGAAAATGTAATATCCTCTCCCCAGGTTATTATTGTATATAGGTACGGAATGATGAAATGTACTAATGTAGCTTCGTTGGTGAAATAATAAAAGAATTTTTAAGTGTTTAATAGTAAAATTTAATATTTGTAGAATTTTCAAAAAAAATAGGAAATAAATTTAAATCATAAAAAGTTGAGGGACAAAGGAGGAAATAAAAGATTTTTCTAAAAAAATGGCAAAATTGTAAATAAAGGGAAAAGATAAGGACATTGGGGAAAAGTGAAAAATTCTCTTGAACGTGACAGAATCGTAAATTCAAGGAAGTTTAAGGGTAAAAGTGGAGCTTGACCCACACATATAAATATAGGTGTGTGGTGAGTAAATTGGCAAGAAAGAAAGAGAGAGTGAGGAGAGAAAGAAAAATCTAGAGAAAGAAAGAGAGAGAGAGAGTTGTCGATAGTCAAGAGCAACCGCCGATCTAAGCTACATTTCCACCATTTTTTAAGGACAATCAAGTCGTGGAAAGGTGAAGAACTGTAATATGCCATTCCGGATTTTCATGCTGTATATATGTGATGTTAGGTATGACATTGTTTATAGTGACATGATGTGTTTAGGATGCATTTATTTCATTATAGTAAGATTTCAATTGAACTAGAAACGTTTTCGAATCTGACTGAAAATTTCAGAAGGATTTTTGAAAATCATCGAAAGTTTAGAGAAATGTCAAAATGAATGTTATTAGGCCTAAGGAACACCTTAGGAGCCTAATCGACTCTTTCAATCGAAATTTGGATTAAAACGGAATCAATTGGAGATCTCCTGAGTCAACTAGGCAATTTTTGGAGACCCGAAAAAGGGTATAGAATGACATTTAAGAGTCATTGAGGCCGTTAAAAGTATATAGGAAGTCCAAATATAGGCTCCAAAGAATTTTCGAAGGATTTCGAAATGGTTGTAGAAAAGCCAATTTCGGGCATTCCGAGAAAGTTAAATAAAAAAAGATAAGAAAAGAGTGGACAAATGGGGCTAGCCTTACATGCATGAGAGACATGTGGCATGAGAGTGGTATGCATACAAGACACTTGTCAAAAGAGAAGCTTGCATGAAGTACATGTGTAAAGTGACTTGAATGCATGGTTGACATGTGTAAAGTGTGTCATGCAAAAGTTAGATATATGGGATCTATGTGGGAGTCATACATGAGCCAAGTATATGAGAGCTTGAAAAATGTAATCCATGAATGAAATGAAGCCTTGAATGAATGCCATGTGGAAGGATTATGTAAGCATTATATAAGTGAAATTAGAAAACAAAATGAAAAGGAAAGAAGAAAGCTCTCGGGTAAAGGTTGTTCACGGCAAAAAGGAAGAGAAAAATGAGAGTGTGATCGAGAGAGAGAGGCACTAAGGGGACAATATGCTTGTGTGATATGCTTGAGAGGATTTTTGAGTGATTTCAACTCATTCTAAGGGCGTTTTGTCCGAGAATAAGAAGAACCAAAGTAAGTGTATTATTTTGTTGACTCTTGAGTTATTTTGGAGTGTTTCTAATATCCAACACCATTGAAAGGAAAAACAGGTGTCACGGCCAAGAAAGGAAACCAAGGGCAGTAGCTTTGCATGACCATTTGGAGCTTTCCTTGAGTAGTTTTCATGTCAAGAATGAGTTGCACGTAAACCTAGGATCAAGTTACATCCATTGCTAGTCATCTGGAAGAGGTAAGTGTGATTTATTCATGATTTCTCCTTTGAAAAATGTTGATTCAATGGTGAATGGGCTGTTGTGATTTTTGATATGATGAAATGATGTTGCATGAAGGATTAATGGATGATTGGATAAAGACTGGTTATCATGTATATTGGTTTCGGTCAAAAAAAAGATTTTTAGTGTCCAAAATAAATTTTTGAATGGCATTGCATGCTATTTGATAAAGATGGAAGTGTTGCATGAGTTTTGATGTCATCAGCTGTCATGCATGAGTTGTATAGGCTGTTTCGATGTCATAAGCTGTCATGCATGAGTTGTATATGGGCTATTTTGATGTCATAAGCTATCATGCATGAGTTGTATATGGGCTATTTTGATGTCATAAGCTATCATGCATGAGTTGTATGGGTTGTTTAGTGTAGATACTGTTTTGAATAAATGGGTAAAAGCTGTTTCGGTTGTATTAAGAGTTGTTAGGATTGTATAAAAGCTGTTAAGAGCTATTTTGGTTGTTTTAAGAGCTGTTAAGATTGTATAAGGGCTGTTTTGTGTTGTAAGCTGTCTCAAATGAGTTGCGCGAGCTGTTTTGATGGTAAATATTGTTTCGAATAAATTGCTTAAGCTGTTAGGTGGTTAATGCTATCTCGAATGAACATTATGAGCTATCTTGATGTTATAAGCTGTTATGAGTGATGTTTAGGGGCTGTTTTGATGCTATAAAATTGAAGAAAAGTGATAGTTTACAAGCTGCCTTTAATTGGTTATAAGTGTATTGAAATGTCACGTAATTGTTTTTGATGGATTTGAAGGATTTTATAAGCTACCTCGATGATAGATTAACTTGGATGTGTTAGTGTAAAATTGAGCTTCATTCCATGCCTCGTTTCATGCTTTTGGGTGATTAAATTTCGAATGAAAATAATTAATGCGAAAATCTAATATCGTCGCAACTAGAATTAGACTTTTCGAAAATTTTCCGTAGTGGTGCGATGTTTGTGAATTGAGATTGGTTGCATAATTTCCTAAATTATAATACCAAAAATGCGTAGATGATACGTGAACTAGGGAACCCATGCTAGTAAGCTAAAGTAAGCTAGGGAAAGAGGTGAGTTACCCTTACAAATGTTCTTATAAAATTGATTTCTATTTTATTATTCAATGAATTTATGAAATGTTTATTTAGATGCCAAGAAATGCTATTACATGATTTTAAGTAAATGAAAATGTTCCGAAAACCTTTTACATGAAATTACGCATTGTTTATGAAATGAGAAAATATGGATTGAAAAGCAGCGAAAATGAAATATTTTTATTAGCCTATGACACATTTTACAAGTACCTCAGTGAGTTGCCCTTACAAATATTCTTATGAAATTGATTTCTATTTTATTATTTTTTGAATTTATGGAATGTTTATTTAGATGCCTTGAAATGCTATTACATGATTTTAAATAAATGAGGATGTTTTGAAAACCTCTTACATGAAATTATGCATTGTTTATGATATGAGAAAATATGGATTAAAAAGCAGCAAAAATGAAATATTTTTATTAGCCTATGACACACTTTACAAGTATCTCAATGAGTTGTTCACGGTAAAGAGTACCCTAAAGACATGCATGGTAGTGTCAAGGATGTCTGTCACTAACAACCTAACAGCGGGAGATACCCGCGAGAGGCATTGAGTCAGTGTTAGTCCAGTTAGTGTGTCAACCATGCACGTATAGAGGTATATAATGGCTAGCTTTCCATAACGATGAGGTTTTTCGTTACGTGGGACTGGACAAATGACCTAAGCAATGAGTAATGTCGCTTAGAGCAAAGGGAAATTTCGTTCTGTCATGTACTTAAGGTGCCAAGTAATAATAGGCAATGGTGACTACTTTACTTCATGAACATTGACGGAAACCTTCCCAAATCCCTACTCTGAACCCAAGAAACCGTAGCACCCCAACAGAACTCCAACAAACCATAACTTTAGCTCAAAGGAATCTCATCAGAGCATCGACTCAATTAAAACTTATTTTGAATCCATTTATTAGGTGGTAAGGGTAAGTATTTTTCGTTTTTCTGATAAAAATTCAGTAGTATGCAGGCTGTTTATTGGACTATGCCACCCTGTAATTTCAAAAACAATTTAAAGACATTTCTATGACATACAATCTCCACAATCAGGGGCTCTGGCCCTCATCTAAACTCAATCATAACATAAATTATCATATTTGTGAAATCGATGGAAATTCTGAAATTTTCCTTTTAAAACATTTTCATAAAACGTGCATCCAACAACAGATACTTCTATTTACAAATTTACATCATTTACATCATGATTTACATACAACATATGCATGACAAAAGATTAGTTATACAATGTGGTGTAGTCGTCCGTTAGTCTATCTGTGCGTTAGTTTGAGCCTCGCTTGCTAGACGACTCGTTCCTACACATGAGGGAACATTTTAAGAAACATATAGAAAATAAACAGTGAGTATAACTCAATAAGATAAACATTAAACCATTTCATAAACTAAAGTATTTTTTTAAAATACTTTTTAATCTTTCAAATAAAACTATTTCTGAAACTCACTTTGAATTTCTTTCGAAAACTTTCTTAGTTCTCGCCTTGATGATAACCTAGAGAAACTACTCCTGTCATGGCCGCATAAATCTTTAGCTAGCCACTAAGAATTAGGGAATCTACCCTGTGTAGTCACCAATGTACGACTTTGGGCACGCATTACCCCTATGCAATCGGTTTGAACTACACTACCCTATACATGCAGAGGGTCACTCAACTAACTCTCTCTCTCTTAATTAGCAATTCTTTCACATCTACCATGCATGCATAGAGCATTATACTGGGTACTTAACTGGGGCTAGGGTAAACCATCGACATATTAAAATACTTTTGCTTAATCTTTTTAAAATAAACTCATGTACTAGGCATACTACCTGAAATCTTTAATTTTCTTTCATTCTGGATAGAAATACAAACTTAACTTGAAACTCACACAATGTGATTATAATATACAATTCAATTATATAATGAAATAAACACATATAATGATAAAAGAAAATTTAAACAACACTACTCTTGAAAGGGTTGGTTTTCTACTCATGAAACTCCTTCCGATCAACTGCGAACCTCCTCCGAAAGTCTCCGATACTTTTCGCCTTTACCTTATAACATCAAATATTCATTTAGAATTATAAAACTCGCTCAAACAAAGCTATAAATAGCTTCTAACACAACTAATTCTATAAAGGCCATTTTTCGCTTAAACTTCGCAATTAAGTTTTAACTCATCCGAGACTTTCAAATTTCAATTTTTTTTACGAAACCTATTTGTTATCACCTAGGAACACCTCAGTATACTTAATTTCATCATCGAAAGTTTGAAACAAAATTCGATCGATCTCGCTTACTAGTAAAAATCACTTTTCGCTTTAAACATTTGATAACTTCAACAAATCAATCCTCTAGTGTTCTAGGGTTTTGTTGAAAACTAAACCATCTTGGATGACCCGTTTGAGAAATGAACCATTTTTTATAAAGCATTGCACATTGTCTTTTTTTTTTTTACGAAACTACCTTTGACCCACCCCTTTCTGTGTCTCGGTCACTTTCTCTCTACCAAACAGTTCTCTCTCTCTCTATTCCTAACTTTTGCTCTCATTCTCTGTGTAATTGAAAACTCACCCACCGTCCGACCTTATCACCATCGCATCTCACCGATTGCTAACCTCCACCCACGACTGACTATGCAAACCTGACCCATCCACCATCGATCTCTCTCTCTGTAAGCTTTTTGTGTTATTTTCTATCAAAGAAACCCTAACCTACCGACCTCACATCTCCTCTACCCACCACCGTCCAAGTCAAAACAAAAGCCAAACTCATTATTTCTATAAGGGTGTTTTCAGAACTCAAGTTATTTCTATAAGGTGTTATTAAGAGGTGGGCAGCTGCAAAAACAAGAGATGGAAGCAGAGGCAATGATTGTAGGTGGGATGGTGTTGGACGTTCATGCCACACCTTCTCTGCTCTCCATTCCCAGAACCACCATGCCTGGCAACCCACTTTATTGTTTTTGAACTCTCTATGTGTATGTGTATTGTTTTTTTTTTTTTTTTTTTGAAATTTGAAAAATTGGAGGGAAAAAAATCCATTTTGGAATGGTTGTTGTTCCCAATTTTGGATTTAGGGAAGGAATTGATGTTCTTCTTTAGTGAAGGCTTAATGTGAATTTATCTGTGAGTAGTATGTAGATGAATTGGGAAAATATTGAAATGGTTTCGTTTGTTGATGTTTATGGTAGGGGATAATTATATATATAGGTGCATTATGTACTAGGAGGTGAGGCGAGGAATGTTGTCGAGTGTATGTCAAAGCTTGGAGCTAAGCCTTTTATGAGTAGTGCTTTTGGACTTGACATGACAAGTGATTTGCTTTCTCTTTGTTGTATTGTGGGAGCTTTGTGTTTGCTTCTTTTTTTTTTTTTTTTTTTTAGTATTTCTTTCTTACTACGTTTGTTCACATTGTGTTTTGTGGGCTTGGTTTATATGAAAGTCACCTTGTTCTGATCAGAAAGAGTGAAGGTCACCTTGTTCTAATTAAGAAGAGTATTTATCTAAAATGGATTGTATATGTATTTTGTTACTTGTATATGGGTTTATCAGTTCCAATATGTTTGTCCAAATTTTGGTAGCATTCTATATTAACCATCCAATGAGGACATAACCTAAGTGCAATGTATGCAAAAAAATTGCATTTGTACTGGGATGTTTGGATTTCAAAATATTATTATCATCAATCATGTTATGGTCATCATCATATTTAATCAACCATCCAAATAGTTTTTATGTAACTGACAGATTGTTTTATTTTTAATTTTATTATTTGTAGGAAATTTACTGTTGGAGCATTGGAAATCTACTGGTCTATCCACAGAAGGTTACTTTCGATAACTATCTTGCCATATGATTATGGTATTGCTGTTTTACTTTATATATCTGAGACATGCTTATATGTTTTAATTATTTAATCTGTTAGAAAATAACACTGTAGAGCACTCATAATTGTGTTGCCAATTGGAGTGAGATAAGTACCACAACAAAACTATTTTTCGTATTCCTAGAGACTTAATGAATTGTTGATACTTATTTTGTTTGAGATCTAATATTGACATGTTTCAACCTTGATATAATCTTTTTACCTTCCTAATGCAGAATTTATTGTGGCATATATTTTTAGTATTTACATGGGAAATAACCTTGGTTAGAACTTTTCTTATTTTTGGGAAAATAGAAATTCATAGCAAGTATCAAAAGTGGAGAAAAACTTCTGTTGTTTTATAATATAGCCTTTATTTGCCCTTTTTTTCCCAAAGTTGGCATTGAAAATCAATCAGTCTATATTCAATTGTTTTGGTTCTAGAATAGGCATTAAGAGGCAACAAGATATTGATACTGCTATTGTGTGCAACATACTTGATGTCAATAGAGAATTGGCAGCTGTAGTTACAAGTGTTGAAGCAATCGTAAGTAGACTTAAGTTTGTTGTATGGAATCACAGTTGGTTGCCTGCTTAAATAGTATCACAAGGTCTTAAGTCTGTTCATGATTACTTTGATCACAGGAAAAATTTCTTACTCTTGAGTGGATTCAATCGTTCAAGTGCAATATATCTTTTGCTTCTATATTAATGGTTGATGGAAATTTGAATCCTTATGCTTTAAAAGCTTTTTGTCCAAGTAAGTTTATGACATCACTTAAGATTGTCAGTTCTTGCTCTCTTTCTGTTTACCATAATTAATCAGCTAGTCTCTTTACTCTTTGCTATTTCTTTTTATTTCTTTTTGCCTTATTTCATTTTTAAGTTTCTATTTTTGTATTAGTTGTAATTATTTTTCTCCCTATTGCAGTGGCAGCAGAATCTAGTGTTCCAGTGTGGTTTAAACCCGTATCAGTCACAAAATCCAGAAGAAATGCCTCATAAATCATTATTTTGGATGATTTCCTACTTATGTTGTGTCACAATGTCATAAGAACTGCCCTACGGGACATCAGCATCTCTTATTCTCGTTTGTGCACTGGCTGATGTTGCGAAAATGGTGCAATCTATGCAATGGGTGCAACTGTGCATCATGCAAATTGTTGGATGGTGTCGAATGAGATAGGAGGCATCTGCTCCACAAATGAAGCACAAATTGCATTCAAGGATAGGATTGCTTTCCACATGACAATGCACAATGAGGTTGTGCATGCCTTTCACTTCCTACCAAACTCCGACAAGGAAAAGGAAAGCGCTAAGAAGAGGAAAGAGAGACAACAATAAGAGTAGCAGCTCGCAAAACACATTACCGAGGATAATGATGATGACTTCTAAACAATAATACTAAACCTTAAATGCATTTAATCTCATCTATTTGGTTCGTGGAATGTTTTCATCGAATCGTCTCTACTTTTCATACTTTTATTGGCTTTCACCAGTTAACAATAGATAGCTCCTTGCTTTCCAACACATGTCATAGGTCTTATGTATTAAAACCTGAGCAACAACTAGGATATTGTTCTGTGTTAAATTTCTTTTGAGGCTAACCTCTTCCTTTGCTTAGTGATGTTTAATGTATTGTACATGCACTTGCATTATGTGATCATTTTCTGCATGAACAGTTTTAATTCCATTTCGTGATGAGTTGATTTTGGATAAGTAAATTTTATGAAGCAAGTTTCAAGCTGACCATTTCTACTTCTATTTGGTTTACAAAACATTCTTTTCAATCTAGTAACTGTCATTAAATTACTTGATATCTACTGGTCTATCCACAGAATGTTACTTTTGGTGACTATCTTGCCATGTGATTGTAGTCCTGCTGTTTTACTTTATGTATCTGAGACATGCTTCTATGTTTTAATTACAACTATCACATGAATGTATATATGATTTCAGCACTTATAAAAGAAAAGTATGTACATAAAAATATTTTTGCCAGACAATACACAACTACTTGACAAAGTTATAGAACTTAACTCCTTCCAGCACTTACTACTCTCACAACCTCCCAAATACGGTAGTGTATAATTTCATTGAATTCTCCATACCAATTGCATTTATTTCAACGACAACAATCACTTATACACATTTCATAGCAATATTTTATTTTTTTTCGTATCCAATGCTATACAACTCCCCGTATTGATCCGTAAAACCAAATCTACCAAACATTGAATAAGCACCATCAATCAACAACTAGATGAAAGTGTAAAAAGATACCAAAAAATTGTCACATTAAACACATTCATAAATAGAATACAAAACACATCGTAACTTATTGGGATGTTCAATCAAGGTTAGGAAATGGAACTTTCAGGTTGGAATTCTCAAATTAAATGTTATAATTCCCGACCTAGTTGAGAATCCCAATCTACAGGTTGGAAATCCCAATATCTAGGTTGGGAATCTCAATCTCGTAATTGGGAATCCCAATCTCGAGATAGAGAATCACAATCTTGATAGAACATCCAAGTTAACATTCTTAATATCTAGGTTGGGAATTTCAACCTTGATTCAATACTTATAATTTAAATCTCAACCTCAAGGTTGAGATTCCCTACCCTCAGGTTAGGATTCCCAATATAGATGTTAATCAAAATTGAGAATCTCAACCTGGACTTGTAGATTGGGAATCCTAACCTCGATTTAAATACACATTTGGAATCCCAACCTAGATGTTAAATCAAGATTGGAAATCTCAACTTTGAGGTTGGGATTTCCAACCTCCAGGTTATGATTCCCAAACTAGAGTTGACATCCATATTGGGAATTCCAACCTGAAGGTTTGGATTCCTAACTTGAAGGTTGGGAATCATAACCTCCATGTTGGGAATTCCAACCTAATATTCACGTTAGCATTTTCAATCTGGAGGTTGAGATTCTTAACCTATAAGTTGGGATTCTCAACTTAATAGTTCTAATACGCAACCTCAAGAATGGGAATCCCAATCTTTTGGTTGGGATTCTCAACTCAAAGTTCTAAGATTCCCAACCTTAGCATTAGGATTCTCAATATAAAGGTTAAGATTCACACCTACAGGTTGGGAATCCCAATCTGAAGCTTGAGATTCTAAGCCTAAAAGTTTTGATTTCCACCTTTGACATGAAAACTTCACTTTTAAACTCGTCTTAGCCTCCGTTATAAATCACACCATCAAAATATAGATTCACATTACAATGACCAATATAATCTAACTTTCATATTCTAATCATACCCATAAAACCACACACAAATTACACAAAACAGTGGGAACCCACTTTCAATACCTCATCCTTGGTTCATATTACCATATTCACATACCAAAAGCAACCATAACTAGTCAAATATACTACCCACCCGCAGAAAAGCAAAGTGGTGCGATTCTTCGACAGTCCAAAAACCAAAAATCACGCCCTTTCATTTCTTAGGCAAGGGAAGGCAGAAGAAAGGGTGGTCGTGGGAAGTGAGAAAAGAGGTTGGCTATAGGAAATGGAAGAGATGTTGGTCGTCGGAATTGAGAAAATACGTAAAACTTATTGGCGGACACTGCTATATAACTGCTTGGTGTTAGAGGTTAGGAAGTGAGAAGAGAGGTTGGTCGTGGAAGTGAGAAGACATTTTCGCCATCGAAAGTGACATAACGGAAGGCTGGTCGGTGGGAGGCAATTGTTGCACAACTAATTGGCGGGAGAGGCAGCTCGACGGAAGAGACAAACGGGTGAGAAGATAGGTTTGTTCACCAAAGCATTTTCATCTTCTGTCAATTTTAGTGTTTGTTCATTAAGGGCATTTTTGTCCACATATTGTCATTTTTGTATGAACAAAAATAAGGTCAGTTTTGGAGTTGAGCTGCTAAAATGAGTCATTTTATGCATTTTCTCAGTGTTCTAACACCCAATCATGATTAAATAAATGGTATCGACTATTAAACGAAAGGGCTTCGAAGGGTTTCAGGAAACACCCTTCAACTCGTCCGTTTAGTTCCGAAATCAATCCTAAACTTTTTGTTTTAATCTAACTTCATAAGATCATTTCCTAACCTCTGAAACATCAATCTAATGCCTTAAAATTGAAAACGAAATCGGATCCTTAAAAAAACCCATTTTGACCATGTACTTCCATCTCACTTCTTATATATTTTTCTTTCATTAAACCACTCACAAATCACACCAAAATCGTCCTCACATCTCCCTTTCCTCGTCCCTAAACTCGGATTCGAAAAAGAAAAGAAAGATAAAATGGGTTTCATAAAAATTATCAAACTTTGAACTGAAATAACTCACCTAATAGGCGATATCTTTACTTTAAATTCACTTGGCTAGCTAGAGGAGATGATAAGGATCGACTTTGGTAAAGAAACCGTGGCGAGATACGGACCGGATCACCTTCTCTTCCTCCTTCTCTCTCAGCCTCTCTCTCTCTTGCACGACTCTCTCTTTCTTTCTTGCTTTTCACGTTCAAAATGAAGCAAATGAGACAAAATCAACTTACATATACTAATGCTCAATTGCTAAAAAGTCCCTAAAAAATCTCATTTTATCACCTCAAACTTTCAATAATTGTAC
The DNA here is from genome assembly GCA_022984855.1 of Dimocarpus longan. Taxonomy (NCBI): domain Eukaryota; kingdom Viridiplantae; phylum Streptophyta; class Magnoliopsida; order Sapindales; family Sapindaceae; genus Dimocarpus; species Dimocarpus longan. The sequence goes on along the minus strand of CM041015.1, from coordinate 6,633,229 downwards.
TAGTGCCCAAAATCAATTCTATTAGTCTATTTGGTACATTTTAGTCTACTTATTTCTTCAACCAATCAATAGATGACACGTGGCACAACCATAGCCACTACTTTTAAAGTCACTTATCTCATTTCTTATTGGTTGAAATGAATATCTTTTACTTTATTCTGTGAGCTCACCTCGATTGATTAATACATAAATCACTCCTAATCACTTTGTATTCGTATCGGGGTCCATCAAATGACATCCGACTTGCGATACGAATACATAATAATCCTCAAATAACACAACTTGAGGCATACTATTCAACCGTAACTCATTTCGAAGATTTATAATGCCATAAAATAATGAATCTAAGTGAGAGCTTATAATTACTTCCTGAATCAAAAAGATGACTGTCTCTGCATCTGCTCCTCAGGCTCCCACGTAGCCTCCTCAACTGAATGATTCCTCCATAAAACTTTAACCAATGGAATTATCTTACTATGTAGAACATGCTACCTCATGTCTAGAAACTGGACTGGACTTTCCTCGTAGGTCAGGTTCTCTCTCAATTCCACTGGCTGCTCAGTCAATATATGTGAAGGATCTGGCATGTACTTACGAAGCATCTAGATATGGAATATATTATGAATCCTGGACAACTTTGATGGAAACTCCAGAAGATAAGCCACGTCTCTAACTCTACCGATCACCTCATGGGGACCAATATATCACGGATTAAGCTTTCCACGTCTACCAAATATGATGATCCCTTTCCACGGTGATATTTTCAAAAATACTTTATCCTCTAACTGAAACTCCAAATCTCGTCTTCTATTATCTGCATAACTTTTCTGACGATCCTAGGCTATTTTTAATTTGTCCCGAATAATCTTGATCTTATCTGTAATTATCTATACCAGTTCGGGTCCCAGAAGTTTCCTTTCGCTCACTTCATCCCAGCATACCGACGTTCTGCACCACCTCCCATAAAGAGCTTCATAAGGTGTCATAGCGCTATTGGCTTGGTAACTATTATTATAGGCAAACTCGATCAAAGGCAAATAAGAATCCCAACTACCTTCAAACTCCATCACACAGGATCTCAACATATCCTCTAAAGTTTGAATGATATGCTCAGAATGTCCATCCGTCTGATGATGAAATGCTGTGTTGAAGTGTAACCGAGTGCCTAAAGCTCTTTATAGACTAAGCCAAAACCTGGATGTAAATCTAGGATCTATGTCAGATACAATCGAAATAGGAGCTTCATGCAACTTGACGATCTCATCAACATATAGACTGGCTAACCAGTCTAGGGAATAAGTACTGTGAACTGACAGAAAATGAGCTGACTTTGTGAGCCTATCAACAATCACCCAAATACTATCATGCCCACTCTGACTACAGGGAAAACCAATCACAAAATCCATGGTGATATGCTCTCGTTTCCACTCTGGGATAGGAAGAGGCTGAGATAAACTTGCTAGTTTCTGATGTTCTGCTTTAACCTACTGGCATATTAGACATCTAAATACATACTCAGCTATCTCCCTCTTCATACCTTTCCACTAGAAATGCTCTTTCAAGGTATGGTACATCTTCGTGCTACTAGGATGCATCGCATAAGCTAAAGAATGGGCCTCATCCAGTATCTCTCTCTTAAGATCCGCCAGGTCTGGAACACACAATCTTGGTTATCAAGACCCAAACCAGATTCTCTCCATACTCTTATCTGGAGAGTCTCGTCGGGTACCCTAACAGACCTTTCTTGATTCGACTTGTCGGATAAAAGAGATGCGCAAGGCGAACCCCTTAATCTTACTCGTTTCCTTTATCTTACTTAACTTAAAACTCGTTTTTCTAAAAATAGTTAGGTTGGTGTGAATTTTTTTGCATTTCTTTAAAATAAATTTTATAAAAATTTTGACAGTATAACGGCTGTATTTTTAACAATCCCAAAATTTTACCTGTAAAAGAAAACACTTCGTACTATGTCAATTAACCACCCAACTTCGTTTGGCCACAAACATGCATTTTCTTATTCAAATTCACAATACACATTATTCACAACACTTAATTTCCATAATGTACTCGTCAAAAACGCTTTGGAACTACACATACATAACATTATATATACATAAATATATCAAGTGAATATTGTGTATTATGTGCAAGTGTTCTAGTATATATACACCTATCAAAAACATGTGTTACAATTTCCTAATTACAAAATCATTTAATTAGATTATTTGAAATGCCAAAATGTGTTCAATGTTTAGGCGATTCATCTACTTGACGCCCACGTATAAGTGAAATGACGATGATTTCTAAACCCAAAGTCACATGTACAAGCATCTAATACAATATACAAGCTGCACCAAGGTAAACAAGGTTAGTTCAACAATTAATAATAATATCAAAATATAATTGTATGAATTTTTTTTTTTTAAAAAAACCTTTCTTTCTAAAAACTCCATGTATACCCCTAATATACTCAATCTATCACGTGACGGTTTTTGACTGATGCCAAATGTGAAGCTAATGAAATATCTCGACCACTACGATACGGAAGTTTCTACATCGCAAGCGTAGTGTAAAACCATCTCAAATATGAGCGACTACAATGTAAAATTTTTCACATCACGATTGTAGTGCTATATATAAATTGTAACTCTAGGCGACTATGAGTGGAATTTACTACATCGTAATGTAGTGCCAAAACTGCAAATCTAAATGACTACATGTGGAATTTCTACATCGCAATGTAGCACTAGAAATCTCTCTACATCTCAGCGATTATGTATAAAATTTTCTACATCGGACATATCACGCTAGATATTCTGAAAACTGAGCGACTACGGACGGAATTTTTTACATCGTCGCGTAACGCTAAATCTCATATAAACTGAGGGTATATACATAGGTTTTGAAACTGTTTTCGCTAAGTGCAAAAGCACAAAATGACGGGACCCTTCCCGAATCCTTCCTCTAGACCTGTGAAAGATCCCATAGCACTCCGATAGAACTCCAACGAACTCTAACTTTAGTTTGAAGAAATCCCATTGGAGCATCGAACTCTATTTAAACTTATTTTAAACACATTTTGTTAGGTGGTAAGGGTAAAAATTTTTCATTTTATTAATGAAAATCCGGCAGCATGCCCGTTGTTTATTAAACTATGCCACCTGCAAACTCAAAAACAATTTAAAAACACTTCTATGGCAAATAATTCTCAACTACTAGGGGCCTTTGGCACTCATCCACAATTGATCACAACATGAATATATCTAATTTCTAAAATTTGTGGAAAACTCAATTTTCTGATCAAAACATTTTTATAAAACGTGCATCCAACAACTAATATGTATATTTACAAATGTACATCATTTACATCATACTTCATATACAAAACATGCATGCCCAAAAGTGTGAGCTATACAATGAAAAATAGTCGTCCGTCACTCGGTTCGCGCGTCGATCTAAGCCTCGTCTATTGGACTACTCACCCCTGCACGAAGAGCTTCCCGATCAAAAGTGAACCTTCTCCGAACTCCTCCGATGCACTCCGCTTTCACATTCTTTAGACTTCAAGTTCACTTGATTTTGACTCCTAAAGCTTGGTGGATGACAAACTCATGAATTGGAGATGAAAAGCTTGAAGAACTTGCATGAAAATTCTTGGTTGCTTTCTTCTCACATGGCCGGCACCTCTCTCCCCTTTTTCTCTCAGTTTTGGACGGCAACAAAGTGAAGAAATTGACTTGCTTTCAACTTTATATAGTGGTGAAACATTTGCAATTTGGTCCCTCTTAAAAATCATTAAAATAACCCTTAAACTTTTCTTAATATTGCCATGACCCCAAACTAGATAAACTCCAATCTAATTGGTCCACTTGGCATACTTTAATCCACTTATCTCTTCAACCAATCAATAAATGACAAGTGGCACAACCATAGCCACTACTTTTTAAAAGTCACTTATCTCATTTCTTATTGGTTGAATTAAAGTATCTTTTACTTTATTCCGTGAACTCACCTCGCTTGATTAACACATAAATCACTCTTAATCACTTTGTATTCATACCGAGGTCAGCTAAACGACATCCAAATTATGATACAAAAATACAATCAACCTCAAATAACATTACTGGAGGCCTACAATTCGACCATAACTCAATTCGAAGATTTCTAATATCATAAAATAATAAATCTGGGTGAGGGCTTACATTTTGACTTTAAGATTCTAAACTTATTTCATCCAATAATTTCCCATCTCAATTCCTAATTTTCTTGGATCCTCTAGTCCACACTCTATTCTTAATGTGAAATTAAATTCGACTTTAAAAACTATTACTAAAAATTACTATTCAACTGTAGCTAGAATCGAGTGTTTACACAAAACCTCTTACTTTTCTAACTCTTAAAAATTTTCTCGATTCAAACATTTTGAAATCGACTTTATTTTGATTCCTTCACTTTGTGAATTTCATAAAGAACTCACATGCTCAATACTTGGATTTGGGATTCAAAAATCATTTTTTTTTTTTTTTGGTTTTCATGTATCAATAATATGCAAATTTTAAAATAGAAATCGAAATAAATGTAAGAGGTAAGACACTTACCTCAATCCACGCAAGCTTAGGTCAAGCGTCTTAATGAGCCTCTCATGCCTTGTTCGCTCGCTCGTCACCTACATATCAATTTTTTATTATCACTTGTTCAATTACATAACTCAAAACTTAAAAATAGAATTTTCAATACAGTTTTTCTATTGAAAACTCTTTATACTCTAACATTCTCGACACGATTTTAACTCAACCGAGGCTTTCTAATTCCAATTTCTTTGCACAAGCCTTATTTATTATCACCAAGGGACACTCCGAAAAGCTTAAAATGGTCAACGAAAGCCTGAAACGTAAAATTACTGTTTTTGACCTCCCTAAAACCGAGACTAATTTAGGCCCCTTCCGAGAGATTTTCTTCACTTTGTTTTCACTCAAATCATCTCCCTAACTTGCACTTAAGTCACCCATAAAACAGTTTCGAAAAATTCTAAGTATCGAGGGTCGAAACCTATGAAAAATGCCTATTTTTCAACACTTTTTATGAACATTTGTGGCATCCTACATACGATGACTTAATTTCTTTCATATCTAAGGTTCTTTTACCTAATTATGATCAATTAAATTCATTTCATGCATTGAAAAATGCATTTACATTCTTATTTCACATTACAACTTTATACGTGCACTATTTTAGTCATAACTTCATCAATTTTTATCGAAATCGTTCCATTCCAATTTCTATGGTTTGCTATGTCACTTAGACATGTTTGAGGTCTAGAACAACCCTAATTAAGCTCAAATAGGTTAGGTCACTATAGCCCTTCATCTATGCTCGAAATTCCCAAGTTACTTCTATGATTTTCCTTTTTCGATTCTATGCTTTTCTTTTTCTAATTCTAACTTTTCTATAGGCTTTCATAATATCAAATATGCATAATTTAAAGCTTAAAAGGATGGAAATACAATGAGATCATACACCCCTTCATTGGCCGTAATTCACACTTTGACACACAACATGATGTTTTTTTCATTTCCCAAGCTATTTTCTCTCAAGAATTTTATCAAACATCTAATCTACCTCTAATATTACTTTAAGCATGCTTGAATCCCAAGTTAGGGTTTTTCCCCATAAACCCTAACCTATCATTCATGTCTCATTTCAAGCAACTCAAACTTCCTTTCTATCTATCCATCACTATAACATGGATTTACATCAAAATCCTATCAACAACATACCAAGAAAACAAACTAATCCATCACCACATCATACAAACCCAACATTATGCTTTTACACATTTCTACTACATTAAAGCCTATGGAGAAGATTATATCTTACCTTATCTATGCTTAGGGTTTGATGTTTTGGCTTGGGATTAACATGAAAGATTGATTGGAAGCTTGAAAATGGGTTGAAAAGTCACTTGTTCTTCTCCCCCTCTAATTGCCATCCAACACCCCCTTTTGCTCCCTCAACTCTCGGTTTTTGCTTCTTGTTTCAAGTTCAAAATATTCTAAGTGTCACTTATATATATAGCCATGCATTTATTTAATTACCCTTAAAGTTTGTTAGTTATTTACATAGTTTGCCACTAGTTCAAATTTCAACCAAATGTCCTTCAAGTTTATATCAATCTCATGACATCATATTACTTTTATATATTTTCATAATTCACACACTTGATTTATTAAAATCCCTTTTTCATATATGTAGAACTCTTATTTAGCAAAATGACCCTTTTGCCCTTCCTTTGATTTTTCTTACCATAATGGGCAAATACTTTCTATAATGACTCTTAGCACTTGAATCCCACTTATAAGATTAATATCTATGAAATTCATCATCTATACACTAAGCTTCATTAACTATTACTAATGAATTTTTACTTAAAGATAGGAGCTTACATTTTCGTCTTTTTATTGTGAGAACCCTCTCTACAAGGTAGAGCACTACCTACTGGCCTTGGCCGGCCCCACTTACGTACTGTCCCTGGGCCCCTAGGGTTTTGCTTCGCCTCCCACTTAATTGGTATACACCTTACTCTAAGAATCCATTTGACTTCAGGGGCTCAGGTCATGGGTTCGAGTGGTGTGGGAGGCGAAGCAAAACCCCAGGGGCCCGGGGACAGTACCTAGTGACTGGGGCCGGCCAAGGGCGGTAGATAGAGCCTTGTCCCTCAGAAAGGGGTCCATATCAGTCCCATCATCAGTGTGCCATCATTTCTCACTGAAAAGTCCTGGTCTCTACCCAACTTAACTCCTTGTCTGATCGTGACCAACTGAGGATCCTATGCTTGAAGCTCTCAGACCCGATTTGAGAGTACCGATCTAACCTAAAATGTGGCTAGCAGTGCACCTAAATTTGAAGTCGTCAACTGAACCCCTAAAGATCTCATCTCTCTCAATAATGAATAGTACCTTGCTCTCAAATGTGCCACTGAGATACTAGACTATCTACTCAGGGCATCAGCCACTACATTAGCTTTTCCTGGATGGTACTCTATAAAGCAATTGTAACCCTTAATTAGTTCCAACCACCTTCTCTACCTCATATTCAATTATTTCTGCGTGAGTAAACACTGAAGGCTCTTGTGGTTTGTGAAAATCTAGTAAGATACCCCATACAAGTAGTGTCTCCAGATCCTCAGTGCAAACACCATTGCTATTGCTATTAATTCCAAATCATGAGTTGGATAATTCTACTCGTGCTTCTTTAATTGTGTGGATACGTATGCTATTACTTTCCCATTCTGGATCAAAACACACCCTAAGCCTTGTCTAGATGTATTACTATACACCATGAAGCCCTCTGCTCCGGAAAGGAGTGTAAGAATGGGAGTTGTGGTCAATCTAGCCTTCAACTTATCAAAGCTTTTCTGACAGGCTTCTAACCACTCAAACTTAACATCTTTTTCGGTCAGCTTTGTCAAAGGAATGACTATCCTAGAGAATCCCTCCACAAACTTCCGGTAATATCCTATTAATCCTAAGAAACTTTTAACCTCTTAAACCGAAGTCGGTAGCTTCCAATTCAGAATTGCTTCAATTTTCTAGAGGTCTACGTTGATCCCATCTGCAGATACCACATGCCCTAAAAACGAGACTTTGTCTAACCAGAACTGACACTTGCTAAATTTAGCATACAGTCGGTGATCTCCCAGAGTCTGCAAAACCAATCTCAAATGTTTAGCATGGGCCTCCCTATTGCTTCAATACACTAGATTGTCGTCAATGAACACTATTACATACTTATCAAGAAAGTCATGGAACACCCTGTTAATCAAGTTCATAAATACTGTGGGTGCATTGGTTAGCCCAAACGACATCACCAAGAACTCATAGTATCCATAACGCATTCTGAAGGCACTCTTGGGAACATCATCTTCCTTAATCTTCAACTGATGGTATCTAGATCTTAGATCTATCTTTGAAAATACACAGGCTCCCTGAAGTTGATCAAACAAATCATCAATGGGAGAAAGTGGATACTAGTTCCATACAGTCATTTAATTCAAGTCTCTGTAATCAATGCACAATCGCATACTACCATAATTTTTCTTCACAAACAAAATTGGTGCTCCCTAGGGAGAAACACTTGGCCAAACAAAACCCTTATCCTGACAAGACCCGAACCAGATTCTCTCATATCTCTTATCTGGAGGATCTTGCCGGGCACTTCAACGGACTTCTCTTAACCAGACTTGTCGAGTAAAAGAAAAGTTGCGAAGCGAACCCCTTAATCTTGCCCATTTGCTTCTTTTACTTAACTTGAAAACTTGTTTTATTGGAAATAGTTGGGTTGATGTAATTTTTTTTTTCATTCGTATTAAAACAATTTTTAAGAGAAATTTGACAACATAACAACTGTGTTTTTATCGTTTCCAAAATTTGCCTGTAACGGAAACAAACTTCATACTAAATCAAATCACCACCCAACTTCGTTTGGCCACAAACATGCATTTTCTCAAACGATTTCACAACATTCATTATTCGCAAATATATAATTTCCATAACATAAAATTCTCCGCAAGCTTATATTACAACAATCTTCAAGAAAGTAATTCATGTGCATTTATATATATATATATATATAGAAATACTACATATTCAACGTGTCATGTGCAAGTGTTTTGACTATACGCTAATAGCAAAATTATGAATTTACAAGTTTCTAAGTGTCTATAAGTCAAACTAACAATCATTTAATCATGTTAATTGCAACAATAAAATATGTGATTTGTTTGATGCATTCTTCGATTTGTCCCGCCTATTTGTATTATGTGAGTCTTTTCGAACACCCAGTCACTTGTAACGATCCCAAAAATAATATACAAGCTATACAACAAGTAAACGTGTTAGTACATATTAAAAGGCAATATAATCATATAATTGTAATTCAACTCATAATTTATTCGTATGTTATAATTTCTCGGTTTTTAAAACTTTTCTATCTACAATTACATGTATACCCCTAATATACTTGAACCATCACGTGGCGGTTTTCACAATACGCTAAACGTGAAGCTAGTAAAATATCTCGATCATTACGATGCGGAATTTACTACATCACAATCGTAGTGTGAAACCATCTTAATTTGAACAATTAAAATGCGAAATTTCTTCATCGCATATTATATTGCTCAATTCTATATTTCTGACATCTACGTGCGGAATTTCTTCATCGCAACCATAGTGCCCATAAACCAAACCATGGCGACTACGTGCGGAATTTCTTCATCGCAACATAGCACGAGATAATAAGAAAACTAAGGGTATACACATGGTTCTTGAAACTATTTTCTCTAAGTGCAAAAAACACAAAACCTCTTACTTTTCTAACTCTTAAAACTTTTCTTGATTCAAACATTTGGAATTGACTTTATTTTAATTCCTTTACTTTGTGATTTCCATATGGAAATCACATATTCAAAACTTAGTTTTAGAATTTCGAAAATCTTTTTGATTTCATTTAATTACAATTCGCAAAGTTAAAAAAAATACAAATCTAAATGGATGTAAGTGATAAGACACTTACCTAATACCTTTTTACAAAGCTCACAAATTAAACTATTCGATATTTCCTTCGCATTACCTATACATTGAATGTTAACTCTTTAGGTAACGTCATATATAATTCAATCGCATAATCAATCATATATAAACACATTCGCACAATGCACTCGTTTTCGAATTTCAATGACTATATAAAATATTACAAAACGGTTTCGAACATCACTGGATGTTACTCAAACAGCTCGCACATCACAGTGCGTAGTGCTCATTCGAAACCATAATTAACACTAAAACATTAAAACAGCACATGCCATTCATACTTATAGTTTCGATGCAAAACGGCGCATAATATCTCTTTGCAACAGCTTATAATTGACGACATAGCCTACAAAATCAATTCAAAATAGCTTGACACAAAACAGCCCTTGTTACGTAATCAAGATAGCTCTTATAATGTCAAAACAGCTCACGAAATCACCCAAGATAGCCTTGACATCAAAACAACCCATGAGACACGATGGAAACAGCTTTTACAGCACCTTAACAGCTCCTAGAACAGCATCATAACAGCCCCAATAAACAGCACGTTAACAGCTCATAATACATCCCTTAACAGCACCTAAAAACAACTTGTATGACAGCTCATGACTGCCTATAAAAACAGCACCATGACAGCATCAAAACAGCCATCATTCAACATGTTAACAGCCCATGATTTTTAAACCAAAACAACATGTTAACAGCTCATAAAAACAGCTTACAGCAGCCCCTAAAAACAGCATAATGACAGCATCATAACTGCACGATGACAGCACTATAACAGCACAATGACAGCATCGTAACACAGCACGATGACAGCACTATAACGGCACACAATGACAGCTCATAAAAACAGCATATTATAGCAGCTTGACGACTCATAAAACAGCTCGTAATACAGCAGTCATAACAGCATAAAAGCAGCACCTATGACAGCGTACCAACAGCCCATAAAAACTGCATAGTACAGCTCACAAAACAGCATATATATCGGTCCAGAAAACAGCACACAACGCATCGTTTTGGACAGCCCCTTAACGCACGCTTTAACAGCCCATTAAACTGCACTTTAACAGCTCATTTAACAAATTTTTCACAACCAAATCAATATTCAAATACACTCAATATTGAATCAAAATCGCAAACGAATAAACCTCCGCACTAACGAGGTTCTAATCCTAAATCCCAAGCATATTATCATCAAATTTCTTCCCTAAATACAATCAAATTATTCCAATGAAATGACGCTCGGAAAACACAACTTACTTCACACTTTTTCAACTCAAAAACTGCCCCATAACAGCCCACACATCACATGTAGTGGCTGTCCACGCAATCCTCTTTGACCGAGCCTACACAAACCTCCAACCATCAAAATTTTCATTAACTCAAGCATCAACACCACAGAAAACTCCACATTAGCAGCAGTTTACCTTATGGCTGTCCAAATCTCAAAAACATTGCTTAAACTAACATGTATGCACGCTGTTTTTTATTCTTCCTCATAACTGAGCTTCCTTCAATCCAAACAACGACATACAAGCTTTAAAATCACATTAAAACATCACTCTAATACACATACAAGCTGCTGACATTCAAAAACTCACCCTCAAGCTTGTTGAAAACCGAATGGGAAGGAGAAGTGAGGGTGATTCATGCCCGGGTCTGTTTGGATGAGCTTTCGGGCAGCTTGCACACCGAACTGCTCCTTCTTGCTGCTCGAGCTTCACTTCTTCGCAACGTGATGGTCTCGGGTTTGACTTTGCTTCTCTCAATCTCACGGGTTCTCTCTTCCTTTCTCAAACTTCTCTCAAGCTCTCCCTTTCTCATGCTAACTCTCTCTCAACTTCTCACACTCGGTTTTTGTTTTAAACGGATAAGTGACCGACTTTGGCTTTTAAAACAATTGAGACCATGACTTCTTGTTTGACTTCACTTATGGCTTCTCACGGTTTCAATTTCTTCCTTTGTTTGTTTTGTTTCACTTTGGTTTTTATGTTTGACTTTTCTAATCTTTGTGTTTTCCAACACAAATGATGACCGTGTGTCATCTTTTTACTTCATTTATTTGCTTTGCACATATATCATGCCAACATCATCATCCATCATCCACTTATAAATTTATTTAATTCTTTGCTCACCACTTGTCCATCACTCATTGGTCCACCTTTAATTTTGTGACACTTGTCTTGCAGCCATTCACTCATTATCTCATTCCTTGACACGTGTCGCATTAGGCATAATCTCTTATGCACATTTTATTTTTTATGCTTTCATTTCATACTTTTCGATTTCTGTTTTCCGTTTTAAAATCACTTCGGGTCCACCTGAAAATTTTATTATAATCCATTTTCACATTCAAAAACTTCATTTGTATTCGAATAATTATTCGAATCCGATCGTTCTAAATTTATTTTATGATTTCGAATTTCAAACTTACCTAGACGTCGAGATAGCATGTTACATATCCACTAACGCTTCTAGCTGAACCTTTAACTTTTTTAACTCAGTAGGTGCCATCAGGTAGGGTGATCTGGCTATAGGCGCTGTCCCCGGAGTCATATTAATCTCAAACTCAATCTTCCTATCTGGAAGATCCTCCGGGAACACATCTGGAAACTCCCTAACCACTGGGATATCCTCTAATAGGGCCTCTCTCTCCGAAGTATCCACCACATATGCCAAATAACCCTTACACTGCTTTCTAAACATTTTTCGGCCTATCATAGCTGAGATTATAAAAGAAGAAAGCATCCGACGCTCACCCCTGAATACCATATCTGGCTCCTCTGAAATACTAAATCTGACTTCCTTATGGTAACAATCAACTGTGGCGCAAAGAGTAGATAACCAGTCCAATCCCAGTATCACATCAAAATCATGGATGTCCATCACTACCAAGCTGACCGGGAATGCTCTACCTCCAACTATAACCTTACCACCTTTGTACCTCCTCTTCGCCACTAAAACATCTCTAATAGGAGTAGTCACCACTATCTCATACTCTAATGGCTTTAATGATAATCCAGCTTGACTAGCAAAACTCTCAGAAATGAAGGAGTGAGTAGCTCATGGATCTACTAACACTTGAATATCAAAATCAGAGAGTAAAACTGCACCTATAACCACCTTAGGCATCGCCTCTACCTCCTACTGAGTGACAACAAAGACCCTGGCTTGAACTGGAAGTCTCCCTGGCTAGTCTCTAAATGGGGTACCTCGATCCATACCTCTGCCTGGCTGACTAGGGGTCCCTAGTCCTCTCCCCTATGGACCTCCCCTGCCTTTTGACTGCCTTCCACTAGGCTAAACCGGAGTCACTGGTCTCGACTTATTACTCTCTGCAGTAGTCCTCTACAGGCAATCTCTCTTTAGATGTCCCTCTTGACCATAATAATAACACCCAGTACGGCCAAAGTGACACTCTCCCCTATGCCATTTCACCACAAGTCGCACACTAGGGTACCCTACTTTGGCTACTACCTCAGTCCTGAGAACCTAACGGCTGCCTTATTGAACCCTAGCTGGAAGTGGCTCCCTGACTTTACGGCCTTACAAAAGGTCTTCCATACTTGCTTCCGGTCTTGGGGGTTTTACTAGGTCCCCCTGTCTGCCACCCCTGGCTTGGTCCCCTTTTCTGCTACTGCAATCCCCTCTCAGCCTAAACAATCCTCTCAACCTCAAAGCTGCCTCTACTAATTTCCTATACTATCTGTACTCAGTAGCAGCTACATACACCATGATTCTGAAGTTCAAGCCCTTAGGAATTTATGGCACTTATTGACTTCGTTGTTGACAATGAACAATGTCACTCGAGACAGCTCGATAAACTTCTTTTCATACTCTTCCACTGTCATATTACCCTGTACCAGACGATAGAACTCCTCAAATCTCACAACCCTATAAGCTCTAAGATAGAATCTCTCATTAAAGTATTCTTTAAACTGCTCCCATGAAAGCGGAGTGATCACTCTCCTCCTTACGGAATCCCACTAATCTCTAGCGGAAGCTCGTAGGGGACATGAAGCTATAGATACTCTCTGTTGATCCTCACTCTCCATCTGCTTTAGAACCTTCTCTGTACTCTCCAGCCACTCTAGAACAACATCTGGGCCTTCTGTCCCATCAAACCCTCGGCACCTAACTTTCGTGCTCTCTCTACGGTGGCATCAGGTGCGCGAGGTCTCATACCTTGCATAATTTAGGCCAATCTCTCAATAGGATAGACTGTTGGCCCTACCACTAGTGGCTTTGGCTGCCCCCCAGGCCGAGGTTTATTTACGGACTCATGAATGGGCTCCTTAGCCTCTGGTGGAGGAAAAGGAACAGGTGGAGTCTCAGCGACGGCTCTGCGCGTATGAGGGCGACTAGCTGGATGCATAGCTCTGTTACAACCAAAACAATGAATGTCATGCAACCTTTAATAATTCAATGCAATAAAATGCATGACTAACTTTTGGATGCACCATTTTTCAAAAACTTTCTAAACAACTTTAAACCAAAAGCTCTTATACCAAATTGACGGGACCCTTTCCAAATCCTTAGTCTAAACCCAAGAAAGATCTTGTAGCACCCCAATAGAACTCTAACGAACTTTAACTTTAGCCCGAAGCAATCTCGTTAGAGCATCAAGACCCAATTAAAACTTATTTTGAACCCATTTATTAGGTGGCAAAGGTAAGAATTTTTCGTTTTTCTAATAAAAATCCGACAGTATACCGGCTGTTTATTGGACTATGCCACCCTACAATTTCAAAAGCATTTTAAAGACACTTATATGGTATACAATCTCCATTACTAAGGGCCTCTGGTCCTCATCCAAACTCAATCACAACATAAATTATCACATTTGTGAAATCGATGGAAATTCTGAAATTTTTCTTTTAAAACATTTTCATAAAACATGCATCCAACAATGGATATTTCTATTTACAAATTTACACCATGATTTACATACAACATATGCATGACAAAAGATGAGCTATACGTGTAGTCATCCTTCAGTCTATCCACGCGTTAGTCTGAGTCTCGCCTATTGGATGACTTGTTCCTGCACCTAAGGGAACATTTTAAGAAACATATAGAAAATAAACGGTGAGTATAACTCAATGAGATAAACATTAAATCGTTTCATAAACTAAAGTATTTTTCTGAAATACTTTTTAACCTTTCAAATAAAATTGTTTCTGAAACTCACTTCGAATTTCTTTCGAAAACTTTCTTAGTTCTCGCCTTGATGGTAACCCAGAGAAACTACTCCTGTCGTGGCTGCATAAATCTCTAGCTAGCCATTAGGAATTAGGGAATCTACCTTTTGTAGTCACTGATGCGCGACTCTAGGCACGCGTTACCCTTACGCAATCAGTTTGAACTACACTACCATATACGTGTAGAGGGTCGCTCAACTGGCTCTCTCTCTCTCAATTAGTAACTCTCTCACATCTATCATACACATATAGAGAATTCTTTTGAAAAGGTTGGTTTGTTACTCACAAAACTCCCTCTGATCAACTGCGAACCTCCTCCGGAAGTCTTCAATACTTTCCGTCTTTGCCCTATAATATCAAATACTTATTTAGAATATAAAACTCACTCAAACAAAGCTATAAATAGCTTCTACCACAACTAATTCTATAAAGGCCTTTTTTCACCTAAACTTCGCAATTAAGTTTTAACTCATCCGAGGCTTTCGAATTTCGATTTCATTTTATGAAACCTATTTATTATCACCTAGGAATATCTCAGTATACTCAATTTCATCATCGAAAGCTTGGAACGAAATTTGTCTGATCTCGCTTACTAGTAAAAATCACTTTTCGCTTCGAACATTCGATAATTACAACAATCAATCATCTAGTGTTCTAACACCCAATCATGACTAAATAAACAGTTTTGAACATTAAAGAAATGCGTTTCGAAGGGTTTCGAAAAACACCCTTCAACTTGTCCGTTTAGCTCCAAAATCAATCCTAAACTTTTCATTTTCGAAATCTAACTTCATAGGATCATTTCCTAACCTCTGAAACATCCATCTAATGCCTTAAAATTGAACCCTAAAAAAACCCATTTTGATCGTGTATGACGGAACCTTTCCCGACTCCCTCCTCTGGACCCGAGAAAGACCCCGTAGCACCCCGTTAGAACTCCAACGAACCCTAACTTTGGTCCGAAGAAATCCCGTAAAGGCACCGAAAATTTCTTTAAACTTCTTTTTAGCTCGTTTACTAGGTGGCAGGGGTACAAATTTTTTGCTTTTCTATTGAAAATCCGATGGCATGCCGTCTGTTTTCTAAACTATGCCACCCTATAAGTTTCAAATACAGTTTATAAAAACACTTCTATGAAACTCATTTCTCAACTTCCAGAGCCTCCGGCTCATTTTTCACAACACAACCACAATCAAATAATTAAAATCAGAAAACTGATTCATATAAAACTTTAATAAAACATTTTTAACTAATACATCCACAATTCTTTAAAATACTTACAACTATATATATAAACATATACATGATCAAAATAACACCATATATACATGTAGTAGGTATCGTCCTATACGTCCACCTGCACGTCTGACTGAACCTCGTCGGCTGGATGACTAGCTCCTGCATCTGCGGGAGAATTTTTAAGAAAAACATTTAAAGAAAAACGTGAGTATAACTCAGTGAGTGGTAGTAACTTTTAAACTAAAACTTATTTCTACACTTAAATTTCTCCCAAAAACAGTTTAATAAAACTAAATTATTTTTCTAAAATACTTTCTAAAACTCATTTAAAACTGTTTTTGAATCTCGTTCTAAATTTCTTTCTAAGACTTTATGAAATCTTTTCTTAAACTCTTTTCTTAAAAATCTTTTCTGGTGCTCGCCTGAATGGTAACCCATGGAATATCTACTCCTGACGTGATAGCATATAATATCTAGCTAACCACTAGGAGTGGGGATCTACTATGTGTAGTCACCGAAAGCGGGCCCACGCTACGGACCGACTACACTACCCTATACGTGCATACGGATCACTCATACCTCGCTCACACAGGAGTCGACTAGACTCAAATCTCACTGACTGACTTCCTCTCATCTACCGTATCACGCATAAGGCATTCGACCGGGTACTAAACTCGGGCTAGGGTAAACCATAGGCTATTAAAATTTCTTTTTCTTAATACACTAAAATATTCTAAATCTTAAGGCAATAAGCCTAAAATATTTAATTCTAGCACATTCTCATATACATAAATAATAAACTAAAATATTTATGCTAGAATTATAATATAAATTCAATTAATAAATAAATAACTATTTATAATAAATTCTTTTAACTTTAAAATAAACTTTAAGACAATATAAATAAAAACTTGTAGTTCCACTTACTACACATCCTCGGATAAAATTCGATTCTCCTCCGTATGCCTTCGGAAGTCTCCACTTTTACCCTAAAGTATCGAATATCCATTTAGGGTCACTTAACTCATTCAAATAATATTCAAAATCAATAAAAATCCTATTATCTCTATTTATATCCTTTAGAGCCTAAACTTTTGGATATCAATTTCTATTCAACCGGGGTTTTCGAAATCTGTTTTGTCTACATGAATTCTACTTATTCTTTCCTAGGAATACCTTAGAATACTTAATCTCATCGTCGGAAACTCGGAACGAATTTCGACTGGATTCGCTTACTAACGAAAATCACTTTTCGTTCCGGACTTCCGACAACTTCAAAAATCCATCCTCTAGTATTCTAACACACAACTATAATTAAATAAACTCTTTCGAATGTTAAACGAACTCATTTCGAAGGTTTTTAGAAACCACCATTCAATTCATCCGTTTAGCTCCGAAATAGATCCTAAACTTTTCGTTTTTGAAATCTAACTTCAAAAGATTATTCCTTACCCTCTAAAACATCAATCTAATGCCTTAGAATCGAAAACGGGATCAAATTCCATAAAAAACCATTTTTCTCTACGACTTCCCTCTCTCGTTTTATCTGTTTTTCTTCCACCAAATCACTCCAAAATCATCCTCATATATATCCCTCTTATTATCCCTAATCTCTTATTCGAAAATAAACCTAAGAAAAAAAATGGGTTTCATATAAACATCAATCTTTAAACTGAAATAACTCACCAAATAGGCAACTGTTTTGCTTCAAATTTGTTGGGTTAGTTAGAAGAGATGACGAGGAACAACTTTCGTGAAGAAACCGCGTCGAAAATCGGATCGGATCACCTTCTCTTCCTCTCTCTCCCTCTCGCGCGCGCTCGCGGCATCTCTCGGCTTCTCTCTCTGTTTCTTTCTCATTTCACGATCCAAATGTCTCAAATGAGACAAAATTTATTTATAAATATTTTAATGCTCATTTACTATAAAGTCCCTCAAGAAAATCTCATTTAATAACCTCAAACTTTCACTAATCTCAATAGTGCCCCAAAATAAATGATTTTATATTTTATTGGTCCACTTGTCTTATTTTCATCCACTTATTTTTCCAACCAATCCATGGATGACACGTGGCACATCCATAGCCATTACTTTTTAAATCACTTATCTCATTTCTCATTGGTTGAATTTCGTGAGCTCACCTCGCTTGATTAACACGTAAATCTCGCCTAATCACTTTGTAATTGTACCGGGGTCAACCAAACGATATCCGACTTGCGATATGAAAATCTAATAAGCCTCCAATAACACTACTGGAGGCCTATGATTCGACCGTAACTTAATTCGAAGATTTCTAATACCATAAAATATTAAATCTGGATGAGGACTTACACTTGGTGAATTTTTATTTCAATAGAACTTTCAATACCTAATCCTTCGAAAAAATATTCCATAAATATTCTACACACATCTTATAGCCAATTCGACTTTATAAACTTCAATTTAGGTCTGATACCTCTCATATATACTTAATAAAGGAAATGTTCCTAACCAAAATCTGATCGAATCAACCGATATCTTTTTATACATATCTATAGCTTAAAAACTCGATTTTTACACTCATTCTCGTTAACTCATTCTCATTCACTTGGGTTACACTCCTTGAAACTTCTACATATCATTCTCATGCTTGATCCGTGAATACTTAACTTAAAATGTCCATTTTGCCCTTTTTATGATATAATTTCACTTTAATCGAAAAATATTCTGAAAATATTCCATGGTCATCTAATCTTCAAATTGACCATGAAATACTCTAATTGGGTGTCTTATCTATCAGTCTCAGGCTTCGAAAAAAATTCAATTGGATTTAAACTCATTAAAACCTATTAATCTCTTAAAAGGGCAATATCGTAATTTTCTTCGGATCGCTTAAAACTGATTCAAATGGTCTTCTTTTTGATCTGTTTCTGTTTCTCTATACTCTCATACTATTTTTAGACCTTTTCGACCCTTAAGGTCAATTTTCAAAAATTTTACTATTCATTCAAAAAATTTCGTCCGAAAAATACTATTCATCGAAAACTTTCGTTTCCCATCAAATCTAAATTCATGATCCTGAACAATATAACCGGGTCCAAATTCGATCTTAAACACAAACTTTCTGATTTTTTTTTAAAAATACTATTTATCTGGATCCGAATACTATTAACTGAAAATTCTCATTTCTTTCTAACACGATACTCAAGGCCTTATAAATATAATCGAATTCTAATCGAACCTCTTGCATTATTTCTAGACTCTTTATTTTTTATCTGATCGTCGAAAATGAATTCTTTGAGAACACTAGGATCGGGGTCTATCAATTCACCCCTCCTTATGAAAATTTCGTCCTCGAAATTTAAATCACTATCTCTATCTGAAGGAGTGAATATTTTATTTGTCTTTTATACCATGCATCTAACACATCTTGGCTTAGTTAGCCACTGTATCCAAAACAATTGAGCTCTTTCCTTAGTAATATCTGGGGACTATCTTGTCCTAAAGTTGAAACTCTAAATCTTTTCTTTTCTTATCCATGCAACTCTGCTATCAATCCTGGGCGATTCTCCACTTGTCCCAAATAATCTTGATCTTATCTATGATCATCTGTACTAATTCCAATACTTATATTCTTCTTTTGCCCACTTCATTCTAATTCTCTAAAATTCTGTACCGTCTCCCTTGTAATACTTTCTACAGTGCCACATTGTTACTGGCCTGATAACATTACTATAAACGATTTCAATCACACCGTATCAGCATATCTTCTACAATCTATATCTCTCGGACTATCCCGTCCGTCTATGGATGGAAAGCTGTACTATGATGTAATTGAATGCCTAAGCTTTCTGTAAACTGAGCCAAAATTGGGATGAAAATTTGAGATTTCCGTTACTATGATTAACACTGGAGTCCCATACAACTGGACAACTTTATCTATGCGTATGCGGCTAATCCTACTGTTCTCTAGGCTCAATCTGAACTTGCTGATATGTTAACTATCTAGACATGTATCTAACTATTTCACTCTTTCTAGCTAGTTGAATGCACAATGTATGCTGAAGAGTGACTTCAACTAAAATCTCTTTCTTGTACAATAATTATGTCGTATCCTGGTTCCACTTCTTGTCTATTCTTTAAGCAACTGGGAATTCTGAGTTGTGATTCTCATATCTAATCCACAAATATAAAACTATCTGGAATATAGCTAGCGGTGTACCTATTTTCGTTGTCTCTATATGGACTTCTCAGAATCTCATTTCTACTAGAAATGGAAATCTACCCCGCTCTTAGACTTACCACTAGGCCGAAGGGTTATTTACTCACTACATTCACTACTATATTAATCTTGACTGATAGATACTCTCTAGTGCACTCAGTTTAGCTTTCTTTCATGTGAATTGTATCCATACTTATTGAAATACTGAAAAATTCCTTCGACACTCCTCCTTATAAAATACTTTGGAAATTGGCTTCGATTTTCGAATCAAAGATATTCCAATTCAATCTGATGGTCTAGGGATGAACTAGGAAGATTCTTAAGGAATACTTCCGGAAACTTCTCAATAACAGGGATATTCTCCATCCGGATCTTCCTCTCTGTAGTATACTTCATATTCTCTTATATAGTCCAGACACAATTTTCTCAACATATTTCTTGTTGTCTTAACTAGTATGATATAGGAATAAAAACATTTTGTACTCTGTGAAATACTATCCTTAATTTTCTCAATCTACTAAAGTTAACTTCTTCCAGAGACAATCTATTCTACTCCTAAGACTATCTCCTTATCTTTATAGTTGTTTCCTCTACTATCATAACTTTAATGCAAATATATATACTTTCATACTGCTCTATGAAATTCTAGCACTATACTAGCCTTTCTGGTAACACCCTTTTTAAATCGTCTGTAACCCTATCCAAAACTTTAAACTTAATGGTTACTATCTCGAGTGTCGTCTCAGCATCGGGCTATATTACTGTACACCTTAATTTGTATACTATTTCCTCTAGTTATCTTCTGGGTAGGGTGCCTCGACTCATAACGTTGCTAAGCTGATTAGTTCGGGGTTGGTTATCATCCATGTATACTAGAGATGTCACGTTCCGAGGTGAGGTATTCAAAAACTCTGAAATCTTTCTTCTATCACAACTTGTGCACTAAGTTATGACAGATTACAACTAAAATCATTTTGACTCTACAAATATATAAATCATAATATTTTATTTTCGGACACTCCGGAGTGTCTATATTTATACTAAAATACAAAATAAATTTGACTAGAAAACCACCTCCTCAGTGACGTGAACACCTACTAAATAACATGAATTAATACGGTCCCTTATGGTATTGACACATGTCTATGCTGTCATAATCTTATTAGAAGTACTCCTTATTATCTGAGTCTCTAAATCATACACCCTAATCCCTACTCTAATACTCTACTGAGTATTTACAAAATATTGACTCACTGCTGATTCGTAGGTCTACGGCTTATCTTCAACTTTACTGCATTTGTTATCTATCTTGAAATCTGACGAGGATCTCCTGAGAATTTCCTTTGACCCTAACTATGCTTTTATTTCTAGCCTCGGTCCCTTTTATATTTTCTAACAAGTCTATAGTGGCATCTAGACCTCCTATTCCATTATATTCCTCGACACCCAATTTCTACGCTCTTTATTGGCGTCTGGTGCCCGTGGCTTTAGATCTTGTGTAAACTGACCTAATAACTTAATGGGATTGACTGTCTGTCTTACCACTACTGACTCCTACTAATCCCCTGACTGCTAATTATAACATAAGTCTTTACTAGGCTCATATCTTTTTGGTAACGGAGATGGAATAAGTGGAGCTTCCTCAGCTGCGGTTCAGCGAGTGTAGGAACGATCAACTCGACGCATAACTCTACTACAGTATAAAATAATGAATGTCATACAAGGTTTAAAAATTTTAACGTACTAAAATATATAGATAACTTTTGTGAATGCATAACTTTTCAAAACGTTTCTAAATCATTTTAACCAAAAGCTCTGATACCAAATTGACGGAACCCTTCCCGAATCCCTCATCTGGACCCGAGAAAGACCCCGTAGCACCCCGTTAGAACTCCAACGAACCCTAACTTTGGTCCGAAGAAATCCTGTCAAGGCACCAAAACTTTCTTTAAACTTCTTTTTAGCTCGTTTACAAGGTGGCAGAGGTACAAATTTTTTGCTTTTCTATTGAAAATCTGACAGCATGCCGTCTGTTTTCTAAACTATGCCACCCTGCAAGTTTCAAATACAGTTTATAAAAACACTTCTATGAAACTCATTTCTCAACTTCCAGAGCCTCCGGCTCATTTTTCACAACACAACCACAATCAAATAATTAAAATCAGAAAACTGATTCATATAAAACTTTAATAAAACATTTTTAACTAATACATCCACAATTCTTTAAAATACTTACAACTATATATATAAACATATACATGATCAAAATAACACCATATATACATGTATTAGGTATCGTCCTATACGTCCACCTGCACGTCTGACTGAACCTCGTCGGCTGGATGACTAGCTCCTGCATATGCGGGAGAATTTTTAAGAAAAACATTTAAAGAAAAACGTGAGTATAACTCAATGAGTGGTAGTAACTTTTAAACTAAAATTCATTTCTACACTTAAATTTCTCCCAAAAACAGTTTAATAAAACTAAAGTATTTTTCTAAAATACTTTCTAAAACTTATTTAAAACTGTTTTTGAATCTCGTTCTAAATTTCTTTCTAAGACTTTATGAAATCTTTTCTTAAACTCTTTTCTTAAAAATCTTTTCTGGTGCTCGCTTGAATGGTAACCCAGGGAATATCTACTCATGACGTGGTAGCATATAATATCTAGCTAACCACTAGGAGTGGGGATCTACCATGTGTTGTCGCCGAAAGCGGGCCCACGCTGCGAACCGACTACACTACCCTATACGTGCATACAGATCACTCATACCTCGCTCACACAGGAGTCGACTAGACTCAAATCTCACTGACTGACTTCCTCTCATCTACCGTATCACGCATAAGGCATTCGGTCGGGTACTAAACTCGGGCTAGGGTAAACCATAGGCTATTAAAATTTCTTTTTCTTAATACACTAAAATATTCTAAATCTTAAGGCAATAAGCCTAAAATATTTAATTCTAGCACATTCTCATATACATAAATAATAAACTAAAATATTTATGCTAGAATTATAATATAAATTCAATTAATAAATAAATAACTATTTATTATATATTATTTTAACTTTAAAATAAACTTTAAGACAATATAAATAAAAACTTGTAGTTCCACTCACTACACATCCTCGGATAAAATCCGATTCTCCTCCGTATGCCTCCGGAAGTCTCCGCTTTTACCCTAAAGTATCAAATATCCATTTAGGGTCACTTAACTCATTCAAATAATATTCAAAATCAATAAAAATCCTATTATCTCTATTTATATCCTTTAGAGCTTAAACTTTTGGATATCAATTTCTATTCAACCGGGGTTTTCGAAATCTATTTTCTCTACATGAATTCTACTTATTCTTTCCTAGGAATACCTTAGAATACTTAATCTCATCGTCGGAAACTCGGAACGAATTTCGATCGGATTCGCTTACTAACGAAAATCACTTTTCGTTCCGAACTTCCGACAACTTCAAAAATCAATCCTCTAGTATTCTAACACCCAACTATAATTAAATAAACTCTTTCGAATGTTAAACGAACGCATTTCGAAGGTTTTTAGAAACCACCCTTCAATTCATCCGTTTAACTCCGAAATAGATCCTAAACTTTTCGTTTTTGAAATCTAACTTCAAAAGATTATTCCTTACCCTCTAAAACATCAATCTAATGCCTTAGAATCGAAAACGAGATCAAATTCCATAAAAAACCCATTTTTCTCTACGACTTTCCTCTCTCGTTTTATCTGTTTTTCTTCCACCAAATCACTCCAAAATCATACCAAAATCATCCTCATATATCCCTCTTATATCCCTAATCTCTAATTCGAAAATAAACCAAAGAAAAAAAATGGGTTTCATATAAACATCAATCTTTAAACTGAAATAACTCACCAAATAGGCAACCGTTTTACTTCAAATTTGTTGGGTTAGTTAGAGGAGATGACGAGGAACAACTTTTGTGAAGAAACCGCGTCGAAAATCGGATCGAATCACCTTCACTTCCTCTCTCTCCCTCTCGCGCGCGCTCGCGGCATCTCTCGGCTTCTCTTTCTGTTTCTTTCTCATTTCACGATCCAAATGTCTCAAATGAGACAAAATTTATTTATAAATATTTTAATGCTCATTTACTATAAAGTCCCTCAAGAAAATCTCATTTAATAACCTCAAACTTTCACTAATCTCAATAGTGCCCCAAAATAAATGATTTTATATTTTATTGGTCCACTTGTCTTATTTTCATCCACTTATTTTTCCAACCAATCCATGGATGACACGTGGCACATCCATAGCCATTACTTTTTAAATCACTTATCTCATTTCTCATTGGTTGAATTTCGTGAGCTCACCTCGCTTGATTAACACGTAAATCTCGTCTAATCACTTTGTAATTGTACCGGGGTCAACCAAACGATATCCGACTTGCGATATGAAAATCTAATAAGCCTCAAATAACACTACTGGAGGCCTATGATTTGACCGTAACTTAATTCGAAGATTTATAATACCATAAAATATTAAATCTGGATGAGGACTTACACTTGGTGAATTTTTATTTCAATAGAACTTTCAATACCTAATCCTTCTGAAAAATATTCCATAAATATTCTACACATATCTTATAGCCAATTCGACTTTATAAACTTTAATTTAGGTCTGATACCTCTCATATATATTTAATAAAGGAAATGTTCCTAACCGAAATCTGATCGAATCAACCGATATCTTTTTATACGTATCTATAGCTTAAAAACTCGATTTTTACACTCATTCTCGTTAACTCATTCTCATTCACTTGGGTTACACTCCTTGAAACTTCTACATATCATTCTCATGCTTGATCCGTGAATACTTAATTTAAAATGTCCATTTTGCCCTTTTTATGATATAATTTCACTTTAATCGAAAAATATTCTGAAAATATTCCATGGTCATCTAATCTTCAAATTGACCATGAAATACTCTAATTGGGTGTCTTATCTATCAGTCTCATGCTTCGAAAAAAATTCAATTGGATTTAAACTCATTAAAACCTATTAATCTCTCAAAAGGGCAATATCGTAATTTTCTTCGGATCGCTTAAAACTGATTCAAATGGTCTTCTTTTTGATCTGTTTCTGTTTCTCTATACTCTCATACTATTTTCAGACCTTTTCGACCCTTAAGGTCAATTTTAAAAAATTTTACTATTCATTCAAAAATTTCCGTCCGAAAAATACTATTCATCGAAAACTTTCGTTTCCTATCAAATCTAAATTCATGATCCTGAACAATATAACCGGGTCCAAATTCGATCTTAAACACAAACTTTCGGATTTTTTTTTAAAAAATACTATTTATCTGGATCTGAATACTATTAACTGAAAATTCTCATTTCTTTCTAACACGATACTCAGGGCCTTATAAATATAATCGAATTCTAATCGAACCTCTTGCATTATTTCTAGATTCTTTATTCTTTATCTGATTGTCGAAAATGAATTCTTTGAGAATACTAGGATCGGGGTCTATCAGTGTACTTCCCTCACTTCTCATCTATTTTTCTTCCATTAAACCACTGACAACCCACACCAAAAATCATCCTCACATCTCCCTCTCATCATCCCTAAACTCAGATTCGAAAAAGAAGTAAAAGATAAAATGGGTTTCATAGAAATTATCAAACTTTGAACTGAAATAACTCACCTAGTAGGCGATATCTTTACTTCAAATTCATTTGGCTAGCTAGAGGAGATGATAAGGATCTACTTTGGTGAAGAAACCGGGGCGAGATACGGACCGGATCACCTTCTCTTCCTCCCTCTCTCTCGACCGCACGCGAAGCTTTTCTTCCTCCCTCTCTCTCAGCCTCTCTCTCTCTCTCACACGACTCTCTCTTTCTCTCTTGCTTTTCATGTTCAAAATGAAGCAAATGAGACAAAATCAACTTATACATATACTAATGCTCAATTGCTAAAAAGTCCCTTAAGAAAGTCTCACTTTATCACCTCAAACTTTTAATAATTGTACTAGTGCCCAAAATCAATTCTATTGGTCCGCTTGGCACTCTTTAGTCCACTTATTTCTTCAACCAATTAATAGATAACATGTGTCACAAGCATAGTCACTACTTTTAAAGTCACTTATCTCATTTCTTATTAGTTGAAATAAATATCTTTTACTTTATTCCATGAGCTCACATCGCTTGATTAATACATAAATCATTCCTAATTACTTTGTATTCATATAGGGGTGTTCACCAAACGACATCTGACTTGCGATACAAAAATATAATAAACCTCAAATAATACTACTAGAGGCATACTATTCGACCGTAACTCATTTCGAAGATTTCTAATACCATAAAATAATAAATCTAGGTGAGGGCTTAATATCATGTTATATGCTGCTTTATGTTTAAATACGCATGATTTATTTCTATTATCAAATGTTCATCTATATAAATATATATGTGTATCACAGTTGAGGTTTTCTATTATACATTTATATTTTCCATGGCATCTTTATTTTCCTTTAGTAATTGTATTCTTTGTATTAAATGCTTTTAAGGAATTATTTTCCTATGATAGTTTGAATAGAAGTTATGGCACTCATCGAGCTTATTTAGCTCACTCATTGCTTTATTGTTTTCAACCCAAAACCTTTCCAGATGCAGATGTAGGTGCTACAGCTTCGGAGACCCCCATCCCAGAGTAGTTGAGCGACGTGTTTGTGGTTGTGACCTAGATTTTGTGAAGAAAACTGATGATATGTTGTGAAATTAAGTGAGGTTGGAGATGTATAAATGCTGGTGTGTGTCTGTAAAACTTGGAAAAAAGAGATGCTATAAGTGGTGTGAGTTAAAGCAGGAGCTCACAAGTTACGAGCTGGACAAATACCTACAACCCTTTTTCAGCACTGGTTGAAGCATGAGGTAACAAAGAGCGAGCTAAGTGATACGACCACCCATTGTAATGCCTGTCGGAGCTAGACTAAAGCAGAAACTTGCGAGGGCAAGCTGGTCAAGGGCAGCAAATCGCAAGGGGTGAGCTTAGCGAGCTGGCGGTGCCTATAGTCAGGTCAAGCTAGATAAAGGCAGAAGAACACCAAGGGTATGTTGAGCGAGCTCACTAAGATGATTAATGCCCACAATTCGGGCTCAATTGGTGATATAGGAGCCTGGATAGGATGAACTGGGTGAGCTAGGGTATGAGCTCGCAACTCGAACTAAGTTGGCAGTACTACAGTCCGTAATAGCTTGGGTGAAATTATAAGTTATAGAGATAATATAAATGGCTTGGAATTGAAATGTTCTGCGAGCTAAGTGAAGATCTCAATTGTGATTAAGTGTAAGTGAGGAGGCGAGCTGAGGAGGTCGCTGAAGCTGAAATTTCGAGTAGATTGGGAAACAAGTTGTGAGTATGAAAATATTTTAAATACTTTTAGTTTATTTAACAAATTTTTATTTTCATTATTTGTTCTTTTAACTTATAAAATATTTATGTTTTAGCATGAAAAGAAATAGTTATTTATATATTGGTATGCAATATTTAGCATACTTTATACTTATAAAATGAAAAAAAAATATATTTGAATTATAAAAAAAGAGAAAAAGGTTTTCAAGCTAGTGGATGACCCGAGCTTTTATAGATAGACCTTCTAGCATTAGACCCAGCCGGTATATCCTACATGTATGACAAGTGTTCGAAGGGCATGTCCTGCTAACATCGAGAGGATCGAGTCTGTCGTGTTGTCGAGTCATCCTCTACACTTGTGGGGTATTATCTCATTACACGGTATGCGATGATAGTTTCGCTACGTGATAACGAGATATCTTTGTAGTTTTGTCACGGTGAGCGATGCTAGCTTTTACGCCATGTGACCCCCTACATCGAATGAAGTTGGTCTAGTCGCTCATGTGATTATAGCTTCTCTTGGGTCCTTATTAGAGCATTTTCTTATAACAGAAAAGTATACCATTAAAAGCAAATTTTAGAAATAAAATGTTTTTGAAATACAAAACATTTTAGCCCTTTTATGCATTAGAATGAGCTTTTGAAATTTGTAGAAAGTTTATAAAAAAACACAAGCTTTTAGAAATAAAATTATTTTAAAGAAAAATGTTTTCAAATTGTTTTTCAGGAGGAAATTTTAGAAAGATCATTTTAAACATATAAATGAATCCACACTTATTGAGTTTTTGTAACTCATAATGTTTTTGATTTTATGTTCAAAAACCTACCAAGTGCAAGAACAAGGGATCTAGGTACCTGACAGGACCCTTCCTAAATCTCTCTTCTGAACCCGAGATAGACCCCATAGCACTCCAACAGAACTCTAATAAACCCTAACTTTGGCTCGAAGAAACCCAGTCGGAACACCGTGACTTACTTAAAATTTATTTATTAAATTATTTACTTGGTGGTAGAGGTAAAAAATTTCGTTTTCTTAATGAAAATCCAACAGCATGTCGGTTGTTTATTGAATTATGCCACCCTACAAATTCAAAAGCAATTTAAAAACACTTTTATAACACAAAAATCTCAACTACCAGGGACCTCCCACCCGCATCCGAAACTCAGTTTTCTAGCTCAATTGGTACCAGACATGCTTCTCACAAGTACGTAGCCCCTAAGTCGTGGGTTCGAGTGTCTGGGGAGGCGAAAGAAATCGGTTTGGGGGCCGAGATATCTTGGGCCTAGAGAGCGAGTCCAACTGCTAGAGAGGCCCCGACCCAGATCGGGATGGGCCGTTATATAAAATAGGCACCTTTTTATTATGGGGTTCATTCTCTCTAGGCTGCCCCACTCACAAGGTACTATCCTCGGGCCAGAGAGTTTTGCTTCGCCTCTCACACCCGTACTTGAACCCATGACCTAGCCCCTTAGTCAAATGGATTCTTCTTACAAGCTGAGTACTAACCCAACTCAATTGGTACTTACCTTGTAAGAAGAATCCATTTGACTAAGGGGCTAGGTCATGGGTTCAAGTGCAGGTAAGGAGGCGAAGCAAAACCCTCTGGCCCGGGGACAGTACCTTGTGAGCGGGGCAGCCCAGAAAGAAGGGATCCTTCAGTACTGGTGAGCCTCATTCAGATTAGGTGAGACAGACGACCGACGATGCCGTACAGTTTCCTTTACAAATATTGTAACATTAGCATTCATCACATGTTTGTGCATATTTTATTTATGAACAGATTTATAGAACTTTTATATTAATATGATGCATGCATGTTTTAGTTAATTAACTATTTATGACAATGCTTTTGATTATGATTTGAAAATTTGTTTCGAAATTTGAAATGAGATTTTATTGAGTATTATTTAAATGTTTGGTAATTTAATAATAGTTAAGGATTTACTCTACGACCTCTTTTAGGGTTTGGTTATTTAGACTTCGGAAGGGTTTCGTGGGGTGGTCGACAAGATCGTTGGATTCGATAGAGGGAATCCGGGTCTGGTCCTGTCAGTATTCCTTATTGCTTACATGTGCTTAATACCTTTATAGATAGTGTTTATATGCCAAGTAAGTATGATGTTAGTGGTTAACTGAGTTTATTAGTTTATTTTGTTAACATGCATTGCGAGTCTTTCTCTTTGCTTGTTAATGTTTATTATTAAATTATTCATACAGTGTAATTTTTAATTTCTGTTTGATTGAAGATCATTTAATTTTGATTAATATTTAAAACCTACTGCAGTGTTGTTTCATATATTGAATCTTAACTGCCATTTAGTTCCAATGAAGCACCTCTAGTTATACATCTTATTTGTACTTGTGTCAGACATTACTCAATTTTCTATTGGGTGGCTTTATTGTCACCCAAAATGTTTTCTTCGCACCTACTTTTAATTGAAAGTATTTACCTTTAAGGAAGGACATAAGTGTCCAATTGAAAAAGTAAAATTTCTATTTAGGCTCATATGGTATATTCTTATTCATATCATAATCTCTATTATTCTTTTCAAAAACAAAAGTAATTTTCATCATAGCTAAATACAATTTTGACATATATTGAATTGAAATTGCATTAAAGAAATTAAAAAACTAAAGAAGAATGCTACAACTCTTTCACCAATTTGCAATTTAGTGTTGCTAGTTGCTTGTTGTACTCAAAATTTTGCCAAAACAGAAAAATACTGTTTATATGCATCATATTAAAATTCTACTTTCAAACACACACACACATATAGTGTTTTCTTCGGTTTTTTTGCTTCGAAATGATGACCTTGATGAGCTTTATTTTGTTATAGATTTACTTAACAATGAGAAGAAAGCAAGACGATTTTAGTTTTAGAATTGTTTCGACAATGAGAAGAAAGAAAGTGAGAGAGAAGGAAAAAGAGAGCAAATATAAGGTCAAAAATTAAGGGGTATTTTGGGCACTTTATACTTTTAAGTGATATTAAAACTCATACTATTAATTTAATGACATGTTCACAACTCAAGCCAACTTAGATATTGTTTTTCTTTATTTTCACTTAATTTTTTTCTCATTCGTATTAGTTATTGACATTATAGAAAAATAGTTGAAAAGTAAGGGTTGACCAAACCAATCACAATTAATTATGTGTTTGCCTGAAAACTCAAATTAGTAGCGGACTCCAAAACTAATATATACAGGTCATTCAAGTATCCCACCTACGATACCTGGGCACGGGGAATAACGCTGGCGTGCAACAAACCTTTGATTTATTCCATACCATGGCATCAAACCTTCCTCTTCCCAACAAGTAGTGCATTATATATGTTCAGCTTGGTTTTTCTCTTTCGATATGTATGTGTGCACCCTTAAATCACCCTGAAATTACTAGTCAATATTGCCATGGCATCCCGCAGAACAAAGCTGAGGCTTATTTTTGACCCAAGGGCTGGGAAAGTAGTTTATGCAGAAGCTGGCAAAGACTTCATAGACTTTCTCATCTACATTCTTTCTTTGCCTATAGCAACTGCTGCTAGAATCTTAAAAGAGAAAAACATGCACGTGGCAGTGGGCTGCCTCAGCCACCTATATGAGAGCCTTGAAAATCTTCCTGATTCCTTCTTGCAACCAAACCAAGAGAAGAACTCACTGCTAGCCCCTAGAGCTCCCATATACGCCACCGGAATCCCTCTCATGCTCTCTGATTACGATTTCAAGGCTCGAAGGTCATACAAGTGTTCCGGATGTGCTGTTTACATGGCTGAGGTCCCGAACCTGAATTGTTCTAGTTGCAAAAGTAAAGTGAGAACAGTGATGTCTTATGTTCCCCCGTCGCCTGCAAACTATTCTTTGGCGCCTGTGGAGGGTGGCTTCGTAAAAGGTTCAGCTACTTATATTGTGACGGACAATTTGGAGTTCATGCCTATGACTACCAAAATGTTTTTTTCTTTGTTCAAAAAGTTTGATGTTAAGGATCTGGATGCACTTCAGGAGATTGAGGTCGATGTGGGTGTTGAAGAGGTATGTTAATCATCATATGCATTCATATAATAGCCAATAAGTATTTGTAAAATTTTATGGATGGAATTAATATGTTTTACTACATAGCTTGTCTGTTCTGGAAAGAACGTCACATGTGAATGACCAAAGAATAGTTTTCAATGCATAACTACTTAATTACTATATAATCATCTCATGTGGCGTTAAAAATTACATTTGTTTAATTATTCATAAATCCAAGATACAATATCATTGTGGTGCATGTATTACATACATATTGAATATTTTTTCAAAACAAAAGGACAATAATATTTAACCAATCACATGCATGCACGCATTTCGTGTGTTTAAATTTAAAGATATTGATTTTGAAAATCAAAATGATAATGTCTTAGATAATTTTTATACAATTTTGCTAAGAACATATACAAGACTGATATGTGAGTGTTTGTATATATTCTCTCATAGGGTCTGAAGCTTCTGAAGCTATCTTTGGAATGCAACACAATTTTAACAAGTTTCTACCTTGGTGATAGTATCAGCACTTGAAGTGGAGTATTAGGGGCCAAAAATATGGATTAATTCATCTTCTATGTAATCAATATTACATATTATGAGCTGTAAAAGAAGGAATTAAAAATTGTTAATTTCATGCCGTAAATATGATGTCTAATAATTAATAACACAAATCTTAAGCTTTGATTTTCCTTCCCCCACGGTCGCTGCCTACTTAATTATAAGTTTTCCAAATGGACTTAATTAACTTTTGATTCACTGTTAAATTATCTATGTTTGTGAACATCAGTAAGTTTAACTGTTAATAATGTTATATAGAATTCAAAAACATGGATATTTATCTTAAATAAATAGAATCAATATCACTTCAAGTGGATTATTAGACGTCAAAAATGTGGATTTATCTTGAAGATAAGCCAGATGATTGAAGAATATAGTTAATATTACATTTTGTGAACTGTACATGAAAATATAAATTAATGTTCAAGCTCAAGCTCAAGCTGTCAATATGATGTCTAGTAATAACAAAAATCTTAAGCTTGGGCTTTTCCTTCCTCACGCTATTGTTGCCTGCAACTTCAATTACAAGTTTTCCAAAGGACTTTGCATACACTAACTGTGTTTGTAATACCAATTAGTTTAACAATCATGCTATACAACGCAAGAAAAATCAACCCAAAAAATTCTATCAAAATTATATATAAAATATTTGTTATTCATTGTACCATTCTATGATTTATATAGTAAGAATAAATCATTTGTCCCATAATTTTAAATTGACTTTTGATTAATTTTTGAATTGTATAACATTCCTTTTAGTTTATGCATGAGTTTGATTGTAGTTGATTTTTCAGAAGAGAAAGAGAGATAGAGAAAGAGATCCATTATAAATTACATAGAAATTTTTGGATTTAAATTCAATTAATTAACCCAATAATTTGGAGGATTTTGTTTAATTAAAAAGCTTTTTGAAAGAGTTTTCCATTTGGTACTACACTTGTTTGGTTGAGCATTCGATCCTCTAGTTAAGTATTTTAAAGTTGTTTGGTTTTGTAATTGATTTTTCTAATTTAGTAAATGTTAAATCTCTAGTAGACAAAAGTTCACTCTCAACTTTTCAAAATAAACCTTTCGAAAAAAAAATATATACATATATATATATATTTAACTTACATATCCTTATTTTTAATAATTGATGTGATATTATTAAATAAAACCTTTGAAAGTATAATATTCCTCATTCTTTGTTCTCGATAAATAGGCCATTTTTCTTGCGCTAAACATACAGCGCAATTTCAATTGGCATGTTTAATATCATTTTAAGTTTAATTTGTTTTAGAGTAAATAAATAATATGCCATTTTTAGTAATATCCTATTTCAACAGATCTTTTCAGATGATAGAACCAAATAATCTAATCCTATCTAAGTCTTATTTTAATTACCAATCAAACAAATTTATATGTATGTGTATATATATATATTTCGAAAGCTCTACTTTTAATGGAATTACTATTAGTAGACTCTTCTTTTTTAAAGAGCAATGTTAGGCTTTCCAAATATTTTATCAAAATTTATGTCCAAATGATATGATATGTAAGTTGTCAAAATCTTATTAATTATTACATCATCTTATGATTTACAAGATCTTTACAATTCACATGTCACATCATTTGAACATAAATTTGAATAAAATATTTGGAAAACCTAACATTAACCAAAGAGTAAATTACGAATTAACTACCCAGTTCAAACTTATTTGTAAAGGGAATCAACTTTATACATTTATTACAAAATACTCACCCGCGGTTATAAGTCTGTTCGTTTTGATAGCAAATAGTTTTATAGTGTTAAAAAGACAAAAATACCCCTAACTAACTGTGTTGACTGATTTGATCAAATAAAAAATTAAATAAATTAAATTTAAAATATTTAACCATCTTCTTCCTTCTCTCTTCTCTCATTTCTCTCTCGTTTGCTTCTGTCTCTCTGTCTACCTCTCCAACGATGGTGTTGACGGTATCACCGCCATCAGCTCTTCCAGACGATGTTGCCATAAAATTGCCTGCCTCAAATCCCGTGGCCCCACTCTTCTCTCTCGACCGCGACTTTCTTCACTCTCCTCTCTATGCCACTACATTGTTTTTTCATCGCTAACATGAAGTGATGACCTTTTTCTAGCAAAAAAGATCGGCGCTCCTACTCTCATTCTCTCCATTTATTTGTTCTCTCTAACATCTTTGTGATTTGGTTTTATTGGTATTTGAGGTTGATTGGGTGGATTTCAATGGTTATGTTGGGGGATGATGAAACAATCATATAATCTGGAGCTTCGATGGTATGTTTGGGATGTGTTGTTGGTCGGTGGTGATCTGGTTGTGTTTAGGTGTTTTGGGGTAATGTTGGGTGGAGGTGAGGGTGACTTCTAAGGGTCTCTGATTTTGTGGGTGGGTGGGTGAGTGTTTGAGTGGTGTACGTGTAAGCTCTCATCTAGATTTATTATTTTATGGTATTAGAAATCTTCGAATTGAGTTTCGGTCGAATCGTAGGCCTCCAGTATGTTATTTGAGGTTTATTATATTTTCGTATCATAAGTCGGATGTCGTTTGGTTGACCTTAGTACAAATACAAAGTGATTTATGTATTAATCAAGTGAGGTGAGCTCACGGAATGAAGTAAAAGATATTTATTTCAACCAATAAGAAATGAGATAAGTGACTTATAAAATAGTAGCTATGGTTGTGTCATATGTCATCTATTGATTGGTTGATGAAATAAGTGGACTAAAGTGATAGCAAATGGACCAATTAGATTCAAGTTTATCTAGTTATGGGAAGACAATATTAAGCAAAGTTTAAGGGTTATTTTGGTGATTTTCAAGAGGGGCCATTTAGCAAATTGGCACCACTATATAAAGTTGAATTCATGTCACTCATTCATTTTTTTCTTCACCTTAAAAATCGAGAGTGTGAGGGAGAGAGGTGCCGTCCAAGCAAGAGAGAAATCAAAGCTTTTTAGGCAATTTTCTTCAAGCAATTTATCACTAAATTTCATCTTGTCATCAACCAAAGCTTAGGAGTCAAAACTCAAATGAATTTGAAGTCTAAAGAAGTAAGTTTCTTGCTCTCGCATCTAGTTGAGAGTGGATTATACCCATTTCTAAGTTTACATTAAAGTTTGTTTTGAGATTAGAGATTGAAACTTCATTGCTTGGTGATGAGTTTAATGTGATTTTTGATGTTGGAAACTAAAAGAATGATGATGAATCTTTGTTGATGATTTTCGGCCAAGCTTAGGGTTTATGTAACCCATTTTGTTTTCATTCATTTGAGACTTAATCCTATTAGAAGAATGATGATGAATCTTTGTTTTCATTCTAAGAAACCTATTAGAAGTGATAGAGTTAAAAAAGTTAAAGTGTAGTTAAGTGGGAATTTCGAGCTAGATGAAAGGTCTCTAGTGACCTGACCTATTTGAGCTTAATTGAGGTTGTTTTAGATCTCAAAATATGCCTAAGTGTCATAGTAAACCATAAAAATTGGAAGGCATTGATTTCGATAAAAATTGAGTAAGTTATGGCTTAAATAGTGTACCAATGTAATCGTGAAGTGAGTTGGCTGTACAAATGCATTCTTCGATGCACGAAATGAATGTATTCGATTGTAATTGAGTAAAAGAACCTTAGATACAAAAAAAATGAAGTAGTCGCATGTAGGATGTCACAAATATGCATAAAAAAGTGTTGAAAAATAGGCGCTTTTCATAGGTTTCGACCCTTGATACTTAGAATTTTTCAAAACCATTTTACAGGTGACTTAAGTGCGAGTTAGGAAGATGATTTGAGTAAAAATTGAGTGAAGAAAATCGCTCAGAAGGGGCTTAATTTAGTCTCAATTTTAGGGAGGTTAAAAACAGCGATTTTACGTTCCGGATTTCCGATGACCATTTTAAGCATTCCGGAGAGTCCCTAGGTGATAATAAATAAGGCTTGTGTAAAGAAATCGAAATTCAAAAGCCTCTGATAAGTTAAAATTTAGTTACGAAGGTCTAGGCGTAAAGTGGAGTTAATAGAGTTAGTTGAGTTTTTAGTGATTTCTAGCTTTGTGTTAATGATTCAAGTAATTATAAATGAGTATTGGATATTTTAGGATGAAAGTGGAGTGTATCGAAGGAGTTCGAATGAGGTTTGCTTTTGATCGGGAAGCGTTTCGTAAGTAGAAATCCACTTTCACAAGTGTAGTTGTTTTAAAGTTCATTTTAATGTTATATGCACTTATTTCATTATATAATTGATTTATTTATTGTAATATTTTTAGATAATATTATATGACTAGTTAAATTGAAAATGCATTCATGTAAAGAATTTATGAGGACTTAAAGTTTTTAGGTTTTTTTTGCCTTAAAAACAAGTTTAAATGAAAATATCGAGAAAAGTATTTTAATATGCTAATGGTTTACCCTAGCCCTAGTTAAATGCCTAGTGAAGTACTCTATGTGTGCATGGTAGATATGAGAGAGTCAATAACTGAGAGAGGAGTCCGGATGATTCCAGAGAGAGAGAGAGAGAGAGTCGGTTGAGTCACTCTCTGCACGTATATGGTAGTGTAGTTCAGACCGATTACGTAGGGGTAACGTGTGCCCAAAGTTCACGAATCGACGATTACATAGGGTAGATTCCTTAATTCCTAGTGGTTAGCTAGAGATTTTAAGCTGCCACGACAGGAGTATTTTCCCTAGATTACCATCAAGACGAGAAATGAGAAAGTTTTCGAAAGAAAGTCAAATGAGTTCGAAAACAGTTTTTCTATGAAATATTAAAAAGTATTTCAGAAAAATACTTTAGTTCATGAAGCTGTTTAATGTTTATCTTACTGAGTTATACCCACTGTTTGTTTCTCATATGTTTCTTAAAAATGTTCCCTTAGGTACAGAAGCGAGTCGTCCAGCAGACGAGGCTCAGACTGACACGCGGGTTGATTGACGGACGACTATTCCCCATTATATAGATCATACGTTTGTCATGCATGTATTGTATATAAATCATATTGTAAATTTGTAATTGTCAATATCAGTTGTTGGATGCACGTTTCATGAAATGTTTTGAAAATAAAACTCTAGATTTCCATCGATTTCACAAATGTGATTAACTGTGCTGTGATTGATTTTGGATGAAGGCTAAAGGCCCCTAGTAGTGGAAATTGTATGCCATAGAAATGTATTTAAATTGCTTTTCAAATTGCAAAGTGATATAGTTCAATAAATAGCCAGCATGCTGCCGGATTTTCATCAGAAAAATGAAAAATTTTTGCCTCTACTACCAAGAAAATGTTTAGAAAATAAGTCTAAAATGAGTCTCGGTGCTCTGACAAGATTTCTTTAGGCTAAAGTTAGGGTTCATTAGAATTCTATCGGAGTGTTACGAGATCTTTCACGGGTCCAGATGAGAGATTCAGGAAGGTTTCCATCAGTACGTTTTGAGTGCTTAGAGGGTGATGAGGTGATTGGGGTTATTGGATATTTTGGTGGTGATTGGGTTTGATGAGTGATGATGATATTGGGGTGTTTCGGGGTTTGATGATTGATGATCTGGAAACCTAGAATTTAGGAGTATAAAGTAAAATGTAATGTTGACATATTTTCTAGAGTTGTTGTAGTTTACGTCCTTTCTAAATTATACTGTGACAGGAGAGCAAGGTTTTTAGAAACAGCAAACTTGCCATAAATCTTTCCTATTACGTTGTTGTGTCACTGAAATTGAATGTAAAACTCTTGAGTATTTTATGCATATTTATATTAGTACCTCAACATTTATCCTAAGATAGCAGCAATTTTGCTCCTTTTTGTTCATTATCAATTTTATTCCAGAGCATTATTATTACACAACACTATTTCCACTTCCAGAAATTACAAGTCTTTTGCCATGTAATAAAGGCATTAAAGCAATTTAGCCATGATGTAACACCCTCCTCTCGACTCCAAATGGAATAAGAATGAAGACAAAGGATATTATCTTTCTTATTAAAATTCATTTATTTGTTTATTTATTTTTATCAAAAATTAGACAGAGTTTCGTCTGTTTTTCTAGAAGCCCAAAATTTAAAAACCTGTAAAGAAAAATAACACTTCTACAATAATTCTTTCTTAACTTCCATTCAGACCTCCCGTCCGTTTCCAAATGTACTTCACCACACAAATATATATAATAATTTCTTTACAAATTTCAAATTTCACGAAAACTAACACAAACTCAAATCATAATTACCATTC
This sequence comes from Dimocarpus longan, assembly GCA_022984855.1. Classification (NCBI taxonomy): domain Eukaryota; kingdom Viridiplantae; phylum Streptophyta; class Magnoliopsida; order Sapindales; family Sapindaceae; genus Dimocarpus; species Dimocarpus longan. Next base: position 6,594,815 of record CM041015.1, on the reverse strand, counting down.
AATTTATATAATTTACAAAACATTACAACCTTTATATAAATTATTATTTACAACAATTACATTTTAGTGAAATACATACTTCCATGAACATGCACATGCAGATATACATATGTGTCACAAAATGATCATTACCCAAAATGAGGATGGATGTGACTCATAAGGAATGTGGCAAATATGTCGTCTTCGTCTTTATCTACAAATCCCAACTCAACTACCTGCGCGTGGTAAATTTAACGCGCTAAGTATTTCTATTTAGTGAGTGTACACATATAATATTGTAATTATAATTATTTTCAAAATACAACATTAAAATCAAATGAGGTGCACAATTATCAACTTTTCATAATATACACACCATAAATCAAACAAGTTAAAAATTATATAATTTAACTTTCCAAACCAACTATCAAGCACATTTACGATATTACCCCTAAAACTTTTCCAGAGCCCTTTGTAAATTCTGATAAGATACCTTACATCGAACACTCGGTGCCTACCGACCGAATCACAATTTACATAACTTTATAATTTCAGGACCGGGCACTCGGTGTCTTAAGGTCTATAAATCAAAGTCTGTATGCATGTATAACAGTGTAGTACAATAATCACCCTATTGGCATACCAATTACTAATCCCCACTTACTGATGTCTAGATTTACTCGAGCCCTCTAAACTTTTCAAAATTACAAAATTTTTTACTCAAACTAAATTTTTATCCCATAAATATTTAAACACATTTTTGGATCCATTTTTTGAAATTCTTCGGAGCATCACTTTTGCCTATATCAAATGACCATTTTACCCCTAGTTTTAGCATTAGATTTTAAAAAGACCACTCCTATCAGTCTTTAGCTTGCATTTGGCCAAAGGAGGTATTTTTCAAAATTTTCTTTTCAAATCACTAATTCATTACACATATCATCAAAACATCATTTAATCAACACATAAATGGGTATAAAATGACAAAAGTACCCCTTGATACCTATCTAGTGTACATTCAGCCAAGGGGCCTTATTTTTCAAAATTTGTTTTCTACTTTATTTTCCACTCAATTCATCATTCAAATCACCTCTAAATAATATCTAAATTAAATCCAAATCATGAAAATCATTGAAAACCATTACCATAATCCCACATACCCTATTCGGCCTAGTGAGATTCTTTTTTCAAATTTGTTTTTCATCCCATAATTCACATAAACATGCAAATGACACATAAACATTTTCCATACATGGTTATGAAATTAATCGAATAAAATCATAAAGTTTCAAAAGAATTTTAAATTGTCAAGTCTACTAGTAAAGGCAAATTTTCAAAATAAGTGTACACCAACCTTTTGGGCTTGATCTCTAACTTTTCCACACCTTCAAGGAAAGTTTACGACTTCTCCTTATCTTTCTCTTGAGTTCCTTGAGTGAGACCCACACCTAAGGGGGTTTCAAAAAAATGGATTTATTAACCTTAACAACAATTCTAGTAACCTAAATGTAAACATGGCTAGCTATTCATGTTTAAGGATGCATCTACATCATTTATAATCTCAACCCATCACTCAATTAAAAATTCACATGATTTTACCTTGATTTGGCACCTTTCTAATGTAAACCAACTTTGAATCTTGATGGATTTTGATGAAATCAATGATTTGGTTTGGTAGATTATGGAGAGAACAGGATTTAGGAGTGATTTGGAGGCTTAAATTTGAAAGAAAATGGAGGGGAAATGAAGAAGATGAAGAAAAGGAAATGATTTTTCTAGCATAGGTTTCACTATATGTATTAGTCACCTTCAATTGACTCTTTTACCCCTAACTATGTCTCTTGACACACATGCTTGCATGTCATTGGTTATTCATGTCACTCATCTTTCTACTAATTCAATTCACCACACACTTGTCACATTTTAACTAGATTACATTACTTTTTAATTTTAAATTTGACAATTTCCCATTAGTTCAAAAACTAATTTCATGTGATGCATTCTACTTACTTTCCTTCCTCGTCCAATCATAGATTTCCATCCTTCAATCTATCTCATTTAATTTCTAATTTAATTCTTTACTAGAGAGAAAATCTCCAAAAATATTAAATTTCCTAAATAAATAAAGAAATCAATTGATATTGTAAAACCCAAAACTTTGTTCGATGAAAAATGATTATGTTTCGATGGATCATGTTTTCGAGCGTAAAGTATCCGCGAAAATATTAATTTTTCCAAAAGTGAATTTAGTGAATGGAAAGTTTCAAAATTTAATTTTGAGTTGAATAAAAGTAAATCGGATCGAAAACGAATCCATTTGGATAGATTCGGGTGATTCGAAAAGTTATCGGATGGAAATATACTTTTCGATTTCGGATTTTATGAAATATTTTTAGAGAAGCAAAATAATTCCTAGTACTTGGAGGTGAAATCGAAATTTAAAAATAATTTCGGAGGTATAATCGTGTTATAAGGGGATTTCCGGATGGACGAAAACGAATTTGAATTTGAAATTGGAATGGGAGAATGAATGGAGTAACACATGTCATGATTAATGCATGAAAATGACATGTGTCAAGGATGCATGAATGAAGTAAAACAGGTGGCACTCCAATCCCATGCATGGACGCCAAGTGTCAAGAAATTAGAGATCATATATATATCAACTTGAAAGAAGAATGAAGCAATAAAAAAATATATATATATATCATTTCATTGTGTCACTTCTCAAAAATCAAAACCGAGAGAGAGAGCTTAGAGAGGGAGAAGGAAGAGTGTAACTTCATTCGATCAAAGAACTTCAAACTTATGAGAGAGAGAGACCAAGATTCATTCAGTCATCACAACAATCAAGAGAATCAAAACCAAAACCAAAGCCGAAAGAGTCAAAGAGAGAAAGAAAGAGTGTGAGACCGAGGAAGTCTTGAGAGAGTAAGAGAAAAGCTCTATCAAGAAGCAAATCAAGAAGGAGAAGTGCTCGATTTTGAGAGCACAAGTGCAGACCCGAGAGAAACAAAAATCCAAGAGTGAAATCAGCTTACATGCATGTTGACTTAGGAGTTGTTTTTGAAGTTTTTGACAACCTTAAGGCTCGACTAGAGTAAGAGGACCATAGTAGCAGCTTGTGGGGTGAGTACAAAACTGTTTGAATGAGATTCGTGCATTCAAGGGGGTTGAAGAGCTATGTCTTGGCTAGTGAAGGAGAATTGCATGCTATCAAGTTTCTTCAAGAAGACAGTACCCTTTTTATTTAATTTCAAAGCTGTTTTTGATCTTAAATAGTGCATGCAAAGGTAATTTGCTATACTAGTTGAGTGTTTGTGCTATTTTTTTTATTGATTTTTAAAACTTGCATGCTTGTTTGGATTGAAGGAAGCTCGCGGCAAGGGAAGAGTTTTTGGGCAATAAATAACTTGTGATTTCAAAGCTTTTGAATTGATTTTCGAGAGGTATGTCGAGTTACTATGATTTTCGTTTGCAAAATGTATAGGTTGAGATATGGATGAATATGGCGATAAAATATTTGGGATTTAGAATTTAGAACCTCATTAGTGCGGAGGTTCGATTGCTTGTGATTTTGATATGATTATGGACGAATTTTGATGTTAAAAATGTTGCAAAAATCTGTTGTAAAGGGGCTGTTATAATTTGAATCATATTTTTGATTTCGTTGTTTTAGAAAATGATGTGTATTAGTATGTTTTAAAGTGTCAAAGCGTTAATTGGTTATCAAAAAATTGTTTTTAAGTGATTTGGATAAATTTTCTTTACGTTTGACCGTGTTTAGTTGCGAATTTCGCAGTCGAATTGAAAAATGGATATAAAAATACTAAGCTGCCATGATGGTTGTTTGAGAGTGTTAAAATGTTAAATCATGAATTTAGAATGGTTTAATTTATACCCAAGTGATTCGGATAATTTTGTTGCACGCGAATGCGATTAATTGTTAAAATTTCGAAGTTGAAATATTAGCGATTAAATGAACTCTAAGCTGCCATGAATTAAGTTTATGAGTATTGAAGTGTTAAACTTTTATTTTTATATGGGTTGCATGACATTTTTAAGTTGTATTGATGTTAGGATTAATTAGAAATTAAAAGAACACGCAAATTGATAAAACGGATAATTCGAGATAAAATATTTTCGTAATCGTGAAAGTATTTCATTATTAGCTTTGATTCGAAAATTGTATTATATTAAATCCGTTTAAGTGTGATTTCGATGAGATAATTCATTGAAAATAGATTGAATTTAACGTAGATTCGATTGTAATTAAAATATAAGCGAACCGGCAAGCGGAAGGGATCATAACAAAAGTTGTTGTTATTTGTTAGAAGCAAGTGGTAAGTGTAAATTGTTTTACGAAATGATAAATTCATGTTATTATGCTTTAATGTGATTGTATAAATTATTTTATGATGTTAATTGCATGTTTTAAAGTGCCTTTTTATTGATGATAATGTAATTGAAATTTTAAACGAGATTTATTTAAGTTATTAGCTTATGAAATATCTTTATGAATCTATCGAAAGAAAAATGTGTAAGTATTCCGATTATGAACTATATACTAGAGAACAAAATAACTACAAGTCATGTTAAAGAGAAAAGTTTTAAGAATATGGAAAAGATTTGAGATGTTTTTAGTTTACCCAAATCCCTAGTATTTCTAAGTCGAGATACCCTATGCGTGTATGGCTTGATGTCGGGGGTAATCATAATCCCAAGTTCAAGTATAGCCTAATATTCGGAGGAAATTGTAATCTCAAGTTCCTGTATGGCTTAATATTCGGGGAGAATCGTAATCTCAAGTTCCCGTATGACAGGACCCAAACCAGACCTTCTTTAGGCTCTTGTCTAGAGGGCCCCGTCGGGCACTTCAACGGACTCCCCGAACCCGACTTGTCGGATTGGAGAAATCCGGGAAGCGAACCCCTTTACTTTACTTAACCGGTTTACTCGTTTTAGGCTTAAAAAAAATCTTATTTTCTTTTAATAGAGTTGAAACGGTGTGAATTTTTCGCGTTTGATTGAAAACTAATTTTATAAAACTCGGACAGCATAACGGTTGTAAATTTAATATTTCCAAAATCAACCTGCATAAGAAATACACTTCGAACTATTTTGATCACCGTCCAACTTCTTTCAATCTCAAACATGCATTTTTCATTCATTTCACAAACATGCAATTCTTTTACAAACATAATTCACATATGTAATTAACATATAACAACTCATACTTATATAAAATATGTGTCTTGTGCAATATGTGCATATCAAGTGTAATGGTTCATTTATATATACATATCAAAATATGATTTATAATCCGTCAAGTATCTCATGTCAACACATAATTATGTGATTCAATATATACACATGTACACAATGTCAAAATACATTAACATCCATATATTTCGTCTCATTATTTCCCCCACCTAAAGTTAATCAAAATAATGTCTTTGACGCAAGAGCGTCCGTGCCAACGTCTACTAAAGTATACAAGCTACACAAAACAAAGAGAGGTTAGGCAATATATATATAAAGGTATAACTCTGCATAGACATTACTTAGAAAATAATCGATTTTATTTTTTCTTTTGAAAACCATTTCTCATAAGACAACCATGTGCAAAGCCACTACGCACGGAATTTGCTACATCGCGACGTAGGGCGAACTTTCTCAACTCTAGGTAACCACAACGCGGAATTTTCTACATCGCCATTGTAGTGCCAATAGCTTATACTTTACGCAACTACATGCGGAATTTTCTACATCGCATATTGTAGTGCAATTTACTCATCACTTGCAATTAGATACGGAATTTTCTACATCGTATCACATTGCTATCAACCTTGACAACTATGAGCGGAATTTTCTACATCGCCGCGTAGTGCCAAGATGCTAATATCGCAACATGCACATGGGTCTTAATTCAACTTTACTTTGCTTTACTTTTAAACCTTTTTGCAACTTACTTTCGCCTTCGAATCTCATTTCTAGATTCTAGGCATAACTCATTACTCAACATAAAACTTATGATTTTGGAAAACCATTTTGCAAAACTCTTTGAAACAATATATTTTATCATTGCCATATAAATGGAAATCAACTAGATGTAAGTGAAGTGAAGGACACTTACCTCGATCCCAACGCTCTCAATGCCTCAACGAGCCTCTCGCCTCTCGTCCGCGTGCTCGTCACCTACACATCATAGTCTCGTTATAATTTACTCACTTTCATAGCTAAAACCAATAAAAATAGAGTTTCCAATACATTGAAAACTCACTACACCACACTTTCCCAACTCGATTTTTTTGACTCGATCGAGGCTCTCAAAATTTGATTTCTTTGTAAAAGTCTTACTTCTAGACCCCTAGGATCATCCCCATATGTTTTGTTTGGTCTCCGGAAGCTTAAAACAAAAAGTCAACTTTTTAACTATATGGTTGACCACGAAAAACAGAATTGAAACCAGCCATGGTTTCACCTCCGTTCCTTTTTCTAGCGTCTCCTTATCACATAACTAAGTCGCCCGTAAAGTTTCGTCGAGAAACTCCATCGTTTGCTATGTCAATCTAGGCAAAACGCTCAATTTTGGGCACTTTTCAAAGCGAGTTTTTACATCGGACAAGCGACGATGGTTTTTCTTTCGTATCTAAGGTTCTTTTACCTAATTATGACCGAATACATCTATTTTGGGCATCAACGAATGCATTTGCATCGCTATTACACATCTCGGTTTCCTACGCCCACTATTTTGGCTATAACTTCGTCAATTTTTATCGGATCGATCCCATTCCAATTTCTATGGTTTTATATCATTCCTAGGCATCATTTGAGGTGTAGAACACCCCCATACATGTCATACTTGGTCAGGTTTTCTCTAGCTCATGTTTTGAGCTCGGGATTCCACTTTTACTCTATGACACTTTCTACGCGCATTATTTTGGCCATAACTTCGCCAATTTTTATCGGAATGATTCAGTTCCAATTCCTATGGTTTTCTATGTTCCCGAGGCATGTTTTGAGGTGTAGAACAACCCCAAATAAGCTAGAACAAGTCAGGTCTCTACTGACCCTTCATCAAGCTCGGGATTGCTAATTTGCTCAAAACTACTTCCATTGAACTTCTATCCTTTCTACTTATCTTCCTAATCTTATTTATGGTAAAATTTGGGTTCAAAACCATCTAATCTCAGAGGTTTTCCACTGATCTTCACAGCCATGACACACACACAAACACCATTTTTTCATTTAACCTCTCACAACTCACTCACCAATTTTATCGACTACTTGATGTGCATGCAAAACAGATTTTTATTTCTACTTTAATCAAGTAGATGGCAGCCCATATTTACAACCCTAAGCTACCATTTACATATTTCAACTTATCATTTAACTTTCTACATAATCACTTAGAGTTCTACCATAATTTTGAGGGAAAATTACTCAACACAACACAAAAATTCTGCACAACACTCACAACCCAACTACTTCAATTTCAGCAAGTATAAGGAAGAAAGAGATGAGATCTCACTTGATTCTTGTTTATGGAAGTGAGAGGGACTTGGAAGAGGTCCTAGAGAGGGAGGTTTGAGGTTTGGAAGGGCTGGATAGAGCTGTCTTCTTCCACTTTTCTGGTTTGGCTTCTGCTCTTCCGTTTCTGCTCTGCTTCTCACGCCAGGATGCCAAGCAGCTGCTGTCAATTTGATTTTCACGGCTACTCTTGTGTTTGGTCCATCAAATTTCACTGTAAGTGTTGTATTTATAGATTTAACATTTCCAAAAATGTCTCCTATGTCCCCTTTTTATCATTTATCATCTATTACTTGATTATGGATAAATTATTTTATCCTTACTAATGTTTATTGTTATAATTCTAGAATGAGCATTCGCTCATCAATAAATCTATTTAAATTAATACTAACTAGATTTATTACTTAACTTCACAATTTAGTTTCACTCGCTAGGAAATTAAGAATCGGGACTAGGGGTTTACACCGTATGACTTAATATTTAGGAGGAATCGTAATCTTAAGTTCCTATATAGCTTAACATTCAGGGGGAATCATAATCCCTGGTTCCCTTATGACTTAATATTCGAGGGGAATCATAATCCCTAGTTCCCTTATAGCTTAATATTCGAGGGGAATCATAATCCTAAGTTCCTGTGTGGCTTAATATTCGAGGGGAATCGTAATCTCAAGTTCCTGTATGGCTTAATATTTGGGGGGAAACATAATCCCAAGTTCCTGCATTGCCTGATGTTAGAGGAAATCATAATCCTAAGTGCCCGCATCTATGAGCACACAAGTAGAATTCCTTAGTCTTAATATAGTGACATATAGATGTATAGTTACGGAGGATAAGTTTTCCCCGTGTTACCTCGTAAAGCAAGTTATAGAAAGAAAAATACGTTATTAGATGTGAGAAATTAGGAATCGAGGAAGATTGACGATTTATGAAAGTGATATTAAGTTTCAAGTAGAAATACTTATATATATATATATGCCAGATGTACCGTATCGGTAGTTCAAAATAATTTAATTTCTTATCAAAATTATTTTTAAATTATTTTGAGAGAATACATATATTTAAAAAGAATTTATGTTAGTTTATATAAGTTATCCACTCACTAAGTTATAAGACTCACCATTCTTTTCTTGTTTTGATAAAATCCTCCCCAAGTGCAGGTACGAGCCAGCAAGTGGAAAGATCTCCATCGGACACACAGGCTGATGCAATACAACTGGACTAATCTACTTTTCAAAATTTACATATACATGCATAACTATCATGGCTTTATGCATGTGTTGTAGATGATATTTGGATGATACTTATACTTCCATGTTTCATATTATGTTTTAAGATTTTTGCACGCGTATCGTTTTATATAATTTGATGATTTTCAAATGATTTTATAATCTGAGTTGCATTTGTGGATTGTTTATGGGAATAAATGTGGCCTGAGCCTTAGTAGTTGAAAATGAGAAATATTTTGAAGTGTCCAAGTTTTCTTTTATGTTTTACAGGATGAATTTTTTTAGAAAAATAATTGTTGTGCTGCTGAATTTTCAATAAAATTTGATTTATAAATATAAAAAATATATATATATTTCTGAGAGTTTTTAAAAGTTTTTAGTTTTAAGAAAAAAAGCTTAGCCTCACGGAAACCTTTCAACCTGTGCAGATCCCGTCTGGAGGGCCACCGTGTGGTTGCCAAGCAAGCTACCTAAGAGAAAAGGAAAATAGGTCTTGTCAGATGTCACACGAAATGTATGAAATTCTAATTTAATCCAACTTTTCACATTCAAATCTTTAATTCAAGGATACTAATCAGAGGGAAATAAATTTCTGGGCATTACACATGGTTTGTTGTGCTACCCAAAGTTCTAGGTTTACTTGGAAAACCCAATTTCTAGATGGGGAGATAGAATACAAAGAAGAGAGAGAGAAGAGGGGAGAAGAAAAAGAAAGAAAGAAAGAAAGAGGGAGAAGGATGATGGTGATGGGTTGATGATGATAATGGTGGTGGATGGATGATATTAAAAGTTATTCATGAACTAGGTGATGGAGAAATGAGGAAGATGAACTGGGTAAGTGATGATCTCGATGTAGACAATTTTTTAATTTTTATTAAGTTTTTGAGTTTTTTAATTAAAAAGAAATTATAATTTTTTAATTATAAAAAATTTAAAATACAATTAAAAGACAAAAATATCTCTGGATGTATTGAAATTGACTAACTGTTGACTAACCTAAACTAACGGTAGGTAACTAAATTGTAACAAACCTATAAAGTTGACTTCGTCCATAAATAAGTTTGAACTAATTAGTTTATTTATAATTTACTCTTAACCAAACATACTCTAAAAAACAAATTGGAAAAAAAATCTAAAAGCTTCTTGAAATGGAAATAATATCATTTTACCTTGACTTTTCAAAATATTAGCCAAAAAACCTCCTACTGTCAACCGAAAGTGATTTCCATTCAAATATTTGTGGTTTTGTGACAAAAAAACTAAAAGACCAATTACTACATCGAAAAATTTAAAAATAAAAGATATCTTTAAAGATAAAAAAAAAAAAATAGTCAATTACCAAACTACCTTTTCAAGACCAAACTAAAAAATTAAAAAAAATAAATTAATTAAATAAAAAAATCTTATCATATCTTAATCACGGTGGAGACTAATTTGAAAAAAAGAAAATTTAAAAACTAAAACCAAATCCAAATCCTCAACAAAAATTTGAAGAAAAATTAAAGAAACCCAGATCTTTAACAACTTGAAGATCTAGGTCTCATTAAATCAAAACAAAAATTAAACAAAAAAAATCTTTAATAAATTAAAAAAATGAAAAAAAAATGAAGAAAACAGATCTTCAATGAACATTTGAAGGTCTAGGTTTCACTAAGTAATAATAATAATAATGATAATAAAACTCTTCAATAAATTAATTCAAAAATTCAAAAAAATTTGAAAAAACCTAGATCTTCAAAAAATCCCCAACCACATCCAACCACCCAAAGGATGAACTAAGTGGGTTCATCGACAAACAAACCCTCCTGGGTTTCGACAATCTAGATAAACCCACCTGGGTTCATTAAGAAACTTAATTAAGAGACGGTGAGAGGTTTAAATGATCGTCAATCGATGGTGAGAGGCCATGGGAGGTGATGAGCTAGACATGACCAATGGCAGTTCATAACAAAGGCTATAAAAGAGAATTAGTTTTGTGAGAGAAAGAAAGAAAGAGCTAGGGAGAGAGAGTGAGTATATGTGTGTGTGTAAATGAGTATCCATTAATCAATCAAACCAAAAACCCAAAAAAGAAAAAAGACATTTTTTTTCTTAAATAAATTGATGGAAAGATTGAAAAACTTGGTTCGCCATTATTGGAGACCGGAGGTCTCCGATGAAAGCGACCCAAAGGTCTCAATCGCGTGAAGGCCTGACTAGCATTACCTCCTAGTCAATCACCCTCTATCTTTCCCTTCCTTGTTGACGTTGCCAAGGAGGTGATGAGTTAAGAGATGGTGAAAGAGAGAGAGATAGTGAAAGAATTGGCCATGGTCTTAGTTGAGAGAAAGTGAGAGGTGAGAGAAACAATGATGCTATAAAGAGAGAAAATAAATAATATATTAGTTTTATTTTATTTTTTAATTTAAAATATGAATAATTGAAATCTAGTTGACGGAGAACCAAATGAACTTATCAAACACATTGACGTTTTTACCCTTACACCCTAATGGATCTATCAACTTATGGACGAAAGTCACTAACCCATTAACGGTTGGGTTTCTTGTGTAATGTTTTCAAAACTAGGGGTTGTTTGATATTATTTTCAATTTCATGAGTAAAAATAATAATAACCCAAACAAAATTGATAAGCAGAGAATATACCAAGCACATTCTTAAGTTTACAACTTTAAACTCCAAACATTGGCCTAATACTAGACTAGCTCTCATTGGAAAGGAGGGGTATGAGCTAGGAAGATGCTTCTCTTATTAACTTAGTGAAATATTATATCTAATTAAAACAAGTAATTGTATGCTTTCTTGCACCAAGGCATTAAACAAGAATTGAATTTATTTGTCTGCTACTAACTTTACATTTTATATACTTTACTTGCTAAAGCTTTGAAAAGATAGACGAAGTTTTAAACTTAAATTGGAATACGATATTGAGATTTAATTCTTTACAAAACTTAGGTCCTTAAAAGGAATTCTGACACATTAAATAATAGATAAGTATTATTTATTTACTTTGGATTTTATTGTTATATATACAAAATCACAATACTATCCCCTTTAAAATTTTAATTTATTTATATATAATTATAATATATTAAAAACTTTATTAACATCAATATCATAAACTACAATAAGGAGAGTAAGCTCCCCATACATGTTGGTTAATATGTTGATAGGACTCAAAACTCAATCACAAATGTATATGAGAAGTGCACTAATCATGTAAATTATGTATAAATATATAATATTTTTAATTTTTAAATATTATTTTTTTATTGTATTATAATTCAATAAATATCAATTACCCATTAATTATACATCTTTTCATTTTCATTCTAGTTATATGTAATTATTTGACATGGATATACGAAAAGTTGAAAGAAATAACCACAAAAAATCAAATCATGGCTTCTAACAAATCTTTATTCCAAAGTGCCAACATCCCTTACTTCCACCCATAATTGGAAAGCACCCTCAAAAGTCACTCAAACCTCTCAAATTCAATGTCACTTAAACGGAAGTCTGAATTTTACCAAACAAAAACATACCTCGATCAACCCAGGTGGAGTTCTCTTATAAGACAACACCTCTCTCAAAATTCTCCAAAAGAAGGTCTTGTTGTATACAACCAATTTCGCCATAAAGGAGCCTACATTTTTGGTGTGGTACCTTTAAAATTAAAGGCTTGTGCTGCTTTATGTAGCCTTAATTATGGGAAAACTTTGCCCGTGTCTGTTGAGTTGGGTGTTGATTCTGATGTCATGATTGGAACTCATTGATTAACATGTATGCAAAATATAATTACATATTGGCTTCACGCAAAGTGTTTGATTATGTGTCTGAAAGAAATGTTGTCACCTGGAATGCAATGATTGGTGGATACTTGAAGTTTTTAAGTTTTTGGAGTTGGTTAGGAGGATCCATGATCTTTTTATTATTACTTTTCCCTTGATTTTAATGGAGATTTGTGTGTTTCAACCGTGTTGTTTTGGTTTTTGATTTTTTCTAGCTTTTATTGAAATTTGGGTTAATCCCTTTGAAGATTTGGAATCTTTCACTTTTTTATTATGTTTTTTTGGCTTGTTATTATTATTATTATTATTATTATTATTATTGCTTTAATGTCAAATCTTCAATTTTTTTTTTTTGGTTTTAATTATTTTTGTTAAATTTTAGTTATTAAATATTAAATAATTATATTCAATTATAATTGTATTTAAATTTTATTTTTTCGATGCAATAAGGGCATTTTCATCTTTTCATGGATTTATCATAAAACCATTAAACTTTTGGATGAAATCTTTTTTGAACCGATAGTAGGGGGTTTTTTGGTTAATATTTTCAAAAGTTAAGTAAATTGATAATATTTTCCATTTCAAGAGTATTTTAGATTTTTCCCTATGTTTAATGAAAGATAAATATTTTTGAAAGAGCTCCCCATATGGTACTATGCGTGTTTGGTTGAGCTTTTTATCCTCTATTTAAGTTTCTTAAAGTTGTTTGGTTTAACTTTTGAAATTGATTTTTCTAATGTAGTAAAGTTTAGTAGAGATTAAATCTTCACTACACAAAAGCTCATTGGAAGGAACTTTTCAAAATTAACTCTTCAAAAAAATGTATCTAACTTAAATCTTGACAAGTCCCTCTCTAATTACACTAGCTAGACGACCTATCTAGCACCCCACGGTGGCCTTCCAATCGAAATCTGCACCAATTGAAAAATTTGCGTAGAGCTAAGCCTCTTTCTCTACTGAAAAAATTTTGAATATTTTTTGAAATTTTTTTTTTTTAATTTTGAAAATGGGTAAAAATTTTGTTCGTTGAAAACAACTTTACGAAATAGATTTTTATGAAAATCCGGCAACACGACGGTTGTTTTACGAAGATTTCCACCTTGTAAAAGTTCACAAAACTTGTATAATTCTAAATCAATAACTTTTCAAATATTGGGCCTCAGGCTCTCTTTCAAATACCACAAACATTCACAATCATGCTTTCAAGGCAAAATAACTTAATCATGTAGAAATCAAACTTACTTTACAAATCTTAAAATATCGTTACTGAAAATATGATAAAATCTGTCATCCAAAATAATATTTACAATATGAGATAAATTTGAAAATAACATAATGCAATACATGATAACTCGACTGAAAACTAGTGCAACAGTGTCGCATCTCTATCTCGCATGTACGTCCAACTGAGATGCTTCCGCTGCGCTTTGCTCAGACCTGCACCTGGGGAAAATTTTATAAAACATAAAAAAAAAAAAACAGTGGTGAGAATAACTCAGTGAGTAGGTAATTTAATTTAAACTATACTTTCACTTAAAATAATATTCTTCCCAAAATAGGTTGAAAAAACTATTATTTACTTTATTTTTCTAGAAACTGTAAAACTCATTTTAAATGCGAAAAAGACTTTATTAAACTTTTCTTAAATTGGTTTTCTTATTTTTCTAAACTCACATCTATCGTTGTATCTCATTTCCTTAATTAACCTATATGGCAACTCAGGGAATTTATTCTCCGAGACTATACTACTACTTGACACGGTATTAATACTAGAAATTTTCTATTTGCGTGTTCTCAGATGCGGGAACTTGGAATTACGATTCCTCCCAACATCAAGAAATACGGGAACTTGGGATTACATTTTTCCTCAACATTAAAAAAATACGAGAACTTGATATTACGATTCCCCCAAATATTAAGCCGTATGGGAACTTGGGATTACGATTCCCCCCGTTTCTTGTCATACACGCATAGGGTACCTCGGCTGGGTTATGCTAGAGGTTAAGATAAACTAAAGGCATCTAAAAATCTTTTAATACGCTTAAAAATTGTGCTCAACTTTTATTTACTTGCATGGAAACATATTGATCACTTTTAAAAATCTCATAAGTATTTCGTTTTTATCTTGCGGTTTAAAAACCGAATAATTTATTTTCTAAGGCAAAAGCCTAAACTTTTTCAAAACTAACTTCCATACATATTTTCTATGCATGTATATCATTTAAACTTTTTAATTTGCTTGATAAACACATTCATAGCATAACTTGAGTAAACTTATACATGCATAAAAAAAAAATAATAACATGCTAAAATTGATAGATAAATCAAGTCATTATCACAAACGCAATCCAATCGAAACTTTACGATTATGCTAACTTTTTCGACGATTTCAAAACCGACAATAACGTCATTCCATTCTCAATCAATATCAACGAATTCACACTGAAATGGCTTCAATAAGCTAAAGTTTCAAAACATAACGAATAAACAACAAACTTTTGTGATTTCAAAAATTTTAACGCGAACTATCATTTTCTAACGTTTTGCATTACTATTTTCGTTTCAATTCAAACATAACGCCAATACAACTTGTTATTTCACTCAAATCATGGAAAACGAAGATTCAAACACTTCGACACACATAAATGAAAATCAGGGCAGCATGTTACGCATTTAATCATTTTCCGTTTCGACACCGAAAATCAACCATTAAACGCATTCTCGCGAAACGAAAACTGTCCGATTAACTTTAACATATTCCAATCCATCTTAACAACAACCTTTATTATTTTAAAAAGCTCAAATACATCTCAATTACATTTCCACATTCCATAACGAAAATCACAACTAAACACGTTCGTACGAAAACAAACGTTATCCGAATCACCCGGAAACGATTTTTAGATATTCAAACAACTCTTCGATACTCTAAAACACGCCAATACGAAACATTTTTTGTGATGACGAAGTCGAAATTAAAAACGCAACATAACAACCCCTAAAACTCATCATAACAGGCCCTATGTCAAATTTTTCATACAATTTCACATAAAAAATCATCCACAATCACAACGAAACACAATCGCACGAATCTCCGCACTAACGAGGTTCTAAATCCTAAAACCCAATCATAACATCATCAAAATTCATCCACAACTCATCCTAAATATCTTCCATCAAAACAAAAGTAATAAAACTCAATATACCTTTCGAAACTCAATTTGAAAACTCATAACGCTTAGCGAAGGGGCTGCCTAATCTCTTATATTTTTCAAGAGCTTCCTTTGATCCAAACGACACATGCAACCTTTAAAATCACTCAAAACATCACAATAAAACCAAATGGGACAGAACTTACCTTTGTGTGAGCTGTTTTTCACTTCAAAACAGCTCCCAAATATCCTTGACAGCAGATTGTCACCAACAAGACACTCACGACAGCAAGCAACTTCTTATTCACCTGCATGCATGAGCTAAAGCTGCCCCAAGATAGCCCTCAAAGCCTCCAATGGAGCTGTAGCTGCTGGATTTCACGCCCAAGATAGCCCATTTTTCCTCACGAGCTCACTTACTCCATCTCTCTCACGATTTCTCACGGTTTAGAGGTATTGCTCATGTCTCTTTGATTTGAAGCTTTCGGTTTGATGTATAGAGGACCGAAAGGTGATTTGCTTGGGCTTGAATCTCTCGTCTTTGCTTCAGATCTGATCTTCTCCTTTGGTTACTCTCCCTCTCTCTCAAAAAGGGTTCTCTCGGTTTGAAGGAAATAATGATCGAGCTCCTCTCTTAATTCTCTCTAAATGGCGTTCAGGCTTTGCTTCTTGCTCTAGACCGAATGGGTCTTTAAACTCTCTTGCTTAGCTCTCGGGCTGTCACGGTTGCCTGACCTGCTTGTGCTCCTCTTTTTCTCACTTAGGTCACGGTTTTGGAGGATAGGACCGAATGACTTGAGTTTTGCTTCTCTCGATCCCTTTCTCAAAAACCTCTCTCTCTCTCTTGAACAAGAAGTGACCGATTCCAAATCTCTCTCTAAGGTTCTCTCTCGGTCATGAATGGTAGAAGAAGATGATGATGAAAGGTCTCTCTCTCTCTTGATTTGAAAATGAGTGGCCAAAATTAATTCTCCCTTCATCTTATCCTTTCAATTTAATATATATATATATATATTGATTCTAATTGCTTTCAATTTAATAAATATAGATTGCTTCTAATTGCTTGACACTTACCACTCATTTCACTTGCTAACTTAACACTTATCATCTACTAACCTTGCATACTTTACACGGGTCCTTCATGAACCCTATCATCTCTCTTTTCGTGACACTTGCTTTTTGCGCGCTTTCCCATTCCACTTTCAAATTCGAATTCGTTTCCGTCCATTCGGGAATCCGCTTATAACTCAATTATGCCTTCGAAATTATTTTTAATTTTCGAATTTATATCCGAGCACTCAAAATTATTTTATTTCTTTAAAAAATATTATGTACAATCCGGAATCAAAAATATTTTTTCGTTTGAAAATTTTCGAATCACTCGGAATATATCCGAATGGATTCATTTTCGATCCGTTTCACTTTTATTTGACTCGAAATTAATTTTTCGAAACTTTCCAATCACTTATTTCACTTTTCGAAAAATTTTGATTCCCGCAGATTCTTTCCGTTCGGAAATGCTATCCATTTGAACATAGTTCGTTTTCCCATGAACGAGGTTTTGGGTTTTACAAATCTCCTTATTTATTTATTTTTTTTATAATTTATATATATAAAATAAATTATTAAATAAAACCTTTGAAAGTATAATGTTCTTTGTTCTTTGTTCTCCACAAGTAGGCCATTTTACCTGCTCTAAACATGTAGGAAAATTTTAATTGATATGTATAATTTTTTGTCCTTATTATTTTAAGTTTAATTTAATTTAGAGTTGTAATATTGTATTTCAATAGATCTTTGAGATGATAGAATCAAATAATCTAATCCTATAAAGCGTTATTTTAATTACTAACCAAATAATTATAATTTTTTTTTTCAAAAGCTCTATTTCTAATGGATTTATTATAAGTAGACTTTTTCCAAATAGAGGTAATTTAAAAATCTAACAAACATACTCTTAAAAAAAAAAAAATTGATAAGTAAGGAATATACCAAGCACATTCTTAAGTTTACAACAACCTTAAACCCTAAACATTGGCATGATACTAGACCAACTCTCATTGGAAAGGAGGGGTGTGACCTAGGAAGATGCTTCTTTTATTAACTTAGTGAAATTATATATTTAATTAAGACAAGTAATTTTATGCTTTCTTGCACCAAGGCATTAAACAAGAATTGGAATTTATTTGTCCGCTACTCACTTTCCATTCTATATACTTTACTTGATAAAGCTTTAAAGGAATAGACAAAGTTTTATATTTAAATTGGAATATGATATTTAGATTTAATTCTTTACAAAACTTAAGTCTTTGAAAGGAATTTTGACACATTAAAATAATAGATAAGCATTATTTCTTTACTTTGGATTTTAGTGTTACATATACAAAATCACTATATACCATCCCCTTTAAAATTTTTATTTTATTTAAATGGGCTATTATTATTCCCCTGGATTTGAAAATAATAAAAAATCACCATAAGTTTTGAAATTATTATTCAAAAAAATCCCAACTGTAAATGGATTAGGTTTTTCCATCTAAAAGTCAACAGTTCTGTTAAACTCAGGGTAGATGAATAATTGCATCTATAAGAAGAACAAGTTTCTACTATCAGTGTCTTCTAACTTTAAAAAGTTAGGATGAACTAATCAAATTTATCCATTACATTATCTTTCCTAAAACAAATTCTCTCTCTTATTAAATTGAAATATAATGGATAAATTTGATTGGTTCGTCCTAGCTTTTTATTGTTAGGAGGCACTGATGGTAGAATTATTTTATATATATAATTAAAAAAAATAACATGGATATAATTGATCAAAATTCAATATAATTTAAAAATTAGAACAAAATAACTTATAGCATATAACCAGAACGTTACAAGATAACCATAATTTTATTTTAATAAACACATTCTCATAACAACATTTTAGAGAAAGCAACAAGAAATTTTTGTGTCATCATTATAGCATTTAAATATTTTCAATTACATGTAGTTTTTCAAAAAGAAGAGAAATTGTATGTGATTGGAAGTCATGCAATCTCCCTAAAAGCAATTCATTAACTAAGACCAAGGTTTATAATGGTTACCTCTAAAAAGCCATAAAAATAGAAGAGGTTTGAAGACAGAAATAACAACCACCATGTTCATGACTCAAGGAATCTAATTCTATAACTGGAAGTGCAACATATCTTTATTCTTTGTTGCCAACCTTTTCTCTTCCTTTGAAACCTTCTATATACACAAGTCATTTGATAACCATTCATTCACAATGAAAACATTCATGGCATCCTATACAATCAAATTGAAACTTTTCATTGACAAAAAGGCTAAGAAAGTCCTTTTTGCATAAGCAAGTAAAGACGTTATAGATTTTCAATTATACCTTGGTTATTTGCCTATTACAATGGTTGTTAGGCTCTTGAAAGAGAAGAGCATTATGGGCCTTTGGTTGATGGGCCTCATTCCTACACCTCTATTTCCATATTATCGGTGACTTGCCGGCAACCCCACGGTAAACTCCCAGAGAATATATGATCAAACTGGAAAGTTCCTGCGAAATTAAGTTGTTTACTTTACTGTAAATCTTTTGATAAAAATCTTTCAAAATCGGAAACGTGTGTGAATATATATATATTTTCGTAAAATATATTTAGTAAAAATTTGGGCAACATAACATCCGATTTTTTGATAATTCCACCCTGTAAAATTTTAAAAAAACTTTCAAACACTTTCAAAGCTATACATTTTCTCAACTTCTTGGGCCTTAAGCCCTTCTTAATTCAATCTACAAGCAAATCCAAACATGCATTTAATTTGAAGCAATTTAAAGTAATTCATAAGGCATGCATATATATATATATACATTAATACAATTTCGTGAGTGAATATATAAATTTACAAAAAATTTTATAACAATTATATACAAATAAACAACAAGCACAGCAACTCAGTCTCTACTCCTGACTCAGAGCCCTTGTCCTTTATGCACTCACTATTGTACTTGTCCCTGGGGATAAAAACATAAAATAACGGGTGAACTAGAAAGCTCAGTGAGCGTCGTAAAAAAAAAATCTATTATGATTTCTCTTTATTAAAACAAACCTCCCTAAAATTTCTTTAAGACATAATTTATAAACTTTTTCTTTAAAACTACAGTTTGTTCTTTATGAAACTCTTCTTGGGAAAATCATTTTAAAATTTTTTTTCTATGCTTTGCTATAAAATAGTAACAATGGCGGTAAAAGCTTTAAGAAAAATCTTTGTATAAAAGTAATCAGCTACTATGTTCGTACCATATGATACCCTAGGTACGTGTAAGTCCTCACCCAGATTTATTATTTTATGGTATTAAAAATCTTCGAATTGAGTTACGGTCAAATCGTATGCCTTCAGTAGTGTTATTTAAGGTTTATTATATTTTCATATCGCAAGTCAGATATCGTTTGGTTGACTCTGATACATTTATAAAGTGATTAGGAGTTATTTATATGTTAATCGAACGAGGTAAGCTCACAGAATAAAGTAAAAGATATTTTAATTCAACCAGTAAGAAAAGAGATAAGTGACTTTGAAATGTAGTGGCTATGGTTGTGCCACGTGTCATCTCTTGATTTGTTGAAGAAATAAGTGGACTAAAATATGCCAAGTGGACCATTAGAATTTGTAATTATTCATATTTGGGCACTAGTGAGATTATTGAAAGTTTGAGGTAATTAAATAAAATTTTCTTGAGGGACTTTTTAGTAATTGAGCATTAATATATATATGTTGATTTTTGTCTCATTTGAGACATTTTGGATGTGAAAAGCTAGAAAAAGAGAGAGAGAGTCGTGTGAGAGAGAAAGAGAAGCTGACAGAGCTTCGTGTGCGCGACGTCGAGAGAGAGAGGGAGGAAGATAAGGATCCGTTCCAAATTTCACAGCGGTTTCTTCACGAAAGTTTCTATTTGTCATCTCCTCTAGTTAGCCTAATGAATTTGAAGCGAAGAGATCACTTATTTGGTGAGTCATTTCAGTTTAAAGATTGATGTTTTATATGAAACCCAACTCATCTTTTGTTTCTTTTTTAAATTAGAGTTTAGGGATGATGAGAGGGAAGTGTGAGGATGATTTTAGTGTGATTTGTGAGTGATTTGATGGAAGAAAAATAGGTGTGAGAGAGAGATAGAGAAAGTTATGGCCAAAAATGGGTTTTGTGGGATCCGATTTCATTTTTGATTCTAAGGCATTAGACGAATATTTTAGAGGTTAGAAAATAATCTTATAAAGTTAGATTTTGGAAACAAAAAGTTTAGGTTCTATTTCGGAGCTAAACGGATGAGTTGAAGGGTATTTTTCGAAACGCGTTCGTTTAACGTTCAAAACTGTTTATTTACTCATGGTTAGGTGTTAGAACACTATAAGATTGATTGTTAAAGTTGTCGGACATTCGAAGCGAAAAATGATTTTTACTAGTAAGCGTAATCGAATGAATTTCGTTCTAAGCTTCCGACGATGAAATTGAGTGTACTGAGGTATTTCTAGGAAAGAATAAGTAGGATTCATATAAAGAAAAAGGATTTCGAAAACCCCGATTGAATATAAATTGAGATCCAAAAGTTTGGACGTTAAAGGGTATTAAATGAAATAAATGAGATTTTTATTGATTTTGAATGTTATTTCAATGAGTGAAGTGACCCTAAATGGATATTTGATGTTTTAGGGTAAAAGCGGATAGTTCTTGAGGCACACAAAAGAGGATTGGATTCTATCCAAGGATGTGTTGTGAGTGGAACTATGAGTTTTTAAAATTTATATTTTCTTAAAGTTTATTGTAAAGTTAAAAGAATTTATTATAAATAGCTGTTCATTTAATAATGGAATTTATATTATAATTCTAGCATAAAGATTTTAGTTTATTATTTATGTATATGAGAATGTGCTAGAATTAAAGATTTTAGGCTTACTGCCTTGAGATTTAGAATATATTAGCGTATTAAGAGAAAAAAAATTTAATAGCCTATGGTTTTAAGAAAAGATATTCTCTGAGTTACCATTTAGGCAAGCATCAAAAAATATTTTAAGAAAAGATTTCAGAAAGTGTTTTAGAAAAGAATTTTAGAAAGCATTTTAGTTTTTAAAAATTGTTTTTGGGAGAATATTTTATACAAAAATGAGTTTTAGTTTATATAAATTACACCACTTACTGAGTTAGACTCATATTTTTTTTTAAAAAAATATATTTTTCTTAAAAATTATCCCATAGGTGCAAGAGCTAGTCGTCCAACCGATGAGGTTCAGTCAGACTTGTAGGCAGACGTATAGGACGACACCTACGACATGTATATATTTTCTTATTTTGATCATGTATATGTTGATGTACATAGTTGTAAATATTTTGAAGAAATAGTGGATGCATTAGTTAAAAATGTTTTATTAAAGTTTTATGAAATTTAATGTTCAAATTTTATTTACTTGTTTTTGGTTGGGTTGGAGAAATGAGTCAGAGGCTCTGGAAGTTAAGAAATTGATTTCATATAAGTGTTTTTATAAACTGTATTTGAAATTTGTAGGGTGACATAATTTAGAAAACAAACGGCATGCTGCCGAAATTTTTATTAAAAAGCGAAAAATTTTTATCACTGTCATCTTGTAAAAAAAGTTAAAATATCTAGCTAAATGATTTTTCGGTGCCCTGATGGGGTTTCTCCGGGCTAAGTATAGAGTTCGTGAGAATTCTTTTAGGATGCAATGGGGTCTTTCTCGGGTTTAGATGAGGGATACGGGAAGGGTCCTATCAATTTGGTATTAAACCTTTTGGTTAAAATGATTTAGAAAATTTTTGAAAAGTTATGCATCCACAAAAGTTATTTATATATTTTAGTATATTAAAATTTTTAAACATTACATGACATTCATTATTTTTAACTGTAGTAGAGCTATGCATCGAGTTGGTTGTCCCCGCACGCGCAGAGCCATCGTTGAGACTCCTACTCCTACACCGGAGGTTGAGGAGCCCATTCATGAGTCAGTTAATGAGCCTTAGCCTGAGATACCGCAGGAGCCAGTAGGGGTAGGGCCAACGGTTGATCTTATTAAGAGATTGGCCTAGATTATTCAAGGGATGAGACCTCGTGCACCAAATGCCACTATAGAGAGGGCTAGGAATTTAGGCGCTGAGGATTTTGACGGATCAGGGGGCCCAAATACAGCATTAGAGTGGTTAGAGAGCGTAGAGAGGGTCCTTGATCAGATGGAGTTCGTAGATCCTCAGAGGGTTTCCATTGCTTTATTTCTCCTGCGAGCCTCCGCAAGAGATTGGTGGGATTCAGTCAGGAGGAGAGTTATAAAGCCACTGACATGGGTCTAGTTTAAAGAATATTTGAATGAGAAGTTTTATCCCATGACCTACAGGGATGCAAATATTGATGAGTTCTACCATCTGATTCAGGGTAATATGACGATAGAGAAGTACGAGAAGAAATTCACAGAGCTATCTCGAGTGACACTGTTCGTGGTAGAGGACGAAGCAAATAAGTGTCATAAGTTTCTTCAGGGCCTAAACACCATAATCAAGACATATGTAGCTACTACAGATTATAGGGATTATGGGTGATTAGTGGAGGCAGCTCTGAGAGTAGAGAGATCAGTTCAAGTAGAGAGAGCACAGCAACAGAAGAGGGGCCAAAGTTAGGAATGATAGATAAGAGGACCTAGTAAAACCCCCAAGACAGGAGGCATATCTGAAGGGTTTTCAGGCAAACAGCAGAGTCATGGAGCCACCTCCAGTCAAGGATCAGTGAGGCCGCCATCAGGTTCTCAGGGCAGAGGCAGTGGCCAGAGTAGTATTCCTCCATGTGCTACTTGTGGTAGACATCATCGGGGAAAGTCTTACTTTGGCAGGACTGGGTGCTACTTTTGTGGTCAAGAGGGACACCTGAAGAGGGATTGTCCGTAGAGAACTGTAGCAGAGGCTAGCGAGTCGAGACCAGTGACTCAAGTACAGTCGAGTACAAGGTAGTCGAGAGGTAGGAGAGGTACACAGAAGAGAGGAGCAAAGACTCTTACACAGTTAGGTAGAGGTATGGGTCGAGGTACCTCAACCAGAGGATAGCCAAGGAGACTTCCAATTCAGGCAAGGGTGTTTGCTGTTACCCAGTAGAAGGCATAGGCTACTCCAGAGGTGGTTACAAGTATTGTTTCGATTTTTGGATTAGATGCTTATACTTTGATAGACCCAAGGGCCACACATTCTTTTATCTTTAAGAGCTTCGCTAGCATGGTAGAGTTGTCTTTAGAGCTCTTAGAGAGTGGGATGATAGTTGCTACTCCTACTGGAGATACATTGGTGGCTGAGAGGGTATACAGGGGTGGTCAGGTTATGATTGAGGGCAAATCATTCCAAGTTAGTCTGATATTGTTGGATATTCATGATTTTGATGTGATATTGGGGATGGATTGGTTAGCTACTCATTGTGCCATAGTTGATTGCTTCCGAAAGAAAGTCAAACTCAGTACTCTAGAGGAGCCAGATGTGGTGTTCAACGGTGAACGTAGGATGCTTCCTTTGTGTATAATATCGATCGACTATGATAGCTAGGAAGATGTTAAGAAAGCAGTGTGAGGGTTATCTAGCTTATGTGGTGGATACTTCAGAGAAAGAGGCCCGATTAGAGGACATCCTGTAAACCCCTATATTCAATTTTATGTTTCCTAGCTTTAGAAACTAAGTTATCGAATAAAAATGACAAAATGGTCATTTAGTAAATAAAAAAAAATATATATATATATATAATATAAATGGATGGCAAGATTGTAAAACTTTAGTTTAGTAAGTTAATAATTCTATTATATGAAAAAAATGAGACAAATGATCATTGATTTTTATTAGTAAATAACATAACTAAGGGCAATTTTGTAAATCCAACAAGTCAATAGAGGATATGGTGGTCATTTAGCAAAAAGGTGGCCATATAATACACCACTTAGTCACTTTTTCATTCAAAATGAAGAAGTAGGCGTGAGAAACGAAAATAGAAGAGAGAGTTGAGAGGGAGAGCATGAGATGGAAAGAAATTAGAGGGGGAGAAGAACAAGTGGTATTTTCAACCAATTTTCAAGCTTCCAAGCAATTGTTCTAGTTGATCCCAAGCCAAAACATCAAACCCTAAGCATAGATAAGGTAAGATCTCATCTTCTCCATAGACTTTAATGTGGTGGAAATGTGTAAAAGCATGATGTTGGGTTTGTATGATATGATGATGGATTAGTTTGTTTACTTGATGTGTTATTGGTGAGATTTTGATGTAAATCAATGTTATAGTTATAAGTTGTTAAAAAGGGAACTTGAATGATGTAAAAATGGTAGGTTAGGGTTATGGGAGAAACCCTAACTTGTGATTTAAATTGTTAGAAAAGCAAAAGTAGTTGTAGATTAAGTGTTTGATGAAAAACTTATGAGAGATACTTTTGTAAAAACTTGAAAGTTTTACTCTAGAATGAGTATGTGGGTGTGTTATGGCTGTGAAGATCAGTGGAAAACCTCTAAGATTAGATGGTTTTGAACCCAAATTTTACCATAAATAAGATTAGGAAGATAAGTAGAAACGATAGAAGTTCAATGGAAGTGGTTTTGAGCATATTAGAAATCCCGAGCTTAATGAAGGGTCAGTAGAGACCTGACTTGTTTTAACTCATTTGGGGTTGTTCTACACCTCAAAACATGCCTCGGGAACATAGAAAACCATAGGAATTGGAACGGAATCATTCCGATAAAAATTGGCGAAGTTATGACCAAAATAGTGCGCGTAGAAAGTGTCATAGAGTAAAAGTGGAATCCCGAGCTCAAACCATGAGCTAGAGAAAAGCTGACCAAGTCTGACATGTATGGGGGTGTTCTACACCTCAAATGATGCTTAGGAATGATATAAAACCATAGAAATTGGATTGGGATCGATCCGATAAAAATTGACAAAGTTATAGCCAAAATAGTGGGCGTAGGAAACCGAGATGTGTAATAGCGATGCAAATGCATTCGTTGATGCCCAAAATACATGTATCAAGTCATAATTAGGTAAAAGAACCTTAGATACAAAAGAAAAACCATCGTTGCTTGTCCGATGAAAAAACTCGTTTCGAAAAGTGCCCAAAATTGGGCGTTTTGCCTAGATTGACATAGCAAATGATGGAGTTTCTCGACGAAACTTTACGGGCGACTTAGTTAGGTGATAAGGAGACACTAGAAAAAGGAACGGAGGTGAAACCATGGCTGGTTTCAATTCTGTTTTTCGTGGTCAACCGTATAGTTAAAAAAGTTGACTTTTTGTTTTAAGCTTCCGGAGACCAAACGAAACATATGGGGATGATCTTAGGGGTCTAGAAGTAAGACTTTTACAAAGAAACCAAAGTTTGAGAGCCTCGGTCGAGTTGGAAAAGTGTGGTGTAGTGAGTTGCAATGTATTGGAAACTCTATTTTTATTAGTTTTAGCTACGGAAGTGAGTAAATTATAACGAGACTATGATGTGTAGGTGACAAGCACGCGGACGAGACGCGAGAGACTCGTTGAGGCATTGAGAGCATTGGGATCGAGGTAAGTGTCCTTCACTTCACTCACATCTAATTTATTTCCATTTATATGGCAATGATAAAATATATTGTTTCAAAGAGTTTTGCAAAAAGGTTTAAAAGTAAAGCAAAGTAAAGTTGAATTAAGACCCATGTGCATGTGGTAATATTAGCATCTTGGCATTACGCGACGATGTAGAAAATTCCGCTCGTAGTTGTCAAGGTTGATAGAAATGAGATACGATGTAGAAAAATTTCGTATCTAATTGCAAGTGATAAGTAAATTGCACTACAATATGCGACGTAGAAAATTCTGCATGTAGTTGCGTAAAGTATAAGCTATTGACACTACAACGTCGATGTAGAAAATTCCGTGTTGTGGTTACTTAGAGTTGAGAAAGTTCGCCCTACATCGCGATGTAGCAAATTCCGTGCGTAGTGGCTTTGCACATGGTTGTCTTTGAGAAATGGTTTTCAAAAGATAAAAAAAATTAATTATCAATTATTGTCTAAGTAATGTCTATGCGGAGTTATACCTTTATATATATATATATATTGCCTAACCTCTCTTTGTTTTGTGTAGCTTGTATACTTTAGTAGACGTTGGCACGGACGCTCTTGCATCAAAGACATTATTTTGATTAACTTTAGGTGGGGAAAATAATGAGACGAAATGTATGGATGTAAATGTATTTTGACATTGTGTACATGTGTATATATTGAATCAAATAATTATGTGTTGACATGAGATACTTGACGGATTATGAATCATATTTTGATATGTATATATAAATGAACCATTTCACTTGATATGCACATATTGCACAAGACACATAGTTCATATAAGTATGAGTTGTTATATGTTAATCACATATGTGAATTATGGTTGTAAAAGAATTGCATGTTTGTGAAATGAATGAAAAATGCATGTTTGAGATTGAAAGAAGTTGGACGGTGATCAAAATAGTTCGAAGTGTATTTCTTATGCAGGTTGATTTTGGAAATGTTAAACTTACAGCCGTTATGCTGTCCAATTTTTATAAAATTAGTTTTCAATCAAAAGCAAAAAATTTACACCGTTTCAACTATAGTTATAAGAAAATAATTTTTTTTTTTTTAGCTTACAACAAGTAAACCGGTTAATTTAAAGTAAAGGGGTTCGCTTCCCGGATTTCCCCAATCCGACAAGTCGGGTTCGGGGAGTCCGTTAAAGTGCCAGGCAGGATCCTCCAGACAAGAGCTTAGAAAATGTCTGGCTCGAGTCCTGTCAAGTTGGTATCAGAGCCCGGTTCTCGTTAAGTTGAAATAAAGTTTTAAGAGAAGTTTTAACGATTTTCGCATCAAACATGCATTAGTGATGATACATTCATATTTTTCAAGATTATATGAGTTATGCTGTTATTGATGTACACCAATATGTATAAGTCATTATATGCATGAGACATGAGTTAGCTTATGCAGTTATTTATGAGATAGAGAGATTGAAGAAGGCAATTGCATGAGTATAGAGTTATTTCATGCATTATAAAGGTTCTAACTTGACTTTATGATCATTTCAATTATAGAGATGCAGCGTAGAGGTCGCCCCAGAACAAGAAGGGCAGCTGCACAGGTACCCACCCCTGAAGAGGAACATGTTGACGAGTCAATCAATGCGTCAGCTAGTTCTTCACATTCCGAGCCTTCCCAGCTTGAGAGGCCAGAGCAGGCACAAGCACATGTGAATATAGAGTAGATGGTAGAGAGGATGGCACAGGCTTTTGCTGCAGCACTCCATCCGCTACCACCGCAGCAGCCCTATGAAACAGGGGTATCTATTGAGCGGGCTCGAAAATTAGGTGCAAAGCATTATGATGCCACAGGTGATCCAGAGCGTGCAATATCTTGGTTGGACACTAATGAAGAAATATTCCAGATTATGGGATGCACCGAGGAACAGATGGTCTCTTACTCAGCCTTTCTACTTAAAGATCGCGCCAAGGACTGGTGGAGGGCGCATCAGAGAGCACATCCGGAGGGAGTTTCTTGGGCAAACTTTAAGACGGAATTCACAGATCAATTCTTTCCCAAGAGCTACAAGAATACAAAAATAGAAGAATTTTTCAGTTTGAAGCAAGGGAACTCCTCAGTGCTAGAGTATGAAAAGAAATTTTCCGAGCTGATCCGCCTGGTCCCTTTTATTGCAGAAAATGAAGAACAGAAGATCAACAGGTTCCTGGCAGGCCTTAACCCTGCAGTTAGGACCATTGTATCATCTTCAGTACATACGCGGTATGGACAGCTAGTGGAGGCAGCCACTCGAGTGGAACAGAGTGCAGGAACCGTTCCCAAGCCGAAGTCACCATTCAATCAGAAGCGCAGTTGGAGCGATGGTCAACAAGGGGGACCAAGTAAGGTGGGCAAACAAGATCAGAAGTCCACATGGTCTGAGAACCGTAAGCAGAGCCAGAGGTCCCAAACCAGCCAAAGTTCAGTTCAATCATCGGGGGGATCCAAGAGGAGATCGAGCTGGACAGACAGACCTACTTGTAGCAAGTGCGGCCGAATGCATCCAGGTGAGTACCTTATGGGTCGTACGAGATGTTTCAGATGCGGCCAGGAGGGTCATTTTATGAGAGACTGTCCCAGTGTAGCTGCCTCGAGCCCAGCAGAGGCCAGATCAACGGCACAAGGACAACCTAGTGGGAGTTGTGGACCCGATAGGAGAGGCCCCCAAACCGGAGGAGCTACTAGTGCAGGACAGCCCAGTGGCGGATCAAGTAGAGGCGTGCCACCCAGAGGACAGCCTGGCAGACCCCGCAGTCAAGCCGTCAGAGTATACATAGTGACCCAGCAGGCGGCAGATACGACTCCAGATGTGGTCATAGGTATCATTTCTCTATTTGATACTGATGCTCATGTACTGGTGGACCCAGGGGCCACCCATTCTTTTATTGCATGAGAGTTTATAAATAGAGTCAGGATAGAGTTGAGACCGACCGAGTGTAGCCTGGTAGTGTCACTTCCCATTGGTGATTCGCTTATTGCGGATAGAGTTTACATGGGAAGTAAAGTGACTATAGCAAGTCATGAGTTCAAGGCTGATCTGATAGTGCTCGATATTCATGATTTTGACATTATTTTGGGTATGGATTGGTTATCCAAACATCGTGCCACCGTAGATTGCTACAGGAAAGAGGTTCAGTTTAACAAGCCTCGAGAACCAAATGTAATCTTTTGTGGAGAGAGGAAAATACTCTCTACAAGTTTAGTAAGTGTAATTCAAGCCAACAAAATGCTCGTAAAGCATGTCAAGGGTACTTGGTTTATGCCATAGAAGTTGGCAGTAGTGAGTTACAACTGACAGAAGTTTCTGTGGTTAATGAGTTCCCTGATGTATTTCCTAAAGACCTACCAGGGTTGCCACCAGATAGGGATATTGAGTTTGAGATTGAGCTAGCACCTGGTACAGAGCGCATTTCTATAGCGCCAGCGGAGTTAAAGGTACAGATGGAAGAACTGTTAAGCAAAGGCTTCATTAAGACGAGTACATCATCGTGGGGAGCTCCGGTGTTGTTTGTTAAGAAGAAGGATGGAAGCCTTCAGTTATGTATTGATTACAGGCAGCTTAATAAGGTTACAATCAGAAATCAGTATCCCTTGCCACGGATAGACGATCTATTTGATCAACTCCAAGGAGCCAAGGTATTCTCGAAGATTGATCTACGGTCGGGATATCATCAGCTGAAGGTACGAAGAGAAGATGTTCCTAAGACGGCCTTCAGGACTAGATATGGGCACTACGAGTTCTTGGTTATGCCATTTGGCCTGACTAATGCCCCAGCTGCTTTTATGGATCTGATGAATAGAGTCTTCCGACCCTACCTGGACAAGTTTGTGATAGTCTTTATAGACGACATCCTTGTGTATTCGGGTAGTCGAGAGGAGCATACTAAGCACTTGAAGATTGTACTACAGACGCTGAGAGAGCATAAGCTTTACGCAAAGTTTAGCAAGTGCCAGTTCTGGCTAGATCAAGTGGCATTTCTAGGACACGTGGTATCAGCAGATGGAATATCCGTAGATCCTTAAAAGATAGAAGCCGTAGTGAACTGGAAGCCGCCCACGAACGTGATAGAAGTTAGAAGCTTCCTGGGTTTAGCAGGATACTATAGAAAGTTTGTGGAAGGGTTCTCTAAGATTGCTACTCCACTGACCAGATTGACAAGGAAAGAAGAGAAGTTTGTTTGGTCAGACGCATGCCAGAACAGCTTCGATGAATTGAAGAAGAGATTGACTTCAGCATCAGTGCTTACACTGCCATCGGGGAGTGATGGGTTTACAGTATACTGCGATGCCTACAGACAGGGTTTAGGTTGTGTGTTGATGCAGCATGACAAAGTAATAGCTTATGCTTCGAGACAGTTGAAGAAACATGAAGTCAATTATCCAACACATGACTTAGAACTAGCTGCAGTAGTGTTTGCCCTACGTATATGGTGACATCATCTTTATGGAGTACCCTGTAGGATCTTCACTGATCACAAGAGCTTACAGTACTTGTTCAGTCAAAAGGAGTTGAATATGAGACAGAGACGATGGGTTGAACTCATAAAAGACTATGATTGCACCATTGAGTATCACCCGGGTAAAGCAAATGTGGTAGCAGATGCCTTGAGTAGGAAGCCTACCAGTTCCCTAACCCAGCTTAAAACGGAATACTTACCCATGCTGATCGAGTTGAGGGCAATGGGTGTTCGCTTAGAGACGATGGATACAAATGCCTTGTTAGCAGCCTTTCATGTCCGTCCAGTGTTCGTCGATCGAATTCGGGCTTTACAGCTTCAAGATCCTTACTTGATGAAGCTTAGGCATGAGATAGAAAATGGGCAACAAAGTAGCTTCGCATTGCGAAACGATGGGGCACTAATTTTGGGGCAACGGTTATGTGTGCCAGACGTAGCAGAATTGAAGAAGGAAATCATGGATGAGGCTCATTCATCCGCCTATGCCATGCATCCGTGGAGTACCAAAATGTATCGGACTTTGAGAGACCACTACTAGTGGAGGGGAATGAAGAAAGAGATAGCAGAGTTTGTATCAAAATGTTTAACCTGCCAGCAGATCAAAGCAGAGCACCGTAAACCCACAGGTTTATTACAGCCTTTGTCAATTCCGGAATGGAAATGGGAAAGGATTACAATGGACTTTATGGTTGGACTGCCACAGACTCAAAGTGGACATGATGCCATATGGGTAATAGTTGATAGATTGACAAAGTCCGCTCACTTTTTAGCCATCAAGAACACTTATTCCTTGGAAAGACTAGCACAACTATATGTGGACGAGATAGTGAGATTACATGGCATACCAGTGTCCATTGTATCAGATAGGGATCCTCGCTTCACTTCGAGGTTTTGGCTGAAACTCCAAGAAGCCATGGGTACTAGATTGAATTTCAGTACGGCCTTTCACCCTCAGACTGATGGCCAATCAGAGAGAACTATCCAGACTCTCGAAGACATGTTGAGAGCATGCGTAATGGAGTTTAGAGGGAGCTGGGATAATCACCTACCTTTGATAGAGTTCGCCTACAACAACAGCTACCAGTCTAGCATCGGCATGGCACCATATGAGGCGTTGTATGGTAGAAAGTGTAGAACCCCTGTTTGTTGGGATGAAGTAGGTGAAAGGAAGTTGATTGGTCCAGAGATTGTTCAAGCTACAACCGAAAAGATTAATGTGATTAGAGAACGGTTGAAGATAGCAAGCAACCGACAAAAGAGCTATGCAGACAATCGAAGGAGAGACTTAGAGTTTGAAGTGAGTGATAGAGTATTCTTGCGAATCTCGCCTTGGAAGGGTGTTTTGAGATTCGGAAGACGTGGAAAGTTAAGTCCACGATACATTGGACCGTATGAGATTATAGCAAGAGTGGGTAAAGTAGCCTACCAATTGAAGTTGCCACCAGAGCTCGCGAACATTCATGATATGTTTCATGTCTGCATGCTTCGCAAGTATATAGCTGATCCATCACACGTTTTAAGAGAACAACCAGTGCAGTTAAAAGATAACTTGACCTACGAACAGCAACCAGTGGAGATTTTAGATCGTAGAGATCAAGTTTTGCGCCACAGGGTGATTCCGCTAGTAAAAGTGTTATGGAGAAACCACGGATCAGAAGAGGCTACATGGGAGCCTGAAGAGTAAATACGCACCCAATATCCGCGCCTATTCGAATCAGGTTAGTAGTTTAAAATTTCGAGGACGAAATTTCTATAAGGAGGGGAGAAATTGTAAACCCCTATATTCAATTTTATGTTTCCTAGCCTTAGAAACTAAGTTATCGAATAAAAAAGACAAAATGGTCATTTAGTAAATAAAAAAAAAATATATATATATATATATATAATATAAATGGATGGCAAGATTGTAAAACTTTAGTTTAGTAAGTTAATAATTCTATTATATGAAAAAAATGAGACAAATGATCATTAATTTTTATTAGTAAATAACATAACTAAGGGCAATTTTGTAAATCCAACAAGTCAATAGAGGATATGGTGGTCATTTAGCAAAAAGGTGGCCATATAATATACCACTTAGTCACTTTTTCATTCAAAATGAAGAAGTAGGCGTGAGAAACAAAAATAGAAGAGAGAGTTGAGAGGGAGAGCATGAGATGGAAGGAAATTAGAGGGGGAGAAGAACAAGTGGTATTTTCAACCAATTTTCAAGCTTCCAAGCAATTGTTCTAGTTGATTCCAAGCCAAAACATCAAACCCTAAGCATAGATAAGGTAAGATCTCATCTTCTCCATAGACTTTAATGTGGTGGAAATGTGTAAAAGCATGATGTTGGGTTTGTATGATATGATGATGGATTAGTTTGTTTACTTGATGTGTTATTGGTGAGATTTTGATGTAAATCAATGTTATAGTTATAAGTTGTTAAAAAGGGAACTTGAATGATGTAAAAATGGTAGGTTAGGGTTATGGGAGAAACCCTAACTTGTGATTTAAATTGTTAGAAAAGCAAAAGTAGTTGTAGATTAAGTGTTTGATGAAAAACTTATGAGAGATGGTTTTGTAAAAACTTGAAAGTTTTACTCTAGAATGAGTGTGTGGGTGTGTTATGGCTGTGAAGATCAGTGGAAAACCTCTGAGATTAGATGGTTTTGAACCCAAATTTTACCATAAATAAGATTAGGAAGATAAGTAGAAAAGATAGAAGTTCAATGGAAGTGGTTTTGAGCATATTAGAAATCCCGAGCTTAATGAAGGGTCAGTAGAGACCTGACTTGTTTTAACTTATTTGGGGTTGTTCTACACCTCAAAACATGCCTCGAGAACATAGAAAACCATAGGAATTGGAACGGAATCATTCCGATAAAAATTGGCGAAGTTATGGCCAAAATAGTGCGCGTAGAAAGTGTCATAGAGTAAAAGTGGAATCCCGAGCTCAAACCATGAGCTCCAGAAAACCTGACCAAGTCTGACATGTATGGGGGTGTTCTACACCTCAAATGATGCCTAGGAATGATATAAAACCATAGAAATTGGATTGGGATCGATCCGATAAAAATTGACGAAGTTATAGCCAAAATAGTGGGCGTAGGAAACCGAGATGTGTAATAGCGATGCAAATGCATTCGTTGATGCCCAAAATACATGTATCAGGTCATAATTAGGTAAAAGAACCTTAGATACAAAAGAAAAACCATCGTTGCTTGTCCGATGAAAAAACTCGTTTCGAAAAGTGCCCAAAATTGGGCGTTTTGCCTAGATTGACATAGCAAACGATGGAGTTTCTCGACGAAACTTTACGGGCGACTTAGTTAGGTGATAAGGAGACACTAGAAAAAGGAACGGAGGTAAACCATGGCTGGTTTCAATTCTGCTTTTCGTGGTCAACCGTATAGTTAAAAAAGTTGACTTTTTGTTTTAAGCTTCCGGAGACCAAACGAAACATATGGGGATGATCTTAGGGGTCTAGAAGTAAGACTTTTACAAAGAAACCAAAGTTTGAGAGCCTCGATCGAGTTGGGAAAGTGTGGTGTAGTGAGTTGCAATGTATTGGAAACTCTATTTTTATTAGTTTTAGCTACGGAAGTGAGTAAATTATAACGAGACTATGATGTGTAGGTGACGAGCACGCGGACGAGACGCGAGAGACTCGTTGAGGCATTGAGAGCATTGGGATCGAGGTAAGTGTCCTTCACTTCACTCACATCTAATTTATTTCCATTTATATGGCAATGATAAAATATATTGTTTCAAAGAGTTTTGCAAAAAGGTTTAAAAGTAAAGCAAAGTAAAGTTGAATTAAGACCCATGTGCATGTGGTAATATTAGCATCTTGGCACTACGCGACGATGTAGAAAATTCCGCTCGTAGTTGTCAAGGTTGATAGAAATGAGATACGATGTAGAAAAATTCTGTATCTAATTGCAAGTGATAAGTAAATTGCACTACAATATGCGACGTAGAAAATTCCGCATGTAGTTGCGTAAAGTATAAGCTATTGACACTACAACGTCAATGTAGAAAATTCCGTGTTGTGGTTATTTAGAGTTGAGAAAGTTCGCCCTACATCACGATGTAGCAAATTCCGTGCGTAGTGGCTTTGCACATGGTTGTCTTTGACAAATGGTTTTCAAAAGAAAAAAAAAATTAATTATCAATTATTTTCTAAGTAATGTCTATGCGGAGTTATACCTTTATATATATATATTGCCTAACCTCTCTTTGTTTTGTGTAGCTTGTATACTTTAGTAGACGTTGGCACGGACGCTCTTGCATCAAAGACATTATTTTGATTAACTTTAGGTGGGGAAAATAATGAGACGAAATGTATGGATGTAAATGTATTTTGACATTGTGTACATGTGTATATATTGAATCAAATAATTATGTGTTGACATGAGATACTTGACGGATTATGAATCATATTTTGATATGTATATATAAATGAACCATTTCACTTGATATGCACATATTGCACAAGACACATAGTTCATATAAGTATGAGTTGTTATATGTTAATCACATATGTGAATTATGGTTGTAAAAGAATTGCATGTTTGTGAAATAAATGAAAAATGCATGTTTGAGATTGAAAGAAGTTGGACGGTGATCAAAATAGTTCGAAGTGTATTTCTTATGCAGGTTGATTTTGGAAATGTTAAACTTACAGCCGTTATGCTGTCCGATTTTTATAAAATTAGTTTTCAATCAAACGCGAAAAATTCGCACCGTTTCAACTATAGTTATAAGAAAATAATTTTTTTTTTTTTTAGCTTACAACGAGTAAACCGGTTAATTTAAAGTAAAGGGGTTCGCTTCCCGGATTTCCCCAATCCGACAAGTCGGGTTCGGGGAGTCCGTTAAAGTGCCCGGCAGGATCCTCCAGACAAGAGCTTAGAAAAGGTCTGGCTCGGGTCCTGTCACATCCCACTGGTTAGGGAGTTTCTAGATGTATTCTCAGATGACCTTCCTGAGTTGTCGCCAGACAGGGAGATTGAGTTTGAAATTAATTTGATTCCGGGGACAGCAGCTATAGCTAGAGCACCCTACAGGATGACACCTACTGAGTTGAGAGAGCTACAGGTGCAGTTAGAAGAGTTAACGGATAAGAGTTTTATCAAATCGAGTGTTTCTGCCTAGGGAGCGACAGTGTTATTTGTGAAGAAAAAAAATGGCAGTATACAATTGTGTATTGATTATAAGGAGTTAAATAAAGTAACGGTACGGAACCAGTATCCACTTTCTCGCATTGATGATCTGTTTGATCAGCTTCAAGGGGCTAGTGTGTTTTCGAAGATTGATCTAAGATCCAGATACCATCAGTTGAAGATTAAGGCAGAAGATGTTCCCAAGACTGCCTTCAGGACAAGATATGGACACTATGAGCTTTTGATTATGCCTTTCGGGCTAACCAATGCACCCGCAGTATTTATGGTGTTAGGACCAAGTTTCTTATGCTTAAGAATATATATAAATATCGATAAATACGTCAAATGTGATTGTATTTTAAAATATTTCACCGTTGTGAGAAATTTTTTTTATGTGATACAAGTGAACAATTATGAGTCTAATTGAATGTTTATGAGGTTAATTTGATGAATTGATAAGTGTGGAATATTTTAGAAATATTATTGAGAGAAATAACGGTTAATTTTATCGATATTAAAATTGTTATGGAAATTTATGGATTGGACGTATTTATTTTTATGAAATAATTTTTTTATGAAAAATATAAGTGATGAGGATTAAAAGAGGTCATTAGGAAGTGTTAATTATAGATTAAAAATGAGTATGGACATGATTGGAAATGGATAAGTGAAGTTCATTAAAATGTTAGTTTAAAGAGGGGTTTAAGTGCAACATTTAGATTGAAGTTTTAGCTGCATAATTGAAGAAAATTGAGGGGTGTTTGGGCAATATGTGAAGCATTATTATTGTGCTTCTTCCAGCTCAGATCGGGAGATAGAATAGACCCGAAGATAGACCCGAAAATAGCCCAGCAGAACCGAAGACCTCTCTCCACTCGGCGATCTCTCTCGGCCACCAAATGCAGCAACAAGACCGATCAACTAAGGGGTTTTTTCACGGTCAGCTGGAGGCTTGAAGAAGCAAGATCAGTATCTGATTTCAGCCCAGAAAATCAGATCTGGAAGTGAGGAGGACGAACCAAAAATCGGGAAGAGAAGCTGAAGTCGCGCGGGCTGTCGACGAGCTGCAGACCGCGAGTGAAGACGCCAGAGTTCGGGTAAAAAGATGAGCTGAAGGCAGCCACGTGAAGCCAATAGATGGAGGAAAAATGCAGGGGTAGGCGTGAAGAAGATGGTCTACAGTAGGTAAGAGGAATAACTTGACTTTTTGAGTGGTTTCTTGAGTTCTTTGCTGTCAATTTCAAGAGTTGTAATTGATATTGGTTGTGGTTCAAGTTTGACAAGTTGAAATGGAAAGAAATTGATGTCGTGAGAATCTCAGAGCAGCTGTGGATCTCAAAGACAAGTGAGTTATGTTGGGTTTTAATTGATTTTATCTCATAAAATGTTGAAATGGAATAGGTGATTGTGTAGAGTTTTTGTGATGTGTGTGTGCCGTAAATGAGAGGAAAGAATGGGTATTTGTGTGATGTTCTGTTGGCAGTATGTATGTATGTGTGTATGGGTTGTATTTTGTTTAAATAAATGGAGATTAATTGATTTTTAAGTATATAAATGCGTAATGAATTATGAAGACGCGTTGGAACCGAAAGAAAATCGCGTATTGAGTTATTCGTGTGATTTCAACAAAAGTAAAGGGCAGTTGTGTGTAAGGGGAATTTGTGTGATTTTAAGTTGATTTAAAGTTCTAAGTATGTTCTCGAATATGTATTTGAGGGTGATTAAGTCATAGATAACAAATTACATTGTATGGAATGCGTGTAACGCTCAAAGATAGTTGTTTGAATAAATAATGTGCAAGCTGTCTTGTTTTTATTTTATGTTATTTTGATGGTTCCAAGTGTGTGTTTAAATGTATTAGGACATGAAAACTTCATGGAAATGAATGGTATAACATAAGGGCTTGTAATGGGTTGAGTTATGGCTTAATTTGTTTTAAAGAATTCCATTAGAGTTTATATTGGAATTAAGTGGTAATAAGTGGTAAATAAGTTGGTCATTTAAACGTTAGGTGAATTGGAAGTTTCTTTAGTGGACATCGAGACGTGTAAGAGGTGAAGAGAGTTCCTCGAATTGGAAGTTAGCAATCGGGAAATGCTTTGTGAGTAGAAATCTACTTTTCTCCAAACTTAGTTATTTAAAGCTTATTTTAATGTTATATGCATTTACTGTATTATGTAATTGATTTATAGATTTTAATATAGTTGGATCCTATTATATGAATTGTGAAAGTAAATATATATTTATGTAAAGAAATTATGAGACTTTAAAGTTTTTAGGCTTTTTGCCTGCAAAACTAGATTATTTGAGAATACCGAGAAAAAGTATTTTCTTACGACAATGGTTTACTCTAACCCCAGTTGAGCCCAATAGAATGCTCTATGCGTGTATGGTAGATGTGAGAAAGTTACTAACTGAGAGAAAAAGAGTCAGTTGAGCGACCCTCTGCACGTATAGGGTAGTGTAGTTTAAACCGATTGTGTAGGGATAACGCGTGTCCAGAGTCGCACATCGGTAACTACACAGGGTAGATTCCCTAATTCCTAGTGGCTTAGCTAGAGATTTATGCGGCCACGATAGGAGTAGTTTCCTTGGGTTACCATCAAAAATGAGAAATGAGAAAGTTTTAAAACGAAATTCAAAATGAATTTCAGAAATAGTTGACTGAAAGGAATAAAAAGTATTTCAGAAAAATACTTTAGTTTATAAAGCGGTTTATTATTTATCTCACTGAGTTATACTCACCGTTTGTTTGCTATGTATTTCTTAAAATTTTCTCTCCGGTGCAGGAGCGAGTTGTCCAACTGACGAGGCTCAGACTGACGCGCGGGTTGACTGACGGACGACTACATTCCTTAGTATAGCTCATCTTTTGTCACATGCATATGGTGTATGAAAATTTTAGTATAAATATTTGTAAATAGAAAACCAAATGTTGGATGCACGTTTTACGAAAGTGTTTTTGAAAAGAAAATCCTAGTTCTCAATTAAATTTTGCAAATATAATTATTGTGTGTTGGAGTTGATTTTGAGTAAAGGCCGGAGGCCCTTGGTAGTTGAGATTTATGTGCTATAGAAGTATTATTAAATTGCTTTTAAATCTGCAGGGTGGCATAGTCGAATATATAGCCTATATGCTGTCGGATTTTTATCAGAAATTTAATAAATTAGTTTTAAGTAAGTCACGGTGCTCCGACGGGGTTTCTTCAAGTCAAAATTAGGATTCGTTGGAGTTCTGTTGGAGTGCTACGGGATACTTCACGGATCCAGAGTAGGGATTCGGGAAGGGTCTCGTCATATGGACTTAATGAATAGAGTGTTTTATGATTTTTTGGGTAAGTTTGTGATAGTGTTCATTGATGATATTCTAGTGTACTCGGGTAGTAGGGAGGCACATGCTGAGCACTTGAGAACAGTTCTGCAGACCCTAAAGGATCGCCAACTGTATGCTAAGTTCAGTAAATGTTAGTTTTGGTTGGACAAGGTCTCTTTTCTCGGGCATGTGGTATCCGCAGATGGGATCAGTGTCAACCCCCAGAAAGTTAAAGCTATTTTACAGTGGAAGCAATCAGCCACAGTTACAGAGGTCAAAAGTTTCTTGGGATTGGCAGGGTATTACAAGAAATTCATAGAGGGATTCTCCAGGATAGTCATTCCTTTGACGAAACTTATAAGAAAGGATGTTAAATTTGAGTGGTCAGAGACCTGTTAGTAGAGTTTTGATCAAATGAAGGCTCGGTTGATCACAACTTCCATTCTTACACTTCCTTATAGGACAAAGGGATTCGTGGTATATAGTGATGCATCGAAACAGGGCTTGGGATGTGTTTTGATGCAGAATGGGAAAGTAATAACATACGCATCCCGACAATTGAAGAAGCATGAGTAGAATTATCTAACTCATGATTTGGAGTTAGCAGTAGTGGTGTTCGCACTAAGGATCTGGAGACACTACTTGTATAGGGTTTCTTGCCTGATTTTAACAGACCACAAGAGCCTCCAGTATTTACTCATGTATAAAGAATTGAATATGAGGCAGAGAAGGTGGTTGGAACTGATTAAAGACTACGATTGCTCTATAGAGTACCATTCAGGAAAAGCAAATGTAGTGGCTGATGCCCTAAGTAGATAGCCTAGTAGCTTAGTGGCATATTTGATAGCAGGGTACTATCCATTGATGAGGGAGATGAGATCTTTAGGGGTTCAGTTGATGACTTCGAATTCAGGTG
This sequence comes from Dimocarpus longan, assembly GCA_022984855.1. Classification (NCBI taxonomy): domain Eukaryota; kingdom Viridiplantae; phylum Streptophyta; class Magnoliopsida; order Sapindales; family Sapindaceae; genus Dimocarpus; species Dimocarpus longan. Next base: position 6,554,711 of record CM041015.1, on the reverse strand, counting down.
CACTGCTAGCCACATTTCAGGTTAGACCGGTACTCTTAGATCGGGTGTGAGAGCTTCAGGGATAGGATCCTTAGTTGACCACGATCAGACAGGGAGTTGAGTTGGGTAGAGGCTAGGACTTCTCAGTGAGAGAGGACGGTACATTGATGATGGGACAGAGATTATATGTTCCAAACCTGGCAAATCTTAAGAGAGAGATATTGGATAAGGCCCATTCTTCAGCTTTTGCGATGCTTCCTAGTAGTACGAAGATGTACCATGCTTTGAAAGAGCATTTCTGGTGGAAAGGTATGAAGAGAGAGATAGCTAAGTATGTATCTAGATAATAGATTTGTCAGCAGGTTAAAGCAGAGCATCAAAGATTTGTAAGATTAGCTCAGCCACTCTCTATTCCAGAGTGGAAATGAGAGCACATCATGATGGATTTTGTGGTTGGTTTTCCGTGTAGTCGGAGTGGGTATGATCGTATATAAGTGATAATTGATTGTCTTACGAAGTCAACTCATTTTCTACCCATCCGCAATACTTATTCCCTAGATAGACTAGTCAGATTGTATGTTGATGAGATTGTCAGGCTTCATGGAGCTCCAATTTCTATTGTTTCTGACAGGGATCCTAGATTTACATCTCGATTTTGGCCTAGTTTATAGAGAGCCTTGGGCACTCGATTACATTTTAGTACAACATTCCATCCACAGATAGACGGACAGTCTGAGCACACTATCCAAACTTTAGAGGATATGCTGAGATCATGTGTGATAGAGTTTGGTGGGAATTGGGATACTCATATGCCGCTGATCGAGTTCGCCTACAATAATAGTTATCAGGCCAGTATCGGCATGGCACCGCATGAGGCTTTATATGGGAAACGGTGCAGGATGCCATTAAGTTGGGATGAAGTGGGCGAGATGAGATTATTAGGGCTCTAGCTAGTTCAGATGATTACAGATAAGATCAGGATTATTCAGGACAGATTAAAGATCGCTCAGAATCTTCAGAATAGCTATATAGATAATAAAAGAAGAGACTTGGAGTTCCAGGTAGGGGATAAGGTATTTCTAAAGATATCACCATGAAAAGGGATCATCAGATTTGGCAGACATATAAAGCTTAGTCCACGATATATTGGTCCCTACAAGGTGATCGATAGAGTTGGAGACGTGGCTTATCATTTGGAGTTGCCACCAGAGTTATCCAGGATTCACAATGTATTCCATGTCTCGATGCTTCGCAAATATATGCTAGATCATTCACATGTGTTATTAAAACAGCTAGTGGAATTGAGAGAGAACCTGACCTATGAAGAGAGTCCAGTTTAGATCTCAGACAGGAGGGAGCAGGTTCTTCGCAATAAGACTATTCCATTGGTAAAAGTCTTGTGGAGGAATCATTCAATGGAAAAGGTGACATGGGAGCCTGAGGAGCAGATGCAGAGGCAATACCCTCACATTTTTTATTCAAGTATGTTATTTAAATTTCGAGGACGAAATTTATTTTAAGGAGGAGAAGAATTGTAAGCCCTCACCTAGATTTATTATTTTATGGTATTAGAAATCTTCAAATTGAGTTACGGTAGAATCGTATGCCTCCAATAGTGTTATTTGAGGTTTATTATATTATTATATCGCAAGTCGGATGTCGTTTGGTAGACCCCAGTACGATTATAAAGTGATTAGGAGTGATTTATGTGTTAATCGAGCAAGATGAGCTCACGAAATAAAGTAAAAGATATTTTAATTCAACCAATAAGAAAAGAGATAAGTGACTTTGAAAAGTAGTGGTTATGGTTGTGCCACGTGACATCTCTTGATTGGTTGAAGAAATAAGTGGACTAGAATGTGCCAAGTGGACCAATAGAATTTGTGATTATCCATATTTGGGCACTAGTGAGATTATTGAAAGTTTGAGATAATTAAATGAAATTTTCTTGAGGAACTTTTTAGTAATTGAGCATTAATATATATATGTGTGTGTTTTGTCTCATTTGAGACATTTTGGACATGAAAAGCTAGAAAAAGAGAGAGAGTCGTGCGAGAGAGAAAGAGGAGCCAAGAGTGCTTCGCGTGCGCTATGCTGAGAGAGAGAGAGGGAGGAAGAGAGGGAGGAAGAGAAGGATCTGGTATGAATTTCACCGCAGTTTCTTTAAGAAAGTTGCTCCTTCTCATCTCCTCTAGTTAGCCCAATGAATTTGAAGCGAAGAGATTGCCTATTTGGTGAGTTATTTCAGTTTAAAGATTGATGTTTTATATGAAACCCATTTCATCTTTTGTTTCTTTTTCGAATTAGAGTTTAGGGATGATGAGAGGGAAGTGTGAGGATGATTTTGGTGTGATTTGTGAGGGATTTGATGGAAGAAAAATAGGTGTGAGAGAGAGAGGAAGTCATGGCCAAAAATGGGTTTTTGTGGGATCTGATTTCGTTTTCTATTCTAAGGCATTAGATGGATATTTTAGAAGTTAGAAAATAATCTTATAAAGTTAGATATTAAAAATGAAAAGTTTAGGAACGATTTCGGAGCTAAACGGATGAGTTGAAGGGCGTTTTTCGAAACCCTTCGAAACACGTTTGTTTAACATTTAAAACCGTTTATTTACTCATGGTTGGGTGTTAGAACACTAGAGGATTGATTGTTGAAGTTGTCAGACGTTCGAAGTGTAAAATGATTTTTACTAGTAAGCGAAATCGAACGAATTTTCTTCTGAGCTTCCGATGATGAAATTACTGAGGTATTCCTAGGAAAGAATAAGTAGAATTCATGTAGAAAAAACGAAATTCGAAAATCCCGATTGAATAGAAATTGATATCCAAAAGTTTAGACGTTAAAGGGTATTAATACAGATAAATGAGATTTTTACTGATTTTGAATGTTATTTGAATGAGTTAAGTGACCTTAAATGAATATTTAATATTTTAGGGTAAAGCGGAGAGTTCTGAAGGCATACGGAGGAGGATCAGATTCTATCCGATGACGTATTGTGAGTGGAACTACGAATTTTTAAAATTTATATTTTCTTAAAGTTTATTGTAAAGTTAAAAGAATTTATTTTAAACAATTATTCATTTATTAATTGAATTTATATTATAATTCTAGTATAAAGATTTTAGTTTATTATTTATATATATGAGAATGTCATAGAATTAAGATTTTAGGCTTACTGCCTTGAGATTTAGAATATTTTAATGTATTAAGAAAAAGAAATTTTAATAACCTATGGTTTACCCTAACCTCAATTTAGTACCCGGTCGAATGCCCTATACATGATACGGTAGATGAGAGAAAGTCAGTAAATGAGATTTGAGTCTAGTCGACTCTTATGTGAGCGAGGCATAAGTGATCTGTATTGACGGGATCCTTCCCGAATCCCTAATCTGGACCAGTGAAAGATCCTGTAGCACCCCGACAGAACTCCAACGAACTCTAACTCTAGTCTGAAGAAATCTCGTCGGAGCACCGGACTCTATTTAAACTTATTTTAAATTTATTTGTTAGGTAGTAAGGGTAAAAATTTTTAGTTTTTCTAATTAAAATCCGGCAGCATGTCGACTTTTATTGAATTGTGCCACAATGAAAATTCAAAAGCAATTTAAAAACACTTCTATGGCAAACAAATCTCCACTACCAGGGGTCTCTGGCCCTCATCCAAAATCAATGACAATGCAATTAATCACATTTATGAAATCGATGGAAATCTGAATTTTTCTTTTCAAAACATTTTCATAAAACGTGCATCCAACTATTGATATTTACGTTTACAAATTTTACATCATTTACAACATGATTTATATATATACAACACATGCATGATAAAATGATGAGCTATACGATGGAATATAATCGTCCATCAGTCAATCCGTGCGTTAGTCTGAGCCTTGTCTGCTGGACGACTCACTCTTGTACCTAAGGGTACATTTTAAGTAACACATGGGAATCAAACAGTGAGTATAACTCAGTGGGAAACATTATACAACTGCATAAACTAAAATATTTTTCTAAAATACTTTTTATTGATTCATACGAAAACTGTTTTTGAACCTCTTTTCGATTTTCTTTCAAAAACTTTCTCATTTCTCGCTTTGATGGTAATCCAAGGAAACTACTCTTATCGTGGTCGTATAAGTCTCTAGCTAGCCATTAGGAATTAAGGAATCTACCCTGTGTAGTCGCTGACATGCAGACTCTAGGCACGCGTTACCCCTACGCAATCGGTCTGAACTACACTACCTTATACGTGCAGAGGGTGACTCGACTGACTCTCTCTCTCTCTCTCTCTCTCTCTCTCTGGAGTCGTCTGGACTCTTTTCTCAGTTAGTGACTCTCTCACATCTACCATGCACGCATAGAGTACTCAACTGGGTACTCAACTAGAGCTAGGGTTAACCATCGTCGTAATAAAATATTTTTTCTCATTCTTTTTAAAAACAAAACTCATTCTTAAGGCAAACTACCTAAAATCTTTCATTTGCATAGATCCTTAGTATTAACACATAATTAAATCACAACTTACAAGATATAATTTTTGTATACTTACAATATATAACTCAATTATGAAATGAAATAAATACAAATAACTATTAAATAAACTTCAAATTGAAATACACTTGAAATGTGAGATTTCTACTCACAAACCGCCCTCCGATCGAATGCCAACCTCCTCCGGAAATCTCCAATACTTCCCGCTTTCAGCCTAAAATATCAAATATCCATTTAGGGTTACTTAACCCATTCAAATAACATTAAAAATCATTAAAAAAAATCCAGTTATATCTATTAATACCTTTTAACGTCTAACCATTCATATCTCAATTTCTATTCAATCGGGGGTTTCAAAATCCGTTTGCTCTGCATGAATCCTACTTATTCCTTCCTAGGAATACCTCAGAATGCTCAATCTCATCATCGAAAACTCGAAATGAAAATTGATTAGATTCGCTTACTAACGAAAGTCACTTTTCGCTCCGGACTACCAACAACTTCAAAAATCAATCCTTTAGTGTTCTAACACCCAACCAAGGCTAAATAAACCGTTTCAAACGTTAAACGAACGCATTTTGAAGGGTTTCAAAAAATGCCATTCAACTAGTTCGTTTAGCTCTGAAATTGATCCTAAACTTTTCGTTTTCGAAATCTAACTTCAAAAGATTATTCTCTAACCGCTAAAACATCCATTTAATGCCTTAGAATCGAAAACGCAATAGAATTCCATAAAAACACATTTTTTTACCGCAATTTTTCCTCTCTTTTCTCCCATTTATCTTCTACCAAATCACTCAAAATCACACCAAAATCATCCTTACACATCCCTCTCAACATCCCTAAACTCAAATTCAAAAATCAAACTAAAAATAAAAATGGGTTTCACAAGAACCAATAAACTTAAAACAGAGATAACTCACCAAATAGGCAATCTTTTGTCTTCAAGTTGGTTGGGTTTGCTAGAGGAGATGATGAGGAACAACTTTCGTGGAGCAACCGCTTCAAAATTTGGATCGGATCTCATTCTTCTTCTTTCTCTCCCTCGCGGCGTCACACGACTCTCTCTCTCCCTCTCACCTGAATCTCTCTTTTTCTTTCGTTTTTGCCATACACAATGACCCTAAATGAGACAAAATTAAATTATATATATATAAATGTTCAATTGCTAAAAAATCCCTCAAAAAAATTTTATTTAATAATCTCAAACTTTCAATAATCTCACTATGGCCCAATTATAGATAATCATGAATCCTATTGGTCCACTTGGTACATTCTAGTCCACTTATTTCTTCAACCAATCCATAGATGACACATGGCACATCCATAGCCACTACTTTTTAAATCACTTATCTCATTTCTCATTGGTTGAATTAAAATATCTTTTACTTTATTCTGTGAACTCACCTCGCTTGATTAACACATAAATCACTCCTAATCACTTTGTGATCGCACCGGGGTTAAGCAAACGACATCCGACTTGTGATACGAAAATATAATAAACCTCAAATAATACTACTGGAGGCATATGATTCGACTGTAACTCAATTCGAAGATTTCTAATACCATAAAATAATAAAACTGGATGAGGGCTTACACTTGATGTATAAATTCGAATTCTCATTTCAATAGAGCTTTCAATACCTAATCCTTTTGAAAAATATTCCACAAATATTCTTTACACATCTTATGGCCAATTTAACTTTATAAATTTCAATTTAGGCCTAATACCTTTCATATATACTTGATAAAGAAAATGGTCCTAACCGAAATCCGATCGAATAAACCGATATCTTTTTATACGTATCTATAGCTTAAATACTCAATTTTTATACCCATTCTTGTTAACCCATTCTTATTCACTTGGGTTGCACTTCTTGAAACTTTCGCATATTATGCTCATGCGTGATCCATGCATACTTAACTTAAAATGTTCATTTTGCCATTTTTATGATCTAATTTCACTTCGACCGGAAAATATTCTAAAAATATTCCATGGTTATCTAATCTTCAAATTGACCATAAAATACTCTAATTAGGTGTCTTATCTATAAATTTCAAGCTTCAAAAAATTTTAATTTAATTTAAACTCATTAAAACTCATTCATCTCTCAAAAGGGTAATATTGTAATTTTTTTCGGATTGCTTAAAACTAACTCAAGTGATATTCTTTTTTTATCTATTTATGATTTTCTATACTCTCCTACTATTTTCAGACTTTTTCGACCCTTAAGGTTAGTTTTTGAAAATTTTACTATTCATCTAAAAATTTTCGTCTGAAAAATACTATTCATCGAAAACTTCCGTTTCCTATCGAATTTTAATTCATGACCCTGGACAATATAACCAAGTTTAAATTTAGTCTTAAACACTAATTTTAAATCTTTTCCCAAAAAAAATCATAATTTGTTCTTAATTCGAATACTATTCACCGAAAGTTCTCATTTTTTTCTAACACAACACTCAGAGTCTTATAAATATAATCGAATTCTAACCAGGCCTTTTACACTATTTTCAAATTCTTTATTTTCTATCTGATCACCATGAATGAATTCTCTAAAGAAACTAGGATCGGGATCTATCATGTATGCAAGTATAAGGTAGTGTAGTCAGTCTGCAGCGTGGGCCAGCTTTTAGCGACTACACATGGTAGATTCCCTCTCCTAGTGGTTAGCTAGATTTTATATGTTACCACGCTAGAAGTAGATATTCCCTGAATTACCATTTAGGTGAGCATCAGAAAAAATTTTAAGAAAAGATTTCAAAAAGTGTTTTAGAAAATAATTTTAGAAAGCATTTTAGTTCTTAAAAACTGTTTTTGGGAGAATATTTTATACAGAAATGAGTTTTAGTTTATATAAATTATATCATTTACTGACTTATACTCATATTTTTCTTTAAATGTTTTTCTTAAAAATTCTTTCACAGGTGCAGAAGCTAGTTGTCCAGTCAACGAGGTTCAGTCAGACATACAGGCGGACGTATAGGACGGCACCTACTACATGTATATATTTTGTTATTTTGATCATGTATATGTTGATGTACATCGTTGTAAATATTTTGAAGAAATAGTGGATGCATTAGTTAAAAATATTTTATTAAAGTTTTATGAAATTTAGTGTTCAAATTTTATATACTTGTTTGTGGTTGGGTTGTGAGAAATGAACCTGAGGCTCTGGAAGTTGAAAAATTGATTTCATAGAAGTGTTTTTATAAATTGTATTTGAAACTTGCAGTGTGGCATAGTTTAGAAAACAGACGGCATACTACCGAAATTTTTATTAAAAAGCGAAAATTTTTTATCACTGTCACCTTGTAAAAGAAGTTAAAATATCTAGCTAAATGATTTTTCGATGCCCTGATGGGGTTCCTTCGGGCTGAGTATAAAGTTCGTAGGAATTCTGTTAGGATTCTACGGGGTTTTTCTCGGGTCCAGATGAGAGATACGAGAAAGGTCCTGTCAGTACGAGCAGAATAAACCGTCGCTCAGGCCTCTACGGTCCCCTGTTCGATAAAGCGCTAGCTATAATATACCATAACTCGTGCATGGACGACAAACCAACAAGAGTCACTGACTCAGTTCCTCCCGCTATTAGTAACAAACTCTACCTGACACTGCCATGCACAGTTTTGAGTACTCAAATCGGAAATCTCTGTAGGTGGGACAATCCTTTTTATATAACAAACCCGATCCATCCCTACTCTTGGGTCGCGGCCTCGACCCTCATGGATTTGGAAGTGATCGGCCCAGTTACCCCCTCTCTTGGACTTTCATGGATCTACCCTCAAAGATTTGGGTAGCAGGTATCGTCCCCTATAACTGTATCCTGTCTGGAATACCATAGGTCTATAAAATAATTCACTTTCAATTATTTTGCCTTATAGTACTTTTTGCATATCTTTAAAATTTCAATAAATTCATTTAGGAGATTTCGATTCAATCAATTTACTTAAAAATCAATATCAAATATTTCCATACATAATCTTTTAGCATAAAATGTAAAATCAATTGAATAAAAATATAATCATTTCATTTCGAATGGACACTCACCTAATTTCCTTATTCGGCTCATGATTGCACGTGCGCTTTCGAATTCCCTTTTATTTCCCGTCACCTACATATTTTCATATTCTAATATTTAGAAAACATCATAATCAAACTCAATCATTTGTATTCACTTTCGTTAAGCACATAAGTACCTAATTAACTATTAAATTTCACAAAAATTCAAACACCCAATTTCACAACGTAACTTTTCCGTTTATTCGCGTTTACTTTCCGTTTGAATTTTCAATCATTTCTATCATCCATTTAACTTTTAAACTTATCCAATTCATCCAAAAATATATTTTAATCACAACAAACCCATCAAAACAAAAACATGGCAGCTTGTGAACCATGATTTCCACATTTCATTTCAACCTTAATTCCAACCCTTTAACACATTCAAAACAGTACCATAAGCTATCCATTCTTTTCTAACTCATTTCTTCACCCATAAACTTCACAAAAATCCATCAAACCACTACACAATTTTATCAACATCATCTTCCCTATTTAGGCTGAACCTAGCATGCATTCAAGGTTCAACTCATTCATTTCATTTCTATCTTGAATTTCATTAGATGTTGTCCTTTATTTCCAAGCCATTAACTTAAGCAATTTAACACTCTATTTTGTATGTTTTTTTAGTCGAATTGAACCATATTTTAACCAAGTTTTCTCATTTCATTTTCATAAAATTTTTAACATAATTGTGGCCTCTAACAGCCCTTAAATTGCCTTTAATTCAACTCACCAGATTATGGATAGCTTACACACCTCTTTAATGTTCCTTGACCGAATGGTACTCCATCATGCCACCATGGTTTCATTTCATATTTTTAGCAATATAATCATCATTTTAACATAATTTCCATCATATAAATTCATCAAAATGAATTAAAACTAGGTTGATGCAAAAATTTCCATGTTGACCGAACCTAGAAGCAATTCATCAAGCATTTTACCTTTATCTAATTCTTATGCTTTCACTCATATAAAATAGCCCATATTCTACACCAAATCAACCATATTTTCTTCACATCATCTCACCTTAACATAACCAATATGCATAACGATATGTGTCTCAACATATCATCAAACTTCTCACACAAACTTCAATCACAATCACAACAAAAACAATTCCAGTAGCTTTCATCTTTACTAATCACCATCAAAACTCATTCAAATCACGATAATTTTTAACCAAATCACTTATCAATGTTCCTTGATGTCTTGCCTTGCTTCTTCACTTGATTAGTGACTCAAAACCTTGAATTAAATCATGAAAAACTCATCAATATTCAAAGTTATCTCAAATACTGTATTTGACAACTTTTACTCAAAATTTTCAATTCAAAACTTAATCTTATCTCTTTTTTTTGGGTTGATTTTTCTTAGAAACCTTCATTGGCTTGTTCCTCAACCTTTGATGGCTTGATTACACTTCAAAAATAGTGGAAATCTTGGTGGAATAAGCTACTGGTTTGCACACTGTCTTCCCCTGTTCTTTTCTGTCGAATGTCTTCTGGTTTCTTCCACTGATTGCTACAGATTTTTCCACTTTACATAGCTCTTATTGACTTGTATAATTTACCCTTAAGTTTTTCATAAAATTACATGTCATGCCACTCTTTTATTTTAACAAAGTAGCCCTCAAATTTCAATGTTATCACACTAGTTTTTCAAAATTTTTACATACCATGCAACTAATTTTATTCCTTCAATCCATGCTCTTTTTGTATATCTTTTGATTATGAATTTCATCTCATATCATTGATAAATCATTATATCACTTATCGGATTCGAATTCGTTTTCGGTCGAGTCGAAAATTCTACTAAAGTCTGATTTTACGATTTGAAAAATTCAGTAACTTTATTAATTCTGTAATAAAGGCATTTTTGTACGTTATATTTACATCGTCTATACAAATCTCCACTATAGTATAGAAATTTGAAAAAGGGTATTACATTGGTCACTTTTATGAAAGCATTCAAAATCTTCCAGAAGCTTATTTGTAACCAAACCAAACCAAAAACTCACTTCAAAGCCCCATAGCTCCAATATACGCCACTGATATCCCTCTTATGTTGGTTGATCATGATATAGCTAATCATAAATCATACATTTGCCCTTCTTTTCATCATTTTGTGGCTAACATTCCAAACTTGCTTTGTCCTATTTGCAGGGAAAAATGACCAATGGATTGACTTATGTTCCTCCATCAAGGCAAATAGTTAGGTACCTATTGAGGGTGGCTTTCTTAAAGAGTTACTAAATTACATTGTGATGGATGATTTGGAGTTTATGCCTATATTGCTACTAATGTTGTTATGGTGCTAAACAATTTCAATGTTAAGGATATGAGTACACTTGAGGAGATCTTTATTGAGTTGGCTACAGAAGAGGTATGCTAATACTATAATTACTACATTATAATAGAAAGTATCAATTGGCTAATGTTTGTATTATGAAGCTATCTCTAGAGTGTAAGACAGTTCTAACAAGTTTTACATGGAAAATGTGGGGGCACAAAGTTTACATGCAAAACTCAATTGCAAGCTTGAAGATTCTTGCTTATTTTTCTTATGAGTTGAATGTTGATTTAGTTTTAAAAAGCTATTTCCAAAGTAATTATCTTTTCATGCTATTATCTTTCTTGTTTTCAAATAACAATTATAATGGATTTTTTTTTTTTTTTTTTTTTGTCTTGGTTCTAGAAAGTATTAGCTTTTTGAACATGTTTGCATTAACGACTCCCATCTATAAAAAGACATTTCATAAACTAACAACTTAAATAAATCTCGTTTAAAATTTCAATTACATTATCATCTATAAAAAGACATTTTAAAACATGCAATTAACATCATAAAATAATTTATATATTCACATTAAAGTATACTAAAATGCATTTATCATTTCGTAAAACAATTTGCATTCACCACTTGCTTCCAATAAATAACAATAACTTTTGTTATGATCCCTTCCACTCGCCGGTTCGCCTATATTTTAATTACGATCGAATCTCCGTTAAAATCAACGTTGGCGCCATCCATTCTCAATCAACTATCTCATCAAAGTCACACTTAAACGGATTTAATATAATGAAATTTCAAAATCAAAACTAATAACGAAATATTTTCGTGATTTCGAAAATATTTTATCTCGAATTATCCTTTTTATCAATTTGCGCGTTTCTTTTAACTTCCAATTAATCCTAACATCAATACAACTTAAAAATGTCATGCAACCCATATAAAAATAAAAGTTTAACACTTCGATACTCATAAACTCAATTCATAGCAGCTTAGAGTTCATTTAATCGCTAATATTTCAATTTCGAAATTGTAATAGTTAATCGCATTCACACGCAACGAAATTATCCAAATCTCTTGGGTATAACTTAAACCATTCTAAAATCATGATTTAACATTTTAACGCTCTCAAACAACCATCATGGTAGCTTAGTATTCTTACATCCATTTTTCAATTTGACTGCGAAATTCGTAACTAAACACAATCGAACGTAAAGAAAATTTATCCGAATCACTTAAAAATAATTTTTCGATAACCAATTAACGCTTCGACACTTTAAAACATATTAATACGCATCATTTTCCAAAACAACGAAATCGAAAATATGATTCAATTTATAACAGCCCTTTTACAATAGATTTTTTCAACATTGCCAACATCAAAATTCATCTATAACCACATCAAAATCACAAACAATCGAACCTCTGCACTAATGAGGTTCTAAATCCTAAATCCCAAACATTTTATCACCATATTCATCCATATCTCGACCTATACATTTTCCACCAAAACGAAAACCATAGTAACTCGACGTACCTCTCGAAAATCAATTCAAAAGCTTCGAAATCACAAGTTATTTACTGCCGAAAAACTCTTCCCTTGCTGCAAGCTTCCTTCAATCCAAACAAGCATGCAAGCTTTAAAAATCAATCAAAAACAGCACAAACACTCAACTAGTACAAAAAATTACCTTTGCATGCACTATTTAAGATCAAAAACAGCTTTGAAATTAAATAAAAAGGGTGCTGTCTTCTTAAAGAAACTTGACAGCATGTAGTTATCCTTCACCAGCCAAGCACACAACTCTTCCACCCTCTTGAATGCATGATCTCATTCAAACAGCTTTGTACTCGCCCCATAAACTACTACCATGGTCCTTTTACTCTAGTTGAACCTTAAGGCTATCCAAAACTTCAAAAATAGCTCTTAAGTCGACATGCATGCAAGTTGATTTCACTCTTGGATTTTTGTTTCTCTCGGGTCTGCGCTTCTGCTCTCAAAACCGAGCATTTCTCGTTCTTGATTTGCTTCTTAATCGAGCTCTTCTCCTCCTCTCTCAAGACTTCCTCTCGGTCTCACACTCTCTCTTTTGCTTCTTGACTCTCTCGATTTTGGTTCTAGTTTTGATTCTCTTGATTGGTGTGATGACCGAATGAATCTTGGTCTCTCTCTCACGGATTTGAAGCTCTTTGACTGAATGAAGTTGCATTCTTCCTTCTCCCTCTATAAGCTTTCTCTCTCGGTTTTGATTTTTGAGAAGTGACACAATGAAATGAGTTTTTTTTATTGCTTTATTCTTCTTTCAAGTTGACATAATATATATATATATATATATATATATGAACTCTAATTTCTTGACACTTGGCATCCATGCATGGAATTGAAGTGCCACTTGTTTTACTTTTTTCATGCATGCTCAACACATGTCATTTTCATGCATTAATTATAACATGTGTTACTCCATCCATTCTCCCATTCCAATTTTGAATTCGAATTCATTTCCATCCATTCGGAAATCCGCTTGTAACACAATTATACCTTTGAAATTATTTTAAAATTTCGATTTCACCTCAAAGTACTAGGAATTATTTTATTTCTCTAAAAATATTTCGTACAATCTGAAATCGAAAAGTATATTTTCGTCCAATAACTTTTCGAATCACTCGAAATCTATCCAAATGGATTCATTTTCGATCTGATTCCCTTTTATTGAACTCAAAAATAAATTTCGAAACTTTCCATTCACTAAATTTGCTTTTGGAAAAATTAATATTTCCGTTGATACTTTCAGCTCGAAAACACAATTCATCGAAAAATAATAATTTTTCATCGGACAAAGTTTTGGGTCTTACATTTTCTTTCTTCCATTTTTGCTCAAATCATCTCCCTAACTCTCATTTAGGTAAGCCAAAAAGTGAATTCGAAAAAAAACGGCCACTGGGTGGAGGTTCCTAGCAAAACACCTATATTTTTCACTACTTTTTCATGCCAAACTTCACCACTTTTACATTCTAAACTCAATTCTCCTTTTGCTAGGGTTCTTAGACTCATATATGCTCAATCATGATCATACCTTACATGAAAATACAAAGAGGAAGTGGCATTGCATGGTAGTCACCAATGCCCTTCATCTAGCTTAAACAACACACTTGAATTGTTTCATTTCTTTTTTCAATTATAACATTTCCATAAGATTTTCTAACCTATAACATGCATGAATTCAAGCTCATTTGCATCAAAATTCAATAGAATCACACATCCCTCTTTATGGCTATAACTATACACACACACACACACAACACATTACTTTTTTCAACTTTCCAAGATTCCTACTTGATCATTCTCTTAGGCATTTTATCAAACACCTTAACTACAATTTAAATCACTTTACATAAGCTTCAATCAAATTCTAGGGTTTCACCTACATAAACCCTAACTTTCATCTAATGCATGATTCCTCTTAAATCAAACTTCCTTTTTAGTTTGTTAGGATTCTAGACTTGATTTAGATCAAAACCCCCATCAATTTACACATCAAAACTAACCAAAATCCTTAACATACATACAAAGCCAACTAACATCATACTTGAGGAAAATGATGATAGCTCACCTTAATCTTTCTTAGGTTTTTATATTCTTGCTTGAATCTACTTAAAATTTTGATTTGGAGCTTGAAATTAGTTGGAAATAACTTGGTTATTCTTCTTCCCTTTGTTGCCATCCACCTTAGTCTCTCTCTCTCTAAAATTTTTCTAAGTGTTGGATAACCAACATACTAATCCTACTTATATATATAGCCATTATATGGAAAAATGACCATTTTTCCCTTTTTTAAAATTGATCTTACTATTAGGTTAAATCAACTTCTAATATTTCTACTAACATCTTAACATCACTTATAACGATAATATTTATGACATTTAGCATTTTCGTCCCATAATTTATCTACTAACACTAGGAAGTCCAAAATCAAGAATAGGGGCTTACATGCTTGATAAAAAATTATGAAATGCTTCGAAAGTAATTTGAAATATCTTTACTACTTATAAATGCTTTAAAAGTAAACAAAATGCATTTAACATTTATAAACCATTTGTACACTCACCTATTTTCAACTCACTAAAACACCCTTCAATAATTCTCCCTTGCTACCTTGACTTCCTTTTCACCAACAATACACATTCTAATTTAGAATCTGTTATAAGTATTTTTGGGATACCCCAAATGAGCTGATAAAAGCCCAAAGGCCTAGTAGACATGGGCCCAATTTACTAGGCTCCAACTCTCCCAGAGCAGCTCCCAGCTCGCCAGATAAGCTCCGAACAGATCGAGCTCCCAACTCATCAGCTCTCCAGCTCATCAACTCGAGCTCCCAGCTCATTAACTTCCAGCAGATCGAGCTCCTAGCTCATTAGCTTTCCAGCTCATCAGTTCCCAGCTCGAGCTCTCAGCTCCTTAGCTCATTAGCTCGCCCAAAACGACCTCATGAGCTCGTTTTTGATAAGCTCCACCCCGTCTACATCAGAACCAGCTCACTCGATGACATGACGTGCACGGTCAACCATGTTAGATATTACAGCCTAAATTACAAAGATCTTATCTAGCCCACTTGAGCTAGCCCACTTGAACTAGTCCACTTGGATCAGCCAGCTAAACAACTTGTTTTAATAGCTGTCAGGCTCATTTAATGCAACCCAACTGTAATCATCATTATATTTTAACTTATTAGGCGTCACTGTAGCACCTCTCCCTTTTATAAATAGGGGTGAAAATTATTGTAAAGGGTGGTTTCTCTCTGCTCTCTCTTTGTACCCAAAAAATATATAAATAAGAGTGACTGCCTCTCCATCACCGGAGCCGACACCGTGGACGTAGGCCTCCCCTTTGGCCGAACCACGTAAAATCTGCGTCTTTTTCTTCCCATCTACCTCAATTCTCTTGTTTTTGTTCTATTTTTCATCAATTCACAGTCTTGGGCTTGAAGAACCTTGTTGACTAGATCCCAACGTCAACATTTTGGCACTAGAAGGAGGGCTCAAACTGCATCTCTTTCCAATTTTCAGGCAGCCATGGCATAGGGAAGAAAGACTAGGAGCTCTAGCGCAGCAATTGCAGGTCAACCAGAATTCTTGGGCGATGCTACTGAAAGTCAGCTTGCTTTAGCCTCCCATCAGCTAGCTTCGGTAGTCCCAGTGGCCGAGGGGCTTCAAGAGCTACATCAACGATAAGATGCTCAGCTTTCAGCTCGCAGGAATGAGCTCCAGTAGGCCCAAAGCAGCTGATCAGCTTCCAGCTTGTAGGAATGAGCTCCAGCAAACCGAAAGTAGCTCTCAGCTTCCAGCTCGCTGGTATGAGCTCCAGCAAGCCTAAAGCACCTCACTAGCTTCCAGCTCGCAGGAATGAGCTCTAGCAACTCCAGAGTAGCTCTCAACTTCCAGCTCGCTAGCATGAGCTCTAACAACCCCAGAGCAGCTCTCAGCTTCCAGCTCGAGCTCTCCAGCTCATCAGCTTCTCAGCTCGAGCTCCCAGCTCATCAACTCCCAGGACTTTCAGCTCGAGCCCCAACTTATTAGCTCCCAGCTCATCAGCTCCTAGGATGAGTTTCCAGTTCCCAGGATAAGCCCCCAGCTAAAGCTCGCTTAAAGAAGTTCTCAGTGACCCTCAGCACAGAGGCACATCTTTATGTTTGGTAACTTTCTGAGCTGAAGCTCTTAATGGTACAATTTAATTTTTTGAATATTAATGAATTACACCTCTAGGTCATTATATCATATACTCTATGCTTTTTATTGATCTGATTCGTAGACGCCCTGCCTATGCCTACGGGTCCCCCTAGAGGGGTTAAAGTCCACTGGGGTCCAATCTCGAGCATCAGTGCCCTGCCTACGCTTACGGGTCCCTCTGGAGGGGTTAAAGGCCACTGGGGTTCAGATCAACATTTATGAATTGCCACGCCACATGGTCAAAAAGTGTGCAGTTCAATAGGTCTCCAAACGACCTAACCGGTCAGCCTGGTCAAGATTACGCTGTACAGCTCAGGCTATGACCCTTAGAGCACAGCTAAGGTTACGACCTCTATAACTCTCGCTATAGAGCTCGGGTTCTGACCTTTTGAGCATAGCTTGAGAGGAACATTGTACAAGGGGAACGTTGCGTTGTAGATGCTCAAGATGTAACCCTGTGAGCGCAGCTCGCTGTAAGTGCTCAGGTTACAGCTTTGTGAGTGCAGCCAAGGTTCCATGACCTCCTTAACTCTCACTGCCATAGTTCGAGAGGTTTTATAATATGCTGTATACCTAGAATAGCTTGTGAATGAGCACAGCTCGTTGTAGATGCTCGGGTATGCTCTGTGAGCGCAGCTTGCTGTAGATGCTAAGGTTACAGCTTTGTGAGCACAGCCGTGGCTCCCATCTCCTTAACTCTCGCTATTTCTGCTAAGGTTACGACCTACCTAGCCATAGCTCGAGAGGGACTAAGTTGTAGAGCTCAGGTTACGACCTTTTAAGCGCAGCTGGAGTTTATATGCCTATCTGTTTTACTCTCGTCATGCCACAGGCTTCTACGCCCTATGGGCACAGCGCAAGATGTTTGTTGTTATTGATATTTTTACTTTTGAGTCCACAGAAAACTCAGATGAAGCAAATGCCTAATAGATCTCACCACGAGGCAGATCGACAACATATTTCCAGTATTTCTCCATCTCATCAAGGTAGCAAGCTCATACGTACCAGCTTTTACCAGCTAAGTTCAAGCTCCCAGCCAGTAAACGAACTAGGAGCTGGGGGGCTTGTGTTATATGTATTTTTGGGATACCCCAGATGAGCTGGTAAAAGCCCAAAGGCCTAGCAAATATGGGCCTAATTTACCAGGCTCCAACTAGCCCAGAGCAGCTCCCAGCTCACCGGATGAGCTCCCAGCTCATCAGCTCTCCAGCTCATAGCTTCCAACAGATCAAGCTCCCAGCTCATCAGCTCGAGCTCCCAGCTCATCAACTCCCAGCTCGGGCTCTCAACTCCTTAGCTCATTAGCTCGCCCAAAATGACCTCATGAGCTCGTTTTTTATAAGCTCCACCCCATCTACATCAGAACTATCTCACGCGATGGCGTGACATGCACTGTCAACCATGTCAAATATTACAGCCTGGATTACAAAGATCTTATCTAGCCCACTTGAACTAGTCCACTTGGATTAGCCACTTAGATCAGCCGCCTAAACAACTTGCTTTAACAGCTGTCAGACTCATTTAATGCAACTCAACTGTAATCATCATTATATTTTAACTTATTAGGCGTCACTGTAGCACCTTCCCTTTCTATAAATAGGGGTGAGAATTATTGTAAAGGGGGGTTTTTCTTTGCTCTCTCTCTCTTTGTACCCAGAAAATATATAAATAAGAGTGACTGCCTCTCTATCACCGGAGCCGGCGCCGTGAACGTAGGCCTCCCCTTTGGTCGAACCACGTAAAATCTGCGTCTTTTTCTTCCCCTCTGCCTCAATTCTCTTGCTTTTGTTCTATTTTTCATCAATTCACAGTCTTGGGCTTGAAGAACCTTGTTGACTAGATCCCAACGTCAATAGAATCCATCACCAATTCATTTAAAACCAATACCAATGCCTCCATTGGCATTCAAATTAACATGCCCTTCACTTGGCCAACTACACTATTTTTCACATAAGCTTTATTCTTTTTATTTCTCATACATTAATCATCTTAATATCATCTCAATATAATCCAATTTCATTCATTTACATGACAAAATATAAAATACATCAAACCAGTCCATACTTGACCGAATTAACATTGTACCTTAACCGAAACATTTTCTTTTTATTTTCTTGTTACACATCATCTTAAAATAATGTAAAACATCACATAAATATATCAAAACATTAAAATCAATTCATTGAACCCAATTCCTTTTCTTGGTCGAATTCTACCTCATAGTGTTCAATATCATTCTTTCATTTTTCATGGCCAATATTAAACACATCAAGATTACTCAAATATTCATCTAATATCCTAAAATCAACTCAAGTTATGACAGGACCCTAACCAGAAT
Source organism: Dimocarpus longan (assembly GCA_022984855.1). Classification (NCBI taxonomy): domain Eukaryota; kingdom Viridiplantae; phylum Streptophyta; class Magnoliopsida; order Sapindales; family Sapindaceae; genus Dimocarpus; species Dimocarpus longan. The sequence continues at coordinate 6,535,820 of CM041015.1, read as the reverse complement.
CTCTCTAAGCTCTCATCTGGAGGGTCTCACCGGGCACTCCAACGAACCTCAGATAACCCTACTTATGGTTACGAGAGAATCCGGGGAGCGAACCCCTAAAATACTTTGCTTGTTTACTTGCTTTAACTTAAATAATTTCATTTACTTTGAAAATAGTTGGGTTAGTATAAATTTTTTTGAATTCAAGTTAAAATAAATTTTAATAAAATTTGACAACATAACGACTGTATTTTTAAGGTTCCAAAAAATTTACTTGCATATAAAACGCACTTCGAACTTTTTCCAATTTCCACCCAACTTTTGTTTCCACAGACATGCATTTTAATCATATTCACAATGCAATATCAATTAATGAACATGATGTGATGGATATGTGTCATATGAAAGTGTTTCCATTATATACATATCAAAACATTGGATTACAAGTTTTCAAACATTCATTTTCGAAAATGCAATCTCTTAGTTATATTAGTTACAACAACATATGTATATTTGTTATTTATGCAATACATCCATGTGATGCCTACCTAATTGATTGAAAATTTCTTTTTATTCTTGATTTCTTGTAAGATAACCTGAAACGGCTTTCAGCACTGCAACAAAGAAAACACATTAGTTAACCAAATACTATAATTTCAACCATTTCACAATTAACAATCATAAACTAATTTAAAATGTTAATAGTCTTAAACAAATAACTCTCTTTCTAAACACACCATGTGTAACCCTAACTGTTATGGTTATCCTCAACGTAATATGTCACGTGGCAATTTTTCAACTGATACCAATCGTGACACTGTTGAGATATCTCGACCACTACGTGCGGAATTCGCTGCATCACAAGCGTAGTGTGAAACAATCTCTTAACCGAGCAACTATAATGTGAAATTTTCTGCATTGCCTATTGAAGTGCAATATGAGATATATCTCTGGGCAACTAAGAGCAAAATTTTCTGCATCGCAAACGTAGCGTTAGAAATCTTTATATCTTAGCGATTACGTATCAAATTTTCTGCGTCGTACAAGTAGCACTAGATAATCTGAAAGGCTTAGCAACTACGAGCGAAATTTTCTGCATCGCCACATAGTGCTAAGTCACATATCAACTGAGGGTATGCACATGGTTTTCAAAACTCTTTTTCATCAAGTGTATTAAACACTAAATTCAATTTTCTTTTAAAACCTTTAACTAACACTATTTACTCGAATCTTTTCGAAAATATCTTTATTTTCAGTTCGATTTTCTAGATCCGATAGAAGGATCATCTTACGAAGTTTTAACTCGTATTTTGAAAATCAGTTTATAAACAAATCGAAATTGAACTAGTGTAAGTAAGAGTTACTTACCTCGATCCGAAGCAATTCAAAGAACTTTAACGAGCCTCTCGTGCTTCTTCGGCTTGTTCTTCACCTACATAACACATTCTTATTTAGGGTGTGCTATAATAAGCTACACAAAGCTACATATATTGTTTTTTTTTTCACTTTTGCTGATTTTTGAAATCCATTTCTCGAAAATCACTATACACTCATCACTATTAACGTGACCCAATCCAAATCTTCTCTCGGCTAGTATCTGGTAGGCCTTGCCTGGCACTTCAATGGACCTTTCTTAATCCTTATAAGCTGCTAAAAGAAATTCATGGAACGAACCCTAAATACTTGTCCGTTTACTTTGCTTTGAAGTCACTTTAATTTTCATCGTTTTAAAACTAGTTGGGTTGATTTTATTTTGAACTTCTTAAATATTTTGAATTTTGCAAATTAGGTTAAAACTAGAAAAGCGATCCTTTTTATTTTCAAAATCTAAAACCATTTTAATGCAAACTCAGCAGCATAACCACTGCATTCCTAAGGTTTCCAATATTCCTACAAATAAAATACACTCCCAAAACATTTTCAACCACAATCCAACTTCATTTTCTCACAAACATGCATCTCATCCATCATGTATTCACTCCCATAAAAACCATAAATGATAATCGAAGTTTTTCATATCATAAGAAACTTTACGAAACTATTTACATCACAAAAATATATTAATATAAATTTACGAATAGGTGTTACAAAATGTTGCAAGAGTGATGCATGCAAATGCTTGATTTCTAGTTTCAACAAAACACAAATATGATCCATGCAATGCATCCGTCGAGTGTGCCCACCTATTTTGACGAAGGAGCTCTTTTACCTCAATCAGCCACATTAATACCTGATGAAGGTTTATACAATACAACAAATAAATAATGAGCTCATAAAAGCTCAGTGAGTGCATTTAAGCATTCGATTTCAACTTACGCTTTTCAATTGTAAAGAAAAAATTATATAAAATTCAAATAAGAACTAATAACCAAAAACTTCAAACAATTTAAGAAATTTAACAATCGTTAACCAAAACCATTATAAATTTATTTCAATGCTTGTAAAATCTCAAGGAATTCTTTTATTTCTATAAGCACCATTTGTACGTCTATATAATCTGACCACACAGCGACTAAACTATTGCCGCTCAATGTGGTATGTCACGTGGCGATTTTCAACTGACACCAATCGTGATGCTGCTGAGACATCTCTGTAACTACGTATGAAATTCTTTGAATCGCAAATCGTAGTGCGAGATAATCTATAAATCTTGGTGACTACATACGAAATTTTCTATATCGCATACTGTAGCGTAAGATAATCTATAAATCTGAGGGTGTACGCATGACCTTTGAAAATCTTTTTTACTAAGTGTAATAAGCACGAAATAGCTCTCTTTTCAAAACTTTAAGCTAAAGCTTTTAAACTCGATTTTTCATAAAAAACTACTTTGATTTTCAATTTCCTGGAAATAATTAATATGATCTTATTAAACAAGGAAAGAACTTTGCATTATAATAATCATTTATAGGCATTTTAACAACAATAACCTCACATTACACAACATAAACATTTATGAAAGAAGTCTTTAGCACTTCCTTGGATTCTAGCTTACTCAAAAGGCTTCAATGAACTTCCTTTACTCCACTCGCTTGCTCCTCACCTACACATCACATTCTCACTCAAAACATGCTAAAATAAACTACTCAAGCTACAAATAGAGCTTCCATTTTAAACGCGTTTTAGACACTTTTTAGTGTCCGTTTTCACTCAAACTTTCACCCGATTGTTTCTATTTCAATTCTCCATCAAACCCACATTAATTTTAACTCATTTAAATGCTTAAAGGCATTCAAAATCATCTGTAACGACCTTGGGACTATAGCTACGTTTACTACCTTTCACCGACCAAAATCAATCCAAACTTCACCCAATTTAATTCTTTTCACTTCCTATTAATTTTATCATCCATCCAACATCCATTTAACCTTATTTTATCACCAAATGCAAGCAAAACACACACCAAAACAGCCCCCCTCAAGTACTGCCGTCCCTCTCCCTTTGGTTTCACATTTTGTTTTTCAATTTTTCAAGTTCAAATCAACATCAAATGCATCCAACCTCCTTTTAAAATCTTAATATACAATAAAATCAAATCTCAATGTACAAACACACAAAACCCACACAAAACCACCAAAAATCATCACCAAACACACTAGTTTTGATGTCTATTTTATTCCCCTTGATTTCCTTTCCATTTATAAGCTAAAACTCATAGATTAAACATGATTTGGACTTAAAAATAACGCCCAAATTACAGCATGTATGCAGGTCACGTAATCACCACAAAATCTCATCAAATAACTTCAAACTCATCTCGTTTTTCTTGGCTCTTTCTTGCTTAGTTTCTACTTGGATGAATTGGGTAATTATTGGGCTGAAATCTATAATTGATCTCCTCCCTTGTCCTCCCCTACAGCTAACCGAATGGCCCCTCCTTCTCCCTTGATTTTTCTACCGTGAGTTTCTTATATGCTTCTCCAAGAGCTTATAGAGAAATTCTTCCCCAAGAGCTATAGAGACGCGAAAATAGAAGAGTTTTTCAAATTAGAATAGGGAAACTCCTTCGTACCAGAGTATGAAAAGAAATTCTCAGAATTAATCTGCCCGGTCCCTTTTATTGCAAAAAATGAAGAGCAAAAAATGAAGAGCAAAAGATCAATAGGTTTATGGCAGGCCTTAACCCAACAGTTAGGACCATTGTATCATCCTCAGTGCATACTCGGTATGGACCGCTGGTGGAGGCAGCCACCAAAGTTGAGCAAAGTGCAAGAAACGTTCCCAAACCGAAACCACCATTCAATCAGAAGCGCAATTGGAGTGGTAGCCATCAAGGGGGACCGAGTAAGGTGGGCAAAGGTGATCAGAAGCCCGCATGGTCTGAGAGCCATAGACAGGGTCAGGGGGCTCAGCCTAGTCAAAGTCAGAGTTCAATTCAGTCTTCTGGGGGATCTAAAAGGAGTCAGAGTTGGAAGAATAGACCCGTTTGCTGCAGATGTAGTCGATCACACCCCGTTGAGTGCCTTCAGGACAAAACGGGATGCTACCGATGTGGTCAGGAAGGCCACTTTATGAAAGATTATCCCAGCTTAGTCGCTTCCAGTCCATCAGAGGCTCGATCAACAGTACAGGGACAGCCTAGTGGGAGCCGTGGACCCGATAGGAGAGGCCCCCAAACTAGAGGAGCTACTAGTGCAGGATAACCCAGTGGCGAATCAGGTAGAGGTGTGCCACCCAAAGGACAGCCTGGCAGACCTCGTAGTCAGGCCGTCAGAGTATATACAGTGACCCAGCAGGCAGCAGATGCGACACCAGATGTGGTCACAAGTATCATTTCTCTATTCGATACTGATGCTTATGTACTGATGGACCTAGGGGCCACCCATTCTTTTATTGCACGAGAGTTTATAGATAGAGTTGGAATAGAGTTGAGATCGACCGAGTGTAGCCTGGTAGTGTCACTTCTCACAGGTGATTCGCTTATTGCGGATAGAGTTTACATGGGAAGTAAAGTGACTATAGCAAGTCATGAGTTCGAGGCTGATCTGATAGTGCTCGATATTCATGATTTTGACATTATTTTGGGCATGGATTGGCTATCCAAGCATCGTGCCACAGTAGATTGCTACAGGAAAGAAGTTCAGTTTAACAAGCCTGGGGAACCAGATGTGATCTTTTGTAGAGAGAGGAAAATACTCTCTACAAGCTTGGTAAGTGTGATTCAAGCCAACAAAATGCTCTGTAAAGCATGCCAAGGGTACTTGGTTTATGCAATAGAAGCCGGCAGTAGTGAGTTGCAATTGACGGAAGTACCAGTGGTATGTGAGTTCCTAGATGTATTTCCTGAGGATTTACCAGGGCTACCCCCAGATAGGGAATATAATTTGAGATCGAGCTAGCTCCTGGTACTGAGCCTATCTCTATACCTCCGTATCGAATGGCCCCAGCAGAACTAAAGGAGTTAAAGGTCCAGATGGAAGAGTTGGTGAGTAAGGGATTTGTTAAGTCAAGCACGTCGCCATGGGGAGCTCCAGTATTATTTGTAAAGAAGAAAGACGGGAGTCTTCGGTTGTGCATTGACTATAGGTAGCTTAATAGGGTTACCATTAGGAATCAGTACCCTTTGCCTAAGATAGACGACCTATTTGATCATCTCCAAGGAGCTAAGGTATTCTCGAAGATTGATTTGAGATCGGGATACCATCAGCTGAAGGTGCGTAGGGAAGATGTCACTAAGACAGCCTTCAAGACTAGATACGGGCACTATAAGTTTCTAGTTATGCCATTTGGTTTGACCAATGCACCGGCTGCTTTTATGGACTTGATGAACAGAGTATTCAAGCCCTACCTGGATCAGTTCGTAATTGTCTTCATAGATGATATCTTAGTATATTCAAGTAGCCGAAAAGAGCATGCTGAGCATCTGAGGGTAGTGTTATAGACCTTGAGGGAACATCAGCTATATGCAAAGTTCAGGAAGTGCCAGTTCTGGTTAGATCGAGTAGCCTTTCTGGGACACATTGTGTCAGCAGATGGGATATCAGTAGACCCTCAGAAAATAGAAGCTGTGGTCAACTGAAAACCACCCAATAACATGAAAGAAGTCAGAAGCTTCTTGGGTTTGGCCGGGTATTATAGAAAGTTCGTGGAAGGGTTCTTGAAGATAGCTACTCCTTTGACTAGGCTAACAAGAAAAGAAGAAAAGTTCATCTGGTCTGATGCGTGCCAAAGCAGTTTTGATGAGTTGAAGAAAAGGCTGACTTTGGCACCAGTGCTTACACTTCCATTTGGGAGCGATGGATTTGCAGTGTATTGTGATGCTTCAAGACAGGGTTTAGGTTGTGTGTTAATGCAGCATGACCGGGTGATAGCTTATGCTTCAAGGCAGTTAAAGAAGCATGAAGTAAACTATCCAACATACGACTTGGAGTTAGCGGCTGTAGTGTTCGTATTAAGAATTTGGAGGCATTACCTTTATGGAGTACCATGCCGAATATTTACTGATCATAAGAGCTTGCAATACCTGTTCTCGCAGAAAGAGTTGAATATGAGACAGAGAAGGTGGACTGAGCTCATCAAAGACTATGATTGTACCATTGAATATCACCCGAGTAAAGCTAATGTGGTAGCAGATGCGTTAAGTAGGAAGTCTACCAGTTCCTTATCCCAATTAAGAGCAGAGTACTTGCCCATGTTAGTAGAGTTGAGATCTGTGGGTGTCAGATTGGAGGTGGCGGATTCAAGCTCTTTATTGGCAGCTTTTCATATCCGTCTGGTATTGGTGGATCAAGTTAAAGAGTTACAAGCTCAAGATCCCTATTTGATGAAGCTTAGAAGCGAGTTAGAAGTTGGTCAGCAAAGTAACTTCACATTGATAGACGATGGGGCACTAATTCTGGGGCAACGATTATGTGTGCCACAAGTAGCAGAATTGAAGAGAGAAATCATGGATGAGGCTCATTCGTCCGCCTATGCAATGCATCCAAGGAGTACCAAAATGTATCGGACTCTGAGAGACCACTACTGGTGGAGAGGAATGAAGAAAAAGATAGTAGAGTTCGTATCCAAGTGTTTAACCTGCCAGCAGATTAAAGCCGAGCACCAGAAACCCATAGGTTTATTGCAACCTTTGTCGATTCCGGAATGGAAATGGGAAAGGATTATGATGGACTTCGTGGTTGGATTACCACAGACTCAGAGCGGACATGATGCCATATGGGTGATAGTTGATAGATTGATAAAGTCCGCTCACTTTCTAGCCATCAAGAATACGTATTCCCTGGAAAAGTTAGCACAGCTCTATGTAGATGAGATAGTGAGATTGCATGGCGTACCAGTGTCCATTATATCAGATAGGGATCCTCGATTCACTTCGAGGTTTTGGCTGAAGCTCCAAGAAGCCATGGGTACTAGATTGAATTTCAGTACAGCCTTTCACCCTCAAATTGATGGCCAATCAGAGAGAACTATCCAGACTCTCGAAGACATGTTGAGAGCATGTGTAATGGAGTTTAGAGGGAGCTGGGATAATCACCTATCTTTAATAGAGTTTGCCTACAACAACAGTTATCAGTCAAGCATTAGTATGGCACCGTATGAGGCGTTGTATGGCAAAAAGTGTAGAACCCCAGTTTGTTGGGATGAAGTAGGTGAAAGAAGATTGATTGGCCCAGAAATTGTTCAAGTTACAACCGAGAAGATCAATGTAATAAAAGAACGGTTGAAGATAGCTAGGGACCGATAGAAAAGCTATACGAACAATCGAAGAAGAGATTTAGAGTTCGAAGTGGGTGATAGAGTATTCCTACGAATCTCACCCTGGAAGGGTATTGTGAGGTTCGGGAAACATGGAAAGTTAAGTCCATGATATATTGGACCGTACGAGATTATGGCAAGAGTGGGTGAAGTAGCATACCAATTGAAGTTGCCACCAGAGCTTGCAAACATTCATGACGTGTTTCACGTCTCTATGCTTCGCATGTACGTAGCCGATCCATTGCATGTCTTAAAAGAACAATCGGTGCAGTTGAAGGAAAACTTGACCTACGAAGAACAGCCAATAGAGATCTTAGATCGTAGAAATCAAGTGTTGCGTAATAAGGTGATTCCGTTAGTGAAGGTATTATGGCGAAATCACGGATCGGAAGAGGCTACATGGGAGCTTAAAGAGCAGATACGCACCCAGTATCCACGCCTTTTCGCCTCAGGTAAACGATTTAAAATTTCGAGGACGAAATTTTTTAAGGAGGGGAGAAATTGTAAACCCCTATTCGATTCTTGATAAATCACTCACTAGTACTAGAAATTTGTTATTTTCAAGGGAGATGTAGGAATTGTAACAAATAACAATAAAATTAATATAAAGTGTTAAATATTAATAAAGAGATAAATGCCACGAAGGGAAATATGGTTATTCCATAATGAGAGATAAATGATTAAGTGATAAAGTTGTAAAATTTAAAAACTTAAAGACATTGGTTAAATGATAAAGGATTAAAGATATTAATGAAAGACATAAAAGCCCATAAAGCCCATATGTTAGTTGTTAGTAAAAGAGATGACTAAGGGTCGTAAAGTAATTTAAACCATTTAATCTTTGAAGTGTTATATATTATTGAGAGGGGGAGATGTTGGTCGGCCAACATCTAGCAAAACAAGAAAAGAAACCGAGAGCTGTGTGAAGAGGGAGGAAGTGGACGGCAAAAGGGAGAAAAGAGGAGGAAGAAAGATCAAACTACTTCAAGCTAAATTTCTTGCTTTTCATCAAACTTCTAAGTAGATTCAAGCTTGATTAATCAACTCTAGTCAAGCATAAGGTGACGAGCACGCAAGCGAGGCACGAGAGGCTCGTTGAGATCGTTGCATTTACGCGGATTGAGGTAAGTATTACATCACTTACACTAGTTCAATTGTAATTTCAATTATTTTAATTGTTGCTAAAGAGTTTTATAAAATAACTTTCTGATCATAAGTTTGGTTTAAGTAAAAACCTTGGAAGAAAGGAAATTTTGTGCTTTTGCACATAAGAGAAAAAGAGTTGTACAAACCATGTGTAATCCCTTGATTTTTAGAGTATATATCGATACGTTGCGATGTAATAAATTTCGCACGTAGTCGAGTATATTGAGAACTATTGGCATTACGTTGCGATGTAGAAATTCCGCACGTAGTCGCCAAAGTTTGATTTATGGGCACTATGGTTGCGATGAAGAAATTCTGCACGTAGTTGCTAAAATTATAAAAATTTAGCACTACAAATGAGATGAAGAAATTCCGCATTATAGATGTTTACAACTGAGATAATTTTACACCACTCGGGCGAGGAAGTAAATTCCGCATGTAGTGGTCAAAATACTATAGTAGCTTCAAGATGCACATGGTTGTTTTATAAGAAATAGTTTGCAAAGATTAACCTTTAAATATTTCTTTAAGTTATGCTTTACTATGAACTTGAAATGGTTGTATTATCATGTAACGAACTAACGATTTATTTTGTCGTGTAGCTCGCTTGTTTTATCCAGTATAATTATAGGTGATTTTGTGGCCGAGGAAGTGACGTTCCACTTATAAGTGGGGATGAATGGATGGACTATGTGAATATTAAATATATTTTGAGATTGTTGTAAATGTCTTGATCTAAATGATTGCATGTTTGATATATGAATGTTTGACAGATTGTAACTTATACTTAAATATGTATATATAAAATTGTACATTCACACTTATTGCATAATACACATGATATATCTACATAGATTGTGATACCCAAGGAATATGTATACATGTTGTAAATGGTTGGATATGAATGTCATATGACATGTATGGATGTGAAATTTGATGTGAATTGCATGTTTGTGGAAAAATCGAAGTTGGGTGGTGATTTCTATAGTTCGAAGTGTGTTTATTTTACAGGTAAAATTTGGAAAATGTTCAAATTTATAACGTTATGCTGCTGAATTTTTTTATAAAAGTAATTAAGACAAAAATAGTGAAAAAAAAAATTATCACTCCCAACCAATTTAAAGAAAACTGAGTTACTAAGTTTTAAACGAGTAAATCGGCTAAGAAAGTTAGGGTTCGCTTCTCGGATTAATTATATCCGACGAGTCGTGTTCGATAAGTCCGTTGAAGTGCCCGGCAGGATCCTTCAGACAAGAGCCTAGATAAGGTCTGGCAAGGGTCCTGTCAATTGCACTTTCAAAATTATAGATGTTTTTATACAATCTGAAATTTTCAGTGTCCATTGATTTAATCACTACATATGATTTGACCCTCCATAAATAGTTCATAATTAGAGCTAGGTCAAAATGTCCGTTTTACCCCTCTAATTATTTCTTAATCTTTAAGTACCATTGATTCTCTAATGAATAATATATCCATAACAACTTATGAATTTATCTTTCCATTTTCATATGAATGGAAAGTTGAGCGCTCATATTGTTCAAGACCTGAATCAACCTTTAAGGGAACTACTTCTCTACTTCTCACAAGAAGGAGTGGATTCGACTATCATGTAGAATGTTCCCAGCTACTTACTAAATCATATCCCCAAAGTACGAAGTTATTGATCGGGCATCTACTCCGATCTCACCCATGTAAATCAAAGGATATAACTTAACAAGTAGGAGTCCATAATACACTCAGATTAAGATCAATTCATATATGATCATCTGGTTGATAAATATAAATATCTAAGTTTAACGGATATTGATAAGAGACTTATATTTATCGTGGTCCAGTCCTATGTAATCTATATTATATAAGGTGCCTCCATTTTCATGTCACTACATGAATAGTCTCGGATAAGACTATCGTACCGAATACAAAATGGACCGCAACTGTAGATTTACTACAAATAAAGTACCCAACTTTATTTGCTTTCTACTGACTCTTTAGATTACTTATTTCAAACTAAATCCGTCTGCATATAACACTTATATACTTAATTTGAAATTACATCAGTAATCAAGGATGTTTCTCATGACATATACAATTTTTGCAAAATATATAAATTGAATAAAATGAATACTTTATTATTTATAAAACCGTTTACATTATTACAAACTCTTAGGGCATAAAACCCAACAGTTAGAGGCATCTATGGAATGGAAAACAGTGCTGACAAGTGTTTACCTTGACAATATTGAGATGGAAATTGTCAAAGAGCAAGAGTCAGCAAGGTTCTTGCATTGCTCTTGGAGTTGAAAACTAGTTTTGTATTGCAAGAAGCTATTTCTTGATTGTTACGGGTTTTCAAATTTCAACTTTTCTTTATTTCAAGGTATTGATAGAGCTACATGTAGGGGTAGTAATATGGGTTACGACACGACGGGTTGACACGAATTCGTAAAAAATAAATAGGTATGGGTTGAAGTTAAATGAATTCGTGTCGTAATCATGTCAACCCGTCTAACCTGTTTATTAAACGAATCGAATCGGGTTTGGTTAAACGAATCGCAGGTTGACATGATTAAAAATAGGGTCAAATTATAATTTAAAATATTAGAGGGGTTATAATGTAATTATACATATATATATACTTTTAACAAATCCCAAACCTAAAGATTGGAAGTGTTGATAGCCCTTTGTTGCAGTTGCATTTTGCATGACCAGTCGACCACTCGAGTGCTCGACCACCGTCCGCCGCTCAACCTATCTTCCTCATTCCTTAGAACGACGACGCGACGGTACCAACACTGACGACCACCTGATGACACGACGACACCGGCGACACTAACATCTACGATGACTAACAACTCCCTCTTGGTAGCTGTTCGATCACCGGCTTCAGCTTGACCAACATAACTCCCTCTTAGTAGCCGTCCGATCCGATCACCACCTTGACCAGGTTCATTCTTTCTTTCATTTTCATTTCTGTATTTGTGTTCATGTCCATACCATATAAATCACATCAAACTTTAAGTAATCGAAGTCGCATACTATATAACATAAAGTTTGTCCTCTGCACTTAAATCTCTCTTTCTAGATAGTAGATGGTAGCAACGAAAAATATAGACCAAATAATATATTTATACAAGTAGAAATGAAATCAACAAAATGTAAGAGATAATGTTAAGAGCTAAAATTCAAAAGCTTATCAAGTTTCCAAGCTCAACTCAAAATTGCAAGCGTTTTCTGATCCCTTGGTATCTTGTTGTGATATAGTAGAGCGGTGTGCAATCTAAAAACAACAACACAAGCCCGAAAACAAACAAACTTGTAGTCACACTGATTCTAACTTATTTTGTGTCACCTTCTTCAAAGTTGAAATATTTTTCTTTCTGTCCATAATTACAACACTTGAAATAAAATATTTTATTGCCTAATATCATTATTAATAAAACTTAATTTCATAGGCCATCTTTCTTCCTTTGGCAACGACTTGGGTCTCGAGGCGTCTCTTTTCTTTTACTAGAATCTGTCGAGTTAAAAAAATAAAGCAGAACTGCTGTAGTTGCGCTGCCAATCCATGGCAATTAGGAGTGGATAGATTGGTTGGTACATATAGATAGATAGGATAGGACACTGACTACTAACAGCACCATGATTTGTGGGTCCTATTCAACAATCTTGATAATCCATGATCATCATCACAATCAGAATGCATCCATTTTCACATTGTTTGGAGCTTAAAAGTCTTCATTCTTGAGAAGTAAAAGCATCAGAAGGTGTGATTTTGTTTCAATCAATGATTAACTAGGTAGATGGCCTAGGTCCTCACTCACCGGATTGGCCTAATCTAACAATAACAAAACATCTGTCTATATAATTATAGCCCAAAAAAATGCATTATAGTATATTTAGAAAAATTGATTATACTTAGTGGTAAATTTTTTTAATTATATTTCGTCATTAATTTTAAAATTATGAATGTAGATATCTAATTTTGTGTTTTTGTATGTTTTGTGTAGCTTGAAGGTCCCATTGGAGTTTGAAATCAATGAGGAAAGAATTTTTAAGTGACAAAAGTTTGATGTTGGAGAATGATAATGTTACATCATTTTAATTTATATGGAATTGCATTGACTTTGATTTTGTTGTGATTTTGTCATTAAAATCTATGTGGATGATATAGTGTAGTTGATTTAATGTGTAGGTTTTATGTGTTGAATTAGGTGTTTAAATATTTGATTGTGAATTATTTATTATTTTTGTGTTTGTATTAAGATTGATTTTGCTGTGATTTTTAAATGTGGATGATGTGGAATTTTATATAGTTTATTTAATGTATAGGTTTTTATGTGTTGAATTAGGTGTTAAATGTTTGATTGTGAATTATTTGTTATATTTGTGTTAAAATTGAGATTAAGTTTGATTTTGTTGTGGTTTTTAAATGTAGATGATATAAAATTTTATATTTAATTTAATGTGTAGGTTTTATAGTTAATTTAATATTAAGTTGAATATTATTTATTATATTTGTGTTAAACGAATTAAACGAATTATACGGGTTGAACGAGTTAAATGAATTAGTCAGGTTAAACGAATTAAATGATTAAACGGGTTAAATGAATTCGTGTCGTGTCTGTCGTGTATAAACGAATTCGTGTTGAATCCAAAATATCGACCCATTTCTTAAACGAATTCGTGTCGAATTGATAGAATTCATAAACGAATCGAATCGAATCCAACTCAACCCGACACACTAACCCTTTTTGCCACCCCTAGCTACGTGAAGTCATTTGTAGAATATGAACCACTAGGAATGTTGAACAATGCAGAATAGGAGGAACTATTACGTATTTGCCATGGGAAGAAAAGAAAATTTGCTCAAGATAATGAAGAAGAACTTTGTGATTCTATTGTTGCAGCACTTGTAGTCTTGTACAACAATCTAATACATATAGGCAAATAGAGAACACATAGCTATTTTGTTTCTACGCTTATTGATGTCATTCTCTCCCCGTAGAATATGGATAATTTTTTTATTTTTTTTATAATGAGATAAAGTTAATTGATTAGACTAGAAGAAAGTAAGACACACATTTTAATAATGGGATGGTTGCAAGTTAAGGATAATTTGTTTTATTTGTATTTATGATTTAATGATATTGAATTATATATTTTTTTAAGTGGTCAAACCACTTAAAACTTATTCAAACCAACTTAAAATAATAATAATAATAATAATAATAATAATTGATTTATAATTTAATTATAAATCACTTAATGATAATTGAAATATTCAATTTCAAGTTTTCAAATTTATATTAAATTTATATTATATAAATTTTCTTTTTTCCCCAAATATTGATACATATAAAAAAAATTCTAAAAGAAAAATTTTAACACATCTCATCCCAAATTTTTTAGAATTAGACTACTGTATTTTAATTTATAATTTAAATATTTATTTTTTTTTAGTTGCTATAATTTAATTCAAAGGTCATTTCTTTTTTTTTTCTAATATATAAATATCATTAATGTTACCATGGTTTTTTTAATTATATTTTAATTATGAATAATATGTATATAAATGTTAGGACCAAGTTATTTATGCTTAAGAATATATATAAATATCGATAAATACGTCAAATGTGATTGTATTTTTAAAATATTCCACCATTGTGAGAAAATTTGTTATGTGATGCAAGTGAATAATTATAAGTTTAATTGAATGTTTATGAAGTTAATTTGATGAATTGATAAGGGTGGAATATTTTAGATATACTCTTAAGAGAAATAACGGTTAATTTTATCGATATTAAAATTGTTATGGAAATTTATGGATTGGACGTATTTATTTTTATGGAATAATTTTTTTTATGAAAAATATAAGTGATGAGGATTAAAAGAGGTCAGTAGGAAGTGTTAATTATAGATTAAAACTGAGTATGGACATGATTGAAAATGGATAAGTGAAGTTAATAAAAGAGGGGTGTAAGTGCAAAATTTGGATTGAAATTTTAGCTGTCATAATTGAGAAAAGTTGAGGGGTGTTTTGGCACTTTGTGAATCCATATATATATGTTTCTCTCAGCTGAAATTTCAGATTTAGAAACCGCACCCTCTCACCTGAAAATTCAGATCTCTCTGCACCTCTCTCTTTCTCGACGATCTCAAGCTCTCTCGCGCGGCAATCAAGTGAAGATGGAAGATCAATCACCAAGGGAGCTTGGTCATGGTAATTTGGAGGCTTGAAGAAGCTGAGTAGCAGCTGATTTCAGTGCAAGAAAACCAGATCTGGGCGTGAAGAAGCTGACCAGAACATGAAGACGAGCTGAAGTCGCGACGGAGTGGTAAAGGCATCCTGCAGACCGTGTGAAGGGGGACAGATTCGGGTTAGCTGAAGCAAGCAATGGCTGAAATGAAAGCATCCACGTGAAGCCAACAGATGAAGGAAAAATGCAGGGGTAGGTGTGAAGAAGATGATGAACAGTAGGTAAGAGAAACAGCTGGAACTCTTGTGAGATGTTTTCTTGAGTTGTGAGCTGTCCATTTCATGTTATTGTTGGTTTTTTTGTTGTAGCTCAAGTTAGATTCGAAAAATGGAAGCTTTGGACTGTTGTAGGAGTCCATGACCAGCTACTAAACTCTCAGACAAGTAAGTTATGTTAAGATTAATTGGTTTTATCTCTTGAAAAACTTAATTGGAGAAGATTGTTATGTAGAGTTTGAGAGGTGTGTGTGGTTGCCGTGAGTTGAATGAAAAGGAAATGGGTAGGCGTTTTTTTTATGTGCTGCAGCTAGTGGCGTGTGTGTGGGCTGTGTTTGGTTTTAAATAATAGATATTTGATTAATTATTAATGGTATAAATACGTAATGAAATACGAAGACGCGTTGGAACCGAAAGAAAATTGCGTATTGTGTTATTGTGTGATTTGCGACTAGGATGAATGGCAGTTGGTTATAAGTTGAATTTGGGTGATTTTAAGTTGATTTTAAGGTCTTAAGCATGTACTTGAATGTGTAATTGAGTGTGATTAAGTCATAGATAATAAATTGCATTGCATAGAACGCATTTAGTACTCAAAGGAAATCATGCGGACGTATTACGTACAAGCTATCCCATTTGTATTTTATTTTATTTTGGTGGTTCCAAGTGTGTGTTTAAATGTGTTTGGACATGAAAACTTCATGAAAATGAATGGTATAAAATAAGGGCTTGTGATGGAGAGAATTGTCGCTTGATTAGTTTTAAAAGTGCCATTAGAGTTATATTTGAAATGAAGTTGTGAAAAAGTTGGTGATTTAAATTTTAGGTGAATTGGAAACTCTTCGAACAGAAACGGAGACGTGCAGGAGGTGAAGGAGTTTCTTTGAATCGAAAGTTAACGAACGGAAATAAGTTGTGAGTGTAAAACTATATAATATATGTATATATATGTTTCTTTAAATGCATAATTGTATATATATGTTTATGATTAGAATACGATGGTTTGGATTATATAAATGATTTAAATTTCGATATAAGGTTTGAAGGAAAATCTTGAATGGTAAAGATTCAAAAGTTAAGGTTTCGACCTTAAGAAAATTTTAACGGACAAATGTTTATGGAAGATAAAAGAAATTGTTTTGGTTTTTTTTTTTAAAATGAAATGTTGTTTATAAAAAGATTTTTAGCCGATGGTTACCCTAGACCCTATCATGATTGAAATGACTGGATATCGGTCGAGATACTTTAAATGTGTAAAGGTACGGGTAAAGAAATAGGTTACTAACTAAGGGAAGGGATAGGAATTATAGGATTGTCTTTACACATTATAAAGTATTATGACTGTTACCTTGCGCAAGGCGTGATTTTATCCGCAGCGTAGTGGTTTTATGACTGGAAATGGATCGTCCCGCCACCGTCGCTTTTAGGTCGGTTGGTGAATTATTTCCCTGGGTTCCATTGATTGTGATTGAAATGTTACCAAATGATTTAAACTGAATTGATAAATGAAATGAAATGTTTTATTTATTTATGTAAATGTTATGATTTTACTAAAAGATGTTGAAAGGTATTTTGATATTAAACTGTACACTCACTGAGCTATTTTTAGCTCACTCTTTCAAATGTTTTAATAAATTTTTCAGGAATTGAGACTAGGGAGTAGTCTGAGCATCCTTCAGGGTAGTCGTAGGCAGCCTACTTGTAGACGACGACGACTTGAAAATATGTATATAATTTTTGGGCTGTAAATATGTCATATTTTGGTTTTGATACTTGCATCATTATTTTTGTATTGTATATACGTATATGCATAATTAAACTCTGAACTACGAGGGCTTTGATCATTTGTAGATAATGGAGGTACGTAGGCATTTGGGAGTACCCAAACTCAAGCCCAAAATATTTCAAAAAATATTTTTGAAATGTACATAATGCATATGTTTTGTGTTATGGATAAAAATGATTTTATTAAAAGTTTTTAAATGCTTTTGTGGTTGGATTGTGGTGGACCTGAGGTCCTGAAATTTGTTGTGAAGGAAATGAATGAATTTTAGAAGTGTTTATGATTTTATATGCAGGTTTTATAAAAATTGGGATGTCCAAAAAACAAAGGAAACTCTATCCGTTTTTCTGCAAAATTTTTAATTGAATAAATGGTTTGTTGGTTTTAATAGAAAAAAAAAATTCCACAACATTTTTCGATAATGGACAAAAAGAATAAATATTTGAATTGGGTTCGCTCCATGAATTCCTAAGTTAATTGTTTAAATAAAAGGTTTTCGGAGTCCGTTGGAGTGCCGGGAGGGCTTCCCATGGATTCAAGAGGTTAAATCCGGGTTGGGTCCCTTCAATAAAAGTATTTTAAATTTTGTTAAATTATTTGTCTTTAGTTGTTTGCATCATATTAAATAAAGTTTTATAGCAATTAATAGTATAAATAATATAAATATTAAATTACTAATTTTAGACAATTTTAATAAAAAAAAAAAAGGTTTACAATAGATTGAAAGGTGAGGGAAAAAAAAAATGTTATTCAGATTTTATTTTTCAATTACTATTCAATCTTTAATTATTTTCAGTATTATTCAATTTTTAGATAAAAAAAAAAAAAAAACCTATGAACTCTTGATTTATAGCTTAATTACAAACAATTTAATTATATTTAAACTATTCTATTTTAAGTATATCCTCTCTAAAATAATGTATTTTCAAATTTTCATATAATTAGACAACTGTATTTTAATTTAAAATTTAAATATTTATTTTTTTAATTGCTTCATAATTTAATTTAGATGTCATTTTATTTTTATTTAAATATATAAGTATCATTAATTTTACAATGTTTTTTAATCACATTTTAATTACAAATAATATGTACATAAAAGTATTTTAGAGTTTATTAAATTATTTGCTTGTAGTTGTTTCTATCACATTAAATAAAATTTTATAGCAATTAATAACAAAAATGATATAAATACCAAATTATTAGTTTAAGATAATTTTAACTTAAAAAAATAAAACAAATTTACATTAGATTTAGAGATAAGGAAAAAAAAAAACTATATAGATTTCAGATTTCAATCAGTATTAAGTGACTTTTAATATTTTTCAATTTTTTTTTTTTTTAAAAAAAAAACAAATGACTCCTTAGTCAAATTTGATTTGTTGGGCCAAGCTTGAATTCTATACAAATACATTCAACCATCATAATTTTAATAACATATAATTTTTAGAGGCTGGCTATAAATGTTGTGATACAAACATCGTGACCTACTGTAACCGGGGAAACCGATTGCTACAAATTAAAATATTATATATTATATCTATTAGGTAACAAAATAATAATATAATTTATTATTACATGAAATAAAATTACATAGAAATGTAATAATATATGCACATTTCTGCAACAATGATTTACTTGACTAGCGGTTAGCTATCTAGGATCCAAGTCATATTTACTAGCATCATGCAACATAATTGACTGTACTACTAACGCCAACTCTCCTCGTACATCAAATTTCCTCCCATCGGCCATTGTATGAAACTAAAAATCTAACACATTCCATTTCTTTGCAACAACAAACTTCTCAATGTTAACACTAAATTTACATTTATCAATTTTTATTTGAACTTACATTTATCAATTTTAGGGTTTTTTTTTTCAAAAAAAAAAAATTCACTATGTCGAACTACTAACAAAATGTATTCTAAAAAATAATTAAAGATGAAAGGACCCTCCCTAGACCCTTTACTTCAGACTCTAAAGGGCCCTGCCTGGCACCTCAACGAAAGTCTTCCTAAAACTGAAACTAAGAGACTCCATGGAGCGAACTCTATTTAACTTTTTATATTTCTAAATTTCTTTCTAAAAGGTAGGTTGTGTAAGGAATTCTTTTTTTTTTTTTTTTTTCTAAACTATAGATACTCTCTGTTGATCCTCACGCTCCATCTGCTTTAGAACCTTCTCTGTACTCTCCAACCACTCTAGAACTACATTTGGGCCTCCTGTCCTATCAAACCCTCGGCACCTAACTTCCGTGCTCTCTCTACGATGGCATCAGGTGCGCGAGGTCTCATACCTTGCATAATTTGGGCCAATCTCTCAATAGGATTGACTGTTGGCCCTGCCACTAGTGGCTTTGGCTGCCCCCCAGGCTGAGGTTTATTTACAGACTCATGAATGGGCTCCTTAGCCTCTAGTGGAGTCTTAGCGATGGCTCTGCACGTATGAGGGCGACTAGCTAGATGCATAGCTCTGTTACAACCAAAACAATGAATGTCATGCAACCTTTAATGATTCAATGCAATAAAATGCATGACTAACTTTTGGATGCACCATTTTTCAAAAACTTTCTAAATAACTTTAAACCAAAAGCTCTGATACCAAATTGACGGGACCTTTTCCAAATCCTTACTCTAAACCTAAGAAAGATCTTGTAGCACCCCAATAGAACTCAAACGAACTTTAACTTTAGCCCGAAGGAATCTCGTCTGAGTATCAAGACCCAATTGAAACTTATTTTGAACCCATTTATTAGGTGGCAAAGGTAATAATTTTTCGTTTTTCTAATAAAAATCCGACAGTATGCCGGCTGTTTATTGGACTATGCCACCCTACAATTTCAAAAGCAATTTAAAGACACTTCTATGGTATACAATCTCCATTACTAGGGGCCTCTGGTCCTCATCCAAACTCAATCACAACATAAATTATCACATTTGTGAAATCGATGGAAATTCTGAAAATTTTCTTTTAAAACATTTTCATAAAACATGCATCCAACAACGGATATTTCTATTTACAAATTTACATCATGATTTACATACAACATATGCATGACAAAAGATGAGCTATACGTGTAGTCGTCCTTCAGTCTATCCACGCATTAGCCTGAGCCTTGCCTATTGGATGACTTGTTCCTGCACCTGAGGGAACATTTTAAGAAACATATAGAAAATAAACGGTGAGTATAACTCAATGAGATAAACATTAAATCGTTTCATAAACTAAAGTATTTTTCTGAAATCCTTTTTAACCTTTCAAATAAAACTACTTCTGAAACTCATTTCGAATTTCTTTCAAAAACTTTCTTAGTTCTCGCCTTGATGGTAACCCAGGGAAACTACTCCTATCGTGGCCGCATAAATATTTAGCTAGCCATTAGGAATTAGGGAATCTACCTTGTGTAGTCACTGATGCGCGACTCTGGGCACGCATTACCCCTACGTAATCAGTTTGAACTACACTACCATATACGTGTAGAGGGTCACTCAATTGGCTCTCTCTCTCTCAATTAGTAACTCTCTCACATCTATCATACACATATAGAGCATTCTTTTGAAAAGGTTGGTTTTTTACTCACGAAACTCCCTCTGATCAACTGCGAACCTCCTTCGGAAGTCTTCGATACTTTCCGCCTTTGCCCTATAATATCAAATACTTATTTAGAATATAAAACTCACTCAAACAAAGCCATAAATAGCTTCTAACACAACTAATTCTATAAAGGCCCTTTTTCACCTAAACTTCGCAATTAAGTTTTAACTCATCTGAGGCTTTCGAATTTCGATTTCTTTTTATGAAACCTATTTATTATCACCTAGGAATATCTTAGTATATTCAATTTCATCATCAAAAGCTCGAAACGAAATTTGTCTAATCTCGCTTACTACTAAAAATCACTTTTCGCTTCGAACATTCGATAACTACAACAATCAATCATCTAGTGTTCTAACACCCAATCATGATTAAATAAATAGTTTTGAACGTTAAAGAAACGCATTTCGAAGGGTTTCGAAAAACGCCCTTCAACTTGTCCGTTTAGCTCCAAAATCAATCCTAAACTTTTCATTTTCGAAATCTAACTTCATAGGATCATTTCCTAACCTCTGAAACATCCATCTAATGCCTTAAAATTGAAAATGAAATCGGACCCTAAAAAGACCCATTTTGATCATGTATCCTTCACTTCTCATCTATTTTTCTTCCATTAAACCACTGACAAACCACACCAAAAATCATCCTCACATCTCCCTCTCATCATCCCTAAACTCGGATTTGAAAAATAAGCAAAAGATAAAATGGGTTTCATAGAAATTATCAAACTTTGAACTAAAATAACTCACCTAATAGGTGATATCTTTACTTTAAATTCATTTGGCTAGCTAGAGGAGATGATAAGGATCGACTTTGGTGAAGAAACTGGGGCGAGATACGGACCGGATCACCTTCTCTTCCTCCCTCTCTCTCGACCACGCGCGAAGCTTTTCTTCCTCCCTCTCTCTCGGCCTCTCTCTCTCTCTCACACGACTCTCTCTTTCTCTCTTGCTTTTCATGTTCAAAATGAAGCAAATGAGACAAAATCAACTTATACATACACTAATGCTCAATTGCTAAAAGGTCCCTTAAGAAAATCTCACTTTATCACCTCAAACTTTTAATAATTGTACCAGTGCCCAAAATCAATTCTATTGGTCCGCTTGGCACACTTTAGTCCACTTATTTCTTCAACCAATTAATAGATAACATGTGGCACAAGCATAGTCACTACTTTTAAAAGTCACTTATCTCATTTCTTATTAGTTGAAATAAATATCTTTTACTTTATTCCATGAGCTCACATCGCTTGATTAATACATAAATCATTCCTAATCACTTTGTATTCATACCGAGGTTCACCAAACGACATCTGACTTGCGCTACAAAAATATAATAAACCTCAAATAACACTACTGGAGGCATACTATTCGACCGTAACTCATTTTGAAGATTTCTAATATCATAAAATAATAAATCTAGGTGAGGGCTTAATATCATGTTATATGCTACTTTATGTTTAAATACGCATGATTTATTTCTATTATCAAATGTTCATCTATATAAATATATATGTGTATCACAGTTGAGGTTTTCTATTATGCATTTATATTTTTCATGGCATCTTTATTTTCCTTTAGTAATTGTATTCTGTTGTATTAAATGCTTTTAAGGAATTATTTTCCTATGATAGTTTGAATAGAAGTTATGGCACTCATCAAGCTTATTTAGCTCACTCCTTGCTTTATTGTTTTCAACCCAAAACCTTTCTAGATGTAGATGTAGATGCTATAGCTTCGGAGACCCCCATCCCAGAGTAGTTGAGTGACGTGTTTGTGGTTGTGACCTAGATTTTATGAAGAAAACTGATGATATGTTGTGAAATTAAGTGAGGTCGGAGATGTACAAATGCTGGTGCGTGTCTGTAAAACTTGGAAAGAATAGATGCTGTAAGTGGTGTGAGTTAGAGCAGGAGCTCGCAAGTTAAGAGCTGGACAAATACCTGCAACCCTTTTTCAGCACTGGCTGAAGCATGAGGTAATAAAGAGTGAGTTGAGTGATATGACCACCCACTGTAATGCCTGTCGGAGCTAGACTAAAGCAGAAACTTGTGAGGGCGAGCTGGTCAAGGACAGCAAATTGCAAGGGGTGAGCTTAGCGAGCTGGTGGTGCCTATAGTCAGGTCAAGCTAGATAAAGGCAGAAGAACACCAAGGGTATGTTGAGCGAGCTCACTAAGATGATTAATGCCCACAATTCGGGCTCAATTGGTGATATAGGAGCCTGCATAGGATGAACTGGGTGAGCTAGGGTATGAGCTCGCAACTCGAACTGAGTTGGCAGTACTACAGTCCGTAACAGCTTGTGTGAAATTATAAGTTATAGAGACAATAGAAATGGCTTGGAATTGAAATGTTCTGCGAGCTAAGTGAAGATCTCAATTGTGATT
Source organism: Dimocarpus longan (assembly GCA_022984855.1). Classification (NCBI taxonomy): domain Eukaryota; kingdom Viridiplantae; phylum Streptophyta; class Magnoliopsida; order Sapindales; family Sapindaceae; genus Dimocarpus; species Dimocarpus longan. Next base: position 6,512,757 of record CM041015.1, on the reverse strand, counting down.
AAGTGTAAGTGAGAAGGCGAGCTGAGAAGGTCGCTGAAGCTGAAATTTCGAGTAGATTGGGAAACAAGCTATGAGTGTGAAAATATTTTAAATGACGAGACCCTTTCCGAACCTCTATTCTGGATCCGTGAAGTATCCCGTAGCACTCCGACAGAACTCCAACGAACCCTAACTTTGACTCGAAGAACTCCGTCGGAGCACCGTGACTTACTTAAAACTAATTTATTAAATTTCTAATAAAAATTTCGGCAGCATATCGACTGTATATTCGACTATGCCACCCTGCTGATTAAAAAAAATTTAAAATAAATACTTCTATAGCACACAAATCTCCACTACCAAGGGCCTCCGGCCCTTACTCAAAATCAACTCCAACACACAAGAATTATATTTGTAAAATTTAATGGAGAATTAGGATTTTCTTTTCCAAAAACACTTTCGTAAAATAGGCATCCAACATCTGGTATTTATATTTATAAATATTTATATTATGATTTACATACAACACATGCATGTGACAAAAGATGAGCTATACAATGGAATGTAGTCGTCCGTCAGTCAACCCGCGCGTCAGTCTGAGCCTCGTCAGCTGGACGACTCGCTCCTGCACCTAAAGAAAATTTTTAAGAAATACATAACAAACAAACGGTGAGTATAACTCAGTGAGATAAATAATAAACAGAGTTATAAACTAAAATATTTTTCTAAAATACTTTTTATTCCTTTCAATTAAAACTATTTCTGAAATTCTTTTTGAATTTTGTTTTAAAACTTTCTCATTTCTCGTTTTGATGGTAACCCAAGGAAACTACTCCTGTCGTGGCCGCATAAATCTCTATCTAAGCCACTAGGAATTAAGGAATCTACCCTGTGTAGTTACCGATGTGCGACTCTGGGCACGCGTTACCCCTACACAATCGGTTTAAACTACACTACCCTATACGTGCAGAGGGTTGCTCAACTGACTCTTTTTCTCTCAGTTAGTAATTCTCTCACATCTACCATACACGCATAAGGCATTCTATTGGGTACTCAACTGGGGCTAGGGTAAACCATCGTCGTAAGAAATTATGTTTTTCTTGGTATTCTCAAATAATCTAGTTTTTAAGGCAAAGAGCCTAAAAACTTTAAAATCTCATAATTTCTTTAATATATATTTACTTTAACAATTCATATAATAGGATCCAACTATATTAAAATATATAAATAATAATGAACTAAATGCATATAAGATTAAAATAAGTTTTAAACAAACTAAACTTGAGGAAAAGTAGATTTCTACTCACGATGCGTTTCCCAATCGGTAACTTTCAACTCGAGGAACTCTCTTCACCCCTTACACGTCTCGATGTCCGTTAGAGAAACTTCCAATTCACCTAACGTTTAAATCACCAACTTATTTACTACTTCATTCCAATATAAACTCTAATAGAATTCTTTAAAACTAATTAAGCCATAACTCAACCCATTTCTAGTCCTTATTTTATACCATTCATTTTCATAAAGTTTTCATGCTCAAACACATTTAATTACACACTTGGAATCACCAAAACACAATAAAATATAAATGGGATAGCTTGTACGTAATACGTCCACGTGATTACCTTTGAGTATTAAATGCGTTCCATACAATGAAATTTATTATCTAAGACTTAATCACACTCAAATACACATGTAAGCACATACTTAAGACCTTAAAATCAACTTAAAATCACACAAATTCCACTTATAACCAGCTGCTCTTTACACTTGTCGAAAATCACACGAATAACTAACTAAACGATTTTCTTTCGGTTTCCAACGCGCAATCACATTCTATCATGCATTTATACACTTAAAATCACTTAATCTCCATTTTATTTAAATAAAATACAGCCCACACACACCTAATTACATGCAGCCGAACAGAACATCACACGACACCCATTCTTTTCACTCATTCACGGCACACACACCACAATTAACTCTACACAATCAACCATTCCATTTCAGCTTTTCTATGAGGCAAAATCAAGAAAACCCAAGCTAACTTACTGATGTCTAAGAGTTTAGCAGCTGGTCATGAATTCCCACAGCAGTCCAAGGCTTCCATTTTCGGATCTAATTTGAGCTACCACAAAAAACCCAACAATAACATCAAATGGACAGCCCATAACTCAAGAAACATCTCCCAAAAGTTTCAGCTGTTGCTCTTACCTACTGTTCATCATCTTCCTCACGCCTCCCCTGCATTTTTTCCTCCATTTGCTGGCTTCACATGGCTCCTTGCAGCTCAGCTTCTGCTTGCTCCAGCTTACCCGAATCTGGCCTCCTTCACACGGCCTGTCGAGCTCATCAACGGCCGCGCGCGACCTCAGCTTCTCTTCCCGCTTTCTAGTTAGCTTCTTCAATTTCAGATCTGGTTTTTTTTTTTTTGGGCTGAAATCAGAGGTTCATCTTGCTCCTTCAAGCCGCCGTCTGATCGTGAAGAAAGCCCATAGTTGATCGGTTTGGTGGCTGAACTTGATAGCCGAGAGGGATGATCGCGCGAGTGGAAGATTTTGGGCTGTCTTCAGTTCTGCTTTTTGGTGTTTTCGGGTCTGATGAGGTCTGATTACTGTGCCAGATTTGAGCTGGAAAAACACTGAATTATAATGCTTGACAATTGCCCAAACACCCCTCTATTTTTTTCAATTATACCAGCTTAACTTTCAATCCAAATTTTGCACGTTTACCCCTCTTTTACTCTATTTTTATGCACTTTACTTATCCATTGTCCATACTCATTTTTAATCTATAATTAACACTTCCTAATGACCTCATTTAATTCCTCATCACTTATATTTTTCATAAAAAAAAATTATTCCATAAAAATAAATACGTTAAATCCGTCAATTTCCGTAACGATTTTAATATCGATTAACATTAATCATTATTCCTCTCAATACTATTTCTAAAATATTCCACACTTATCAATTCATCAAATTGATCTCATAAACATTCAATTAAACTTATAATTGCTCATTTTCATCACATAAGAAAAATGTCTCACAACGGTGGAATATTTGAAAAATACATTGACATTTAACGTATTTATCGATATTTATATATATTCTTAAGTATGAAGGACTTGGTCCTAACATTAAATACTTTTAGTTTATTTAACAAATTTTTATTTTCATTATTTGTTCTTTTAACTTATAAAATATTTATGTTTTAGCATAAAAAGAAATAGTTATTTATATATTGGTATGCAATATTTAGCATACTTTATACTTATAAAATGAAAAAAAAAATTATTTGAATTATAAAAAAAGAGAAAAAGGTTTTCAAGCTAATGGATGACCCGAGCTTTTATAGATAGACCTTCTAGCATTAGACCCAGCCGATATATCCTACATGTATGACAAGTGTTCAAAGGGCATGTTCTGCTAACACTGAGAGGATCGAGTCTGTCGTGTTGTCGAGTCATCCTCTACACTTGTGGGATATTATCTCATTACACGGTATGCGATGATAGTTCCGCTACGTGATGACGAGATATCTTTGTAGTTTTGTCACGGTGAGCGATGCTAGCTTTTACGCCATGTGACCCCCTACACCGAATGAAGTTGGTCTAGTCGCTCATGTGATTGTAGCTTCTCTTGGGTCCCTATTAGAGCATTTTCTTATAACAGAAAAGTATACCATTAAAAGCAAATTTTAAAAATAAAATGTTTTTGAAATACAAAACATTTTAGCCCTTTCATGCATTAGAATGAGCTTTTGAAATTTGTAGAAAGTTTATAAAAAAACACAAGCTTTTAGAAATAAAATTATTTTAAAGAAAAATGTTTTCAAATTGTTTTTCAGGAGGAAATTTTAGAAAGATCATTTTAAACATATAAATGAATCCACACTTATTGAGCTTTTGTAACTCATAATGTTTTTGATTTTATGTCCAAAAACCTACCAAGTGCAGGAACAAGGGATCTAGGTACCTGACAGGACCCTTCCCGAATCTCTCTTCTGAACCCGAGATAGACCCCACAGCACTCTGACAGAACTCCAATAAACCCTAACTTTAGCTCGAAGAAACCCAGTCGAAACACCGTGACTTACTTAAAATTTATTTATTAAATTATTTACTTGGTGGTAGAGGTAAAAAATTTCATTTTCCTAATGAAAATCCTACAGCATGCCGGTTGTTTATTGAATTATGCCACCCCGCAAATTCAAAAGCAATTTAAAAACACTTTTATAGCACACAAATCTCAACTACTAGGGACCTCCGGCTCGCATCCCAAACTTAGTTTTCTAGCTCAATTGGTACCAGACATGCTTCCCACAAGTACTTAGCCCTTGAGTCGTGGGTTCGAGTGTCTGGGGAGGCGAAAGAAATCGATTTGGGGGCCGAGATATCTTGGGCCTAGAGAGTGAGTCCAACTGCTAGAGAGGCCCCAACTCAGATTGGGATGAGCCGTTATATAAAAGAGGCATCTTTTTATTGTGGGGTCCATTCTCTCTAGGCTGCCCCACTCATAAGGTACTGTCCTCTGGCCAGAGGGTTTTGTTTTGCCTTCCCCACCCTCACTTAAACCCATGACCTAGCTTGACGGGACCCTTCTCGAATCCCTACTCTGGCTCCATGAAGTATCTCGTAGCACTCCGACCGAACTCTAACGAACCCTAACTTTGACTCGAAAAAACCCCGTCGGAGCACCGTGACTTACTTAAAACCGATTTATTAAATTATTGATCAAAATCCGACAACATGTCGGCTGTATATTCGACTATGCCACCCTGTAGATTTAAAAGCAATTTAAAAATACTTTTATAGCTTACAAATCTCAACTACCAAGGGCCACCGGCCCTTACTCAAAATCAACTCCAACACACAATAATTATATTTGCAAAAATTAATAGGAAACTAGGATTTTCTTTTCAAAAACACTTTCGTAAAACGTACATCCAACATTTGGTATTTATATTTACAAATATCTATACTATAATTTACATACAACACATGCATGTGACAAAAGATGAGCTATACAATGGAATGTAGTCGTCCGTCAGTCAACCCACGCGTTAGTCTAAGCCTCGTCAGCTGCACGACTCGCTCCTACACCTGAGAGAAAATTTTAAGAAATATATAGCAAACAAACGGTGAGTATAACTCAGTGAGATAAATAATAAACAGATTTATAAACTAAAGTATTTTTCTGAAATACTTTTTATTCCTTTCAATTAAAACTATTTCTGAAATTCATTTTTAATTTCGTTCTAAAACTTTCTCATTTCTCGTTTTGATGGTAACCCAGGGAAACTAGTCCTATCGTGGCCGCATAAATCTCTAGCTAAGCCACTAGGAATTAGGGAATCTACCTTGTGTAGTTACCGATGTGCGACTCTGGGCACGCGTTACCCCTACACAATCGGTTTAAACTACACTACCCTATACGTGCAGAGAGTCGCTCGACTGATTCTTTCTCTCTCAGTTAGTAACTCTCTCACATCTACCATACACACATAGAGCATTCTATTGGGTACTCAACTGGGGCTAGGGTAAACCATCGTCGTAAGGAAATACTTTTTCTCGGTATTCTCAAATAATTTAGTTTTTAAGGCAAAAAGCCTAAAAACTTTAAAGTCTCATAATTTCTTTACATAAATATATATTTACTTTAACAATTCATATAATAGGATCCAATATGATCCAACTATATTAAAATCTATAAATCAATTACATAATGAAGTAAATGCATATAACATTAAAATAATCTTTAAACAAACTAAGCTTGAGGAAAAGTAGATTTCTACTCACGAAGCGCTTCCCGATCGCTAACTTCCAATTCGAGGAACTCTCTTCACCTCTTACACGTCTTGGTGTCTGTTAGAGAAACTTCCAATTCACCTATCATTTAAATCACCAACTTATTTACTACTTCATTCCAATATAGACTCTAATGGAATTCTTTAAAACTAATTAAGCCACAATTCACTCCATCACAAGCCCTTATTTTATACCATTAATTTCCATGAAGTTTTCATGTCTAAACCCATTTAAATACACACTTAAAACCACCAAATTGAAAGAAAATAAAAAGGAGGATAGCTTGAGCATTATATAATCATACGATTACCTTTGAGTGTTACACGCATTCCATGTAATGCAATTTATCATTTATGACTTAATCACCCTCAAATACACATTTAAGCACATGCTTAAGACTTTAAAATCAACTTAAAATCACCCAATTTCAACTTATAACCAGCTGCCCTTCATCCTAGTCGCAAATCACACAATAACACAATACGCGATTTTCTTTCGGTTTCAACGCATCTTCGTATTTCATTACGTATTTATACCATTAATAATTAATCAAATATCCATTATTAAAACCAAACACAACCCACACACATGTCACTTGCTACAGCATATAAAACAAACGCCTACCCATTTCCTTTTCATTCAACTCATGGCAACCATACACACACCTCAAACTCTTCATAACAATCTTCTCCAATTAAGATTTTCAAGAATGAAACCAATTAATCTTAACATAACTTACTTGTCTGAGAGTTTAGCAACTGGTCATGGACTCCCACAGCAGTCCAAAACTTCCATTTTTCAAATCTAACTTGAGCTACAACAATAACATGAAATGGACAGCTCACAACTCAAGAAAACATCTCACAAGAGTTCCAACTGTTTCTCTTACCTACTGTTCATCATCTTCTTCACGCCTACCCCTGCATTTTTCCTCCATCTGTTGGCTTCACGTGGCTGCTTTCATCTTAGCCATTGCTTACTTTAGCTGACCTGAATCTGTCCCCTTTCACACGGTCTGCAGGACGCCTTTACCAACCCGTCGCGGCTTTAGCTCATCTTCATGTTCTGGTCAGCTTCTTCACTCCCAGATCTGGTTTTCTTGCACTGAAATCAGCTACTACTCAGCTTCTTCAAGCCTTCATCTGACCGAGATAACACCCCTTAGATGATCGGTCTTCTTGCTTCTTCACTTGGTTGCTGAGAGAGATGAGATTGCCGAGTGAGGAGGTCTTCGGTTCTGCTATCTGGTATGCTTTATGGGTCTGCTTTTAGTGAGTTTTCTGTTCCAGATCTGAGCTGAGATAACATTCAATTAATCTCTTAACAAATTGCCCAAATGCCTCTCAACTTTTCTCAATTATGCCAGCTTAACTTTCAACCAAGGTTTTATATGTTTACCCCTCTTTTACTAACATTTTTATTACTCTCACTTATTCTTTTCCAATCATGTCCCTACTCATTTTTTAACTTATACTTAACACTCCATAGTAACCTCTTTTAATCCTCATAAACTTATATTACTCATAAAAATTTTATCTTATAAAAATAAATACGCTAAATCCGTCAATTTCCATAACAATTGTAATATCAATAATATTAACCATTATTCCTCTCAATAATATTTCTAAAATATTTCACACTTACCAATTCATCAAATTAACCTCATAAACATTTAATTAGACCTATAATTATTCACTTGCATCATATATAAAAAAATATCTCACAACGGTAGAATATTTAAAAATACGATTGCATTTAACGTATTTATCTATATATATATATATATATTCCTAAGCATGAAGGACTTGGTCTTATCATAGCCCCTTAGTCAAATGGATTCTTCTTACAAGATGAGTACTAACTCAACTCAATTGGTACTTACCTTGTAAGAAGAATCCATTTGACTAAGGGGCTAGGTCAGGGTTTAAGTGTGGGTGGGGAGGCGAAGCAAAACCCTCTGGCCCGGGGACAGTACCTTGTAAGCGGGGCAGCCCATAGAGAAGGGATCCTCCAGTACTAGTGAGCCTCATTCAGATTAGGTGAGACAGACGACCGACGATGCCGTACAGTTTCCTTTACAAATATTGTAACATTAGCATTCATCATATGTTTGTGCATATTTTATTTATGAACAGATTTATAGAACTTTTATATTAATATGATGCATGCATGTTTTAGTTAATTAACTATTTATGACAATGCTTTTGATTATAATTTGAAAATTTGTTTCAAAATTTGAAATGAGATTTTATGGAGTATTATTTAAATGTTTGGTAATTTAATAATAGTTAAGGATTTACTCTACGACATCTTTTAGGGTTTGGTTAGTTAGACTTCAGAAGGGTTTCGTGGGGTGGTCGACAAGATCGTTGGATTCGATAGAGGGAATCCGGGTCGGGTCCTGTCAGTATTCCTTGTTGCTTACATGTGCTTAATACCCTTATAGATAGTGTTTATATGCCAAGTAAGTATGATGTTAGTGGTTAACTGAGTTTATTAGTTTATTTTGTTAACATGCATTGCGAGTCTTTCTCTTTGCTTGTTAATGTTTATTATTAAATTATTCATACAGTGTAATTTTTAATTTCTGTTTGATTGAAGACCATTTAATTTTGATTAATATTTAGAACCTACTGCAGTGTTGTTTCATATATTGAATCTTAATTGCCATTTAGTTCCAATGAAGCACCTCTAGTTATACATCTTATTTGTACTTGTGTTAGACATTACTCAATTTTCTATTGGGTGGCTTTATTGTCACCCAAAATGTTTACTTCGCACCTACTTTTAATTAAAAGTATTTACCTTTAAGGAAGGACATAAGTGTCCAATTGAAAAAGTAGAATTTCTATTTAGGCTCATATGGTATATTCTTATTCATATCATAATCCCTATTATTCTATTCAAAAACAAAAGTAATTTTCATCATAGCTAAATACAATTTTGACATATATTGAATTGAAATTGCATTAAAGAAATTAAAAAACTAAAGAAGAATGCTACAACTCTTTCACCGATTTGCAATTTAGTGTTGCTAGTTGCTTGTTGTACTCAAAATTTTGCCAAAACAGAAAAATACTGTTTATATGCATCATATTAAAATTCTACTTTCAAACACACACACACACATATAGTGCTTTCTTCGGTTTTTTTGCTTCGAAATGATGACCTTGATGAGCTTTATTTTGTTATAGATTTACTTAACAATGAGAAGAAAGCAAGACGATTTTAGTTTTAGAATTGTTTCGACAATGAGAAGAAAGCAAGTGAGAGAGAAGGAAAAAGAGAGCAAATATAAGGTCAAAAACTTTCATTAAGGGGTATTTTGGAAACTTTATACTTTTAAGTGATATTAAAACTCATACTATTACTTTAATGACATGTTCACAACTCAAGCCAACTTAGATATTGTTTTTCCTCATTTTCACTTAATTTTTTTCTCATTCGTATTAGTTATTGACATTATAGAAAAATAGTTGAAAAGTAAGGGTTGACCAAACCAATCACAATTAATTATGTGTTTGCCTGAAAACTCAAATTAGTAGCGGACTCCAAAACTAATATATACAGGTCATTCAAGTGTCCCACCTACGATACCTGGGCACGGGGAATAACGCTGGCGTGCAACAAACCTTTGATTTATTCCATACCATGGCATCAAACCTTCCTCTTCCCAACAAGTAGTGCATTATATATGTTCAGCTTGGTTTTTCTCTTTCGATATGTATGTGTGCACCCTTAAATCACCCTGAAATTACTAGTCAATATTGCCATGGCATCCCGCAGAACAAAGCTGAGGCTTATTTTTGACCCAAGGGCTGGAAAAGTAGTTTATGCAGAAGCTGGCAAAGACTTCATAGACTTTCTCATCTACCTTCTTTCTTTGCCTATAGCAACTGCTGCTAGAATCTTAAAAGAGAAAAACATGCACGTGGCAGTGGGCTCCCTCAGCCACCTATATGAGAGCCTTGAAAATCTTCCTGATTCCTTCTTGCAACCAAACCAAGAGAAGAACTCACTGCTAGACCCTAGAGCTCCCATATACGCCACCGGAATCCCTCTCATGCTCTCTATTACGATTTCAAGGCTCGAAGGTCATACAAGTGTTCCGGATGTGCTGTTTACATGGCTGAGGTCCCGAACCTGAATTGTTCTAGTTGCAAAAGTAAAGTGAGAACAGTGATGTCTTATGTTCCCCCGTCGCCTGCAAACTATTCTTTGGCGCCTGTGGAGGGTGGCTTCGTAAAAGGTTCAGCTACTTATATTGTGACGGACAATTTGGAGTTCATGCCTATGACTACCAAAATGTTTTTTTCTTTGTTCAAAAAGTTTGATGTTAAGGATCTGGATGCACTTCAGGAGATTGAGGTCGATGTGGGTGTTGAAGAGGTATGTTAATCATCATATGCATTCATATAATAGCCAATAAGTATTTGTAAAATTTTATGGATGGAATTAATATGTTTTACTACATAGCTTGTCTGTTCTGGAAAGAACGTCACATGTGAATGACCAAAGAATAGTTTTCAATGCATAACTACTTAATTACTATATAATCATCTCATGTGGCGTTAAAAATTACATTTGTTTAATTATTCATAATCCAAGATACAATATCATTGTGGTGCATGTATTACATACATATTGAATATTTTTTCAAAACAAAAGGACAATAAAATTTAATCAATCACATGCATGCACGCATTTCATGTGTTTAAATTTAAAGATATTGATTTTGAAAATCAAAATGATAATGTCTTAGATAATTTTTATACAATTTTGCTAAGAACATATACAAGATTGATATGTGAGTGTTTGTATATATTCTCTCATAGGGTCTGAAGCTTCTGAAGCTATCTTTGGAATGCAACACAATTTTAACGAGTTTCTACCTTGGTGATAGTATCAGCACTTGAAGTGGAGTATGAGGGGCCAAAAATATGGATTAATTCATCTTCTATGTAATCAATATTACATATTATCAGCTGTAAAAGAAGGAATTAAAAATTGTTAATTTCATGCCGTAAATATGATGTCTAATAATTAATAACACAAATCTTAAGCTTTGATTTTCCTTCCCCCAAGGTCGTTGCCTACTTAATTATAAGTTTTCCAAATGGACTTAATTAACTTTTGATTCATTGTTAAATTATCTATGTTTGTGAACATCAGTAAGTTTAACTATTAATAATGTTATATAGAATTCAAAAACATGGATATTTATCTTAAATAAATAGAATCAGTATCACTTCAAGTGGATTATTAGACGTCAAAAATGTGGATTTATCTTGAAGATAAGCTAGATGATTGAAGAATATAGTTGTCACGACCCGAGCCCTGGGCTGTGGCAGAATCATAAATATTAATAAATAGAAATTTTCAATTTTTAATAATATAAAGAAAATTTTCCTATTTTGGATACTCCTGAGTACCAAAATAAAACATTGTGAACGATAAAATGAAACTATTCAAAAATACTCTAAATTAATCTCGGTGGGGACCATTCTCACAGATATGTGAACACCTGCTAAAAATCATGAATCCAGAGTAAATAATAAAATCATAAACACTTAGTCGTGCAATCAACTTATTATAATTGAGCATTCAAATTCATTTAGAATCTCAAATGAAATTCCAACACTCTGGTGTTCTTAACATAATGCCTTAAATACATCGAAAGCAAGTCCCTTAAATGAGTTGCAAGGTCATTCAATTCCAAATACCAAACTTGAAATGAAATAAACTAAACATCCATATCATGGGCATAATCCCTGATTTCCTTAGTCCTCTATCTAATCTGCCTGATGGAAACCTAAGTCACCCTGCACATTTCCTGGAAGGGAAAAAAAAAATAAGGGTGAGCTAGTGCTCAGTAAGATTTCATTCCCGATAAGGTTTTGGAAACCGCATTCTAAAATCATTATTAAAACTCTATATGCTTAACTGTTTAATAAATTCAATAAACCATTTCATAAAATATATAGGCTACCAGAATCGTCATACAACATTTAAGTGTTTATATAAAGTCATGTCATTTTCACAACAAGATAAATCCCGTCCCCTAGTTATATACCTGGTGGCCTACAGTTTTCAGTAAATTATTTTGAATAAGAAAAACAGCATTTGGCACACCGTGATCCTAGTAGTCATACCAGAAAATACCCTGCGCAATAACCCGTGCAGTAGCCCCGAAGTAAAGTCGTATCATATGAATAACAGAAAATACCCTACACAGTAATCCACACAGTAACCTCGACATAAAGTCGTATCATTTGAATAGCAGAAAATACCCTACGCAGTAACCCGCACAGTAATCCCGACATAAAGTCGTATCATTTGAATAACTATTGATAGCATCACACAATGACTAGGACGGTGGATTTTAACCTTATCTAAGTTAAACCAATGATTCAGATGGTTTACCATGCAATCAACACAATATATATATAATTCAATATTCTGAAAGCTTTCCTTTTTACTTATAAAATTTCAGCAGCATAACGGCTGCTAATTCAATAAGCCAAAATTCATAAACTTGTCATAAAGCCACAAATTTTTTACCAAACAAACCATAAATACTTTCAAAAGCAATCCACAATATATATCCGCATATAATCAACATACTTTCAAAATTATACATACATATATTAAATAAATTCCACTTTAACATAAAAATTACTGAAAGATTAGGATAGAACTCCTACCTCAATATAAGCTATTAATCACTCCAAAAACCTCGATTCCTAAAGTAATTATCATTGTTTCGAATCGAATCTACAAAGTAATGCAATATAAATAATTTTTAACACGGCTGCCCGATAGGTAAAATATCCTTAAAAATGGATTCTACACTTAAAAACAAATCCGTAGACGCATCTGGAACTAAATTTTGAGTTCGGGAGGTCGAAAAGCTTACCTTCGCCGTACGTGGCGATCGACGATGACTTTTCGACGACGGATTCCGGCGACCACGGTGGCGTGACATGCAATTAGGCGGGTTTTGTTGCCCTTGACATGCTTGTCACGAAAATGGGGTTGGTCGGAGTCAAAATCACCTAGTTTCGCCGGGATCTAGAAAAATAAAAGTTGGTTAATGGTAGACCTTCCTCTGCTGAAACAAACACCCAAACGAGGATAAAACTTGACAAAATTGGTACCTATAGCATCTACGTCGCACGAGCTTTCCAATGGTACCAAATTTGATCAAAACGGAGGTTGAATGAGGCTAGATTGACGACTCAAAGTCGAGCTCGCAGAAATGGAGTTGCTGGTGAGAAAATGAGGAGAGAGAGAGAAAGTGACCGGCTGAAGGTTGAAAAAGACAGTGTAATCCGGCCAAATCATAATTTGGCCCCTCAACTATTTAAAATTTACAATTTTAATCTTAAACTTTAAAAATCTAACTTTTTAACCCTTACACTTTTACACAAATTTTTATAATATTTTCAATTTCATCCCTGAGTAAAATTTGAGATTTTACAATAGTTAATATTACATTTTGTGAACTGTACATGAAAATATAAATTAATGTTCAAGCTCAAGCTCAAGTTGTCAATATGATGTCTAGTAATAACAAAAATCTTAAGCTTGGGCTTTTCCTTCCTCACGCTATTGCTGCCTACAACTTCAATTACAAGTTTTCCAAAGGACTTTGCATACACTAACTATGTTCGTAATACCAATTAGTTTAACAATCATGCTATATAACGCAAGAAAAATCAACCCAAAAAATTCTATCAAAATTATATATAAAATATTTGTTATTCATCATACCATTCTATGATTTATATAGTAAGAATAAATCATTTGTCCCATAATTTTAAATTGACTTTTGATTAATTTTTGAATTGTATAACATTCCTTTTAGTTTATGCATGAGTTTGATTATAGTTGATTTTTCAGAAGAGAAAGAGAGATAGAGAAAGAGATCCATTATAAATAACATAGAAATTTTTGGATTTAAATTCAATTAATTAACCCAATAATTTTGAGGATTTTGTTTAATTAAAAAGCTTTTTGAAAGAGTTTTCCATTTGGTACTACACTTGTTTGGTTGAGCATTCGATCCTCTAGTTAAGTATTTTAAAGTTGTTTGATCAAACTTTTGTAATTGATTTTTCTAATTTAGTAAATGTTAAATCTCTAGTAGACAAAAGTTCATTCTCAACTTTTCAAAATAAACCTTTCGAAAAAAAAAATATATACATATATATATATATTTAACTTACATATCCTTATTTTTAATAATTGATGTGATATTATTAAATAAAACCTTTGAAAGTATAATATTCCTCATTCTTTGTTCTCGATAAATAGGCCATTTTTCTTGCGCTAAACATACAGTGCAATTTCAATTGGCATGTTTAATATCATTTTAAGTTTAATTTGTTTTAGAGTGAATAAATAATATGCCATTTTTAGTAATATCCTATTTCAACGGATCTTTTCAGATGATAGAACCAAATAATCTAATCCTATCTAAGTCTTATTTTAATTACCGATCAAACAATTTTATATGTATGTATATATATATATATATATATATTTCGAAAGCTCTATTTTTAATGGAATTACTATTAGTAGACTCTTCTTTTCTAAAGAGCAATGTTAGGCTTTCCAAATATCTTATCAAAATTTATGTCCAAATGATGTGATATGTAAGTTGTCAAAATCCTATTAATTATTACATCATCTTATGATTTACAAGATCTTTACAACTCACATGTCACATCATTTGGACATAAATTTGAGTAAAATAGTTGGAAAACCTAACATTAACCAAATAGTAAATTACGAATTAACTAACCAGTTCAAACTTATTTGTAAAGGGAATCAACTTTATACACTTATTACAAAATACTCACCCGCGGTTACTTAAGTCTGTTCGTTTTTACAGCAAATAGTTTTATAGTGTTAAAAAGACAAAAATACCCCTAACTAACTGTGTTGACTTATTTGACCAAATAAAAAATTAAATAAATTAAATTTAAAATATTTTAAACATCTTCTTCCTTCTCTCTTCTCTCATTTCTCTCTCGTTTGCTTCTGTCTCTCTGTCTACCTCTCCAACGATGGTGTTGACAGTATCGCTGCCATCAGCTTTTCTAGACGATGTTGCCATAAATTGCCTGCCTCAAATCCCGTGGCCCCACTCTCCTCTCTCGACTGCGACTTTCTTCACTCTCCTCTCTTTGCCACTACATTATTTTTCATCGCTAACACGAAGTGATGACCTTTTTCTAGAAAAAAAGATCGGCGCTCCTACTCTCTTTCTCTCCATTTATTTGTTCTCTCTAACATCTCTGTGATTTGGTTTTATTGGTATTTGAGGTTGATTGGGTGGATTTCAATGGTTATGTTGAGGGATGATGAAACAATCATATAATCTGGAGCGTCAATGGTGTGTTTGGGATGTGTTGTTGGCTGGTGGTGATGTGGTTATGTTTAGGTGTTTTGAGGTAATGTTGGGTGGAGGTGAGGGTGACTTCTAAGGGTCTCTGATTCTGTGGGTGGGTGGGTGAGTGTTTGAGTGGTGTACGTATAAGCCCTCACCTAGATATATTATTTTATGGTATTAGAAATCTTGGAATTGAGTTACGGTCGAATCGTAGGCCTCCAGTATGTTATTTGAGGTTTATTATATTTTCGTATCATAAGTCGGATGTCTTTTGGTTGACCCTAGTACGAATACAAAGTGATTATGAGTGATTTATGTATTAATCAAGTGAGGTGAGCTCACGGAATAAAGTAAAAGATATTTATTTCAACCAATAAGAAATGAGATAAGTGACTTTTAAAAGTAGTAGTTATGGTAGTGCCATATGTCATTTATTGATTGGTTGATGAAATAAGTGGATTAAAGTGATAGCAAATGGACCAATTAGATTCAAGTTTATCTAGTTATGGGAAGACAATATTAAGCAAAGTTTGATGGTTATTTTGGTGATTTTCAAGAGGGGCCATTTAGCAAATTGGCACCACTATATAAAGTTGAATTCATGTCACTCATTCATTCTTTTCTTCACCTTAAAAATCCAGAGTGTGAGGGAGAGAGGTGTCGTCCAAGCAAGAGAGGAAATCAAAGCTTTTCAAGCAATTTTCTTCAAGCAATTTATCACCAAATTTCATCTTGTCATCAACCAAAGCTTAGGAGTCAAAACTCAAGTGAATTTGAAGTCGAAAGAAGTAAGTTTCTTGCTCTAGCATCTAGTTGAGAGTGATAGACCCTAAACCTAATTTTCTATTATATTCCGTGTATGTAACGCCCTCAGCCCGACTTCCGTTACAATCGAAAATCCGGAACGGAGAACGTTACTTTCCTAATAAAACCGTTTCTGTTACTTTTGAAAAACTATTATCGTTCTAAAACTCTTTACCAATAGAAATTTTATTTTATTTTTTTAAAAACATAAATCCGACAGAGTTTCCTCTGTTTTTCTGAAATCCCAAAATCCGTTTCCTGTAATTGAAACTCTAACATTTCTAAAACCATCAATTTCTAAACTCTCATTCGGACCTCCCGTCCGTTTCCAAAACATTTCATTACTCAAATATATCATAAACATTTATATGCAAACATAACCAAAGTAAGCTTTTAAGAAATATAGATATTCTTTTATACAGAACTTTGTTATAATTAAATGGAAAACAGTAATTTACACAAATATACATGTATCCCAAAAATGCATGATCATATGCAATATATCTATATATCTACCAAAGGCATGGAGTGGATGGTGACTATCTGAACCTTCACGTACAAGCTATTTCCTCTGTCTGAAGATGAAGTCAAAAGATTCAACCTGCGCGCGGTAAATCAACGTGCTAAGCATAATTGCTTAATAGGTATACACATAATCAAATTTCTCAATTTCAAATATAACTTCATTCATAATTAAAAGCATTCTAATTTCAACATTCATAAATATATATATACGTTGTATAAACATATTTGAACACATAATTTACAATTTTTTTTCGAGTCCAACATATTTCAAAACATTGAACATTTCATTTCATTTCTTATAACATTTTTCGGTGCCCTTAGTAAACATATATTCGATACTCATGTATTGATATATGGGTTTCCGACATCGGACACGCGATGGTTACCTGCTGGAATAACGATCGACCCCGGCATCGGCCGCTCGGTGATTATCCACCGGGTCGTATATCATAACACATAATCGTTCAGGACCGGACACGAGGTGCCTCTCATAGTCCATATTGAATCAATTTAGTGTATACAAATAAATGGTGCAGCTGCTAATTTTCCATATTGACATGTCAATTACCAATTTCCATTTATCGATATTTAAGTTTACAAGGGCTATTTATAACATGACGTTTGTATCACATTTTACACTTTGATTTTAGTATCAAGATTTTCATAACAAATCAATTTCACGTTTCATTTCAAGTATAGTCAAATACGTTTGTAAATGCATCATATTGAAATGATATAACAATCTCATTTAAGAAATTCATTTCAAAATGAAAACACTTTCGAATAAAATTAAAGATAATGTGTATACCAACCTCAAACGGATTCGATCTTTGAATCGAATACTCCCTTACGCTTTACCTTTATTCTCTGATCGAGAATCCGGTTTGCCGGGTGCTCTTTGATCTTTCATTAAAACAATCATAGCAAAAGTTTATTTAATAATTTCTAGCGTTACATAATGCGCTATAATTATATGTTCTCCTATAATGCATCCTAATTACTTCTAATGGTTATGACTTGAAACAGCTCATAATATTCTTTTATGACTATCTTTATTGTATTGAAAATAACCTTAAAACGACACATTTATATAGCTTGTGATAGTCCAAAAATCAATATGAAAACGGCATTTAACGAACTCAAAACAGTGCGAATAACGTCCTAAAAATAGCATGCTATTTCTTAAATTGGACATCCCACAACTAGCATGTTTATAGCTCATATAATAATACTTTAACAGCTCATTCGAATAGCACGAGAACAGCCTTTTAACACTTCAAAACAATCCTTAAATCATGCTAAAATCAACACATAATTTCCATGAAAACAGTATATTCAAAACGGCCCATAATTCGTCACATCGTCTTTCATTTACGCAAATTTATTCTATCAAACCATTATGAAACCTCTCAATCAATTTCATCATAGATATTCATTTAACTCATATTCAAGTATCGTTTGACAATATGACATCTTTAATCACAACTCATTCAACATTAAATAGCGAATTAACGCCTTTTGAAATCAAGGAAAACTAGATTGAAACACTTGAAAACAATCTAGCGATATTCAAATAACTTTCCAATACTCTAATGCATATCGTTGCGAACCATTTTTCATGCCGACCATTACAAAACGAAAAACAAAACATAATAGCCCATATTTCCTAACATAACAGCCCCTATACGGCTTCGCAATGCAAATTTCAACATCGAACAATCATTTTCTAACACGTCAAAACTTAATCAAACGAACCTCCACACTAACGAGGTTCTAAATCCTAGTTCCCAAACATATCATCATCAAAATTCATCCTCAACTCAATCTTAATCATTATTCAACGAAACGAAATCAATAAAATCACAACGTACCTTTCGAAACTTACTTCGAAAGCTTCAAAACTAGTAGAAGGGCTGTCCAAATAATTTTCTTTATCCACGAGCTTCCTTCAATCCAAATGGACACCATTAACATTCAAACATCATTTAAATCATGATTACAGTATCAACGGGGCAGCAGCTTACCTTCGCTTGAGCTGTTTTTCGTTTCGAAACAGCTCGCGGAAGATTGCAATGACGACGACAACAGCACGGCAGTAGCTTACACAATGGCAGCAACTGATTTACGATGACAGCACACGATGACAGCAGCGGCACGGCTTCAGCTCAACAGCTCGCAGCAGCGTCAACGATAACAGCCACCAGCAAGCTCACGGTGACAGCAACAACAGCACAACAGCACAATAGCAACAACAGCAAAAACAGCACTTTCACGCCACAGCAGCAGCTTCACGCCACCAGCAACGACAGCACAACAACAACAGCGACCCAGCAACAATAGCAATTGCAACAATGACAGCAACGCCAACAACAACAGCAATGATAACAACAAGAACAACGACAGCAACAACAATTAGGCAGCAGTTACCTCAGCTCAAGGCTAGACTTCTTCCAGCTTGCATGCACTAATTCTTGGCTCAGATCTACTCCTGGATGGCTCAGATGATACATGCAACAGTCGGTCTGCACCAGGTCTGGACAGCTCTCTCTTCACGAGCTGAACTTCCCCCTCTTCTCTCACGGTTTCACGAGTTCACCAGCTGCTATCCGTGCTTCACTTCTTCTTTACTGCACCAGTTCACGTTCAGATCTGGTTGTTTCCAACACTGAACAGCAGCTTCCTTCTTGCTTCTTTCTTCTTCCACGAACTGCACTCACCGATCGCTCTTCCTTCTCAATCTTTCACTCTCGGTCGAGAAGGGAATGATGAAGAAGAAGACCGAATGCTTTCAGCTCACTTTACTCCTCTCTCTAAACTTCTGATTTCTTATTTGAATGTTGAAAAAGAAGATGATGACCGAATCTCTCTCTCACACACAATTCTCTCTTGATTTCAGTTTTGCACTTAATGGGAGACCAAGATTGATTATTGCAAGCTTTCTTCATTCATTTCTTGATTTTAAATCTTACTTTAGACACTTGTCTCTCTCCTTTATTGCATGTGTGACACGTGTCACCCTCATACATAAAGTTTACTTTATTTTATTTGATGCACCCCCGCTTTAATTCCAAGCTCGGATTCTATTTTCGTCCGTCCACAAATCCATTTTTTTTAATCGCTTTCGCCTTCAGAATCTGTAAGCCCTCACCCAGATTTATTATTTTACAGTATTAGAAACCTTCGAATTGAGTTACGGTCGAATCATAGGCCTCCTGTAATATTATTTGAGGTTGATTATATTTTCGTATCGCAAGTCAGATATCGTTTGGCTGACCCCGGTACGAATACAAAGTGATTTGAAAATTCAAACCCAATTAACTTATGAATTTGGTATGAGTGGTGTGAGTATTACATGGAATGAGCTTGAATAAAAGTCAAAGCCATGTCACTAGAATTGCACCAATGATAGGATGACAAATTAAAATTTAAATATGAATTATCATAAATTAGTTGTCATGCAATAATGACTAAATGATTAGTTTTAATTCATGGATTACTAAAATGCCCTTTTATGGAAAATTCCATGAGATGAGTTAGTGAAAATTTTATGGTAGTATAAAGGGCATTTTTGTCTCATGTAAGTGGCTATAAATGCATATAAGTGATGAGCACTTAGAAGGCATTTCATTGATCGGTCAACAAGCAAGAAAAGCAACAAAATGAGATGAAACAAAAGAAGTGGACGGCAACTACAAGAAAAAAGGGACATCATGGTCATTGTTGCAAAAGTCACCTATATATATAATTGACACTTAGCAAAATTCTTATAAAAATAAGACACAAATGCCGTGAGAAAGATTGAGAGAGTGGGAGACATAGTGACGGCAAGGAAGAGTGGAGAAGGAGAAGTGAAACCAAGCTTTCCTAAGGTCATTTTGAAGCTTCCAAATCCAACTTTGAACAAATCCAAGATAGGATAGCAAATCCCTAGCAACAACAAGGTGAGATATTATCACTTTGTTTAAGTTAATGATAGTTGGGAATTTTATGGATATGTTGTAGTGATTAGTTTTTGATGTGTTTAGATGAAAGTTGTATCTTAAAGCAAGTGTAGAATCTTAATCAAGGAAAAGGGTAACTTTGATGGTAGGAAATCATGCATGAAATTTGAGTTAGGGTTTATGGAGAAACCCTAGAGATTGCTTGAAGTTTGTTGAGAGTGAGTTAAGTGATGAATAATATGTTTGATAAAATGCTTGAGAGATTTTTAAACAAAAATCATACAAAATGAAAGTAGTTGACGAATGTGTGAATATGTGTGAGTCACGGCCTCATGAAGGGGGTATGTGATCTCATCAAATTGGATGCTTATGACCTTGAATTGATATATATATGATGTCCTAAAAATCTCTAGATAAGTTAGAATTGAAAAAGGATAACGTAGAGCCAAGTTGGGACTCACGAGCTAGATGAAGGGCTGACATTGACCTGACCTATTCTAGCTTATCTGGGGTTGTTCTACACCTCAAATGATGCCTAGGAGTCATAGAAAACCATAGGTTTTAGAACGGATCGATTCCGATAAAAATTGCACAAGTTATGCGCAAAATAGTGTAAATTTTTGCAATCCCGAGCTCAAACCATGGGCTGGAGATAACCTGGGCAAAACTGACCTATATGAGGATGTTCTACACCTCAAATGATGCTTAGGAGTCATAGAAAACTATAGGTTTTGGAACGGAATCATTCCGATAAAAATTGATGAAGTTATAGCCAAAATAGTGGGCGTAGGAAACCGAGATGTGTAATACGATGCAAATGTATTCCTTGATGTCCAAAATAGATGTATTCGGTCATAATTAGGTAAAAGAACCTTAGATACGAAAGAAAAACCATCGTCGCTTGTCCGATGTAAAACCTGGCTTTGAAAAGTTCCCAAAATGGGGCGTTTTGCCTAGATTGACATAGCAAACGATGGAGTTTCTCAACGAAACTTTACGGGCGACTTAGTTATGTGATAAGGAGACGCTAGAAATAGGAATGGAGGTGAAACCATGGCTAGTTTCAATTCTGTTTTTCGTGGTCAACCGTATAGTGAAAAAGTTGACTTTTTGTTTTAAGCTTCCGGAGACCAAACGAAACATATGGGGATGATCCTAGGGGTCTAGAAGTAAGACTTTTACAAAGAAACCAAATTTTGAGAGCCTCGGTCGAGTCAAAAAAATCGAGTTGGGAAAGTGTGGTGTAGTGAGTTTTCAATGTATTGGAAACTCTATTTTTATTAGTTTTAGCTATGAAAGTGAGTAAGTTATAACGAGACTATGATGTGTAGGTGACGAGCACGCAGACGAGACGCGAGAGGCTCGTTGAGGCATTGAGAGCGTTGGAATCGAGGTAAGTGTCCTTCACTTCACTTACATCTAGTTGATTTCCATTTATGTGGCAATGATAAAATATATTGTTTCAAAGAGTTTTGCAAAATGGTTTTCCAAAATCATAAGTTTTATGTTGAGTAATGAGTTATGCCTAGAACCTAGAAATGAGATTCGAAGGCGAAAGTAAGTTGCAAAAAGATTTAAAAGTAAAGCAAAGTAAAGTTGAATTAAGACCCATGTGCATGTTGTGATATTAGCATCTTGGCACTACGCGGCGATGTAGAAAATTCTGCTCGTAGTTGTCAAGGTTGATAGCAATGTGATACGATGTAGAAAATTCCGTATCTAATTGCAAGTGATGAGTAAATTGCACTACAATATGCGATGTAGAAAATTCCGCATGTAGTTGCGTAAAGTATAAGCTATTGGCACTACAACGACGATGTAGAAAATTCCGCGTTGTGGTTACCTAGAGTTGAGAAAGTTTGCCCTACGTCGCGATGTAGCAAATTCCGTGCGTAGTGGCTTTGCACATGGTTGTCTTATGAGAAATGGTTTTCAAAAGAAAAAAAAATTAAAATCGATTATTTTCTAAGTAATGTCTATGCGGAGTTATACCTTTATATACATATTGCCTAACCTCTCTTTGTTTTGTGTAGCTTGTATACTTTAGTAGACGTTGGCACGGACTCTCTTGCATCAAAGACATTATTTTGATTAACTTTAGGTGGGGGAAATAATGAGACGAAATATATGGATGTTAATGTATTTTGACATTGTGTACATGTGTATATATTGAATCAAATAATTATGTGTTGACATGAGATACTTGACGGATTATAAATCATATTTTGATATGTATATATAAATGAACCATTACACTTGATATGCACATATTGCACAAGGTACATATTTCATATAAGTATGAGTTGTTATATGTTAATTACATATGTGAATTATGTTTGTAAAAGAATTTCATGTTTGTGAAATGAATGAAAAATGCATGTTTGAGATTGAAAGAAGTTGGACGGTGATCAAAATAGTTCGAAGTGTATTTCTTATGCAGGTTGATTTTGGAAATGTTAAATTTACAGCCGTTATGCTGTTCAATTTTTATAAAATTAGTTTTCAATCAAACGCGAAAAATTCACACCGTTTCAACTATATTAAAAGAAAATAAAATTTTTAAGCCTAAAACGAGTAAACCGGTTAAGTAAAGTAAAGGGGTTCGCTTCCCGAATTTCTCCAATCCGACAAGTTGGGTTTGGGGAGTCCGTTGAAGTGCCCGACGGGGCCCTCTAGACAAGAGCCTAGAGAAGGTCTGGTTTGGGTCCTGTCAGAATCGCTTCGGGTCCACCAGGAAATTCTTTTAAAATCTATTTTCATTTCGAAAACTTCATTAGGTTCCAAATAAATATTTAAATCCGGACGCTCTAATTTATTTTACGAGATTAGATTAAATAATTATCCCAGGACCCGTCTGGAGAATTTATAGAAATTCAATTACTCATCCGGATCCGAACGGGTAATTGTTTACATCATCCCTTAATATATAATCAATATTTAATAAATTATATTGACACTGAAACAGCATGTTACAATGTACCTGAGTAGGATAGGGAATATTGATCCAGAAATAGGGCCAAAGAATGATTTAAGACCCGATTAGGGTATAAAAAATTTTGGAGTTTCTTTTGACGAAAAACGAAAACTTTCGATGAATAGTATTTTCGGATGGAAATATTTTTGGATGAATAGTGATTTTGGAAAAAGAGCCCTAAGAGCCGAAAATGTCCGAAATAAGTCATGGACCTTGAGGGAACTGAAACGAAATGAAACGGAATCCGTTTGATTGAGTTTCAGGAGATCCGAAATATTTCGATCAAATTGCACTATTTTTCGAATATTGAGTTTTCGTGACCTAAACTCTATTAAAAAATTATGCGAAGCATGGGATTGAGAGGTAAAGGATCTAATTAGAGTATTTCATGGTCAATTTAAAGTTTAGATAACCGTGAAATATTTTCAGAATATTTTTCGGATTGAATAGGATATTAAATTGTGTTTAAGTTAAATTTTCACCCAGATTTATTTTTTTATGGTACTAGAAATATTCAAATTGAATTATGGTCAAATCATAGGCCTCCAATAGTGTTATTTGAAGTTTATTATTTTTCGTATCGCAAGTTGGATATCGTTTAGTTGACCCCGGTGCGATTACAAAGTCATTAGGCGTGAATTATGTGTTAATCAAGCGAGGTGAGCTCACGGAATTTAACCAATGAGAAATGAGATAAGTGATTTAAAAAGTAATGGCTATGAATGTACCACGTGTCATCCATGGATTGGTTGGAAAAATAAGTGGCCTAGAATGTACCAAGTGGACCAATAGAATTGATTTTAGGGCACTAGTATAATTAGTGAAAGTTTAAGGTGATAAAGTGAGAAACTTGAGGTATCATTTAGTAATTGAGCAATAAAATATATTTATATGTTGATTTGTCTTATATGAGCAATTTATACCGTGACAATTGAAAGAATCGGGTGAGAGAGTGAGAGAAAGCCGAGAGAGAAAAAAATATAAAAGAGAAAAAAAAAAGTGTTGTGCGCCGAGAGAGAGAGAGAAGAAGAAAAAGATCTGATCCAAATTTTGTCGTGGTTTCTTCACGAAAGTTGTTCCTCGTCATCTCCTCTAGCTAACCCAATAAATTTGAAGCAAAACAGTTGCCTATTTGGTGAGTTATTTTGGTTTAAAGATTGATGTTTATATGAAACCCATTTTTTTTCTTTCGTTTATTTTCGAATCCGAGATTAGGGATGTTAAGAGGGATATGTGAGGATGATTTTGGTATGATTTTGGAGTGATTTGATGGAAGAAAAATAGAAAAAATGAGAGAGGAAAGTCGTAGAGAAAAATGGGTTTTTTATGGAATTTGATTCCGTTTTCGATTCTAAAGCATTAGATTGATGTTGTAGAGGTTAGGGAATAATCTTTTGAAGTTAGATTTCGAAAACGAGAAGTTTAGGATCGATTTCGGAGCTAAACAGACGAGTTGAAGGGCGGTTTTCGAAACCCTTCAAAACGCGTTCGTTTAACATTCGAAATGATTTATTTAATCATTGTTAGGTGTTAGAACACTAGAGGATTGATTTTTGATGTTGTCAAAAATCCGGAGCGAAAAGTGATTTTCGTTAGTAAGCGAATCCGGTTGATTTTCATTCCCAGTTTTCGACGATAAGATTGAGTATACTGAGGTATTCCTAGGAAAGAATAAGTAGGATTCATGTAGAAAAAACGGATTTCGAAAACCCCGGTTGAATAGAAATTGAGATCCAAAAGTTTAAGCGTTAAAGGATATATATAGAGATAATTAGATTTTTATTGATTTTGAATGAGTTAAGTGACCCTAAATGGATATTTGATGTTTTAGGGTAAAAGCGGAAAGTTTCGGAGGCATTCAGAGGAGAATCAGATTTTATCTGAGGACGTATAGTGAGTGGAACTACAAGTTTTTAAACTTTATATCATCTTAAAGTTTATTTTAAAGTTAAAAGAATTTATTATCAATAGTTTATTTATTTATTAATTAAATTTATATTTTAATTCTAGCATAAAGATTTTAGTTTATTATTTATGTATATGAGAATGTGTTAGAATTAAATATTTTAGGCTTATTGCCTTGAGATTTAGAATATTTTAGTGTATTAAGAAAAAAAAAATTAATAGCCTATGGTTTACCCTAGCCCCAATTTAGTACCCGACCGAATGCCCTATGCGTGATACGGTCGATGAGAGAAAGTCAGTTAATGAGATATGTGTAACATGCTGTTTCGGTGTCCAATTAAATTATTAAATGTTGATTATTAATTAAGGGATGATGTAATTAATTATCCGTCCAAATCCGGAGGAGTAATTAAATTTTTATGAAATTCTCCAGATGGGTCCGGGGATAATTATTTAATCCAATCTCATAAAATAAAGTAGAGCGTCCGGATTCAAATATTTATTCGGAATCTAATGAAGTTTTCGTTTGTGAATTTGGATTTTAATTAAATTTCCAGGCGGACCCGAAACAAATCTGAGTGAAAGCGATTCCGAAGGCAAAAGCAATTAAAAGCGAATTTCTGAACGACGGAAACGAGTTGAATTTCGAAAGCGGAATGGAAAGCATGGAAAGTAAGTGCATGAAAGTGACATGTGTCACACATGCAAGGTGATAGCAAGATAAGTGGCTAAGATGTGATTCAAGTATTAAAAGCAAGGATTAGAATATTGAAAAAAAAAATCAAGAAATGAAATAAATCAAAAGATGAAGAAAGCAAATCCTATTCGGTCAACACTTATTCTTTCAAGAGACAAAAACCGAAATGCCATTTTTGAGAGAAATTCATCACCAAGAGACATTCGGCCTTCATACCAAGCAAAACCGAGTGTGAAGTAAGAGAGCTTTCATCAAAGCCCATTCGGTCATCATGTTTCTTCAAATCAAATCCGAGCGTGTGATGTGAGAAAGACCGAGAGAGGCTGAGAGTGAAAAGATTGAGATCAAGAGAAATTGTGAGGTGCTGTTATCAGTCCAAAATGATGCTAGAGTGAAGGAGAATTCAGATCTGAAGCATCTGGATGCATGCAATGACAAATCTGAGACCTCCAGCTTGTGCATGCAAGCTAGAAGAAGTGTTGCCGTGAGGAGCTGAGCTGCTGCCTTGCTGTCGTCGAGTCCTGCTGTAGTGAAGCTTCTACTACTGACGAGAGGAGCTACTAGCGTGAGGAAGACCGTGAGGTACTGTCGTCGTCCTCAGGTACTGTTGTCGTCGCTACTGTGAGCTGTTGTGCAAGCTAGAACCGTAAGCTATTGCTGCCAGGAAATGCTACTGCTACCGTGACCTGTAGCTGATGCCGATGAGCTGTTGTTGTTGCCGTGCTGTTACTGTTGTCGTGAACTTGCTATTGTGAGCTATTGTCTAGCAGCTGCTGTCAAGCTAAAAACAACATTCAGACCTGAAATGAAACAGCATCAAGAGAAGACAGCTTACCGGTGAAAGAAGAAGTTGCTACCGAGAGCGAACGTGAGAGCGTCGTCGCCGTCGCAATTGCCCGAGAGCTGTTTCGAAACGAAAAACAGCTCAAGCGGAGGTAAGTTACTACCCCATTGGTCTTGTTATCATGTTTCGATTAATTTGTAAGAGTTAATCGTGTTTGTTTAGATTTAAGGAAGTTCGCGGATAGGAGAATCGATTTAGGCAGCCCATTCGTGTGAGTCCCATAAAGTTTCAAAGCTTTCGAATTAATTTTGGAGAGGTAAGTCCGAATTTATGGATTTCGTTTGCAATGGAAATATTTATGATTTAGTTGTGGATTAAATTGATGATGACATGATTGGGATATAGGATTTAGAACCTCGTTAGTGCGGAGGTTCGTTTGATTAAGTTTTGACGTGTTTACGATTGATTTTCGATGTTGAATTTATGTTGCGAAATCCATATAGGGGCTATTGTGTTAGGAAAGCATGGGCTGTTACGTTTTGCTTTTTGTTTTGGGAATTGTTGGCATGAAAAATGATTCGCATCGATATGCTTTAGAGTATTGAAAAGCTATTTGAGTACCGCTTGATTATTTTCAAGTGTTTTGATAGAGTTTTTCCGTGTTTTCGAAAGGCGTTAGTTTGCAATTTAGTGCCGAATGAATTGTGATTAAAATGCCATGTTGTTAAACGATATTTGAATGTGATTCAAATGAATATCTATGACGAAAATGATTGAGAGATTTCATGATGGTATGTTAGAATTAATTCACGTAAATGAAAGACGATGTGACGATTTATGGGCTGTTTTGGACATGCAGTTTTCATGGAAATTGTGTGCAGTTATTGGCCTATTTAAGGACTGTTTTTGAAGTGTTTAAAGGCTGTTTTCATGCTATACAAATGAGCTATTAAAGTGTTATTATATGAGCTATAAATATACTAGTTATAGGATGTCAAAATGAGGAGTAGCATGCTGTTTTTAGAACATTATTCGTGCTGTTTTGAGTTATTTGAATGCTATATTCGTATTGATTGTTGGGCTGTCATAAGCTATTTTAATGGGTTGTTTTAAGATTAATTTCAATACGGTAAAGACAGTCATAAAAAGGATATTATGAGCTGTTTCGAAGTGGTATCCATTGGAAGTGTTTAGGATGCATTATAGGAGAACATATAGTTGTAGTCCACTAAGTAACGCTAGAAATATATTAAATAAACTTTCGTTACGTTTGTTTTTATTGAAAAGTCAAGGAGAACCTGGCAAATCGGATTTTCAACCAAAGAATAAGAGTAAAGCGTAAGGGAGTATACGATTCAAAAATCGAATCCGTTTGAGGTCGGTATACACATTATCTTTAATTTTACTTGAAAGTGTTTTCATTATGAAGTGATTTTTATTAAATGAGATTGATATATCGTTTTAATACAATGCATTTACAAACCTATTTGCCTATACTTGAAAGGAAAAGCGAAATTGATTTGTTATGAAAATCTTGGTACTAAAACCAAAGTGTAAAATGTGATATAGACATTATGTTATAAATAGCCCTTGTAAACTTAGATATCGATAAATGAAAATTGGTAATTGACATGTCAATAGGGAAATCAGCAGGTGCACCGTTTATTTACATACACTAAATTGATTTATTATGGATTATGGAGGCACCACGTGTCCGATCCTGAACGATTATGTGTTATGATATACGACCCGGTGGATAATCACCGAGCGACCGATGCCGGGGTCGACCATTATTCCGGTAGGTAACCATCGCGTGTCCGATGCCGGAAACCCATATACCATTACATGAGTATCGAATATATATGTTTACTAAGGGCACCGAAAAATGTTATAAGCAATGAAATGAAAATGTTATGTGAAATGAAATGTTCAATACTTTGAAAAAATGTTGAACTCGAAAAATTGTGAACTATATGTTTAAGTATTTTTATGCAACGTATATATATATATATATATATATATATATTTATGAATGTTAAAGTTAGAATGCTTGTAGTTACGAATGAAATTACATTTGAAATTGAGAAATTAGATTATGTGTATACTTATTAAGCAATTATGCTTAACACATTGATTTACCGCGCGCAGGTTGAATCTTTTGACTCCATCTTCAGACAGAGGAAATAGCTTGTACGCGAAGGCTCAGATAGTCACCATCCACTCTATGCCTTTGGTAGATATATAGATATATTGCATATGATCATGCATTTTTGGGATACATGTATATTTGTGTAAATTATTGTTTTCCACTTAATTATAACAAAGTTCTGTATAAAAGCATATCTATATTTCTTAAAAGCTTACCTTTGGTTATGTATGCATATAAATGTTTATGATATATTTAAGTAATGAAATGTTTTGGAAACGGACGGGAGGTCCGAATGGGAGTTTAGAAATTGATGTTTTAGAAATGTTAGAGTTTCAATTACAAGAAACGGATTTTAGGATGAGGAAACTCTGTCGGATTTATGTTTAAAAAAAAAAAAAATTTCTCTATTGGTAAAGAGTTTTAGAATGATAATAGTTTTTCAAAAGTAACAGAAACGGTTTTATCAGGTAAGTAACGTTCTCCGTTCCGGATTTTCAACCGCAACGGAAATCGGGCGAAGGGCGTTACAATATGAGTCTAGTCGACTCATGTGTGAGCGAGGTATGAGTGATCCGTATGCACGTATAGGGTAGTGTAGTCGGTCCGCAGCGTGGGCCCGCTTTCAGCGACTACACATGATAGATCCCCACTCCTAGTGATTAGCTAGATTTTATATGCGACCATGCCAAGAGTAGATATTCTCTAGGTTACCATTTAGGCGAGAACTAGAAAAGTGTTTTAAGAAAAGATTTCAGAATGTTTTAGAAAGAAAATTAGAACGAGATTCAAAAGCAGTTTTCAATTAGTTTTAGAAAGTATTTTAGAAAATACTTTAGTTTTATTAAACTGTTTTTGGGAGAAATTTAAGTGTAGAAATGAGTTTTAGTTAAAAGGTACTACCACTCACTGAGTTATACTCACGTTTTTCTTTAAATGTTTTTCTTAAAAATTCTCCCACAGGTGCAGGAACTAATCGTCCAGCCGACGAGGTTCAGTCAGGCGTGCAAGCGGACGTATAGGACGACACCTACTACATGTATACATTTTGTTATTTTGATCATGTATATATGTTAATGTACATAGTTATAAATATTTTGAAGAAATAGTGGATGCATTAGTTAAAATATTTTATTAACGTTTTATGAAATCTAGTATTCAAATTTTATTGAATTGTTTGTGGTTGTTTGTGAGAAAGGAGCCGGAAGCTCTAGAAGTTGAGAAATGGATTTCATAGAAGTGTTTTTATAAACTGTATTTGAAAACTTGCAGGGTAACATAGTTTAGAAAACAGACGGCATGCTGCCGAAATTTTTATTAAAAAACGAAAACTTTTTATCACCGTCACCTTGTAAAGGGAGTTTAAATAGCTAGTTAAATGATTTTCGGTGCCTTGATAAGGTTCTTTCGAGCTGAGTATAGGGTTCATGAGAATTCTTTCGGAGTGCTACGGGGTCTTTCTCGGGTCCAGATGAGGGATTCGGGAAGGGTCCCGTCAGAGAGTGGATTATACCCATTTCTAAGTTTACATTAAAGTTTGTTTTGAGATTAGAGATTGAAACTTCATTGCTTGGTGATGAGTTTAATGTGATTTTTGATGTTGGAAACTAAAAGAATGATGATGAATCTTTATTGATGATTTTCGGCCAAGCTTAGGGTTTATGTAACCCATTTTGTTTTCATTCATTTGAGACTTAATCCATGTATTTTAGATGCTAAGAAATCTATTAGAAGTGATAGAGTTGAAAAAGTTAAAGTGTAGTTAAGTGGGAATTTCGAGCTAGATGAAGGGTCTATAGTGACCTGACCTAGTTGAGCTTAATTGAGGTTGTTTTAGACCTCAAAATATGCCTAAGTGTCATAGTAAACCATAAAAATTGGAAGGCATTGATTCCGATAAAAATTGAGTAAGTTATGGCTTAAATAGTGTACCAATGTAATCATAAAGTGAGTTGGCTGTACAAATGCATTCTTCGATGCACGAAATGAATGTATTCGATTGTAATTGAGTAAAAGAACCTTAGATACAAAAGAAATGAAGTCGTCGCATGTAGGATGTCACAAATATGCATAAAAAAGTGTTGAAAAATAGGCATTTTTCATAGGTTTCGACCCTTGATACTTAGAATTTTTCAAAACCATTTTACAGGCAACTTAAGTGCGAGTTAGGAAGATGATTTGAGTAAAAATTGAGCGAAGAAAATCGCTCAGAAGGGGCTTAATTTAGTCTCGATTTTAGGGAGGTTAAAAACAGCGATTTTGCGTTTCGGGTTTTCGATGACCATTTTAAGCATTCCGGAGAGTCCCTAGGTGATAATAAATAAGGCTTGTGCAAAGAAATCAGAATTCAAAAGCCTTTGATAAGTTAAAATTTAGTTACAAAGGTTTCGGCGTAAAGTGGAGTTAATAGAGTTAGTTGAGTTTTTAGTGATTTATAGCTTTGTGTTAATGATTCAAGTAATTCTAAATGAGTATTGGATGTTTTAGGATGAAAGTGGAGTGTATCGGAGGAGTTCGAAGGAGGTTTACTTTTGATCGGGAAGCGCTTCGTAAGTAGAAATCCACTTTCCCAAGTGTAGTTGTTTTAAAGTTAATTTTAATGTTATATGCACTTATTTCATTATATAATTGATTCATTTATTGTAATATTTTTAGATACTATTATATGACTTGTTAAATTGAAAATGCATTCATGTAAAGAATTTATGAGAACTTAAAGTTTTTAGGCTTTTTGCCTTAAAAATAAGTTTAAATGAAAATATCGAGAAAAGTATTTTAATACGCTAATGGTTTACCCTAGCCCTAGTTAAATGCCCAGTGGAGTACTCTATGCGTGCATGGTAGATGTGAGAGAGTCAATAACTGAGAAAGGAGTCCGGATGATTCCAAAGAGAGAGAGAGAGAGTCAGTTAAGTCACTCTCTACACGTATATGGTAGTGTAGTTCAGACCGATTGCGTAGGGGTAACGTGTGCCCAGAGTTCATACATCGGCGATTACATAGGGTAGATTCCTTAATTCCTAGTGGTTAGCTAGAGATTTTATGCTACCATGACAGGAGTATTTTCCCTAGGTTACCATCAAGGCGAGAAATGAGGAAGTTTTCGAAAGAAAGTCAAATGAGTTCGAAAATAGTTTTTCTATGAAATATTAAAAAGTATTTCAGAAAAATACTTTAGTTCATGAAGCTGTTTAATGTTTATTTTACTGAGTTATACCCATTGTTTGTTTCCTATATGTTTCTTAAAAATGTTCCCTCAGATGCAGAAGCGAGTCGTCCAGCAGACGAGACTCAGACTGAGGCGCGGGTTGATTAACGGACAACTATTCCCCATTGTATAGCTCATACTTTTGTCATGCATGTATTGTATATAAATCATATTGTAAATTTGTAATTGTCAATATCAGTTGTTGGATGCACGTTTCATGAAAATGTTTTGAAAAGAAAACTCCAGATTTCCATCGATTTCACAAATGTGTTTAACTGTGCTGTGATTGATTTTGGATGAGGGCTAAAGGGCCCTGGTAGTGGAAATTGTATGCCATATAAATGTATTTAAATTGCTTTTCAAATTGCAGGGTGAATCATTAACAGCCAGCATGCTGCCGGATTTTCATCAGAAAAATGAAAAATTTTTGCCTCTGCCACCAAGAAAATGTTTAGAAAATAAGTCTAAAATGAGTCTCGATGCTCTGATGGGATTTCTTCAGGCTAAAGTTAGGGTTCATTAGAATTCTATCGGGGTGTTATGAGGTCTTTCACGGGTCCAGATGAGAGATTCGGGAATGGTCCCATCAGTACGTTTTGAGTGCTTAGAGGGTGATGAGGTGATTGGGGTTATTGGATATTTTGGTGGTGATTGGGTTTGATAAGTGATGATGATATTGGGGTGTTTCGGGGTTTGATGATTGATGATCTGGAAACCTAGAATTTAGGAGTATTGTTAGGACCAAGTTCTTTATGCTTAAGAATATATATAAATATCGATAAATACGTCAAATGTGATTGTATTTTTAAAATATTCCACTGTTGTGAGAAATTTTCTTTATGTGATACAAGTGAACAATTATGAGTCTAATTGAATGTTTATGAGGTTAATTTGATGAATTGATAAGTGTGGAATATTTTAGAAATATTATTGAGAGAAATAATGGTTAATATTATCGATATTACAATTGTTATGGAAATTGACGAATTTAACGTATTTATTTTTATGGGATAAAATTTTTATGAGTAATATAAGTGTATGAGGATTAAAAGAGGTCATTAGGAAGTGTTAATTATAGATTAAAAATGAGTATGGACATGATTGAAAATTGATAAGTAAAGTGCATAAAAAATAGAATAAAATAGGGGTAAACATGTAAAATTTGGATTGAAAGTTAAACTGGCATAATTGAGAATAATGGAGGGGCATGTGGGCAAATTGTGAAGCAATTAAATGTGTTCTTCCAGCTCAGATTGGGAGACAAAAACAGACATACCAGTAGACCCAAAGACAAACCCGACAAAAGAATTGAAGACAAACTCCACTCGGCGATCTCATCGTCTCTCGGCAGCCAAGTGAAGGAGCAAGAAGACCGATCATCTAAGGGGTGTTATCATGCTGAGATGGAGGCTTAAAGGAGCTGGTTAAGCAGTGGATTTCAGCCCAGAAAAATCAGATCTGAAAGTGAAGAAGCTGACCAGAACATGAAGACTAGCTGAAGCCGCGATGGGCTGATGAAGGCGTCTTGCATACAGTGTGAAGGGGGATAGATTTGGGTCAGCTGAAGCAAGCAATGGCTGAGATGAAAGTAGCCACGTGAAGCCAACAAATGGAGGAAAATGGCAAGGGTAGGCGCGAAGAAGATGATGAACAGTAGGTAACAGAAATAGCTGGAACTCTTGTGAGATGTTTTCTTGAGTTGTGAGCTGTCCATTTCATGTTATTGTTGGTTTTTTTGTTGTAGCTCAAGTTAGATTCGAAAAATGGAAGGATTTGGACTGCCGTGAGAGTCTCTAAATAGCTGCTGATCTTAAACACCAGTAAGTTAGATTAGGTTTAATTGATTTTATCTCATAAAAGCTGAAATGGAATAAATTGTTGTGTAGAGAAGTGTTTGTGTCGTGAGATGAAATAAAAAAAAAAAAAAATGGGTATGTGTTATGTTCTGTTCAGCAGAATGTATTTGTGTGTGTATGGGTTGTATTTTGTTTAGTTAAATGAGAATTAATTGATTTCTAAGTATATAATTGCAAGATGGAATGTGATTACGTGTTGGAATCGAAGGGAAATCAATAAAAGAGTTATTCGTGTGTTTTCAACAAAAGTAAAGAGTAGCTGCATATAAGTTGAATTTGGCTGATTTTAAGTTGATTTTAAGGTCTTAAGCATGTACTTGAATGTGTAATTAAGTGTGATTAAGTCATAGATAATAAATTGCATTGCATGGAACACATTTAATACTCAAAGGTAACCATGCAGACGTATTACGTACAAGCTGTCCCATTTGTATTTTATGTTATTTTGGTGGTTCCAAGTGTGTGTTTAAATGTATTAGGACATGGAAATATCATGGAAATGAATAGTAATGGTTAAATTAAGATAAGGGCATGTAACGGAAAGAATATTGCTTAATTAGTTTGAGAGATTGTTAAGGAAAATTCTATTGTCATTAGAGTTGTATTTGAAGAGAATTTTGAGTAAAAGTTGGTGATTCAATTTTAGGTGAATTGGAAACTCTTTGAACGGAAACGGAGACGTGCAGGAGGTTCTTTGAATCGAAAAGTTAACGGACGGAAATAAGTTGTGAGTGTAAAACTATATATATATGTTTTGTTTAAATATCTATGTTATGTTTAACTATATATTTATACATATATGTTTCTTTTAAGTATATGTTTGTATATGCATATTTTATATATGTTTATGTTTTGAATATAATCGTTTTGATTATAAAAATGTTTTAAGTTTTGATATCAAGTTTAAGGAAAAAGAATCAAGTGTTAAGGTTTGACCTTAAGAAAAGTTTTGACAAACGAATGTTTATGAAAAGTATAAAAGAAATGGTTTTGGTTTTTAAATGAAATGTGTTTTATAAAAGGATTTTTAGCCGATGGTTACCCTAAACCCTATCATGACTGAAATGACTGGATAATCGGCCGAGATACTTTAAATGTGTAAAGGTACGGGTAAAGAAATATGTTACTAACTAAGGGAAGGGATAGAAATTATAGGATTGCCTTTACACATTATAAAGTATTCTTATGACAGTTACCCTGCGCAAGGCGTGATTTTATCCGCAGCGTAGTGGTTTTATGACTGGAAATGGATCGTCCTGCCACCATCGCTTTTAGGTCGGTTGGTGAATTATTTTCCTGGGTTCCATTGGTAGTGACAGAAATGTTAAAAATTATTTCAAATGTATAATTATGATTTATATAATTGATAAATGAAATGTTTTATTTATTTATGTAAATGTTATGATTTTACAGAAAGATGTTGAAAGGTATTTTGTTATTAAATTGCACACTCACTGAGCTATTTTTAGCTCACTCTTCCAAATGTTTTAATAAAATTTTCAGGAACTGAGACTAGGGAGCAATTTGAGCATCCTCTAGGGCAGTCGTAGGCGGCCTACTTGTAGACGACGACAACTTGAAAATATGTATATAATTTTTGGGCTGTAAATATGTTATAGTATTGTTTTGATACTTGCATCATTATTTTTGTATTGTATATACGTATATGCATAATTAAACTCTGAACTATGAGGGCTTTGATCCTCTGTAGATAATCGAGGTACGTAGGCGTTTGGGAGTGCCCAAACTCAAGCCCAAAATATTTTAGAAAATATTTTGAATTGTACATAATGTATAAGTTTTGTTTTATGGATGAAAATGATTTCATTGAAAGTTTTTAAATATTTTTGCGGTTAAATTGTGGTGGACCTGAGGTCCTGAAAATGGTAGTGGAGAAAAATGAATGAATTTTAGAAGTATTTATGATTTTATTTGCAGGTTTTGTAAAATTGGGATGTTCGAAAAACAAAGAAAACTCTGTCTGTTTTTCTACAAAATTTTTAATGGAATAAATGTTTTGTTTTCATAAAAAAAAAAAAAAATTCCCACCACATTTTCCGATAGTTGATGAAAAGAATAAATGTTTCAATCGGATTCGCTCCACGGATTCCTAAGTTAATTGTTTAAAGAAAAGGTTTTCGGAATCCGTTGGAGTGCTGGGAGGGCTTCCCATGGATTCAAGAGGTTAAATCCGATTTAGGTCCCTTCAAGTATAAAGTAAAATGTAATGTTGACATATTTTCTAGAGTTGTTGTAGTTTACCTCCTTTCTAAATTATACTATGACAGGAGAGCAAGGTTTTCAGAAACAGCAAACTTGCCATGAATCTTTCCTATTACGTTGTTGTGTCACTGAAACTGAATGTAAAACTCTTGAGTATTTTATGCATATTTATATTAGTACCTCAACATTTATCCTAAGATAGTAGCAATTTTGCTCCCTTTTGTTCATTATCAATTTTATTCCAGAGCATTATTATTACACAACACTATTTCCACTTCCAGAAATTACAAGTCTTTTGCCATGTAATAAGGGCATTAAAGCAATTTAGCCATGATGTAACACCCTCCTCTCGACTCCAAATGGAATAAGAATGAAGACGAAGGATATTATCTTTCTTATTAAAATTCATTTACTTATTTATTTATTTTTATCGAAAATTAAATAGAGTTTCGTTTGTTTTTCTAAAAGCCCAAAATTTAAAAACCTGCAAAGAAAAATAACACTTCTACAATAATTCTTTCTTAACTTCCGTTCGGACCTCTCGTCCGTTTCCAAATGCACTTCACCACACAAATATATATATTAATTTCTTTACAAATTTCAAATTTCACGAAAACTAACACAAACTCAAATCATAATTACCACTCAATCTATATAATTTACAAAACATTACAACTTTTATATAAATCATTATTTACAATAATTACATTTTAGTGAAATACATATTTCTATGAACATGCACATGCAGATATACATATGTGTCACAAAATGATCATTACCCAAAATAAGGATGGATGTGACTCATGAGGAATGCGGCAAATATGTCGTCTTCATCTTTATCTATAAATCCCAACTCAACTACTTACGCGTGATATGTGAAACCCAAAACCGCGTTCGTCGGAGAGCGAAATATTTTTCCGATGGATCGCGTCCGATTTGGAAATATATATAATTATTGACTCCGGAAATATTTGGAATAATTATTTCGATTTAGAGAAATAAATTCGAGTTCGTGAGACGGATTCGAGATTTATTAAATAATTCCGAGAGTAGAAACCGAGAATTAATCAAAAGTGATTAAAAGCGGATTCCAGGATGGACGGAAACGGAAACGGAATCCGAGCTTGGAATTTAAAAAGCAAGAATGCATGAAATCAAATAAAGTTATTGCATGTTGTAACACATGTCACACATGCAAGAGAGGAGCCAGTATTTATTAATATATTAAGTTGGAATTGAAAAAGGAGGAAACAAAATCATCAAAACCGGTCATCAATTGTGCATAAAAGACAAAACTGAGATTAATAAAAAAAAAAAAAAACAGAAGGTGAGTGGTGTTGTGTGCTGTTGGTGGAAGAAAAGCACTCAGTCAACAACCTTTTATTATTAGTGAAACCGAATCCAAAGGGAGAGCAAGAGAAAAGCAATCACTCTGTCACCTTCTCTTCTCCATTTTATTCAAAACCAAAGCCATCTGTCAACTTCTTCTTCTTCATTTCAAAACAGAAACTGAAGACAAGAGGTACTGCTCGTGGAAGAAGTTTTCAGGCCGAGTTGATGCAAGAGCTGGCTGAGAGTAGATCTGGAAGCAAGAAGGACATGCAAAGGCCGATCTGAAGTGAGGACGTGCATGCAAGCAAGGAGGACGTGAGCTGCTGTCAGGCCTGAGGAGCTTGCTGCCATGCTACCTTTGCTGTCACTGTTGCAAGCTAGTTGCTGCAAGCTGTTGCTGTCTGACCGTGAGCAAGGAAGACAGTTGCTGACGTGAGGAGGTCGTGCACCAGCTGCTGTCACCGTCCCCAAGTGCTGCTGCCAGTGTCGCCGGTGAAGAGCTGCTGGCGTGAGGTCGAGCTGAGCTTGCCGTCCCCAAGTGCTGTCGCCGGTGCTGTCGAGCTACTGCTGTTGGGCATGAAGGTGTGGCCGTGAGAGAAGTAGCTGCCATTGCTGCCTTGTGTTGGCGTGGGGTGTTGAAGAAACTGCTGCCAACGCCAGGTGCAATCGCCGTGTTCTACCACCGAGCGAGGAGTTGAGGTCGCTGCCTTGTCCAAGCTGCTGCCATTGTGAGTTGCTGCCAAGCAGTTGCTGTCAAGCTGAAATCAACATTCAGACTTGAGGTGGAACAGCAACAAGAGAGGATAGCTGGCTGGTGGAAGAAGAAGCTTGCTGCCGCGAGTGATTCATCGTCGTCGCACTTGCTCGAAAATGGTTTCGAAGCGAAGCTGGTAGGTAAGGTGCTGTCCCCTTTGTTTTTGTTGAGATGTTCGAGTAAATTAGTAAAAGATTTTGAGAATAGAGTAGACATAAATGATGATATTATGCTTGGGACTAGGATTGGGAACCTCGTTAATGCGGAGGTTCGTTCGTTTTGTTGTTTCGGTTGGTTTTGAATGAATTGGTAAACGATCGTATTCGTTGCGAGTTTTGTATATGGGCTGTTATGAGATGTGTAGGGGCTGTTGAGTTATGTTTTTAGTTTCGCATTCGTTATCGCGGAAAATAGATAGTATTAGAGTGTTTTAAAGTATCGGATATTCGTTCGGTTATTTAGAAATCGTTTCCGAGCGTTTCGGTTGGATTTTTCCACGAATGCGAGCGTTGTTAGTTTATGATTTTCGTTGTCGATTATAAAAGGATTGTGATGTTAGCTCATTGCCCCGAGTTTATTATTAAGCCCGTTAAATGTTTAAGTTGAAGTTAAGATAGTTTGAGTTTCAATAGAGTTAATCGCATAATTGTTGGTTTCGCGTAAAATCGTTAATCGTCGAAATTTCGAAGTTGAAAACGGAAATGATTATGCATTAAGCTTGCTGCCATGTTTTTCTTCTTTGCGCTTAATCATGATTAAATATTCGTTTGCCGTGTTTAAGTAAAGTCACGAGCTGATATTAACGATAAGTTTAAGCGGAAACAAAGAAATCGCGCGAAACGCATAAAATCGATAAATCGCGATGATTAGTGAAATCGCGTAAGCTTTAAGTTTGTCGTTTGGTTTCAAATCTTTTGTTTAGTGAATTCATTGAAATCTGATTTTGATGATGTTACATTAGATTCGAATGGCATAGTTGTCGGTTTTATGACCGTAGAGTTTTGAATATTTTAAGTCGCGATATCGAATCGGTTCGAAATAGTTTTCGCGTGCGAATATGAGTTTTCCGTTTTGTTATTGGGCGAGGATAGTCACTTGAATTATTGTGCTTATAAATCCTCGTATGGCTTAAAGTTTAGTTGCGCACGAGTTATGTTTTAACGACATCTCGATCGAAATCAATTGTAGGTGAATCGGGAATCGAACGAGAGCCGTAACGGGAAGCGGTGATAAGTATTTTGGAAGCAAGTTGTGAGTGTGGATTTTTTATTGTGGGGTCTGGGATTTGCCTATACTGGGTCCCTCGGGCTACCCCAGGTTTGCCCCTCTCACCCACTCACTAGGTACTGTTCCCTCCCCTAGGGACTTTCTTTCGCCTCCCCCACCTCTCGAACCTGGCACCAGGGGCTTAATACCAAATTCTTAGAGAAGTGGGTACCAATTGAGCCACTAGCTCAATTGGTACCCACTTCTCTAAGAATTTGGTATTAAGCCCCTGGTGCCAGGTTCGAGAGGTGGGGGAAGCGAAAGAAAGTCCCTATGGGAGGGAACAGTACCTAGTGAGTGGGTGAGAGGGGCAAACCTGGGGTAGCCCGAGGGACCCAGTATAGGCAAATCCCAGACCCCACATGATAAATCTAACTCGCTAAGTATTTCTACTTAGTGGGTGTATACATATAATATTGTAATTATAATTATTTTCAAAATACAACATTAAAATCAAATGAGGTGCACAATTATCAACTTTTCATAATATACACACCATAAATCAAACAAGTTAAAAATTATACAATTTAACTTTCCAAACCAATTATCAAGCACATTTACAATATTATCCCTAAAAATTTTTGAGAACCCTTTGTAAATTCTGATACGATACCTTGGATTGAAAACGGGTTTCTCCGACATCGGACACTCGGTGCCTACCCACCGGATCACAATTTACATAACTTTATAATTTCAGGACCGGGCACTCGGTGTCTTAAGGTCTGTAAATTAAAGTCGGTATGCATATGTAACAGTGCAGTACAATAATCACCCTATTGGCATACCAATTACTAATCCCCACGTATCGATGTTTAGATTTACTCGGGCCCTCTAAACTTTTCAAAATTACAAAATTTTTGACTCAAACTAAATTTTTATCGCATAAATACTTAAACACATTTTTGGATCCATTTTTTGAAATTCTTCGGAGCATCACTTTTGCCCATATTAAATGACCATTTTACCCCTAGTTTTAACATTAAATTTCAAAAAGACCACTCCTATCAGTCTTTAGCTTGCATTTGGCCAAAGGAGGTATTTTTCAAACTTTTCTTTCAAATCACTAATTCATTACACATATCATCAAAACATCATTTAATCAACACATAAATGGGTATGAAATGACAAAAGTACCCCTTGATACCTATCTAGTGTACATTCAGCCAAGGGGCCTTATTTTTCAAAATTTGTTTTCTACTTTATTTTCCACTCCATTCATCATTCAAATCACCTCTAAATAATATCTAAATTGAATCCAAATCATGAAAATCATTGAAAACCATTACCATAATCCCACATACCCTATTCGGCCTAGTGAGATTCTTTTTTCAAATTTGTTTTTCATCCCATAATTCACTTAAAAAACATGCAAATGACACGTAAGCATTATCCATACATGGTTATGACATTAATGGAATAAAATCATAAAGTTTCAAAAGAATTTTAAATTGTCAAATATACTAGTAAAGGCAAATTTTCAAAATAAGTGTACACCAACCTTTTGGGTTTGATCTCTAACTTTTCCACACCTTCAAGGAAAGTTTATGGCTTCTCCTTATCTTTCTTATGAGTTCCTTGAGTGAGACCTACACCTAAGGGGGTTTCAAAAAAATGGATTTATTAACCTTAACAACAATTCTACTAACTTAAATGTAAACATGGCTAGCTATTCATGTTTAAGGATGCATCTACATCATTTATAATCTCAACCCATCACTCAATTAAAAATCAACATGATTTTACCTTGATTTGGCACCTTTCTAATGTAAACCAACTTTGAATCTTGATGGATTTTGATGAAATCAATGATTTGGATTGGTAGATTATGGAGAGAACAAGATTTAGGAGTGATTTGGAGGCTTAAATTTGAAAGAAAATGGAGGGGAAATGAAGAAGATGAAGTCGGCCAAGAAGAGGAAGAAAAGGAAATGATTTTTCTAGCATAGGTTTCACTATATGTATTAGTCACCTTCAATTGACTCTTTTACACCTAACTATGTCTCTTGACACACATGTTTGTGTGTCATTGGTTATTCATGCCACTCATCTTTCTACTAATTCAATTCACCACACACTTGTCATATTTTAACTAGATTACATTACTTTTTAATTTTAAATTTGACAACTTCCCATTAGTTCAAAAACTAATGCCATGTGATGCATTCTACTTACTTTTCTTCCTCGTCCAATCATAGATTTCCATCCTTCAATCTATCTCATTTAATTTCTAATTTAATTCTTTACTAGGGAGAAAATCTCCAAAAATATTAAATTTCCTAAATAAATAAAGAAATCAATTGATATTGTAAAACCCAAAACTTTGTTCGATGAAAAATGATTATTTTTCGATGGATCGTGTTTTTGAGCGTAAAGTATCCGCGAAAATATTAATTTTTCCAAAAGTGAATTTAGTGAATGGAAAGTTTCAAAATTTAATTTTGAGTTGAATAAAAGTAAATCGGATTGAAAACGAATCCATTTGGATAGATTCGAGTGATTCAAAAAGTTATCGAATGAAAATATACTTTTTGATTTCGGATTTTACGAAATATTTTTAGAGAAGTAAAATAATTCCTAGTACTTGGAGGTGAAATCGAAATTTAAAAATAATTTCGGAGGTATAATCGTGTTATAAGGAGATTTTCGGATGGACGGAAACGAATTTGAATTTGAAATTGGAATGGGAGAATGCATGGAGTAACACATGTCATGATTAATGCATGAAAATGACATGTGTCAAGCATGCATGAATGAAGTAAAATAAGTGGCACTTCAATCCCATGCATGGACGTCAAGTTTTAAGAAATTAGAGATCCTATATATATCAACTTGAAAGAAGAATGAAGCAATAAAAAAAAATAAAAAAACTCATTTCATTGTGTCACTTCTCAAAAATCAAAACCGAGAGAGAGAGCTTAGAGAGGGAGAAGGAAGAGTTTAACTTCATTCGATCAAAGAGCTTCAAACCTATGAGAGAGAGAGACCAAGATTCATTCGGTCATCACAGAAATCAAGAGAATCAAAACCAAAACCAAAGCCGAAAGAGTCAAAGAGAGAAAGAAAGAGTGTGAGACCGAGAGGAAGCCTTGAGAGAGTAAGAGAAAAGCTCCGTCAAGAAGCAAATCAAGAAGGAGAAGTGCTCGATTTTGAGAGCACAAGTGCAGACCTGAGAGAAACAAAAATCCAAGAGTGAAATCAGCTTACATGCATGTTGACTTAGGAGTTGTTTTTGAAGTTTTTGACAGCCTTAAGGTTCGACTAGAGTAAAAGGACCATAGCACCAACTTGTGGGGCGAGTACAAAACTGTTTGAATGAGATTCGTGCATTCAAGGGCGTGGAAGAGCTATGTCTTGGCTGGTGAAGGAGAACTGCATGCTATCAAGTTTCTTTAAGAAGACAGCACCTTTTTTATTTAATTTCAAAGTTGTTTTTTATCCTAAATAGTGCATGCAAAGGTAATTTGCTATACTAGTTGAGTGTTTGTGCTATTTTTTATTGATTTTTAAAACTTGCATGCTTGTTTGGATTGAAGGAAGCTCGCGGCAAGGGAAGAGTTTTTGGGCAATAAATAACTTGTGATTTCAAAGCTTTTGAATTGATTTTCGAGAGGTATGTCGAGTTACTATGATTTTCGTTTTGGTGCAAAATGTATAGGTCGAGATATGGATGAATATGGTGATAAAATATTTGGGATTTAGAATTTAGAATCTTATTAGTGCGGAGGCTTGATTGCTTGCGATTTTGATGTGATTATGGAAGAATTTTGATGTTAAAAATGTTGCAAAAATTTGTTGTAAAGGGGCTGTTATAATTTGAATCATATTTTCGATTTCGTTGTTTTAGAAAATAATGCTTATTAGTATGTTTTAAAGTGTCGAAGGACTAATTGGTTATCGAAAAATTGTTTTTAAGTGATTTGGATAAATTTTCTTTACGTTTAACCGCGTTTAGTTGCGAATTTCGCAGTCGAATTGAAAAATGGATTTAAGAATACTAAGCTGCCATGATGGTTTTTTGAGAGTGTTAAAATGTTAAATCATGAATTTAGAATGGTTTAATTTATACCCAAGTGATTCGGATAATTTTGTTGCACGCGAATGCGATTAATTGTTGAAATTTCGAAGTTGAAATATTAGCGATTAAATGAACTCTAAGCTGCCATGAATTAAGTTTATGAGTATTGAAGTGTTAAACTTTTATTTTTATATGGGTTGCATGACATTTTTAAGTTGTATTGATGTTAGGATTAATTAGAAATTAAAAGAAATACGCAAATTGATAAAACGGATAATTCGAGATAAAATATTTTCGTAATCGTGAAAGTATTTCATTATTAGCTTTGATTCGAAAATTTTATTATATTAAATCCGTTTAAGTGTGATTTCGATGAGATAATTCATTGAAAATAGATGGTGCTAACATTGAATTTAACTTAGATTCAATTGTAATTAAAATATAGGCGAACCGGCAAGCAGAAGGGATCATAACAAAAGTTGTTGTTATTTGTTAGAAGCAAGTGGTAAGTGTAAATTGTTTTACGAAATGATAAATGCATGTTAGTATGCTTTAATGTGAATATATAAATTATTTTATGATGTTAATTGCATGTTTTAAAGTGTCTTTTTATTGATGATAATGTAACTGAAATTTTAAACTAGATTTATTTAAGTTATTAGCTTATGAAATATCTTTATGAATCTATCGAAAGAAAAATGTGTAAGTATTCCGGTTATGAACTATATACTAGAGAACAAAATAACTACAAGTCATGTTAAAGAGAAAAGTTTTAAGAATATGGAAAAGATTTTAGATGTTTTTAGTTTACCCAAATCCCTAGTATTTCTAAGTCGAGATACCCTATGCGTGTATGGCTTGATGTCGGGGGTAATCATAATCCCAAGTTCCCGTATAGCCTAATATTCGGAGGGAATTGTAATCTCAAGTTCCCGTATGGCTTAATATTCGGGGAGAATCGTAATCCCAAGTTCCCATATGGCTTAATATTTAGGAGGAATCGTAATCCTAAGTTCCCATATGGCTTAATATTCAGGGGGAATCATAATCCCTGGTTCCTTTATGGCTTAATATTCGAGGGGAATCATAATCCCTAGTTCCCTTATGGCTTAATATTTTAGGGGAATCATAATCCTAAGTTCCTGTATGACTTAATATTCGGGGCAAATCGTAATCTCAAGTTCCCGTATGACTTAATATTCAGGGGGAAACATAATCCTAAGTTCCTGCATTGCTTGATGTTAGAGGAAATCGTAATCCTAAGTGCCCGCATCTATGAGCACACAAGTAGAATTCCCTAGTCTTAATATAGTGACATATAGATGTATAGTTACGGAGGA
Source organism: Dimocarpus longan (assembly GCA_022984855.1). NCBI lineage: Eukaryota > Viridiplantae > Streptophyta > Magnoliopsida > Sapindales > Sapindaceae > Dimocarpus > Dimocarpus longan. The sequence continues at coordinate 6,467,799 of CM041015.1, read as the reverse complement.
TAAGTTTTCCCTGTGTTACCTAGTAAAGAAAGTTATAGAAAAAAAAGTACGTTATTAGATGTGAGAAATTAGGAATCGAGGGAAGATTGACGATTTATGAAAGTGATATTAAGTTTCAAGTAGAAATACTTATATATATATATATATATATGCCAAGTGTACCTTATCGGTAGTTCAAAATAATTTAATTTCTTATCAAAATTATTTTGAGAGAATACATATATTTAAAAAGAATTTATGTTAGTTTATATAAGTTATCCACTCACTAAGTTATAAGACTCACTGTTCTTTTCTTGTTTTGATAAAATTCTCCCCAAGTGCAGGTACGAGCCAGCAAGTGGAAAGATCTCAATCGGACACGCAGGCTGATGCAACGCAACTGCACTAATCTACTTTTTCAAAATTTACATGTACATGCATAACTATCATGGCTTTATCCATGTGTTGTAGATGATATTTGGATGATACTTATACTTCCATGTTTCATATTATGTTTTAAGATTTTTGCACGCGTATCGTTTTATATAATTTGATGATTTTCAAATGATTTTATAATCTGAGTTACATTTGTGGATTGTTTATGAGAATAAATGTGGCCTGAGCCTTAGTAGTTGAGAATGAGAAATATTTTGAAGTGCCCAAGTTTTCTTTCATATTTTACAGGATGAATTTTTCAGAAAAACAATCATTGTGCTGCTGGATTTTCAATAAAATCTTATTTATAAATATAAAAAATATATATATATTTCTGAGAGATTTTAAAAGTTTTTAGTTTTAAGAAAAAAGCTTAGCCTCACGAAAACCTTTCAACCCGTGCAGATCCCGTCTGGAGGGCCACCGTGTGGTTTCCGAGCAAGCTACCTAAGAGAGAAGGAAAATAGGGCCTGTCAGATGTCACACGAAATACATGAAATTCTAATTTAATCCAACTTTTCACATTCAAATCTTTAATTCAAGGATACTAATCAGAGAGAAATAAATTTTTGGGCATTACACATGATTTGTCGTGCTACCTAAAATTCTAGGTTTACTTGGAAAACCCAATTTCTAGATGGGGAGATGGAATACAGAGAAGAGAGAGAGAAGAGCGGAGAAGAAAAAGATAGAAAGAAAGAAAGAGGGAGAATGATGATGGTGATGGGTTGATAATGATAATTGTGGTGGATGGATGATATTAAAAGTTATTCATGAACTAGGTGATGGAGAAATGAGGAAGATGAACTAGGTAAGTGATGATCTCGATGCAGACAATTTTTTAATTTTTATTAAGTTTTTGAGTTTTTTAATTAAAAAGAAATTATAATTTTTTAATTATAAAAAATTTAAAATACAATTAAAAGACAAAAATATCTCTGGATGTGTTGAAATTGACTAACTGTTGACTAACCTAAACTAACGATAGGTAACTAAATTATAACAAACCCATAAAGTTGACTTTGTCCATAAATAAGTTTGAACTACGTAGTTTATTTATAATTTACTCTTAACCAAACATACTCTAAAAAACAAATTGGAGAAAAAATCTAAAAGCTCACTGAAATGGAAATAATATCATTTTACCTTGATTTTTCAAAATATTAGCCAAAAAACCTTCTACTGTCAACCGAAAGTGATTTCCATTCAAATTTTTGTGGTTTTGTGACAAAAAAAACTAAAAGGCCAATTACTACATTGAAAAATTAAAAAATAAAAGATATCTTTAAAGTTAAAAAAAAAAATTAGTCAATTACCAAACTACCTTTTCAAGACTGTTATGGGTATTTTTGGATTCCCCAATTGGGCCAGTAAAGGCCCATCAAGATGGTGGCCCAAGTTACCAAGACCAAGTGGAAAGCACTATTTCTCAGCCTGCTAGGTCGGGCCCACTAGATCGCTCCAGTACTCGACTACCAGATCGATCTCGTCAGGAGACTAGCAAAGCATGTCAGATCGCCTACCCAGCGACGTCGAGGTCGCAGACCGGTGATCACGGTATCAAGATTGCAAGGACGGCTCGAAGTCAAGATCGTCACGACGCAGATTCAGTTCGTTTTCTTCCCAGATCGCCCAGTTTCAGTGCAAGACAGTAAAATGGCGTGTCTTGCACGATAAGTAAGGGTTTCTCACCTAATGACAGCTTAATTTCGGGAAATCTCACCAAACCAGCATGGGTTAGCAGTCGGCCCACGTTTTGCCAGAGTTGACCTGGCAGAAGTCAGAAGCATTAAAGACTCTCCAGAGGCATTAATTACGACAAGATCAGTCCTTTTTGTCTGTTAGTTCCATCTGTAGCCTCATCTTCTCTATAAATAGAGAGGGGCATTTATTGTTATGTATCCAGAAAAATTGAGAGTTGAGAGGGCTGTTACTCTGTCGAAATACAGAGAGAGTGAGCATTTAGTGAGAGATACTGTCATTAATACCAGAAAAGTGGACGTAGGCCGTTCTAAAAAGGGCTGAACCATTTCAAACATTGTGTGTTCTTTCTTCTTTCTTTCTTCTTTCTCTTTGCCATTATCTGGTCTGTTTGTTGCAGGTTTCCTCATCTGTGCGGCATTGGGCTCAAGAATCTGGTTGGCTGGTTTACCACGTCAACATTTTGGCGCTAGAAGGAGGGCCCAACTGCAAGTGGAGCTCTGTAATCACCATGGTAAAAGGAAGAACGACCAGAAATTCAGTAGACGAGCGAGCTGAAGAAGCCGAGCTGCGACACCAAGTCCAGATGGCTGATACCGGTGCAGGACCATCTCGTGGAGGACGGGACGCCGTGCATGACCTGGCTCGACGTCAGGAAAGGTTGGAAACTAATGTGGCGCAGATCCTGGATACGTTGAGAATAATGGCTCTAGGTCCTGATCAGAATGTTCCCAGGACGACTGTGATCCCACCGCCCGGAGCAGAGGTCGCAAGGGGGGTGCATATTCCAGAAGGATCCATCCATTCGTCGAACAGACGTCCTGAAGCCCAGAGTCAGCGAGCTCGGGAGAATGGGGATGTAGCCCGGCCTTCGGACTTGAGGGTAAGGATCAGCCAGGACGGCCACAGACGGGTCGAGGTGAGTAATGGGCGTCCCCGGGTTTCAGTTCGCAGGGAGGAAGACGAGCTGCGTCGAGGCCGAGAGGACCTGCGTAGAGGAAATGAAAACTACGAGGTAGGCCAAGGACACAGAAGGCAAGATCAGCGGTCTGTCACCCCGGGGAGCCAAAGGAGTGGAAGATCCCCTGTGAGGCAGCCTGGAGCTCGAGACCCTATTATTGAGCAGCTCCTGGAGCGAATGCAGCAGCTCGAAGCGCGACCAGAAGCTCAAGCACCAGGGGAGCGGTGTGAAGACAGAAGCCCTCTCGCGGCGGAGATAGATCGAGAGCCGCTTCCTGCCAGGTTCAAACTCCCTGACATTCCGAAGTATAATGGGGATTCGGACCCATATGATCACCTGGACGCCTTCAACGTTCAGATGAACCCTGCAGACTTCTAGTTCGCTGGTGAAGTGTCGTGTTTTCCCAGCGACGTTCGGAGAAATACCGCGAACTTGGTTCAGGAACCTTCCACCTCGCAGCATCAGCAGCTGGGAGGAGTGCCAGCAGAAGTTTCTGGATCAGTATAAGGCCTTGAAGAGACAGCTCGCGCCGGCCTGTCACCTCGCGACAATTTTCCAGCGTTCAGGGGAATCGCTGAAGGAGTACATCAGCCGATTTAGAAGCGAGGTCAACAATGTGGAAAGCCCGACTGAGGAGGGAATCTTAAGTACGATCTCATCGGGACTTCGAAAGGACGGCAAGCTCTACGAGAGCATCTACAAGATGCCTGTGAAGAATCTGGGAGAATTCTATGAGCGAGCTAATAGGGAGATCCGATGGGAAGAATCATTTAGCTCGAGAAAGGCCAATCACCAGAAGAATGAAGCAAGTGGATCCCATCAGGGCAAGAAAAGGGATCAGGTCGGCAGCGAAGATAGAAAGAACCGATCTAGCAATCAAGTGGCAAAGCGGGCTAAAAAGGAGTTCAGAAGAGATCGCTCCCCACCTCGAAGCCACTTCCATCGTTATAGCACCCTATCCGATAAGCAAGATCGGATCTTTCAGACTGAGAAGCATAGAGTCAACTTCGGGAGGCCGAGCCCTACTGGTTTCCCGGGTAAGTTCAAAAATCCTCGTAAATATTGTGCCTATCATCAGGAGAACGGGCACAATACATCTGATTGCTGGGACCTTAAAGACACCATAGAAGATTTGATAAGAAATGGCCGTCTGAAGGAGTACGTGGTGCAGCCCGCCCACGAGAAGCCCCAGAATCAGCGTCCTCGTTGGGATCACCAGCCCGTGCAGACGAGTCAGCAGGGCCAGGAGCAGGGGGTTGATTTGACGGTGAAGACTATCTACACCATCCATGGCGGTCCCCACATCGCCGGATCCTCTAGTAAGTCTCATGAAAGATATGTTCGAGAGGCAAATCACGTCCATCTTACAGGGCGGGGTGATCAGGAAGGGCCAGCGAATAAGGCCAGAATAACTTCGAAGGACATCGTTTTTACAAAGGAGGACGAAAGCGAGGTGAAATTTCCTTATAATGACGCCCTTGTAATCAGGGCGAGAATCAGCAACGCCGAGGTCCTGAGGATTATGATCGATACAGGCAGCTCGGTCAATGTTATGTACAAAGATTGTTATGATCAGCTCGGGTTGGGAGCTAACCAGTTGAAGCCGTCTCCAGAGCTTCTCTACGGTTTTACTGGAGACGCCGTCATCCCAATAGGCCAAGTAAGACTTCCGCTTTCGATAGGAGATCCAGCTCGCCAAGCAACTACCCTAGCGGACTTCCTCGTCGTTAATGGGGCATCTGCTTATAATGTAGTTTTGGGGAGGCCCGCTATGAACGATTTGGATATGGTCGTGTCAACCAAAGCTCTCACAATCAAATTCCCAACGGCCAGCGGAGTGGGGGTAATACGAGGTGAGCAATATGCAGCAAGGCGCTGTTATGTGAAGGCTATGAAGATCGAGGTGACGTATAAGCTAGTGGATATGGTGACTGGAGGAAAGCCAAATGAAGTTAGCAAAGAAGGCTTTGATCGCGATCTTGATCCTCGCGAGGTGGATGAGTATTTGACATTGGGTCCGGTAGACGAGCTTGAATCTATCCAGGTTAGTGGGGAAGATCCACGAAGATGTCTGAGTGTGGGGCGGAGTCTAACTCCAGATGTGAAAAGTCAGCTCATTGAATTCCTCAGGAAGAATGTGGATGTCTTCGTTTGGAATCATGAGGACATGGTTGGGATCGATCCAGAGGTCATGTCGCACAGGTTAAATATTGATCCTCGTTGCAGACCAATCCGTCAGAAGCGAAGACCGTTGAACAAGGAACGATCTGATGCCATCAAAGAAGAAGTCGATAAGCTGCTCACCAATAATTTCATCAAACCGGTCCAGTATCCGCTTTGGTTGGCCAACCCCGTCCTCGTGAAAAAGAAGAATGGGAAATGGAGGACGTGTATTGACTTTACCGATCTCAACAAGGCGTGTCCAAAGGACAGTTTTCCTCTTCCAAGGATCGATCAGCTGGTGGATGCGACTGCTGGTCATCAGTTGCTGAGTTTCATGGATGCGTACTCCAGATATAACCAAATCCCCATGAGCCCGCGAGATGAAGAGCATACCTCGTTTATTACAGACAGAGGTCTTTATTGTTATAAGGTAATGCCTTTCGGCCTTAAGAACGCTGGAGCGACCTATCAGAGGTTGGTCAATAAGATGTTTGAGAAGCAGATCGGCGGGACAATGGAGGTGTACGTAGATGACATGTTGGTCAAATCGAAGCAGGCTGAGTCCCATGTTAACGATTTAGCAGAAACATTTCAGATCCTCAGGAGCTATCGGATGAAGCTCAATCCGCTGAAGTGCGCATTCGGAGTGGCGTCTAGGAAGTTTCTGGGTTTCATGGTGAATGAAAGGGGGATCGAGGCCAATTCAGAGAAGATCCAGGCCTTAGTCGGTATGAGATCGCCAAGGAAGGTCAGGGAAGTCCAAAGTCTCACAGGTCAGGTCGCAGCGCTAAGCAAATTCATCTCGAAAGCGACTGACAAGTGCATCCCATTCTTTGACGTGTTGAAAAGGGTAAAAGACTTCGAATAGACGGAGCAGTGCGAGCAGGCCTTCCAGTAGCTGAAAAAGTATATGGGCCGAGCTCTGCTTTTGTCAAAACCGGTAGAGGGGGAGAAGCTCATCCTTTATTTGGGGGTATCTGATAGCGCCCTGAGTGCGGCCTTGGTACGAGAAGAAGACAAGACGCAGCTCCCCGTGTATTATGTCAGCAAGAGGCTATCGGATGCGGAGACCGGGTATTCCCAGATAGAAAAGCTCACTGACTATTTGGTGACTGCATCCAGAAAGCTCCGGCCTTATTTCCAGGCTCATAAGATCGAGGTCCCGACTCGGTATCCCCTGAAGCAGATTTTCCAGACCTCGGATACCTCAGGTCGCTTATTGAAGTGGGCAGTCGAGCTGGCCCAGTTCGACATCGAGTATGTTCCCAGACCGTCCATCAAAGCTCAGGCTCTGGCAGATTTTATTGCGAAATTCACGGGAGCTCCAGAAGAAGAGGCTGGACCATCGGAGATGCCGATGTGGGAGCTGTATGTTGACGGATCATCAAATGAGCGTAAAGCGGGGGCAGGTATACTACTCATCAGTCCGGAAGGAGACAAGATCTTCTATTATCTGAAGTTCGGATTCAAGGCAACCAATAACGAGGCTGAGTATGAAGCACTCATAGCGGGGTTGAAGCTCGCTAGGGAGATGCGAGCTGATTAGGTGAGAATATTTAGTGACTCACAGCTCGTTGTATTCCAGGTAAAAGGGGAGTACCGGACTCGGACATCGAATACAGCCGCATATCTTGAGAAAGTGCAAGAGTTGCTCAGGGCGTTTCAGAGGTACGAAGTGAACCAGATCCCACGAGCTCAAAATGCGCATGCTGATGCTCTAGCTCGCTTAGCCACTACTCAGATAGCAGAAGATTTGAAGCCCGTGCCTGTTGAGCTCCTACCAGTTCCAAGTATTCAGAAGGGGGAAATGATGATGGCCCTGGTGGTGGCAGAGGACTCATGGATGAGGCCGTTGGTTGATTATCTGCAGAACGGGATTCTCCCCGAAGAGAAGAATGAAGCTCGCCAGTTGAAGGCGCGATCTGCGCTCTATTGCATCCATGACGATCTGTTGTATAAAAGGGGTTTCTCAGCTCCTCTTTTGCGGTGTATAGATGGGGCGGACTGCGAGAAAGTGTTAAACGACATGCATTCAAGCCACTGCGGAAATCACTCCGGGGGACTCGCTCTATCCCAGAGAGCATTAAGGCAGGGTTTCTACTGGCCTACAATGAAGAAGGACGCTATCGCCTTAGTGAGGAAGTGTAACAAGTGTCAGAGGTTCGCAAAGGTGCCCCGAGCTCCTCCAGCTCTCCTGCAGCAGATGGTAAGTCCATGGCCGTTCGCGATCTGGGGAATGGATCTGATCGGGCCCCTGCCGACAGCTCGGGGAAATTGCAAGCACGCCGTGGTTGCAGTTGATTATTTCACAAAGTGGGTGGAAGCAAAAGAGTTAGCTGACATCTCGACGACAAAGATCATCAAGTTTATGTGGAGTAACATCATCAGCAGGTTTGGAATTCCACAGCAGGTAATAACGGATAACGGGACTCAGTTCAGCAGTGAGCAGTTCGCCGACTTTTGTGACGAGCTCGGGATCACCAAGAGCTTCTCAGCAGTAGATCATCCTCAAGCCAATGGACAGGTCGAAGCTGTGAACAAGATTATAAAGCAGAACCTGAAGACGAAGCTGGAAGCAAGAAAAGGAGCATGGGTAGACGAGCTGCCGAAGGTATTATGGGCCTACAGGACTACAGCTCATAGTACGACTCAGGAGACGCCTTTCTCAATGGTTTATGGATGCGAGGCTATGATTCTGGCAAAGTTCGAGGTGACGACACATCGGAGAGCGACCTTCAACAACGAAGGCAATCAGCAGTTGCTTACCTGTAGCCTTGACCTCATGGACGAATTACGAGATGAAGCTCAGTTGAGGTTGGCAGTTTACCAGCAGCGGGTCGCCAGATACTACAACAAGAAAGTTCGAGCTCGCCACTATAACGTCCGGGACCTCGTGCTAAGACTCATTCTGCCCGCAGCACGGAACTCAAGCGAAGTCACTTTAGGATCGAGCTGGGAAGGTCCCTACGTCGTTCAGAAGGATCTGGGAAACGGGGCTTATCACTTAAGCAACATGGATGGAACGGAAGTCCCGAGAGCATGGAACGCCGAAAAGCTTCGACCGTATTTTGTGTAATTTATTCAGGTCGAAATTATCTGTCTTAAATGTAATCTTTTGACATTTTGTCTATATATGTGAATATATTCAAGCAGATTTGCATCGCCTCTCAAAGAATATTCTGTCTTCATTCTCACTTGCATTGCATCAACAAAGTCTTGGACGGAGACGCCGCGCCCTGTGAGCTTGCAACGCTCTGGACGGGCCGATGTCCTCCTGTGGACTTATCATTGTTATTCAACAAAGTCTTGGACGGAGACGCCGCGCCCTGTGAGCTCGCAACGCTCTGGACGGGCCGACGTCCTCCTGTGGACTTATCATTATTATTCAACAAGTCTTGGACGGAGACGCCGCGCCCTCTGAGCTCGCAACGCTCTACACGGGCCGACGTCCTCCTGTGGACTTATCATTATTATTCAACAAGTCTTGGACGGAGACGCCGCGCCCTGTGAGCTCGCAACGCTCTGGACGGGCCGACGTCCTCCTGTGGACTTATTATTATTCAACAAGTCTTGGACGGAGACACCGCGCCCTGTGAGCTCGCAACGCTCTGGACGGGCCGACGTCCTCCTGTGGACTTATTATTATTCAACAAGTCTTGGACGGAGACGCCGCGCCCTGTGAGCTCGCAACTCTCTGGACGGGCCGACGTCCTCCTGTGGACTTATTATTATTCAACAAAGTCTTGGACGGAGACGCCGCGCCCTGTGAGCTCGTAACGCTCTACACGGGCCGACGTCCTCCTGTGGACTTATCATTATTATTCAACAAGTCTTGGACGGAGACGCCGCACCCTGTGAGCTCGCAACGCTCTGGACAGGCCGACGTCCTCCTGTGGACTTATTATTATTCAATAAGTCTTGGACGGAGACGCCGCGCCCTGTGAGCTCGCAACGCTCTGGACGGGCCGACGTCCTCTGTAGACTTATTATTAAAAGGAACGTCGTGACGACGTCACCAGCACATTTGCAATCATTATTTACATCAATCGATAAAAGCATTACGCAGATTAGAGCGAAGTAAAATGAAGCATATATTGAGTCTAAAAACAAAAATACAAATGAAGGCCTCAGAAGAGGTAAGTTTAAAAGACAAAAATAAACTTGTACAAAAGAAGAAAAGACTAAAGTTGCGAGCTGGAGGGGTCTTGAGGGTCCTGGGGGGTCGAGCTGGTGGCCACTTGGTCGATGGCGGCCTCTGAAGGGACGACCTCAGCAGGTGTCAGGGAAGTTTCCTGAGGTTGACCCTGCTCTGCTTCCGCTGCGGCCCGAGCGTCCTCAGCATAGAACTCGACGTCCTTCACAGCGTCATCTCCAAAGATGGAATAATCTATCTTAGGATGATGCGTCCACAGGGTGTACATAATGCCTTGCTCTGTCTCCACCCTGACCTCTTCGGCCCGAGCTTCCGCAGCAGCCAGTGCCTCCTTGAGCTTGGTCATTTCCTCAGTCGTTCTGGCATACTTTTCCTCTGCGGCCTTAAGCTCGATCTCGCGGTCAACCACCAGAGTCTTGGTCGTCTCCAGCTGAGAATTGAGGCTGTCATTAATCAGTTCCATCCTGCTCTTTTCCTCAGCCCGAAGGGTATCGGACTGAAGACGAGCGGCCTCAGCCACGGCCAATTGCCCCAGAAAGATCTCGCGTTCGCTTTTCGCCACCGTGAGCTCGATGTCACGTTCTGACAGAGTCGCCTCGAGCTCTTTCTTTGCGGCCTTAAGCTCCTTCTCCTCCTGCTCCCTCTTCATTTCGCTGTCCAGCACTTTCGCCATCGCCATCGCTCTCTGCGACATCAAAAAGCAGTAAGGAGAAAGAGATCGAAAAGAAATAAAAAGAAATGAGGAAGAAATCTACCTTAGCAGCTTCACGAATTGCCCAGGAGACCAGGTTCGCCCCGTGGCTGTTTGGGCCGTCCAGAAACTTGGCCGTATTCCCCAAGAGGCTGGGAACCTGTTCGACCATGCGGTGAAGGTAGGATAGCCCGGGAACGACTTCGGCAGGTGCTTTCGGGGTGTCCTGGGAAGGAGGCTCCTATGGTGAGGAAGCGACCTGCTTCCCTTTCTCCAGCGCGGTCTTCTTAGAGAGAGAGAGCTTGGCGGGAACGACGTGATCCTTCCTCTTCGTCCCCTGTTCGGTCGCGACCTGCTTGCCCTTGTCCACAGCAGTAGTTTCTCTGACCGAAGGAGCCCTCTGCGAAACAGGTCGTACGGCCTGGGGGGCTGGAGATCCAGCCGTGCTCGCGGCTTGTTGCCCTTTTGAGGCCGAGGAGTCCGGTGTAGATGACGGCGTCACGGCCTGACCCCCGGTCTGGCGAACCCTCTTCTTGGGGGGTGGAATTATCTGTAATGGTGCCATCACCTCTTCAACGCTTTCCGAGCTTGAGCTTGTTTCGGCGACTTCGTCAAAAACAGAGCTTACGGGTTGATTTTGTCGAGACCCTATGTGCTTAGAGCGGATCTGTGACATCCCGGCTCCCAAGATCGCCACTTCCTGTGACATCCCGGCTCCCAAGATCGTCACTCAATCGGTACTGTTCCCTCCCCTGGGGATTTTCTCGCCTCCCCCACCTCTCGAACCTGGCACCTGGGGCTTAATACCAAATTCTTAGAGAAGTGGGTACCAATTGAGCAGCTCAATTGGTACCCACTTCTCTAAGAATTTGGTATTAAGCCCCAGGTGCCAGGTTCGAGAGGTGGGGGAGGCGAGAAAATCCCCAGGGGAGGGAACAGTACCGATTGAGTGGCGATCTTGGGAGCCGGGATGTCACAGGAAGTGGCGATCTTGGGAGCGAGGATGTCACAGGATCAGTCTCTCCGTAGGCTCGGGGGTGAGTAGGTACTGTCGAAGAAGCTCGTTCGTTAGTTTGACGTCGTCCTCGTCGGACCTGTGAGCTCCAAGGATCTCGAGGTCAGCTGTTTCGCCCTGAGTCAAACCAAGGAACGGTGCGGTGAGATCTGAAAAAGAAAGAAGACGGTTAGTTCGTGTAAGATCGCCTGTCATAAGCTGGAAAGCAGCTTGAAGAATCTCCTACCTGGTTCAGCTCGAAAGCTGAAGTTCGCAAGATTTAATAACGAAGGGCAGGATACATAAAACCAGTTCGTTTTATAGCGGCCTACGTTGGATTTGCCCTTGGCCTCGCCCTTCGGCAAGACTTCCCTATAAATGGACGTCGGGCGAGGAGAGGTATAGTAAAAACCGTCTCGAGGCTGTCCCCTGCTATTAGATTTGAAGGTATATAAATACCTTATAATTCCCGAAGTCGGGAAAGGGAGACCGTACTTCCTAAAGAAGATCGCCAAGGAAGACAGCTGGGTGTACGAATTCGGGGTCAATTGCCCTGGAGCAAGCCTCAGATCGTTCAGAAGCTCGATCAGGTAGGGCGAAATCGGAAATCGCAGTCCGGCCTCCAAGTGCTGGATGCTGATGGCCACAAAACCCTTGGGGGGTATGGCCGCATGATCCGTGGGAGCAGGCTCCATCATACGACAGCCCCGGGGAAAGTGGTACTGTATCCCTAGCCCGACGAGGTCCTCGCGTGTTAGCCGAGAGGGGTAGAACTTGAACATCCGACGATCTCGCCTGGCCTCTACGGGGTCAGGGTCCCCGGCCTTTGAAGGCTGGTCCCCTCCGGAGCTCTCCCGAGCTGAAAATTCCTCAGCGACCTCCTCGCTGTGCAAGGACGCTTGAGGGACTTCCCTCACTTCATCCTCCGAGCTAGAGGAATCGTCCTCTCCTACGATGTGCAGTGGGCGTGTGCGACCTGAAGACATCTACAAACAAAAAGGAGCAGTTAGGCCGCCGAATGCGGACCGTTCCTATCGAACTAAAGCTCCTAGTTTGCTATCTAACTACTTCCTAACAGGTCGCAGACGCCGCACAAGTTTATTAGCGACCTCAAGATGGTGTTTTATTTCCTATGCGCGACCTCAAGATCGCCTGAAATCCTACAAACAGCAAATCCTACAAACTACAGCAACCTAACAGATCAAACTAGGGAAATATGAAAAGCTGCAGACATTCAAGCACACAAGCATAAGAACAAAATGCCAGAAACCAAGCGGCAAGCAAATCATCACCAGAAGGAAAGAAGCAATCAAATGCTGAAAAGCGAAGAAACGACGAAGATAAAGAACTCACCGGTGACCGAAAAGTAGAAACGTCGCCTGAATAATGGACGCCGGAGAATCAAAGACTGAAGACTGATGGCAGACGGGAAGCGGAGAAGATGAAGATGAAGCCTGAAGCGTGAAAATGACAAGCAAAAGGCAAAAAGAACAGACTGGCCCCCCTTATATAGCCAGTCCCGATGTCGTATCCCCGACCGTTGGATCTGGTGGCGTGCCAACCGCCTCGAATCCAACGATGCAGTGCGATCTCAGGTACGTAATATGAAGAGATGCCATCAGACGAAGAGACGTGCATTTAATGCCTTCTGCAGAAATCGAACCGCCTCAGGGGGTGCTGACAAGTGTCCAGGAAAAAGGAGGGAAAGATTTATCTATTGAAATTTCAAGTTCTCAGATCGATTATCAGTCCGCTTACCAAAGTCTTCAGTTCGAATAAGTCTTCAGTTCGGATAAAGGCTTCAGTTTGAGCATTCAGACCGCTGGAAAGTTTCAGAGCAGTACGAAGATTTTAGTTTGCTCCAGAAGTCAGGCCGCCGTGTAAAGTTTCAGTTCGTTATAGAGATCATTATCGACTATTGAGTTCTCAGGCCGCAGGAAACGACCTAAGAACTGGGGGGTTGATGTTATGGGTATTTTTGGATTCCCCAATTGGGCCAGTAAAGGCCCATCAAGACGGTGGCCCAAGTTACCAAGACCAAGTGGAAAGCACTATTTCTCAGCCCGCTAGGTCGGGCCCGCTAGATCGCTCCAGTACTCGACTACCAGATCGATCTCGTCAGGAGACTAGCAAAGCATGTCAGATCGCCTACCCAGCGACGTCGAGGTCGCAGACCGGTGATCACGGTATCAAGATCGCAAGGACGGCTCGAAGTCAAGATCGTCACTACGCAGATTCAGTTCGTTTTCTTCCCAGATCGCCCAGTTTCAGTGCAAGACAGTAAAATGGCGTGTCTTGCACGATAAGTAAGGGTTTCTCACCTAATGACAGCTTAATTTCGGGAAATCTCACCAAACCAGCATAGGTTAGCAGTCGGCCCACGTTTTGCCAGAGTTGACCTGGCAGAAGTCAGAAGCATTAAAGACTCTCCAGAGGCATTAATTACGACAAGATCAGTCCTTTTTGTCTGTTAGTTCCATCTGTAGCCTCATCTTCTCTATAAATAGAGAGGGGCATTTATTGTTATGTATCCAGAAAAATTGAGAGTTGAGAGGGCTGTTACTCTGTCGAAATACAGAGAGAGTGAGCATTTAGTGAGAGATACTGTCATTAATACCAGAAAAGTGGACGTAGGCCGTTCTAAAAAGGGCTGAACCATTTCAAACATTGTGTGTTCTTTCTTCTTTCTTTCTTCTTTCTCTTTGCCATTATCTGGTCTGTTTGTTGCAGGTCTCCTCATCTGTGCGGCATTGGGCTCAAGAATCTGGTTGGCTGATTTACCACGTCAACAAAGACCAAACTAAAAAATTAAAAAAAATAAATTAAATTAAATAAATTAAATAAAAAAATCTTATCATATCTCAATCACGGTGGTGGAGACTAATTTGAAAAAAAGAAAATTTAAAAACTAAAAACAAATCCAAATCTCAACAAAAAATTGAAGAAAAATTAAAGAAACCCAGATCTCTAACAACTTGAAGATCTAGGTCTCATTAAATCAAAACAAAAATTAAACAAAAAAAAACTCTTTAATAAATTAAAAAAAAAATGAAAAAAAAATGAAGAAAACAGATCTTCAATGAACATTTGAAGGTCTAGGTTTCACTAAGTAATAATAATAATAATGATAATAAAACTCTTCAATAAATTAATTCAAAAATTCAAAAAAATTTGAAAAAACCCAGATCTTCAAAAAATCCCCAACCACCCAAAGGATGAACTAAGTGGCTTCATCGAACAAACAAACCCTCCTGGGTTTCGACAATCTAGATGAACCCACTTAGGTTCATCAAGAAACCTAATTGAGAGATGGTGAGAGGTTTAAATGGTCGTCAATCGATGGTGAGAGGCCATGGGAGGTTATGAGCTAGACATGACCAATGGTAGTTCATAACAAAGACTATAAAAGAGAATTAGTTTTGTGAGAGAAAGAAAGAAAGAGCTAGAGAGAGCGAGTGAGTATATGTGTGTGTGTAAATGAGTATCCATTAATCAATCAAACCAAAAACCCAAAAACAGAAAAAGATATTTTTTTTCATAAATAAATTGGAGTGATAGACCTTGCAAAAAAATCAATTAAAAAAAAATTGATGGAAAGATGGAAAAACTTGGTTCGCCATTATTGGAGACCAAAGGTCTCCAGTGAAAGCGACCCAAAGGTCTCAATCGCATGAAGACCTAACTAGCAATACCTCCTAGTCAATCACCCTCTATCTTCTCCCTCCTCATTGACGTTGCCAAGGAGGTGATAAGTTGAGAGATGGTGAAAGAGAGAGAGATAGTGAGAGAATTGGCCATGGTCTTAGTTGAGAGAAAGTGAGAGGTTAGAGAAACAATGATGCTATAGAGAGAGAAAATAAATAAAATATTAGTTTTATTTTATTTTTTAATTTAAAATATGAATAATTGAAATCTAGCTGATGGAG
The DNA here is from genome assembly GCA_022984855.1 of Dimocarpus longan. Lineage (NCBI taxonomy): Eukaryota > Viridiplantae > Streptophyta > Magnoliopsida > Sapindales > Sapindaceae > Dimocarpus > Dimocarpus longan. The sequence continues at coordinate 6,452,796 of CM041015.1, read as the reverse complement.
AACCGAATGAACTTATCAAACACATTGACGTTTTTACCTTTACACCCTAATGGATGTATCAACTTATGGACGAAAGTCACTAACCTATTAACAGTTGGGTTTCTTGTGTAATGTTTTCAAAACTAGGGGTTATTTGATATAATTTTCAATTTTAGGAGTAAAAATAATAATAACCCAAACAAAATTGATAAGCAGAGAATATACCAAGCACATTCTTAAGTTTACAACAACTTTAAACTCCAAACATTGGCCTAATACTAGACTAGCTCTCATTGGAAAGGAGGGGTATGAGCTAGGAAGATGCTTCTCTTATTAACTTAATGAAATATTATATCTAATTAAGACAAGTAATTGTATGCTTTCTTGCACCAAGGCATTAAACAAGAATTGAATTTATTTGTCTGCTACTAACTTTGCATTTTATATACTTTACTTGCTAAAGCTTTGAAAGGATAGACGAAGTTTTAAACTTAAATTGGAATACGATATTTAGATTTAATTCCTTACAAAACTTAGGTCCTTAAAAGGAATTCTGACACATTAAATAATAGATAAGTATTATTTATTTATTTTGGATTTTATTGTTATATATACAAAATCACAATACTATCCCCTTTAAATTTTTAATTTATTTATATATAATTATAATATATTAAAAAATTTATTAACATCAATATCATAAACTACAATAAGGAGAGTAAGCTCCCTATACATCTTGGTTAATATGCTGATAGGACTCGAAACTCAATCACAAATGTATATAAGAAGTGCACTAATCATGTAAGTTATGTATAAATATATAATATTTTTAATTTTTAAATATTATTTTTTTATTGTATTATAATTCAATAAATATCAATTACCCATTAATTATACATCTTTTCATTTTCATTCTAGTTATATATAATTATTTGACATGGATATACAAAACGTTGAAAGAAATAACCACAAAAAATGAAATCATGGCATCTAACAAATCTTTATTCCAAAGTGCCAACATCCCTTACTTCCACCCATAATTGGAAAGCACCCTCAAAAGTCACTCAAACCTCTCAAATTCAATGTCACTTAAACGGAAGTCTGAATTTTACCAAACAAAAACATACCCCGATCAACCCAGGTGGAGTTCTCTCATAAGACAGCACCTCTCTCAAAATTCTCCAAAAGAAGGCCTTGTTGTATACAACCAATTTCGCCATAAAGGAGCCTCCATTTTTGGTGTGGTACCTTTAAAATTAAAGGCTTGTGCTGCTTTATGTAGCCTTAATTATGGGAAAACTCTGCACGCTGTGTCTGTTGAGTTGGGTGCTGATTCTGATGTCATGATTGGAACTCATTGATTAACATGTATGCAAAATATAATTACATCTTGGCTTCACGCAAAGTGTTTGATTATGTGTCTGAAAGAAATGTTGTCACCTGGAATGCAATGATTGGTGGATACTCGAAGTTTTTAAATTTTTGGAGTTGGTTTGGAGGATCCGTGATCTTTTTTTTTTATTATTTTATTATTACTTTTCCCTTGATTTTAATGGAGATTTGTGTGTTTCAACCGTGTTGTTTTGGTTTTTGATTTTTTCTAGCTTTTATTGAAATTTGGGTTAATCCCTTTGAAGATTTGAGATCTTCCACTTTTTATTATGTTTTTTTGGCTTGTTATTATTATTATTATTATTGCTTTAATGTCAAATCTTCAAATTTTTTTTTTGGTTTTTATTATTTTTGTTAAATTTTAGTTATTAAATATTAAATAATTATATTCAATTATTATTGTATTTAAATTTTATTTTTTCAATGCAATAAGGGCATTTTCATCTTTTCATGGATTTATCATAAAACCATTAAACTTTTGGATGAAATCACTTTTGAACTGATAGTAGGGGGTTTTTTGGTTAATATTTTCAAAAGTTAAGGAAATTGATAATATTTTCCATTTCAAGAGTATTTTAGATTTTTCCCTATGTTTTATGAAAGATAAAGATTTTTGAAAGAGCTCCCCATTTGGTACTACGCGTGTTTGGTTGAGCTTTCTATCCTCTATTTAAGTTTTTTAAAGTTGTTTGGTTTAACTTTTGAAATTGATTTTTCTAATGTAGTAAAGTTTAGTAAAGATTAAATCTTCACTACATAAAAACTCATTGGAAGGAACTTTTCGAAATAAACTCTTCAAAAACATGTATCTAACTTAAATCTTGACAAGTCCCTCTCTAACTACACTAGCTAGGCGACCTACCCGACACCCCACGGTGGCCTTCCAATCGAAATCTGCACCAATTGGAAAATTCTCGTGGAGCTAAGCCTCTTCCTTTATTGAAAAACTTTTGAATCTTTTTAGAAACTTTATTTTTTTTTTAATTTTGAAAATGGATGGAAATTTTGTTCGTTGAAAACAACTTTACGAAATAGATTTTTACGAAAATCCGACAACACGACTGTTATTTTATGAAGATTTCCACCCTGTAAAAGTTCACAAAACCTATATAATTCTAAATCAATAACTTTTCAAATATTGGGCCTCAGGCTCTCTTTCAAATACCACAAACATTCACAATCATGTTTTCAAGGCAAAATAACTTAATCATGTACAAATCAAACTTACTTTACAAATCTTAAAATATCGTTACTGAAAATATGATAAAATCTGTCATCCAAAATAATATTTACAACATGAGATAAATCTGAAAATAACATAATGCAATACATGATAACTCGACTGAAAACTAGTGCAGCAGTGTCGCGTCTCTATCTCTCATGTACGTCCAATGGAGATGATTCCGCTGCGCTTTGCTCAGACCTGCACTTGGGGAAAATTTTATAAAACATAAAAAAAAAAAAAAAACAATGGTGAGAATAACTCAGTGAGTAGGTAATTTAATTTAAACTGTACTTTCATTTAAAATAATATTCTTCCCAAAATAGGTTGGAAAAACTATTATTTACTTTATTTTTCTAGAAACTGTAAAACTCATTTTAAATGCGAAAAAGACTTTATTAAACTTTTCTTAAATTGGTTTTCTTATTTTTCTAAACTCACATCTATCGACGTATCTCATTTCCTTAATTAATCGATATGGCAACTCAGGAAACTTATTCTCCGAGACTATACTACTACCTGACGCGGTATTAATACTAGGAATTTTTTATTTACATGTTCTCAGATGCGGGAACTTGAGATTACAATTCCCCCCAACATCAAGAAATGTGGGAACTTGGGATTACGTTTTCCCCCGACATTTAAGCGATACAGGAACTTGGGATTACAATTCCTCCCAAATATTAAGTCGTACGGGAACTTGAGATTACGATTCCCCCACGTCTATTAGGCATATAGGAACTTGGGATTATGATTCCCCCCGTCTCTTGCCATACACGCATATGGTACTTCGGCTGGGTTATGTTAGAGGTTAAGATAAACTAAAGGCATCTAAAAATCTTTTAATACGCTTAAAACTTGTGCTCAACTTTTATTTACTTGCATGGAAGCATATTGATCACTTTTAAAAATCTCATAAGTATTTCGTTTCTATCTTGTGGTTTAAAAACCGAATAATTTCTTTTCTAAGGCAAAAGCCTAGACTTTTTCAAAACTAACTTCCATACATATTTTCTATATATATCATTTAAAATTTTTAATTTGCTTGAAAATAAACACATTCATAGCATAACTTGAGTAAACTTATACATGCATAAAAAGAAAACAATAACATGCTAAAATTGATAGATAAATGAAGTCATTATCACAAACGCAATCCAATCGAAACTTAACGATTATGCTAACTATTTCGACGATTTCGAAACCGACAATAATGTCATTCCATTCTCAATCAATATCATCGAATTCACACTCAAATGGCTTCAATAAGCTAAAGTTTCAAAACATAACTAATAAACAACAAACTTTCGTGATTTCAAAAATTTTAACGCGAACTATCATTTTCTAATGTTTCGCGTTATTATTTTCGTTTCAATTCAAACATAACGTCAATACAACTTGTTATTTCACTCAAATCATGGAAAACGAAGATTCAAACACTTCGACACACATAAATGAAAATCAGGGCAGCATGTTACAAATTTAATCATTTTCCGTTTCGACACCGAAAATCAACCATTAAACGCATTCTCGCGAAACGAAAACTATCTAATTAACTTTAACATATTCCAATCCATCCTAACAACAACCTTTATTATTTTAAAAAGATCAAATACATGTCATGGCTGCTCATTCATCTCAATTACATTTCCACATTCCATAACGAAAATCACAACTAAACACGTTCGTACGAAAACAAACGTTATCCGAATCACCCGAAAACGATTTTTAGATATTCAAACAACTTTTCGATACTCTAAAACACGCCAATACGAAACATTTTTCGTGATGACGAAGTCGAAATTAAAAACGCAACATAACAGCCCCTAAAACTCATCATAATAGGCCCTACGTTGAATTTTTCACATAATTTCACATCGAAAATCATCCACAATCACAACGAAACACAATCGCACGAATCTCCGCACTAACGAGGTTCTAAATCCTAAAACCTAATCATAACATCATCAAAATTCATCCACAACTCATCCTAAATATCTTCCATCAAAACAAAAGTAATAAAACTCAATATACCTTTCGAAACTCAATTTGAAAACTCGAAACGCTTACGCAAAGGGGCTACCTAATCTCTTATATTTTTCGAGAGCTTCCTTTGATCCAAACGACACATGCAACATTTAAAATCACTCAAAACATCACAATAAAACCCAATGGGATAGCACTTACCTTTGCGTGAGCTATTTTTCACTTCGAAACAGCTCCCAAACGTCCTTGACAGTAGATTGTCACCAACAAGACACTCACGACAGCAAGCAACTTCTTCTTCACCTGCATGCACGAGCTGAAGCTACTCCAAGACACCCTCAAAGCCTCTAATGAGCTGTAGCTGCTGGATTTCACGCCTAAGATAGCCCCTTTCTCCTCACGAGCTCACTTACTCCGTCTGTCTCACAGTTTCTCATGGTTTAGAGGTATTACTCATGTCTCTTTGATTTGAAGCTTTCAGTTTGATGTATAGAGGACCAAAAGGTGATTTGCTTGGGCTTGAATCTCTCGGCTTTGCTTCAAATCTGATCTTCTCCTTTGGTTACTCTCCGTCTTTCTCAAAATGGGTTCTCTCGATTTGAAGGAAATAATGATCGAGCTCCTCTCTTAATTCACTCTAAATGGCGTTCAGGCTTTGCTTCTTGCTCTAAATCGAATGAGTCTTTAAACTCTCTTGCTTAGCTCTAGGGCTGTCACGGTTGCCTGAGCTATTTGTGCTCCTTTTTTTCTCACTTAGCTCATGGTTTTGGAGGATAGGACCGAATGACTTGAGTTTTGCTTCTCTCGGTCCCTCTCTCAAAAACCTCTCTCTCTCTCTCTTGAACATGAAGTGATCGATTCGAAATCTCTCTCTAAGGTTCTCTCTCGGTCATGAATGGTAGAAGAAGATGATGATGAAAAATCTCTCTCTCTCTTGATTTGAAGATGAGTGGCCAAAATTAATTCTCCCTTCAACTGATCCTTTCAATTTAATATATATTATATTGATTCTAATTGCTTTCAATTTAATATATATATAGATTGCTTCTAATTGCTTGACACTTGCCACTCATTTCACTTGCTAACTTAACACTTATCATCTACTAACCTTGCATACTTTACATGGGTCCTTCATGAACCCTATCACCTCTCTTTTTGTGACACTTGCTTTTTGCGCGCTTTCCCATTCCACTTTTGAATTCGAATTTGTTTCCGTCCATTCGGGAATTCGCTTATAACTCAATTACACTTTCTAAATTATTTTTAATTTTCAAATTTATATTCGAGCACTCGAAATTATTTTATTTCTTTAAAAAAATATTATGTACGATCTAGAATCAAAAATATTTTTCCATTCGAAAATTTTCGAATCACTCGGAATATATCCGAATGGATTCGTTTTCGATCCATTGCACTTTTATTTGACTCGAAATTAATTTTTCGAAACTTTCCAATCACTTATTTCACTTTTCGAAAAATTTTCATTCCCGCGAATTCTTTCCATTCGGAAACGCTATCCATCTAAAAATAGTTCATTTTCCCACGAACAAGGTTTTGGGTTTTACAAATCTCCTTATTTATTTATTTTTTTTATAATTGATATATATGAAATAAATTATTAAATAAAACCTTTGAAAGTATAATGTTCTTCGTTCTTTGTTCTCCACAAGTAGGCCATTTTACCTGCTCCAAACATGTAGGAAAATTTTAATTGATATGTATAATTTTTTGTCCTTATTATTTTAAGTTTAATTTAATTTAGAGTTGTAATATTGTATTTCAATAGATCTTTGAGATGATAGAACCAAATAATCTAATCCTATAAAGCGTTGTTTTAATTACTAACCAAATAATTATAATTTTTTTTTCAAAAGCTCTATTTCTAATGGATTTATTATAAGTAGACTTTTTCCAAATAGAGGTAATTTAAAAATCTAAAAAACATACTCTAAAAAAAATTAAAAAAAAAATTGATAAGTACGGAATATACCAAGCAAATTCTTAAGTTTACAACAACCTTAAACCCCAAACATTGGCATGATACTAGACCAACTCTCATTGGAAAGGAGGGGTGTGAGCTAGGAAGATGCTTCTTTTATTAACTTAGTGAAATTATATATTTAATTAAGACAAGTAATTTTATGCTTTCTTGCACCAAGGCATTAAACAAGAATTGGAATTTATTTGTCCGCTACTCACTTTACATTCTATATACTTTACTTGATAAAGCTTTGAAGGAATAGACAAAGTTTTATATTTAAATTGGAATATGATATTTAGATTTAATTCTTTACAAAACTTAAGTCTTTGAAAGGAATTTTGACACATTAAAATAATAGATAAGTATTATTTATTTACTTTGGATTTTAGTGTTACATATACAAAATCACTATATACCATCCCCTTTAAAATTTTTATTTTATTTAAATGGGCTATTATTATTCCCCTGGATTTGAAAATAATATCAAATTACCACAAGTTTTGAAATTATTATTCAAAAAAATCCCAACCGTAAGTGGATTAGGTTTTTCCATCTAAAAGTCAACAGTTCTGTTAAACTCAGGGATAGATGAATAATTGCATCTATAAGAAGAATAAGTTTCTACTATCAGTGTTTTCTAACTTTAAAAAGTTAGGATGAACTAATCAAATTTATTCATTACATTATCTTTCCTAAAACAAATTCTCTCTCTTATTAAATTGAAATATAATTGATGAATTTGATTGATTCGTCCTAACTTTTTATTATTAGGAGGCACTGATGGTAAAATTACTTTATATATATATATTTTAAAAAAATAACATGGATATAATTAATCAAAATTCAATATAATTTAAAAATTAGAACAAAATAACTTATAGCATATAACCAGAACATTACAAGATAGCCATAATTTTATTTTAATAAACACATTCTCATAACAACATTTTAGAGAAAGCAACAAGAAATTTTTGTGTCATCATTATAGCATTTAAATATTCTCAATTACATGTAGTTTTTCGAAAAGAAGAGAAATTGTATGTGATTGGAAGTCATGCAATCTCCCTAAAAGCAATTCATTAACTAAGACCAAGGTTTATAATGATTACCTCTAAAAAGCCATAAAAATAGAGAAGGTTTGAAGACAGAAATAACAACCACCATGTTCATGACTCAAGGAATCTAATTTTATAACTGAAGTGCAACATATCTTTATTCTTTGTTGCCAACCTTTTCTCTTCCTTTGAAACCTTCTATATACACAAGTCATTTGATAACCCTTCATTCATAGTGAAAACATTCATGGCATCCTATACAATCAAATTGAAACTTTTCATTGACCAAAAGGCTAAGAAAGTCCTTTTTGCAGAAGCAAGTAAAGACTTTATAGATTTTCAATTATACCTTGGTTATTTGCCTATTACAACGGTTGTTAGGCTCTTGAAATAGAAGAGCATTATGGGTTCCTTTGGTTGATAGGCCTCATTCCTATACCTCTATTTCCATACTATCGGTGACCTATCGGCAACCCCACGGTAGACTCCCAGAGAATATATGATCAAACTGGAAAGTTCCCGCGAAATTAAGCCGTTTACTTTACTGTAAATCTTTTGATAAAAATCTTTCAAAATCGGAAACATGTGTGAATATATATATTTTTGTAAAATATATTTAGTAAAAATTTGGGCAACATAACATCCGGTTTTTTGATAATTCCACCCTATAAAATTTTTAAAAAAACTTTCAAACACTTTTAAAGTTATACATTTTCTCAACTTCTTAGGCCGCAGGCCTTTCTTAATTCAATCTACAAGCAAATCCAAACATGCATTTAATTTGAAGCAATTTAAAGTAATCATAAGTCATGCATATATATATATTTACATTAATACAATTTCGTGAGTGAATATATAAATTTACAAAAATTTATATAACAATTATGTACAAATAAACAGCACGCCCAGTAACTCAGTCTCTACTCCTAACTCAGAGCCCTTGTCCTTGATGCACTGTGTGGGGTCTGGGATTTGCCTATACTGGGGTCCCCTCGGGCTGCCCCAGGTTTGCCCCTCTCGCCCACTCACTAGGTACTGTCCCTGGTTAGGGGATTTCTCTCGCCTCCCCCAGCTGCCACTCGAACCTCTGACCCTCAAGGATAAGAGTGTTTAAATTGCAAGCTGGGTACCAATTGAGCTAGTAAAACCCAAAATTTTTATCGTCGTTGAGCGAATTATTTTTCTGATTGGATCGTGTTTCGATCGAAAAAATATAATTTTCAAGACCGAAAATATTTGGAATAAGTATTTTTGAGTAATAAAATCAATTTTAGAGTGCAAAGACGGATGTGAAATTAGTAAAATAATTTTGATGACGAAATCAAGTCGTAAGCGGATTCCCGGACGGATGAAATCGGATTCTAGCCCGGAATCGGAATGGGAGGACGCAGGAAATATCTAATGGCATGGTATTAGTGGGCATAAGGGACACTTGGCATGCAAATGGAAAATGGTGGTGTGCATGAAGGACAAATGTCCTTAAATCTTAATTTATATATTTTTAAAGTGTAAATTGTATGAAAAAAAAAAAACTGAATGTTTAACTCTAGAAGCAAGTTCGGTCAAATGAAATAAGGAGAGAAGCAAGGTTATTTTGGACATCAAAAGAAGAATGACTCATCCTATTCGGTCTCCCATTTCCATCAAACCCGAGAGAGAGAGCTGATTGAGGGAGTAAACTCGTGAGCTCTTCCTAGAGAGAACCGTGAGGGAAAATCGAAAGAGAATGAGAGCAGCATCCAAACCGTAAGAGGAGAGAGAGCCTTTGCATGTGATCTTCTTCTTCTTCATCCTTCTTTCCTCTTGTCCGGGAATGAGTAGCCTTGCCCGTGTCCAGTTTAAGCTTTCAATTTTTATGTTTGTGGGCTGATTGTGAGCCGTGAAGAGCAAAGAAGACTCAGCCGTGAGCTGGTGAAGAAAGTGCTGTCCAAGCCGCCGAAAGTGAACAGATCTGAAGCATCTGGTGGCATGCAAGAGCAGATCTGAGGTGAGTGATAGTGCATGCAAGCAAGGTGGGATGGTGGACTGCGGTCTAGCCGAGAAGAGTTGAAGCCGCTGCTGTTGGTGTGGAGTGGAGGCTGTCGCTGCTGTGCGTGGCGCTGTTGTTGTCGAGTTGGATCTGTTTTGTTGCTGGCATGTGGGCATTGCTGCTGCCAGGTGGGCGCTGTCTTGAGCTGAAGCTGCTGGTGGCGTGAGGCTGTTGGCACGAAGTTGCTGGTGCTGTCATGACCGCGAGAGCTGCTGCCAGACGCTATCTTTGCTGCTGCCAAGTGCTGTCGCCGTGTCTTGCTGCCTTGGTGAGCTGCTGTCGTCGCAAGTTGACGCTGTGCGAGCTGCTGCCAAGTCAAGCCGTGTACGACAGCAGACCTGAAGTGAAGACAATTGATATGGAAGGGGACAGCTTGCTGTCGTAAGTAATCTTGGCTCCGTTTGGCTGTCGCGATCGCTTGAAGATTGTTTCGAAACGAAGGGTAGCTCGCGTAAAGGTAAATATTGTTCCGTTTGGCTTTGTATTGGCGTTTCGATAATTGTTATTGGTTGTGCGTTATTTGGATTGAAGAGAACTCATGGATAAAACTGCTAATATAGGTAGTACTCTCGCGCGATTGTTCGAAGTTTCGAGTCGAGTTCCGAGAGGTATATTGATTTTTATGAATTCCTTTTGGATGGATTATGATGATGTTGAGTTATGGATTATAATTGATAATGTTATGTTTGGGTTTAGGACTTCGAATCTCGTTAGTGTGGAGGTTCGTTCGATAATTGTTTGGTTGTGTTTTGGAATGTAATGGTTATCATTGTTTTTGTTGCGATTCGAATGCGGGCTGTTATAGGAGATATTAGGGGCTGATATGATTGTGATTTTAATTTGAGTTCGTTGTTATAAGAAATGGATAGTTTTGGTATGTTTAAAGTATCGGTTAATCGTTCGGATATTGAGAATTCGTTTTCCAGTGATTCGAATAAGTTTTCTGCGAAAGCGAATGGTTTTAGTTTATGATTTTCGTTGTCGATTGTTGAAGTGTTTATGATGTCAACTCGTTGCCTTGCGATGTGTTTAAGCTCATTATAGTGTTAAGTTAATATTAGGATAGTTTGAGATACGTTTAAGTTAATCGGATAGTTTTAGTTTCGCGCGAAGCGTTAAAATCGATAAGTCGCGATAGTTAGTTAAATCGCGTAAGTTTTATGTTGTTCATTTAGCTTCGCTTATTCTTTTTGTTGAATCCATTAGATTATGGCTTCGATGATTGTTGCTTTGGATTCGAATAGCATAGTCGCGACATGTTTACATTCGAATGTTAAATTGTTTAGGCATCGATAAGGCGAAGGGAAGCGAAATTGAAGAAGTTGCGCGAGGTAGAAAATCCGATCTTTTCCGTGAGTTAGGAATCGGTGAGTGTAACTTGTTTTATAAAATGATAAATGCAATATGATTTCTATATGATTTTTATGCTTTCATGCAAGATTTAAACGTTTTAATACTTAATTGAATTTATATGAATGATATACGCTTTACAGGAATATTATACGCTTCGAATTGTTTATATTATATTTAAAGTAATATTGATCGTATAACTTGTTATTGAAATGTACTTTTATGTTTCGTTTTATAAGCGAAGGAACATGTTTTACAAGTATTATTTTAGCATGATAATGTATTTCAAAACCAATGGCTACCCATCCCCATTATGACTGAATTATGATTGTTATGCGGCCGAAGTGCCTTATATCGCGTATGGCATGTCTGTCGGGGGAAAGTCCACTAACTATAGGGGGGATCGAGTCTGTCATGTCGCCCTCTACGCGTATATAAGGTACTATCATGAATGATGCCCTATGTGCAGCGAGGTAACATACCGCGGCATAGTGGTTATGACTGAGATTGCACGTCCCCACCACCGGTGACCCAAGATCGGGCGGTGATCATGATTTTCCCGGGTCCCATTGGATATATGTTTTATGACTGAGGATTGATTTATGATTTTATGAGTTTATTTATGAACTTATGATTATGTTATGAATAAATTTTATGATGCTTATAATCTTGTATATTGTTTTCAAGCAATTGTGTATAAAATGATTTTGTAACATCATGAAATTCATGTTTACATAAATTGTTTCGGAACTTGAATTCTTTCAAAAGATTTTTGAAAGGGTATTAAAGAAAACCTATTTAGAACTGCATAACACTCACTGAGCCTTTTTAGCTCATTATTTTTCTTGTTTATTTTGTTTTAAAAACCCCCCAGGCGCAGGTTCGAGTCCTCCAGGCGGCAGATCTCCAGCTTAAGAGTAGGCAAGTTTATCAGGCGACCGAAACTGTGAAATCAAAGTAAATTTTTGATGTATAACGGATTTTAATGTGATGTAAATATTTAAGTTTTATAACTTTAATTACGTTATCATGCATGTGGAATGTTTTCTTTTAAGTTGAAATGGTTTTAGTTTTTAAAGACTCGAATTGCATTGAAATGTGGATTTTGCGATGGACCTGAGGTCCTATTTGGAAGTGGAAATGAATGTATGCATTTTGAAATATTATTAATTGTTTTACAGGTGTTTTGAAAAAGTTGAAAATGTCGGAAAAACAGCCGTTGTGCTGCCGAAAATTTTTCACCCTCAATTTTTAATGATTAAGAAATGAAACTGTTTTACGGCTTAGCTTCACGGAGTCCTTTTAAGTCACATGCTTAAAGACTGTAAGGATTCTGTGGGGTGCCGGGAGGGCTCCGCTCGGATCTCTTCAAGGGATATCCGGGTTGGGTCCTTTCAGGTGGTATCAGAGCCAGGTTTTTTTGAAATATATATATAGATTATGAAAACGCACTTCCGAAAATGATTTTATGTTTTTAAAAAATTGCATGATTTCTTGCATGATTTTGCTTTCAACATTATTTTAGAATCAAATATATTCTATGATGATATAAGTTTAAATTTCACATAAATGCATCGTCGAGGTCGCCCGCCTACTAGGAGAGTTGCCGCAGAGACTCATTTGCCTGCAGAGGAACAAATGGATGAGTCCGTGAATGTTCCTCAAGATGCTATCCCATCCGAATCATCCCAATCCAGATCATCTCAACCCCCAGAACTTGAAGGCGGAAATGCGCAAATGGAACAGATGGCTAAATTGTTGGTCGCGGCACTTCGTCAGCCGCGAGAAGCAGAGGGTTCTATTGAAAGAGCTAGGAAATTAAGAGCCAGAAATTTTGACGGAACTAGGGAACCGGAAGAAGCTTTATCTTGGTTAGAAAATAATGAGGGGATCTTTGAGGTTATGGAATGTTCAGAAAAGCAGATTGTGACGTTTTCAGCCTTCCTATTGAAAGATAGGGCCAATGACTGGTGGAAGGCGTTGCAGAGACGAAATTCAGAAGGGGTATCCTGGACTCAATTCAAAAGCGGGTTCATGGATAAGTTCATTCCTAAAAGTTATAAAGATGCCAAGGTTGAGGAGTTCTTCAAGTTGGAACAGGGTGCTCTTTCGGTATCAGAATATGAGAGAAAATTTTCAGCATTGGTGAGGCATGTCCCGTTTATTCAAGATAATGAAGAACAGAAGAGCAAAAGATTTGCAGTAGGACTAAATCCAAAAATCAGGACCTTCGTAGCATCGACTGCACATTATCAGTATGGTCAATTGGTAGAGGCTGCAGTCAGAGTTGAAAGGAGCATGGGAGAGAAATCTCATAGTGGCACCCAGAATCTGAAGCGTGGCGGATCAACCTGGACTCAAGGAGGAGCTAGTAAGCAATCCAAGAGTAGAGGAAAGACAAAGTGGTTTGATGGTCATCAGTCTGGATATGGGGCACAATCCAGCCAAGGTTCCGTAAAAGCACCGACTAGATTTAAAAATACGGGAAGCTCGCAAGGAACCTGGCCAGAATGTGTAAAATATGGTAAAAGTCATCCTGGCGAGTGCAGATTAGGCTCAGACGTATGTTATTAATGTGGTCAGAAAGGTCATTTTATGCGAGATTGCCCGCAGTTAGTTTTTGGTGGTAGATCAAATATGGGATCAGTAGGTCGAGACCAGGAGCAGAGAGGTGCTCAGGCTAAAGGCCCCTCTTCATCCAGTAAACCGAGCGGACCAACAAATAAGGATAAATCATCAAGAGGACAGACAGGTAGACCCCAGACTCAAGCTAGAGTTTTTATGATGACCCAGCAAGATGCAGATGATACTCCAAAGTTAATATCAGGTATGATCTGTGTATTCAGTGTTTATATATTTGACTTGATAGTGAATGAAGATTGGTATGAAAGATTGATAGTTGAGTTTTGATTGGTTTATGCGTCTAAGTGTACCTTATTTTCGAGGTATAGATCTTTGAAATTTCGAGGACGAAATTTTAATAAGGAGGGGTGAATTGTAAAACCCAAAATTTTTATCGTCGTTGAGCGAATTATTTTTCTGATTGGATCGTGTTTCGATCGGAAAAATATAATTTTCAAGATCGAAAATATTTGGAATAAGTATTTTTGAGTAATAAAATCAATTTTAGAGTGCAAAGACGGATGTGAAATTAGTAAAATAATTTTGATGACGAAATCAAGTCGTAAGCGGATTCTCGGACGGATGAAATCGGATTCAAGCCCGAAATCGGAATGGGAGGACGCAGGAAATATCTAGTGGCATGGTATTAGTGGGCATAAGGGACACTTGGCATGCAAATGGAAAATGGTGGTGTGCATGAAGGACAAATGTCCTTAAATCTTAATTTATATATTTTTAAAGTGTAAATTGTATGAAAAAAAAAAAAACTGAATGTTTAACTCTAGAAGCAAGTTCGGTCAAATGAAATAAGGAGAGAAGCAAGGTTATTTTGGACATCAAAAGAAGAATGACTCATCCTATTCGGTCTCCCATTTCCATCAAACCCGAGAGAGAGAGCTGATTGAAGGAGTAAACTCGTGAGCTCTTCCTAGAGAGAACCGTGAGGGAAAATCGAAAAAGAATGAGAGCAGCATCCAAACCGTGAGAGGAGAGAGAGCCTTTGCATGTGATCTTCTTCTTCTTCATCCTTCTTTCCTCTTGTCCGGGAATGAGTAGCCTTGCCCGTGTCCAGTTTAAGCTTTCAATTTTTATGTTTGTGGGCTGATTGTGAGCCGTGAAGAGCAAAGAAGACTCAGCCGTGAGCTGGTGAAGAAAGTGCTGTCCAAGCCGCCGAAAGTGAACAGATCTGAAGCATCTGGTGGCATGCAAGAGCAGATCTGAGGTGAGTGATAGTGCATGCAAGCAAGGTGGGATGGTGGACTGCGGTCTAGCCGAGAAGAGTTGAAGCCACTACTGTTGGTGTGGAGTGGAGGCTGTCGCTGCTGTGCGTGGCGCTGTTGTTGTCGAGTTGGATCTGTTTTGTTGCTGGCATGTGGGCATTGCTGCTGCCAGGTGGGCGCTGTCTTGAGCTGAAGCTGCTGGTGGCGTGAGGCTGTTGGCACGAAGTTGCTGGTGCTGTCATGACCCCGAGAGCTGCTGCCAGACGCTATCTTTGCTGCTGCCAAGTGCTGTCGCCGTGTCTTGCTGCCTTGGTGAGCTGCTGTCGTCGCAAGTTGACGCTGTGCGAGCTGCTGCCAAGTCAAGCCGTGTACGACAGCAGACCTGAAGTGAAGACAATTGATATGGAAGGGGACAGCTTGCTGTCGTAAGTAATCTTGGCTCCGTTTGGCTGTCGCGATCGCTTGAAGATTGTTTCGAAACGAAGGGTAGCTCGCGTAAAGGTAAATATTGTTCCGTTTGGCTTTGTATTGGCGTTTCGATAATTGTTATTGGTTGTGCGTTATTTGGATTGAAGAGAACTCATGGATAAAACTGCTAATATAGGTAGTACTCTCGCGCGATTGTTCGAAGTTTCGAGTCGAGTTCCGAGAGGTATATTGATTTTTATGAATTCCTTTTGGATGGATTATGATGATGTTGAGTTATGGATTATAATTGATAATGTTATGTTTGGGTTTAGGACTTCGAATCTCGTTAGTGTGGAGGTTCGTTCGATAATTGTTTGGTTGTGTTTTGGAATGTAATGGTTATCATTGTTTTTGTTGCGATTCGAATGCGGGCTGTTATAGGAGATATTAGGGGCTGATATGATTGTGATTTTAATTTGAGTTCGTTGTTATAAGAAATGGATAGTTTTGGTATGTTTAAAGTATCGGTTAATCGTTCGGATATTGAGAATTCGTTTTCCAGTGATTCGAATAAGTTTTCTGCGAAAGCGAATGGTTTTAGTTTATGATTTTCGTTGTCGATTGTTGAAGTGTTTATGATGTCAACTCGTTGCCTTGCGATGTGTTTAAGCTCATTATAGTGTTAAGTTAATATTAGGATAGTTTGAGATACGTTTAAGTTAATCGGATAGTTTTAGTTTCGCGCGAAGCGTTAAAATCGATAAGTCGCGATAGTTAGTTAAATCGCGTAAGTTTTATGTTGTTCATTTAGCTTCGCTTATTCTTTTTGTTGAATCCATTAGATTATGGCTTCGATGATTGTTGCTTTGGATTCGAATAGCATAGTCGCGACATGTTTACATTCGAATGTTAAATTGTTTAGGCATCGATAAGGCGAAGGGAAGCGAAATTGAAGAAGTTGCGCGAGGTAGAAAATCCGATCTTTTCCGTGAGTTAGGAATCGGTGAGTGTAACTTGTTTTATAAAATGATAAATGCAATATGATTTCTATATGATTTTTATGCTTTCATGCAAGATTTAAACGTTTTAATACTTAATTGAATTTATATGAATGATATACGCTTTACAGGAATATTATACGCTTCGAATTGTTTATATTATATTTAAAGTAATATTGATCGTATAACTTGTTATTGAAATGTACTTTTATGTTTCGTTTTATAAGCGAAGGAACATGTTTTACAAGTATTATTTTAGCATGATAATGTATTTCAAAACCAATGGCTACCCATCCCCATTATGACTGAATTATGATTGTTATGCGGCCGAAGTGCCTTATATCGCGTATGGCATGTCTGTCGGGGGAAAGTCCACTAACTATAGGGGGGATCGAGTCTGTCATGTCGCCCTCTACGCGTATATAAGGTACTATCATGAATGATGCCCTATGTGCAGCGAGGTAACATACCGCGGCATAGTGGTTATGACTGAGATTGCACGTCCCCACCACCGGTGACCTAAGATCGGGCGGTGATCATGATTTTCCCGGGTCCCATTGGATATATGTTTTATGACTGAGGATTGATTTATGATTTTATGAGTTTATTTATGAACTTATGATTATGTTATGAATAAATTTTATGATGCTTATAATCTTGTATATTGTTTTCAAGCAATTGTGTATAAAATGATTTTGTAACATCATGAAATTCATGTTTACATAAATTGTTTCGGAACTTGAATTCTTTCAAAAGATTTTTGAAAGGGTATTAAAGAAAACCTATTTAGAACTGCATAACACTCACTGAGCCTTTTTAGCTCATTATTTTTCTTGTTTATTTTGTTTTAAAAACCCCCCAGGCGCAGGTTCGAGTCCTCCAGGCGGCAGATCTCCAGCTTAAGAGTAGGCAAGTTTATCAGGCGACCGAAACTGTGAAATCAAAGTAAATTTTTGATGTATAACGGATTTTAATGTGATGTAAATATTTAAGTTTTATAACTTTAATTACGTTATCATGCATGTGGAATGTTTTCTTTTAAGTTGAAATGGTTTTAGTTTTTAAAGACTCGAATTGCATTGAAATGTGGATTTTGCGATGGACCTGAGGTCCTATTTGGAAGTGGAAATGAATGTATGCATTTTGAAATATTATTAATTGTTTTACAGGTGTTTTGAAAAAGTTGAAAATGTCGGAAAAACAGCCGTTGTGCTGCCGAAAATTTTTCACCCTCAATTTTTAATGATTAAGAAATGAAACTGTTTTACGGCTTAGCTTCACGGAGTCCTTTTAAGTCACATGCTTAAAGACTGTAAGGATTCTGTGGGGTGCCGGGAGGGCTCCGCTCGGATCTCTTCAAGGGATATCCGGGTTGGGTCCTTTCAGGTGGTATCAGAGCCAGGTTTTTTTGAAATATATATATAGATTATGAAAACGCACTTCCGAAAATGATTTTATGTTTTTAAAAAATTGCATGATTTCTTGCATGATTTTGCTTTCAACATTATTTTAGAATCAAATATATTCTATGATGATATAAGTTTAAATTTCACATAAATGCATCGTCGAGGTCGCCCGCCTACTAGGAGAGTTGCCGCAGAGACTCATTTGCCTGCAGAGGAACAAATGGATGAGTCCGTGAATGTTCCTCAAGATGCTATCCCATCCGAATCATCCCAATCCAGATCATCTCAACCCCCAGAACTTGAAGGCGGAAATGCGCAAATGGAACAGATGGCTAAATTGTTGGTCGCGGCACTTCGTCAGCCGCGAGAAGCAGAGGGTTCTATTGAAAGAGCTAGGAAATTAAGAGCCAGAAATTTTGACGGAACTAGGGAACCGGAAGAAGCTTTATCTTGGTTAGAAAATAATGAGGGGATCTTTGAGGTTATGGAATGTTCAGAAAAGCAGATTGTGACGTTTTCAGCCTTCCTATTGAAAGATAGGGCCAATGACTGGTGGAAGGCGTTGCAGAGACGAAATTCAGAAGGGGTATCCTGGACTCAATTCAAAAGCGGGTTCATGGATAAGTTCATTCCTAAAAGTTATAAAGATGCCAAGGTTGAGGAGTTCTTCAAGTTGGAACAGGGTGCTCTTTCGGTATCAGAATATGAGAGAAAATTTTCAGCATTGGTGAGGCATGTCCCGTTTATTCAAGATAATGAAGAACAGAAGAGCAAAAGATTTGCAGTAGGACTAAATCCAAAAATCAGGACCTTCGTAGCATCGACTGCACATTATCAGTATGGTCAATTGGTAGAGGCTGCAGTCAGAGTTGAAAGGAGCATGGGAGAGAAATCTCATAGTGGCACCCAGAATCTGAAGCGTGGCGGATCAACCTGGACTCAAGGAGGAGCTAGTAAGCAATCCAAGAGTAGAGGAAAGACAAAGTGGTTTGATGGTCATCAGTCTGGATATGGGGCACAATCCAGCCAAGGTTCCGTAAAAGCACCGACTAGATTTAAAAATACGGGAAGCTCGCAAGGAACCTGGCCAGAATGTGTAAAATATGGTAAAAGTCATCCTGGCGAGTGCAGATTAGGCTCAGACGTATGTTATTAATGTGGTCAGAAAGGTCATTTTATGCGAGATTGCCCGCAGTTAGTTTTTGGTGGTAGATCAAATATGGGATCAGTAGGTCGAGACCAGGAGCAGAGAGGTGCTCAGGCTAAAGGCCCCTCTTCATCCAGTAAACCGAGCGGACCAACAAATAAGGATAAATCATCAAGAGGACAGACAGGTAGACCCCAGACTCAAGCTAGAGTTTTTATGATGACCCAGCAAGATGCAGATGATACTCCAAAGTTAATATCAGGTATGATCTGTGTATTCAGTGTTTATATATTTGACTTGATAGTGAATGAAGATTGGTATGAAAGATTGATAGTTGAGTTTTGATTGGTTTATGCGTCTAAGTGTACCTTATTTTCGAGGTATAGATCTTTGAAATTTCGAGGACGAAATTTTAATAAGGAGGGGTGAATTGTAAAACCCAAAATTTTTATCGTCGTTGAGCGAATTATTTTTCTGATTGGATCGTGTTTCGATCGGAAAAATATAATTTTCAAGATCGAAAATATTTGGAATAAGTATTTTTGAGTAATAAAATCAATTTTAGAGTGCAAAGACGGATGTGAAATTAGTAAAATAATTTTGATGACGAAATCAAGTCGTAAGCGGATTCTCGGACGGATGAAATCGGATTCAAGCCCGAAATCGGAATGGGAGGACGCAGGAAATATCTAGTGGCATGGTATTAGTGGGCATAAGGGACACTTGGCATGCAAATGGAAAATGGTGGTGTGCATGAAGGACAAATGTCCTTAAATCTTAATTTATATATTTTTAAAGTGTAAATTGTATGAAAAAAAAAAAAACTGAATGTTTAACTCTAGAAGCAAGTTCGGTCAAATGAAATAAGGAGAGAAGCAAGGTTATTTTGGACATCAAAAGAAGAATGACTCATCCTATTCGGTCTCCCATTTCCATCAAACCCGAGAGAGAGAGCTGATTGAAGGAGTAAACTCGTGAGCTCTTCCTAGAGAGAACCGTGAGGGAAAATCGAAAAAGAATGAGAGCAGCATCCAAACCGTGAGAGGAGAGAGAGCCTTTGCATGTGATCTTCTTCTTCTTCATCCTTCTTTCCTCTTGTCCGGGAATGAGTAGCCTTGCCCGTGTCCAGTTTAAGCTTTCAATTTTTATGTTTGTGGGCTGATTGTGAGCCGTGAAGAGCAAAGAAGACTCAGCCGTGAGCTGGTGAAGAAAGTGCTGTCCAAGCCGCCGAAAGTGAACAGATCTGAAGCATCTGGTGGCATGCAAGAGCAGATCTGAGGTGAGTGATAGTGCATGCAAGCAAGGTGGGATGGTGGACTGCGGTCTAGCCGAGAAGAGTTGAAGCCACTGCTGTTGGTGTGGAGTGGAGGCTGTCGCTGCTGTGCGTGGCGCTGTTGTTGTCGAGTTGGATCTGTTTTGTTGCTGGCATGTGGGCATTGCTGCTGCCAGGTGGGCGCTGTCTTGAGCTGAAGCTGCTGGTGGCGTGAGGCTGTTGGCACGAAGTTGCTGGTGCTGTCATGACCGCGAGAGCTGCTGCCAGACGCTATCTTTGCTGCTGCCAAGTGCTGTCGCCGTGTCTTGCTGCCTTGGTGAGCTGCTGTCGTCGCAAGTTGACGCTGTGCGAGCTGCTGCCAAGTCAAGCCGTGTACGACAGCAGACCTGAAGTGAAGACAATTGATATGGAAGGGGACAGCTTGCTGTCGTAAGTAATCTTGGCTCCGTTTGGCTGTCGCGATCGCTTGAAGATTGTTTCGAAACGAAGGGTAGCTCGCGTAAAGGTAAATATTGTTCCGTTTGGCTTTGTATTGGCGTTTCGATAATTGTTATTGGTTGTGCGTTATTTGGATTGAAGAGAACTCATGGATAAAACTGCTAATATAGGTAGTACTCTCGCGCGATTGTTCGAAGTTTCGAGTCGAGTTCCGAGAGGTATATTGATTTTTATGAATTCCTTTTGGATGGATTATGATGATGTTGAGTTATGGATTATAATTGATAATGTTATGTTTGGGTTTAGGACTTCGAATCTCGTTAGTGTGGAGGTTCGTTCGATAATTGTTTGGTTGTGTTTTGGAATGTAATGGTTATCATTGTTTTTGTTGCGATTCGAATGCGGGCTGTTATAGGAGATATTAGGGGCTGATATGATTGTGATTTTAATTTGAGTTCGTTGTTATAAGAAATGGATAGTTTTGGTATGTTTAAAGTATCGGTTAATCGTTCGGATATTGAGAATTCGTTTTCCAGTGATTCGAATAAGTTTTCTGCGAAAGCGAATGGTTTTAGTTTATGATTTTCGTTGTCGATTGTTGAAGTGTTTATGATGTCAACTCGTTGCCTTGCGATGTGTTTAAGCTCATTATAGTGTTAAGTTAATATTAGGATAGTTTGAGATACGT
Organism: Dimocarpus longan; assembly: GCA_022984855.1. Lineage (NCBI taxonomy): Eukaryota > Viridiplantae > Streptophyta > Magnoliopsida > Sapindales > Sapindaceae > Dimocarpus > Dimocarpus longan. Next base: position 6,431,602 of record CM041015.1, on the reverse strand, counting down.
TTAAGTTAATCGGATAGTTTTAGTTTCGCGCGAAGCGTTAAAATCGATAAGTCGCGATAGTTAGTTAAATCGCGTAAGTTTTATGTTGTTCATTTAGCTTCGCTTATTCTTTTTGTTGAATCCATTAGATTATGGCTTCGATGATTGTTGCTTTGGATTCGAATAGCATAGTCGCGACATGTTTACATTCGAATGTTAAATTGTTTAGGCATCGATAAGGCGAAGGGAAGCGAAATTGAAGAAGTTGCGCGAGGTAGAAAATCCGATCTTTTCCGTGAGTTAGGAATCGGTGAGTGTAACTTGTTTTATAAAATGATAAATGCAATATGATTTCTATATGATTTTTATGCTTTCATGCAAGATTTAAACGTTTTAATACTTAATTGAATTTATATGAATGATATACGCTTTACAGGAATATTATACGCTTCGAATTGTTTATATTATATTTAAAGTAATATTGATCGTATAACTTGTTATTGAAATGTACTTTTATGTTTCGTTTTATAAGCGAAGGAACATGTTTTACAAGTATTATTTTAGCATGATAATGTATTTCAAAACCAATGGCTACCCATCCCCATTATGACTGAATTATGATTGTTATGCGGCCGAAGTGCCTTATATCGCGTATGGCATGTCTGTCGGGGGAAAGTCCACTAACTATAGGGGGGATCGAGTCTGTCATGTCGCCCTCTACGCGTATATAAGGTACTATCATGAATGATGCCCTATGTGCAGCGAGGTAACATACCGCGGCATAGTGGTTATGACTGAGATTGCACGTCCCCACCACCGGTGACCCAAGATCGGGCGGTGATCATGATTTTCCCGGGTCCCATTGGATATATGTTTTATGACTGAGGATTGATTTATGATTTTATGAGTTTATTTATGAACTTATGATTATGTTATGAATAAATTTTATGATGCTTATAATCTTGTATATTGTTTTCAAGCAATTGTGTATAAAATGATTTTGTAACATCATGAAATTCATGTTTACATAAATTGTTTCGGAACTTGAATTCTTTCAAAAGATTTTTGAAAGGGTATTAAAGAAAACCTATTTAGAACTGCATAACACTCACTGAGCCTTTTTAGCTCATTATTTTTCTTGTTTATTTTGTTTTAAAAACCCCCCAGGCGCAGGTTCGAGTCCTCCAGGCGGCAGATCTCCAGCTTAAGAGTAGGCAAGTTTATCAGGCGACCGAAACTGTGAAATCAAAGTAAATTTTTGATGTATAACGGATTTTAATGTGATGTAAATATTTAAGTTTTATAACTTTAATTACGTTATCATGCATGTGGAATGTTTTCTTTTAAGTTGAAATGGTTTTAGTTTTTAAAGACTCGAATTGCATTGAAATGTGGATTTTGCGATGGACCTGAGGTCCTATTTGGAAGTGGAAATGAATGTATGCATTTTGAAATATTATTAATTGTTTTACAGGTGTTTTGAAAAAGTTGAAAATGTCGGAAAAACAGCCGTTGTGCTGCCGAAAATTTTTCACCCTCAATTTTTAATGATTAAGAAATGAAACTGTTTTACGGCTTAGCTTCACGGAGTCCTTTTAAGTCACATGCTTAAAGACTGTAAGGATTCTGTGGGGTGCCGGGAGGGCTCCGCTCGGATCTCTTCAAGGGATATCCGGGTTGGGTCCTTTCAGGTGGTATCAGAGCCAGGTTTTTTTGAAATATATATATAGATTATGAAAACGCACTTCCGAAAATGATTTTATGTTTTTAAAAAATTGCATGATTTCTTGCATGATTTTGCTTTCAACATTATTTTAGAATCAAATATATTCTATGATGATATAAGTTTAAATTTCACATAAATGCATCGTCGAGGTCGCCCGCCTACTAGGAGAGTTGCCGCAGAGACTCATTTGCCTGCAGAGGAACAAATGGATGAGTCCGTGAATGTTCCTCAAGATGCTATCCCATCCGAATCATCCCAATCCAGATCATCTCAACCCCCAGAACTTGAAGGCGGAAATGCGCAAATGGAACAGATGGCTAAATTGTTGGTCGCGGCACTTCGTCAGCCGCGAGAAGCAGAGGGTTCTATTGAAAGAGCTAGGAAATTAAGAGCCAGAAATTTTGACGGAACTAGGGAACCGGAAGAAGCTTTATCTTGGTTAGAAAATAATGAGGGGATCTTTGAGGTTATGGAATGTTCAGAAAAGCAGATTGTGACGTTTTCAGCCTTCCTATTGAAAGATAGGGCCAATGACTGGTGGAAGGCGTTGCAGAGACGAAATTCAGAAGGGGTATCCTGGACTCAATTCAAAAGCGGGTTCATGGATAAGTTCATTCCTAAAAGTTATAAAGATGCCAAGGTTGAGGAGTTCTTCAAGTTGGAACAGGGTGCTCTTTCGGTATCAGAATATGAGAGAAAATTTTCAGCATTGGTGAGGCATGTCCCGTTTATTCAAGATAATGAAGAACAGAAGAGCAAAAGATTTGCAGTAGGACTAAATCCAAAAATCAGGACCTTCGTAGCATCGACTGCACATTATCAGTATGGTCAATTGGTAGAGGCTGCAGTCAGAGTTGAAAGGAGCATGGGAGAGAAATCTCATAGTGGCACCCAGAATCTGAAGCGTGGCGGATCAACCTGGACTCAAGGAGGAGCTAGTAAGCAATCCAAGAGTAGAGGAAAGACAAAGTGGTTTGATGGTCATCAGTCTGGATATGGGGCACAATCCAGCCAAGGTTCCGTAAAAGCACCGACTAGATTTAAAAATACGGGAAGCTCGCAAGGAACCTGGCCAGAATGTGTAAAATATGGTAAAAGTCATCCTGGCGAGTGCAGATTAGGCTCAGACGTATGTTATTAATGTGGTCAGAAAGGTCATTTTATGCGAGATTGCCCGCAGTTAGTTTTTGGTGGTAGATCAAATATGGGATCAGTAGGTCGAGACCAGGAGCAGAGAGGTGCTCAGGCTAAAGGCCCCTCTTCATCCAGTAAACCGAGCGGACCAACAAATAAGGATAAATCATCAAGAGGACAGACAGGTAGACCCCAGACTCAAGCTAGAGTTTTTATGATGACCCAGCAAGATGCAGATGATACTCCAAAGTTAATATCAGGTATGATCTGTGTATTCAGTGTTTATATATTTGACTTGATAGTGAATGAAGATTGGTATGAAAGATTGATAGTTGAGTTTTGATTGGTTTATGCGTCTAAGTGTACCTTATTTTCGAGGTATAGATCTTTGAAATTTCGAGGACGAAATTTTAATAAGGAGGGGTGAATTGTAAAACCCAAAATTTTTATCGTCGTTGAGCGAATTATTTTTCTGATTGGATCGTGTTTCGATCGGAAAAATATAATTTTCAAGATCGAAAATATTTGGAATAAGTATTTTTGAGTAATAAAATCAATTTTAGAGTGCAAAGACGGATGTGAAATTAGTAAAATAATTTTGATGACGAAATCAAGTCGTAAGCGGATTCTCGGACGGATGAAATCGGATTCAAGCCCGAAATCGGAATGGGAGGACGCAGGAAATATCTAGTGGCATGGTATTAGTGGGCATAAGGGACACTTGGCATGCAAATGGAAAATGGTGGTGTGCATGAAGGACAAATGTCCTTAAATCTTAATTTATATATTTTTAAAGTGTAAATTGTATGAAAAAAAAAAAAACTGAATGTTTAACTCTAGAAGCAAGTTCGGTCAAATGAAATAAGGAGAGAAGCAAGGTTATTTTGGACATCAAAAGAAGAATGACTCATCCTATTCGGTCTCCCATTTCCATCAAACCCGAGAGAGAGAGCTGATTGAAGGAGTAAACTCGTGAGCTCTTCCTAGAGAGAACCGTGAGGGAAAATCGAAAAAGAATGAGAGCAGCATCCAAACCGTGAGAGGAGAGAGAGCCTTTGCATGTGATCTTCTTCTTCTTCATCCTTCTTTCCTCTTGTCCGGGAATGAGTAGCCTTGCCCGTGTCCAGTTTAAGCTTTCAATTTTTATGTTTGTGGGCTGATTGTGAGCCGTGAAGAGCAAAGAAGACTCAGCCGTGAGCTGGTGAAGAAAGTGCTGTCCAAGCCGCCGAAAGTGAACAGATCTGAAGCATCTGGTGGCATGCAAGAGCAGATCTGAGGTGAGTGATAGTGCATGCAAGCAAGGTGGGATGGTGGACTGCGGTCTAGCCGAGAAGAGTTGAAGCCACTGCTGTTGGTGTGGAGTGGAGGCTGTCGCTGCTGTGCGTGGCGCTGTTGTTGTCGAGTTGGATCTGTTTTGTTGCTGGCATGTGGGCATTGCTGCTGCCAGGTGGGCGCTGTCTTGAGCTGAAGCTGCTGGTGGCGTGAGGCTGTTGGCACGAAGTTGCTGGTGCTGTCATGACCGCGAGAGCTGCTGCCAGACGCTATCTTTGCTGCTGCCAAGTGCTGTCGCCGTGTCTTGCTGCCTTGGTGAGCTGCTGTCGTCGCAAGTTGACGCTGTGCGAGCTGCTGCCAAGTCAAGCCGTGTACGACAGCAGACCTGAAGTGAAGACAATTGATATGGAAGGGGACAGCTTGCTGTCGTAAGTAATCTTGGCTCCGTTTGGCTGTCGCGATCGCTTGAAGATTGTTTCGAAACGAAGGGTAGCTCGCGTAAAGGTAAATATTGTTCCGTTTGGCTTTGTATTGGCGTTTCGATAATTGTTATTGGTTGTGCGTTATTTGGATTGAAGAGAACTCATGGATAAAACTGCTAATATAGGTAGTACTCTCGCGCGATTGTTCGAAGTTTCGAGTCGAGTTCCGAGAGGTATATTGATTTTTATGAATTCCTTTTGGATGGATTATGATGATGTTGAGTTATGGATTATAATTGATAATGTTATGTTTGGGTTTAGGACTTCGAATCTCGTTAGTGTGGAGGTTCGTTCGATAATTGTTTGGTTGTGTTTTGGAATGTAATGGTTATCATTGTTTTTGTTGCGATTCGAATGCGGGCTGTTATAGGAGATATTAGGGGCTGATATGATTGTGATTTTAATTTGAGTTCGTTGTTATAAGAAATGGATAGTTTTGGTATGTTTAAAGTATCGGTTAATCGTTCGGATATTGAGAATTCGTTTTCCAGTGATTCGAATAAGTTTTCTGCGAAAGCGAATGGTTTTAGTTTATGATTTTCGTTGTCGATTGTTGAAGTGTTTATGATGTCAACTCGTTGCCTTGCGATGTGTTTAAGCTCATTATAGTGTTAAGTTAATATTAGGATAGTTTGAGATACGTTTAAGTTAATCGGATAGTTTTAGTTTCGCGCGAAGCGTTAAAATCGATAAGTCGCGATAGTTAGTTAAATCGCGTAAGTTTTATGTTGTTCATTTAGCTTCGCTTATTCTTTTTGTTGAATCCATTAGATTATGGCTTCGATGATTGTTGCTTTGGATTCGAATAGCATAGTCGCGACATGTTTACATTCGAATGTTAAATTGTTTAGGCATCGATAAGGCGAAGGGAAGCGAAATTGAAGAAGTTGCGCGAGGTAGAAAATCCGATCTTTTCCGTGAGTTAGGAATCGGTGAGTGTAACTTGTTTTATAAAATGATAAATGCAATATGATTTCTATATGATTTTTATGCTTTCATGCAAGATTTAAACGTTTTAATACTTAATTGAATTTATATGAATGATATACGCTTTACAGGAATATTATACGCTTCGAATTGTTTATATTATATTTAAAGTAATATTGATCGTATAACTTGTTATTGAAATGTACTTTTATGTTTCGTTTTATAAGCGAAGGAACATGTTTTACAAGTATTATTTTAGCATGATAATGTATTTCAAAACCAATGGCTACCCATCCCCATTATGACTGAATTATGATTGTTATGCGGCCGAAGTGCCTTATATCGCGTATGGCATGTCTGTCGGGGGAAAGTCCACTAACTATAGGGGGGATCGAGTCTGTCATGTCGCCCTCTACGCGTATATAAGGTACTATCATGAATGATGCCCTATGTGCAGCGAGGTAACATACCGCGGCATAGTGGTTATGACTGAGATTGCACGTCCCCACCACCGGTGACCCAAGATCGGGCGGTGATCATGATTTTCCCGGGTCCCATTGGATATATGTTTTATGACTGAGGATTGATTTATGATTTTATGAGTTTATTTATGAACTTATGATTATGTTATGAATAAATTTTATGATGCTTATAATCTTGTATATTGTTTTCAAGCAATTGTGTATAAAATGATTTTGTAACATCATGAAATTCATGTTTACATAAATTGTTTCGGAACTTGAATTCTTTCAAAAGATTTTTGAAAGGGTATTAAAGAAAACCTATTTAGAACTGCATAACACTCACTGAGCCTTTTTAGCTCATTATTTTTCTTGTTTATTTTGTTTTAAAAACCCCCCAGGCGCAGGTTCGAGTCCTCCAGGCGGCAGATCTCCAGCTTAAGAGTAGGCAAGTTTATCAGGCGACCGAAACTGTGAAATCAAAGTAAATTTTTGATGTATAACGGATTTTAATGTGATGTAAATATTTAAGTTTTATAACTTTAATTACGTTATCATGCATGTGGAATGTTTTCTTTTAAGTTGAAATGGTTTTAGTTTTTAAAGACTCGAATTGCATTGAAATGTGGATTTTGCGATGGACCTGAGGTCCTATTTGGAAGTGGAAATGAATGTATGCATTTTGAAATATTATTAATTGTTTTACAGGTGTTTTGAAAAAGTTGAAAATGTCGGAAAAACAGCCGTTGTGCTGCCGAAAATTTTTCACCCTCAATTTTTAATGATTAAGAAATGAAACTGTTTTACGGCTTAGCTTCACGGAGTCCTTTTAAGTCACATGCTTAAAGACTGTAAGGATTCTGTGGGGTGCCGGGAGGGCTCCGCTCGGATCTCTTCAAGGGATATCCGGGTTGGGTCCTTTCAGGTGGTATCAGAGCCAGGTTTTTTTGAAATATATATATAGATTATGAAAACGCACTTCCGAAAATGATTTTATGTTTTTAAAAAATTGCATGATTTCTTGCATGATTTTGCTTTCAACATTATTTTAGAATCAAATATATTCTATGATGATATAAGTTTAAATTTCACATAAATGCATCGTCGAGGTCGCCCGCCTACTAGGAGAGTTGCCGCAGAGACTCATTTGCCTGCAGAGGAACAAATGGATGAGTCCGTGAATGTTCCTCAAGATGCTATCCCATCCGAATCATCCCAATCCAGATCATCTCAACCCCCAGAACTTGAAGGCGGAAATGCGCAAATGGAACAGATGGCTAAATTGTTGGTCGCGGCACTTCGTCAGCCGCGAGAAGCAGAGGGTTCTATTGAAAGAGCTAGGAAATTAAGAGCCAGAAATTTTGACGGAACTAGGGAACCGGAAGAAGCTTTATCTTGGTTAGAAAATAATGAGGGGATCTTTGAGGTTATGGAATGTTCAGAAAAGCAGATTGTGACGTTTTCAGCCTTCCTATTGAAAGATAGGGCCAATGACTGGTGGAAGGCGTTGCAGAGACGAAATTCAGAAGGGGTATCCTGGACTCAATTCAAAAGCGGGTTCATGGATAAGTTCATTCCTAAAAGTTATAAAGATGCCAAGGTTGAGGAGTTCTTCAAGTTGGAACAGGGTGCTCTTTCGGTATCAGAATATGAGAGAAAATTTTCAGCATTGGTGAGGCATGTCCCGTTTATTCAAGATAATGAAGAACAGAAGAGCAAAAGATTTGCAGTAGGACTAAATCCAAAAATCAGGACCTTCGTAGCATCGACTGCACATTATCAGTATGGTCAATTGGTAGAGGCTGCAGTCAGAGTTGAAAGGAGCATGGGAGAGAAATCTCATAGTGGCACCCAGAATCTGAAGCGTGGCGGATCAACCTGGACTCAAGGAGGAGCTAGTAAGCAATCCAAGAGTAGAGGAAAGACAAAGTGGTTTGATGGTCATCAGTCTGGATATGGGGCACAATCCAGCCAAGGTTCCGTAAAAGCACCGACTAGATTTAAAAATACGGGAAGCTCGCAAGGAACCTGGCCAGAATGTGTAAAATATGGTAAAAGTCATCCTGGCGAGTGCAGATTAGGCTCAGACGTATGTTATTAATGTGGTCAGAAAGGTCATTTTATGCGAGATTGCCCGCAGTTAGTTTTTGGTGGTAGATCAAATATGGGATCAGTAGGTCGAGACCAGGAGCAGAGAGGTGCTCAGGCTAAAGGCCCCTCTTCATCCAGTAAACCGAGCGGACCAACAAATAAGGATAAATCATCAAGAGGACAGACAGGTAGACCCCAGACTCAAGCTAGAGTTTTTATGATGACCCAGCAAGATGCAGATGATACTCCAAAGTTAATATCAGGTATGATCTGTGTATTCAGTGTTTATATATTTGACTTGATAGTGAATGAAGATTGGTATGAAAGATTGATAGTTGAGTTTTGATTGGTTTATGCGTCTAAGTGTACCTTATTTTCGAGGTATAGATCTTTGAAATTTCGAGGACGAAATTTTAATAAGGAGGGGTGAATTGTAAAACCCAAAATTTTTATCGTCGTTGAGCGAATTATTTTTCTGATTGGATCGTGTTTCGATCGGAAAAATATAATTTTCAAGATCGAAAATATTTGGAATAAGTATTTTTGAGTAATAAAATCAATTTTAGAGTGCAAAGACGGATGTGAAATTAGTAAAATAATTTTGATGACGAAATCAAGTCGTAAGCGGATTCTCGGACGGATGAAATCGGATTCAAGCCCGAAATCGGAATGGGAGGACGCAGGAAATATCTAGTGGCATGGTATTAGTGGGCATAAGGGACACTTGGCATGCAAATGGAAAATGGTGGTGTGCATGAAGGACAAATGTCCTTAAATCTTAATTTATATATTTTTAAAGTGTAAATTGTATGAAAAAAAAAAAAACTGAATGTTTAACTCTAGAAGCAAGTTCGGTCAAATGAAATAAGGAGAGAAGCAAGGTTATTTTGGACATCAAAAGAAGAATGACTCATCCTATTCGGTCTCCCATTTCCATCAAACCCGAGAGAGAGAGCTGATTGAGGGAGTAAACTCGTGAGCTCTTCCTAGAGAGAACCGTGAGGGAAAATCGAAAAAGAATGAGAGCAGCATCCAAACCGTGAGAGGAGAGAGAGCCTTTGCATGTGATCTTCTTCTTCTTCATCCTTCTTTCCTCTTGTCCGGGAATGAGTAGCCTTGCCCGTGTCCAGTTTAAGCTTTCAATTTTTATGTTTGTGGGCTGATTGTGAGCCGTGAAGAGCAAAGAAGACTCAGCCGTGAGCTGGTGAAGAAAGTGCTGTCCAAGCCGCCGAAAGTGAACAGATCTGAAGCATCTCGTGGCATGCAAGAGCAGATCTGAGGTGAGTGATAGTGCATGCAAGCAAGGTGGGATGGTGGACTGCGGTCTAGCCGAGAAGAGTTAAAGCCACTACTGTTGGTGTGGAGTGGAGGCTGTCGCTGCTGTGCGTGGCGCTGTTGTTGTCGAGTTGGATCTGTTTTGTTGCTGGCATGTGGGCATTGCTGCTGCCAGGTGGGCGCTGTCTTGAGCTGAAGCTGCTGGTGGCGTGAGGCTGTTGGCACGAAGTTGCTGGTGCTGTCATGACCGCGAGAGCTGCTGCCAGACGCTATCTTTGCTGCTGCCAAGTGCTGTCGCCGTGTCTTGCTGCCTTGGTGAGCTGCTGTCGTCGCAAGTTGACGCTGTGCGAGCTGCTGCCAAGTCAAGCCGTGTACGACAGCAGACCTGAAGTGAAGACAATTGATATGGAAGGGGACAGCTTGCTGTCGTAAGTAATCTTGGCTCCGTTTGGCTGTCGCGATCGCTTGAAGATTGTTTCGAAACGAAGGGTAGCTCGCGTAAAGGTAAATATTGTTCCGTTTGGCTTTGTATTGGCGTTTCGATAATTGTTATTGGTTGTGCGTTATTTGGATTGAAGAGAACTCATGGATAAAACTGCTAATATAGGTAGTACTCTCGCGCGATTGTTCGAAGTTTCGAGTCGAGTTCCGAGAGGTATATTGATTTTTATGAATTCCTTTTGGATGGATTATGATGATGTTGAGTTATGGATTATAATTGATAATGTTATGTTTGGGTTTAGGACTTCGAATCTCGTTAGTGTGGAGGTTCGTTCGATAATTGTTTGGTTGTGTTTTGGAATGTAATGGTTATCATTGTTTTTGTTGCGATTCGAATGCGGGCTGTTATAGGAGATATTAGGGGCTGATATGATTGTGATTTTAATTTGAGTTCGTTGTTATAAGAAATGGATAGTTTTGGTATGTTTAAAGTATCGGTTAATCGTTCGGATATTGAGAATTCGTTTTCCAGTGATTCGAATAAGTTTTCTGCGAAAGCGAATGGTTTTAGTTTATGATTTTCGTTGTCGATTGTTGAAGTGTTTATGATGTCAACTCGTTGCCTTGCGATGTGTTTAAGCTCATTATAGTGTTAAGTTAATATTAGGATAGTTTGAGATACGTTTAAGTTAATCGGATAGTTTTAGTTTCGCGCGAAGCGTTAAAATCGATAAGTCGCGATAGTTAGTTAAATCGCGTAAGTTTTATGTTGTTCATTTAGCTTCGCTTATTCTTTTTGTTGAATCCATTAGATTATGGCTTCGATGATTGTTGCTTTGGATTCGAATAGCATAGTCGCGACATGTTTACATTCGAATGTTAAATTGTTTAGGCATCGATAAGGCGAAGGGAAGCGAAATTGAAGAAGTTGCGCGAGGTAGAAAATCCGATCTTTTCCGTGAGTTAGGAATCGGTGAGTGTAACTTGTTTTATAAAATGATAAATGCAATATGATTTCTATATGATTTTTATGCTTTCATGCAAGATTTAAACGTTTTAATACTTAATTGAATTTATATGAATGATATACGCTTTACAGGAATATTATACGCTTCGAATTGTTTATATTATATTTAAAGTAATATTGATCGTATAACTTGTTATTGAAATGTACTTTTATGTTTCGTTTTATAAGCGAAGGAACATGTTTTACAAGTATTATTTTAGCATGATAATGTATTTCAAAACCAATGGCTACCCATCCCCATTATGACTGAATTATGATTGTTATGCGGCCGAAGTGCCTTATATCGCGTATGGCATGTCTGTCGGGGGAAAGTCCACTAACTATAGGGGGGATCGAGTCTGTCATGTCGCCCTCTACGCGTATATAAGGTACTATCATGAATGATGCCCTATGTGCAGCGAGGTAACATACCGCGGCATAGTGGTTATGACTGAGATTGCACGTCCCCACCACCGGTGACCCAAGATCGGGCGGTGATCATGATTTTCCCGGGTCCCATTGGATATATGTTTTATGACTGAGGATTGATTTATGATTTTATGAGTTTATTTATGAACTTATGATTATGTTATGAATAAATTTTATGATGCTTATAATCTTGTATATTGTTTTCAAGCAATTGTGTATAAAATGATTTTGTAACATCATGAAATTCATGTTTACATAAATTGTTTCGGAACTTGAATTCTTTCAAAAGATTTTTGAAAGGGTATTAAAGAAAACCTATTTAGAACTGCATAACACTCACTGAGCCTTTTTAGCTCATTATTTTTCTTGTTTATTTTGTTTTAAAAACCCCCCAGGCGCAGGTTCGAGTCCTCTAGGCGGCAGATCTCCAGCTTAAGAGTAGGCAAGTTTATCAGGCGACCGAAACTGTGAAATCAAAGTAAATTTTTGATGTATAACGGATTTTAATGTGATGTAAATATTTAAGTTTTATAACTTTAATTACGTTATCATGCATGTGGAATGTTTTCTTTTAAGTTGAAATGGTTTTAGTTTTTAAAGACTCGAATGGCATTGAAATGTGGATTTTGCGATGGACCTGAGGTCCTATTTGGAAGTGGAAATGAATGTATGCATTTTGAAATATTATTAATTGTTTTACAGGTGTTTTGAAAAAGTTGAAAATGTCGGAAAAACAGCCGTTGTGCTGCCGAAAATTTTTCACCCTCAATTTTTAATGATTAAGAAATGAAACTGTTTTACGGCTTAGCTTCACGGAGTCCTTTTAAGTCACCTGCTTAAAGACTGTAAGGATTCTGTGGGGTGCCGGGAGGGCTCCGCTCGGATCTCTTCAAGGGATATCCGGGTTGGGTCCTTTCACACTGACTCTTGTACCTGTCCCTGGGGATAAAAACATAAAATAACGAGTGAACTAGAAAGCTCAGTGAGCGTCGTAAAAAAAAAAAAAAAAATCTATTATGATTTCTCTTTATTAAAACAAACCTCCCTAAAATTTCTTTAAGACATAATTTATAAACTTTTTCTTTAAAACTATAGTTTGTTCTTTATGAAACTCTTCTTGGGAAAATCATTTTAAAATTTTTTTTCTATGCTTTGCTGTAAAATAGTAACAATGACGGTAATAGCTTTACGAAAAATCTCTATATAAAAGTAATCAGCCGCTATGTTCGTACCATATGGTACCCTAAATACGTGTAAGCCCTCACCCAGATTTATTATTTTATGGTATTAGAAATCTTCGAATTAAGTTACGATCGAATTGTATGTCTTCAGTAGTGTTATTTAAGGTTTATTATATTTTCATATCGCAAGTCGGATATCGTTTGGTTGACCCCGATACGATTATAAAGTGATTAGGAGTGATTTATGTGTTAATCGAGCGAGGTGAGCTCACAGAATAAAGTATAAGATATTTTAATCCAACAAGTAAAAAAAGAGATAAGTGACTTTGAAATGTAGTGGCTATGGTTGTGCCACGTGTCATCTCTTAATTGATTGAAGAAATAAGTGGATTAAAATATACCAAGTGGACCATTAGAATTTGTAATTATTCATATTTGGGCATTGGTGAGATTATTGAAAGTTTGAGGTAATTAAATAAAATTTTCTTGAGGGACTTTTTAGTAATTGAGCATTAATATATATATATGTTGATTTTTGTCTCATTTGAGACATTTTGGATGTGAAAAGCTAGAAAAAGAGAGAGAGTTGTGTGAGAGAGAAAGAGAAGTCGAGAGAGTTTCGTGTGCGTGACGCCAAGAGAGAGAGGGAGGAAGATAAGGATCCATTCCAAATTTCGCAGCGGTTTTTTCATGAAAGTTGCTATTTGTCATCTCCTCTAGTTAGCCCAAAGAATTTGAAGCGAAGAGATCACCTATTTGGTGAGTTATTTCAGTTTAAAGATTGATGTTTTATATGAAACCCAGCTCATCTTTTATTTCTTTTTTAAATTAGAGTTTAGGGATGATGAGAGGGAAGTGTGAGGATGATTTTAGTGTGATTTGTGAGTGATTTGATGAAAGAAAAATAGGTGAGAGAGAGAGAAAGGAAGTTACGGCCAAAAATGGGTTTTGTGGGATCCGATTTCATTTTTGATTCTAATGCATTAGATGAATATTTTAGAGGTTAGAAAATAATTTTATAAAATTAGATTTTGAAAACAAAAAGTTTAGGATCGATTTCGGAGCTAAACGAATGAGTTGAAGGGTATTTTTTGAAACATGTTTGTTTAACATTCAAAACCGTTTATTTACTCATTGTTAGGTGTTAGAACACTATAGGATTGATTGTTAAAGTTGTCAGACGTTCGAAGCGAAAAATGATTTTTACTAGTAAGCGAAATTGAACGAATTTCGTTTTGAGCTTCCGACTATGAAATTGAGTATACTGAGGTATTTCTAGGAAAGAATAAGTAGGATTCATATAGAGAAAACGAATTTCGAATACCCCGATTGAATAGAAATTGAGATCCAAAAGTTTAGACGTTAAAATGTATTAAATGAAATAAATGAGATTTTTAATGATTTTGAATGTTATTTGAATGAGTTAAGTGACCCTAAATAGATATTTGATGTTTTAGGGTAAAAGCGGAGAGTTCTTGAGGCACACGGAGGAGGATTGGATTCTATCCGAGGAAGTGTTGTGAGTGGAACTACGAGTTTTTAAAATTTATATTTTCTTAAAGTTTATTGTAAAGTTAAAAGAATTTATTATAAATAGTTGTTCATTTAATAATGGAATTTATATTATAATTCTAGCATAAAGATTTTAGTTTATTATTTATATATATGAGAATGTGCTAGAATTAAAGATTTTAGGCTTACTGCCTTGAGATTTAGAATATTTTAGTGTATTAAGAGAAAAAAATTTTAATAGCCTATGGTTTACCCTAGCCCCAGATTAGTATCCGGTCGAATGCCCTATGCGTAATACGGTAGATGAGAGAAAGCCAGTCAGTGAGATTTGAGTCTAGTCGACTCTTATGTGAGCAAGGCATGAGTGATCTGTATGCACGTATAAGGTAGTGTAGTCGGTCGGCAGCGTGGGTCTGCTTTCGGCGACTACACATGGTAGATTCCTACTCCTAGTGATTAGTTAGATTTTACATGCTACCACGCCAGAAGTAGATATTCCCTGAGTTACCATTTAGGCGAGCATCAGAAAAGATTTTAAGAAAAGATTTCAGAAAGTGTTTTAGAAAAGAATTTTAGAAAGCATTTTAGTTTTTAAAAATTGTTTTTGGGAGAATATTTTATACAAAAATGAGTTTTAGTTTATATAAATTACACTATTTACTGAATTATACTCATATTTTTTTTTTATATGTTTTTCTTAAAAATTGAAAGGACCCAACTCGGATATCCCTTGAAGAGATCCGAGCGGAGCCCTCCCGGCACTCCACAGAATCCTTACAGTCTTTAAGCAGATGACTTAAAAGGACTCCGTGAAGTTAAGCCGTAAAACAGTTTCATTTCTTAATCATTAAAAATTTAGGGTGAAAAATTTTTTGGCAGCACAACGGTCGTTTTTTTTTTTTTTCCGACATTTTCAACTTTTTCAAAACACCTGTAAAACAATTAATAATATTTCAAAATGTATACATTCTTTTCCACTTCCAAATGGGACCTCAGGTCCTTCTCAAAATCTATATTTAAACACAATTCAAGTATTTAAAACAAAACCATTTCAAACTTAAGATAAAACATTTCACATGCGTGATAGCGTAATCATAGTTATGAAACTTAAATATTACATTACACTAAATCCGTTATACATCAAATATATTACTTTGATTTCACACTGATGGTCGCCTTAGAAGCTCGCCTTCCTTGAACTGGAGAATTGCCATAAGAAGAACTCGCACTAGCACCTGAGGAATTTTTATAAAACCAAACAAACAGGAAAATAATGAGCTAAAAAGGCTCAGTGAGTGTTATGCAGTTCTAAATAGGTTTTCTTTAATATCCTTTCAAAATCTTTTGAAAGAATCCAAGTTCCGAAACAATTTATGTAAACATGAATTTCATGATGTTACAAAATCATTTTATAAACAATTGCTTGAAAACAATATACAAGATTATAAGCATCATAAAATTTATTTATAACATAATCATAAGTTCATAAATAAACTCATAAAACATAAATAAATCCTCGGTCATAAAACATATATCCAATGGGACCCGGGGAAATCATGATCACCGCCCGGTCTTGGGTCACCGGTGGTGGGGACGTGCAATCTCAGTCATAACCACTATGCCGCGGTATGTTACCTCGCTGCACATAGGGCATCATTCATGATAGTACCTTATATACGCGTAGAGGGCAACATGACAGACTCGATCCCCCCCATAGTTAGTGGACTTTCCCTGACAGACATGCCATACGCGCAATAAGGCACTTCGGCCGCATAACAGTCATATAATGGGGATGGGTAGCCATCGGTTTTGAAATACATTAACATGCTGAAATAACAATTATAAAACATGTTCCTTTGCTTATAAAACGAAACATATAAGCACATTTCAATAACGAGTTATACGATCAATATTGCTTTAAATACAGATATAAAAACATTTCGAAACGTATAACATTCCTATAAAGCGTATATTATTCATATAAATTCATTTAAATATTAAAACGTTTAAATCTTTCATGAAAGCATAAAAATCATATAGAAATCATAGTGCATTTATCATTTCATAAAACAATTTTCACTCACCGATTCTTAACTCACGGAAAGGACCGGATTTTCTATCTTGCGCTACTTCTTTATCTTCGCTTTCCTTCGCCTTATCGTTGCCTATATAAGTTAACATTCTAACATGAGCATGACGGAGCTATGCTAATCAAATCTAAAGCAACATCATTGAAGCCATAATCTAATGAATTCAACGAAGAGAGTAAGCGAACCTAAAGGAACAACATAAAATTTACGCGATTTTAACTAACTATCGCGACTAATCACCTTTCACGTTTCGCGCGATTCCTTCAATTCCGAATAAACTTATCCTCCATATTACTCGTGACTTAACTTAAATCAAGGCAAACAAAGATTCAAACATGATAAAGCGTAAACGAGAAAAATATGGCAGCAAGCTTAACAATTATACATTTTTCTGATTCAACTCCAAATTCGACAATTTAACGATTTCGCGCGAAACTAAAACTATCCAATTAACTTAAACGTATCTTAAACTATCCTAACATCGACTTAACACTATGATGGGCTTAAACACAACTCAAGACAGCAATTTGACTTCATAAACATTTTCACAATCGACAACAAAAAATCACAAACTAAAAACATTCGCACTTGTGGAAAACTCAACCAAAATGCTCGGAAACGATTAATCAACGCCCGAACGATAATTCGATACTTTCGAATACACTAAAATGCATCCTTTTTCATGTTAACAACTTGGAAATAAAAGCACTACATGACAGCCCCTTTATCATAACATAACAGCCCATACAATGAATAATTCACGAACTTTCAACATCGACAATCAATCGTCAACATAATGAAACAATTCAAACGAACCTCCGCACTAACGAGGTTCTCAATCCTAAACCCAAACATAATATCACCACTTTATCTCAACTTAATCACATGGTTGCTTATTAAATTACCAAAACAACTCAACAAAGCAACATGGGGCAGCACTTACTCACTAGTTTCGCTTCGAGACGGCTTTCAAACGGCGACGAAACTCTCGCGGTAGCAAGCTTCTTCTTCCACCAGCAAGATGTTTTCTCTTATTGTTGTTCCACTCCAAAACTGAATGTTGATTTCAGCTTGGCAGCAACTCACAATCACGAGCTCACGTTGATAGCAGCTCACGCTGACAGCAACTGGCAGCACCTCTCGTCCACGGCAGCAGCAGCTCCAGCATTCAGCAACTCCACGCTTGGCAGCAACAGCGTCTTCACGCCAGCAGCAAAAACAGCTTCAGCTCGGCAGCATTTGGGAGCAACTGGTGCACAACAGCACCTCAACAGCGACCCCAGCAGCTCACCAAGGCAGCAGCTCCAGGTCACGGCCGCACCAGCACTATCACGCCAGCATCCTTACGCCATCAGCCAGTAGTTCCCGTCCACAGCAGCAGCTGCACCTTCACGCCAGCAACTTCTCTCATCGGCGACAATGGCAGCAGCTCACTCCCTCTTTCTTGCATGCACGGTCTGAAAGTCTTTGATCCACTTTTGCATGTCCTCCTTGCTTCCAGATCTGTTCTCTTCTTCTCCCTAGCTTCAGATACTCTTAGTCTGAAAACTGCCACTCGATCCTATCTCACTCAATCAATTTCTCACGAACCCATCTTGGTCTTTCTGCTCCAACTTCTTTCCTTTCACCAGCTCACAGTCTGATTTCAGCAGCTGATCCTCTCTTCCACGAGCAACAGCTCACTTCCTACTCTTGTGCACTCTCTTATTTCTCTTGGCTTTCGGTCTCTCTTCCTTAACTATCACTCTCGACTTCAGCTTGAAGAAGGATGAAGAGTGGCCGAATGAAAGCTTGTAAGTTGATTTCTGTTTTTTTTTTTTATTTAAAAGGTGACCGAGATAAAAAATGATATTTAATTCCTTGCTTTTCCATTTTAATATACAATTGCTTTCCAACTATTTGCCACATGGCGCGCATGCATAGTCCATTGATGCCACTTGCCTTTACACGATGACATGTGTCCCAAATATGCATAATTCATGCAACATGCTAATTCAGGTTTTCTCCTATTCCGATTTCAACTCGAATCTGATTCCGTCCGTCCGGGAATTCACTTATAACTTGATTTCGATTCCGCACGCTCGAAAATATTTTTACATTTTGATTCCGTCTTCACGCTCTCAACATTATTTTTATTGCCTCGAATTAAAAACTATCCCCGATCCTAACCGGGAATTTCATTAAAAATTCAATTATGCATCCGAATCCGAACGAATGATTAATTAAATTATTCCTTGATCAAGAGCAAACCTTATACATCCAAGGCTATCCAAAAATCTTAGTAAACTCTCCCTGGACAATCCTTAAATTTAATCGGGTCTAAAATTACCCATTCGAGCTCTTCGAGAACCTCGATAAATCTTTTATGGATGCTCTAAAAATTTTAATCATTATTCTTAGACGATCCAGAACATTTCTTAATCACCTCTAGACACTTTAATTTATTTTATTACCTTAATAATAAGGGCATATACCATTATTCCATACCTATCTTGTACTAAAATCGGGAGGGCCTATTACAAAAATTCTCTCACAGGTGCAGGAGCTAGTCGTCCAGCCGACGAGGTTCAGTCAAACTTGCAGGCGAATGTATAGGACGACACCTACGACATGTATATATTTTGTTATTTTGATCATGTATATATTGATGTACATAGTTGTAAATATCTTGAAGAAATAGTGGATGTATTAGTTAAAAATGTTTTATTAAAGTTTTATGAAATTTAGTGTTCAAATTTTATTTACTTGTTTGTGGTTGGGTTGGAGAAATGAGTCAGAGGCTCTGGAAGTTAAGAAATTGATTTCATATAAGTGTTTTTATAAATTGTATTTGAAACTTGCAGGGTGACTTAATTTAGAAAACAAACGGCATGCTGCCGAAATTTTTATTAAAAAGTGAAAAAATTTTATCACTGTCACCTTGTAAAAGAAGTTAAAATATCTAGCTAAATGATTTTTCGGTGCCCTGATGGGGTTTCTCCGGGCTGAGTATAGAGTTCGTGAGAATTCTTTCAAGATGCTACGGGGTCTTTCTTGGGTCTAGAGGAGGGATATGGGAAGGGTCCCGTCAATTTGATATTAAAGCTTTTGGTTAAAATAATTTAGAAAATTTTTGAAAAGTTATAAATCCATAAAAGTTATTTATATATTTTAGTACATTAAAATTTTTAAACATTGCATGATATTCATTATTTTTAACTGTAGTAGAGCTATGCATCGAGTTCGTGTTGAGACTTCTACTCCTACACTGAAGGTTGAGGAGCCCATTCATGAATCAATTAATGAGCCTTAGCCTGAGATACCGTAGGAGCCAATACGGGTAGGGCCAGCGGTTGATCTTATTGAGAGATTAGCTCAGATTATTCAGGGGATGGGACCTCATGCACCAAATGCCACTGTAGAAACGGCTAGGAATTTAGGCGCTAAGGATTTTGACGGATCAAGAGGCCCAAATGCAGCATTAGAGTGGTTAGAGAGCATAGAGAGGGTCTTTGATTAGATGAAGTGCATAGATCCCCAGAGGGTTTCGATTGCTTCATTTCTCCTGCAAGCCTCCGCAAGAGATTGGTAGGATTCAGTCAGGAGGAGAGTTATAGAGCCACTGACATGGGTCTAGTTTAAAGAATATTTGAATGAGAAGTTTTATCCCATGACCTATAGGGATGCAAAGATTGATGAGTTCTACCATCTGATTCAGGGTAATATGACGGTAGAGGAGTACGAGAAGAAATTCACAGAGCTATCCCGAATGGCACTGTTCGTGGAAGAGAACGAAGCAAACAAGTGTCACAAGTTTCTTCAGCGCCTGAACACCAGAATCAAGACATATGTAGTTGCTATAGATTACAGGGATTATGGGTGATTAGTGGAGGCAGCTCTGAGAGTGGAGAGATCAGTTCAGGTAGAGAGAGCACAGCAACAGAAGAGGGGCCAAAGTCAGGAATGACAGACAAGAGGACCTAGTAAAACCCCCAAGATAGGAGGCAGATCTGGAGGGTTTCAGGCAGACAGCAGAGTCAGGGAGCCACCTACAGTCAAGGATCAGTGAGGTCACCATCAGGTTCTCAGGGTAGAGGCAGTGGCCAGAGTAGTATTCCTTCATGTGCTACTTGTGGTAGACATCATTGGGGAAAATGTTACTTTGGCAAGACTGGGTGCTACTTTTGTGGTCAAGAGGGACACCTGAAGAGGGCTTGCCTATAGAGAACTATAACAGAGGCTAGCGAGTCGAGACCAGTGACTCAGGTACAGTCGAGTACAAGGTAGTCGAGAGGTAGAGGAGCATGGACTCCTACATAGTTAGGTAGAGGTATGGGTCGAGGTACCTCAACTAGAGGACAGCCAAGGAGACTTCCAGTTCAGGCAAGGGTGTTTGCTGTTACCCAGTAGGAGGCAGAGGCTACTCCAGAGGTGGTTACAGGTATTGTTTCGATTTTCGGATCAGATGCTTATGCTTTGATAGACCCAAGGGCCACACATTCTTTTATCTTTAAGAGCTTTGCTAGCATGGTAGAGTTGTCTTTAGAGCTATTAGAGAGTGGGATGATAGTTGCTACTCCTACTGGAGGTACATTGGTGGCTGAGAGGGTATGCAAAGGTGGTCAGGTTATGATTGAGGGCAAATCATTCCCAGTTAGTCTGATATTGTTGGATATTCATGATTTTGATGTGATATTGGGGATGGATTGGTTAGCTACTCATCGTGCCACAGTTGATTGCTTCCAAAAAGAAGTCGGACTCAGTACTCTAAAGGAGCCAGATATGGTGTTCAAGGGTGAACGCAGGATGCTTCCTTTGTGTATAACATCGATCGACTATGACAGCTAGGAAGATGTTAAGAAAGCAGTGTGAGGGTTATCTAGCTTATGTCGTCGATACTTCAGAGAAAGAGGCCCAATTAGAGGACATCCTAGTGGTTAGAGAGTTTCTAGATGTATTCCCGGATGACCTTCCTGAGTTGCCGCTAGATAGGGAGATTGAGTTTGAAATTAATTTGATTCCGGGGACAGTAGCTATAGCTAGGGCACCCTACAGGATAGCACATACTGAGTTGAGAGAGCTAAAGGTGCAGGTAGAAGAGTTAATGGATAAGGGTTTTATCAGACCGAGTGTTTCTCTCTAGGGAGCGACAGTGTTATTTGTGAAGAAAAAAAATGGTAGTATACGATTGTGTATTGATTACAGGAAGTTAAATAAAGTAACGGTACAGAACCAGTATCCACTTCCTCACATTGATGATCTGTTTGATCAGCTTCAGGGGGCTAGTGTGTTTTCGAAGATTGATCTGAGATCCATATACCATCAGTTGAAGATTAAGGCAGAAGATGTTCCCAAGACTGCCTTCAGGACAAGATATGGACACTATGAGTTTTTGGTTATATCTTTCAGGCTAACCAATGCACCTGCAATATTTATGGACTTGATGAATAGGGTGTTTCATGATTTTCTACGTAAGTTTGTGATAGTGTTCATTAATGATATTCTAGTGTACTCGGATAGTAGGGAGGCACATGCTGAGCACTTGAGAACAGTTCTACAGACCTTAAAGGATCGCCAACTATATGATAAGTTCAGTAAATGTTAGTTTTGGTTGGACAAGGTCTTTTTTCTCGGGCATGTGGTATCCGCAGATGGGATCAGTGTCAACCCCTAGAAAGTTAAAGCTATTTTACAGTGGAAGCAATCAGCCACAGTTACAGAGGCCAGGAGTTTCTTGGGATTGGCAGGGTATTACAAGAAATTCATTGAGGGATTCTCTAGAATAGTCATTCATTTGACGAAACTTATAAGAAAGAATGTTAAATTTGACTGGTCAAAGGCCTATCAGTAGAGTTTTGATGAATTGAAGGCTCGGTTGATCACAGCTCCCATTCTTACACTTCCTTATAGGACAGAGGGATTCGTGGTATATAGTGATGCATCCAAACAGGGCTTGGGATGTGTTTTGATGCAGAATGGGAAAGTAATAACATACGCATCACGACAATTGAAGAAACATGAGCAGAATTATCTAACTCATGATTTAGAGTTAGTAGCAGTGGTGTTCGTACTAAGGATCTGGAGACACTACTTGTATAAGGTTTCTTGCTTGATTTTAATAGACCACAAGAGCCTCCAGTATTTACTCACGTATAAAGAATTGAATATGAGGCAGAGAAGGTGGTTGGAACTAATTAAAGACTATGATTGCTCTATAGAGTACCATTCGGGAAAAGCAAATATAGTGGCTGATGCCCTAAGTAGACAGCTTAGTAGCTTAGTGGCATATTTGAGAGCAGGGTACTATCCGTTGTTGAGGGAGATGAGATCTTTAGGGGTTCAGTTGATGACTTCGAATTCAGGTGCACTGTTAGCCACATTTCAGGTTAGACCGGTACTCTCAGATCGGGTCTGAAAGCTTTAGGGATAGGATCCTCAGTTGGCCACGATCAGACAGAGAGTTGAGTTGGGTAAAGGCTAGGACTTCTCAGTGAGAGAGGATGGTACACTGATGATGGGTCAGAGATTATATGTTCCAGACTTGGAAAATCTTAAGAGAGAGACACTGGATAAGGCCCATTCTTCAGCTTATGCGATGCTTCCTAGTAGTACGAAGATGTACCATACTTTGAAAGAGCATTTCTGGTGGAAAGGTATGAAGAGGGAGATAGCTAAGTACGTATCTAGATAACAGATTTGTCAGCGGGTTAAAGCAGAGCATCAGAGATATGTAAGATTAGCTCAGCCACTCTCTATTCCAATGTCGAAATGGGAGCACATCATGATGGATTTTATGGTTGGTTTTCCACGTAGTCAGAGTGGGTATGATCGTATATAAGTGATAGTTGATCGTCTTATGAAGTCAACTCATTTTCTACCCATTCGAAATACTTATTCCCTAGATAGACTAGCCAGATTGTATGTTGATGAGATTGTCAGGCTTTATGGAGCTCCAGTTTCTATTGTTTCTGACAGGGATCCTAGATTTATATCTCGATTTTAGCCTAGTTTACAGAGAGCCTTGGACACTCGATTACATTTTAGTACAGCATTCCATCCACAGACAGACGGACAGTCTAAGCACACTATCCAAACTTTAGAGGATGTGCTGAGATCATGTGTGATGGAGTTTGGTGGGAATTGGGATACTCATACGCCACTGATCGAGTTCGCCTACAATAATAGTTATCAGGCCAGTGTCGGCATAGCACTGCATGAGGCTTTATATGGGAAACGGTGCAAGAAGCCATTAAGTTGGGATGAAGTGGGCGATATGAGATTATTAGGGCTCGAGCTTGTTCATATGACTACAGATAAGATCAGGATTATTCAGGACAGATTGAAAATCGCTCAAAATCGTCAGAAAAGCTATACAGATAATAGAATAAGAGACTTGGAGTTCTAGGTAGGGGATAAGGTATTTCTGAAGATATCACCATGAAAAAGGATCATCAGATTTGGCAGACGTAGAAAGCTCAGTCCACGATATATTGGTCCCTATGAGGTGATCGATAGAGTTTGAGACGTGGTTTATCGTTTGGAGTTGCCATCAGAGTTATCCAGGATTCACAATGTATTCCATGTCTCGATGCTTCGTAAATATATGCTAGATCCTTCACATGTGTTGTTAAAGCAGCTAGTGGAATTGAGAGAGAACTTGACCTATGAAGAGAGTCCAGTTTAGATCTTAGATAGGAGGGAGCAGGTTCTTGGCAACAAGACTATTCCATTGGTAAAAGTCTTGTGGAGGAATCATTCAGTGGAAAAGGCAACATAGAAGCCTAAGAAGCAGATGTGGAGGCAATACCCTCACCTTTTTTATTCAAGTATGTTATTTAAATTTCAAGGACGAAATTTATTTTAAGGATGGGAGGAATTGTAAGCCCTCATCCAGATTTATTATTTTATGACATTAGAAATCTTCGAATTAAGTTACAGTCGAATTGTATGCCTCCAATAGTGTTATTTGAGGTTTATTGTATTATTATATCGCAAGTCGGATGTCGTTTGGTTGACCCCAGTACGATTATAAAGTGATTAGGAGTGATTTATGTGTTAATCGAGTAAGGTGAGCTCACGGAATAAAGTAAAAGATATTTTAATTCAACCAATAAGAAAATAGATAAGTGACTTTGAAAAGTAGTGGCTATGGTTGTGCCACGTGACATCTCTTGATTGGTTGAAGAAATAAGTGGACTAGAATGTGCCAAGTGGACCAATAGAATTTGTGATTATCCATATTTGGGCACTAGTGAGATTATTGAAAGTTTGAGGTAATTAAATGAAATTTTCTTGAGGAACTTTTTAGTAATTGAGCATTAATATATATATATGTTGATTTTTGTCTCATTTGAGACATTTTGGACGTGAAAATCTAGAAAAAGAGAAAGAGTCGTACGAGAGAGAAAGAGGAGCTGAGAGCGCTTCGCGTGCGCTATGCTGAGAGATAGAGGGAGGAAAAGAAGGATCTGATATGAATTTCACCGCGGTTTCTTCAGGAAAGTTGCTCCTTCTCATCTCTCTAGTTAGCCCAATGAATTTGAAGCGAAGAGATTGCCTATTTTGTGAGTTATTTTAATTTAAAGATTGACTTTTTATATGAAACCCATTTCATCTTTTGTTTCTTTTTCGAATTAGAGTTTAGGGATGATGAGAGGGAAGTGTGAGGATGATTTTGGTGTGATTTGTAAGGGATTTGATGGAAGAAAAATAGGTGTCAGAGAGAGAGGAAGTCATGGCCAAAAATGGGTTTTTGTGGGATCTGATTTTGTTTTCTATTCTAAGGCATTAGATGGATATTTTAGAAGTTAGAAAATAATCTTATAAAGTTAGATATCGAAAACAAAAAGTTTAGGAATGATTTCGGAGCTAAACGGATGACTTGAAGGGCATTTTTCGAAACCCTTCGAAATGCGTTTGTTGAACGTTCGAAACCGTTTATTTACTCATGGTTGGGTGTTAGAACACTAGAGGATTGATTGTTGAAGTTGTCAGACGTTTGAAGTGCAAAATGATTTTTACTAGTAAGCGAAATCGAATGAATTTTATTCCGAGCTTCCGACGATGAAATTGAGTATACTGAGGTATTCTTAGAAAATAATAAGTAGAATTCATGTAGAGAAAACGAATTTCGAAAATCTCGATTGAATAGAAATATAGATCCAAAAGTTTAGACGTTAAAGGGTATTAATACAAATAAATGAGATTTTTATTGATTTTGAATGTTATTTGAATGAGTTAAGTAACCCTAAATGGATATTTAATGTTTTAGGGTGAAAGCGAAGAGTTCTGAAGGCATACGGAGGAGGATCGGATTCTATCCGATGACGTGTTGTGAGTGGAACTACGAATTTTTAAAATTTATATTTTCTTAAAGTTTATTGTAAAGTTAAAAGAATATATTTTAAACAATTATTCATTTATTAATTGAATTTATATTATAATTCTAGCATAAAAATTTTAGTTTATTATTTATATATATATGATAATGTGATAGAATTAAAGATTTTAGGCTTACTGCCTTGAGATTTAGAATATTTTAATGTATTAAAAAAAAAAATTTTAATAACCTATAGTTTATCCTAGCCCCAGTTTAGTACCCGACCGAATGTCCTATACATGATACGGTAGATGAGAGAAAATCAGTAAGTGAGATTTGAGTCTACTCGACTCTTGTGTGAGCGAGGCATGAGTGATCTGTATTGACGGGACCCTTTCCGAATCCCTCATCTGGACCTGTGAAAGATCCCGTAGCACCCCGATAGAACTCCATCGAACTCTAACTCTAGTCTGAAGAAATCCCGTCGGAGCACCGAACTCTATTTAAACTTATTTTAAATTTATTTGTTAGGTGGTAAGGGTAAAAATTTTTCGTTTTTCTAATTAAAATCCGACAGCATGTAAGCTTTTATTGAACTATGCCACAATGCAAATTCAAAAGCAATTTAAAAACCCTTTTATGGCAAACAAATCTCCACTACCAGGGGCCCCTGGCCCTCATCCAAAATCAATCACAGCGCAATTAATTACATTTATGAAATCGATGGAAATCTAAATTTTTCTTTTCAAAACATTTTCATAAAACGTGCATCCAACTATTGATATTTACGTTTACAAATTTTACATCATTTTCAACATGATTTATATATATACAACACATGCATGACAAAATGATGACCTATACGATGGGATATAATCGTCCATTAGTCAATCCATGCGTTAGTCTGAGCCTCGTCTGCTGGACGACTCGCTCCTGTACCTAAGGGTACATTTTAAGTAACACATGGGAATCAAACGGTGAGTATAACT
Source organism: Dimocarpus longan (assembly GCA_022984855.1). NCBI lineage: Eukaryota > Viridiplantae > Streptophyta > Magnoliopsida > Sapindales > Sapindaceae > Dimocarpus > Dimocarpus longan. The sequence goes on along the minus strand of CM041015.1, from coordinate 6,405,309 downwards.
TAGTGAGATAAACATTATACAACTGCAAAAACTAAAATATTTTTCTGAAATACTTTTTATTGATCATACGAAAACTGTTTTTGAAACTCTCTTTGATTCTTTTTCAAAAACTTTCTCATTTCTCGCCTTGATGGTAACCCAAGGAAACTACTCCTGTCGTGGCCGTATAAGTCTCTAGCTAGCCACTAGGAATTAAGGAATCTACCCTGTGTAGTCGCCAACACGCGGACTCTGGGCACGCTTACCCCTACGCAATCGGTTTAAACTACACTACCCTATATGTGCAGAGGGTGACTCGACTGACTCTCTCTCTCTCTGGAGTCGTCTGGACTCTTCTCTCAGTTAGTGACTCTCTCACATTTACCATGCACGCATAGAGTACTCAACTGGAGTTAGGGTTAACCATCGACGTAATAAAATATTTTTTCTCATTCTTTTTAAAAACAAAACTCATTCTCAAGGCAAACTACCTAAAATCTTTCATTTGCGTAGATTCTTAGTATTAACACATAATTAAATCACAACTTACAAGATATAATTTTTGTATACTTACAATAAATAACTCAATTATGAAATGAAATAAATACAAATAACCATTAAATAAACTTCAAATTGAAATACACTTGAAATGTGAGATTTCTACTCACAAACCGCCCTCCAATCGAATGCGAACCTCCTCTGGAAGTCTCCAATACTTCTCGCTTTCATCCTAAAATATCAAATATCCATTTAGGGTTACTTAACCCATTCAAATAACATTCAAAATCATTAAAAAAATCCAATTATATCTATTAATACCCTTTAATGTCTAAACATTCATATCTCAATTTCTATTCAATCAGGGGTTTCGAAATTCGTTTTCTCTGTATGAATCCTACTTATTCATTCCTAAGAATACCTCAGAATGCTCAATTTCATCGTCGAAAACTCAAAATAAAAATCGATCGGATTCGCTTACTAACGAAAGTCACTTTTCGCTCTGGACTTCCGACAACTTCAAAAATCAATTCTCTAGTGTTCTAACACCCAACCAAGGCTAAATAAACTGTTCCAAACGTTAAACGAACGCATTTCGAAGGGTTTCAAAAAACGCCCTTCAACTAGTTTGTTTAGCTCCGAAATCGATCATAAACTTTTCGTTTTCGAAATCTAACTTCAAAAGGTTATTCTCTAACCACTAAAACATCCATCTAATGCCTTAGAATCGAAAACAAAATAGAATTCCATAAAAACCCATTTTTTACCGCGATTTTTCCTCTCTTTTCTCCCATTTATCTTTCACCAAATCACTCCAAAATCACACCAAAATCATCCTCACACATCCCTCTCAACATCCCTAAACTCAAATTCGAAAATCAAACTAAAAATAAAAATGGGTTTCACAAGAACCAATAAGCTTAAAATTGAGATAACTCACCAAATAGGCAATCTTTTGGCTTCAAATTGGTTGCGTTTGCTAAAGGAGATGATGAGGAACAACTTTTGTGAAGAAACAGCGTCGAAATTCGGATCGGATCTCATTCTTCTTCTTTCTCTCCCTCGCGGCATCGCATGGCTCTCTCTCTAGAAATCTGTCTCCCTCTCACCCGAATCTCTCTTTTTCTTTTGTTTTTGCCATGCACAATGAACCCAAATGAGACAAAATTAACTTATATATATAAATGCTCAATTGCTAAAAAGTCCCTCAAGAAAATTTTATTTAATAACCTCAAACTTTCAATAATCTCACTATGGCCCAATTATAGATAATCATGAATCTTATTGGTCCACTTGGTACATTCTAGTCCACTTATTTCTTCAACCAATCCATAGATAACACATGACACATCCATAGCCACTACTTTTTAAATCACTTATCTCATTTTTCATTGGTTGAATTAAAATATCTTTTACTTTATTCTGTGAGCTCACCTCGCTTGATTAACACGTAAATCACTCCTAATCATTTTGTGATTGCACCGGGGTCAACCAAACGACATTCGACTTGTGATACAAAAATATAATAAACCTCAAATAATACTACTGGAGGCATATGATTCGACTGTAACTCAATTCGAAGATTTCTAATACCATAAAATAATAAAACTGGATGAGGGCTTACACTTGATATATAAATTCGAATTCTCATTTCAATAGAGCTTTCAATACCTAATCCTTCTGAAAAATATTCCACAAATATTCTTTACACATCTTATGACCAATTTAACTTTATAAACTTCAATTTAGGCCTAATATCTCTCATATATACTTGATAAAGAAAATATTCCTAACCGAAATCCGGTCGAATAAACCAATATCTTTTTATATGTATCTATAGCTTAAATACTCGATTTTTATACTCATTCTTGTTAACCCATTCTTATTCACTTGGGTTGCACTTCTTGAAACTTTCGCATATTATGCTCATGTGTGATCCATGCAAACTTAACTTAAAATGTTCATTTTGCCCTTTTTATGATCTAATTTCACTTCGACCGGAAAATATTCTGAAAATATTTCATGGTCATCTAATCTTCAAATTGACCATAAAATACTCTTATCTATAAATTTCAAGCTTCAAAAAATTTTAATTTAATTAAAACTCATTAAAACTCATTCATCTCTCAAAAGGGCAATATCGTAATTTTTTTCGGATTGCTTAAAACTGACCCAAGTGATATTATTTTTTTATCTATTTTTGTTTCTCTATACTCTCCTACTATTTTCAGACCTTTTCGACCCTTAAGGTTAGTTTTCAAAAATTTTACTATTCATCCAAAAATGTTCGTCTGAAAAATACTATTTACTGAAAACTTCTGTTTCCTATCGAATTTTAATTCATGACCCTGGACAATATAACCAAGTTCAAATTCAATCTTAAACACTAATTTCAAATCTTTTCCAAAAAAAAATCACAATTTGTTCTGAATCTTAATACTATTCACCGAAAATTCTCATTTCTTCCTAACACAACACTCAGGGCCTTATAAATATAATCGAATTTTAACCGGGTCTCTTAAACTAGTATAGGGTAGTGTAGTCGGTTCGCAGCGTGGGCCAGCTTTTAGCGACTACACATGGTAGATTTCCACTCCTAGTGGTTAGCTAGATTTTATATGCTACCACGCTATGAGTAGATATTCCTTGAGTTACTATTTAGGGGAGCATAAGAAAAAATTTTAAGAAAAGATTTCAGAAAGTGTTTTAGAAAAGAATTTTAGAAAACATTTTAGTTTTTAAAAACTGTTTTTGGGAGAATATTTTATACAAAAATGAGTTTTAGTTTATATAAATTATATCATTTACTGGGTTATACTCATATTTTTCTTTAAATGTTTTTCTTAAAAATTCTCTCACATGTGCAGAAGCTAGTTGTCCAGTCAGACATGCAGGGGAACGTATAGGACGACGCCTACTACATGTATATATTTTGTTATTTTGATCATGTATATGTTGATGTACATAGTTGTAAATATTTTGAAGAAATAGTGGATGCGTTAGTTAAAAATATTTTATTAAAGTTTTATGAAATTTAGTGTTCAAATTTTATATACTTGTTTGTAGTTGGGTTGTGAGAAATGAGCCTGAGGCTCTGGAAGTTGAAAAATTGATTTCACAGAAGTGTTTTTATAAACTATATTTGAAACTTACAGTGTGGCATAGTTTGAAAAACAGACGGTATGCTGTTGAAATTTTTATTAAAAAGCAAAAATTTTTTATCATTGTCACATTGTAAAAGAAGTTAAAATATCTAGCTAAATGATTTTTCGATGCCTTGACGGCGTTCCTCCGGGTTGAGTATAGAGTTCGTGGGAATTCTATCAGGATTCTACGGGGTCTTTCTCGGGTCCAGATAAGAGATACGAGAAAGGTCCCGTCAGTACGAGCAGAATAAACTGTCGCTCAAGCCTTCACGGTCCCCTGTTCGATAAAGCACTAGCTATAATATACCATAACTCGTGCATGGACGACAAACCAACAGGAGTCACTGACTCTGTTCCTCCCGCTGTTAGTAACAAACTTTACCTGACACTGCCATGCACAGTTTCAAGTACTCTAACCGAAAATCTCTATAGGTGGGACAATCCTTTTTTATAACAAACCCGATCCATCCCTACTTTTGGGTCACAGCCTCGACCCTCATGGATTTGGATGCGACCGACCCAGTTACCCCCTCTCTTGGACTTTCATGGGCCTTCCCTCAAATATTCGGGTAGTAGGTATCGTCCCCTGTAACTGTATCCTATCTGGAATACCATAGGTCTATAAAATAATTCACTTTCAATTATTTTGCTTTATAGTACTTTTTGCATATCTTTAAAATTTCAATAAATTCATTTAGGAGATTTCGCTTCAATCAATTTACTTAAAAATCAATATCAAATATTTCCATACATAATCTTTAAGCATAAAATGTAAAATCAATTGAATAAAAATAAAATCATTTCATTTCGAATGGACACTCACCTAATTTCCTTATTCAGCTCATGATTGCACGTGCGCTTTCGAATTCCCTTTTATTTCCCGTCACCTATATATTTTCATAGTCTAATATTTAGAAAACATCATAATCAAACTCAATCATTCGTATTCACTTTTGTTAAGCACATAAGTACCTAATTAACTATTAAATTTCACAAAAATTTGAACACCCAATTTCACAACGTAACTTTTCCGTTTATTCGCGTTTACTTTTCGTTTGAATTTTCAATCATTTCTGTCATCCATTTAACTTTTAAACTCATCCAGTTCATCCAAAAATAACTTTTTATCACAACAAACACATCAAAACGAAAACATGGCCAGCTTGTGAACCATGATTTCCACATTTCATTTCAACCTTAATTCCAACCCTTTAACACATTCAAAACAGTACCATAAGCTATCCATTCTTTTCTAACTCATTTCTTCACCCATAAACTTCACAAAAATCCATCAAACCACTACACAATTTTATCAACATCATCTTCCTTATTTAGGCCGAACCTAGCATGCATTCAAGGATCAACTCATTCATTTCATTTCTATCTTGAATTTCATTAGATGATGTCCTTTATTTCCAAGCCATTAACTTAAGCAATTTAACACTCTATTTTGTATGTTTCTTTAGCCGAATTGCACCATATTTTAACCCAACTTTTCTCATTTCATTTTCATAAAATTTTTAACATAATTGCGGCCTCTAACAGCCCTTAAATTGGCTTTAATTCAGCTCACCAGATTATGGATAGCTTACACACCTCTTTAATGTTCCTTGACCGAATGGTACTCCATCATGCCACCATGGTTTCATTTCATATTTTTAGCAATATAATAATCATTTTAACATAATTTCCATCATATAAATTCATCAAAATAAATTAAAAGATGCAAAAATTTCCATGTTGACCGAACCTAGAAGCAATTCATCAAGCATTTTACCTTCATCTAATTCTTATGCTTTCACTCATATAAAATAGCCTATATTCTACACCAAATCAACCATAATTTCTTCACATCATCTCACCCTAACATAACCAATATGCATAACAATATGTTTCTCAACATATCATCAAACTTCTCACACAAACTTCAATCACAATCACAACAAAATCCAATTTCATCTTTACTAATCACCATTAAAACTCATTCAAATCACGATAATTTTTAACCAAATCACTTACCAATGTTCCTTGATGTCTTGCCTTGCTTCTTCACTTGATTAGTGCCTCAAAACCTTGAATTAAATCATGAAAAAATCATCAATATTCAAAGCTATCTCAAATACTGTATTTGACAACTTTTACTCAAAATTTTCAATTCAAAACTTAATCTTATCTCTTTATTTTTGGGTTGATTTTTCTTAGAAACCTTCCTTGACTTGTTCCTCAGCCTTTGATGGCTTGATTACACTTCAAAAATGGTGGAAATCTTGGTGGGATAAGCTGTTGGTTTGCACACTGTCTTCCCCTGTTCTTTTCTGCCGAATGTCTTCTGGTTTCTTCCACTAATTGCTACAGATTTTTCCACTTTATATAGCTCTTATTGACTTGTACAATTTTCCCTTAAGTTTTTCATAAAATTACATGTCATGCCACTCTTTTATTTTAACAAATAAGCCCTCAAATTTCAATGTAATCACACTAGTTTTTCAAAATTTTTACATACCATGCAACTAATTTTATTCCTTCAATCCATGCTCTTTTTGAATAGAGCAAATTACAATTTAACTACCTAGTTAAAACGCTTTCACAGGCGGAGCAAATATTTCAATGTTATTGCAATTTACCCCCTACCGTTAGTAAAATTCGTTACATTTAACGGAAAACAATACCAAAACAACAAAAAGATCAAATTACCCTTTGACTGAAGTTGATCAGTTGACCAAATATATAATCTGGTCAACTCATCAATCTCTCATTCTGCTATTCTCTCTCTTCCTCTCATTCTTCTTATTCTTCTCCTCCTCTTCTTCTGGCTCTTCTTCTTTTTCCATTCTTCTGCTTCTTTTTCTTCTGTTATTCTTCTTCCTCGGAGTGAACTCAATCTGGGTTTGTGAGCGAACCCAACTGGGTTCATCATGAACCCAAAATCTGTGTTCATTTCGTGAACCCAAAATCTGGGTTCACGAAATGAACCCAGAATCTGGGTTCATCGTGAACCCAGATATATATATATCTATATATATTTTTTCCAGTTTGATTGATGGTTTTGATTTTAGATGATGTTGGGTTTGATGGTGTTGTGGGACATTGATAATGTTTGAGGTCATTTTTTAGGTTTCAGGAATGGATTATGATGTTGGTTAGTTGATTGATGATGGTTGATGATGTTTGGGACAATTTTTGGGGTTTCTAGTCATCTGTTGAACTGGTTGGACTGATTGGGATTATGAATTTTGGATAATGATTTTGAACGGAATGATGAACGGGATGATGAATTAAAAAGTTTAATTTTTATTTATTTTATTTTTAATATATATTTTTAAATCAATCTCTGTTTCATATATGTATTTTTATTTAATTTATTTTAAAAAAAATTTAAAAAATAAAATTAATATAAAAAGACAATTTTACCCCTCTTCTAGTTAAGTGTAACTGGATTCATTAACGGTAGGGGGTAAATTGCAATAATATTGAAACATTTATTCTGCCTATAAAAGCGTTTTAACCAAGTAGCTAAATTGTAATTTACTCTTTTGAATATCTTTTGATTATGAATTTCATCGATAAATCATTATATCACTTATCGGATTCGAATCCGTTTTTGGTCGGGTCGAAAATTCTACTAAAGTCTGATTTTACGATTTGAAAAATTCAATAACTTTATTAATTCTCTAATAAAGGCATTTTTGTACGTTATATTTACATCGTCTATACAAATCTCCACTATAGTATACAAATTTGAAAAAGGGTATTACATCGGTCACTTTTATGAAAGCATTTAAAATCTTCCAGAAGCTTATTTGTAACCAAACCAAACCAAAAACTCACTTCAAAGCCCCATAGCTCCAATATATGCCACTGATATCCCTCTTATGTTGGTTGATCATGATATAGCTAATCATAAATCATACATTTGCCCTTCTTTTCATCATTTTGTGGCTAACATTCCAAACTTGCTTTGTCTTATTTACAGGGAAAAAATGACCAATGGATTGATTTATGTTCCTCCATCAAGGTAAATAGTTAGGTACCTGTTGAGGGTGGCTTTCTTAAAGAGTTACTAAATTACATTGTGATGGATGATTTGGAGTTTATGCCTATATTGCTACTAATGTTGTTACGGTGCTCAGCAATTTCAATGTTAAGGATATGTGTACACTTAAGGAGATCTCTATTGAGCTGGCTATAGAAGAGGTATGCTAATACTATAATTACTGCATTATAATAGAAGGTATCAGTTGGCTAATGTTTGTATTATGAAGCTATCTCTAGAGTGTAAGACAGTTCTAACAAGTTTTACATGGAAAATGTGAGGGGCACAAAGTTTACATGCAAAACTCAATTGCAAGCTTGAAGATTCTTGCTTATTTTTCTTATGAGTTGAATGTTGATTTAGTTTTAAAAAGCTATTTCCAAAGTAATTATCTTTTCATGCTATTATCTTTCTTGTTTTTAGATAACAATTATAATGGATTTTTTTTTTGTCTTGGTTCTAAAAAGTATTAGCTTTTTGAACATGTTTACATTAACGACTCCCATAATCACTAAAGTTTAAAAAATGTGTGAATTGTTTCCCTAAAAAATTATTTCTTTTCATGATTTGATTGTTTTAAGTATTGAACTTGAATGTGGTCTGCTTAGAAATGATATCTTGTATGCTTGCTACTTATGACTAAACAAAAAGGAAACTTGATTAAGTTGAAGAAGTGCCTTACGACTGTTCAAATAGTTGTCAAGTTGTTAGAGTTCTTATGCGACTCTTTCTATGCCTTATAAACAAAGAGTATGTTGCATAGTCTGATATCTAAAACACTAAATAATCACAAACTCTCAGTTATGATGAGTTTAATAAAATATGAATGATTATTTTTCAACATTACTTTGATTGAACCACTATCCAATATGGTTTGGTGGTATAAGATAGCCAATTCAACTTAATAATGACTTAGATTTGAGTGGTTATATCAAATGTGGTATTTTAACTAAAAAAAAGGGAAAAAACCACTGCTCATATTGAAACATTTGTGAGGATATCTTCCAGTCTAAGTCATTTAGCTTCCAGCTCGAGTAGTTGCCACAGTCAACTGTAACAATAGCAGCATGATTCCTCTGCTCCTGTTGGTGATGTGCTTGTTACTTTTAGTCTTAATCATCTTAATCAGCATAGACAAGCTAATGATCATCTGCAGCTAAACACTTATCATGATAAAGTTGTAACAAGTCTTGCATACTTGAGTAAAGTTGATGATTAGTTTCAGCAGAGATGGTAGTTAATTAGAGTTAATTAATACTTGTATGTTAGAGATTTCCTAGGATCAAATTCTGTTGATTCAAAGGCTATGACCATGTTTTACTTGTATATATAAAAGCTTTAGATCTGTAACTTGTTTAATCAATAAAAGCAATAAAGAAATTATTTTCATGTGTTCAATTTTGCCATTAAAAACTAGAGCATAAAGCTCTTCTTTATTTTAGTTTCATCTTTCACATATTCTTCAAGAATCTTTCATGGTATCAGAGCCCTTAACCAATGTCAAGAATGTCTTCTAATTTTCAGTTATCCTCTTTACATCATAAGCATCAAGATCTCTCGATCGCTTTGGCCATGGGTTTTCAGTCACCAGCGAAGACCTTAAACTTCAATCTACCAATTAAACGTGATAAGGTCAACTTTATCAATTGGAAGGCTCAATTAACAGCTGCAATTTTAGCCTTAGAGTTAAAGGATTTCATCACTAAAGGCAAGTCAGTTCTTGATTAATTTGTTGAAGAACTTGATGACAATAAGGTGGTGAAAGCAAATCAAATCAATCAAGATTTTCTAGCATGGAAGAGAGTAGATCAGCTTTTGCTTTGCTGGCTTCTCTCAACAATTCTATCGAACACCCCACAGAACCCTTCTGGACTTTAGCTAGCAAGACTAAACAGCTCCGTGGACCGAACCATTAAATTTGATTTTTGCTAAACATAGAAATTATAAACTTTTAAAATAACAATTTTCTATTTTTAAGGTTTTCAAAAATTTTCGGCAGCATAACAGTTGCTTTTCTATGTTTCCCATCTTGTCAAATCACATAAAAATCAATTTATAAACACTCCAAAATTTTCATACATTCTCCTCTACTTACGCATCTTCACCACAATCCTAGCCATAATTTATGTAATTCAGCGAAAGTCATCTCAACTTTAAAAATAAGTTTTCATGCAAACAATTCCAAAAGCATTTACGCATTATTAAAAAAAAAAAAACATTTATATGTAATTCAAATATCTACATCATGTACATAAACTAGTTATCAAATATTTAGTTTACGTAAGTACAACACATCACTACAAATGTGGCGATTTTACAAACTTATTTACAATAAAAAACATGAACATGCACATGATTTTATTTAAATCAAAATATGCATAAATGTGGTTTCACAGAAGCATCAATCATCTTTAGCCCACCTAATCTGAAGTAGGAGAACGGACACCCTGATCACTCGTCCCTACATTTGGAGAGGTTTTTAGAACATAAAACCAAATAAAAGTGAGCTAAGGGAGCTCAATGAGTGTTTAATGCCTTTTTATTTAATTTTTTTTTTTTTAAAAAAAAAATCTACCTCCAAAAACATTTAAAAGAAATTTATATTTCTTGAACATTTTCATTTCTAAAAACCATATACTTTACAATTTACTGAGCGATTTTAAAAACTCATAATCACGTGTGAAAATATAATACGATTTCATAAAAAAAATATTAGTTTCATAAACCACTAAAATATTTTATAAACTTTCAAGAGTAGATAAATCATTTTTTTTTGAAAATCCACCTCTAGTGGCATGCTTTTCTTCCTAAAACCGTACTAATGGAACCCAAAGAGACTACAATCACATGGCAACTCGTATAGCACCACTCAATGTGAGGTCACATGGCGACTCAGCTAGCACCGTTTATCGTGACAACTACTAAGATATTTCACTACTACGCAGCGGAATTCTACATCGCATATATAGAGCTATCTACACGTGTAGAGGGCGACATGACTGACTCAAGACTCAACCCTCCCAATGTTAGTGACACGCCCTTCCAACATTTGCCATACATGTATAGGGTATACTGACCAGATTTGAATCTATAAATTCTTTAAATTTGGGTACGTCATTAGCCTTTGAAAACTTTCTTTTCATATAATTCAAAGTTTGATTTCTCATTCTATAAGCACAACAGTATAAAATCATATAACATAATGTCTTGCTAAAGCATAAGATGCTTATCGTTTCAACACTTTCATGCATAAAATATCTCTTCTCAAATAAAATATTCAAGTATCCATAAATTAGTATACTTTGATGAAACCCAATCCAGATTTTCTCTAGGTTAGTACCTGGTAGGCCTCGCCTGACACTCCAACGGATCTCTCTTCAACCTTACCAAATAGCTAAAAGAAATCCGCAGAGCGAACCCTTAAAACTTGCTTGTTTAACTTTGCTTCGAAGCTTCTTTGATTTTATTGTCTTGAAATTTATTGTTTTTAAACTAGTTGAGTTGGTTTCATTTTAAACTCAATTTTCTAAGTTTCGTAAATTCAGTTAAAGTCATAAAAGTGACCATTTTATTTTCAAAATCTAAAACAGTTTTAACAAAAATTCGACAGCATAACAACTACGTTCATAAGGTTTTCAAATTTTCCTGCAAAAAAAATACACTCCCGAATAATCTCAAATGTAACCTAACTTCTTGTTTTCCACAACCATGCATTTTAACAATCATTCAAGCATTCTCATAAAAACCACAACTGATGACCAAAGTCTTTCATAGCATAAGAAATTTTACAAGGCTATTTACATCACAAAAATATATTATACTACAAGTTTTCAAATGGTTGTCACGAAAGATGCAAGATTGATGCATGCAAGCTTTTGGTTTCTAGTTACAATAAAATACATGTATGGTCTATGCAATGCATCCATCAATTTCTCATCTATATTGACGAAGGAGCCCTTTACCTCAATAACCCGTAGTAGTACCTAAGGAGAGTTTATACAACTACTGAGACATATCAACAACTACATGTGGAATTTTCTGTATCGCAAATCGTAGCACGAGATAATGTCTAAATCTTGGCAACTACGTGCAGAATTCTCTACATCGCAAATCGTAGCGCAAGACAACATATAAATCTGAAGGGATATAAATGGCCTTTGAAAATCTTTTCCACTAAGTACAATAAGCATAAAATAACTTATCTTTCAAAACTTTTGGCTAGAGTTTTTAAAACTCAACTTCTCATAAAAACTTCTTTATTTCCAAATTTCATTGGAACACATATAATGATCTTCTAATCAAAGGAAGAACTTACATAATAATCAATCATTCATAATCTTTTTAACCAATAACAACCTCACATTTCATAACATAAACATTTGTGAGAGAAGTCTTTAGCACTCACCTGGATTCCGCACTTATTGAAGAGCGTCAATGGGTTTCTCTTGCTCCACTTGCTTGTTCCTTACCTACACATCACATTCTCATTTAGAATGTGTTAAAATGAACTACACAAAGCTATGCACTTTGCCTCTAACACAATTAACTATATTAAAAACCCTTTAAACTACAAACTTCCCATCTAAGTTCTAACTTAACTAACTCTTTAATTTTCTAATTTCTTTCCATAAACCTCATTTATTATCACCGAGGAACATTCCCATACACTTAAAAATAATTTTCTAAAGCTTGAAATGAAAATTTCTCTTTTTAGACCTTCTTTGGCCGAATGCTCACTAGGGAGCTATCCCTAACTTTTTTGTAATGGTCGACCCCAGCCTCGGATGGTGATCGACCGGCCAGGTTGGGGCTTGCCCCCAGACGGTTACGACCCGACCACCTGACAGGTACTGTGAGATCCCCTTGCTCCCTTTTGTTGGGCCTCGATCCATGCCTCTCAAGCCACTCGAACCCATGCACCAAGGGTTTAAGTGCAAATGGGAAGCATGACTGGTACCAACTGAAGCTTTAGTGCATGCGTTCGAGTGGCTGGTAAGGCGTGGATCGAGGCCCAACAAAGGGGAGCAAGGAGATCCCACAATACTTACCAGGTTGTAACATACCCTCCCGATTCTAGTACGAGATATGTACGGAATAGTATATGCCTTTATTATTGAGGTAATAAAATAAATTAAAGTGGCTAGAGGTGATTAAGAAAATTTCTAGTTAGTTTGGAGATGATAAGTAAAATTTTCGAAATATCCATAAAAGATTTAATAAGGTTCTCAGAGAGGTCGAATGCGTAATTTAAATTTCGATAAAATTCTTGGATCGTCCAAAAAGGATTTAATAAGATTTTCGGATAGCCTCGGATGTATAAGTTTTGCTCTTGATCAAGGAATAATAGAATTATTTAAGTATTCGAATCCGAAAGTGTAATTGAATTTTTATAAAATTTTCGGATGGGTCTGGTGATAATTTTTAATTTTGAAATCATAAAATATTTTAGAGCGATTGGATCCAATAATTATTCAAATTCTAATGAAGTTTTCGAATGTGAAAATGGATTATAATAAAATTTTCAAGTAGATCTGAAGCGATTTTGAAGCAAAAAGCAGAAATCGAAAGTATGAAAGATTGTTTATGAGAGATTGTGCATAATGAGACACGTGTCAAAGAATGAGATAATAAGTGATTGTATGATAGACAAGTGTCTCATTTGATGAATAATGTGAAGACAAGTGTCACAAAGAAGTCATGCATGGCTTGACACTTGGCAAATAAGTATTAAACAAATATAAGTTGAAAAATGAAAAACAAGAAATGATAAGAAGCTCACGGTCACTTATCTTGGTAGCAAGCAAAATCGAATTAAAAAATAAATAAATAAAAAAACAAAAGCAAAGTGAAGTCAAATAAGAGCAAGCACAAGTCACGGTCACAAACATCAAAGCATCACTATCTCTCTATTTCAAAGCACTCTCTCACGATTTCACATTCAAAGAAAACAAACACTTATCCGATCATCACTTTGGGCTTGAAAGCAAAAATTGAAACCAAAGGCTATTAAGAGAGAGTGAACCCGTGAGAGAGACCAAAACCCAAAAGCCGCCATCATCTCTCCATCAAGCTTCAACTGAGAGCATCACCTAAGAAAGCTTTCATTCGATCTTGAAAGGAAGCAAGCAAGAGACTCACTTGAAATCAGTTAAGCAAGCAACTCCACATGAAAGAGTGAGGAATGGTGATGCCGTGAACTACACCTAGGGGGCAGCTTGCTGCCATGAAAGGTTTAAAGCTATTGTAGGTGGATTTTGTCGCATGCAAGGGCCATAGAACAAGCTTGAAGTTACTTTTATCCATTTACAAGAGGTGAGTTTAATTTTCATAAGTTTTAGATAGTAGATTTATGAAATCTATGCTTGGGTTTTAGGAATGGAAACCTCATTAGTATGGAGGTTGTAATACATGTGAAATTAGTGTGAAAATAAAGTGAAGTAATGGCATGCATGTTGACTTTGAATTCGGTCATGGATGAGGTTTTAGTGTTGGATGAATTTTGATTGTTTTGTCATAATGTTTAGTGATGTTTGGATGTGATTCAAGTGTGTAACTATGATGGAAAATGAATATGAAAGTGCATGTTAGATTCAGTTAGGAAATGATGTTATGAGTTGAATGAATTTCGATCGTGTCGTTATGTGTTTTAAATGCACGATATGTTTCGAAACGAAACGTAGGTACTGTTTTTGTTATCAATTGCGAAGGTACTGTTTTGTTGTAATTTTGAGTTAAGTTATGCGAATGGTTTCGTGCATGATAGTATGTCGAATTGATGAGTTTTTAGAGTTAAAACGAACAACCGAAAGCCGATGCGATTGCGTGTTATGGGCTACTATTAGATGCAATTTTTATGGGCTGTTTATGGATTGTTTAGGGGCTGTTATTAAGCTATTAATATGGGCTATTTAGGGACTATTTATGAGCTGTCATCATGTAGTTTTATAGGCTATTTATGGACCGTTTAATGGGCTGTTAACGTGCTAATTATTGAGCTGTCATCGTGTTGTTTCGTAGGCTAGTATGTGCTGTTTTTGGGGCTGTTATATATGCTGTTTTTGGGGGCTGTTAAGGTGCTATCCTATGACCTGTTATTGTGCTATAACATACTGTTTTGATTTAAAATCATGGGCTATTTTGACATCAAAGCTATCTCAATGATTGCGTAAGCTGTTTCGACGATTATAAGCTGTTTTGAAGAGATTTTATGTTAAGACCGAGTCCTTCATGCTTAGGAATATATATTTATATAGATAAATATGTAAAATGCAATCGTATATTTTAAATATTCCACCGTTGTGAGATATTTTTATATGTGATGCAAGTGAATAATTATAGGTCTAATTAAATGTTTATAAGGTTAAATTGATTGATTGGTAAGTGTGGAATATTTAAGATATATTGTTGAGAGGAATAATGATTAATATTATCGATATTACAATTGTTATAGAACTTGACAGATTTAGCGTATTTATTTTTATGAGATAAAATTATTATGAGTAATATAAGTTTCGGAGGATTAAAAGAGGTTATTAGGAAATGTTAATTATAAGTTAAAAATGAGTAAGGATATGATTGGAAAAGAATAAGTGAGAATAATAAAAATGTTAGTAAAAGAGGGGTAAACATGTAAAACTTTGGTTGAAAGTTAAACTGACATAATTGAGAAAAGATAAGGGCTGTTTGGGAAATTTGTTAAGAGATTAATTAAATGTTATTTCAGCTCAGATCAGGAACAGAAAAATGCACAAAAATCAGACCCGTAAAACAGACCAGACGGCAGAACCGAAGACCTCCTCACTCGGCAATCTCATCTCTCTCGACAGCCAAGTGAAGAAGCAAGAAGACCGAGCATCAAGGGGTGTTATCTCGATCAGATGAAGGCTTGAAGAAACTGAGTAGCAATTGATTTTAGTGCAAGAAAACCAGATCTGGGCGTGAAGAAGCTGACCAGAACATGAAGATGAGCTGAAGTCGTGATGGGCTGGTGAAGGCGTTCTGCAGACCATGTGAAAGGGGACAGATTCAGGTTAGCTGAAGCAAGCAATGGCTGAGATGAAAGCAGCCACGTGAAGCCATCTGATGGAGGATAAACGCAGGGGTAGGCGTGAAGAAGATGATGAGCAGTAGGTAAGAGAAATAATTTGAGTTTGTGAGTTGTTTTCATGAGTTTAAAGCTGTCCATTTCGAGTCTTAGTTGATTTTGGGTGTAGTTCAAGTTGGGCAAGCTGGAATGGATGGTTATGGATGCCGTGAGACTCTCAGAACAGTTGCTGATATCAAACTCAAGTAAGTATGTTGGGTTTAATTGATTTTGCCTCATGAAAAGTTGAAATGGATTAAATGATTTGTGTAGAGTTTATGTGAAGTGTGTGTGTGCCGTGAGTTGAGTGACATGGAAAGAATGGGTGTGTTATCTGTTTCGGCAGTATGTATGTATATGTGTAAGGGTTGTATTTTGTGTAGTTAAATGAAAATTAATTAATTATTAAGTACATAAGTGCATGATGGAATGTAATTCCGAGTTGGAACCGAAAGAAAATCAAGAAAAAAGTTGTACGTGTACTTTTCGACAAAAGTAAATGACAGCTGCATATGTGGTTGCATTTATGTTATTTTAAGTTGATTTTAAGGTCCTAAGTATGTGCTTACATGCGTATTTGAGTGTGATTAAGTCTTAGATAATAAATTTCATTGATGGAACGCATTTAATACTCAAAGGTAACCACGCGGACATATTTCGTGCAAGCTGTCCCATTTATATTTTATTTTAGTTTAGTGGTTCCAAGTGTGTAATTAAATATGTTTGGACATGAAAATTTCATGGAAATGAATGGTATAAAATAAGGGCTTATGATGGGTTGAGTTATGGCTTAATTAGTGTTAAAGAATTCCATTAGAGTTTATATTGGAATGAAGTAGTAAATAGTTGGTGATTTAAACTTTAGGTGAATTGGAAGTTTCTCTAACGGACATCAAGACGTGTAAGAGGTGAAGGGAGTTCCTCAAATTGGAAGTTAGCAATCGGGAAGCGCTTAGTGAGTAGAAATCTACTTTTCTCCAAGCTTAGTTATTTAAAGCTTATTTTAATGTTATATGCATTTACTTTATTATGTAATTGATTGATAGATTTTAATATAGTTGGATCCTATTATATGAATTGTTAAAGTAAATATATATTTATGTAAAGAAATTATGAGACTTTAAAGTTTTTAGGCTTTTTGCCTTAAAAACTAGATTATTTGAGAATATACAACGATGGTTTACCCTAGCCCCAGTTGAGTACCCAATAGAATGCCCTATACGTGTATGGTAGATGTGAGAGAGTTACTAACTGAGAGAAAAAGAGTCAGTTGAGCGACCCTCTGCACGTATAGGGTAGTGTAGTTTAAACCGATTGTGTAGGGATAACGCGTGTCCAGAGTCGCACATCGATAACTACACAGGGTAGATTCCCTAATTCCTAGTGGCTTAGCTAGAGATTTATGCGGCCACGATAGGAGTAGTTTCCCTGGGTTACCATCAAAACGAGAAATGATAAAGTTTTAAAATGAAATTCAAAATGAATTTCAGAATAGTTTTGACTGAAAGGAATAAAAAGTATTTCAGAAAAATACTTTAGTTTATAAAGCGGTTTATTATTTATCTCACTGAGTTATACTCACCGTTTGTTTGCTATGTATTTCTTAAAATTTTCTATCAGGTACAGGAGTGAGTTGTCCAGCTGACGAGGCTCAGACTGACGCACGGGTTGACTGACGGACGACTACATTCCATAGTATAGCTCATCTTTTGTCACATGCATGTGTTGTATGGAAATTTTAGTATAAATATTTGTAAATATAAATACCAAATGTTGGATGCACGTTTTACGAAAGTGTTTTTGAAAAGAAAATCCTAGTTCTACATTAAATTTTGCAAATATAATTATTATGTGTTGGAGTTGATTTTGAGTAAGGGCCAGAGGTCCTTGGTAGTTGAGATTTATGTGCTATAGAAGTATTATTAAATTGTTTTTAAATCTACAGGGTGGCATAGTCGAATATATAGCCGACATGTTGCCGGATTTTTGTAACGCCCTTCGCCCAACTTCCGTTACGGTCGGAAATCCAGAACGGAGAACGTTACTTTCCTGATAAAACCGTTTCTGTTACTTTTGAAAAACTATTATCGTTCTAAAACTCTTTACCAATAATTTTTTTTTTTAAATATAAATTCGGCAGAGTTTCCTCTGTTTTTCTGAAATCCCAAAATTTGTTTCCTGTAATTGAAACTCTAACATTTCTAAAACCATCAATTTCTAAACTCCCATTCGGACCTCCCGTCTGTTTCCAAAACATTTCATTACTCAAATATATCATAAATATTTATATGCATACATAACCAAAGTAAGCTTTTAAGAAATATAGATATGTTTTTATACAGAACTTTGTTATAATTAAGTGGAAAACAATAATTTACACAAATATACATATATCCCAAAAATGCATGATCATATGCAATATATTTATATATCTACCAAAGGCATGGAGTGGATGGTGATTATCTGAACCTTCGCGAACAAGCTATTTTCTCTGTCTGAAGATGGAGTCAAAAGATTCAACCTGCGCGTGGTAAATCAACGTGCTAAGCATAATTGCTTAATAGGTATACACATAATCAAATTTCTCAATTTCAAATATAACTTCATCCATAATTAAAAGCATTCTAATTTCAACATTTATAAATATATATATACGTTGTATAAACACATTTGAACACATAAGTTAAAATTTTTCGAGTCCAACATATTTCAATACATTGAACATTTCATCTCATTACTTATAATGTTTTTCAGTGCCCTTAGTAAACATATATTCGATACTCATGTATTGGTATATGGGTTTCCGGCATCGGACACGAGGTAGTATCCGCCGGAATAACGGTCGACCCCGGCAACGGCCGCTCGGTGATTATCCACTGGGTCGTATATCATAACACATAATCATTCAGGATCGGATACGTAGTGCCTCTCATAATCCATAACGAATCAATGTAAATAAACGGTGCAGCTGCTAATTTCCCTATTGACATGTCAATTACCAATTTCCATTTATCGATATCTAAGTTTACAAGGGCTTTTCACAATATAACGTTTATATCACATTTTTCCTTTGGTTTTAGTAACAAGATTTTCATAGCAAATCAATTTCGCATTTCATTTCAAGTAAAGTCAAATACGTTTGTAAATGCATCATATTGAAAAGATATAACAATATCATTTAAGAAATTCATATAACAATCTTATTTAAGAATTTCGTTTCATAACAAAAACACTTTCATAAAACTTTAAAGATAATGTGTATACCGACCTCAAACGGATTCGATCTTTGAATCGAATACTCCCTTACGCTTTACCTTTATTATTTGATTGAGAATCCGGTTTGCCGGGTGCTCTTTGATCTTTCATTAAAACAATCATAGCAAAAGTTTATTTAATAATTTCTAGCGTTACATAATGCGCTATAATTATATGCTCTCCCATAATGCAGTCTAATTACTCCCAATGGATATGACTTGAAACAGTTCATAATATTCTTTTATGACTGTCTTTATTGTATGGAAAATAACCTTAAAACGACACATTCATATAACTTGTGATAGTCCAAAAATCAATATGAAAATAACACTTAACGAACTCAAAACAGTGCGAATAACATCCTAAAAACAGCATGCTATTTCTTAATTTAACATCCCATAACTAGCATGTTTATGCTCACATAATAATACTTTAGCGGCTCATTCGCATAGCACGAGAACAGCCTTTTAACACTTCAAAACAATCCTTAAATTATGCTAAAATCAACACATAATTTCCATGAAAACAGTATATCCAAAACGGCCCATAATTCGTCACATCGTCTTTCATTTACGCAAATTAATTCTATCAAACCATTATGAAACCACTTAATCAATTTCATCATAGATATTCATTTAGCTCATATTCAAGTATCATTTGACAACATGGTATCTTTAATCACAACTCATTCGACACTAAATAGCGAATTAACGTCTTTTGAAATCAAGGAAAACTAGATTGAAACACTTGAAAACAATCTAGCGATATTCAAATAACTTTCCAATACTCTAATGCATATCATTGTGAACCATTTTTCATGCCGACCATTACAAAACGAAAAACAAAACATAACAGCTCATATTTCTTAACATAATAGCCCCTATACGGCTTCGCAACGTAAATTTCAACATCGAACAATCATTTTCCAACACGTCAAAACTTAATCAAACGAACCTCCGCACTAACGAGGTTCTAAATCCTAGTTCCCAAACATATCATCATCAAAATTCATCCTCAAATCAATCTTAGTCATTATTCAACGAAACGTAATCAAATAAATCACAACGTACCTTTCGAAGCTTACTTTGAAAATTCTGAAACTAACGCGAAAAGCTGTCCCAATTAACTCCTTTTATTTACGAGCTTCCTTCAATCCAAACGGACATCATTAACGTTCAAATATCCTTCAAATCATGATTACAATACTAGCGGGGCAGCGACTTACCTTCGCTTGAGCTGTTTTTCGTTTCGAAACAGCTCGCGGACGATTGCGATAACAACGACAGCAGCTCGGCAGCAATTCGCACAATGACAGCAACCTATTTACGATGACAGCACACGACGACAGCAGCGGCATGGCTTTACCTTGACAGCTCGTAGCAGCGTCGACGATAACAGCCACCAGCAAGGCAGCAAAGACAGCAATGACAGCAGCACGGCAGCACATCAGCACAACAGTGCAACAGCAATGACAGCAAAAACAACACAACAGCCACCAGCAGCTTCGCGACAGCAGCTTCGCAACACCAGCAATGACAGCACAACAACAACAGCAACTCAGCAAAACAGCAATCGCAACAAAGACAGCAACAAGAACACGCCAGCAACAACAGCAATCATAACAATGACAGCACAATATCAACAGCGCAACAACAACAGCAGCAGTAACAGCACAACCATAACAATGATTTTAGCAACAACGACAGCAATGGTACGAGGCAGCAGTTACCTCAACTCAAGGCGAGACTTCTTCCAGCGACGACAGCAAGCTCACACCATCAGCAGCAACTTCACCAACCTGACAACAGCTCATAGCCTACAGCTGTTCACGCCACCAGCTTCACGGCGACAGCAAGCTCAGCTCACGGCAATGGCAGCGACGGTAACAGCTCCTCCCCTCTCGACAGCAGCAAGATCTCTCTCCCAAGCTTGCATGCAAGGTCAGATTCACTACCGGGGAAGCTTGGACATCACTTCGGCGACAGCAGCAAGTCACGAACAGCAATCTGGTCGCCTCCAGCTTCACCGAACAGCAGCTCTTCCTTTGCTCTTCACGGCTCAACTCACACTTCTCTCGGTTCCACGAGCAACACTCTCACTCTTCACTTTTGCTCTCAATCACTTTCTCTCTCAAACTTGCATGACCAGATCTGTTTTGTTTTGCTTCACTTACTTTTTGTTTTGTTTTCGGTTTTGAGTTGATGAAAACAATTGGTGGCCGAACACTCATATATTTCTCTTCCTTTATTTTATCTTTTCATTTCATTTATTTATTATATTTCATTTGTTGCTTGGACACATGTCCTACAATCATCACCCATCACATGCTTTTCATGCCACTTGTCATTGTTTTCTTATGCATGTAAGCCATGTGTCCCTCATGGCCCCACTCATTATTTAATTCTCCCATTCCGTCAATTCTCGCTTTAAGATTCCGCTTTCCGCTCGGATTCGCTTCGGATCAATCCTGGAAATTTAATAAAATCCAATTTCACAAACGTAAACTTCATTAGGTTCCAAATAAATATTTAAATCCGGACGCTCTAATTTATTTTACGAGATTAGATTAAATAATTATCCCCGGACCCGTCTGGAGAATTTTATAAAAACTCCATTACTCTTTCGGATCCGAACGGGTAATTATTTACATCATCCCTTAATATATAATCAATATTTAATAAATTATATCGACACTGAAACAGCATGTTACAATTTTCCCCTCTAAAAGAAATTTCGTCCTCGAAATTTACCTTAACTGAATAGATGAGGATATTGATTCTATATTATCTCTTCGCTCTCCCAAGTAGCTTCTTCAACTTTATGGTTCCTCCAGAGAACTTTCACTAATGGAATCTTCTTGTTCCTGAGTTCCCTGATTTCCCGATCCAGGATTTTTACTGGTTCCTCCTCATAGGTCATGTCGGCTGAATTTCAATAGCTTCATGAGAGACTATATGAGATGGATCTGATCTGTATCTCCTTAGTATGGATACATGAAACACATTATGTATCTTATCCAATTCCGGTGGTAAAGCAAGTCTATAGGCTACCGGTCCAATACGCTTACTGATCTCGTATAGACCAATAAACCTAGGACTTAACTTTCCTTTCTTTCCAAATCGAAGCACTCGTTTCCACGGAGATACCTTAAGAAAGACCTTGTCTCCCACTTGATATTCAATATCTTTCCTCTTCAAGTCCGTATAGGACTTTTGTCGATCGGATGCGGCTTTTAATCTTCACTTTTTCTTTAATCTGCTCCACCAGATCAAGCCCCACTAACTTGCTTTCACCCAACTCGGTCCAACATAAGGGTTTTCGACATTTTCTTCCATATAAAGCTTCATACGGTGCCATTTGAATACTTGCTTGGTAGTTGTTATTATAAACAAATTCTATCAGTGGAAGATGGTTATCCCAACTCCCTTTAAAGTTAATCACACATCTCCTAAGCATGTCTTCAAGCACCTAAATTACCCTTTCTGATTGCCCATCTGTCTGAGGATGGAAGGCCGTACTGAAATGTAACTGAGTACCCAAAGCTTTCTGCAATTTCTTCCAAAACCTGGATGTAAATCTCGGGTCTCGGTCAGAAATAATAGATATAGGTACCCCATGCAACCTGACAATCTCTTTAATGAATAACTCAGCCAACCTATCCAATGAGTAATCAACCCTGATCGGAAGAAAATGCGCTGACTTGGTTAAACGATCCACAATCACCCAAACTGAATCATGCTTGCTCTGAGTAAGCGGTAAACCAATAACAAAATCCATAGTAATTCGATCCCATTTCCATTCTGGTATAGAAATCGGCTGTAGAAGACCTGATGGAACCTGATGTTCCGCCTTTACTTGCTGACATGCCATGCATTTACCCACAAAGTCCACAATCTCCTTTTTCATTCCGATCCACTAGTAATGATTCTTCAGGTCTTGATACATTTTTGTACTCCCTGGGTGCATAGCATAAGGACTACTATGAGCTTCCGAAAGAATAATCCTCTTCAATTCTTCATCATTCAGAACACAGATTCTGTCTTTAAAATATAGGAAACTGTCATCCCTCACGGTGAACTCAGACTCTTTCCCCAGCGAAATCTGACTTCTAATAGTTGCAAACTTTTCATCTAATTTCTGTTTTTCTTGAATTAGCTGCAAAAGATTCGGCTTCACCTTTAATTCTGCCATTAAAACATTGTCTTGAGTCATCTGCAAATCGGCATTCATGGCTCTTAAAGAAATCAAAGCTTTACGACTCAACGCATCGGCTACCACATTGGCTTTCCCCAGGTGATAGTCGATGATACAATCATAGTCCTTGATTAACTCCATCCATCTTCTTTGTCTCAAGTTCAACTCTTTTTGAGAAGGAAAATACTTTAGACTCTTGTGATCTGTATAAATATAGCATCTTTCCCCATAGAGGTAATGTCTCCATATTTTTAACGCAAAGACAATAGCTGCCAACTTCAGATCATGCGTCAGATAATTCCTCTCATGAGTCTTTAGCTGTCTAGAGGCATAAGCAACTACCTTTCCTTCTTGCATTAGCATACATCCAAGTCCTTGATGAGAAGCATCACTATAAACCACAAAATCCTTACCGGTTACTGGCTAAGTAAGGATTGGAGCCTCCACAAGCATCACCTTCAATCGATCAAAAGTTGTCTGACACTTTTCAGTCCATTCATACTTAACATCTTTATGGAGCAATCGAGTCAATGGAGTCGCTATGGATGAAAATCCTTTGACAAAACGCCTATAATATCCAGCCAAGCCTAAGAAGCTTCTGACTTCTGAGACATTCTTTGGAGGTTGTCATTCCATAACAGCTTCTATTTTTCTCGGATCTACACGGATTCCCTCAGCGGATACAATATGTCCTAGAAAAGCAATTTCAGAGAGCCAAAATTCACACTTATTCAATTTGGCGAATAATTGCTTTTCTCTCAAAGTCTGCAAGACTACCCGAAGCTGTCTATCATGATCCTTTTGGGTCTTAGAGTACACCAAAATATCATCAATGAATACCACAACGAACTGATCTAGATATGGACAAAAAATACGATTCATTAAATCCATAAAAGCTGCAAGCGCATTCATTAATCCAAATGGCATCACCACAAATTCATAATGTCCATATCTAGTCCTGAATGCAGTCTTGGGAATGTCTGACTCCTTTACTCGCAATTGATGATAACCGGATCGAAGGTCAATCTTGGAGAAGACACTCGCTCCCCTCAACTGGTCAAATAAATCATCAATCCGAGGCAAAGGATATTTATTCTTGACTGTAAGCTTATTCAACTGTCGGTAGTCCACACATAGTCTCAAAGACCCATCTTTCTTCTTAACAAATAGCACAGGTGCTTCCCAAGGTGACACGCTCGGTCGAATAAATCCCTTATCAAGCAACTCTTGCAACTGAATCTTTAATTCCTTTAATTCAGCAGGAGCCATTCTGTACGGAGCCATTGACACTGGCGTGCCTGGAAAAATATCAATGACAAACTCAACTTCCCTTTCCGGAGGCAAACCTGGTAATTCATCTGGGAACACATCTGGAAAATCACACACTGTGGGAATATCTTGAAGTTGAGATCCAGCCTGACAAGAATCAACTACATGAGCCAGATAAGCTTCGCACCCTCATGCTTATTTCCATATCGCTCACATGGATGCGAAATTGGTCCTCACGCAAATGCTTCCTAGGTGCAGCTCTAGCCACATACTTAAAGAACTCGACCATCTATTCCACGAAATTTGGTTGACCCTATGCCACCGATCTTGCCCTTTGAGGACCTACGGACCCTTCTAACATACTTCCAGTCACACTAGCTGGATTACCTTATTCTGACTCACCATCGCCCTTGGTGGTTCTAACATTGAAAGGTTCAATCCTACCCTCTTACATAAGACAGAAGAAAAAAATTCGCAGGTCAGAGTCACATCCTTTCCACTTTGGTAGTATGCAATGCATATGTATGTATAATGCAATTATTTATCGGAAGCTTAGGTCTAGAATCGCCTAAACCACAGCTCTGATACCAATAACTGTAACGCTCTTCCCCCGACTTCCGTTACGGTCGAAAATCTAGAACGGAGAAAGTTACTTTCCTGATAAAACTGTTTCTGTTACTTTTGAAAAACTATTATCGTTCTAAAACTCTTTACCAATAATTTTTTTTTTTTTTTTTAAAAACATAAATTCGGCAGAGTTTCCTCTGTTTTTCTGAAATCCCAAAAATCCGTTTCCTGTAATTGAAACTCTAACATTTCTAAAACCATCAATTTCTAAACTCCCATTCGGACCTCCCGTCCGTTTCCAAAACATTTCATTACTCAAATATATCATAAATATTTATATGCATACATAACCAAAGTAAGCTTTTAAGAAATATAGATATGCTTTTATACAGAACTTTGTTATAATTAAGTGGAAAACAATAATTTACACAAATATACATGTATCCCAAAAATGCATGATCATATGCAATATATCTATATATCTACCAAAGGCATGGAGTGGATGGTGACTATCTGAACCTTCGCGAACAAGCTATTTCCTCTGTCTGAAGATGGAGTCAAAAGATTCAACCTGCGTGTGGTAAATCAACGTGCTAAGCATAATTGCTTAATAGGTATACACATAATCAAATTTCTCAATTTCAAATATAACTTCATTCATAATTAAAAACATTCTAATTTCAACATTCATAAATATATATATACGTTGTATAAACACATTTGAACACATAAGTTAAAATTTTTCGAGTCCAACATATTTCAATACATTGAACATTTCATCTCATTACTTATAACGTTTTTCAGTGCCCTTAGTAAACATATATTTGATACTCATGTATTGGTATATGGGTTTTCGGCATCGGACACGCGGTAGTATCCGTCGGAATAACGGTCGACCCTGGCAACGGCCGCTTGGTGATTATCCACCGGGTCGTATATCATAACACATAATCGTTCAGGATCGGACACGTAGTGCCTCTCATAATCCATAACGAATCAATGTAAATAAACGGTGCAGCTGCTAATTTCCTTATTGACATGTCAATTACCAATTTTCATTTATCGATATCTAAGTTTACAAGGGCTTTCCATAATATAATGTTTATATCACATTTTTCCTTTGGTTTTAGTAACAAGATTTTCATAGCAAATCAATTTCGCATTTCATTTCAAGTAAAGTCAAATAAGTTTGTAAATGCATCATATTGAAAAGATATAACAATATCATTTAAGAAATTCACATAACAATCTCATTTAAGAATTTCGTTTCATAACAAAAACACTTTCATAAAACTTTAAAGATAATGTGTATACCGACCTCAAACGGATTCGATCTTTGAATCGAATACTCCCTTACGCTTTACCTTTATTCTCTTATCGAGAAACCGGTTTGCCGGGTGCTCTTTGATCTTTCATTAAAACAATCATAGCAAAAGTTTATTTAATAATTTCTAGCGTTACATAATGCGCTATAATTATATGCTCTCCCATAATGCATTCTAATTACTCCCAATGGAGATGACTTGAAACAGTTCATAATATTCTTTTATGACTGTCTTTATTGTATGGAAAATAACCTTAAAACGACACATTCATATAACTTGTGATAGTCCAAAAATCAATATGAAAACAGCATTTAACGAACTCAAAACAGTACGAATAACATCATAAAAACAACATGCTATTTCTTTATTTAACATCCCATAACTAGCATGTTTATAGCTCACATAATAATACTTTAGCGGCTCATTCGCATAGCACGAGAACAGCCTTTTAACACTTCAAAACAATCCTTAAATTATGCTAAAATCAACACATAATTTCCATGAAAACGGTATATCCAAAACGGCCCATAATTCATCACATCGTCTTTCATTTATGCAAATTAATTCTATCAAACCATTATGAAACCACTTAATCAATTTCATCATAGATATTCATTTAGCTCATATTCAAGTATCATTTGACAACATGGTATCTTTAATCACAACTCATTCGACACTAAATAGCGAATTAACGCCTTTTGAAATCAAGGAAAACTAGATTGAAACACTTGAAAACAATCTAGCGATATTCAAATAACTTTCCAATACTCTAATGCATATCGTTGTGAACCATTTTTCATGCCGACCATTACAAAACGAAAAACAAAACATAACAGCCCATATTTCTTAACATAATCTAGCCCCTATACGGCTTCGCAACGTAAATTTCAACATTGAACAATCATTTTCCAACACGTCAATACTTAATCAAACGAACCTCCGCACTAACGAGGTTCTAAATCCTAGTTCCCAAACATATCATCATCAAAATTCATCCTCAACTCAATCTTAGTCATTATTCAACGAAACGTAATCAAATAAATCACAACGTACCTTTCGAAGCTTACTTTGAAAGTTCCGAAACTAACGCGAAAAGCTGTCCCAATTAACTCCTTTTATTTACGAGCTTCCTTCAATCCAAACGGATATCATTAACGTTCAAATATCCTTCAAATCATGATTACAATACTAGCAGGGCAGCGACTTACCTTCGCTTGAGCTGTTTTTCGTTTCAAAACAGCTCGCGGACGATTGCGATAACAACGACAGCAGCTCGGCAGCAATTCGCACAATGACAGCAACCTATTTACGATGACAGCACACGACGACAACAGCGGCACGGCTTTAGCTTGCCAGCTCGCAGCAGCGTCGACGATAATAGCCACCAGCAGCTCACGCCACCAGCAAGGCAGCAAAGACAGCAATGACAGCAGCACGGCAGCACATCAGCATAACAGCACAACAGCGCAACAGCAATGACAGCAAAAACAGCACAACAGCCACCAGCAGCTTCGCGACAGCAGATTCGCAACACCAGCAATGACAGCACAACAACAACAGCAACTCAGCAAAACAGCAATCACCACAAAGACAGCAACAAGAACACGCCAGCAACAATAGCAATCGTAACAATGACAGCACAATATCAACAGCAGCAGTAACGGCACAACCATAACAATGATTTTAGCAACAACGACAGCAATGGTACGAGGCAGCAGTTACCTCAGCTCAAGGCGAGACTTCTTCCAGCGACGACAGCAAGCTCACACCATCAGCAGCAACTTCACCAACCTGACAACAGCTCACAGCCTACAGCTGTTCACGCCACCAGCTTCACGGCGACAGCAAGCTCAGCTCACGGCAATGGCAGCGACGGTAACAGCTCCTCCCCTCTCGACAGCAGCAAGATCTCTCTCCCAAGCTTGCATGCAAGGTCAGATTCACTACCGGGGAAGCTTGGACATCACTTCGGCGACAGCAGCAAGTCACGGACAGCAATCTGGTCGCCTCCAGCTTCACCGAACAGCAGCTCTTCCTTTGCTCTTCACAGCTCAACTCACACTTCTCTCGGTTCCACGAGCAACACTCTCACTCTTCACTTTTGCTCTCAATCACTTTCTCTCTCAAACTTGCATGACCAGATCTGTTTTGTTTTGCTTCACTTACTTTTTGTTTTGTTTTCGGTTTTGAGTTGATGAAAACAAATGGTGGCCGAACACTCATATATTTCTCTTCGTTTATTTTATCTTTTCATTTCATTTATTTATTATATTTCATTTGTTGCTTGGACCCATGTCCTACAATCATCACCCATCACATGCTTTTCATGCCACTTGTCATTGTTTTCTTTTGCATGTAAGCCATGTGTCCCTCATGGCCCCACTCATTATTTAATTCTCCCATTCCGTCAATTCTCGCTTTAAGATTCCGCTTTCCGCTCGGATCGCTTCGGATCAATCCTGAAAATTTAATAAAATCTAATTTCACAAACGTAAACTTCATTAGGTTCCGAATAAATATTTAAATCCGAACGCTCTAATTTATTTTACGAGATTAGATTAAATAATTATCCCCGGACCCGTCTGGAGAATTTTATAAAAACTCCATTACTCTTTCGGATCCGAACGGGTAATTATTTACATCATCCCTTAATATATAATCAATATTTAATAAATTATATCGACACTGAAACAGCATGTTACAATTTTTATCAGAAATTTAATAAATTACTTTTAAGTATGTAAGTCACGGTGCTCCGACGGAGTTTCTTCGAGTCAAAATTAGGATTCGTTGGAGTTCTGTCGGAGTGCTACGGGATACTTCACGGATCCAGAGTAGGGATTCGGGAAGGGTCCCGTCATTTAATGTGCTATTTTTGTGTCGAAACTGTTTGTATAGATGACATGGGCTGTTTTGGAATTAAATATTGTTTCAAATGAACATTACGCACTATTTTGATGTGCGGGTTATTTTGAGTATCATTTAAGAATAGTTTGAAACCGCTATATTGTGTTTTATGTAGTACATGAAATGCGAAAGCAATTACATTACGAAAATGCGTTTATATGATTAATCATGCGATTGGATTCGCTTACGACATTACCTAAAGAATTAACATTAAATGTATAGGTAACGCGAAGACGAAATCAAATAAGTTGTGAGCTTCGTAATAGGGTGTCAAATGAATGTAAATTATTTCAAATGACTGTCAAATGAGTCACCTATATAAAGACTATAAGTATTTCTGTTAGGGTGTCGGGGCTCCGCTCATATTCAGATAGAGAAAATCAGGGTTGGGTCCTTTCACTGGTTGTAGGATTGTAGTCGTCCGGGGGCAAGCCCCAACTTGGCCGGTGGGTCGTCGGCCAAGGTCGGGGCCGACTGTTACATAAAAAGGCCCAAACTTGACAGGCTCCATTTTCCTTATCTTTTAGGCAGCTTGCCTGGAAATCCCACAGTAGTCTTCCAGACGAGATCTGTACCGGCTAAAAGCTTTCCTTAAAGCCAAGCATTTTTCGTAAAATTAAAAACTTTTAAAAACTCTCAGAAATATATATATTTTATGTTTATAAATAAAATTCTATTGAAAATCCAGTAGCACAACAGTTGTTTTTCTGAAAAATCCATCTTGTAAAACATAAAAGAAAACTTGGGCACTTCAAAATATTTCTCATTCTCAACTACTAGGCCTCAAGCCACATTTATTCTCATAAACAATCCACAAATGTAACTCGGATTATAAAATCATTCGAAAATAATCAAATTATATAAAACGATATGCATGCAAAAATCTTAAAACATAATATGAAATGTGGAAGTATAAGTGTCATCCAAATATCATCTACAACATGTGCATAAAGTCATGATAGTTATGTATGTACATGTAAATTTCCAAAAAGTATATTAGTGCAGTTGTGTCACGTTTTCAATCAGCCTGCACATCAGACGGAGGTCTTTCTGCTTACTGGCTCGTTCCTGCACCTGGAGAAGATTTTATCAAAACAAGAAAAGAACGGTGAGTCTTATGACTTAGTGAGTAGGTAACTTATATAAACTAAAATAAATTCTTTTTCAATATATGTTTTCTCTCAAAATAATTTTGATAAGAAATTAAATTATTTTGAACTATTGATATGGTACACCTAGAATATATATATATAAGTATTTCTACTTGAAACTTAATATCACTTTCATAAATCGTCAATCTTCCTCGATTCCTAATTTCTCACGTTTGATAACGTACTTTTTTTTTTCTATAACTTGTCTTACGACGTAATATGGGGAAAACTTATCCTCTGTAACTATACATCTACATGTCACGATATTAAGACTAGGGAATTCTACTTATGTGTTCACAGATGCGGGCACTTGGGATTATGATTTCCCCCAACATCAGACAATACGGGAACTTGGGATTACGTTTCCTCCAGAATATTAAGTCATATGGAAACTTGGGATTACGATTTTCATCGAATATTAAGCCATATGGGAACTTAGGATTATGATTCCCTTCGAATATTAGGTGATACGAGAATTGGGATTACGATTCCCCCTGACATCAAGCCATACACACTTATGGTACCTCGACTTGAAAATACTAGGGATTTGGGTAAACCAAAAACATCTAAAATATTTTCCATATACTTAAAAATTTTCTCTTTAACATGACTTGTAGTTATTTTGTTCTCTAGTATATGGTTCATAACCAGAATACTTACACATTTTTCTTTCGATAGATTCATAAAGATATTTCATAAACTAACAACTTAAATAAATCTCATTTAAAATTTCAATTATATTATCATCGATAAAAAGGCACTTTAAAACATGCAATTAACATCATAAAATAATTTATATATTCACATTACAGTATACTAAAATGCATTTACCATTTCGTGAAACAATTTGCATTCACCACTTGCTTCCAATAAATAACAACAACTTTTGTTATGATCACTTCCACTCGTCGGTTCGCCTATATCTTAATTATGATCGAATCTCCGTTAAAATCAATGTTAGCGCCATCCATTCTCAATTAACTATCTCATCAAAACACTTCAACAGATTTAATATAATGAAATTTCGAAATCAAAACTAATAACGAAATATTTTCGTGATTACGAAAATATTTTATTTCGAATTATCCTTTTTATCAATTTGCGCGTTTCTTTTAACTTCCAATTAATCCTAACATTAATACAACTTAAAAATGTCATGCAACCCATATAAAAATAAAATTTTAACACTTCGATACTCATAAACTCAATTCATAGTAGCTTAGAGTTAATTTAATCACTAATATTTCAATTTTGAAATTTCAATAGTTAATCGCATTCACACGCAACGAAATTATCCGAATCTCTTGGGTATAACTTAAACCATTCTAAATTCATGATTTAACATTTTAACGCTCTCAAACAACCATCATGGCAGCTTAGTATTCTTATATCCATTTTTCAATTTGACTGCGAAATTTGTAACTAAACGCAGTCGAACGTAAAGAAAATTTATCCGAATCACTTAAAAACAATTTTTCGATAACCAATTAACGCTTCGACACTTTAAAACATACTAATACTCATCATTTTCCAAAACAATGAAATCGAAAATATGATTCAAATTATAACAGCCCTTTTACAATAGATTTTTTCAACATTGCCAACATCAAAATTCGTCCATAACCAAATCAAAATCACAAGCAATTGAACCTCCGCACTAATGAGGTTCTAAATCCTAAATCCCAAACATTTTATCACCATATTCATCCATATCTCGACCTATACATTTTCCACCAAAACGAAAACCATAGTAACTCGACGTACCTCTCGAAAATCAATTCAAAAGCTTTGAAATCACAAGTTATTTACTGTCGAAAAACTCTTACCTTGCTGCAAGCTTCCTTCAATCCAAACAAGCATGCAAGCCTTAAAAATCAATCAAAAACAGCACAAACACTCAACTAGTACAACAAATTACCTTTGCATGCACTATTTAAGATAAAAAAACAGCTTCGAAATTAAATAAAAAGGGTGTTGTCTTCTTAAAGAAACTTGACAGCATGTAGTTATCCTTCACCAGCCAAACACGCAGCTCTTCCACCCTTTTGAATGCATGATCTCATTCAAACAGCTGTGTACTCGCCCCATAAGCTACTACCATGGTCCTTTTACTCTAGTCGAACCTTAAGGCTATCCAAAACTTCAAAAACAGCTCTTAAGTCGACATGCATGCAAGTTGATTTCACTCTTGGATTTTTGTTCCTCTCGGGTCTGCACTTGTGCTCTCAAAACTGAGCACTTCTCGTTCTCAATTTGTTTCTTTATCGAGCTCTTCTCCTCCTCTCTCAAGACTTCCTCTCGGTCTCACACTCTCTCTTTCTCTCCTTGACTCTCTCGGTTTTGGTTCTAGTTTTGATTCTCTTGATTGGTGTGATGACCGAATGAATCTTGGTCTCTCTCTCACGAATTTGAAGCTCTTTGACTAAATGAAGTTGCATTCTTCCTTCTCCCTCAATAAGCTTTCTCTCTCGGTTTTGATTTTTGAGAAGTGACACAATGAAATGAGTTTTTTTTATTGCTTTATTCTTCTTTCAAGTTGATATATATATATGATCTCTAATTTCTTGACACTTGGCATCCATGCATGGAATTAGAGTGCCACTTGTTTTACTTCCTTCATGCATGCTCGACACATGTCATTTTCATGCATTAATCATAACATGTGTTACTCCATCCATTCTTCCATTCTGATTTTGAATTCGAATTCATTTTCGTCCATTCGGAAATCCACTTATAACACAATTATACCTCCGAAATTATTTTAAAATTTCGATTTCACCTCCAAGTACTAGGAATTATTTTATTTCTCTAAAAATATTTCGTACAATCCGAAATCGAAATGTATATTTTCGTCCGATAACTTTTCAAATCACTCGGAATCTATCCAAATGGATTCATTTTCGATCTGATTCACTTTTATTCAACTCAAAAATAAATTTCGAAACTTTCCATTCACTAAATTTGCTTTTGGAAAACTTAATATTTTCATGGATACTTTCTGCTCGAAAACACGATCCATCGAAAAATAATAATTTTTCATCGGACAAAGTTTTGTGTTTTACATTTTCTTTCTTCCATTTTTGCTCAAATCATCTCCCTAACTCTCATTTAGGTCAACCAAAAAGTGAATTTGAAAAAAAACGGCCACTAGGTGGAGGTTTCTAGCAAAAAACCTCTATTTTTCACTACTTTTTCATGCCAAACTTCACCACTTTTACATTCTAAACTTGTTAACGTCAGGATTTGGATTTTTAGTCAACAAGGTTGTTTTTGGGCCCAAGCTACAGTTTCGGGTAGTTGGGATGATGCATGCAAAGCAAAAAGAACAAGAAGAAGAGATTAGAGGCGAGGAGCAGAAAGACAAGAAGATTTTAGAGTGGTTCGGCCCAAAAAGATGCCTACGTCCACTGTTCACTCTCTCACTATTTCGATAGAATAACAGCACTCACAAAAATCCAGCCCCCTTATAATGAAAATCATCCCCTATTTATAGAGAAAGGGGATATGCTACAGTAAAACAAAATAAGACAAAAGCGTACAGTAAACTACAGTTACAATGATGGATCGCATTTAATGCATCGGGATTTCAATTAATGCGGCTGACAGTGCATTAAATGCGGTCGAATTTACATTTAATGCGGCCGATACCATCGCTTTAGAGGCCTGCCCAAGAGAGATTTCGGGTGGCTGATCTGCACAGGTCATGATAGGCTACCGAAATCTTGATTATAGCTTCTGGCTGGCATAGCATGCATAGCACGCCATGGGATGCATTTTGCATGGCACCTTTGACTTCTGTTGACTCGTGACTCTGAAGAGTATGGTAGAGATGGACTTTCCAGTAGATACGATACCCAGTCAGCTTGGCGAACAGATGAGTTTCTGATGAACTGGACATCTTAGGAGTTACGAAGACAGATTATGAATCAAAACCTTAGCGACTGGTTATGACAATAGGCAAGCAATTTCGTAAGTGAGTGGGTACTAAGGCATGACCAAAATTCACCGAACAACCAGGCGGATGATCTTGGACGAACGAGACTAGATGAAACAGGTTTGGCGGCGATCCCCCTTGGCGGATATCTAAAATGAACAGAATCGGCGAATAGATATGGCGAACAGACTGGCGATCAGGATCAGCGGACAGCCTGGTGGATTGAACCAATGGATAGGCTGAGCGATCAAAACCAAAGGTCAGCCTAGCAGATAGAACCAGTGGACAGGCTGAGCGATCAGAACCAACAGTCAGCCTAGCAGATAGAACCAACAAACAAGTTGAGCGATCAGAACCAGCGGTCAGCCTGGCGGATAGAACCAATTGACAAGCTAAGTGATCAGAACCAATGGTTAGCCTGGCTGATAGAACCAACGGTCAGCCTGGCGGATAGAACCAGCAAACAGACTAAGCGATCAAAACCAGCGGATAGGATTAGTGGCCAGAATCATCGGACAGGATCAATGGACAGCCTGAGCGACCAGAACCAGCGGTCAGCCTGGCGGATAGAACCAACAGACAAGTTGAGCGATTAGAACCAGGGGTCAGCCTGGCAGATAGAACCAACGGACAGGCTGAGCGATTAGAACCAACGGTCAGACTGTCAATCATAAAAGGGGCCTTGGGACATGCTGAAAAATGGAGAGAAGGTCTGATGAATGGGCCTCCCGTCAGGAAAGTAGACTGGAAGAAGGACGGATCGTTGAGCCTTTGGGCCACTGGGCCCGCACTGTAGATCTTTCCAGGCCCGATTAGTCTGATCGCTAAATTACCTAGAACAAAACTCAATTCTCTTTTCCCTAGGGTTCTTAGACTCATATATGCTCAATCATGATCATACCTTACATGAAAATACAAAGAGGAAGTAGCATTGCATGGTAGTCACCAATGCCCTTCATCTAGCTTAAACAACACACTTGAATTGTTTCATTTCTTTTTTCAATTCTAACATTTCCATAAGATTTTCTAACCTATACATTGCATGAATTCAAGCTCATTTGCATCAAAATTCAATGGAACCACACATCTCTCTTTATGGCTGTAACCACACACACACACAACACATTACTTTTTTCAACTTTCCAAGATTCCTACTTGATCATTCTCTTAGGCATTTTATCAAACACCTTAACTACAATTTAAATCACTTTACATAAGCTTCAATCAAGTTCTAGGGTTTCACCTACATAAACCCTAACTTTCATCTAATGCATGATTCCTCTTAAATCAAACTTCTTTTTAGTTTGTTAGGATTCTAGACTTGATTTAGATCAAAATCCCCATCAATTTACACATCAAAACTAACCAAAATCTTTAACATACATACAAACCCAACTAACATCATACTTGAGCAAAATGATGATAACTCACCTTAATCTTTCTTAGGTTTTGATATTCTTGCTTGAATCTACTTAAAATTTTGATTTAGAGCTTGAAATTGGTTGGAAATAACTTGGTTATTCTTCTTCCCTTTGTTGCCATCCACCTTAGTCTCTCTCTCTCTAAAATTTTTCTAAGTGTTGGATAACCAACATACTACTCCTACTTATATATATAGCCATTATATGGAAAAATGACCATTTTGCCCTTTTTTAAAATTGATCTTACTATTAGGTTAAATCAACTTCTAATATTTCTACTAACATCTTAACATCACTTATAACAATAATATTTATGACATTTAGCATTTTCATCCCATAATTTATCTACTAATAATAGGAAGTCCAAAATCAAGAATAGGGGCTTACATGCTTGATAAAAAATTATGAAGTGCTTTCAAAGTAATTTGAAATATCTTTAATATTTATAAATGTTTTAAAAGTAAACAAAATGCATTTAACATTTATAAACCATTTGTACACTCACCTATTTTCAACTCACTAAAACACCCTTCAATAATTCTCCCTTGCTCCATTGACTTCCTTTTCACCAACAATACACATTCTAATTTATAATCTGTTATAAGTATTTTTGGGATACCCCAGATGAGCTGGTAAAAGCCCAAAGGCCTAGCAGACATATGCCCAATTTACCAGGCTCCAACTCTCCCAGAGCAGCTCCCAGCTCACCGAATGAGCTCCCAACAGATTGAACTCTCAGCTCATCAGCTCTCCAGCTCATCAACTTGAGCTCCCAGCTCATCAGCTCTCCAGCTCGAGCTCCCAGCTCATTAGCTCCCAGCTCGAGCTCTTAGCTCCTCAGCTCATTAGCTCGCCCAAAACGACCTTATGAGCTCGTTTTTTATAAGCTCCACCCCGTCTACATCAGAACCAGCTCACATGATGGCGTGACGTGCATGATCAACCATGTCAGATATTACAACCTGGATTACAAAGATCTTATCTAGCCCACTTGAACTAATCCACTTGGATCAGCTGCCTAAACAACTTGCTTTAACAGCTGTCAGGCTAATTTAATGCAACCCAACTGTAATCATCATTATATTTTAACTTATTAGGCGTCACTGTAGCACCTCTCCCTTCTATAAATAAGGGTGAGAATAAATGAGGTTTCTCTCTACTCTCTCTCTCTCTTTGTACCCAGAAAATATATAAATAAGAGTGACTGCCTTTCCATCACTGGAGCCGACACCATGGACGTAGGCCTTCCCTTTGGTCGAACCACATAAAATCTGCATTTTTTTCTTCCCCTCTTCCTCAATTCTCTTGTGTTTTTCTATTTTTCATCAATTCGCTGTCTTGGGCTTGAAGAACCTTGTTAACTAAATCCCAACGTCAATATTTTGGTGCTACAAGGAGGGCCCAAACTGTATCTCTTTCTAGTTTTCAGGCAGCCATGGCAAGGGGAAGAAAGACTAGGAGCTCTAGCGCAGCAATTGCAGGTCAACCAGAATTCTTAGGCGATGCTACTGAAAGTCAGCTTGGTTTAGCCTCCCATCAGCTAGCTTCGGCAGTCCCAGTGGCTGGGGGGCTTCAAAAGCTGCATCAACGATAGGATGCTCAACTTTCAACTCGCAAGAATGAGCTCCAACAGGCCCAGAGCAACTGACTAGCTTCCAACTCACAGGAATGAGCTCCAGCAAATCGAGAGCAGCTCTCAGCTTTTAGCTCGCTAGCATGAGCTCCGGCAATCCCAGAGCACCTCACCAGCTTCCAGCTCGTAGGAATGAGCTCCAATAACCCTAGACCAGCTCTCAACTTCCAGTTCGCTGGCATGAGCTCCAGCAACCCCAGAGCAACTCTAAGCTTCCAGCTCGCTGACATGAGCTCATAGCTTGAGCTCTCCAGCTTATCAGCTTCTCAGCTCGAGCTCCCAGCTCATCAGCTCCTAGAACTTTCATCTCGAGCCCCAGCTTATCAGCTCTAGGATGAGTTTCCAGTTCCCAGGATAAGCCCCCAACTCAAGCTCGCTCAGAGCAGTTCTCAATGACCCTCAGCATAGGGGCACATCTTTGTGTTTGGTAACTTTCTGAGCTAAAGCTCTTAATGGTTCAATTTAATTTTTTGAATATTAATGAATTACATCTTTGGGTTATTATATCATATACTCTATGCTTTTTATTGATCCGATTTGTGGACGCCCTGCCTACACCTACGGGTCCCCCTAAAGGGGTTATAGGCCACTGGGGTCCAGTCTCGAGCATTAGTGCCTTACGTAGCCTACGGGGCCCCCTAGAGGGGTTAAAGGCCACTGGGGTCCAGATCAACATTTATGAATTGCCACGCCACATGGCCAAAAAGTGTGCAGCTCAGCAGGTCTCCAAATGACCTAATCGGTCAACCTGGTCAAGATTACGTTGTACAGCTTGGGCTATGATCCTTAGAGCACAGCTGAGGTTACGACCTCCATAACTCTCGCTATAGAGCTCGGGTTTCGACCTTTTGAGCATAGCTTGAGAGGAACATTGTACGAGGGGAATGTTGCACTATAGATGCTCAAGATGTAACCTTGTGAGCGCAGCTCGCTGTAAGTGCTCAAGTTATAGCTTTGTGAGCGCAACCAAGGTTCTATGACCTCCTTAACTCTCACTGCCATAGTTCGAGAGGTTTTACAATATGCTGTCTACCTAGAACAGCTTGAGAATGAGCGCAGCTAGTTATAGATGTTAGGGTACGCCCTGTGAGTGCAGCTCGCTGTAGATGCTAAGGTTATAGCTTTGTGAGCACAACTCTGGCTCCTATCTCCTTAACTCTCGCTATTTCTGTCAAGGTTATGACCTACCTGGCCATAGCTCGAAAGGGACTAAGCTGTAGAGCTCAGGTTACGATCTTTTGAGCACAACTGGAGTTTATATGCCTATCTGTTCTACTCTTACCGTGCCACAGGCTCCTACGCCTTATGGGCACAGCGTAAGATGTTTGTTGTTATTGATATTTTTACTTTTGAGTCCACAGAAAACTCAGATGAAGCAAATGCCTAATAGATTTCACCACGAGGTAGATCGACAACATATTTCCAGTATTTCTCCATCTCATCAGAGCAGCAAGCTCATATGCACCAGTTTTTACCAGCAAAGTTCAAGCTCCCAGCCCGTAAATGAACTAGGAGCTGGGGGGCTTGTGTTATATGTATTTTTGGGATACCCCAGATGAGCTGGTAAAAGCCCAAAGGCCTAGCAGACATAGGCCCAATTTACCAGGCTCCAACTCGCCCAGAGTAGCTCTCAGCTCCCCGGATGAGCTCCCAGCTCATCAGCTCTCCAGATCGAGCTCCCAGCTCATCAGCTTTCCAGCTCGAGCTGCCAGCTCATCAGCTTCCAGCAGATCGAGCTCCCAGCTCATCAGCACCCTCGCTCATCAGCTCGAGCTCTCCAGCTTGAGCTCCCAGCTCATTAGCTTTCCAGCTCATCAACTCCTAGCTCGAGCTCTCAGCTCATTAGCTCACCCAAAACTACCTCATGAACTCATTTTTGATAAGCTCTACCCCATCTACATCAGAACCAGCTCACGCGATGGCGTGATGTGCACGGTCAACCATGTCAGATATTACAACCTGGATTACAAAGATCTTATCTAACCCACTTAAGCTAGCCCACTTGAACTAGTCCACTTGGATCAGCCGCCTAAACAACTTGCTTTAACAGCTGTCAGACTCATTTAATGCAACCTAACTGTAATCATCCTTATATTTTAACTTATTAGGCGTCATTGTAGCACCTCTCCCTTCTATAAATAGGGGTGAGAATTATTGTAAAGGGGGGTTTCTCTCTGCTCTCTCTCTCTTTGTACCCAGAAAATATATAAATAAGAGTGACTGCCTCTCCATCACCGGAGCTGGCGCCGTGGACGTAGGCCTTCCCTTTAGCCGAACCACGTAAAATCTGCGTCTTTTTCTTCCCATCTGCCTCAATTCTCTTGCTTTTGTTCTATTTTTCATCAATTCGCTGTCTTGGGCTTGAAGAACCTTGTTGACTAGATCCTAACATCAACAAAATCCATCACCAATTCATTTAAAACCAATACTAATGCCTCTATTGGCATTCAAATTAACATGCCCTTCACTTGGCCAACTACACTATTTTTCACATAAGCTTTATTCTTTTGATTTCTCATACATTAATCATCTTAATATCATCTCCATATAATCCAATTTCATTCATTTACATGACAAAATATAAAATACATCCAACCAGTCCATACTTGACCGAATTAACATTGTACCTTAACTGAAACATTTTCTTTTTATTTTCTTGTTACACATCATCTCAAAATAATGTAAAACATCACATAAATATATCAAAACATTAAAATCAATTCATTGAACCCAATTCCTTTTCTTGGCCGAATTCTACCTCATAGTGTTCAATATCATTCTTTCATTTTTCATGGCCAATATTAAACACATCAAGATTACTCAAATATTCATCTAATATCCTAAAATCAACTCAAGTTATGATAGGACCCTAACCAGAATCTCTCTAAGCTCTCATCTGGAGGGTCTCACCGGGCACTCCAACGAACCTCAGATAACCCTACTCATGGTTACGAGAGAATCCGGGGAGTGAACCCCTAAAATATTTTGCTTGTTTACTTGCTTTGACTTAAATAATTTCATTTACTTTGAAAATAGTTGGGTTAGTATAAAGTTTTTTCGAATTTGAGTTAAAATAAATTTTAATAAAATTTGATAGCATAACGGCTGTATTTTCAAGGTTCCCAAAAATTTACCTCCATATAAAATGCACTTCGAACTATTTCCAATTACCACCCAATTTTTGTTTCCACAGACATGTATTTTAATCATATTCACAATGCAATATCAATTAATGAACATGATGTGATGGATATGTGTCATATGA
Source organism: Dimocarpus longan (assembly GCA_022984855.1). Lineage (NCBI taxonomy): Eukaryota > Viridiplantae > Streptophyta > Magnoliopsida > Sapindales > Sapindaceae > Dimocarpus > Dimocarpus longan. The sequence goes on along the minus strand of CM041015.1, from coordinate 6,364,649 downwards.
AAGTGTTTCCATTATATACATATCAAAACATTGGATTACAAGTTTTCAAACATTCATTTTCGAACATGCAATCTCTTAGTTATATTAGTTACAACAACATATGTATATTTGTTATTTATGCAATAAATCCATGTGACGCCTACCTAATTGATTGAAAATTTCTTTTTATTCTTGATTTCTTGTAAGATAACCTGAAACGGCTTTCAACAATGCAACAAAGAAAACACATTAGTTAACTAAATACTATAATTTCAACCACTTCACAATTAACAATCATAAACTAATTTAAAATGTTAATAGTCTTAAACAAATAACTCTCTTTCTAAACACACCATGTGTAACCCTAACTGTTATGGTTATCCTCAATGTAGTATGTCACGTGGCGATTTTTCAACTGATACCAACCGTGACACTATTGAGATATCTCGACCACTACGTGCGGAATTTGCTGCATCACAAGCGTAGTGTGAAACAATCTCTTAACTGAGCAACTATGATGCGAAATTTTCTACATTGCCTATTGAAGTGTAATATGAGATATATCTTTGGGCAACTAAGAGCGAAATTTTCTGCATCGCAAACGTAGAGTTTGAAATCTTTATATCTTAGCGATTACGTATCAAATTTTCTACGTCGTACAAGTAGCACTAGATAATCTGAAAGGCTTAGCAACTACGAGCGAAATTTTCTGCATTGCCACATAGTGCTAAGTCACATATCAATTGAGGGTATACACATGGTTTTCAAAACTCTTTTTCATCAAGTGTATTAAACACTAAATTCAATTTTCTTTTAAAACCTTTAACTAACACTATTTACTCGAATCTTTTTGAAAATATCTTTATTTTCAGTTCGATTTTCTAGATCCGATAGAAGGATCATCTTAGGAAGTTTTAACTCGTATTTTGAAAATCATTTTATAAACAAATCGAAATTGAACTAGTGTAAGTAAGAGTTACTTACCTCGATCCGAAGCAATTCAAAGAACTTTAACGAGCCTCTCGTGCTCCTTTGGCTTGTTCTTCACCTACATAACATATTCTTATTTAGGTGTACTATAATAAGCTACACAAAGCTACACATATTGTTTTTTTCACTTTTACTGATTTTTGAAATCCGTTTCTTGAAAATCACTATGCACTCACACTATTAACGTGACCCAATCTAGATCTCCTCTCGGCTAGTATCTGGTAGGCCTCGCCTGGCACTCCAACGGACCTTTTTTAATCCGTATAGGCTACTAAAAGAAATCCGCGGAACGAACCCTGAATACTTGTCCGTTTACTTTGCTTTGAAGTCACTTTAATTTTCATCGTTTTAAAACTAGTTAGGTTGATTTTATTTTGAACTTCTTAAATATTTTGAATTTTGCAAATTTCGGTTAAAACCATAAAAGTGATCCTTTTTATTTTCAAAATCTAAAACCATTTTAATGCAAACTCGGCAGCATAACGATTGCATTCCTAAGCACTACAACAAATTTCATATTTTATAGCATTGCTAGATAGCATTCACTTTAAAAAGCTATAAATTTCTCATAAACAATTGCTTTTCAATATAAAATGCTGTAATAGATTTATGGTTGATACCACTTTATTTTTTATTATTTTTTAATAATAATAATATAGCATTCCATGAATGTTACACAATAACTAATAAAATAATTAGTTTAATTTGAATGTTATAGCATTTTAGATATGTAATAAGTATAGAAAAAAAAAATAGCATTATAGATATGCAATAAATATCCAATAAAAAAGAATATGGCTGGCTTTCAAAACTAATAGCAGGAAACTAAAATTTTGTATCGGCCCAAATACATATGAGTGAAAGCCAATATAACGTTTTAATAATATTATTATTATTTTATTATTCTTAATGAATAGCTAGCTTTTATGTTGTTTGACTTGCCAGAACCCTCCATCTTCTTCTAAATACATATGCTTCCGCCACACTACTTCTTCAAGCAACAACCAACAATAATGAAGGCAAAAAATCTCCATTTTTCCCGTTCTATAGTACAAGTGTAGCTCACTATTTCTCCAAGAAGCCATCTCTGAAGAGATCCTAGGCCAACTCCACCCTAGGAGGTTTTTCAAGCGGCCATTCCTACTGCCGTCACCAGTCAAACACATCAAGGCCGTTCTTGCACGCTGCAAATGTTCCGTCAAGCCAAACGAAGCCTCGATCCCCAAAGCCTTCTAGCTAGTCTTCAAGAATCTGTGTCTTAACATGGATGTTCTCTATTGAACCGGTCAAACACACCAGGTATATAGCTTGTTAGGATCAATATGTTAAAATTTTGGTTGATTGTTAGTTGAAATTTGCAGGGCATATTTACATATACTGTGTGCCTAGTTTTAGTTGACTTTCAAGGTACTTAATGTATATGTAATGTTGATTAATACTTTGTTTATATTGTTTTTGCTCTACTTAATGTTTTTTTAAAGTAATGAAGTTTGAATTAGATTACAGTGTTGATTGTTTTGTCTATATTATAAGTAAGCTCTCTCTGTGTCTGGGCTTATGTTTGTGGCTTTTGTTACATTGTTTTTTCTGCATTGTTTTGGTGCTCTGCATTTTTTTTCGTATTGTTACTCTCGTATTTTATAAGTAAACACTCTCTCTTGACTTGAAATTGTTGTCTTTGTGGCCCTTTTTGGAAATAATTTGGTAAATTTGGGTGTCTTCCGGCTATTAAAGGATTTGGAAGTATAAAAGGATACGAGCTGGTAGAATTCAAGGTTAATTTGTGAATGGAAAGTTGCAAATTTTTGGTTTCTTGCGGTGGAATTGGGATGGTTATAAGCCTAAGCAATGGCTACATTCTAGTTGATGAATTTAAGTTACATGAAGCATGTCAAGTGGGTTATCAAAGATTTATGAATTGAAGCAATGGTTGTGCGTTGAAGAAAATATTGGAAGAAAATGGACATTGATAGATGTTGTGAAAATAGGGTTGTTTGCATACTTCTCTAGTCTTTAAATAAGTAAAAGATATCTAGATAGAAAAAAATTCCTCTTTTGTTATAAAAGGAGAAAATAATTTTTCAAAACCAGTTATATCTAAATGTAATTACACCAAATGGCTTTTAAATTACATGTAGTTTCTAATGTTTCCAAGCATTTGGCAATGAATTGGACCATTGCGAAAGTAGAGCTCAGCTCTCTAGCTTAATAGCTCAGCTCTCTAGCTCACTAGCTCAGCTCTCAGCTCTCTAGCTCACTAACTCAGCTCTCTAGCTCACTAGCTCAGCTCTCTAGCTAACGAGCTCAGCTCTCTAGCTTACTAGCTCAGTTCTCTAGCTCACTAGCTCAGCTCTCTAGCTAACGAGCTCAACTCTCTAGCTTACTAGCTCAGCTCTCTAGCTCACTAGCTCAGCTCTCTAGCTTAATAGCTCAGCTCTCTAGCTCACTAGCTCAGCCTTCTAGCTAACGAGCTCAGCTCTCTAGCTTACTGGCTCAGCTCTCTAGCTCTCTAACTCAGCTCTTTAACTTACTAGCTCAGCTTTCTAGCTCACTAGCTTAGCTCTCTAACTCTCTAGCTAACGAGCTCAGATCTCTAGCTTGAGCTCTCTAGCTCACGAACTCAGCATGCATCTATATATTTATTTTAATTTTCATAAATAAATTCATAGAATAAAACCTTACCTCTTGGGAAATTACTTAAACTTGATTATTCATGCTCCAGCTCTACTGACGCGAGCTCTCACTCTCTCTTCTTTTTTTCTCTTTCTCTTTCTCTCTCTCTTCACTCTGCCCTTTGTTTTTCTCTCTTCTCTTTTTTCTCCTTCCTCCTAAACTGACGCAGCACACACCTATTTATAGGCACGGATTCAAGCTGACTGTTTCTTAAAATTATGAGAGTGCCACTGATTCTAGAGAATTCTCTTAAAATATCTGATAAATTTCGCTTAAGCCCCTTAACTTCTAAAAATTCCACTCATTTCATTAAACTTTCAAAATTTTACACTTTTAACTATTTCACTTAAATTACTTAATAATCCTTTTTATTTTCTTTCCAAAGGGCACATTAGAACATTTCTTTGTTCTAAACATAGGAACAGTAACATTTTTGGGAGAGGGTGTTACACGAAAGGACAAAGACATTGTGGAAATAAAGAATTCTCTAGAAATGGGGTAAAATTATAATTTTAACGAAGTTTGAGGGTTAAAGTCAAACTTGACCCACGTCTATAAATAGGCGTGATTGGTGAGTCGGTGATGAGAAGAGAAAAGAAACGGAGAGTAAAGATAAAAGAGAAAGACGGAGGAAGAGAGATTTGTTGTCGCCGACTAGGTTTTTGTCGCTTGTAAAGGAAACCACGCTGCTGGAAGGAAAAGAACAGATTTGGGGAGCCAGATCTGGTAAGATCTAAATGGTAACAGTAAGCTTTTATGGCTTGTGTTAGTGAGAAAGCTATCGAGAACAACTCTTGATCTGCAAGTGTTTAATGAGATTTTTGGTATGTAGATATGGTGAATTGAGGAAGTGGACGAGCTGGAGAGCAAGGCAAAAGCTGAGGATAAAATGGCAAGTAAAGTAGCTAAGAAAAATGTGTTAATTTGGAGTAGTCTAATGGTTGAATTGGTTTATGTCGTTGAACCTGTTGAGTTTGCAACCTAGGTGAAATGGAGAGCTAAGCCGAGTGAAAGAGCGCATTTGAACTGAGCTAAGTGAAAGAGCTCATTTGAACTAAGCTGAGTGGAGGAGCTCGTTTGAGCTGAGCTGAGTGAAGGAGCTCGTTTGACCTAAGCTGAGTGAAAGAGCTCGCATGGATTAAGCATGATGCGAGCTAGAGCTCGCATAGATAGATTAAATAGAGCTAGAGTTGGAGCTGAAGCTCGCATGGATAGCTCGAGCTGAGAAGGGTACTGTAACATGCTATCCCGACGTCTAGGTAATTTATTAAACGTTGATTAATGATATAATTAATTATCCGTTCGCAGCTGGAAGCGTAAATGAATTTTTATGAAATTCCAGGATGGGTCCGAGGATAACTTTTAATTTCAAAATCATAATAATTTAGAATGATCGGATTCAAATAATTATTCGAATATGAATGAAGTTTTCAAATGTGAAAATGGATTATAATAAAATTTTCAGGTGGATCCGAGTCGAATCAGAGGTGGAAAGCAAAAATTGAATGCATAAAAGAATGTACATAGGAAATTGAGCATAATAAGACACGTGTCAAGGAATGAGAGTATGAGTGAATACATGCAAGATAAGTGTCGCAAGATTAGAGATGGACCAATGCATGATGGACAAGTGGGGAGCAAGAAATTAAACAAATTGATAATTGGATAGTAGATGATGATATGGACATAACATGTGTACGGTAATAAATGAGAAGCAAATAAATGAAGTGAAAACATGACACACGGTTATCATTTTGTTTTTCAAAAGCCAAAGAGTAGTAAAGTCAAACAAAAAGCAATAAATGAAGCAAAACAAACAAACAAATGAAGAAGTGGAAACTGTGAAAAGCAATAAAAGGAAGTCACGGTCACCATTGTCTTTCAAACAAGAAACCGTGAGCTTCTAGAGAGAGAGGGAGTGAGATCATGAGATAGAGAAGAGAGAGTGAGAGCCAAAAGCAAGAACCAAGCAAGAAAAAGCTCTCGGTCATCATCAAGCAAAACCGAAAGCCATCAAAAGTGAGTAGGAAGTGAAAACCGTGAAAGAGAGAGAGCAAGTGAGCTCGTGAGGCTTGTGAGAAGTCGTGAGAGTGCATGTAAAGGAAGAAGAAGTTGGATAGCTGATCTAAGAACTGATTTCAAACTGAGTGCAACAAGGATGAAATAACTCGGTATTGCAAGTGCAGACCATGAGCTCACCAAGCAGACCCGAGCTGTGCAGCTGCCATTCTTCCCTCTTCCATTCGGTCTTCAATTTGATCTAAAGGTAGATCTACAAGTGCAGCAACTACAACAACCATTTAAGGAGTAGTTCAGCTTGTGCAGCAAGGGAAGGAAGAGACTAACCAAGTGCAGTGGCTCGGGAAAGGTTGATATGTAGTTTTGAGTGATGGCAGCTAGTCAACAGCCTACTGAAAGATCCCAAGGCTGTTTTGAATGAAAAATGAGCCCATGCAAGGTAAAGTAATGTCTTGAAAATCTTTCTAAGCTGATTTCGAATGATTTTAAGATTGCATGTGTCTTTTTTGATTGAAGGGAGCTCGATCAAAGAGGGATTATAAGGGCAGTACCTTCGCATGTGGTTTTCGAAGCTTTCGAATTAATTTTCGAGAGGTACATCAAGCTTTTTATGAATTTTGTTTTAATGGAAAATGTTTAGTTTGAGATATGGATGAAATTCAATGATGATATGATTGGGTTTTATGATTTAGAACCTCATTAGTACGGAGGTTCGTTATATTGTGTTTTGTTGTGTTTATAGATGATTTTCGATGTTGAAGTTTCATGAAAAATCTGTCATATGGACTGTTTTTATGTTCGGTTGCGAAGGGACTATTTTATTACACATTTAGGCTAAATTACACAAATGATTTCATCTATAAGAATATGTTGAATCGATGAGTTTTTAAAGTTAAAACGAAAAACTGAAAGCCGATACGATTGCGTGATTCATTGACCGTTTTTGTGATGTAAAATGGGCTGTTATTACATGCAATTTTTAGGGACTGTTTTTGGATGTTTAAGGGCTGTTATAGTGCAGTTCATAGGCTATTAATAAGTCGTTTAATGGGCTGTTAAAGTATCCTTTATTGGGCTGTCAAAACATCGTGTAATGGACTGTCAAAACGTTGTGTTGTGTGCTGTTTTCTGGACTATTATATATACTGTTTTGATGTTGTTTTATGGTGCTGTTAACATGTTTTATGAGCTGTGACATGCAGTTGTATGGGTATTTTAAGAGCTATTATGGGCTATTATCATGCAGATTTTGTGAGTTGTTAGTATGTTGATTTATGGGCTGTTTGTGGGCCATTACGTGCTTTTTTTTTTTGTCATGGGCTGTTATATGTGCTGTTTTCTAGACTGATACACATGTTGTTTTGAGGCTATTAAGATGCTGTAAAAGTTGTTTTCATTGTGTCTCATGGGCTGTTTTGATGTCAAGGCTGTCTTGGGTGATTTCGTGAGCTGTTTTGATGTTGTAAGAGCTATTTTGATTATGTAACAAGGGCTGTTTTGTGTTAAGCTATTTACATTGAGTCGTAAAAGCTGTTTCAAAGAGATATTATGTGTTGTTTTTGCTTCAAAACTATTGGTATGAATGACATCTGCTTTTTTAGTGTTAATCATGATTTCGAATGAGCGTGACGCACTGTCTAGATGTATGTACTATTTTGACTATCATTTGGAGATATTTCGAAACCATTATGTAGCGTTTTATATAGTCTTTGAAATTCGAAAGTGAATGCATTGTGCGAATGTGTTTATATAACTGATTATGTGATTGATTTGCTTGCGATGTTACCTAAAAAGTTAACATTAAATATATAAGTAACGCAAAGGAAATATCGAATAGATTGTAAGTTTTGCAATAAGGTGTCAGGTAAGTGTCCTATCACTTACATTATTTTAATTTTTATTTAAATTGTAAGTTGTTGTGTAATTAACGATTTCAAAAATGATTTTCAAAACTATGAGTTAAAGTATTGTAAAATAATCCTTATGTCGGATCTAGAAAAGAGAAATTGATAATAAAATGTTTTCGAAAAGAAATAAAAAAAAGCTTTGTAAACCCATGTATATACCCTCAGTTCATATGAGATTTAGCACTACGTGGCGATGTAGAAAATTTCGTCCGTAGTTGCTCAATTTCCTAGAGATTTCTAGTGCTACGTTGTGATGCAAAAAATTCTGCAAGTAGTCGTTTAGATTTACAGTTTTGGCACTATGTTGCGATGTAGCAAATTTCGTTCGTAGTCGCCCAGAGTTATAGCACTACAATTGCGATGCAGAAAATTTCGCAATGTGTCTGCTCAGATTCGAGATTGTTTTACCCTACGTTTACGATGAAGTAAATTTCGTATCATAGTGGTTGAGATATCTTAGTAGCTTCATGTTAGGTGTCAGTAGAAAACCACCACGTGATGGTTCAAGTATATTAGGGGTATACATGGAGTTTTTAAAAGAAAGGTTTTAAAAATCGAAAAAGAATTTCATACCCAAACGAAGTTATGAATTGTGATGTAATTATATCTTGATGTTATTATCATTCGTTGAACTAACCTTTTTACTTTTGTGCAGCTTGTATATTATATTAGGTGCTTGTATAGGTGATTTTGCATTCAGAAAACCTCATCGAAAAATTTAGGTGGGCGTTACGTGGATGAATCACATATACGCCGAACATATTTTGATGTGATTGTAAATAACTTAATTAAATGTTTGCATATCTAACATATGAATTTTGCAACCTTGTAAACCCTCATTATGATATGCATATACATATGTGTTTGAATATTTGCACGTAATATACCTTTGTCACATGAGATTGTTAAATTAAATTGCATTGTGAAATGTGATTGAGTTACATGATTGCTAGATTGATTGAAATAATGTATATTTGTGGAATAAAAGAAATTGGGTGGTGATTTGAAATAGTTGAAGTGTATTTTCTTTACAGGTAAAATTTTGGAAACATTAAAAATACAGCCGTCATGCTATCAAATTTATCTTAAAATTGTTTTAATACGAATAAGAAAAATTTACACTAACCTAACCATTTTCAGAGAAACGAGCTTCAACTTAAGTAAAGTAAAGTAAACGGGTAAGATTAAGGGGTTCGCTCCGTGGATCTCTCCTACCCAGCTAGTAGGGTTACGGGAGGTTCGTTTGAGTGCCCGGCAAGACCCTCCGGATAAGAGATAGAGAGAATCTGGTTCGAGTCATGTTAGGTAGTGTAGCTCGCTGCAGCTCGAGTAAAGTAGAGCTGATATAGCTGATTTGAAGTAACCTGTGAGCTAAGTAAGATTTCATTTGTGTGACTAAGTATAGGTGGCGTAGCAAGCTAAAAAGGAGGTCATTGAGACAGAAAAAAGATCGCTGAGTAGAAGTGAAGTGAATAGGATAACAAACTGTGAGTGTGCAAAATATTTTTTTAAATGATTTTCAGTTATTATGCAAATACATATCATACCTTTTATTTTTGTTTAGATCATAATTGCTTTTATATTTTAGCATGAAAATAAATAATTTATTTATAGATGGTATGCCATATATATATGATTTCTTTTAGAGTATAAAAAAGAAATAGATTTATAGAAATAGAGAAAAAGGCTTTCAAACCTAGTGGACAGCCCGAGAGCATATAGCTTGACTTTCTAACTTTAGACCCGGCCGGTATACCCCACAATATATGGTATATGTTGGGAGGGTTAGTCCAGCTAACATCGGAGGGATTGAGTCTGTCGAGTCTATCGTCCTCTATGTTTGTGGGGTATTTCTCGATGCACGGTGAGTGATGATAGCTACGCCACAAGTGTATACGAGATGTCTTTGTAGCTTTATCACGGTGAGCGATGCTACCCTTTGTGCCACGTGACCCCCCACGCTGAGCAGAGTTGGTCCAGTCACCTTTGTGATTTTAGCTTTCTTGGGTTGTCATTAGAACTTTTAGAACAGCTAACATACCATTTAAGCAAACTTTAGAACGAAATAATTTTTAGAAAAAAGAAAAACATTTTAAACTAGCTTTTGAAACAAAATACAAATTTTAGGAAACCCAAACTTTTTAGAAATAAAATTAATTCAAAGAAAAATGTTTTCAAAACGTTTTTGGAAGCTAAATTTTAATAAACCCATCCAGACTTACTGGGCTTTATAGCTCACAACGTTTTTATTTCAAAACCCTCTTTAAGTGCAGGTACAGGTGATCCAGGTCCCAGAGAGCCACGTGTAGATTAGATGGTACTCGATCGACGATGCTGTAACGTCTTTTTGTGTTAAGTTTGTGATTTAAATTTAATCATGTAATATGCATGTTTTTGGATTTACAAACAGATATTGTTGCACTTTATTAATTGCATGCAATGTTTTAGATATTTACATTTTTATGATATATTTTTAATTATATGTTTATCTGCTACATATGTGAAATGAAATTTTAAAATAAATGAATTTTTATATGCTTAAGAGTTTGAAAGATAGTTACGGGTTCGCTTTACGACACCCTTTTGGGCCTTATTAGTTGGGCTTCGGAAAGGTCTTGTGGGGTGCCCAATAAGATCGCTGGATTCATTAGTAGGAATCTGGGACGGGTCATGTCATGTCATTTCTCTTACTGTCTATTTCTAATGAGTAAGCCATTGGCCTTTGAAAACTTATTTCATAAACTTTAAAAACTAGTATTTAGTGCTCAAAATATGAAAAAAATATCTAATCATAAATATTTCATATTTTCTCATGCAAAAACTTGCTTTTCATACATTTCAACTTAAATAATATTGGAATTATAAAATAATGAAATAATGACTAAATCATGCATTAAAAGCATTTATTTCTCAAAAACTTTAAAATATGATTTTACTAAAAACATGCATTAAAATCATGCACAAACTAGAAATCTCAATGTACTTCATAGTAACTTAAAAATAAAATACTTTACATTTGACAAGTCCCTTTCTAACTATACTAGCTAGGGACCTGCCCGGTACCCCACGGTGGTTTTCTAGTCGAGATCTGCTCTGACTGGGAAATTCCCGTGGAGCTAAGCCTCTTCCTCATCTGAAAATACTTTAAACTCTTTTAATTCTGAAAATGGGTAGGAATTTTGTTTGTTGAAAATAATTTATGAAAATAGAGTTTTACGAAAATCCGGCAGCACAACGGCTGTTTTTCTAAAATTTTCACCCTGTAAAAACTTCACAAAACCTGTATAAGTTCATTCAATATCTTTATCAAACTAATAGGCCTCAGGCCCTTTTTTCAGATACACAATCATTCGCAATATGCTTAAAATATTCAATGATATGAAAAGCAACTTAATTAAAATCTTAAACATCATGCATGATATTCACATAAAATCCTTTATCCAAAACAATATTTACAAAACTTGAGAAATCTGAAAACTATAATAAATGCAGTACATGATAACTTGTCTAAAACTAGTGCAGCGTGGTCGCGTCTGTAGCTCGCCTGTACGTCCGATGAAGATACTTCCGCCGCACTGCTCATTCCTGCACCTGGGGAGGATTTTAAATAAAATAGAAAATGATGGTGAGAATAACTCAGTGAGTGTACTTAATAATAAATTCTACTTTCATTATTATTTTGAAAACGATATGACTTATTTAAGCAAAAGATTCTTTTAGTAAACGTTTTGTAATTGAAATTTTTCTTATTATTCTAAACTAATGTCTATTGACGTATTTCATTTCTTTACTAACTTAGAAGGGTAACTCTAGAAAAACTCATTCTCTTAAGCTCCTAAGTTAAATATCTATATGACAGACCCCTTTCTAACTACTAGTTAGGCGACCTGCCCGGCAACCCCACGGTGGCTCCCCAGTCGAGATCTGCTCTGACTGGAAAGTTCCCGTGAAGCTAAGCCTCTTTTCTTTGCTAAAATACTTGAAATCCTTTTGATTCTGAAAAAGAGTGGGAATTTTGTTCGTTGAAAATAACTTTATGAAAATAGTATTTTCACAGAAAACCGGTAGCACAACGGCTGTTTTTCTAAAATTCCACCCTGTAAAATATCTCATAAAACCTGTATAATTGTATTCACAAACAATTTCTATGATCAATAGGCCTCCGACCATTTTCAAACTCATAATCATGCAATTAAGCGGAAGTAACTTGAATAAATCTTAAAAACGACATGCATGATATTTACATAAAATCCTTAACTCAAAATAATATTTAAAAAAACTAGAGAAATCTGAAAAATGATATTAAACGCAATACATGATGCTATGCTAGAAAATAGTGCAGTCTGGTCACGCGTGTCTAGCTGGCCTGTCCGTGGCCTGTCCGTCCGAAGGAGATACGTCAACCGCGCTACTCGCACCTGCACCTGAGGGAGGTTTTTAAGAAAACAGGAAAACAGTGGTGAGAATAACTCAGTGAGTGGGTAAGTTTACATAAACTATACTTTTGCTTAAAAATACTATTCCTCCCAAAAATAGATTGGAAAACTATTACTTACTTACTTTTCCTGAAAACTGTAAACTCGTTTAAAAGCTGCGAAAGTTATTTATCAAACTTTTCTTAAAACTTTTCTTATTTTCTTACTAGCCTTATCTGGCAACCCAGGGAAATCTTGTCCTTCGTGACGGTGCGAAAACACGCCACTAGGATAGGGGAACTCTCACCATGTGTAGTCGCAGATGTGGATACAACTCTGGGATCGCGAATCCCTCCAACATCAGGCAGATCTACACTATCCCATACGTGCAGAGGGTGACTGACAGACTCGATCCCCCCAAAGTTAGTAACTCCCCCCAACTACCGTACACGTATGGAATACTTTCGGCCGGGTGTAATCTTAGGGGCTAGGGTAAACCATAGGCATATATAAAATGAAATCTCGGCAATATGCCATAATATCGCAAAATAACTTTCACCAATACTATCTCTATGCATGTATATAATTTCAACTTACTCAATTACTTTACTAAAGAATATAAACATATTCATAGCATCTCATATAAAAATATACATGCATTTATAAACGATAAACTGAAAACTATAAACTTTTACTAGAATCTCAAAATCTTTTACTTGCTAAAACTGATTGCATTCAATAACAAAATGTATGAAAACTTTTAAAAATCCACACTCACAACTTGCTTCCAAAATACTTATCACCGTTTCCCGCTACGGCTCTCGTTCGATTCCCGATTCACCTACAATTGATTTCGATCGAGATGTCGTTAAAACATAACTCGTGCGCAACTAAAATTTAAGCCATACGAGGATTTATAAACACAATAATTCAAGTGACTATCCTCGCACGATAACATAACGGAAAACTCATATTTGCACGCGGAAACGATTTCAAACCGATTCGTTATCGTGACTTGAAATACTCGAAACTTTGCGGTTATAAAACCAACAACTAAGCCAATCGAATCTAATATAACATTATCAAAATCAGATTCTAATGAATTCATTAAACAGAAGATTCGAAATTAAACGACGAACTTAAAGCTTACGCGATTTCACTAATCATCGCGATTTATCAATTTTACGCGTTTCGCGCGATTTAAAAACTATCCAATTAACTTATTTAAAACTTGAACTATCTTCACTTCAACTGAAACACTTTAAGGGGCTTAATAAAAATCTCGGGGCAACGAGATAACATTCACAATTCTTTATATCCGACAATGAGAATCACAACTAACAACGTTCGCATTCGCGGAAAAGTCAACCGAAACGCTCGGAAACGATTTCTAAATATTCAAACGACTATCCGATACTTTAAAACACTTTAATGCAATCCATTTTCCATGACCACAAACGCGAAATCAAAAACATATTTCAACAGCCCCTAAATATCTCATAACTGCCCATAAACAACATTCAACGAATACGATCGATGATAAAAACACAATCGCAACATCAACGAGCGAACCTCCGCACTAACGAGGTTCCCAATCCTAGTCTCAATCATAATATTATCAATTTTCTCTACTTTAATCACATAATCACATTCCTAATTACTCAAAATGATTCAACAAAGAAAATGGGCAGCACTTACCCAAGAAGAGGGCTGTTCTCCGCTTCGAAACGGCTTCCGAATGACGACAAAACTCTCGTGGCAGCAAGCTGTCTCTTCCACTAGCCAGCTATCCTTTCTTGTTGCTGTTCTACTTCCTGTCTGAAAGATGTTTGGCCTGACTTAACAACTCGGTAGCAACTTGGACAGCTCACGACAGCAACTTGAGCACAGCTTGACTTCCAACAGCTTGGCAGCAGCTTGGACAGCTCACGGCAGCAAGCTTCTTCTTCCACCAGCCACTGCCTTCGCTTCCTTCTGCTTCCTTTCAGCTCTAAAATGATGCACTTAAATCAAATTGACAGCAGCAACTTACAATGACAGCACACAGCAGTAATCGGCAGCAGCGTGACAGCACAACAACAACTTGACAGCAGCAACTTACGAAGACAGCACACAGCAGAAATCGGCAGCAAGACAGCACGGCGACAGCAACGTGACAGCAGCTTCCCTTCGCCGGCAGCAGCTCATGCTAACAGCACCTTGTTCAACAGCGGCGACAGCACACAGCAAAGGCAGCGCCAGCAACAGCAGCTTCGCGACAGCAGCAACTTCGCGACAGCAGCAGCTTCCTCAACGGTGACAGCACCTACTTCAGCTCACGCAGCACTAGACAGCAACGGCAGCAAGACAGTTTCAGCTCATGCTTAACAGCAGCAGCCTTCACGTCCAGACAGCAGCAGCTCGACAGCACCTTGCGACAGCATTTGGCAGCACGGCAGCTGACTTTGACAGCTTCACGCCAGCACAAGGCAGCGACGGCAGCAGCTCGAGCACGGCTTCAGCACTTGATTCACGGTGACAACACAGCAGCAACTGGACAACTCACGCCATCAGCTCTTCACGCCAGCAGCAAGGACGATAGCACCTTCCCTTCGCCGGTAGCAGCTCACGTCCTCCTTGCTTCCAGATCTGCTCTCAGCCAGCTCTTGCATCAACTTGGCCTGAAAAACAGCAGCTCACGGTCTTCTCTTGAATGCATGCACGGGCTGAAGTTCCTAGATCTGTTCTTCTTCTTCAGATGTGCTTCACCTCAGGTCTGCTCTCTCTCAACTTCTCTTCTTCCACTCACAAGCCATTCTTCTAATTTTCAGTTTCTGTTTTGAGCTTGAAGAAGAAGAAGATGACAGATGCTTGGATTCGTTTTTTTGAAAGGAAAAAAAAAATGTTGACCGAATGATAACTTCTCTTTATATGATTGTGGTGACCGAGAATGCCATAATATTGTTTTCTTCTTTTTCAATCACAATATTAATAAATAATAACTCCTCTCTTGCATGTGTGACATGTGTCACAACATTCAATAACTTCATTTGCTTTCATGCATTCTTGCTTCTTAAATTCCAAGCTCGGATTCCGTTTTCGTTTCCGTCCATCCTGGAATCCGCTTTTAATCACTTTTGATTAACTCTCGGTTTCTACTCTCGGAATTATTTAATAAATCTTGAATCCGTCTCACGAACTCGAATTTATTTCTCTAAATTGAAAATAATTATTCCAATTATTTTCGGACTCGATATTTATATTTTTCCGATCGGATGCGATCCATCGGAAAAATATTTCGCCCTCCGACGAACGCGGTTTTGGGTTTTACACTATATGACATGAAATACTATAAATTTTCTGTTTGCGTGTGCTCAGATGCGGGAACTTGAGATTACGATTCCCCCTAACATCAGAAAATGCAGGAACTTGGGATTACGATTCCCCTCGAATATTAAGACATACGGGGAACTTGGGATTACGATTCCCCTCGTCTATTAGGCGTACGGGAACTTGGGATTACGATTCCCCCCGTCTATTACCATACACACATAGGGTACCTCGGCTGGGTTATGCTAGAAGTCAAGATAAACTAAAGACGTCTAAAAATCTTTTAATACACTTAAAACTTACGCTTAACTTATATTTACTTAGCATTCAAGCATATTCATCACTTTTAGAATTATCTCATCAGTGTTTCATTTTCTAGTTACGATTTAAAATCGAAAAACTTGCTTTCTAGAGCAAAAACTTAATTATTTGAAATAACGTTCTCATGTATCTTCAAGACTAAATACATATATACAACTATACATGTATTATAAGGAAAACGATAATATTCTAAAATGTTACTTGAATAACATAATAATCATAAACTAAAATAGTATCGCATTAATAATTTCATATAACAGAATTCGGGAAAGCTTTATAAAAATGCACACTTACAACTTGCTTCCAATAACTGATCAACCCCTCATGATATAGCTCTCATCCGCTCGTCGGTTCACCTCTCTAAAATCGCTTAAAAGCTTCGAAAATTACTCGCAAAGGAGCTGCCTATATCATTTCTATAATCCGAGAGCTTCCCGAAGAATGAGCTGTTTTCCGCTTTAAAACAGCTTTCGAACAATCGCGACTGCGAGACGACGCTCACTACTGCTCACGGCAGCAAGCAATCTCCTTACTTCCTTCAAGAACGAGCTGAAAGTACTCAAATCAACATGAAAAACATGCTCTAGCTGTTGGGTCTTCAAGGCTTACCTTTCCAACTTGATGAAGGTCCAAAGGAGGATGGGTTGATAGTCTAAAGCTGCTCGGTCTGCACTTGGTGAGCTTTCGGCCTAACAACAGCCGTTAGGCAGCAACTCACGACAGCAGCAACACCAGTTCACTATAGTACTTTGTTCACGGCAGCAGCACTAGCTCACTGCCTGACCTCTCATTGCTGCTCTTCCTCCTCACGGTCTGGACTGTCTGCTCTCGACCTGACAGCAGCTGCTCGACAGCAGCTTATGGCTTCAGTTCACTAGCTTACTCTTGCTTGCATGCACGGGCTGTACAACACAAACCCATCAGCTCACGGCAGCACTCAGCTCATGGTAGCAACTCTCCGCGGCAACAGTAGCTCTCCACGGCCTGACAACAGCTGATCGCCCTTCCTTACTTGCATGCATGAACAGATTCTCCTCTTGGCTTGCTTGGACAACACATGCAGCTGCTGGCCTTGAAGAATCACTCTTAGATCTGGTGCGGGATTGAATGGGGAAAGAGGAGTGATGGAGGTTCTTGCTCGATCTAAGAAAGAAGGAAGAAGAAGAAGAAGAAGATCGAATGCTCTCTCTCTCTCTTGCTAAGCTCTCGGGTAAGGATGATGAATGATCGAATGGGATTTGTTTTGAGCTTCACTTACTTCACACTTTAAACTCTCTTTCTCAATCTAAAGTCTCTCTCTTGGTTTTGAAAGGAATGGTGACCGAATAGATTTAATTGTCTTAAACCTTCACTTTCAATTATTATATAATGTTTATTCCTTTGATGACACATGGTCACCATGCATGCCACCAATTATTTTGCTTATCTCTTTTCGTGCCACTTGAATTCATTCCGCTTTCGAAATCCAACTCGCTTCCGTCCGTCCGTCCGTGAATGCTTATGATTTAATCTCGTCCTCGGAATTATTTTAAAATTTTGAATCCGTCTTCACGAACTCGAATTTATTTTTATTATTCTAAAATAATTACTCCGAATATTTTCGGACTCGAAAATTATATTTTTCTGATCGAACGTGATCCATCGGAAAAATAATTTGCTCTCCGACGAACGAGGTTTTGGGTTTTACAACATTAATCTAAAAACTTGATTAAGAAAATTTAAACTTTTACACTCACAATTCTAGCTTTTCAAGCTCATTTCTCTTTCTACAATCTTTCTTCTTCTCTCACACTAGTTTGCTTTCCACCTAAATACCACATTTCATATTAAAAACCATCATCAAACTCAATTTGAAAACTATAAACCAAGTATTAACGTTTTAGTGCAAAAACATCCAAACTAGTAAGGCATTTTACTCCAAATCTTAACATATTTCATACTCACATGTTACTATTCTTTTCCTCGAATCTTTCATGCATAAATTCACTCAATACAAGTTTAACCTCACAAAATTTCATTCAATGAAACTAGGGGACAGTTTACACACAAATCCCCCTCACATTGGCCAAATTAATTCCCATGCATTCCTACACTTTCTTTTTCATTTTTCTTTCAATCATTCTTGCTTATAAACTATTTAAAGCCTTAAATATACATAAATTCTAGCCATTATAAGCTTGAATAAACGTGCCCTTCACTTGACTTAACTTGCTAGAAATTGCTTCAATACTTTCTTTTCCAATTTCTTGTTACAAATCATATCCAATTACACTTAACTTCTATTCTTAACACACATACATAAAAATATGCAACTCATACTTGAATATCAAGGCTAGTCCAAAATTCATACACACATTCTCATCAATTTTCTTGGCACAAATTGCATGAAAAACACATTAATAATTTTCTAATACCTTAACACACTTCATTTTAAATTTTCATGCAAAGAATACATAAAAACCTAACTCTTACCTTACTAATTTTTGGGTTTAATGTTTCCTATCACTTCTATTGACATTGTTTTTTGGTCAACCCGATTCTTGGAGCCCAATACCTGCGAAACAGCAGATAACAAGCAATGATCAAGATAAAAACAAGTTGAACACAGCGACTTTTTTGTGGTTCAACAAAGTAAAAGCCTACGTCCATGACCGTCGCCCTTATTCTAACAAAGTAATAGTATGTATTTCTTAGTTGTCCTTTACAATGAATTTGATCCTCTATTTATAGAGAAGATGTTACAGTTTGAATAGGTTAAAGAATCTTACAAATAAGGCAAAAAATAATATACATTAATTGAGATAATATCTTCTAAGATTGTCTCCACCGTATCTACAACAATTATCGAAAATACCATGATTTGATTTGCATGGAAATAGGTAAGTTGACTCATTTCCTAAATTAAACTGATTCGGTTTTTTAGAAGGTCAACTAGTCAAATTTAGCGAGCACTTCGGATGAGCAGATTATCCAAACGATCAGCTGTCACACCCAGCGATCAGATGAGAAGACCTCCTGATCGCTTTGATTGTCTTTGTAGAAAACTATCGAACAGTTATTGACCACGATCAGATCAGTTTAGCTATCACAACTCGCGATCAGGCTACCATGCGATCAAACATGTGTTCAAATGATACGATCAGTCACACAGTAATTAAAATGATCAACCATACGATCGGATGTGCTCGGGTTCACAAGCTAAAAAATGACCACATGTTCTCTCCTTTGACCTTTGTCTAATTGACCAGCCTCTTGGGCTTCTTCTCATTAAAACAATATACTGGGCTTATCATTGTGCCTTTATCAACCCATTTCTATGATCGTAAAAATGCCCATAACAACTTCCAAGCTTAAATCTCCTGAAATCTAAGCTAAAAACAAGCAAAATTCATCACTTAAATGAGAACAACCCATAACTTCACAAAATCTCACCAAAACTCACAAAATCAACATAAACTCGCCTAGTTTTCTTTACTACTTCTTGCTTGATCTTCACTTGATTCTTTTAGCTGGTTTCTTTACATCAAATCTGCAGGTATTCTTCTTCCTCATCCTCTCCTCTTCTGCCGTACCAGACCAGCCCATCTTTTTTTCTTTTTTTTCTTTTCTCCTTGCTACAGTATTTTGCTCTATGTGTATGTCATGGTTTCTATTTTGATTTGGGCTGAAATTTGAGCTGATAACTTCACTTATATAGGCCTCTCATCTTGCCCAAAATAGCCCCTCAATCATGCTTCAATTATGACAATGCCACTAGTAAAAAAAATGCAATTAGATTGACTTAAAACTAACCATAGTTAGATGTAACCACTTCAGTTAAATCTCATGCCATTTTTTTATCATTTCTTACTTTATGCTTGGCATGATTTTATTGGCTCATTTTAAGTGGCAAGGATTGTGCTTTCTAATGGGATTTCATTCCATATAAATCTCATACTAAATTCATGTATTAGTGAATTGGAATTTACTAATTCACTCTTTAAAAACTAAATTTCAATTCAAGCCAATAAAATTATAAAAATATTCTTCACTTGTCAAATTCCCCAATTGACTTTATAATCATTCAATTTGGGTCTAATATCTCTCATGTGCACCATAAAAAAAATATATATATATTTCTAGTAACGGTGGAATTGGTTAACTCTATGGTTTCTTTAATGCTATATACCGAAATATATGTGTTTCTAATGATAATAACATTCGGTTTTACAGAAATAAATTTTGAAAATATTTCATGGTTGTCTAATCCTCAAATTGACCATGGAATACTCTAATTGGACACCTAACATTTAAATTCCATGCTTTAGAATAATTTTGAATGGATTTAAAATCACTAAAATCCGTTAATCTCTAAAAAAGCATTTTTATACTTTATATTTCGAATCACTTAAAACTTACTCAATTGGACTCCTTTTCGATCTGTTTTTGTTTCTTTAAACGTTACTATCCATCTAAAAAATTTTCGATTTTTGGGGTTCATTTCACTGGAAGTTACTATTCATCTAGAATCCGGACACTACTTAATGAAAATGTTTATTTCATTCCGAAATAATACTCTGGGCCTCATAAACATAATCGAATCTTGAACTGGCCCTTAGCACTCTTTCCGGATCACTTATCCACTGTCCTAATCACGGAATGGATTTTCCTAGGACACTAGGATTAAGATCTATCAAAAGAACTCTTGGAAATCATATCAATAGGTCCTAAAATTCTTAACTAGGACCTATAATTCTATCAGTTGATCCCAATTTAAAGTAAATAGTTCCTAAATTAAGTATAAATAAGTCCCAAATTCTTTGACATTAATTTTGAAATAAGTCAAAATATGTCTTGAATTAAGTCAAATTAGGTCCCACATTCAATTAAAATAGGTCTTGAATTCAGTTAAAATAGGTCCCAAATGAAGTCTAATTAACTACCAAATTCTTAGATATTACTCTCGAATTGGTACTTATTTACTCATATTTTGAATCTCATCCTTCACGAGTCTTTTACAATAAAAAAAAAAATTACAAAAAGTTAAAATCAAGCTTAACCAACTACAAATGTATGAAAACAATATATATCAACCCTTGAAAACGTTAATACACATGTCATCTTTTAAATGTATACATAAAGCTGAATTGAAATGACAAGAGAGTAAAACATACCTATATTTCAACTATATATATTTGGATTATTATTAATTTATCCTATAAAATCGAAAATAATATCAAATAACCTCTGGTTTTGAGAGTAATAACCAAAACAACACAACTATTGAATGAAGTAGTAAATTCGTCAATGAAGTAACAAATCTGTTAGTTTTGAGGGTAAAAGCATCATTTGGTCTTGATGACATACATGGAGGATAGTTGGAAATCATTCATTAAAATTTTAATTAAATAAAAAAAGGAAAAAAAAAATAACAACCACTCAAAACATGGGACGTGTTACATGTTATATGACTTTCCACTGCATCCACATCTGATGGTGGTGGTTGACCACGATCGCTGCTTCTAACTTGTAAAAAGTGTGTTAAAGAAGGCTGAACTTGGTTGATTTCTATTGCTGCTGGTCAAAGAAGGAAATAAAAGGTTTTCATGGGTTAATATTTGTGCTTTGTATGTCATAAGTGTTGTTGCATGGTTGTGTGGTTGATGTATTAAGTTCAATCTCAATTAATGATTGGTTTCTGAGTTAGGGTTTGTTGATGTTAAAATCTGGTCAACAAGGTTCTTCGAAGCCCAAGCTGTAGATCTATTGAAACGGGAGAGATAGGGGGGAAAATAAAGGCAGTGAGGAAGAAGAAAACGAGAGAAGAAAAGCACACAGGATCTACGTGGTTCGGCCAAGGGGAAGGCCTATGTCCACGGCACCGGCTCCGATGAGGGGCGACAGTTACTATTATTACTATTTATTTTATTATAGTTGTAGAGAGAGAGAGAACAATAGAGAGAGAGGGAGCAGAAAAACCATCCCTCATTTACTGAATTTTGCTCATATTATAGAGAGATTGAGGTGTTACAGTAATGGGAAAGCATTAAATGCATATTATAATTTTCAAAGTCTTCTGTCAATAAGTCTGAGTCTTCTGACACTGCTCATACTGTAGTGGTTGAGTAAATCACGTTGCCACAGACTGGGAAGATTTAGCGTGTACGTCACACTATTTGCAAGTAGCTTTAGGTGGCCAGCGGACGAGCAGCTCTAGCGAGTGGTTGGATGGGCGACCAGGCGAGTTGGTCGAGCGAGCAGATCAAGTCGTTTTGGAGCAAGTAGGCCTAGTGAGCAGGCTCTAGCGGGTGACCGAGCGAGCAACTCTAGCGAGCGGTCGAGTGAGTAGCTCTAGCGAGTGGCCGGACGAGCAGGCCAAGCGAGCAGTTTTAGCGGGTGGTCAGGCGAGTAGCTCTAGCGAGCAGTCGGGCGAGCAGGCCGAGTGAGCAGCTCTAGCGAGGGGCTGGGCGAGCAAGCCGAGCAAGCAGCTCTAGTGAGTTCATGGCTAACCAGTAAGGTCATTTTCTTTGGGCTTTTACCAGCCCCTTTGAGGTAGCCCAAAAATATATACAACAGGGTTTGACAAAAAAAACTAGGAGTTTCGAAATGTTTGAACATGTTTGGTAAATTTGAATAGGGTGTTATAAAGTGAGGTTTCAAGAAGCATAATTTTTTTATAGTTTTCATTTTTGTTCACTCACTACCTTCATTACTTTCACTTATGTGCAGTGCTATCAATGTACTTTAAGGTTTCTTCTTAGTTTTGTGTTCAAATAATGATTTATGAATTAATGTATGTTGTGTGGATGTATCATATCAGATAATTGCATGTACGTTGAAGTTTTTTCTTAGTTACGTGTTTACGACTTTCAATCAATGTTCTTGTTATAATAGGTTGACAATTATTGTGTTTTGTGCTGCAACCAGGGGTAAATGAAAGATAAAGTAAAATAGTTTGACAACAAAAACTATGATAAAAAGGCTGAGGTGCAGTGAGATTAGTAGTCTGCATACTATTGATTGTGTTGTTTATTAATTACTGCATACCCTTATTATTGTTTGTGTGTACAACATATATATGTTCTACATCACGTAAAAAATCTGCTTGTTGTAATGCATATTACTTACATGTATTGCATATACTTGATTGTGTTCCTTGTTGCTTACATGTACTGAATACCTTTATATATAATGTTTATGCACCAAGTAAGTATGATGTTGGTGGTTAACTGAGTTTATTGATTTATTTTGTTAACATGCATTGCGAACGTTCCTCTTTGCTTGGTAATGTTTATTATTAAATTATTTATATAGTGTAATTTTTAATTTCTGTCTAATTGAAGATCCATGTAATTTTGATTAATATTTATACTTTAGGACCTAATGCAGTGTTGTTTCATATTATGAATTTTAATTGCCATCTAGTTCCAATGAAGCACCTCTAGTTATACATCTTATTTGTACTTGTGTCGGACGTAACTCAATTTTCTATTTGGTGGCTTTATTGTCACCCAAAATGTTTTCTCCACACCTACTTTTAATTGAAAGTATTTACTTTTAAGCAAGGACATAAGTGTCCAATTGAAAAAGTAAAATTTCTATTTAGGCCCATATGGTATATTCTTGTTCATATCTTAGCAAAAGTAATTTTCGTCATAGCTAAATACAATTTTGACATATATTGAATTTAAATTACATATTTGTTTCACCGATTTAAATTACACAATAAAGTATACTTTAACAATTTTCACTACAACTCTTTCTGTTTCACCGATTTGTAATTTCGACATATAGTGTTGCATATACTTGATTGTGTTGCTTGTTACTTGTTGTACTGAAAATTGTTGATTTTGGCTTAATTAGCTATGTTTAAGAATCCTACATCTAAATAACGTAATGTGGTGGGAGCTTTAGTGGGTTATAAATAAGTCCTTTAGTTAATTATTTTTAGATCTCAAAACAAGAATTATAAAAGATCCATATACTTGTATTATTCTTATTTTCTCCCTATATATTTCTAGGTTTTAGGATCTTACCCAGATTTTGTAATATTTTTCTTTAGAATGAGTGGAAGTTTTCAGCAGCGCCCATAGACGTAGGTTTTATACCGAACGACGTAAATTCTGGTGTGTTCTTTCTTTTTCCACTTTGTAATTTTTTTTTCTACTCTATTAGTACTTTTTATTTTTATTTAATAGCTAGCATTAGTAGTTGTGTATTCGTTTAAATTTCTGCTGCGCACAACAATTAGTATTAGAGCTCTAAGTTTCAATTGATCTAGAAAATAGTCTAGGGCATCAACTAGCTATTAAATATTTGTTTGTAAAGCTTGAGTGTTATATTGGAATAGTTATAATTTAGGGAAGCTCTATCAAAAAACTATAATTGTCTAAGGAGTTGTAAAGCTTGAGTGTTATATTGGAATAGTTACAATTTAGGGAAGCTCTATCAAAAAACTATAATTGTCTGAGGAGACTGAATTTTAAGTGAGACCATTTGTGACCCCTCAAGCCTTTTTTAGGAGCTTACCTTTTGAGTGCTATTCATTTGATTAACAAGCTATTAGCATAAAAGTTTTTTGGTGTAAAGCAAAAATGACAGCATCTTCATCTTCGCATGCAAAAATTGAAGTGGAGAAATTTGATGGTAGAAATAATTTTGGCCTATGGCAAAGCGAAGTTATGGACGTCTTGTATCAATAACATTTGGATATTGTTCTAAAATAAACAAGACTAGAGGACATTGAGGAAAGAGATTGGGAGAGGCAAAATGCGAAGGCATATGGTTTAATTCGCTCATGTCTTTGTATCCATTCATGAAGGAAAGCTTTGCTAGTAAATTATGGAAGGTGCTAGAGAACAAATATATGAAGAAACGCAATGAGAATCGGCTATATTTGTTGAAGAGGCTTTACCGTCTTTAGTTGAAATCAAGTTTGAATATTAGTGATCATATTGATAATTTCAACCGTTTGTTAGCTGATTTGTTGAATTTGGATGAAACCTTCAAAAATGAGGAAAATGTCATATTGTTGATAAGATCTCTTCCTAATGAGTTAGGTCATTTGTGCATTACACTTGTTCATGGGAAAGAAAAATTGTCCTTTGAAGAAGTGTGTGCAACTTTGCTTAATTATGAAATTCATAAGAAAGATCAGAAAAATAATAGAGATGAATAAGTAGAGGCGCTTACAGTTAGAGGAAGAAGTATAAGATAAAAAGGGCAGATCATAGTCAAGGAAAAAACCTGATAAAGATGAATGTGCCTTTTGTCATGAAAAAGTTCATTGGAAGAAAGATTCTTCGAAGTTACAGAAGAAAGATAATGGCAAGGGTAAAGCTACTTCTTATGCATATATAGTTGAACATGAATAAGAAGATTTTGCGTTGATTAGTTTATCTTCAACATCTAGATCTGGTGAGTAGATTTTAGATTCAGGTTGTACTTATCATATGTGTCTACATAAGGAATGGTTCTTCAACTTTGAAGAGCTAGATGGTGGAATTGTGCTCATGGGCGATGATAACTCATGCAGAACTAAGGGGATAGGTTCAATTCGACTAAAGAATCACAATGAATCGATCAGAGTTTTGACAGAAGTTCGATATGTACCAGATTTGAAAAACAATTTCTTATCATTAGGAGCTTTAGAATCTAAAGGCTATACGGTATCTATCAGAGATGGAGTTATGAGAGTTGTATTTGGTGCTTTGGTGGTAATGAAAGGTATAAGGAAGAATAACTTGTACTACTACGATAGTAGTATAGTTACTAAATCAGCAGCAGTAGTGTCAAAGAAGGATGCTGATTCAGATATGATCAAGTTATGACATATGCGTTTGGGACATGCAGGTGAGAAAACCTTAAGCAGTTTGGTGAATCAAGGCTTGTTGAAAGGAGTAAAAACCTATAAGTTAGATTTTTGTGAACATTGTGTTCTGGGAAAGCAGACGAGAGTGAAGTTTGAAGCTGCAATTCATGATACTAAAGGTATGTTAGATTATGTTCACTCTGATGTGTGAGAACCCACTAAGACAGTCTCCTTGAGTGGTAAACACTATTTTGTTATATTTGTTGATGACTTTTTCAAAAGAGTATGGGTATACACGATGAAGAAAACGGATGATGTACTTGGGATTTTCCTTAATTGGAAAAAGATGGTTGAGACTCAGACTGGGAGAAAGATTAAGCAACTCAGAACAAATAACAGAGGTGAATATTGTAGTAAATCTTTTAGAGACATTTGTCAAGATGCGGGTATTGTACATCATTTTATAATTAGACACACACTACAACAGAATGGAGTGGCAGAACGCATGAACTGAACGTTGCTAGAGAAAGTTCGATGTATATTGTCCAATGCTAGGTTGGGTAAGAAGTTTTGGGATGAGGTAGTGACTTATGCATGTCGTCTCATTAATCGTTGACCGTTAACAACGATCGGTGGTAGAATTCCATTGGAGGTATGGTCTGGAAAGACTGTTATTGATTATGATTCTTTACATGTGTAACATGCCATCCCGACACCCAGATAATTTATTAAATGTTGATTTATGATAGAATTAATTATTCGTTCAGATCCGAAAGCGTTAGTGTTTGTTTGAAATTCCTGGATGAGTCTGGGGATAATTTTTTTATTTCGAAATCATAATAATTTGGAGTGATTGGATCCGAATAATTAGTCAAATTCTAATAAAGTTTCTGAATGTGAAAATGGATTATAATAAAATTTTCAGGTGAACCGAGTCAATTCCGAAGCGGAAGGCGGAAATTGAAAGCATGAAAGATTGTTCATGTGAGATTATGCATAGTGGGACACATGTCAAGAAATGAGAGAATGAGAGATTTCATGAGAGACAAATGTCTCATTTGATGAATAATGTGAAGACAAGTGGGTGGTGGATAAGCAAGTAGATGACAAGTGTAAGATGATTATTAAATATATATATTAAAACAAACAAATGATGTGAAGTCAAACCAAAAAGCAATCCGTCATTTGTCGTTGTAGCAAATAAAACCGAGACTAACATCAAGAAAAAAATCAAAAGCAAACAACTAAGTGAAGTCAAATATGAAGCACAAGTCACGGTCACCTTGTTTTTTTGTGAGAGTCAAACCAAAATCAAAAGCAAAGAGAATCAATTAATCACATTCGGTCAAGCAAAGGAAGATTAAAACAATAAATAAGAATAAATTAGAAAGGGGAATTTTAGTCATTATTGACCTTATAATTGACTATATAAATGGGAGTGTTGGTGATAGTCACCAACACTTAGTCATTTTTCAAGCGAAACCAAGAGAGTGAGGGAGGGTGAAGTCACGGTCAAAGAAGGAAGTAGAAGAAGCAAGTTGATTTCATCCAAGTTCAAGTCCCTAATCAAGATATCAAGTAGATTCAAACTAGAATAGCTAACCTTAAACAAAACCAAGGTAAAATCTCATCATTTTCTTCAATTTTGATGTTAGTAGGAATTATATGGATGTGTAGATAGTTGATTTGTTTTGATGAGTTTGTGATGAGAATTTTACAATTAAATCAAGTATAGAACTTAAGTTATGTGTAGGGAAAGCTTAGGTTGCTAATAAAGCAAGAATGATAGGTTAGAGTTTATGGGAAAAACCCAAACTTGTGATTCAAGCATGCTTAAAGTGATTTTAAGGGTAGATCATGTGTTTGATGGATTTCCTAAGAGAATTTTTAAGTTAAAATATAGAGAAAATTTAAAAGAATGGTATGTAATGTGTGTCATGGCTGTGAAGACCAGTAGAAAAGCTCTAAGATTAGAGGGTTTTGAACTCAAATTTAGACATATTTGAGGTTGGAAAAGCATAGAAAAGCATGTAGAAGTGGTAGAAGTTCAAAAGAGCTAGTTTAGATAATTTTTGCAATCCTGAGCTCAAATCATGGGCTGGAGATAACCTGGGTAAAACTGATCTATATGGAAATGTTCTACACCTCAAATGATGCCTAGGAGTCATAGAAAATCATAGATTTTGGAATGGATCGAATCCGACAAAAATTGCACAAGTTATGCGCAAAATAGTACTGTTAAAGAGTCGATAGGTGAAATAGCTATGCAAATGAAATTTTTATTGCATGAAATGAGTTTAGTTGATCATAAATAGGTAAAAGAGGCTTAGATATGAAAGAAAAACCAACGTCGCTCGTTCGATGTTAAAAAGTGCACAAAAAGTACCCGAAAAAGGGCGTTTTTCGTAGATTTGACATAGCAAACGATAGAATTTTTCAACGAAATTTGATGTGTGACCAAAATGTGAGATAGGTGAACCGTAGGAAAAAGAATGAAGGAAAATAGAGTCCCGAGCAGGGGGCTGCGTTACATTCTGTTTTGGTATATCAAAGAGGCCTGAAAATTTGATTTTTCGTTTCGGGCCTCTAAAAATTTTACGGACCACGTGGGGTATCCCTAAGGGTCCAAAATTGAAACTTTTGTGAAGAAATCGGAGTTAGAGAGCCTAGATTGAGTAAAAATCGAGTTGGGAAGTTATAACGTAAAAAGGATAGTTTTTGAGAAAGTTGTATTAGAAATGTTATTGTAAAGTTAAAGTTGAGTTATGAGTTGTCATTAGTGATAATAAGAAATTGTCATGTAGGTGACGAGCGAGCGAGTGAAGTCCAAGAGACTCGTCGAGACACTTGATTCGGATTTGTGCGATTTTGAGATAAGTGTTCTATCACTTGCGCTATTTCCATTTTTCCTCTAAACGTAATGGTATCATTGTAGTTAAATAAGTTAAAAAATGATTTTCAACATTATGAGTTAAAGCTTTGTAAAATGACTTTTACGTTGGATCTCGAAAAGAGAATTACTAGTGAAAAGTTTTTGAAAAGAAAGGAGTGAGGAGTTTTCGTAACCATGTGTATACCCTTAGTTTACATAAGATTTAGCGTTACGTGATGAGTTAGAAGCTCCGCGTATAGTCGATTAGATTTATAATTTTTGGCACTATGGGGCGACGAAGAAATTTCGCACATAATCGCCAAGGTTTGATTTATGGGCACTATGGTGGCGATGAAGAAAGTCCGCACGTAGTTGCCAGAATTATAGAATTGAGTAATACAATTGCAATGAAGAAATTCCGTATTGTAGTTGTTTAAAATTGAGATGATTGCACACTACTCTTACGACGAAGCAAATTTCACTTGTAGTAGTCGAGATATTTTACTAGCTTCACATCTGGCGTCTTATGAAAAAATTGCCACGTGATGGTTGAGTTCATTAAGGGTATACATGGGGTTTTAGAAAGAAATGTTTTCTTTTAAATCGAAAATGTTCAATAAATGAGTGAAATTGTAAATCTAGATGAATTTTATAGCTTGATGTTGTTATTATTTGTTGAACTAACCTCTTTACCCTTGTGCAGCTTAATTATTGTAATAGGTGCTCATTTAGGTGACTTTGCATTCAGAAAACCACATTGATTTCTTTAGGAGGGCGTCAAGTCAAGATGTCGCATGAAAATCCACATATTTTGGATGCTGTAAATAATATAATCCAAATGATAGCATTAACTTGAATTGTGGACGTGTGAATGATGGTTTTTGATGTGATGTTATGTATACTTATATATTTTGAGACACTTGCATATAATATGCATCTATACTTGAAATTTCTAATTGATTTTGTATGACAATATGATGGTTGAAATGTGTGCACACGGGAATTTTATGTTTGTGAAAATGCTCCTATAAGAGATTGTATATTTGTGGCCAAAAGAAGTTGGGAGGTGATTTGATATAATTCGAAGTGTTTGTTTTCTTTACAGGTAAATTTTGAAAATGTTCACATTACAGCCGTTATGCTGTCAAAATTTTTATAAAATCTGTTTTAAAAGAAATGCAAAAAATTTCCACCAATCCCATTTATTATTAAAAGTATAGAAAGTTTTAAGTTAAAACGAGTAAACTGATAAAATATTCTAAGAGTTCGCTTCTCCAATTCATTAATTTGACGAGTCAGGTTCGAGAAGTCCGTTGAAGTGCTCGGCGGGATCCTTCAGACAAGAGCTTAGAAAAGGTCTAGTTCGGGTCCTGTCAACATGTCTTTGGTTGTTCTGCTTATTATTATGTAAAGGAATCTAAATTTGATCCAAGAGCAAAGAAAGCTATATTTGTGGGGATGTCTTTAGGAGTGAATAGGTATCATCTTTTATATCTAAATTCGAAGAAGATAATCTTCAGTAGGGATGTTACGTTTGATGAGTCTTCGAGGCTGAAAAAGAAAATAGAAGATATTATTGAGGGTAATCCGTAACAGGTGGAGTCTACTCGAAAGCAAGTAGAGTTTTTTCAGAAACAGATGGAGTCAACAAATAATCTAGCTAAAATTATTGATGCAGATGGTAACACTCTATGACAGAAGAGGTTACTGAAGAAGAAGTAGAAGAAGAGGTTCCTACCTAAGAACCTTCACAGTAACAATAACTAATTGCAATAAATAGGCTAAGACGTGAGATTCGTAGACCTACTCGTTTTGCTAATATGGTGGCCTATGCACTTCCAATTATAGATCATGATGTTCCTTCCACTTATAGAGAAGCAGTCCAATGTTCTAAAGTTGATAAATGGAAGAAAGCTTTGGATGAAGAAATACAGTCTCTTCGAAAGAATTAAACTTGGGAACTAGCTCAACTACCGAAGAATAAGAAGGCAATTGGGTGCAAATGAGTGCAAATAGGTGTTTGCTAGGAAAGAGGGATTTCCTAACAAAGAAGATGTTCGCTACAAGGTAAGGTTGGTGGCGAAAGGCTACGCTCAGAAGGAAGGATTGACTATAATGAGGTATTTTCTCCTGTTGTGAAACACTTTTCCATTAGAATTCTATTGGCCTTTGTAGCTCAATTGGATTTGGAACTAGTTCAAATGGATGTAAAACTATATTTTTGCATGGTGATTTGGAAGAGGAAATCTATATGACTCGACCAGATAGATTCAAGGTTGCTGGTAAGGATAATTAGGCTTGCAAATTGAAGAAATCGCTTTATAGTTTGAAACAGTCTCCTAGACAATGGTACAAACGATTTGATCAATTTATAATAGGACAAAAATACACCAGAAGCAAATTTGATAATTATGTATACTTTTGAAGGCTACAAGATGGTTCTTTTATCTACTTGCTCTTATATGTTGATGATATGCTGATAGCTTTTAAGAGCAAAGTAGAGATTAAGAAGCTGAAAACTCAGTTGAATTCAGAGTTTGAAATGAAGGATTTGGGTGAAGCTAAAAAAAATCCTCGGTATGGAGATTAGTAGAGATAGAAGAAAAGGCAAGGTTTGTTTGACTCAGAAGCAATATCTGATGAAGGAATTACAGCGTTTTGGTGTATCTAAGTAGTTAAAACCTGTAAGTACACCACTTGCTCCTCATTTCAAGTTGAGTGCATCATTATCTCCAAGTATTGATGAAGAATGAGAGTACATATCTTGTGTTCCATATTCCAATGCGGTTGGTAGCCTGAAGTATGCTATGGTGTATACAAGACCTGACATTTTGCAAGTAGTTGAAGTTGTGAGCAGGTATATGCATGATCCTGGGAAAGGACGTTGGCAAGCTGTGAAATTGATTCTATGGTACTTGTTAAAAATCGTAGATTTTGGTTTGGTATTTCAGAAGAAAAATTCACTTAGTCAGTTTGCAATTGGATATGTAGATTCAGATTATACTGATGACTTGGATAAACAATGGTCAAGTACTAGATATGTATTCACTTTTGCGAGAGCTCCAGTAAGTTGAAAGTCTACTTTACAGTCAACAGTCACTTTGTCTACGACAGAAGTAGAGTATATGGCAATGACAGAAGCTGTGAATGAAGCAATTTGGTTACAAAGATTATTGGTAGAGTTAGGAATGGGACAGAAAATATTACTATTCATTCGGATAGTCAAAGTACCATTCATTTAGCAAAGAACCCAGTATTTCATGTTCGCACCAAGCATATTGATGTCCGATATCACTTTATGCGGGAAATTCTGAGTGAAAGGTCGATTCTCTTACAGAAAATTGAGATATGATGACCAAAGTGGTGACGACAATCAAGTTCAACTATTGTTTGGACTTGATAAATATTTTGAAAGTCTAAAAGGACATATATGAGGGCATTGCTGAAGGCTAATACGTCAAGGTGGAGATTTGTTGATTTTGGCTTAATTAGCTATATTTGATAATCTCACATCTAAAGAACGTAATATGGTGGAAGCTTTAGTGGGTTATAAATAAGCTCTTTGGCTAATTATTTTTATATCTCAAAATAAGAATTACAAAAGATCCATATATTTGTATTATATTTGTTTTCTCCTTATTTGTTTTTGGGTTTTGGGATCTTACTCAGATTTTGTAATATTTTTCTTTGGAGAAGTGAAAATTTTCAGTAGCGCCCGTAAACGTAAATTTTATATCGAACCACGTAAATTCTGGTGTGTTCTTTCTTTTTTCGCTTTGCATTTATTTTTTTTCTACTTTATTAATATTTGTTATTTATATTTAATAGCTAGCATTAGTAGTTGTGTATTCGTTTAAATTTCCACTGTGCACAACAAAAATTTTGCCAAAACAAGATGTACTATTTATATGCATCATATTAAAATTCTGCTTTCACACACACACACACATATAGTGTTTTCTTCGATTTTTTTGCTTCGAAATGATGACATTGATGAGCTTTATTTTATTTTCTTGTGTGGACATGTGTGTTTGATCTCTTATGAGCTGTGTGAATTGACTTGGGGAGTGTGTGTGGGTGAAGTGGTTTGTGTATTTGTGAATTGGTTTGGGGAATGTGTGTGTTTTAACTGGTTTGTGTGTTTGTGAACTCATTTGGAGAGCGTATGTCAACTGGTTTCAGGTGTGTGTGCTTGTGAACTAGTTTCGGGAGTGTGTGTTTATGTTTGTAATTGTTAACAGGTACCATGCTTGTGGCTTTCTTACCGTTATAGCAATGATTATATGTAGAGGTAAAGTAGTAATTTCCATGGATTAAAGCTGTAATATCTATAGTTGTCAGGGTAATTTTGTAATATGCGGTAGTTGCCTCAATATTTTGTAGGGGGACAAAAATGTAATTTCATTAAAGTTTATTTTTGACTTTTAGTGTGTAAGGGTATTATGGTCTTTGACTCACTTGGTCACAAAACCACCAAAAAAAAAAGGATGAAAACCACTTTTAATTGACGAAAAGGAGTTTTTTTGGCTAATATTTTAAGAAGTTGAGGTAAATAGAGATTATTTACCATTTTAGCGAGTTTTTAGATTTTTCTCTATATATTTTGATTTTTGATGCTTTTGGGCAAGAAAGTTGGATGAGTTTTGTTACATATTTATTTAACGATGAGAATAGAACAAGATGATTTTAGTTTTCAATTTGTTTTGACGATGAGAAGAAAGTAAAAGAGAAGGAAAAAGTGAGCAAATATAGGGTCAAAAACTTTCATCAAGGGTATCTTGGGCACTTTATACTTTTAGGGGACAATAAAACTCATACTATTAATTTAATGACATGTTCACAACTTAAGCCAACTTGAATATTGTTTTCACTCATTTTTACTTAATTTTTTCTCATTCTTATTATTTAATTGACATTATAGAAAAATAGTTGAAAAGTAAGGGTTGACCAAACCAACCACAATTAATTATGTGTTTGCCTGAAAACTCAAATTAGTGGCAGACTCTAATTAAAACTAAATATATACACGTAATTCAAGTGTCCCACCTACGATACCTGGGCACGGGGAATAACGGTGGCGTGCAACAAACCTTTGATTTATTCCATACCATGCCATCAAACCTTCCTCTTCCCAACAAGTAGTGCATTATATATGTTCAGCTTGATTTTTCTCTTTCGATATGTAAATGTACACCCTTAAATCACCCTGAAATTAATAGTCAATATTGCCATGGCGTCCCGCAGAACAAAGCTGAGGCTTATTGTTGACCCAAGGGCTGCGAAAGTAGTTTTTGCAGAAGCTGGCAAAGACGTCATAAACTTTCTCATCTACCTCCTTTCTTTGCCTATAGCAACTGCCGCTAGAATCTTAAAAGAGAAAAACATGCACGTGGCAGTGGGCTCCCTCAGCCACCTATATGAGAGCCTTGAAAATCTTCCTGATTCCTTCTTGCAACCAAACCAAGACAAGAACTCACTACTAGACCCTAGAGCTCCCATATACGCCACCGGAATCCCTCTCATGCTCTTTGATTACGATTTCAAGGCTCGAAAGTCTTACAAGTGTTCCGGATGTGCTGTTTACATGGCTGAGGTCCCGAACCTGAATTGTTCTAGTTGCAAAGGTACAGTGAGCACAGTGATCTCTTATGTTCCTCCGTCGCCTGCAAATTATTCTTTGGCGCCTGTGGATGGTGGCTTTGTAAAAGGTTCAGCTACTTATATTGTGACGGACAATTTGGAGTTCATGCCTATGACTACCAAAATGTTTTTTTCTTTGCTCAGAAAGTCTGATGTTAAGGATCAGGATGCACTTGAGGAGATTGAGGTCGATTTGGGTGTTGAAGAGGTATGTTAATCACCGTATGCATGCATATAATAGTCAATAAGTATTTGTAAAATTTTATGGATGGAATTAATTTGTTTTACTATATAGCTTGTCTGTTCTGGAAAGAACGTAACATGTGAATGACCAAAGAAGAGTTTTCAATGCATAACTACTTAATTACTATATAATCATCTCAAGTGGCATAAAAAATTGCATTTGCTTAATTATTCATAATCCAAAATACATTATCATTGTGGTGCATGTATTAGATACATATTGAATATTTTTTTCAAAACACAAGGACAATAAAATTTAATCAATCACATGCATGCATTCATGTGTTTAAATTTAAAGATATTTGATTTTGAAAATCAAAATGATAATGTCTTAGATAATTTTTATACAATTTTGCTAAGAACCTATATAAGACTGATATGTGAGTGTTTGCATATATTCTCTGATAGGGTCTGAAGCTTCTGAAGCTATCTTTGGAATGCAACACAATTTTAACAAGTCTCTACCTTGGTGATAGTATCAGACTTGAAGTGGAGTATTAGAGGCCAAAAATATTGATTAATTCGTCTTCAGTGTAATCAATATTACGTATTATGAGCTGTAAAAGAAGGAATTAAAAATTGTTAATTTCATGCCGTAAATATGATGTCTAATAATTAATAACACAAATCTTAGGCTTTGATTTTCCTTTCCCCACGATCGCTGCCTACTTAATTATAAGTTTTCCAAATGGACTTAATTAACTTTTGATTCAGTGTTAAATTATCTATGTTTGTTCTATCCTCTAGTTAAGTATTTTAAAGTTGTTTGGTTGAACTTTTGTAATTGATTTTTCTAATTTAGTGAAGGTTAACTCTCTACTAGACAAAAGTTCATTGTCAACTATTCAAAGTAAACCTTTCGAAAACAAATTATATATATATACATACTTAACTTACATATCCTTATTTTTAATAATTGATATGGTGTTATTAAATAAAACCTTTAAAAGTATAATATTCCTCATTCTTTGTTCTCCATAAATAGGCCATCTTTCCAGCTCTAAACATATAGTGAAATTTCAATTGGCATGTTTAATATTATTTTAAGTTTAATTTGTTTTAGAGTGAATAAATAATATGCCATTTTTAGTAATATCCTATTTCAATAGATCTTTTGAGATGATAGAACCAAATAATCTAATCCTATCTAAGTGCTATTTTAATTATCAATCAAACAATATTATATATAGATATATATATATATATTGTAAAAGCTCTATTTTTAATG
This sequence comes from Dimocarpus longan, assembly GCA_022984855.1. Lineage (NCBI taxonomy): Eukaryota > Viridiplantae > Streptophyta > Magnoliopsida > Sapindales > Sapindaceae > Dimocarpus > Dimocarpus longan. The sequence goes on along the minus strand of CM041015.1, from coordinate 6,329,263 downwards.
GAATTACTATTAGTAGACTTTTCTTTTATAAAGAGTAATATTAGGCTTTCCAAATATTTTATCAAAATTTATGTCCAAATGATTTGACGTATAAGTTGTCAAAATCCAACTAATTATCACATTATCTTATGATTTATAAGATCTTTACAACTCACATACTACATAATTTGAACATAAATTTGAACAAAATATTTGAAAAACCTAATATTAACCAAAGAGTCAGTTACGAATTAACTACCTAGTTCAAACTTATTTGTAGAGGGAATCAACTTTATACATTTTTTACAAAATGCTCACCCATAGTTACTCAAGTCTGTTAGTTTTGACGACAAATAGTTTTGTAATATTAAAAAGATGAAAATACCCCTAACTAACTGTGTTGACTGATTTGACCAAATAAAAAATTAAATAAATTAAATTTAAAATATTTTTAACCATCTTCTTCCTTCTCTCTTGTCCCACCTCTCTCTTATCTGCTTCTATCTCTCCATCTACCTTTCCAATGATAGTGTCGACAGTATTGCTGCCATTAGCTCTCCCAGACGACGTTGCCATAAACTACCTGCCTCAAATCCCATGGCCCCATTCTCCTCTCTCGGTCGTTGCTTTCCTCACTCTTCTCTCTCCGCCATTACATCATTTCTTGTTGCTAACATGAAGTGATGACCTCTTTCTAGCAAAAAAGATCAGTGCCTTTACTCTCTTTCTCTCTATTTCTTTGTTCTCTCTAACATCTATGTGATTTGGTTTTATTGGTATTTGGGGTTGATTGGGTGGATTTCAATGGTTATATTGGGGGTTGATGATGAAACAATCTTGTAACCTGGAGCTTTGATGGTGTGTTTAGGATATGTTGTTGGCTAGTGGTCATTTGGTGGTGTTTAGAGGTAATGTTGGGTGGTGGTGAAGGTGACTTCTAAGGGCCTTTGATTCTATGGGTGGGTGGGTGAGTGTTTGAGTGGTGTATGTTTTGGGTGTTTAGGGGGTGATAGGGTGATTGAGGTTATTGGGATGATATTTTGGTGGTGATTGGGTTTGATGACTTATAACGATTTTGGGGTGTTTTAGGGTTTTATGATTGATGATCTGGAAACCCAGAATTTAAGAGTATAAAGTAAAACGTAATGCTGACATATTTTCTAGAGTTGTTGTAGTTTATCTCTTTTCTAAATTATATTGTGATAGGAGAGCAAGGTTCTCTTGTAACTGCAAAAATTACCATAAATCTTTCCTATTACGTTGTTGTGTTACTGAAATTGAAATGTAAAACTCTTGAGTATTTTATGCATATTGATATTAGTACCTCAACATTTATCCTAAGATAGCAGTAATTTTGCTTCCCTTTGTTCTCTATCAATTTTATTCTAGAGCATTATTATTACACAATACTGTTTCCACTTCCAGAAATTACAAGTCTTTTGCCATGCAATAAGGGCATTAAAGCAATTTAGCCATGATTTGATGTGCTACCTAGAATTCTAGAATTCTAGGTTTACTTTCTAGATGGGGAGACAGAATATAGAGGCGATAGAGAGAAGGGGAGAGAAGAGAAAAAAAGAAAGAGGGCGAAGGATGATGGTGATGGGCTAGTGATGATGATGATGGTGATTATGATGATAGATTTATGATGATGGTGGATGGATGATGTTAAAGGTTATTTATGGACTAGGTGATAGAGGGATGAGGAAGATGGACTTGGTAAGAGATGATCTGGATAGAGACAATCTTTTTAATTTTTATTAAGTTTTTTATTTTTTTAATTAAAAAGAAAATATAATTTTTTAATTATAAAAAATTTAAAATACATGTGAAAGACAAAAATATCCCTGGATGTGTTGAAATTGATAAACTTTTGACTAACCTAAACTATCAGTAGGTAACTAAATTGTAACAAACCTACAAAGTTGAGTTTGTCCGTAAATAAGTTTGAACTGGGTGGCTTATTTGTAATTTGTTCTTAACCAAACATACTCCAAAAAACAAATTGGAAAAAAGTCTAAAAGATCCATAAAATGGAAATAATATCATTTTACCTTGACTTTTCAAAATATTAGCAAAAAAACCTCCCATTGTCAACCGAAAGCGATTTTCATCTAAATTTTTAGTGGTTTTGTGACAAAAATACTAAAATACCAAAATACACTTACTACAATTTATTATGTTTTTTGGTTTTTGAATTTTTTTCTAGCTTTTATTGAAATTTGGGTTAATCCCTTTGAAGATCTGGGATCTTCCACTTTTTTATTATGTTTTTTGGGCTTGTTATTATTATATTGCTTTAATGCCAAATCTTCAATTTATTTTTTTGGTTTTAATTATTTTTGTTATTAAATATTAAATAATTATATTTAATTATGATTGTATTTAAATTTTATTTTTTATTTTTTCAAAGTAGTAAGGGCATTTTCATCTTTTCATGGATTTATCACAAAACCATTAAACTTTTTGGATGAAACCGCTTTTGAACTGATAGTAGAGGGTTTTTTTGATTAATATTTTCAAAAGTTAGGGAAACTAATAATATTTTCCATTCAAAGAGTATTTTATGTAAGCCCTCACCCAGATTTATTATTTTATGGTATTAAAAATCTTTGAATTGAGTTACGGTCGAATCGTAGGCCTCCAATAGTGTTATTTGAGATTTATTATATTTTTGTATCATAAGTCGGATGTGGTTTGGTTGACCTCGGTATGAATACAAAGTGATTAGGAGTGATTTATGTATTAATCAAACGAGGTGAGCTCAAGGAATAAAGTAAAAGATATTTATTTCAACAAATACGAAATGAGATAAGTGACTTTTAAAAATAGCGACTATGGTTGTGTCACGTGTCATTTATTGATTGATTAATTAAATAAGTGGACTAAAGTGATAGCAAATGGACCAATTAGATTCAAGTTTATATAGTTATGTGTCAAGACAATATTAAGCAAAGTTTGAGGGTTATTTCGGTGATTTTTAAGAGGGACCATTTAGCAAATTGGCACCACTATATAAATTTGAATTCATGTCACTCATTCATTCTTTTCTTCACGTTGAAAACCGAGAGTATGAGGGAGAGAGGTGCCTTCCAGGTGAGAGAGGTAATCAAAGCTTTTCAAGCAATTTTCTTCAAGCAATTTATCACCAATTTTCATCTTGTCGTCAACCAAGGCTTAGGAGTCAAAAATAAAGTGAATTTGAAGTCTAAAGAAGTAAGTTTCTTACTCTAGAATCTAGTTGAGAGTGGATTATACCCATTTCTAAGTTTACTTTAAAGTTTGTTTTGAGATTAGAGATTGAAACTTCATTGATTAGTGATGAGTTTAATGTGATTTTTGATGTTGGAAACTAAAAGAAGGTTGATGAATCTTTGTTGATGATTTTCGGCCAAGCTTAGGGTTTACGTAATCCTTTTTTTTTTCATTCATTTGAGACTTAATCCATGTATTTTAGATGCTAAGAAACCTATTAGAAGTGATAGAGCTGAAAAAGTTAAATTGTAGAGTTAAGTGGAAATTTCGAGCCTGATGAAGGTTTTATAGTCACCTGACCTATTTTGAGCTTAATTGAGGTTGTTTTAGACCTCAAAATATGTCTAAGTGTCATAGCAAACCATAGAAATTGGAAGGGATTGATTTTGATAAAAATTAAGTAAGTTATGACTTAAATAGTACACCTATATAATCGTAAAGTGAGTTGGCAGTGCAAATGCATTCTTCGATGCACAAAATGAATATATTTGGTCATAATTGAGTAAAAGAACCTTAGATATGAAAGAAATGAAATCATCGTATGTAGGATGCCACAAATGTGCATAAAAAAATATTGAAAAATAGATGTTTTTCATAGGTTTCAATTCTCGATACTTAGAATTTTTCAAAACCATTTTACGGATGACTTAAGTGCGAGTTAGGAAGATGATTTGAGTGAAAATAGAGCGAAGAAAATCGCATAGAAGGGGCTTAATTTAGTCTCAGTTTTAGGGGGGGGTCAAAAACAACGATTTTGCATTCCGGGCTTCTAGTGACCATTTTAAGTCTTCCGAAGAGTCCCTAGGTGATAATAAATAAGGCTTGTGGAAAGAAATCGGAATTCGAAAGCCTCTGACAAGTTAAAACTTAGTTGCAAAGGTTTAGGCATAAGTTGGAGTTAATAGAGTTAGTTCAGTTTTTAGTGATTTCTAGCTTTGTGTTAATGATTCAAGTAATTCTAAATGAGTATTAGATGTTTTAGGGTGAAAGCGGAGTGTATCGGAGGATTTTGGAGAATGTTTGCTTTTGATCGGGAAGCACTTCGTGAGTAGAAATCCACTTTCCCAAGTGTATTTGTTTTAAAGTTAATTTTAATGTTACATGCACTTATTTCATTATGTAATTGATTTATATATTGTAATATTTTTAGATGCTATTATATGACCTGTTAAATAGAAAATGCATTCAGGTAAAGAATTTATGAGAACTTAAAGTTTTTAGGCTTTTTGCCCTAAAAACGAGTTTAAATGAGAATATCGAGAAAAATATTTTATTACGTTGATGGTTTACTCTAGCCCCAGTTAAATGCCGGGTGGAGTACTCTATGCGTGTACGGTAGATGTAAGAGAGTCACTAACTGAGAGAGGAGTCCGGACGATTCCAGAGAGAGAGAGAGAGTTAGTCGAGTTACCCTCTGCTTGTATATAGTAGTGTAGTTTAAACCAATTGCGTAGGGGTAATGCATGCCCAGAGTTCGCGCATCGGTGACTACACACGGTAGATTCCTTAATTCAAAGTGGTTAGCTAGAGATTTTATACTGCCACGACAGGAGTAGTTTCTCTGGGTTACCATCAAGACGAGAAATGAGAAAGTTTTTGAAAGAAAGTTGAATGAGTTTGAAAACAGTTTTTCTATGAAATATTAAAAAGTATTTCAAAAATATACTTTAGTTCATGAAACTGTTTAATGTTTATCTCACTGAATTATACTTACTATTTGTTTTCCATGTGTTTCTTAAAAATGTTCCCTTAGGTACAAGAGCGAGTCGTCCAACAGACGAGGCTCAGACTAATGCATGGGTTGATTGACGTCCGACTATTCCCCATTATATAGCTCATACTTTTGTCATGCATGTGTTATATATAAATCATATTGTAAATTTATAATCGTAAATATCTGTTGTTGGATGCACATTTCATGAAATTGTTTTGAAAAGAAAAATTCAGATTTCCATCAATTTCACAAATGTGATTAACTGTGTTGTGATTGATTTTGGATGTGAGCCAAAGGCCCTTGGTAATGGAGATTGTGTGTCATAGAAGTGTATTTAAATTGCTTTTCAAATTGCAAGGTGGGAAAGTTCAATAAACAGCCGGCATGCTGTCGGATTTTTATCGAAAAAATGAAAAATTTTTACCTCTACCACCAAAAAAATATTTAGAAAATAAATTTAAAATGAGTCTCGGTGCTCGGATGGGATTTCTACGGACCAAAGTTAAGGTTCATTGGAATTCTATCGCGGTGCTACGGTGTCTTTCACGGGTCTAGAGGAGGGATTCGGGAAGGGTCCCATCAATTTGGTATCAGAGCTTTTGGTTTAAAGTTGTTTACAAAATTTTTGAAAATGGTGCATCCAAGAGTTATTTATGCATTTTATTGCATTGAGTTATAAAACGTTGCATGACATTCATCGTTTTGGTTGTAATAGAGCTATGCATCCAGCTAGTCATCCTCATGCGCGCAGAGCCGCCACTGAGACTCCACCTACTCCTTCTACTCCACCAAAGGTTGAGGAGCCTATTCATGAGTCCGTAAATGAGCCTCAGCCTGGGGTGCAGCCAGAGCCACCAGTAGCAGGGCCAGCAGTTGATCCTATTGAGATACTAGCCTAGATTATGCAAGGTATGAGACCTCGTGCACCAAGCGCCACCGTAGAGAAAGAATGAAAGTTAGGTGCAGACGGTTTTGATCGGATAAGAGGCTTAAATGTAGCTCTAGAGTGGTTTGAGAGTACAGAGAAGGTTCTAGAGCAGATGAAATGCGAGGATCAGTAGAGGGTATCTATTGATTCATTTCTCCTTCGAGCTTCCGCTAGAGATTGGTGGGATTCTGTGAGGAGGAGAGTGACTACTCCACTCACATAGGAGCAGTTTAAAGAATATTTCAATGAGAAGTTCTACCCCAGAGCCTACAGAGATGCAAAGATTGAGGAGTTCTACCCTCTGATTCAGGGTAATATGACGGTGGAAGAGTATGAAAAGAAGTTCATAAAGTTATCTAGGGTGGCACCATTCATTGTTGACGATGAAGCCAATAAGTGTCTTAAATTCCTGTTGGCTTAAACTTCAGAATCAAAGCATATGTAGCTGCTGCTGAGTACAGAGAGTATGGGAGATTAGTAGAGGCAGCCTTGAGGGTAGAGAGGATTGTTCAGGCAGAAAGGGGGTAGCAGCAACAGAAGAGGGGGTCGAGCCAAGGATGGCAAACAGGGGGACCTAATAAGACCCCCAAGACCGGAAGCAAATATGAAGGACCCTCAGTGAGGCTGCAGAGTCAGGGGGCCACTTCCAGTCAGGGTTCGTTGAGGCCGCTGTCAAGTTCCTAAGGTCAAGGTAGTAGTTTGAGAAGGGTACCCCATTGTGCGACTTACAGGAGATTCCATCGGGGATAGTGTCATTTTGGCCGTTCTAGGTGTTATTATTGTGGTTAAGAGGGACACCTGAAGAGAGATTGCCTATAGAGGACTACTGCAAAGAGTAGTGAGTCGAGACCAATGACTTCAATTCAACCTAGCAAAAGGCAGTCGCGAGGTATGGGAGGTCTACAGGGAGAAGACTAGGGACCCCTAGTTAGCCAAACAAAGGTATGGGTGGAGGTACCCTATTCAGAAGCCAGCCAGGAATACCTCCAGTTCAGGCCAGGGTTTTTGTTATTACCTAGCAGGAGACAGAAGCGACAACCAAGGTTGTTACAATGCAGTTTCACTCTCTGGTTATGATATTCATGTGTTAGTAGATCCAAGAGTTGCTCACTCTTTTATTTCTGAGAGCTTTGTTAGTCGAGCCAGATTGTCGGTAGAGCTACAGCTCCCATTCTTACACTTCCTTCAGGAGTAGAGGGCTGGCTGGGTCTAGGGTGTGTTTTGATGCAGTATGGGAAAGTAATAGCTTACGCATCCAAACAATTGAAGAAGCACTAGTAGAATTACCCTATGCATGAACTGGAGTTAGCTGCAGTGGTATTTGCACTAAGAATCTGGAGACATTACCTATATGGGGTTTCTTGCTAGATATTTACAAACCACAAAAGCCTCAAGTATTTGCTTAATCAGAAAGAATTAAATATGAGACAGAGAAGGTGGTTAGAGCTGATCAAGGATTACAATTGCTCTATTCAGCTGATCAAGGAAAGCTAATATGGTGGCTGATGCTTTAAGTAGACAACTCAGCAGTTTTGTGGCTCATTTGAGGGCAGGGTACCTTTCATTATTGAGATTTATGAGATTCTTATGGGTTCATTTGGAGACTTTAGAGTTAGGTGCATTGCTAGCTACATTTCAGGTCCGACCGGTACTTGTAGATTAGGTTCGAGGGTTGTAGGGTCAGGATCCTCGGTTGATTAGGATTTGTCAGGAGGTTGAGTTAGGCAAAGGCCGGGATTTCTCAATGAGAGAGGATGGTACACTGATGATGGGTCAAAGATTATGTGTTCCAGACTTGACAGATTTTAAGAAAGAGATTTTTGATAAAGCCCATTCGTCTGCATATACGATACATCTGGGGAGTAAGAAGATGTACCATACCTTGAGAGAGCACTACTTGTGGAAAGGTATGAAGAGTGAGATAGCTGAGTATGTATCTAGATGTCTGATATGCCAGCAGGTTAAAACAAAACATTAAAGACCAACAGGTTTATCTTAGCCTTTCCCTATTCCAGAGTGAAAATGAGAACTTATCACCATAGATTTCGTGGTTGGTTTTCCCTGCAGTCAGAGTGAGCATAATAGTATTTAGGTAATAGTTGATCGGCTCGTAGTACTTATTCCCTAGATAGATTGGCTGGTTTATATGTTGATGAGATTGTCAAGTTGCATGGATCTTAGATTTACATCCAAGTTTTGGCCTAGTCTGCAGAGAGCTTTAGGCACTCGATTACATTTCAGCACAACATTTCATCTTCAAATGGACGAACAGTCCGAGCATACCATTCAGACTCTAGAGGATATGTTAAGATCCTGTGTGATAGAGTTTGGAGGTAGTTAGGATTCTTATTTGCCGTTGATTGAGTTTGCTTATAATAATAGTTATCAGGCTAGTATCGGTCTGATACATTATGAGGCCTTTTATGGAAGGCAGTGCAGGACACCAGTATGCTGGGATGAAGTGGGCGAAAGGAAATTTTTGAGACCTAAACTCGTACAGATAACTACAGATAAGATCAAGACTATTTGGGACAAATTAAAGATCGTCCAGGATCATTAGAAATGTTATGCAGATAATAGAAGATGAGATTTGAAATTTCAGTTAGGGGATAAAGTATTTCTGAAGATATCACCGTGGAAAGGGATCATCAGATTTGGTAGACGTGGAAAGCTTAGTTCGCGATATATTGGTCCTTTTGAGGTGATCGGTAAAGTTGGAGACGTGGCTTATCGTCTGGAGCTTCCGTTAGAATTGTCTAGGATTCATAATGTATTCCATGTCTCGATGCTCCGTAAGTACATGCCAGATCCTTCACATGTATTGACTGAGCAACCAGTGGAAAGATCTTAAACAGTAGGGATCAGGTTTTTTGTAGCAAGACTATTCCATTGGTAAAGTTTTTGTGGAGGAATCATTCAGTTGAAGAGGCTACATGGGAGCCTGAGGAGCAGATGCGGAGACAGTACCCTCCTTATTTTGATTCAAGTATGTTATTTAAATTTCGAGGACGAAATTTATTTTAAGGAGGGGAGGAATTGCAAGCTCTCACCCAGATTTATTATTTTCTAGTATTATAAATCTTCGAATTGAGTTATGGTCGAATTGTAGGCCTTCAGTAGTGTTATTTGAGATTTATTATTTTTCATATCGATACAAAGTGATTAGGAGTGATTTATGTATTAATCAAGCGAGGTGAGCTCACGGAATAAAGTAAAAGATATTTATTTCAGCCAATAAGAAATGAGATAAGTGATTTTTAAAAGTAGTAGTTATGATTGTGCCACGTGTCATCTATTGATTGATTGATGAAATAAGTGGACTAAAGTGATGGCAAATTGACCAATTAGATTCGAGTTTATCTAGTTATGGGTCAAGACAATATTAAGCAAAGTTTAAGGGTTATTTTGGTGATTTTCAAAAGGGACCTTTTAGCAAAATTGGCACCACTATATAAAGTTTAATTCATGTCAATCGTTCATTCTTTTCTTCATGTTGAAAACCGAGAGTGTGAGGGAGAATTTCTTGGTAAAAGAAATTTAATTGTTCTGTAATTATTGGTTTTGGTTTTTAAGGGTGATTGAACCTGACAGATACACAAGCGCATGATGTATTACTATGGTTGTTGTGTTGTTGCCGCATTGTTATCTAAAAATAAAACGTGCCCAATCATTCATCTTTTTCGTATCATTTTTGAAATGTAAGAACAAGGAACATATTAGGACAATTGTGTGATATATTGTCCAAAGAGAATAGATTCTTCCTTATACTAGTGGATTCGAGCTAAATTATTTTCTTAACAGTATTCTTTCTTTCCATTTTTTTAATTTTGTTTTCATGATTAACACAAGCCTTTACATATTTTTAAAAGTAAATAATATGTCCCAATTGATAAAAAATTGTTTGTGGTACCAAACAAAGGCCTCAATATTGGTGGTAACTATTATTATTATTTGTAGGCAAATTAATAAGTCTATAAGCTTCTGTGTGATAGTGGAAGAAATTAGAAGTCTACGAGAAAAATTTGTAGAATGACCTAGAAGTCTCTCTTAATCAATTGCTTAATTCCTTTGTCGGAACTTGGAAGCATGTACAATTAGATTGATATATCCCTTCTGTTCAAGGTTTCTTTTATTGTTTATTAAGATTGAGAAAGATGTGTAGGCAAAATAATAACAATACTAATAATAATAATGATCAAATGACATCTTTTATGAGTTATAAAGTGTTTTTAATAAGAAAATTTCTGATGGGTCATGCTCTTTTATGCGCATTCAATCCAATATGTCCAATGAAATCCAAGTTTAGTGTCATTAATTGAAAATAAAGACATTTAATTTCCTAACATTCATTTAAAAAGATTATATTAAAGAAATAGCTTAAACACACTTAGATAAGGTATAGTGACAACTATTTTTAATATTAAATAAATATATCAAGATTATATTTGTAAGGTGTTTGTTTTATTTTTTATTTTTTTCTTAACTTTTTAAATAAGGATTAGTTCATTTCATTGTCTGGGTATGCATGCAATGTTCTCTTGGATTTAACAACTCATTATAGTGTAAAATGTGAACTAAATCCAAGTTATTTCACATTTAGGAAAAACTTAGTTACAAAGTCAACGGTAATGTAATATTTTGTATTTTGATTGTAGTTTTCAATTTTTTGTCAGTTTTCATATATATATATATATATATATCTCCAGTATAATGTAATATGGTTTTATGGTTATTCAGTTCTCTTATATGGATTTGAGTGTTGAGTTCGAAGACGATACTATCGATCTGGAAGATGAACTTGAAGATGAGCTTGAAGTTGAAAATGAGCTTGAAAATGTGGGAAGTTCAAGCAAGTTAAAGCAAACTAAAGCTGCTCGAAAAAGAAAGCAAACTAAAGCTGCTCGAAAAAGAAAGTTGCAAGTTAAAGCAAACGAGGAGATTAAGCTAGCAATTATGGAGGGCACAAATGCCGAATACGGGTCCTGGTTACGAGCACCCCTCCCAGACAGACAGAAACCTCAATCACCAAGCAAACATCCATCCATTCCAAAAGGAAGAAGAGAGGAAAGACAGGACATGGTAAAACTGGTCAGCCAGGAACAACACACAACTCAAAAGCTGTTACCACCTCCTTTATCTGACAAAGCTCACAGGAAAGCAGATAAAAACACAAAAATGGAAACGACAAAGACAAAAACCCTGGAGATAAGAGAACAGCCTCTGGAAAAGGCTAAAGAGAAAATAAACATGATCTCTAAGAACCTGCAACCTCAGACTGGAAAAGCTGTAGAGGATCAAACTTTGGAAAGAGATAACGACAAATCAGACCGGAACCCCTCTAACCAAACTGCGGAGACGGAAACCAGGCAACTTGAATCCCAATGTACCTTCACAGTAGGCCTTTCTCCCATCTCTGGAAACCTTCATCCCACTAAACCTGAACCCCCATTACCATCAATAGGGTTAACATGCCCGCATATCAGCCCCTCATCAAATCACCCCAGCTCTAAACCTTCCCCGTCTACATCCCGTAAATGGAAACAAGAAGCACGAAACCAAGAAACCAAAAAACCAAAACCCCATCAAAAAAACTCCTGAGCCCCAGGCTCACACTCTTGCAACCATACAAGACCACCAAATATCAAACCATGAAAAAATCTCCCAAGCCCCGGAAACCCCCCAAAATGAGCCCATCAAAAAACAATCACTCCCCCTCACCAGTCCTATGGAAGTAGAAACCGAAGGTCCTAGCAAAGCCAAAGCAGGAACCAAAAGGAAAAAACTCTCCTTTCCAGAGGACACCATTGCTCTGAAGAAGATTAAAGATGAAGCATCATACCCAACCTACAGCAAAACGGTGGAGCCTGCACTGCAGGCCCGCCAAGCACAATGATAGGTGTTTGCTGGAATGTTCGAGGGCTGGGGAACCCTCGAACATTGGTGGCCCTGAAAAGGGTATTGAAAAAATCTTTCCCAAGCTTGGTTTTCTTATCAGAAACCAAGTTAAAAGGCAAGCGGGCAACGGATATAAAATTGAAACTGGGCTTCCAAGGGTGTTTTCAGGTGGATTCTAAAGGCAAAAGTGGTGGAATCCTATTACTATGGCATGAGGACCTGGACGTAAAAGTTATGTCTTTCTCCCAAGGACATATATTTCTCCCAAGGACATATAGACGCAAGAATCAGAATGGAATCTGGTATGTACTGGCGGTTCACTGGTTTCTATGGCAACCCAATCGAAGGACAAAGAAACAACTCTTGGGAACTCATGAAAAGGCTGAGCAAGATGGACACACTGCCATGGATATGTGGTGGGGACTTTAACGAAATCCTACGCCCATCAGAAAAATGTGGAGGCTCTGAAAAGAATATACAGAGTATGCTCACCTTCAGACAAACAATAGAAGCCTGCAATCTCATCGACTTGGGCTTCTCAGGACCAATCTTCACATGGAATAACATGAGAGACGGGAAGGAAAACATACAGGAGCGTCTTGATAGGTACTTGGCAACCCCAGATTGGTTGGAAATCTTCAACGAAGCAAAAGTGGAACATTTGAGCTTTCTCTCCTCAGACCACAGACCAATCCTATCGAAGCTAGAAGAAGACAGTGCAACACAAAAACCACAAGATAGGGGCTTCAGATTTGAACCTTTTTGGCTTAAGGAGGAAGAATGCAGCAACCTAGTTAACTCTTCTTGGCAAAACAACCCTCTAGCCCTATCTCCTAAAGACCTTAAGATCAAGCTAAGTAGATGTGCCACACAGTTATCTCTTTGGAGCAAGAAAAGATATGGAACAATTGGTAAAACGATTGAAGCAAAACAACAGGAACTTGACAGAATCTACTTACAATATAGGAGACTAGGGAATATGGAGAAGATAAGAAAGATGGAATCAGAAATCATCAGTCTCCTTTCAGATGAGGAAATCTACTGGAAACAGAGGGCGCGAGTCAACTGGTTAGCGGTGGGAGATAAGAACTCCAAATATTTCCATGCCAGAGCTTCTGCAAGAAGGAGGAAAAACACCATATCTTAACTTAAAGATGAGGAGATAGGAACACTCCATACTACACAGGAAGGTATAACTAAGCTAATTTACAAATCCTTCTCTCAAACCTTCCTTTCATCCAACCCCGCCTCTCAGGACATCGAAGCTGCCACAGCCTATGTCTCATCGAAGCTCTCAACCTCTGCTAAATCAACTCTACAGCAACCTTTCTCGAACGAAGAAATCAAGAAAGCGCTGTTCGAGCTCGGACCCACAAAAGCTCCAGGTCAAGATGGTTTTCAACCAATTTTCTATCAAAAATTCTAGCCCACCATACAAAAAGATTTCACAGAGGTATGTTTAAAAGTGCTTAATGGTCAAGCATCAATCCGTGAATTTAATAACATCGATGTGGTGCTCATCCCTAAAGTAAAAGTCCCTGCCTCTCTAAAAGACCTTAGACCTATCAGCCTTTGTAGCACCATCTACAAAACAATCACAAAGGTTCTGACCAATAGACTAAAGCACGCCCTTCTCGAGATCATATCCAAATTCCAATCTGCTTTCATCCCACGAAGACAAATCTTTGATAACGTCCTAATAGTCTTTGAGATCATCCATTCAATCACAAAAAGGAAAAAGGGGAAACAAGGTCTAATGGCTCTAAAACTCGACATGAGCAAAGCCTATGACCCTATGGAATGGAAGTTTGTGGAAGTGATCCTTCAAAAGATGGAATTTCCTCAACCGTGGATTAATCTAATCATGGATTGCCTAACTTCCACCAAACTCCATTTCATCATCAACGGAAAACGGACAGGCTCACTTGTACCCTCAAGAGGCTTAAGACAAGGGTGCCCCCTCTCTCCGTACATCTTCATCATGTGTGCTGAGGCTTTTTCAAGACTCATCTCTGCTATCGAAACAAAAACCAATAATCTTGGAATCACCTGTTGTCGAGGCAGCCCTCTTGTTAGTCACTTGTTCTTCGTGGATGATAGTATCCTGTTCAACAAAGCCTCTCTTGAATGCTGTGACGAGCTGTTGAAGATCCTGAAAATTTACGAAAAAGGATCGGGTCAACAAATCAACATACATAAATCATGCATATCCCTCAGCCCCAATGTAAGCAGTAATCTAAAGAATGAAATCCAGCACAAACTAGGCCTCGCGTCCAACTCAGCTCATGAAAAGTATCTAGGACTTCCAACGCTAATAGGACGAAACAAGAGGAGAACCTTCGAGACAATTAAAGAAAGAGTGTGGAAGAGGATGCAATCTTGGAGAAGTACACTCTTCTCAACAGGGGGGAAGGAAATTCTCCTAAAAGCAGTGGCACAAGCGATCCCAACATACACAATGAGTCTTTTCAAGCTCCCTTCCAGTCTGTGTAAGGAACTAGGCTCTCTCTGCTCACGTTTCTGGTGGGGTACAAAGGGTGACAGAAGGAGAATCAGCTGGAGAAGCTGGAAAAACCTTTGTCTTCCTAAAGACATGGGCGGTTTAGGCTTCAAAGATCTGTCACTTTTCAACTAAGCTCTATTAGCAAAACAAGCTTGGAAAATCCTCAAGAACCCTTCCTCCCTTGTAGCAATGATTTTGAAAGCCAAATACTTCAGGAATTCAGAATTTCTAAATGCTAATCCTAGTCAGAGATCTTCACAGGTTTGGCAAAGTCTTCTATGGGAAGGGAACTCCTCAAATATGGACTGAGAAAGCGCATAGGAGATGGAAAAACTACCCATGCTTTTACGGACCCCTGGTTGCCCCGTCCAATATCCTTCAAACCAATAACAGTTGGGGGGGACACTCAAATGAAAGTTGAGGAGTTTATAGACCACTAATCTAGGAGCTGGGATGTAGGTAAGCTATTTGAGGCTTTCCTTCCCATCGATAGCGAAATCATCCTTTCAATTCCTTTGGGCCTCAACAAATACAGCGACAGCTGGCTGTGGCACTATGACAAGAGGGGAGCCTACACAGTGAAAAGTGGGTATCGAACAGCGGTAAATAAAGCCATTTCAGAATCATCTTCAAATCATTCTTACCAACAACGTTGGTGGCGTGGTTTCTGGAGCCAGGACATCCCGCCCAAAGGTCAAAATCTTTGCTTGGAAATGTCAACAAAATGCACTCCCAACGTTTGTCAACCTTTTTGAAAGAAAGATAACTACGCAATGGAACTGCCAGACCTGTGAAGACGAAGCTGAAACAATCCTTCATGCTCTTATCGGTTGCAAATGTGCCAAAGAAGTTTGGTCGTTAACTCCCTTTGACCGCTTGCTACTCCAGGAAGATTACTTCTCAATTCAGGATATCCTCCAAAAAGCTCTCCAAGTCGCTAGAAAAGAAGGCCTGAATAGCTTCTGTGTAATTCTCTGGAGTATTTGGTGGAATAGGAACACCTCTCTTTATGAAGGAAATTTGAAACCTGCTCAGGAACTAGTAAATTGGTCCATTGACTACTTGAAAAATTTTCAAGAAGCAAAGTCAGCTCTATCTCCAAGACCATTACACTCCGTAACTCAACCGCAGGAAACATCTTCTTGGCACCCTCCTCCAGCAAATTGTTTGAAGCTCAACACGGATGTGGCCATAAAACAAGAGCACTCCAAGACAGGTCTGGGAGCTATTATTAGAGACAGTAAGGGCTGGGTGATTGCAGCTCAAGCTAAGCAAGTCTTTGGTAAGTTTACAGCAGAAATAGGGGAGTTGCTCGCACTTCGTCAAGGTCTATTGCTCGCCAAATCACTAAACCTACAGATCTGGAGTGCAGAAATAGATGCAAGCAACGTGGCATCCAGGATCTCCTCTCATGTAATACTGGAAGATGATGCTAGTTGTTTAGTTTCAGACATCAAAAGTTTATGTTCAGAGCTGGGTCAATGCAAATGTAGTTTCATCCCTAGGAAGGGCAATGAAGCTGCCCACGTGTTAGCAAACCTGGCATCGAACTCTGATCAGGAGCTGGTCTGGTTTAATACCAGTCTACTTGATGTTCTTTCTTAAGTTAATATAAGCTTACCTTTTCAAAAAAAAAAAAAAAAAAAAGAAAAGTTGGCACATGTAAGAAGTAAATTATTTTCTTTGTTTGATGAGTATATGACAAGTTCCATTAGGGCATCTACCTCCTAAGGCCACCACATAATTAGCAACTCCTAGTACATAAGTGACTAATGTACAAATGAACACAATTGATGAACTTGACTTGGTTTTGATGGTAAGAAATAACATAATTTCCTTATTATATATTTGCGATATTATTTTACCATAACAATCTATCTAATGATATTTTATTTTGTTATTAATTATATATTGATAGGATTTTGATATGAGACTTGGTGATAGAAGCACTACAACTCACAAGACGCAATTGGAGCTTTATTTGGAAGAATGAAGGCTTGAAAGATTAGTTGATTTGGACATTCTAGCTTTTTGGAAGGCTAACGAAGCTCGCTCCCTTGAGCTTTTTGCCATGGCTCGTGATGTTTTGTGCATCTCATTATCTACAGTTTCATTCGAATTAGCATTTAGCAATGGTGGTCGAGTTCTTGATCAATACCGAAGTATATTAAAACTTGTTGTTGTGGAAGCAATAATTTGCACTCGAGATTGGATAATTGGTAGAGGTAACACACTAATTTTGTGCTAGTGATTTCTTTTAATTATCTTTAATTATTTTTCAGTTACTTTCGTCATTAATTATTGTAGAGAGGGAGATTGTTTCGCTAGAAGACGTCACTGAAGACATATTGAATTTAAGTATTAATAAAGCTCCCCCTAATGCAAGTGTCCTTAGTGAATCAGTTGAAGGCTCAACACCAAATTCTTTCACTTAGTGGTAAATTCTCTTAATTATATTTCTTAATTTTAAGATTGTGAATATTAATATCTAATTTTATGTTTTTTGTGTAGCTTGAAGGTCTCTTTGGAGTTTCGAATCAATGAAGAAAAAATGTTTAAATGACAAAAGTTTCATGTTAGAGAATGATAATGTTATGTCATTTTATTTTACATGGATTTGCATTAATTTTGATTTTATTGTGATTTTTATTTGTGGATGATATGGAATTTTGTGTAGTTAATTTAATGTATTGAATTAGATGTTTAAATGTTTATTGTGAATTATTTATTATATTTGTGTTTGTATTGAGTTTGCTTTTGGTTTTTAAATGTGGATGATATGAAATTTTATATAGTTGATTTAATACTTAGGTTTTTATGTGTTGAATTAGGTGTTTAAAAATTTGATTGTGAATTATTTGTTATATTTGTGTTTCAATTGAGTTTGACTTTGTTGTAGTTTTTAAATATGGATGATATAGAATTTTATTGTTGATTTAATGTGTAGATTTTTTAGTTGATTTAATATTTAGTTGAAATACTATTTATTATATTTGAGTTAAACGAATTAAATGGATTAAACGGGTTAAACGAATTCGTGTCGTGTCAATCATGTATAAACAAATGCGTGTCGAATCCAATAATGTCAACTCGTTTCTTAAACGAATTCGTGTCGAATTGATCGAATTCATAAACGAATCGAATTCAGCTCAACCCGACACGCCAACCCGTTTTGCCACCCCTACACTCATGTATATATAGTGTTTAATGGAATTCATTTACTATAATGCCCTTCTTCAACTTATTTCACTACTAATTTTACTTGGTTTTTAAATATTTAATGAAATTACTCATATAATTAGATATTTAACTCTCATAATTGAAATAAACACAACTTTGCCACTTAGAAACATCTCTTATCTATAAAATACCATTTTACCCTTCATTGATTTTTTTTTTAATTATTGATGTCATTTACTAGCATTCTAATGACATTCATAAGGACGACGTTGATGAATTTTAATCTTTTCAGTCCTTAACTTAGCTTCTAACGCTAGAAAGCTTAAAGTCGAATATAGGGGCTTACAGCTATAGTGACCTACACCCTTTGAGCTTAGTTGGGGATATTCTAGATCTCAAAACATGTTTCGGGGATATAGCAAACCATAAGAATTGGAATGGAATGATTCTGATAAAAATTGATGGAGTTATGGCTAGAATAGTGCACGTATGAAGTCGTGATGTGAAATAAGAATGTAAATGCATTTTTCAATGCATGAAATGAATGTAATTGATCATAAATAGGTAAAAGAACCTTAGATACGATAGAAATGAAGTCGTCACATATAGGATGTCATAAATGTGCATTAAAAAGTATTGAAAAATAACCGTTTTTCATAGGTTTCGATCCTCAATACTTAGAATTTTTTGAAACCGTTTTATGGGCGACTTAAGTGCGAGTTAAAGGGATGATTTGAGTGAAAACGGAGTGAAGAAAACCGCACGAAAGGGGCCTAAATTAGTCTCGATTTTAGGGGGATCAAAAATAGTGATTTTGCATTCCGGGCTTCTGGTGACCATTTTAAGCATTCTAGAGAGTTCCTAAATGATAATAAATAAGGCTCGTGAGAAGAAACTGGAATTAAAGAGTTCTGATTGAGTTAAAATCGAGTTGAAAAGATTACAGTGTAAAAGGGTTTTCAATAGATTAATTTGTATTGGAAACTCTATCATTAAGTTTTAAGTTAAGTAACTGAGTAAAGTATAATAAGAAATTGATATATAGGTGACGAGCAAGCAAACGAGACACGAGAGGCTTGTTTAAACGCTCGACTTGAGCTTACGAGGATTGAGATAAGTGTACTTCGCTTATATTATTTGATTTTAATTTACATTATAGCTTATTATTGTTCAAAAGCTTGACAAAATGATTTCCCAAAATATAAGTTCGAATTCAAGTAAAAATTCTTGTCTCGGATCAAAAAATGAGATTCGAAGACAAATGTTGTTTTCAAAAAGTTTGAAGTAAAGTTTAAGTTAAAAACATTCAAGGATAAGTGATTTTGTGCTTATTGCACTGAAGAGAAAAAGAGTTTTAAAAACCATGTGTATACCGTAGTATTATAGCATTTGCCATTACGTTGCGACGTAGAAAATTCTACTCACAGTAGCCCAGATTGATAGCTACTTGCAATATGCTGCAATGTAACAAATTTCGTACCCAGTTGCAAGGGCTATTAAGTAGTTTGCATTATAATATGCAATGTAGAAAATTCCGCATATAGTGGCAAAGAGTTATAGTTTATCAGCACTACAATTACGATATAGAAAATTCCGTGTTGTAGTTGCTTAAAGTCGAGATCGTTTCACACTATGATGTGATATAGCAAATTCCGCACGTAATGGTCGAGATATCTCAATAGCATCACAACTGGTGTCAGTAGAAAACCGCCATGTGATAGAGAGCAATTGAGGTTACACATGGTGTTTCTAGTAAAACAAAACTCATTTTGAAAACCAAGATTTCAATTAAGTTGATGATTAGCTATGAAATTATATTTACATTACCTTTATATATTAATCTAACAAGTTTGCTTTCTTGTGTAGTGTGTATATTCTATTAGGTGATTTGGCAAGTGATTTTGTATCGAGTACATTCATCGCTAAAAAACTTTAGGTGGGATGTTGAAGAATACTTCGAACAAAAATATATATATTTTTTGCCTTGTGAAAAATGAAAAATGAATGATGATATGTATCATATGATATAATTGTAAATTAATTGCATATATATATTGAGTTTTTATAACATTAAATGAAACCTTTATATCATTAATTTATATATTATTGATCTGGATATGAATGATGACTGAATTGCATGATTGTGGTTATAAGAAGTTGGGAGATGATTTGATATAGTTCGAATTGTGTTTTCTTTATAGACTGATTTTGAAAATGTTCAAAATATAGCTATTATACTGTTAAAATTTTTACAAAATTTTTTTTAAGGAAATGCGAAAAATTTACATCAATATCAACTATTTTAAAATTTTTAATTTAAAATGAGTAAATCGAGAAAGTATTATAGGGGTTTGCTTCTCGGATTTCTTTAATCCGATGAGTCTGGTTTAGGAAGTCCGTTGAAGTGTCCAGTGGGATCCTCTAGACAAGAGTCTAGAGAAGGTCTTGTTCGATTCCTGTCATAGGTAGCCTATCCGACAACTCTACAGTGGCCTTTTAGACTGGATTTGTACAGACTGAAAGGTTTCCGTGAAATTAAACCTTTTTCTTAAAACTAAAAACTTTTAAAAACTCTTAGAAATATCATTTTTTTTTTATTAAATACGTCTTTAAATCAGATTCTATTGAAAATCCGGTAGCATAACGATTGTTTTTCTAAAAAATCCATCATATAAAACAGGAAATAAAACTTGGGCACTTCAAAATATTTCTCATTCTCAACTACTAAACCTCAAGTCACATTTATTCCTACAAACAATCCACAAATGTAACTCGAATTATAAAATCATTCGAAAATCATCAAATTATATAAAACAATACGCGTGCAAATATCTTAAAATGTAATACGAAACATGGATGTATAAATATCATCCAAACATCATCTATAACACGTGCATAAAGTCATGATAGTTATGCATGTACATGTAAATTTCCAAAAAGTAGATTAGTGCAGTTGCGTCGTGTTTTAAATCATCCTGCATGTCCGACGGAGCTCTTTCTATTTGCTGGCTCGTATCTGCACCAAGGGAAATTTTTATCAAAACAAGAAAAGAACGATAAGTCTTATAACTTAGTGAGCGGGTAACTCATATAAACTAAAATAAATTCTTTTCAACCATGTGTATCCTTTCAAAATAATTTTAATAAGCAATTAAATTATTTCGAACTACCGATACGGTACATTTGGCATATATATATATATATAAGTATTTCTACTTGAAATTTAATATCACTTTTGTTATGGTGGAATTATTGCGATCATAACGGTCCGGCCCAATTGGATCTGCAGTGCAAGCCCAGGGGCCCAAACGCCCAGATATCCGTACCCATCTAAGCCCATCCTCCTAGAATCATGGCCCCTGAGTGGGCGCTTGCTGAGGCCGAAGCCCGATATCGCTCAATAAGCCCGCTATCGCTCAGTCCGATCGTTCGATCTCAACGTATGTCACCTATTCCGCAAGACCTTTTATGACCGCTATGTTCCCCGTCATTCAGATCGCCACGTTCCCCCAGAATTCTGCTTGCTAAAGCGAACCGCCGGCCCTCATCGCTGATCGCTGACTTTCATCCTTCAGATTTGTCCGCGAGAACACCCGCCATCCGTGACAACTATATCAGACCGCCATATTCTGTTTGTCCACTATTTCCAGTCCGATTGAGGTATCCGTCGAAGAGGAGCTGCCCATCAAAGGCATCCAACAAGCCATCCTCACCCACAGTTATCTGTCTGAGTTGACCGCTGTCTTCCGAGCGTGGCCGCATTCCGACTCCTCCACTCATGATGTTATCCGCCTCAACGCCGTGATCGGCTGTGGGCGTGCTGTTCCAGAATCCATCCCACCAACTGTCCAGTCCGCTGGAGAAATCCGTCTCCCTCTGGAATTTGGAAGCTCCGGTCAGCAGGAATCAACAGCGCCATGCAGAGCACAGTTCCAAAGCTTGCCATGCACGCTACTTCTACCAGAAGTCAGAATCCCAGCCTCGACAACCCATCATTACATAATCGACCCGGTCAGCAAAGATCCTCTATGGACAGACCTCGGATGCGACGGATTCGGCTGCATTTAATGTGTTTTCGGCCGCATTTAATGTACTGTCAGTCGTTTTAATTGGGTTTCCGGCGCATTAAATGCTGTCTGTCAGTGTAACTGCAGTTAACTATTCATTTTTTGTCTTATCCTGTTTACTGTAGCATGTCCCCTTCCTCTATAAAAGGGGACGATTTTCACTGTAAAAAGGGATGGAATTTTTGAGTGTCGTTACTCTGCCCAAATAGTGAGAGAGTGAACAGTGGACGTAGGCATCTTTTTGGGCCGAACCACTCTGAAAATCTTCTGTGTCTTTTCTTCCTCGTCTCTAACTCCTTCAGTTGGCCCCCCCCCCCCCTCATTATTTTGCATACGACCCATCGACCGTACGAAACTGTGAGCTTGGGCCCTAAAATAACCTCGTTGACTAAGGGAACCTTTTCCTGACGTTAACATTTTTGACGCTAGAAGGAGGGGCTCATCTTCGGTTTTGTCACCTTTTCATCCATTAGCTTTCATATTAAATTAAAAGTAAAGAGTTTTAAACCAATAAGAAATTTGATTCCATATTGGATTTGAATTAAGTTTTTCAATTTAATTAGGAAATTGTATTCCTTATTAAATTAGAAAACTCTAACTCACCATGATAAAAAAAAAAGGTTTTTTATATTGGTAACAAGGTAGAGAAAAGAGAGAATTTTTGGCTACATGAACCAAAAACTTCAATTAATTAAAAAGATTTCGTGATATAATTCTTCGAGATTGTACCCACACACTGTTTCTTTTGTGAAGAGTCATAGCAAGAAAGATCGAATGGTGAAGAATTTGCGAATCAAAAGGGATCAATTCAATCTTCATGCAAGGTAAGATTCGATCTTGTTAATTTAATTATTGAATTGTTATTACTAGCATCGATCGGGCGTGTTTTTATTTGGAAAAATTTTTAAAATACACGTTTCCGCATTAAATTCAAAAATCAATTTTTTATTCAATTGGTATCAAAGCCCCGGTTGCGTTAGTTCAATAATTAATTCAATAATTAGTGAATATTCTTTTGATTATGATTCATTGTATGTCATAGAGTAAGCACTAATTATTAATGTGTATATTTTATATTCATGTTGATGAATGAGATTTGCATGGGTTGATCGTTAATTGTATTGTTCTTTGGCTAATTTAATTTGATTAAATTTGTAAACCGTTTGTGGTGTTTATTTTTTTTTTCTCTCGTTGTAAAATCATAGATTTAGGGTTATTCAATTTTCTGAAATTTGGTGTTAGAGGGCTATCATCAAGTCTGGTGTGTATGTCTAGGCGCGGCCGTTTTGAACAGCCCAGTATGAACTGATCGCGTCTCTAATTTTAATAAATGTTAGCGCATTGGATGTGTGAACGAAAAAATAAATAAATAAATAAAAATAAAGGGCCGAACACTGCAAGCACATGAGATGTGCGTGTGCAGTGCATGGATAAAAGTAAGTCTGCAAGTGTGATGTAACATAGGTGTGCACAGATGTCATTATAAATTTTAATTGACTATTTTTTTTGGGTTTCGTGCACCAAATGCATGGTTGCTGTTTGCACAGTACATGCGTGTTTTACATTGCATTTAAGTGCAATTGTTGCACACAGTGCATGTTTATGCATAGCAATGTATTTATTTATTAATTTTTTTTAGCAGTCCTTAAGCTTATTTTAATTATAAAATTATTAAAAATTATTCATATATTTAGATACTTTTTCCTTGGGTTCAAGAATAAAAAAAAAAAAAAAAATAGGCTTCTAACTTAATCTATTTGATGAATGTTCTTGATTGTTAAATTGAATTTAATTTTGAGCTCAAATAAACCCATAAAGACCATGAAGAATACAAGTAAAGGTCAAAGAATATTTTGGTTAATTTTTTGTAATCTTAAAAATTAGTTTTAGATTGTTAAAGCCAAAGAACCCAGTCAATCACATGTTGTTTATTTAAATTGTTTATCATATGATGGTTGAATAATTAGTTAATAACACGTTCATGCATAAAATATGTCATATAGAATAGAGAGTGCCTACTTATTGCATTATAACATGACATACATACATGTATTATTATTTATTTTTTCTATTAAATAGTTTATTAGTTAAAGTAGAGATAATAATTCATAAAATACCAATTTCATAATTTGTTAGGATTTTAGTTGAAAATCCTAAGTTCACAAATTAAATATATGATTAGTTTTAATGTGATTAAAAACATATATCTCAATAATTGGTATTCATAATGTGATTAGATTTTAATAGTTAAAATTGGGTAACTCACATTGCTTCAAATCTAAATCAATTAAAGAGTTTAATTTATTTAGAATAGTAAACCAATTAGAAATATAGTTTTAATGAAATTAAAAGATATATTTCATATAATTGACTTATAATATTGATTAGATCTTAAGAGTTAAAATTGGGTAATCTCTCATTAAATCTAATCTTCATAATTAAAGAGTTTAGATTATCTAGATTAGATATTTTAATACATTAGGTTTTTAAGAGTTAAAAATCCGGTAACTTATTAGGTGTTAATAGGATGTCGATTCTAGTAACACTCTAATTCCTAGTAACTTAGATTATATTTATTAGTCGTTAGTTGTAAGCTCTCATCCAGACTTATTGTTTTATGGTATTAAAAATCTTCAAATTGAGTTACGGTCAAATCATAGGTTTCCCTTAGTGTTATTTGAAGTTTATTATAATTTCGTATCGCAAGTCGGATGTCGTTTGGCTGACCTCGGTACGAATACAAGACGGTTAGGAATGAAGTATTCATTAATCATGTGAGGTGAGCTCACATGATAAAGTGGAGATACTTTATCTCAACCAATAGGAAGCAAGATAAGTGACAAATCCCATAGTTTAATATTAATTACATATATGCATAAATTAGTTGTCATGCACTAATGATTAAAGAATTATTTCAATTTCATGAGTTACCAAATTACCCTTAGATGGACAAATCTCCATGTCATGAATAGTAGGGCTATTTTAGTCCTAGTAAGTGAGCAAAATAAATAAAATAAAGAAAGCATGACAATTAAGCCACCATTCACGCCAAAAACAAGAAGCAAAAGTGAAACAAAAGTTATGTTAGACAAAAGAGAGAGTGACGGCAATAAAAAGCAAAAGAGGGCATCAATGTCATTTCCATAAAAGTCACACCTATATATATGACACTTAGCAATTTTTAAAAGCAAAAACACAACAAATAAGTGGCAGAAACCGTGAGTTGAAAAAGAGAGAGTGGTGGGACGCCAAAGGAAGAGAGACCAAGGAAGAAGACCAAAAGTTGCACAACTCATTTTTGAAGCTTTAGGTCTCATTTTCAAGTAAACCCAAGCTAGGAGGATAAAACCCAAGCTAGCACAAAGTAAGTTACCATCACTTTCTTTAAATTTGATGATAGTTGGATGTATGAAAATGTTGATGGATTGAGTTTTTCTTGTGAAATTGTTGGTGGGATTTTGAGGTAGATTTATGCTTTAGTGATAGGTATGTGATATGGAGACTTAAATTATAAGTTAGAGGGCTTGAATGACAAGTTAGGAATTATGTAGAGAAAACCCTAACTTGTGAATTAAGTGAGTAAAGAGCTAAATACATTATCAATCACTTGTTGGTTAAAGGATTGAAGGAAATGTAACATGAAAAACTTGAAAGAATGACATATGAGTGTTTGGTATGTATGTCATGGCAAATGAAGGGGTGTGTGATCCCATTGTATTTCCATTCTTTTAAGCTTTAAATTATGCATATTTAATGTCACAAAAGTCTTTAGAGAAGTTAGAAATTTAAAGGGAAGAGCATAGGATTTAAAAGAAACAACATAAAAGCAAATTGAAAAACCCGAGGTGAAAGAGGGGTCCTGGTAAGACCTGACCTATTCTAGCTTATTTGAGGTTGTTCTACACCTCAAATGATGCCTAGGAATGATATAAAACCATAGAAATTGGAATGGGATCGATCCGATAAAAATTGACGAAGTTATAGCCAAAATAGTGGGCGTAGGAAACCGAGATGTGTAATAGCGATGCAAATGCATTCGTTGATGCCCAAAATAGATGTATTCGGTCATAATTAGGTAAAAGAACCTTAGATACGAAAGAAAAATCATCGTCGCTTGTTCGATGTAAAAACTCGCTTTGAAAAGTGCCCAAAATGGGGCGTTTTGCCTAGGTTGACATAGCAAACGATGGAGTTTCTCGACGAAACTTTACGGGCGACTTAGTTATGTGATAAGGAGACGCTAGGAAAAGGAACGGAGGTGAAACCATGGCTGGTTTCAATTCTGTTTTTCATGGTCAACGGTATAGTTAAAAAAGTTGACTTTTTGTTTTAAGCTTTCGGAGACCACAAGAAACATATGGGGATGATTCTAGGGTTCTAGAAGTAAGACTTTTACAAAGAAACCAAATTTTGAGAGCCTCGGTCGAGTCAAAAATCGAGTTGGGAAAGTGTGGTGTAGTGAGTTTTCAATGCATTGGAAACTCTATTTTTATTAGTTTTAGCTATGAAAGTGAGTAAGTTATAACGAGACTATGATGTGTAGGTGACGATCACGCGGACGAGACGCGAGAGGCTCGTTGAGGCATTGAGAGCGTTGGGATTGAGGTAAGTGTCCTTCACTTCACTTACATCTAGTTGATTTCCATTTATATGACAATGATAAAATATATTGTTTCAAAGAGTTTTGCAAAATGGTTTTCCAAAATCATAAGTTTTATGTTGAGTAATGAGTTATGCCTAGAATCTAGAAATGAGATTCGAAGGCGAAAATAAGTTGCAAAAAGGTTTAAAAGTAAAGCAAAATAAAGTTGAATTAAGACCCGTGTGCATGTTGTGATATTAGCATCTTGGCACTACGCGGCGAGGTAGAAAATTCCGCTCGTAGTTGTCAAGGTTGATAGCAATGTGATACGATGTAGAAAATTCCGTATCTAATTGCAAGTGATGAGTAAATTGCACTACAATATGCGATGTAGAAAATTCCGCATGTAGTTGCGTAAAGTATAAGCTATTGGCACTACAACGGCGATGTAGAAAATTCTGCGTTGTGGTTACCTAGAGTTGAGAAAGTTCGCCCTACGTCGCGATGTAGCAAATTCTGTGCGTAGTGGCTTTGCACATGGTTGTCTTATGAGAAATGGTTTTCAAAAGAAAAAAAAAATAAAATCGATTATTTTCTAAGTAATGTCTATGCGGAGTTATACCTTTATATATATATTGCCTAACCTCTCTTTGTTTTGTGTAGCTTGTATACTTTAGTAGACGTTGGCACGGACGCTCTTGCATCAAAGATATTATTTTGATTAACTTTAGGTGGGGAAAATAATGAGACGAAATATATGGATGTTAATGTATTTTGACATTGTGTACATGTATATATATTGAATCAAATAATTATGTGTTGACATGAGATACTTGACGGATTATAAATCATATTTTGATATGTATATATAAATGAGCCATTACACTTGATATGCACATATTGCACAAGGCACATGTTTCATAGAAGTATGAGTTGTTAGACCGTTAATTACGTATATGAATTATGTTTGTAAAAGAATTGCATGTTTGTGAAATGAATGAAAAATGCATGTTTGAGATTGAAAGAAGTTGGACGGTGATCAAAATAGTTCGAAGTGTATTTCTTATGCAGGTTGATTTTGGAAATGTTAAACTTACAGCTGTTATGCTGTCCGATTTTTATAAAATTAGTTTTCAATCAAACGCGAAAAATTCACACCGTTTCAACTATATTAAAAGAAAATAAAAATTTTTAAGCCTAAAACGAGTAAACCGGTTAAGTAAAGTAAAGGGGTTCGCTTCCCGAATTTCTCCAATCCGACAAGTCGGGTTCGGGGAGTCCGTTGAAGTGCCCTGTGGGGCCCTCTAGACAAGAGCCTAGAGAAGGTCTGGTTTGGGTCCTGTCATTAGTAATCTAAGATAATGACTAGAAATAATATGTAGAAAACCCTAATCCTAAAATAATGAGTGGGAGAAGAATATATGACAATATATCCTACGGTTTCCATCATTAGTTTAACACCGTGAGATTCGAATGGCGCCTCGAGACGGCTTTGTTTTCGTCCCT
This sequence comes from Dimocarpus longan, assembly GCA_022984855.1. NCBI lineage: Eukaryota > Viridiplantae > Streptophyta > Magnoliopsida > Sapindales > Sapindaceae > Dimocarpus > Dimocarpus longan. Next base: position 6,301,654 of record CM041015.1, on the reverse strand, counting down.
CTAAAGGTGGTGTCCATTTGGGTCAATATCAAGGTTGACTTCCTAAAGGATAGGATTTCTGGATGTATTTTGGAATTGATCTACCCTAAGGCTAACAATTCTCAAGTTAAGTCCGAGAGATCTGAAATGATGGGTTACACTCATAAAAGAATTAATTAATTGGTAATTTAATTCTTTGACCGAAATAAGTGGTAATCAGATTATATAAGAATAAGAGTTATTCTGTTATATTATTTGACTGAGATTTTCTCAATCTAACATATAAATATTTGATTTACCTTAAGGTGTCATTTATTTGTGGCATGTTATATTATCGTGGCATAGTAATTCTTTTTAGGGTATTTCTGATTCATTATTCGTCAATCATGCATCACATTTAATTTTATGCCAAAATCTATTGATATTTGTTTGAATGCAATTTTGAATAAAATATTTTGTTTATTTATTTCAGCAATGCCGTCACCTTTAATTACTATACTTGCCAATGATAAATTGAATGGGGATAACTATGTTAAATGAAAAAAATAACATGAACGCCATGTTGGTCTGTGAGGACCTAAAGTTTGTTCTGACGGAGGAACGTCCTCCTGTGCCACTGGCAAATGCTGCGCGTAATGTACGCGAAACCCACCAAAATTAGGTTAAGGCTAATGAAAAGGCCCGTTGCTACCTGTTAGCAGGAATGTCCGATGTGCTTGCTAAGAAACATGAAACAATGGCAACAACATCTGAGATGATGCTATCATTACAAGGGATGTTTGGGCAACCTTCTGAGCAGCAGCGACACAAAGCTGTTTGTGCTGATATGACTGCTAAGATGAAGGAAGGGACATCAGTTCGAGAGCATGTCTTGAATATGATGACCTATTTTAACACAGTAGAAACTCATGGTGGGGTGATTGATAAGCCTAGCCAAATAAGCATGATACTGCAAACTCTTCCAAAGAGTTTTATGTAGTTTAAGAGTAATTATGTTATGAACAAATTGCAATATAATATTACTCAATTGCTTAATGAACTAACAACTTATGAGTCCATGAATAAGGACAAGACTAAGTTTGGTGAAGCAAATGTTGCTGAAACATCCGCCTCTAATAAGAATAAGAGGAAAAGAACCACCAGTAAGGCTAAGACAAAGCCCAAGAAGCAGACTACCAAAAAGAAGAAGCAGAAAGGCTTTAAGACTTCCAAACCCAAAGGAAAATGTTTTCGTTGTGATGTGGAAGGGCATTGGAAGAGGAACTGTCCAAAGTACCTCGAAGAGCTCAAGAACAAAATGAAAATGAAAGGTAAATTTGATTTACTCATCATTGAATCTTGTTTAGTGGAGAATAATATATTCACTTGGATAATTGATTCAGGAGCCATTAATCATGTTTGCTCTTCTTTACAGTTGATTGATTCTTGGAGGGAGCTTGATGAGGGCGAGTTCACCATGCGAGTTGGCACTGGGGATGTCGTTTCAGCCAAAGTAGTAGGAGAAGTTAGACTTCAATTTTCAAATAGTTGTTTTATTATTTTGAACAATGTTTATTATATTCCGAATTTTAGAATAAATTTGATTTCAGTTTCTAGATTGTTGGAACGTAATTATTTAATTTCTTTTAGTAATAAAGATGTTATTATTTCTAGAAATGGGTTGAATATTTGTTCTGGAATATTAGAAAACAACATATACATGTTATGGTCGTTAACACGTAATTCATTGCTCAATGCTGAATTGTTTAAAGTTGAAAAACTAAAAGCAAAATGATAAAAGGTTTCTCCCAACAATGATACCCATCTTTGGCATCTAAGACTTGGACACATTAATCTTGACAGAATAGATAGACTAGTAAAGAGCAGAACTTTAAGAGAGTTAAAAATCGGCATTTTACCAGTTTACGAATCTTGTTTAGAAGGTAAAATGACTAAGAGACCTTTTAAGACAAAAGGTAATAGAGCCAAAGAACCACTAGAGCTTATACATTAAGACGTTTGTGGTCCAATGAATGTTAAAGTCAGAGGTGGTTATGAATATTTCGTCACTTTCATTGATGACTATTCAAGATATGGGTATGTTTATCTAATGCAACGGAAGTCTGAAACTTTTGAAAAGTTCAAAGAATTTAGAGCTGAAGTTGAAAATCAATTAGGTAAAACATTAAAAGCTCTACGATCAGATCGTGGAGGAGAGTACCTTGATACAGAGTTCAAGGATTACTTGATTGAGAATGAGATTATATCCTAACTCACAGCTCCTGGAACACCACAGCAGAATGGTGTTGCAGAGAGGAGAAATCGAATCTTGCAGGATATGATGAAAGCTATGATTAGTTTTTCATCTTTACCTAGTTCTTTCAGGGGATATGCACTGTAAACTACATTATATATCCTGAATGTAGTTCCTTCCAAGTCTATTCCTAAAACACCTTTAGAGTTATGGAATGGTCACAAAACTAGTTTGCAACATTTTCGCATATGGAAGCTAGAACCACGTTCACAAGTTTTCCTATTTGTAGGCTACTCCAGAGAAACTAGAGGCAAATTCTTTTATAATCCTCAAGATAATAAAGTGATTGTATCGACAAATACTACATTTCTTGAAGATAATTATATAAAAGAACATAAACCTCGAAGCAAAGTTGTACTTGAGGAGTTATTACCTGGTTCAACCAGTATCCAATCAACAACAGTTGTTGAGAACAACATAGTTAAGACCACGTCTAAGCATCAGACAGACTTCCATCAGAATCATCTACCATCTCGTCGTAGTAGGAGGGTTATTAGACTACCAGTTCGTTACAGAGAAATTGGAGAAGCATAAATTGCTATCTCCGATGAGTGTATAGATGATCCATTGACATATCATTATGCAATGGAAGATCCTGATAAGGAAGAATGGCTTAAAGCTATGAATCTCGAGATGGAGTCAATGTACTCAAACTCAGTCTGGGAACTTGTGGATCAACTAGATGGGGTAAAGCTCATAGGTTGCAAATAGATCTACAAGAGGAAGAGAGGAGTGGATGGAAAGGTGCAGACCTTCAAAGCTAGGCTAGTGGCAAAGGGGTATACTCAGAAAGAGGGAGTTGACTATAAAGAAACTTTCTCACCAGTAGCCATGCTTAAGTCCATTCGCATTCTTTTATCCATAGCTGCATGTCTCGACTATGAGATATGGCAAATGGATGCCAAGACTACATTCTTGAATGGCAATCTTGATGAAAGCATTTATATGATGCAACCAGAGGGATTTATGATTCAAGGTCAAGAGCAAAAGGTTTGCAAGTTGCAAAGGTCCATTTATAGGCTTAAGCAAGCTTCTCAATCTTGGAATATTAGATTTGATACATCGATCAAGTCTTATGGTTTTGAGCAAAATGTTGATAAACCTTGTGTATACAAGCGTATCATCGATAAGAAAGTGGTTTTCCATGTACTTTACGTCGACAATATCGTACTCATTGGGGCTGATGTTGGAGCATTATCTGATGTAAAGAACTGGCTTACTAGCCAATTCCAAATGAAAGATTTGGGAGAGGCTAGTTATGTTTTTGGGATCCAAATTATACGAGATCGTAAGAACAAACTATTAGCATTGTCTCAAGCATCGTACATTGATAAAATCCTTATATGTTTTGTGATGCAGAATTCCAAGAAAGGTTATTTACCTTCTCGGCATGGAGTTCACTTGTCTAAGGAACAATGTCCTAAGATACCTCAAGAGATTGAGGATATGAGATGAATTCCCTATGCCTCTGCAGTAGGCAGTCTCATGTATGCTATGTTATGCACGAGACCTGACATATGTTATTCAGTGGGAGTAGTCAGTCGTTATCAATCTAACTCAGGATTGGATCATTGGATGGTAGTAAAATGTATTCTCAAATATCCTCGGAGAACAAGAAATTATATGCTTGTGTATTCTGGCGAGAATTTGATTCCAACAGGATATACAGAATCTGATTTTCAATTAGACAAGGATTCTCGAAAATCCACGTCTGGGTCAGTATTCACCCTAGGTGGTGGAGCTATAGTATGGAGAAGTGTTAAGCAATCTTGCATCGTTGGTACCTGGTACCTTAGATTCAAGCTGGACCTTCACGACCTGCGAAGCCTGTAGGTGGGAATGTAAATATAGAACGGTTGGCTCGAGTTTTGGCAGCGACGTTTCATCAGCCACGTGAGTCAGAGGTTTCCATCGAATGCCCTCGAAAATTGGGCACTAGGCCTTACGATAGGACCAGAGATCCGAAGAGCACCTTGTCTTAGTTGGAGACTAGTGAGGAGATTTTCCAAGTAAGAGGTTGCTCAGAGGACCAAATGGTAGCATTCTCCGCTTTCCTATTAAATGATAAAGCTAAAGATTGGTGGAAAGCGCTTCAAAGGCGGACCATATGATAGATCCCGATCTTGGTGTCCTCAAAAAATCAATTTCTTGATTAGGACATTGGATAAGTGGTCTGAAAAGAGTGTTAAAGGCCAGTTCAGGATTCGATTATCTTTTTGAAGCCCTAAGTATCATTTCGAAAGGAAATGCAAATTTCTGCTGAATAGTGTCTGGATTTCAGATGAATAAAAATGCTTTATTTAGAGATTGACAAATTTTAGTGATTTTAAATCCGTTCGAAATAATTCCAAAGCATGGAATTGAAAGGTAAGATGCCCAATTATAGTATTCCATGGTCATTTTGGGATTAGACAACCATGGAATATTTTCGAAATTTATTTCTGTAAAATCAAATTTTATTATCATAAGAAACACATATATTTTGGTATATAGCGTTAAAGAAACCGTAGAGTTAACCGATTCCACCGTTACTAGAAATATCTTTTTTTATGGTGCACGTGAGAGATATTAGACCCAAATTAATGATTATAAGGTCAATTGGGGAATTAGACAAGTGAAAAATACTTTTAGAATTTTATTGGCTTGGAAATGGAATTAAATCTTTCAAGAGTGAATTAGTAAATTCCAATTCACAATACATGGATTTACTATGAGATTGATATGGAATGAAATCCCATTAAAAAGCACAATCCATGCCACTTAAAATGAGCAAATAAAATCATGTCAAGCATAAAGTAAGAAATGATGAAAAAGTGGCATGAGATTTAACTCAAGCGGTTACATCTAACTATGGTTTGTTTTAAGTCAATCCAATTGCATTTTTTTAACTAGTGGCATTGTTGTAATTGAAGCATGATTGAGGGTTTGTTTTGGACAAGATGAAAGGCCTATATAAGTGAAGTTATCAGTTGAAAATTTCAGCCCAAATCAAAATTGAAACTGTGACACACATAGAGTAGAATACAGCAGCAAAGAGAGGAAAAAAAAAAAAGAAGGGCTGGTCTGGTACGGAAGAAGAGGAGAGGAAGAGGAAGAGAAAGAGGAAGAAGAATACCTACAATTTTGATGCCAAGAAATCAGCCAAGAAAATCAGGTGAAGGTCAAGCAATAAGGAGCAATGAAAACTAGATGAGTTGATGTTGATTTTGTGAGTTTTGGTGAGATTTTATGAAGTTATGGGCTATTCTTATTTAAGTGATGAATTTTTCTTGTTTTAAGCTTATATTTGAGGAGATTTAAGCTTGGATTCAAGCTTGGAAGTGATAGGAAACATTAAACCCAAAAATTAGTAAGGTAAGAGTTAGGCTTTTATGTGATCCTTGCATGGAAATTTAAATTGAAGTGTGTTAAGGTATTAGAAAATTATTAGTGTGTTTTTCATGCTATTTGTGCCAAGAAAATTGATGAGTATGTGTGTATGAATTTTGGACCAGCCTTGATATTCAAGTATGAGCTGCATATTTTTATGTATATGTGTTAAGAATAGAAGTTAAGTGTAATAGGATATGATTTGTAACAAGAAATTGGAAAAGAAAGTATGGAAGCAATTTCTAGCAAGTTTAGTCAAGTGAATGGCATGTTTATTCAAGCTTATAATGGCTGGAATTTATGTATATTTAAGGCTTTAAATAGTTTATAAGCAAGATTGATTGAAAGAAAAATAAAAAAGAAAGTGTAGGAATATATGGGAATTCATTTGGCCAATGTGAGGGAGATTTGTATGTAAGCTGTCCCCTAATTTCAATGGATGAAATTTCATGAGGTTAAACTTGTATTTGAGTGAATTTATGCATGAAAGATTCAAGGAAAAGAATAGCAACATGAGAGTATGAAATATGTTAAGATTTGGAGTAAAATGCCTTACTAGTTTGGGTGCTTTTGCACTCAAAAGTTAATACTTGGTTTATAGTTTTCAAATTCAGTTTGATGATGATTTTTAATGTGAAATGTGGCATATTTAGGGTCCCAAAAACATGTATGAATGAGTAGGAATTAAGGAAGTTAAAGTGGATATGCATAGGTGCATAAATGGCATATCATCTAGTAAATAGTGAAATAATTGTATAATGAAAGAATAGGAGATTGAAGGGGTTATAGAGACCTGCACTAATTGGGATTAATTGGGGTTGTTTTAGACCTCAAAACATGCATAAATGTCATAGCAAACCATAGAAAATTGAAGGGAAAAGTTTGGATAAAAATTGAGTAAGTTATAGTCGAAATAATGCACGTATGTAGTTGTAAAGATGAGTTGAGAATGAAAATGCATTCTTTGATGCATGTAATGAATATATTCGATCATAATTGAGTCAAAGAATATTAGATATGAAAGAAATGACATCATTGCATGTGGGATGCAAAAATGTGCATTAAAAAGTATCGAAAAATAGGTGTTTTTCATAGATTTCAGCCCTTGATCCTTAGAAATTTTCGAAACCATTTTACGGGTGACCTAAATGTAAGTTAGGGAGATGATTTAAGCAAAAACAGGAGTGGAAAAGCCCATGGAATTGGCTATGCATACCATTCAGGTTTGAGGGGTGCAAAATCTTGATTTTCCGTTCCATGCTTTCGAGTATCATTTCGAATGTATAGGGATGTTCCTAGGTGATAATAAGTGAGACTCATACAAAGAAATCAGAATTAGAAAGCCTTGGTTAAGTTAGAATCGAGTAGGGAAGTAGGAAAAAGGGTTTTCAAGAGGAAACCATTATTTAAAAGTTTCGAATAGCTTGATTGAGCAAAGTTTTTAAGTAAGATTGTGTTATGTAGGTGACGAGTAGGCTAGCGGAGCACAGAAGGCTCGGTGACGAGTATAGCTCACTTGGTGAGGTAAGTGTGTTATCACTTGCATCTATTTCAATTTCTAAGTTAAATTTTGAATTATATAATTAAACGAATTTAAAAATTATTTTTGAATTCTAAATCCGAGTCTTGAGTTTGTGGTCTCTTTGTGGGATCCAAAAAGGAAAGGAATCAAAAACTAAGTCGATTTCAAAATACTTTAATCGAGAAAAATTTTAAGAGTTTGAAAAGTTAAAGGTTTGGTGCCTTTGCACTTAGAGAAACAATTTCAAAGCCCATGTATATACCCTTTGCTTATTCTAGATTTAGTGCTATACGACGATGCAAAAAATTTCGTCCGTAGTCGCTCAATTTTTAGAGTATCTAATGTGATATGTACGATGTAGAAAATTCTGTACATTATCACTGAAATATAGAAAGATTTCTAGCGATACGTTGCGATACGTTGCGATATAGCAAATTCCACATGTAGTCGTTTAGATTTACAGTTTTGGCACTACGTTGTGCTGCAGCAAATTTCACTCGTAATCGCCTAGAGTTATAACACTACATTTGCGATGTAGAAAATTTTGCATTGTAGTTGCTCAGATTTGAGATCATTTCACACTACATTTGCGATGCAGTAAATTTCGTATCGTAGTGGTTGAGATATCTCACTAGCTTCACATTTGGTGTCAGTTGAAAATCGCCACGTGATGGTTCGAGCACATTAGGGGTATACATGGAGTTTTAGAAAGAAAAGTTTTAAAAATAGAGAAATTTTTAATATACGAATAAGTTATGAGTTGTTTTATAATTATATGATTATATTTTCTTGTAATGTACGCTAACACATTTACTTGTTGTGTAGCTTGTACATTATTTTTGGGAATTGTTATAGGTGACAGGGTGTTCAAAAAGATTCACATCATATAAATAGATGGGCGAAATCGAAGAATGCATCAAACAAAACATACATTTTGTTGTTGTAAATGACTTAAATGAGTGATTGCATGATTGATATATGGTTATTAGAAAACTGTAATATCACATTTTGATATGTATATATAGTTAGAACACTTGCACATAACACACACTGATATGTGATGTTTCCATATATATACACATATATTAATGCATATGAATTACTTTCATAATGCTTGTTGAATTGTATACTTGTGAAAAATGTATGTTACGGAAATTACTTATTTGCGAAAATGTATGGTATGAGATTGAACTAAGAAAATACATGCTTGTGGTCAAAAGAAGTTGGGTGGTGATTTGAAATAGTTCGAAGTGTGTTTTTCTTTATAGGTAAATTTTGGAAATGTTAAAAGTACAGTCGTTATGCTGTCAAAATTTTTCGTAAACTTATTTTTAAATTGAGTTTGAAAAATTCACACCAACCCAATTATTTTCTAGAAAAGAACTTCTATTTAAGGTAAAGAAAGTAAACGGACAAGATTAAGGGGTTCATTCTACGGATCTCTTCTACCCAACAAAGAGGGTTGCGAGAGGTTTGTTAGAGTGCTCGACAAGACCCTCCAGATAAGAATTTAGAGAGAATCTGGTCTGGGTCTTGTCACCATAGCTAGAGTATTCTAGGCACTATTCAAGCAAGAATTTATAGATAAATTCTATCCGAAGAGCTAGTTGGACATAAAAATTAAAGAATTTTTCAAGTTGGAACAAGGAAATCTTTCAGTGGCCGACTACAAGAGGAGATTTTTAGAGCTAGTTTGTGTAGTGCCATTCATCGCTGATAATGAAGAACAAAAGACAAAGAGATTCGCAGCAAGCTTGAACTCGAAAATCTGAGTCTATGTTGCTTCGATATTCTATCCGTACAAAATTCGAGTCTACGTTGCTTCGACAGTCCATATGTAGTACGAAGAGCTAGTAGAAGCCGCAATCAGAGTAGAAAGAAGTATAGAGGTCATTCCTAGACCTAAGTAGCCGTCTTAGAAATGCAATTGGATCGGTGATTTTTTAGGAGGACCTAGCAAGTTCATTAGGAGTGAGGAGTCATCCCTTGGATCTGGTAGTCGGAGATTGAGCCAGAGGTCGCAATCAAGTTAAGGCTCTATAAGGGAATCAACTGAATCTAGAAGCAGTAATGAGAATTGGAAGAATTGGGCTAGTGTCGGACATACGGAAGGATACATCGGGGTGAATGTCTCAAAGGTAGTGCTGGATGTTTCAGATACGGTCAAGAGAGCCATTTCATGAAGGATTGCCCAAAGGCAACTTCAGCTTTCAAGTCAGAGATCAGAACTGTAGCACCAGGGCAGTCTAGTGAAGGTCGGGGACTAGATCAGAGGAGTTCCTAAGCTAGAGAGACCACTAGTTCCGGCCAGCCTAGCAAAGCATCAAGCAAGGGTGTACCATCCAGAGGCCAACCATGTAGACCTCGTGCTTAAGCCAGAGTGTTAATAGTGACTCAGCATGTAAGCCCCTATTTTTACTATTTGAACTTTCTAGTATTAGAAGATATATTATGAGGCAAAATAGTCATTTTGCTGATTTAGAATCCTATATATATATAAGTGATTAGGATAAAATAGTCATGGGAATTATGAGAATTTAGAAAAGTTAATAGGATGCCATGAAATTTATACAAGTTGGAGGATATTTTGGTTAAAATTCAAGTAGTGGTATGATATGTAATTAAATGATAAACTTTGGGGGCAAATTCATAAGTGAGGCCTATATATGTAAGAGTTAGTCACCAACAGTTAGCAAAATTTCAAAACAAAAATTGAGAGAGTTTGAGAGGGGTGGTCAACCAAAGGAAGCAAGGGTAACCAAGCAAATGTCATCAATAAATTTCAAGCTCCAAATCAAGACACTAGATAGATTCAAGTAAGAGGATCAAAAGCTAAGTAAAATTAGGGTAAGTTAATCTCATTTCTCTCAAGTTTGAAGTTAGTTGGATTAGAATGAGAGTTGATGATTTAGTTGGTTTTGATATGTAATTGATGTGGGTTTTCATTTCAATCTAATTTAGAGTCTAAATCAAGTAAGAAGAAAGCTTAATTTGAAAAGAATCATGCTAGAAGTGAAAGTTAGGGCTTATGAGAGTGAAACCCCAGAATTTGATTTAAGCATGTTTAAAGTAAATTGAATTATAGATAATTTGTTTGATGAAATACCTAAGGGAATGATCAAGCAAACTCCTTGAAAAATGAAAGAAATAAGTGATGTGTATGCATGTGTAAAGTCGGCCACCAAGAGGAATGTGTGATTCCATTGAGTTTTATCTAAATGAGCTTGAAATTATGCATGTAAGATGTTAGAGAATATCATGGAAGTGTTAGAATTAAAAAGGCATAAGAGATAATTCAATATGTTAGTTAAGCTAGATGAAGGGCATTGGTGATTACCAAGGAATGCCATTTCCTCTTTGCATTTTATGTCATGTATGATCCAAGTTGAATATGTATAATTCTAGGAACACTAATGAAAAGATAATTAAGTTTAGAAAGTGAAGGTGGTAAAAGTTGACATGAAAAAGTAGTGAAAAATAGGGGTTTTGGCTAGAAACCTCCACCCGGTGGCCGTTTCTTTCCGAATTCACTTGAGGGTCGATCTAAATGAGAGATATGGAGATGATTAGAGTGAAAACGGAACAAAGAAAAGTTAGGAATTGCTTCTTAGCATGCATTCAACAGTGATTTTTTGTTTCGAGCTTTAGAAAATTATTTTGAGTGTATGAGAGTGTTCCTAGGTGATAATAAATTAGGTTCGTGAAAAGAAATCAAAATTTTAAACCCTTGGTTAAGTTAGAACCTAAATGTGAAAGTTGTAATCAAAAGGGTTTTCAATAAAGTTAGTTGTGTTAGAAACTCTCACTGTAGCTTTATGTAGTTCTATTTAGCAAATTTTGAATAAGAATATGTTGTGTAGGTGAAGCACAAGCTAGCAAAGTGAGGGAGGCTCGTTAGAGCTCTTTAGCAAGCTTGGACTTAAGGTGAGTGTTACTAACTCACACTATGGGTAATGGTATTTTTAATGTAACTTTATTGGTTATTGAAAAGTTTATGAATGATTTCTATATGTGTTCAAAGTAATTTTGAAAGTAACTTTTGTGAAAGTTGAGCTTAAAAGTTTTAAAAGAAAAGCTATTTTGTGCTTAGAGCACTTAGTAGAAAAGAGTTTTCAAAGGCCTTTCATACCCTTTCAAAGTTTTGTAGTTCCTAATGCTACGGTTAGCGATGTAGAAAATTTCGCCTGTAGTCGCTCAGACTTACAATTTAGCATAGTGCTACCAATTGTGATACAGAAAATTCCGTAATGTAGTTGCTTAGATTTATATATAGTGCCTTGGTTATGATTGCAATCCAGCAAATTCTGCACGTAGTTGCTAAGACTATATAGTATCTCGCACCATAATTTATGACGCAAAAAATTCCGCACATGGTTACTGAGAAGTATCAGTAGGGTCACGATTGATGTCAGTTGAAAATCGCCACATGACATAGCAGTTAGGGGTACGAATGGTGCTTTTAGAAAGAAAAGAATTTTTTAGTGTTTTACATTTACTTAAATAAGTTTACAATTATCTAGTTAACAATGCTTAAATTGTTTTAATTGTTTCAAGATTACAATCTTTTTGTGTCATATTGGATAAACCAATTTCAGGTACCGACGCGGGTGATCAAAGCATAAAAAGTTCTTCGACAAAATAGGTGAGAAATCGACGATTGCATCGCATCAACCATATTGCATTTTGTTGTAATTAAAAATCAAATATTTGCATGCACCAATCTCACACTTTTTGTGATAGTTATTTGAATACTTGTGATATTATATTTTGTGATATAAATATTTGTATAGTTCATTATGATATGAAAAAAATTTAATCATTTCTTATGGCTTTATAAGATGGATTAAATTATTGTAAGATACATGTTTGTGGAAAGAGAAGTTGGGTTGCGATTGAAAAATTTTGGGAGTGTATATTTCTTTGTAGGTAAATATAGAAATCTTATAAATGCAGTCGTTATGCTATCGGATTTTCATGAAAATAGTTTTGAATTTTGAAAATAGAGTGATCACTTTTGTGACTTTAAACGAAACGAAATTTGAAATTTAACAAAGTAACCCAACTAGTTTTGAAAAAACTTTATCAAAGTGATTTCAAAGTAAAAATAAACGGGCAAGTTTTCAGGGTTTGCTCCGCAGATTTCTTTTAGCTGTCTATAGGGTTTAAGAGAGATCTATTGGAGTGCCAGGTGAGGCCTACCAAATATTAGCCTAAAGAAAATCTGGTTTGGGTCTCATCACAGCAGGATACAGACATGACCTCTAAAGTCATGATAGGTATTATTTTAGTATTTGACCATGATGCATATGCATTGATAGACCTTGGCACTACTCATTCATTCGTGTCTATGAATTTTGCTAAGATTGTTAGCATTGAACCAAAACCCCTTGGTTGTAATATGATAGTGTCCATCCCTACTGGGGATTCCCTTCAAGCAAAGAAAGCATTCAGGGGTAGTACAGTAGTCATTGAGGATAGAGAATTTTTGACGAACTTGATTGTATTGGACATCCATGACTTTGATGTCATATTAGGAATGGATTGGTTGTCCATACATCGCGCCTCGATGAACTACTTTCGAAAAGAAGTAAGATTGATCAAAGTGGGGGAGCTTGATGTTATTTTTCGTGCAGTACGGAAGTCGCTTTCTTCCAGCATTATGTCAGTAATGGAGGCTAGAAAGGTGCTTAGGAAGTCATGCCAAAGATATCTAGCTTATGTAGTGGAGGTAAGAGATAATGGAGTGAGATTAGAAGATATCCATGTGGTCAGATATTTTTCAGATGTGTTTCCGGAGGACCTTCCAAGTTTGCCTTCAGATCGGGAAATAGAATTTGAAATAGATTTGGTTTCGGGAACTAAGCCCATTTCCATCGCACCATATCGAATGGCTCCAACCGAGCTGAAAGAGCTGAAAGTGCAAATGGAAGAATTGCTGGATAAGGGTTTTGTGAGACCTAGCCATTCGCCATGGGGGGCTCTAGTGTTATTTGTTAAGAAGAAAGATAAGAGCTTAAGGTTGTGCATAGATTATAGATAGCTGAACTGAGTGACTATAAGGAATCAGTATCCGCTCCTGAGAATTGATGATTTATTTAATCAACTGTAGAGATCTAGAGTTTATTCAAAGATTGATCAGGGTTAGGATATCATCAACTGAGAATCCATGGAGAAGATGTTTCGAAGACTACTTTCAAAACTCGTTATGGGCATTATGAGTTCCTAGTCATGCCATTCAGATTGACGAATGCCACAGTAGCTTTCATGGATCTAATGAATAGGATCTTCAGGCTGTGTCTGGATAAGTTCGTGATAGTGTTTACTGATAACATTTTAATGTATTCAAGCAGTTATGAGGAATATGCAGAACATTTCTGAATAGTATTACAGACCCTACGAGAGCATCAGCTATATGGAAAATTTAGCAAGTGCTAATTCTGGCTAAACAGTATTGCTTTATTAGGTGATATAATATCAGCTGAAGGATTAAGTATGGATCCCCAAAAGATAAAAGAGATAATGAGCTGGAGACCACTTAAAAATGTTACAGAAGTTCGAAGCTTTCTCGGCTTGGTAGGTTATTACAGGAAGTTTGTAGAAGGGTTTTCAAGGATAGCAGCCGCACTGACCAGATTGACTAGAAAGGAAGAGAGATTTGAGTGGTCAGATGCCTGCCAGTAGAGTTTTGATGAGCTAGAAAGAAGATTGACAACAACTTCAGTGTTGATGCTACCAATGGGGGAAGATAGTTTTACCATATACAGTGATGCCTCAAGACAGGGTTTGGGGTGTGTTCTGATGTAGAATGGTAGAGTTGCAGCATATGCTTCCAAACAGTTGAAGAAACACGAACATAACTATCCTACCCACGATTTAGAGCTTGCGGCAGTAGTATTTGCATTGAAATTTGAAGGCATTACTTATATGGTGTCTCTTGTCAAATCTTCATAGATCACAAGAATTTATGATATCTGTTCACTCAAAAAGAGTTAAACATGAGGTAAAAGAAGTGGTTAGAGCTGATTAAAGACAATGATTGTACGATCGAATACCACCCCAAAAAAGCTAATGTAGTAGTGGATGCATTAAGTAGGCGACCAAAGAGTACCCTAGCTCATTTGAGGACAATATATCTTTCGCTTCTAGTGGAATTAAGGTCGCTAAGAGCCGAGTTAGATATAGCAAACTCGAGGGCATTGTTAGCTACTTTCTATGTTCGCCCCATTTTAGTAGATCAGATAAGGGAACAACAATAGCAAGATCCTCTGTTGGTAAAGTTAAGACAAGAAATTGAAGCAGGACAGAGGATAGATTTTATAATCAAGGAAGTTGGTACTTTGATGATAGGTCAATGTTTATGTAACCTCTTATATTCGATTTTACGTTTCCTAGCTTTAGAAGCTAAGTTACCAAGTAAAAAGGACGAAACGGTCATTTAGTGAATAAAAATATAAATGGATGGCAAAGTTATAAAACTTTAATTAAGTGAAGTTAATAAGTTAATTATATGAGAATTTGACAAAAGACTTAAAAACCAATTGATTTTTTTACTAATGAATTAGAGGACTAAGGGCAAAATGGTAATAAAAGCCATTAAAAGCCATATATATATAAGAATGTTAGTGTGTTTTGATGGACTTAGTCATTTTTTTCAAGCAAAAAACCGAGAATAAAGAGAAAAGAGAGAGTTAGGGACTGCAAAGGGAGAAAGTGAGGGAGAAGAGGAGCAATCCACCTTAGGCCATTTTCAAGGATCCAAATCAAGTTCTCATGGTGATCTAACCTAGAAAATTATACTCTAAGTGAAAATTTGGTGAGTTAACATCTACTTCTTCAAATTTTGATGATTAGTTGGGTTTGTTACTTAGTATAATAGTTGTGTTGTTTATGGTGTGTTGTGATAAGAGTTTTACACTTAAAACAAGTGTAGAACTCTAAGTTAGTGATAAGGAAGCTTGAGTGGTATGAGATGAGGCATGAATGATAGGTTAGGGTTTATAGGTTTATGGGATAAACCCTAACTTGTGATTCAAGCATGCTTAAAGTGAAAGTAGATGTAGATTAAATGTTTGATGAAAGGTTTAAGAGAAAATAACTTGAGAAATTGAAAGAAACTATGGTTGTGTGTGCAAGTGCATGTCACGGCCAAGGATGTGTGTATGATGATGTTGTGTTTTTGATCCCTTTGAGCCCTAAGTCATGCAAAATTGATGCTAGGAAAACATATAGAAGTGATGAAATTATAAAAGGAGAAACATAGAGTGAAGTTGAGAATCTCAAGCTTGATGAAGGGGCTATAGTGACCTGCACCCTTCAAGCTTATTTGGGGTTATTCTAAACCTCAAAACATGTTTCAGGGATATAGCAAACCATAGGAATTGGAAGGGAATGATTCCGATAAAAATTGAGGAAGTTATGGTTAAAATAATGTACGTATGAAGTTGTAATGTGAAATAAGAATGTAAATGCATTCTTCAATGCATGAAATGAATGTAATTGATCATAATTGAGTAAAAGAACCTTAAATATGAAGAAATGAAGTCGTCGCATGTAGGATGCCATAAATGTGCATAAAAAAGTGTTGAAAAATAGGCATTTTTCATAAGTTTCGACCCTCGATACTTAGAATTTTATGAAACCGTTTTACGTGCGACTTAAGTGCGAGTTTGGAAGATGATTTGAGTGAAAATGGAGGGAAGAAAATTGCTCGGAAGGGGCTTAAATTAGTCTCAATTTTAGGGGGGGTCAAAAATAACAATTTTGCTTTCTGTGCTTCCGGTGACTATTTTAAGGATTCCGGAGAATCCTTAAGTGATAATAAATAAGGCCTGTACAAAGAAATTGGAATTGAAAGTCTCGATTGAGTTAAAATCAAGTCAGAAATGTTATAGTGTAAAGGGGTTTTCAATAGATTAATTTGTGTTGGAAACTTTATCATTAAGTTTTAAGTTATGTAATTAAGCAAAATATAATGAGAAATTGATATGTAGGTGATGAGCAGGCGAACGAGGCACGAGAGGCTCATTGAAACGCTCGACTTGAGCTTACGCGGATTAAGGTAAATGTACTTCGCTTATATTATTTTGATTTTAATTTACGTTTTAACTTATTATTGTTCAAAAGCTTTACAAAATGATTTCCCAAAATATAAGTTCGAATTCGAGTAAAAATTCTTGTCTCGAATCAAGAAATGAGATTTGAAGGCAAAGGTTGTTTTCGAAAAGTTTGAAGTAAAGTTTGAGTTAAAAACATTCAAGGATAAGTGATTTTGTACTTATTGCACTGAAGAGAAAAATAGTTTCAAAAACCATGTGTAAACCATAGTATCAGAGCATTTGGCACTACATTACGACGTAGAAAATTTCGCTCATAGTAACCCAGATTGATAGCTACTTGCAATAGGCTGCAATATAGCAAATTCCGTACCTAGTTGCAAGGGCTATTGAGTAGTTTGCACTACAATATGTAATGTAGAAAAATTTGCATGTAGTGGCAAAGAGTTATAGTTTATTAGCACTACAATTGTGATGTAGAAAATTTCACGTTGTAGTTGTTCAGAGTTGAGATCGTTTCACACTATGATGTGATATAACAAATTTCGCACGTAGTGGTCCAGATATCTTAGTAGCATCACGGTTGGTGTCAATAGAAAACTGCCACGTGATAGAGAGCAATTGAGGTTACACATGGTGTTTCTAGTAAAGCAAGACTCATTTTGAAAACCAAGATTTCAATTAAGTTGATGATTAGTTAAGAAATTATATTTACATTGCTTTTATATGTTAAACTAATGAGTTTGCTTTCTTGTGTAGCATGTACATTCTTTTAGGCGATTTTGGCAAGTGATTTCGTATTGAGCACTTCATCGCTGAAAAACTTTAGAAGGGATGTTGAAGAATACTTCAAACAAACAAAAATATTTTGCCTTGTGAAAAATGAAAATGGATGATGATATGTATAATATGATATAATTGTAAATTAATTGCATATATATGTTGAGTTTCTATAACATTAAATGAAACCTTTATATCATCAATTTACATATTATTGATCTGGATATGAATGATGACTGAATTGTATGATTGTGGTTATAAGAAGTTGGGAGGTGATTTGATATAGTTCGAAATACGTTTTCTTTACAAGTTGATTTTGGAAATGTTCAAAATACAACCGTTATGCTGTCAAAATTTTTACAAAACTTATTTTAAGGAAATGCGAAAAATTTACACCAATCCCAACTATTTTAAAAATGAAACAAAATTTTTAAGTTAAAACGAGTAAACTAACAAAGTATTCTAGGGGTTCGCTTCTCGGATTTCTTCAATCCGACTAGTCGGGTTCAGAAAGTTCGTTGAAATACCCAACGAGATCCTCCAGATAAAAGCCTAGAAAATGTTTGGTTCGGGTCCTATTAATTTATGTGTGCCGGATATAAGTGATCTGAAAAAAGAGATCGTGGAAAAAGCTCATTCTTTAACGTATGCCATGCATTCGAGCAGCATAAAGATGTACTACACCCTAAAAGAGCATTATTGGTGGAAATGAATGAAGAGAGATATCGCAGAATTTGTATCCCGATGCTTCATCTGTCAACAAGTCAAAACAGAACATCAGAAATCGACGGGATTACTATAGCTGCTCTCTATCCTAGAATGAAAGTGGTAGCATATAACCATGGATTTTGTTGTAAGGCTTCCGTGCAGCCAGAGGGGGCATGACACTATATGGGTGATAGTAGACATACTGACTAAATCCATCCATTTCTTATTGATCAGGGGCAACTACTCCTTAAGTAAGTTAGTGTAGCTCTACATAGATGAGATAGTTAGACTCCATGGTTTACCGGTTTCAATCGTATCAGATCGAGATCCTAATTTACCTCAAGGTTTTGGCTTAGATTGCAGAAAACCTCAAGTACCCAACTGAACTTCAGCACGGTCTTTCACTCTTAGATAGACGGATAGTCAAAGAGAACAATCCAGACACTCGAGAATATGCTTAGAGCGTGTGGCTTGGAATTCAAGGGGAATTCAGATATATACCTACCACTTGTGGAGTTCGTATACAATAATAGTTATCAATCCAACATTGGTATGGCACCTTATGAAGCCTTGTATGAAAGAAAGTGTAGAACTCCAATGTGTTAGGACGAGATAGGTGAGAGGAAACTGATAGTTCTCGAGTTCGTCCAAATCACTATAGACAAGATTAAAATTATTAGAGACAAACTTAAAGTATCGAGTGCTAGACATAAGAGTTATACGTATAACCGCCATAGAGACCTCAATTTCGAAGTTAGCGATAGAGTTTTCCTCAAGATATCCTTTTGGAAAGACATGCTTAGATTTGGAAAGCATGGTAACCTGAGTCCATGCTATATCGGGCTATATGAGGTCGTACAAAGAATGGGATCCATAGCATACAGGTTAGAGCTCCCACCGTAGCTAAGCAAGATTCATAATGTGTTTCATGTATCCATGCTTCGCAAGTACATTCCAGATCCCTTTCACATACTTAGGGAACAACCGGTAGAGCTGAGAAAAAATATAACTTATGAAGAAGAACCGGTACAGATTTTAGATTGCAGAGAACTAGTCCTGTGGAATAAAGTTATTCCCTCAGTAAAAGTATTATGGAGGAATCACGAGGTAGAAGAGGCCACTTGAGAGCATGAAGATAAAATGTATAATAAATACCCAAATCTATGTCAATATGATATGCAAATTTTAAGGACGAATTTTTTGTAAAGAGGAAGAAAATGTAATATCCTCTCCCCAGGTTATTATTGTATATAGGTACAGAATGATGAAATATACTAATGTAGCTTCGTTGGTGAAATAATAAAAGAATTTTTAAGTGTTTAGTAGTAAAATTTAATATTTGTAGAATTTTCGAAAAAATAGGAAATAAATTTAAATCATAAAAAGTTGAGGGACAAAGGAGGAAATAAAAGATTTTTCTAAAAAAGTGGCAAAATTGCAAATAAAGGGAAAAAACAAGGACATTGGGGAAAAGTGAAAAATTCTCTAGAAAGTGACAGAATCGTAAATTTAAGGAAGTTTGAAGGTAAAAGTGGAGCTTGACCCACGCCTATAAATATAGGTGTGTGGTGAGTAAATTGCCAAGAAAGAAAAAGAGAGTGAGGAGAGAAAGAAAAATCTAGAGAAAGAGAGAGAGAGAGAGAGAGAGAGAGAGAGAGAGTTTTCGATAGTCAAGAGCAACCGCTGATCTAAGCTAGATTTCCACCATTTTTTAAGGACAATCAAGTCGTGGAAAGGTGAAGAACTGTAATATGCCATTCCAGATTTTCATGCTGTATATATGTGATGTTAGGTATAACATTGTTTATAGTGAATTGATGTGTTTAGGACGCATTTATTTCATTATAGTAAGATTTCAATTGAACTAGAAACGTTTTCGGATCTGACTAAAAATTTCAGAAGGATTTTTGAAAATCTTCGAAAGTTTAGAGAAATGTCAAAATGAATGTTATTAGGCCTAAGGAACACCTTAGGAGCCTAATCGGCGCTTTCAATCGAAATTTGGATTAAAACGGAATCAACTGGAGATCTCCTAAGTCAACTAGGTAATTTTTGGAGACCCGAAAAAGGGTATAGAATGACATTTAAGAGTCATTGAGGCCGTTAAAAGTATGTAAGAAGTCCAAATATAGGCTCTGGAGAATTTTCAAAGGATTTCGAAATGATCGTAGAATAGCCAATTTCGGGCATTCCGAGAAAGTTAAATAAAAAAAGATAAGAAAATAGTAGACAAATGGGGCTAGCCTTACATGCATGAGAGACATGTGGCATGAGAGTGGTGTGTATACAAGACACTTGTCA
Source organism: Dimocarpus longan (assembly GCA_022984855.1). Classification (NCBI taxonomy): domain Eukaryota; kingdom Viridiplantae; phylum Streptophyta; class Magnoliopsida; order Sapindales; family Sapindaceae; genus Dimocarpus; species Dimocarpus longan. The sequence continues at coordinate 6,281,649 of CM041015.1, read as the reverse complement.
AAAGAGAAGCTTGCATGAAGTACATATGTAAAGTGACTTGAATGCATGGTTGACATGTGTAAAGTGTGTCATGCAAAAGTTAGACATATGGGATCCATGTGGGAGCCATGCATGAGCCAAGTATATGAGAGCTTGAAAAATGTAATCCATGAATGAAGTGAAGCCTTGAATGAATGTCATGTGGAAGGATTATGTAAGCATTATATAAGTGAAATTTGAAAATAAAATGAAAAGGAAAGAAGAAAGCTCTCAGGTAAAGGTTGTTCACGGCAAAAAGGAAGAGAAAAATGAGAGTGTGACCGAGAGAGAGAGGCACTAAGGGGACAATATGCTTGTGTGATATGCTTGAGAGGATTTTTGAGTGATTTCAACTCATTCTAAGGGTGTTTTGTTCGAGAATAAGAAGAACCAAAGTAAGTGTATTATTTTGTTGACTCTTGAGTTATTTTAGAGTGTTTCTAATATCCAACACCATTGAAAGGAAAGAGAGGTGTCACGGCCAAGAAAGGAAACCAAGGGCAGTAGCTTTGCATGACCATTTGGAGCTTTCCTTGAGTGGTTTTCATGTCAAGAATGAGTTGCACGCAAACCTAGGATCAAGTTACATCCATTGCTAGTCATCTGGAAGAGGTAAGTGTGATTTATTCATGATTTCTCGTTTGAAAAAAGTTGATTCAATGGTGAATGGGCTGTTGTGATTTTTGATATGATGAAATGATGTCGCATGAAGGATTAATGGATGATTGGATAAAGATTATTTATCATGTATATTGGTTTCGATCAAAAAAAGATTTTTAGTGTCCAAAATAAATTTTTTAATAGCATTGCATGATATTTGATAAAGATGGAAGTGTTGCATGAGTTTTGATGTCATCAGCTGTCATGCATGAGTTGTATAGGCTATTTTTATGTCATCAGTTGTCATGCATAAGTTGTATGAGCTGTTTTGATGTCATAAGCTGTCATGCAAGAGTTGTATATGGGCTATTTTGATGTCATAAGTTGTCATGCATGAGTTGTATGGGTTGTTGAATGTAGATACTGTTTTGAATAAATGGGTAAAAGCTGTTTTGATTGTATTAAGAGTTGTTAGGATTGTATAAAAGCTATTAAGAGCTGTTTGGTTGTTTTAAGAGCTATTAAGATTGTATAAGGGCTGTTTTGTGTTGTAAGCTATCTCAAATGAGTTACGCGAGCTGTTTTGATGGTAAATGCTGTTTCGAATAAACTGCTTAAGCTGTTAGGTGATTAATGCTATCTCGAATGAACATTATGAGCTATCTTGATGTTATAAGCTGTTATGAGTGATGTTTAGGGGCTGTTTTGATGCTATAAAATCGAAGAAAAGTGATAGTTTACAAGCTGCCTTTAATTGGTTATAAGTGTATTGAAATGTCACGTAATTGTTTTTGATGGATTTGAAGGATTTTACAAGCTACCTCGATGATAGATTAACTTGGAATGATCTTGGATGTGTTAGTGTAAAATTGAGCTTCATTCCATGCATCGTTTCATGCTTTTGGGTGATTAAATTTCGAATGAAAATAATTAATGCGAAAATCTAATATCGTCGCGACTAGAATTAGACTTTTCGAAAATTTTCCGTAGTGGTACGATGTTTGTGAATTGATGCGTTAGTGAAATGTGTTATATTTGATTTGTGTGTGACTTGAGATTGGTTGCATAATTTCCTAAATTAGAATACCAAAAATGCATAGATGATGCGTGAACTAGGGAACCCGTGCTAGTAAGCTAAAGTAAGCTAGGGAAAGAGGTGAGTTACCCTTACAAATGTTCTTATAAAATTGATTTTTATTTTATTATTCAATGAATTTATGAAATGTTTATTTAGATGCCAATAAATGCTATTACATGATTTTAAGTAAATGAGAATGTTTCAAAAATCTCTTACATGAAATTACGCATTGTTTATGAAATGAGAAAATATGGATTAAAAACCAGCAAAAATGAAATATTTTTATTAGCCTATGGCACACTTTACAAGTATCTCAGTGAGTTGTTCTCGATGAAGAGTACCCCAAAGATGTGCATGGTAGTGTCAGGGGTGTCTGTCACTAACAACCTAACAGCGGGAGATACCCGCGAGAGGCATCGAGTCAGTTAGTCCTATTAGTGTGTCAACCATGCACATATAGAGGTATATAATGGCTAGCTTTCCGTAACGATGAGGTTTTCCATTACGTGGGATTGGACAAATGACCTAAGCAATGAGTAATGCCGCTTGGAGTAAAGGGAAATTTCGCTCTGTCATGTACTTAAGGTGCCAACTAATAATAGTCAATGGTGACTACTTTACTTCATGAATATTGATGGGAACCTTCCCAAATCTCTACTCTGAACCTAAGAAAAAACCCGTAACACCCCAACAGAACTCCAACAAACCATAACTTTAGCTCGAAGGAATCTCGTCAGAGCACCGACTCAATTAAAACTTATTTTGAATCCATTTATTAGGTGGCAAGGGTAAGTATTTTTCGTTTTTCTGATAAAAATTCAGTGGTATGCCAGCTGTTTATTAAACTATGTCATCCTGCAATTTCAAAAGCAATTTAAAGACATTTCTATGACATACAATCTCCACAATCAGGGGCCTTTGGCCCTCATCCAAACTCAATCATAACATAAATTATCACATTTATGAAATTGATGGAAATTCTGAAATTTTCCTTTCAAAACATTTTCATAAAACGTGCATCCAACAATGGATATTTCTATTTACAAATTTACATCATGATTTACATACAACATATGCATGACAAAAGATGAGCTATACAATGTGGTGTAGTCGTCCGTCAGTCTATCCATACGTTAGTCTGAGCATTGCTTGCTAAACGACTCGTTCCTGCACCTGAGGGAACATTTTAAGAAACATATAGAAAATAAACGATGAGTATAACTCAATGAGATAAACATTAAACCGTTTCATAAACTAAAGTATTTTTCTAAAATACTTTTTAATCTTTCAAATAAAACTGTTTCTGAAACTCACTTCGAATTTCTTTTGAAAACTTTCTTAGTTCTCGCCTTGATGATAACCTAGGGAAACAACTCCTATCATGGCCGCATAAATCTTTAGCTAGCCACTAAGAATTAGGGAATCTACCCTATGTAGTCACCGATGCACGACTTTGGGCACGCATTACCCCGTAGCAATCGGTTTGAACTACACTACCCTATACGTGCAGAGGGTCACTCAACTAACTCTCTCTCTCTTAATTAGTAACTCTTTTACATCTACCATGTATGCATACAACATTCTACTGGGTACTTAACTGGGGCTAGGGTAAATCATCGACATATTAAAATACGTTTGCTTAATCTTTTTAAAATAAACTCATTTACTAGGCACACTGCCTAAAATCTTTAATTTTCTTTCATTCTTGTTAGAAATACAAACTTAACTTGAAACTCACACAATGTGATTGTAATATACAATTCAATTATATAATGAAATAAACACATATAATCATAAAAGAAAATATAAACAACACTACTCTTGAAAGGGTTGGTTTTCTACTCACGAAACTCCTTCCGATCAACTGCGAACCTCCTCTGGAAGTCTCCGATACTTTTCACCTTTACCTTATAACATTAAATACTCATTTAGAATTATAAAACTCGCTCAAACAAAACTATAAATAGCTTCTAACACAACTAATTCTATAAAGGCCATTTTTCGCCTAAACTTCGCAATTAAGTTTTAACTCATCCGAGGCTTTTGAATTCCGATTTCTTTTTACGAAACCTATTTGTTATCACCTATGAACACCTCAATATACTCAATTTCATCATCGAAAGCTTGAAACAAAATTCGATCGATCTCGCTTACTAATAAAAATCACTTTTCGCTTTAAACATTCGATAACTTCAACAATCAATCATCTAGTGTTCTAGGGTTTTGTTAAAAACTAAACCATCTTGGATGACCCATTTGAGAAATGAACCATTTTTTATAAAGCATTGCACATTATCTTTTTTTTTTTTTTTACGAAACTACCTTTGACCCACCCCTTTTTGTGTCTCGGTTACTTTCTCTCTACCAAACAGTTCACTCTCTCTCTATTCCCAACTTTTGCTCTCATTCTCTGTGTAATTGAAAACTCACCCACCGTTTGACCTCATCACCATCGCATCTCACCGATTGCTAACCTCCACCCATGACCGACTATGCAAACTCGACCCATCCACCGTCGATCTCTCTCTCTGTAAGCTTTTTGTGTTATTTTCTGTCAAAGAAACCCTAACCTACCGACCCTCGCATCTCTTCCACCCACCACCGTCCGAGTCGGAACAAAAGCCAAACTCGTTATTTCTGTGAGGGTATTTTCATAACTCAAGTTATTTCTATAAGGTGTTATTAAGAGGTGGGCAGTTGCAGAAACAAGAGATGGAAGCAAAGGCAGTGATTGTAGGAGGGATAGTGTTGGACATTCATGCCACGCCTTCTCTCCCCTCCATTCCCAAAACCACCATGCCTGGCAACCCACTTTATTGTTTTTGAACTCTCTATGTGTGTGTGCATTGTTTTTTTTTTTTTTTGAAATTTGAAAACTTGGATGGAAAAAAATTTTTGGAATGGTTGTTGTTCCCAGTTTTGGATTTAGGGAAGGAATTGATGTTCTTCATTAGTGAAGGCTTAATGTGAATTTATCTGTGAGTAGTATGTAGATGAATTGGGAAAATATCGAAATGGTTTCGTTTGTTGATGTTTATGGTAGGGGATAATTATATATACAGGTGCATTATGTACTATGAGGTGTGGCGAGGAATGTTGTCGAGTGTATGTCAAAGCTTGGAGCTAAGCCTTTTATGAGTAGTGCTTTGGGACTTGACATGACAGGTGATTTGCTTTCTCTTTGTTGTATTGTGGGAGCTTTGTGTTTGCTTCTTTTTTTTATTATTTTTTTATTTAGTATTTCTTTCTTACTACGTTTGTTTACATTGTGTTTTGTGGGCTTGGTTTATATGAAAGTCACCTTGTTCTGATCAGAAAGAGTGAAGGTCACCTTGTTCTGATCAGGAAGAGTATTTATCTAAAATGGATTGTATGTGTATTTTGTTACTTGTATATGGGTTTATCAGTTCCAATATGTTTGTCCAAATTTTGGTAGCATTCTATATTAACCATCTAATGAGGACAAAACTTAAGTGCAGTGTATGTAGAAAAATTGCATTTGTACTGGGATGTTTGGATTTCAAAATGTTATTATCATCAATCATGTTATGGTCATCATCATATTTAATCAACCATTCAACCGTCCAAATAGTTTTTATGTAACTAACAAATTGTTTTATTTTTAATTTCATTATTTGTAGGAAATTTACTGCTAGAGCATTGGAGATCTACTGGTATATCCACAGAAGGTTACTTTCGGTAACTATCTTGCTATATGATTATGGTACTGCTATTTTACTTTATATATCTGAGACATGCTTATATGTTTTAATTATTTAATCTGTTAGAAAATAACACTGTAGAGCACTCATAATTGTGTTGCCAATTGGAGTGAGATAAGTACCGCAACAAAACTGTTTTTCATATTCCTAGAGACTTAATGAATTGTTGATACTTATTTTGTTCGAGATCTAATATTGACATGTTTCAACCTTGATATAATCTTTTTACCTTCCCAATGTAGAATTTATTGTGGCATATATTTTTAGTATTTACATAGGAAATAACCTTGGTTAGAACTTTTCTTGTTTTTGGGAAAATAGAAATTCATAGCAAGTATCAAGAGTGGAGAAAAGCTTTTGTTGTTTTATAATATAGCCATTATTTTCCCTTTTTTCCCAAAGTTGGCATTGAAAATCAATCAGTCTATATTCAATTGTGTTGGTTCTGGAATAGGCATTAAGAGGCAACAAGATATTGATACTGCTATTGTGTGCAACATACTTAATGTCAATGGAGAATTGGCAGCTGTAGTTGCAAGTGTTGAAGCAATCGTAAGTAGACTTAAGTTTGCTGTATGGAATCACAGTTGGTTGCCTGCTTAAATAGTTTCACAAGGTCTTAAGTCTGTTCATGATTACTTTGACCATAGGAACAATTTCTTACTCTTGAGTGGATTCAATCGTTCAAGTGCAATATATCTTTTGCTTCTATATTAATGGTTGATGGAAATTTGAATCCTTATGCTTTAGAAGCTTTTTGTCCAAGTAAGTTTGTGACATCACTTAAGATTGTCAGTTAAGTTTGTGACATCACTTAAGATTGTCAGTTCTTTCTCTCTTTCTATTTAGCATAATTAATCAGCTGGTCTCTGTTTACCATAATTAATTAGCTAGTCTCTTTACTCTTTGCTATTTCTTCTTATTTCTTTTTGCCTTGTTTCACTTTTAAGTTTCTATTTTTGTATTAGTTGTAATTATTTTTCTCCCTATTGCAGTGGCGGCAGAATCTAGTGTTCCAGTGTGGTTTGAACCCGTATTAGTCACAAAATCTAGAAGAATTGCTTCATAAATCATTATTTTGGATGATTTCCTACTTATGTTGTGTCACACTATCATAAGAACTGCTGTACGGGACATCAGCATCTCTTATTCTTGTTTGTGCACTGGCTGATGTTGTGAAAATGGTGCAATCTGTGCAATGGGTGCAACCATGCATCATGCAAATTGTTGGATGGTGTCGAATGAGACAGGAGGCATCTGCTCCATAAACGAAGCACAAATTGCATTCAAGGATAGGATTGCTTTCTACATGACCATGCACAATGAGGTCGTGCATGCCTTTCACTTCCCACCAAACTCCTACAAGGAACAGGAAAGCGCTGAGAAGAGGAATGAGAGACAACAACAAGAGCAGCAGCTCACAAAACACATTGCCAAGGATAATGATGATGAGTTCTAAACAATAATACTAAACCTCAAATGCATTTAATCTCATCTATTTGGTTCATGGAATGTTTTCATCGAATTGTCTCTACTTTTCATACTTTTATTAGCTTTCACCAGTTAACAATAGATAGCTCCTTGCTTTCCAACACGTGTCATAGGTCTTATGTATTAAAACCTGAGCAACAACTAGGATATTGTTCTGTGTTAAATTTCTTTTGAGGTTGACCTCTTCCTCTGCTCAGTGATGTTTAATGTATTGTACATGCACTTGCATTATGTGATCATTTTCTGCATGAACGATTTTTATTCCATTTCGTGATGAGTTGATTTTGGATAAGTAAATTTTATGAAACAAGTTTCAAGCTGACCATTTCTGCTTCCATTTGGTTTACAAAACATTCTTTTTAATCTAGTAACTGTCATTAAATTACTTGATATCTGCTGGTCTATCCACAGAATGTTACTTTTGGTGACTTTCTTGCCATGTGATTATAGTCCTGCTGTTTTTCTTTATGTATCTGAGACATGCTTCTATGTTTTAATTACAACTATCGCATGAATGTATATATGATTTCAACACTTACTGAAGAAAAGTATGTACATAAAAATATTTTTGCCAGACAATACACAATTACTTGACAAAGTCATAGAACTTAACTCTTTCTAGCACTTACTACTCTCACAACCTCCCAAATACGGCAGTGTATAATTTCATTCAATTCTCCATACCAATTGCATTTATTTCAACGACAACAATCACTTATACACATTTCATAGCAATATTTTATTTTTTTCATATCCAATGCTATACAACTCCCCGTATTGATCCGTAAAACCAAATGTACCAAACATTGAATAAACACCATCAATCAACAACTGGATGAAAGTGTAAAAACATACCAAAAAATTATCACATTAAACACATTCATAAATAGAATACAAAACACATCGTAACTTATTGGGATGTTCAATCAAGGTTAGGAAATGGAACCTTCAGGTTGGAATTCTCAAATTAAATGTTATAATTCCCGACCTAGTTGAGAATCCCAATCTATAGGTCGGGAATCCCAACCTCTAGGTTGGGAATCTCAATTTCGCAATTGGGAATTCTAATCTCGAGATAGAGAATCTCAATCTTGATAGAACATCCAAGTTAACATTCTTAATATCTAGGTTGGGAATTCCAACCTTGATTCAACACTTATAATTTAGTTGAGATTCCCTACCTCCAGGTTAGGATTCCCAATATAGATGTTAATCAAAATTGAAAATCTCAACCTAGACTTGTAGTTTGGGAATCTCAACCTCGATTTAAATACACATTTGGAATCCCAACTTGGATGTTAAATCAAGATTGGAAATCTCAACTTTGAGGTTTGGATTCCCAACCTCTAGGTTGTGATTCCCAAACTAGAGTTGACATCCATGTTGGGAATTCCAACCGGAAGGTTTGGATTCCTAACCTGAAGGTTGGGAATCACAACCTCCAACTTAGGAATTCCAACCTAATATTCACGTTGGCATTTTTAGTCTGGAGGTTGGGATTCCTAACCTATAAGTTGGGATTCTCAACTTAATAGTTCTAATACCCAACCTCAAGAATGGGAATCCCAATCTTTTGGTTGAGATTCTCAACTCAAAGTTCTAAGATTCCCAACCTCAGCATTAGGATTCTCAACATAAAGGTTAAGATTCCCACCTGCAGGTTGGGAATCCCAACCTGAAGCTTGAGATTCTTAGCCTCAAAGTTTTGATTTCCACCATTGACATGAAAACTTCACTTTTAAACTCGTCTTAGCCTCTGTTATAAATCACACCATCAAAGTATAGATTCACATTACAACTACCAATATAATCTAACTTTCATATTCTAATCATACCCATAAAACCACACATAAATTACACAAAACAGTGGGAACCCACTTTCAATACCCCATCCTTGGTTCATATCACCATATTCACATACCTAAAGTAACCATAACTAGTCAAATATACTACCCACCCATAGAAAAGCAAAGTGGTGTGGTTATTCGACAGTCCAAAAACCAAAAATCATGCCCTTTCATTTCTGAGGCAAGGGAAGGCAGAAGAAATGGTGGTCGTGGGAAGTGAAAAAAGAGGTTGGCTATAGGAAATGGAAGAAATGTTGGTCGTCGAAATTGAGAAAATACGTAAAACTGATTGGTGAACACTGTTGCATAACTGCTTGGTGTTAGAGGTTAAGAAGTGAGAAGAGAGGTTGGTCGTGGAAGTGAGAAGACATTTTCGCCGTCGAAAGTGACATAACGGAAGGTTGGTCAGCGGGAGGCGACTGTTGCACAACTGATTGGCGAGAGAGGCTACACGACGAAAGAGACGAACGGGTGAGAAGATAGGTTTGTTCACCAAAGCATTTTCATCTTCTGTCAATTTTAGTGTTTGTTCATTAAGGGCATTTTTGTCCACGCATAGTCATTTTTGTATGAACAAAAATAAGGTCAGTTTTGGAGTTGAGATGCTAAAATGAGTCATTTTATGCATTTTTTCAGTGTTCTAACACTCAATCATGATTAAATAAATGGTATCAAATGTTAAACGAAAGCGTTTCGAAGGGTTTCAGAAAACACCCTTCAACTCGTTCGTTTAGCTCCAAAATCAATCCTAAACTTTTCGTTTTAATCTAACTTCATAGAATCATTTCCTAACCTCTGAAACATCAATCTAATGCCTTAAAATGGAAAACAAAATCGGATCCTAAAAAAACCCATTTTGACCATGTACTTCCATCTTACTTCTCATCTATTTTTCTTCCATTAAACCACTCACTAACCACACCAAAATCATCCTCACATCTCTCTTTCATCGTCCGTAAACTCAAATTCGAAAAAGAAGCAAAAGATAAAACGGGTTTCATAGAAATTATCAAACTTTGAACTGAAATAACTCACCCAATAGGCGATATCTTTACTTTAAATTCACTTGGCTAGCTAGAGGAGATGATAAGGATTGACTTTGGTAAAGAAACTACGGCAAGATACGGACCGGATCACCTTCTCTTCCTCCCTCTCTCTTAGCCTTTCTCTCTCTCGTATGACTCTCTCTCTCTCTCTTGCTTTTCACGTTCAAAATGAAGCAAATGAGACAAAATCAACTTATATATATACTAATGCTCAATTGCTAAAAAGTCCCTAAAAAAATCTCATTTTATCACCTTAAACTTTCAATAATTGTACTAGTGCCCAAAATCAATTCTATTAGTCCATTTGGTACATTTTAGTCTACTTATTTATTCAACCAATCAATAGATGACACGTGGCACAACCATAGCCACTACTTTTAAAGTCACTTATCTTATTTTTTATTGGTTGAAATGAATATCTTTTACTTTATTCCGTGAACTCACCTCGCTTGATTGATGCATAAATCACTCCTAATCACTTTGTATTCGTACTGGGGTCCATCAAATGACATCCGACTTGCGATACGAATACATAATAATCCTCAAATAACACAACTGGAGGCATACTATTCAACTGTAACTCATTTCGAAGATTTCTAATGTCATAAAATAATGAATCTGGGTGAAGGCTTATAATTACTTCCCTCCTTAAAATAAATTTTGTCCTCGAAATTTAAATAACATACCTAAATAAAAAAGATGACTGTCTCCGCATCTACTCCTCAAGCTGCCACGTAGCCTCCTTAACTGAATGACTCCTCCATAAAAATTTAACCAATGGAATTATCTTGCTATGTAGAACATACTACCTCATGTCTAGAAACTGGACTAGACTTTCCTCGTAGGTCAGGTTCTCTCTTAATTCCACTGGCTACTCAGTCAATATATGTGAAGGATCTGACATGTACTTGCGAAACATCTAGATATGGAATATATTATGAATCCTGGACAACTTTGATGGAAACTCTAGACAATAAGCCACGTCTCCAACTCATCGATCACCTCATAGGGACCAATATATCACTGATTAAGTTTTCCACGTCTACCAAATATGATGATCCCTTTCCACGGTAATATTTTCAAAAATACTTTATCCTCTAACTAAAACTCCAAATCTCGTCTTCTATTATCTGCATAACTTTGCTGACGATCCTAGGCGATTTTTAATTTGTCCCGAATAATCTTGATCTTATCTATAATTAGCTATACCAGTTCGGGTCACAGAAGTTTCCTTTCGCTCACTTCATCCCAGCATACCGGTGTTCTGCACTGCCTCCCATAAAGAGCTTCATAAGGTGCCATACCGATACTGGCTTGGTAACTATTATTATAGGCAAACTCGATTAAAGGCAAATAAGAATCCCAACTACCTTCAAACTCCATCACATAGGATCTCAACATATCCTCTAAAGTTTGAATGGTATGCTCAGAATGTCCATCCATCTGAGGATGAAATGCTGTGTTGAAGTGTAACAGAGTGCCTAAAGCTCTCTGTAGGCTAAGCCAAAACCTGGATGTAAATCTAGGATCTCTATCAGATACAATCAAAACAGGAGCTCCATACAACTTGACGATCTCATCAACATATAGATTGGCTAACCAATCTAGGGAATAAGTACAGTGAACCGACAAAAAATGAGCTGACTTTGTGAGCCGATCAACAATCACCCAAATACTATCATGCCTACTCTGACTACGGGGAAAACCAATCACGAAATCCATGGTGATATGCTCTCGTTTCCACTCTGGGATAGAGAGACGCTGAGATAAACTTGCTGGTTTCTGATGTTCTGCTTCAACCTGCTGGCATATTAGACATCTAAATACATACTCAACTATCTCCCTCTTCATACATTTCCATTAGAAATGCTCTTTCAAGGTATGGTACATCTTTGTGCTACCAGGATGCATCGCATAAGCTAAAGAATGGGCCTCATCCAGTATCTCTCTCTTAAGATCCGTCAGGTCTGGAACACACAATCTCGGTTGACAAGATCCAAACAAGATTCTCTCCATACTCTTATCTGGAAAGTCTCGTCGGGTACCCTAACAGACCTTTCTTGATTCGACTTGTCAGATAAAAGAGATGTGTTGGGCGAACCTCTTAACCTTGCTCGTTTCCTTTATCTTACTTAAGTTAAAACTCGTTTTTCTGAAAATAGTTGGGTTGGTGTGAATTTTTTACATTTCTTTAAAACAAATTTTATAAAAATTTTGACACCATAACAACTGTATTTTTAACAATCCCAAAATTTTACCTGTAAAAGAAAACACTTCATATTATGTCAATTAACCACCCAACTTCATTTGGCCACAAACATGCATTTTCTTATTCAAATTCACAATACACATTATTCACAACACATAATTTCCATAATATACTCGTCACAAACGCTTTGAAACTACGCATACATAACATTATATATACATAAATATATCAAGTGAATATTGTGTATTATGTGCAAGTGTTCTAGTATACATACACCTATCAAAAACATGTGTTACAATTTCCTAATTACAAAATCATTTAATTAGATTATTTAAAACGCCAAAATGTGTTCAATGTTTAGGCGATTCATCTACTTGATGTCCACGTATAAGTGAAATGACGATGATTTCTAAACCCAAAGTCACATGTACAAGCATCTAATATAATATACAAGCTGCACCAAGGTAAACAAGGTTAGTTCAACAATTAATAATAATATCAAAATATAATTGTATCAATTTTTTTTTTCGATTTTTAAAACCTTTCTTTCTGAAAACTCCATGTATACCCCTAATATACTCAATCTATCATGTGACAGTTTTTGACTGATGCCAAACGTGAAGCTAATGAGATATCTCGACCACTACGATACGGAAGTTTCTACATCGCAAGTGTAGTGTGAAACCATCTCAAATATGAGCGACTACAATGCAAAATTTTCCACATCATGATTGTAGTGCTATATATAAACTGTAACTCTAGACGACTACGAGTGGAATTTACTACATCGCAATGTAGTGCCAAAACTGCAAATCTAAATGACTATATGCAGAATTTCTACATCGCAATGTAGCACTAGAAATCTCTCTACATCTCAACGATTATGTATGGAATTTTCTACATTGAACATATCATGCTAGATATTTTGAAAACTGAGTGACTACGGACGGAATTTTTACATCGTCGCGTAACGCTAAATCTCATATAAACTGAGGGTATATAAATAGGTTTCAAAACTATTTTTGCTAAGTGTAAAAGCACAAAATGACGGGACCCTTCCCGAATCCTTTCTCTAGACCTGTGAAAGATCTCATAGCACTCCGATAGAACTCCAACGAACTCTAACTTTAGTTCGAAGAAATCCTGTTGGAGCACCGAACTCTATTTAAACATATTTTGTTAGGTGGCAAGGGTAAAAATTTTTCATTTTCTTAATGAAAATCCGGTAGCATACCGGCTGTTTATTGAACTATGCCACCCTGCAAACTCAAAAACAATTTAAAAACACTTCTATGACAAACAATTCTCAACTACCAGGGGCCTCTGGCCTTCATCCACTATCGATCACAACATGAATATATATAATTTCTAAAATTTGTGGAAAACTCAATTTTCTGATCAAAACATTTTTATAAAATGTGCATCCAACAACTAATAATTATATTTACAAATGTACATCATTTACATCATACTTTATATACAAAACAGGCATGCTCAAAAGTGTGAGCTATACAATGAAAAATAGACGTCCGTCGCTCGGTTCGCGCGTCGATCTGAGCCTCGTCTGTTGAATGACTCACCTTTGCACGAAGCGCTTCCCGATCAAAAGCGAACCTTCTCCGAACTCCTCTAATACACTCCGCTTTCACCTTCTTTAGACTTCAAGTTCACTTGATTTTGACTCCTAAAGCTTGGTGGATGACAAACTCATGAATTGGAGATGAAAAGCTTGAAGAACTTGCATGAAAATTCTTGGTTTCTTTCTTCTCACATGGCTGGCACCTCTCTCCCCTTTTTCTCTTGGCTTTGGATGGCAACAAAGTGAAGAAATTGACTTGCTTTCAACTTTATATAGTGGTGTAACATTTGCAATTTGGTCCCTCTTGAAAATCATTAAAATAACCCTTAAACTTTTCTTAATATTGCCATGACCCCAAACTAGATAAACTCCAATCTAATTGGTCCACTTGACACACTTTAATCCACTTATCTCTTTAACCACTCAATGAATGACAAGTGGTACAACCATAGCCACTACTTTTTAAAAGTCACTTATCTCATTTCTTATTGGTTGAATTAAAGTATCTTTTACTATATTTAACACATAAATCACTCCTAATCACTTTGTATTCGTACCGAGTTCAGCTAAATGACATCCGACTTATGATATGAAAATATAATCAACCTCAAATAACATTACTAGAGGCCTACAATTCGACCGTAACTCAATTCGAAGATTTCTAATATCATAAAATAATAAATTTGGGTGAGGGCATACATTTTGACTTTAAGATTCTAAACTTATTTCATCCAATAATTTCCCATCTCAATTCCTAATTTTCTTGGGTCCTTTAGTCGACACTCTGTTCTTAATGTGAAATTAAATTCGACTTTAAAAACTATTACTAAAATATTACTATTTAACTGTAGCTAGAATCGAGTGTTTACACAAAACCTCTTACTTTTCTAACTCTTAAAAATTTTCTCGCTTCAAACATTTTGAAATCGACTTTATTTTGATTCCTTCACTTTATGAATTTCATAAAGAACTCACATGCTCAATACTTGGATTTGGGATTCAAAAATCATTTTTTTTTTGTTTTCATGTATCAATAATATGCAAAATTTAAAATAGAAATCGAAATAGATGTAAGTGGTAAGACACTTACCTCAATCCACGCAAGCATAAGTCAAGCGTCTCAATGAGCCTCTCATGCCTTGTTCACTCGCTCGTCACCTACATATCAATTTCTTATTACCACTTGTTCAATTACATAACTCAAAACTTAAAAATAGAATTTTCAATACAATTTTTCTATTGAAAACTCTTTACACTCTAACATTCTCGACACAATTTTAACTCAATCGAGACTCTGTAATTCCAATTTCTTTGCACGAGCCTTATTTATTATCACCTAGGGACACTCCGGAAAGCTTAAAATGGTCAACAGAAGCCTGAAACGTAAAATTATTGTTTTTGACCTCCCTAAAATCGAGACTAATTTAGGCCCCTTCTGAGAGATTTTCTTCGCTTTGTTTTCACTTGAATCATCTCCTTAACTTGCACTTAAGTTGCCCACAAAATAGTTTCTAAAAATTCTAAGTATCGAGGGTCGAAACCTATGAAAAACGCCTATTTTTCAACACTTTTTATGCACATTTGTGGCATCCTACATGCGACGACTTAATATCTTTCGTATCTAAGGTTCTTTTACCTAATTATGATCAATTAAATTCATTTCATGAATTGAAAAATGCATTTACATTCTTGTTTCACATTACGACTTCATACGTGCACTATTTTAGTCATAACTTCATCAATTTTTATCGAAATCGTTCCCTTCCAATTTCTATGGTTTGCTATGTCACTTAGACATGTTTTGAGGTCTAGAACAACCCTAATTAAGCTCAAATAAACATGTTTTGAGGTCTAGAACAACCCCAATTAAGCCCAAATAGGTTAGGTCACTATAGCCCTTCATCTATGCTCGAAATTCCTAAGTTACTTCTATGATTTTCCTTTTTCGATTCTATACTTTTCCTTTTCTAATTCTAACTTTTCTAGAGGCTTTCATGACATCAAATATGCATAATTTAAAGCTTAAAATGATGGAAATACAATGAGATCATACACCCCTTCATTGGCCGTAATTCATACTTTGACACACAACATGATGTTTTTTTCATTTCTCAAGCTATTTTCGCTCAAGAATTTTATCAAACATCTAATCTACCTCCAATATTACTTTAAGCAAGCTTGAATCCCAAGTCAGGGTTTTTCCCTATAAACCCTAACCTATCATTCATGTCTCATTTCAAGCAACTCAAACTTCCTTTCTATCTATCCATCACTATAACATGGATTTACATCAAAATCCTATCAACAACATACCAAGAAAACAAATTAATCCATCACCACATCATACAAACCCAACATTATGCTTTTACACATTTCTACTACATTAAAGCCTATGGAGAAGATTATATCTTACCTTATCTATGCTTAGGGTTTGATGTTTTGGCTTGGGATCAACTTGAAAGATTGATTAGAAGCTTGAAAATGGGTTGAAAAGTCACTTGTTCTTCTCCCCATCTAATTGTCGTCCAACACCCCCTTTTGCTCCCTCAACTCTCGGTTTTTGCTTCTTGTTTCAAGTGCAAAATATTGTAAGTGTCACTTATATATATAGCCATGCATTTATTTAATTACACTTGAAGTTTGTTAGTTATTTACATAGTTTGCCACTGGTTCAAATTTCAACCAAATGTCCTTCAAGTTTATATCAATCTCATGACATCATATTACTTTAATATATTTTCATAATTCACACACTTGATTTATTCAAATCCCTTTTTCATATATGTAGAACTCTTATTTAGCAAAATGACCTTTTTGCCCTTCCTTTGATTTTTCTTACCATAATGAGCAAATACTTTCTATAATGACTCTTAGCACTTGAATCCCACTTATAAGATTAATATCTATGAAATTCATCATCTATACATTAAGCTTCATTAACTATTACTAATGAATTTTTACTTAAAGATAGGAGCTTACATTTTTGCCTTTTTATTGTGGGACCCCTCTCTACAGGGTAGAACGCTATAAGGTAGAGCGCTACCTACCGGCCTCGGTCGGCCCCACTCACTAGGTACTATCCCTGAGCCCCTGGGGTTTTGCTTCGTCTCCCACACCACTCGAACCCATGACCTGAGCACTTGAAGTCAAATGGATTCTTAAAGTGGTGTGGGAGGTGAAGCAAAACCCCAAAGGCCCGAGGACAGTACCTAGTGAGTGGGGTCGACCAAGGCCGGTAGATAGCACCCTGCCCCTCAGAAAGGGGTCAACATCAGTCCCATCATTAGTGTGCCATAATCTCTCACTGAAAAGTCATGGTACCCAACTCAACTCCTTGTCTGATCATGACCAACTGAGGATCCTATGCCTGAAGCTCTTGGACCCGATTTGAGAGTACCGATCTAACATAAAATGTGGCTAGCAGTGTACCTAAATCTGAAGTTGTCAACTAAACCCCTAAAGATCTCATCTCTCTCAATAACGGATAGTACCTTGCTCTCAAATGTGCCACTGAGATATTAGACTATCTGCTCAGGGCATCAACTACTACATTAGCTTTTCCTGGATGGTACTCTATAAAGCAATTGTAGTCCTTAATTAGTTCCAACCACCTTCTCTGCCTCATATTCAATTCTTTCTGTGTGAGTAAATACTGAAGGCTCTTGTGGTCTGTGAAAATCTAGTAAGATACCCCATACAAGTAGTGTCTCCAGATCCTTAGTGCAAACACCATTGCTATTAATTCCAAATCATGAGTTGGATAATTATGCTCATGCTTCTTCAATTGTCTGGATACGTATGCTATTACTTTCCCATTCTGCATCAAAACACACCCTAAGCCTTATCTGGATGCATTACTATACACCAAGAAGCCCTCTGCTTCGGAAGGGAGTGTAAGAATGGGAGTTGTGGTCAATCTAGTCTTCAACTCATCAAAGCTTTTCTAATAGGCTTCTAACCACTCAAACTTAACTTCTTTTTTGGTCAGCTTTGTCAAAAGAACGATTATCCTAGAGAATCCCTCTACAAACTTCCGGTAATACCTTATTAATCCTAAGAAACTTCTAACCTCCGTAACCGAAGTCGGTAGCTTCCAATTCAGAATTGCTTCAATTTTCTAGAGGTCTACATTGATCCCATCTGCCGATACCACATGCCCTAAAAACAAGACTCTGTCTAACCAGAACTGACACTTGATGAATTTAGCATACAATCGGTGTTCTCCCAGAGTCTGCAAAACCAATCTCAAATGCTTAGCATAGGCCTCCCTATTGCTTCAATACACTAGATTGTTGTCAATGAATACTATTACAAACTTATCAAGAAAGTCATGGAACACCCTGTTAATCAGGTTCATATATAACACCCTTCGCCCAACTTCCGTTACGGTCGAAAATCCGGAATGGAGAACGTTACTTTCATAATAAATCTGTTTCTGTTTCTTTTGAAAATCTATTATCATACTTATTAAACTCGTTACTAATAGAGGAATTATTTTTTTTTTAAACATAAATTCAGCAGAATTTCCTCTGTTTTTCTGAAATCCCAAAATCCATTTCCTGTAATTAAAACTCTAACATTTCTAAAACATCAATTTCAAAATTTCCAATTCGGATCTCCCGTCCGTTTCCAAAACATTTCATTACCCAAATATATCATAAACATTTATATGCATACATAATCAAAAGTAAGCTTTTAAATAAATATACATAAGCTTTTATATAGAACTTTGTTATAATTAAGTGAAATACAATAATTTACACAAATATACATGTATCCCAAAAATGCATGATCATATGCAATATATATAACTACCAAAAGCATAGAATGGATGGTGACTATGTAACATTCCGTTATTATGCCTCATAATTTATTAAATAGTGATTTTATATTATAGGACGATGTGAATAATTACCCGTTCGGATCCGGAGGAGTAACAGAATTTTTATAAAATTTTTTCAAACGGATCCAGGGATAATTATTTAATCCAATCTCGTAAAATAATTAGTGTGTCCGGATTTAAATAATTGTTCGGAACCTAATGAAGTTTCCGTTTGTGAAATTGGATTTTATTTAAATTTTCAGGATTGTCTCGAATCGAATCCGAGCGGAAAGTGGAATCCTAAAGCGAGAATTGTCGGAATGGGAGAATTAAATAAAGTGAGTGGGGCCATGTGGGACACATGGCATGCATGCAAAGGAAAACAATGACAAGTGGCACGAAAAGCATGTGAGGGGTGATGATTTCATGACATGTGTCCAGGCAGCAAATAAACAAATAAAAGAAAAGAAATAAATGAAATGAAAAAGTAAACAAAAAGAAGAAAGATGTTGTGTTCGGGCCACCATTTGATTTCACCAAATACAAAACCGAAAACAAAAGTTTAGAGAGAGGAGCAAAGTGAGCTGAAAAATAAAACACTCGGTCTTCTTCATCAGGTTTCTTCAAGCAATCCGAGAGTGAGAGATGATGAAGTGAAGAGTGATCGTGTGAGTTGTGGAACCGAGAGAGAAAGAGAGATTTGCTCATAGAGAAACGGTGAGTGCAGCTTGAGAGAA